>OX411281.1:6923351-8237923 GCA_948146005.1 Nomada fucata
CAGATGGGGAGTACAGAAAAATCGGCCGGCGATGAACTACGACAAGCTAAGCAGATCGTTGAGGTACTATTATGAGAAGGGAATAATGCAAAAGGTGGCCGGGGAGAGATACGTTTACAAATTTGTGTGCGACCCGGAGGCGCTGTTTAGTATGGCTTACGGATCTGGAAGCTCGTCGAGTCATCCCAGCGAAATACAAAACAGTGTCAGGAATCAATCAGCGGCCGCGAAAGTATCTACGTCGAACGACGTTTCCGATTTAGGGAAACATCCTAGCGCCGGATACGGCGATGCAGTTTTTGCAATGTATTCAAACACAGCAGCAGGTCGGTGCTTACCTCAAACAGCTAAAGTCTTTTCCTTTTTTTTCTTTAACAAATGCATTAACACTGAAATTTATTTTGCCTACGACAGTGTACGGGCCGACCAGTTTGCATCATCTGCATCAATACCTCGGCAGTAACGACGGATTCAAGACTCCGCCAAACAGATACCATCCCCATTATACGCACGAATATAGCGGCAGTCACCACCATCCACCGTCCAGCTACGCAGATACCTTCTTGAACTACGGTCGTCTATCCGCCCACGACAGTCCGATCGAGTCCAGGAGCCAGGATCTGTCGAGGATCCCGTATTCACAGGATATAGACGGTACCAGCAGGGAGCGAGAGGCTTCATCGATTTTGTACGACGGCGTACAGAGAACGCAATTACCGGCTGGCCCTGCTCTCTCTCAGCCTACCTTACTAGACGCCACCACCACCACCAGTTCCAAGATCGAACAAACCTCGTACGCATGCCTCGGTGTGGGCAGCTGCGTCTGCTGAATCTCGCACGACTTTATCGAACGCCGGGAAGTCGTGACTATCGAGCGCAGACTTTCATGCAAATCTCTAGTGATAAAGCGCATCGTATTTGTACATACACATTATGCATTGATATAGGTGTTAAATGGAACGCTCGATCCGAATTTGGGCGAGGTATACGGAATACAGTATTCTCTTAGCCGCTCGAGAATTTGATTGAATTAAATAAATTTCATACCACTCTGACAGAGGAGAGGCGGAGGTGGATTTTACAAGCGATTCGAAACGTTTCCGCTACGATTGGCGAACCGGAGCGGCCAGATTTGAATCGCGCGTTCCGTGAATTTGTATATAAAGCGAAATGGATAGTGTAAGAGCTCTGTAGCCCGGGGGATCTGATCGCTTGTGGTCATTGTTATATGAGCGAGTCCGAGTAGCTCACCAGGATACTGTAACTTCTGTAAATATCAAATAAATCTAGCAGAATCGATATGCATTGCCGCTCGTTCGTAACCCGCGTCACTGCCGAAATTGTCGCGCCACGTCATCGAGTAAAGTGCGCGTGAATTATCGCCGGTTTTATACCGAAAACAAACAGTCATAACACGACGATGCACGGGCGCGGATTAACATAAGCGATTACGCGGGCATGACCTAGACACACAATTTGGTCGCGATGGCACGCGAGACTTTCCATGCAGATCCTTCTTCCACGAGCATATTAGTATACAGTGACGTAAGTCCAAGCGACAGTGGCTGGGTTCTGCTGCTTATTTCGGGCTGTGACACATAATAGATATGTTTATATCGACCCCTCTCTTTTCCTTCAGTTTGCAATTCGTCGGCCATCCTTCTCCTACGCCTGTAGATGGTGAACACAGTCAGCTGAAGCCGGGACCCGGTGGAATATGTCACTGACAGTCGCGCCGTCGGCTTAGAAGTTTCGAAAGTTAAGTGTTGCCTTTTCGCAGTTGCTACGCAGAAAGGTGCAATTGTTCGCGTAGCGTCGCACGTTACCCTATGATAGTGTGATTGATCGGATTAAGTTTTGTAACGGATCTAGAACGCGAATCTAGGACGCAGAGTTTCGGTAAGCGTCGGTCGTAATTGTTGCACAGATTTTACGATTCAAGCGCAGACTTTTATCCGTCCAGGTGGGTGAGTCGATATTTTGTTAACCATGGGAAGGAGCAAATCTACCGAACCGGAAGAACCGTCGATGGGATCCAAGGACAAGCAAAAGGCCTTGGACACTTTAAAGTCCCTGGATGGTCGAGATATCAGTTATCAGTTCCACGTTATCTCGAGTTTCGTGAGCCGCACGAAAAGAACATTGCAGATAACTAGGGACGAGGAGAAGCTGGCCAATCTTCGAGAGGCTTTAAAGGTCTTCGAAGACTGGCTCACCGATTACAAGAAGAACAATCGTTGCAAAGAGAACCTTGCCTACTTGCCAATAGAGACTGTGAAAGGCTTCAGGGCTCTTGCAAAAAAGTACGATGCCCTAGAAGAGGAGTTTTACAAGTAAATGTCAATTGAATTGAACGAGATTGAACCAAATCGAACGAAATCCAAATTGAATGATCGCGCTTCTGATTTTTCAGCGTGTACAGCAAAGAAAAGGGGGACTACAAGGCTCTGCGATCTGTTAAGATTTCCAGCGGCAGAACCACTTGGGATATCGAAAGAAATCAGCGACTGAAGCAGATCGTCGACAAGATTAAGCAGGAGCATGTACAGTGGTACGAAACCGACGTGGGTGACTTCCGGGGACTTCCAACCAAGGAACACGTCCAGTGCATTATGCTGGGCTACAGTCCAGACGCATCTAAATTAAAAAGACTGCTGCCCCAAGTGGAGGAGAAATTTGGATCCGAGGATAACGAGGATATGGAGATCGGCGAGGAAAGGAAAGGTAAGGTCGCGAAGAGGAGGCACAGTAGTTCCTCGAGCACCGACGGCGAGGACGAAGAGCCTGAGAAAAAGGTCGCGAAGCAATCAGCTGATGAAGGGAGAAACGAGAAAGAGGAGACTGGACTCGGTTTCAAAGACAAGGAGAAAGCTTTGCAGAGTATCAAATCGCTGGACGGAAGGGACGTAACTTATCAGTACCACGCGATCGCAGGCCTGGCGAAAAGGGCCGAGCGGGTCATATCGTGTACAAAGGACGAGCAAAAGATCAGGAACATGAAAGAGGCCATCGAAGTGTTCGATAATTGGATCACGGATTACAACGTGAATGGACGGGCGAACGAGAACTTTAATTATTTGCCTATCGAGTTGGTGCGAGCTTTCAAACCACTGGCGGACCGATACAAAATTGAGGACGATGGATTTCTAAAGTAATATTATTGGTATCATTTCGATTTACGGGACAGACAGATCGAAGACCCTTTCTTTATAGCTAACTCCCTTCTGGTTATTTCACAGAGTGTACGAAGAAGTGGAGGGGGATTACAAGAAGCTGAGGAGCGTTCAAGCCCCGGACTCGGAAGTCACGTGGGATATAGAGAGAAATCAGAATCTGCGGACTTTAGTGGAGCGCATCAAAGAGAAGCATGCCCAATGGTTTCAGACAGACGACGAACTTCGTGGTTTGCCTAGCGAGGAGCATACTCGGTGTATAATGTGGGCTTTCAGTCACGACGCTGGTAAACTTAAGAAACTTCTGCCTACGCTGGCTGAGAAGTTGAAATCTTAAGCGACGTATTATTATCATTGTATACAAAGTCAAATATACAACTTAAGCTACTTAAGTTATCGCCGCATATACAAAGGAACTTATATATGACTTTGTGCAACGGTACTGCTAATAAAAATAAATTATTTCTATTATTTGCAATATTCTTATATAACATTTCAAGCTATTTCGTCGAAGGCTGTTTCATTTATCGGGTAGGTGGCGACATCTAACGCCGAACTATCGAATTCTGCTAGGCGACTAGCAATACGATCGCCATCTTTGTTTTCGTCGTGCTTGACAATTTCAAGATGGCGCGAGCTGTCAAAGTTTTTTGACCGCGCTGCGCTCAATCGATAGTTTTTATTGTCGTTGCAGTGCTCGTGAGGGTGGGTGAGTCTCGAGTTCGGTTTTGAGGTTAGGGTTAGTGACTCGGTGACACTGGAAGCGGCGGTTAAGGATTCTCGTGCGTGCGCGCCGACACCGGAAAGACGAAACTGTCTCACCCTTTTGGACGGTTCAGTGACAAGACGAACGTCCATGCGGCTATTATTACGAGAGAAGCTTGAGGATCTCGTTGAAGTTCGTCCGGCGAAAATACGTTCGCGAGAGAATGACCCGTGCTGTTGCAGCAGATCTGTTTATACCCTATGCACGAACAAAGTCTTCCAGACCGAGGGATTCTACATACTTTAAGCGGGCCAAAAATAGCCGCTGCTTCTACTGACTTGCATAGACTTGGTGTACGTTGAACGTGATCGCGGTTTACATTTTAACCGAATCTCCTTTGGGATCGATTTATGGATGATAATGATCACTATGCAACACGTGACATAACGATCCCCGGAGCTGGTACACCCTACGTGTTTGACGTTAGTTCACCGATCGTGAGTCAAGTACTTCTTGGATTTGCGATGAATTCGAGTGTCAGAAACTGTTTCCGGGAAAATGCATAGGACACGAATAGGCCCGCAGAAGAGACGTCCATCGTTCGGACGCAACAAAGAACGGATTTAAGGAAAGATGGACACGAAGCAGCTGCTAGGTAGTGCGCCGATAGTTCGTCACAATGGATAAAGGAGAGGCAAAGTGAAGATGTCACAAACCGCGGATGCCGAGAGTGAAGCAGGCTCCATCTGCGACGAGGAACGCGTCAGGAAGCTGTTCCAAGCATGCGACGGCGACGGAGATGGTTTTATCGACAGGTGAGTCCCATCAATTTGCTTAATCATATGTATACTTTGTAAGTAGCGGTATGTATATAAGTACCACGGAAACATCTGAAGAATCCCATCGTATATCGACGAAACATATTCCCAAAGATTTGGAAACAAATTGCATATAAATACTCCATTGCGTATAACCCAGACACGTTTCGAATCAGAAGCTTCACAGAAACGGATCACGCCCCGTGTAAAACAATTCGTTGGAAAAATTGAATTGAAAAGTTCACCGGTAGTGCGGGAGCGTGGCACACGCGTGTTTTAATTATTAGCACGATTAATTAGCCGGCCTGAATGCATCGCTCTCGCGATGCCATGAATTACCTGGAAACGTGTTCTGTTTTCTTCGCTACACCCGGATGAATAAACTTGGAAGATAATACAGCCACCAGGACGCACCCGCGGTGCAGCCACGGATTTCAGTAAACGGGTAACCGTTTCCCTATTTCCCTCTGTTTCTCTCGTTCTCAGTTCCTCCATTCTTTGCCACCGTGCCGTTGCTCCCGCTGCGACCTACACTATTCAGTGCTTTTTAGCAAGAATTAGCCGTCAATTCCTCGCTCAGATCCCGCTGCCTGCTTGCCACCCCTCGTCTCGTATTATTCTCTGCCTGAAACGAGCGAAATTGTTCCTCAAAGTGCAGTTTCGTTTGCGTTCGCTGAAAAGGCAAACCTATGCCACATTAGAAACTGCGTTTGGGTTAGGTTGGGGTTAGGTCCCCTTATTGCGTTCCAATTATACGCTACAACAGTCTCCGCCGTAAATCTGGTTGCATACGTCGCAGGGGCACGCGTTCGCCGAAGCTCGCGGTTGCTTGCTTTGGTTGCGCATAAATTAAAACGACGATAAAGTTAACACGAGATGCGCAGTTTGCGCGAATGATTCAATGATTTCTTCCCTGGTCCGTCGATAAATGTTGCAGAAAAAGTTAATTCGTTAGGCAGGCATTATTGATAGAACAACTCTCGATCGTTATCGTAATTGTACCTTACGAAGCTGCAAAAATGGAGAAAAATATTCCCCAGCGATTTTGATTTATTTGCGAGGTCAGCTGGTGCCTGGGGGCACAGGCGACTTCAACCAATTAAACTCTCCGTCACGAAGATGATATTCGAGCGTTCTCAGGCAATTTCCGTTGTATGCACAGACAGAGCAAGCGTTCTGTGCGTCGATAATAAAGGCTTTCTGTAATTCGAGGGGCTCGGTCCCGAGCCACCCGTGGAATGGGATGGAAATAGAAGAGGAAGAGAAAAAAGGGAAGCCGTAGATGGAAGAAGGAGAACGCGGAACGTTTTCACATTTCTCTGTGTGTAAAACTCGCCATTCCTGTGCTCTACCCTCGGAGAGATCGCTCTCTCGGTCTCGAACAGCTTCTCACCCTTCGGCTTGTACTACTCCTAAATGCTCCCCCGAAACGTTCCCCCCCTTGTCTTACCTCGCGATTACCGCTCCCCCTTTCCGCTTTGATATATCGTAGAAATAGGCTATAGGAATACGAATTCCCCGAGACTCGGTCGCCTCACCCTCCGCCTTCCCGACTTTCTTCTCTGCCTCTCCTTCTTCTTTTTTTTTTTCGTTCGGTGAATCAGTTTCATGGATCGATAGCTCGCAAGATTATGCTGCGCGTCGGGCTGAGAAAATACCTCACGCCGTGAAATTGCAAGTGAAAATGAGCAAACACCGGTGAGGTCGAATCGATTCCCTCCGCGATCTTAGATTTCCCTGGCAATGGCTCGATAGACTCGTGGGAGCTATTAATCCGTTTTCCAACGTCGATTACGTTGTTGTTCAGGCGGCAAATGTAAATTCCATTCGTCGAATCTCGATCGATTCGTGTCGACGTAATCGCCCCGGGCCCCTTTCGTACAAGCAGCTCGCGCAATTACGCGGACGATACGTTTACTGCAATGTCGTGAAGTTAAACGCGTTACCCGTACGGCCGGAGGAAATCGTATCGTGGCAAGAGGAAGTCGATTTATCGAATCGTCAAAGGTTTTCCCTAAATATCTCTAAATTTTCACGAGCTTCTCGAGGCACGCCTCGCGGCTCAATTTTCTCCGGTTCTCACTCATCCCGGGCAGCCACACGTGACTTAATTAAGCCCACGGTCTCTTCAGACCGGAGGGTGCTTCAGACTAAATTCATTCCCACAGCTGGAGCACGCCGAATTTTCATTCTTTTCTTCAGGTGCATATTCTTGGATCGGTTCAAAGGATGCATCCCCAACGCGCCGCTACTAAACTCTACTTAAACGCGAGAAACGTCGAAAGGGTGAGACGGCTGCCGCCATTAGTTGAAATCGAGGAGAACAAAATTTCCGTTCCTCTCATTTTCGAGGTTCATTATTGTCCGTGCACCGCGCAGCCTCGTTAACCCTAGCCTGGCGAGATTCGCGTGCCCCAGACTCCGCGGTGCGTCTCGTTGGCTTCGTAAGCTTCCGTATCTCCGTGCACCGGACCCCTTTCGAAGGCTCGTGCACTACTTGGTGTGCATCCAGCCGGATGCAAGCCCGCGAGATTGCGAACGAAACCGAACGCCCAAGTGCATACTCACGCGACTTCCCTATGAGACTTGCCCTTTCACCCTTCCGCACTCTCTTCTTGCGTTTCCACCCTTAATCCTACCCTCCTCTTTCTCCGTCCGTTCTCTACCTCCTTTATTCTTTATCCTTTGCAACTAGCTTCGCCCATTAGCTCATCTCTAATTTCCTTGCCCCTTCGTCCCTTACCCTCTTAATCTCACACCCCTTTATCCTCGTTTCCTTAAACGTCTATCATCGGCCGGGCGGAATTGTCTTCCACAATTGTCCTTACTTCCTACCCGGCTAATAAATCCACCCCTGTATCCCTTACCCTTTCCTCTGGTTTTTACTTTCCCTTCGCCTCGTGCTGGCTTCCTCCCTTGCACCCCGGCGTTTGCTTCTCAACCCTTCGCCTTCCTCTTCTCGTCCCGTTCCCCTTGGACGTTGGATTTGAAGGCAGTTTCCGTACAAAAAAAAATACCACCACCACCACCACCACCCACGGGGAGAGGGGAAGGGAGGCTGCAGGCAGCAGTCAAGGCCAACATCAAACGATCCGCGGCGAATCGGTCGGGGGGAGAGGCCCGTCTGCTGCGAAAGGGGTGAAGCTTGTTGCCGAAAAACGCGCGATTAAGTAATGAAAGAAAACGCGCAAGGGTGGCTCGAGGGATGTTTGCCCGCGTGAGTAGACGGTTCATCCCGGCCATTGTTCACCGGGGATATTAAATCGAATTCGAACCGAGTCACGCACGCTGCCCCTTATTTTACAATTGCTTGCCGGCATCCAAAACTAATATAACGATAATACGACGTTCGACCGTGCGTGCTTTCCCCGTCGTTCCAGTTTCAAACTCTATATTGACTTCGATCTTAGATGTTCAACATCAAAGGTGTAATTACTCTCTCCGTCTCTATTCCTCCAATATCGTCGAAGCCGTCTTTCGCCATCGAAGTTACCAAATTCCGCTCTGCCCCCTTCCCCGGTTCGAGGGCCTGCAATTTCCCAAAGTACCTGAAACTCGATGCACTTATGCATGCGCCGAAGCGCACGCCGCGATCCACGAGAGGTGCCGGTTATTTCGCCGTGCGCCTCTGTTCGCGTTCCGTCCCGAAGACGGGACGGGAGATTGCCACGTATCAGAGATTGCCACGCGAGAGTCTATCGATCCTGTTCGAACGCGCGAACCATCGAAGCTTTTCTATTCTGCGTCTCGAGCAGGGCGATCGAAAAGCCAGCCCCTCTGAGATACCTCGAACGCCGCTGGATGAAACGTTTACGATCCGCGGTTGGCAAACGTTGGCCCTAGGACGGTCCGCCCTGTCTACGATACCCTAGGGTGGCGCGAAGGGTGAATCGCGTTTTATGGCAAGTGAGTCACACCAGTGCGACCCTCCCTTTCGTTTTGATATCACGATTATTCCGCCTCGCTCCAAGAAACCTGCTGCGCTCGCACGTCCCGTACTTTCGACCGAGCTGCTTTAAAGAAACGCTTCGAATCGTCCGGTTTGTATTTCAGGCTGGCGCGGATAGAACGACGCACCGACGATAGTGGATAAAGAGGGATCTTCAGGATCGATCAGAATTTTTGTCCGGGTTGAAAGGAAGGCCACGGTGCCGCTTTGAAGGCGATAATTAAGCATCAGATAGTATCGCCACGGATGATTTACGAAGTCCAAGATCAATGGCAGATATTTCTCTTCTACTCGCAACACCTTCCGCTTTCTCCCGCACAACAGTCGTAAACGTCTAAAGCCGAACGCCGCGTAAAAACGCCAGCCCTTCCGTTACTATAATTTAAAGATCCCCTTGACCCTTGACACTCGATCAACCGCGCAGTACCCGCGCGCAGAAATTCTTGCGGCCGGTTACTCGTTCGTTCCTCACCTGCGAGAATATTCTTGACCTGCCCGAACTCCTGCACGCAGTCTTTCCGCGTAAGATGCACCGGGCGAACCGTATCGATGGATAGTCCCCTGCACATCGACGCCAACGCCATTGTTTCTACTTCCTCCTAGGGACAAGCGAATCATTTAATGTCAATTAGCACCGGCCTCCTTTCGCCCTTACAATATAATTGGATATTTTCTTCACGCGTGTCGCGGGTGTAACGTTTGTATCGCCCGCTCCACGGAATTCAGCGGGATTTTTTCATGCATTAACGCCAGACGAAGAGCATGGAAACGCTCGAAAATTCTCCATTTAATTGGCCATCTGATAATTATCGAATTCCCGCCCGGCCCGGCTTTCCCGTTTTACTTAATTACGCGTCGAGTTCCCGCTTCATTCTCCGGCTCCATTTTTCGCCCCCCGCGTTCGACCCTCGTAATTTCGTTTGGCTCGTCCACCTCTCTCAATTCTTGCACAATAAATTTCAAAATCACCCGCCGCGCGGTTACACTCGCCCGCGCCTCTCTCGCGCCGAGACTAGAGCCATTTGCGCACGGAATGCCCGTCGCGAATTCTCGTCGCGCGGCGTCATACACCGTCATACACCGTCATACACGCGGCGGCGAACACCGCTTCCGCAAATCTTGAATCCGCAGCTCGAGGGCCAACGCATTTTTTTCCTGAACCAACCGGAGCGGTGTGCCTGTTCCGTGACGAACGCACGGCAAAAGGAAAAATGGAGCGAAAATTGCTCGCACCGTCCGCGCGCCGGTTCTCGTCGGGACGGAGTTGTTAACGATGATTGATGCCGACCAGAGAGGAGCGAGAAGTCGTAGGAAATTGCCGCGGTTGTTGATCGAGCAAGCGTGTACACGCGTTTCCTTCTCGCCGTTCCAAGTTTAAACGCCGATGGTTTCGAACGGCAAGTTTCGAAAGTTCCCCGCGGCGAGGAAAGAATCGATAACCGGCGAGAACTTTCCGAAGCTGCGCTCGAGCAGAATTTCGCGGCGACAGGCGTCGGGGCGGAAGCCCGTGAATGTTAGCAGATTCGCCCAGCTCTCGTCAACGAGAGCGATCGAGTGGCAATCGC
Source organism: Nomada fucata (assembly GCA_948146005.1). NCBI lineage: Eukaryota > Metazoa > Arthropoda > Insecta > Hymenoptera > Apidae > Nomada > Nomada fucata. The sequence continues at coordinate 6,933,563 of OX411281.1, forward strand.
GCCGACGAGAATCCATCGAACGTTCGTCAATGATCGTCGATTCGTTAGAGCGCGTGCAGCACCGCGAGTATCAAAGTGTTTCACGCCGTTAACGATCGATAATGTACGCAACATTGGCCGACGAGCCGACAATTAACCTCGACTCGACTGATCCGGGGCTGCGCCGAAGCTCCTCGTCGAACGCCCGCCGCCCGCTTTTCCCACTCTCCGATCTCTCGATTCCTCCGTTGATTACACGGGAATCGAAACCCCTCGAAAAGCTGACGGACAAAAAGATAGAGCGAAAAAGAGAGGGGGATAACGGGGCAGATAAGGGGCGACAAAGGACAGACGGACGAGTTGCGCCGGGGCGCGCAGAACGCGGTGTTCTCGCAGTGAAAACACAGCATTAGGTAATGTTTCGTTTCTTCCCGTTCGCCCCTTTCGCGTGGCGGAAGCTTCGCCACCTCTCGCCGCCTCTTCCCACCGCCGGTCCTTTTTGTTTTTAATGGTGGACCTATTCTGGCGTATCCAGCGGGAGCAGCGAGGCATCTGAAAAGGGAGGATTGCCCGGAGGAAACGGGAGCCCTTTTGTCCACCGCGTGCCCGCTTGAAACGCGCGTATAAGCGACACAGAGTGGAACGCGCTTAACATGAAATACCCGTGTCGCTTTTCACCGGCCGAGAAACCTTCTCCTCGCCGTTCCTCCAATTTTTCGGCTCGCTCGCGTATCCTCTCTGCCCCTTTGAACGCGTCCCAACCTCGACCTCGTCGGGGTCAAGGGGAGCGGCGTCCATCGTTGGAGGATCAGCACCGTTCTCGAAGCTTGCACCCGGACGCATCGACGTTGCTGTCCGTTTCGCGAACGCGGCGATCGGACGATCGCCTTCGTACAATTTCCAGTCGAATTCGACCCACCGTTTCCGCAGCCCCGTTTCCGTTCGCACAGGGTTCCGCATATATCGCGCGGACTGCGCTGAACCGCGTGTCGGGATTAACCGTGTCGTGCTCGGTGCCAGCCAGATCGGCAAACGGCATCGGTCTCGCGCGGTTCAACAATGGGGCGACACTTATTGGGTCGGTAGCTGCATTGTGCGTTGCTTTTGTAAGCGCAGCCCGCGGTAACATTCGCCAACGGAGGAGAGCTTTCCGATACAAAGGGGGGCTCGCGTGTTCGCGAGGCCGCGCGAAACACGCTCGCGTGTAACGAGTTGCTCGTCGCGGCAGAGAACGGTGTAACGTCAGCCGGAGACGTCCACTTTCGCCCGCGAAAGGGGTTCGTTGTTCATCGTGAGTGCGCCACATTGTGGGAATCATTTCACCCGTGGAAAAATGCCCTGCGTAGACAATACATTCCTGTTCGCGGCTCTTCAATCCCCTTTTACCTCGCTGTTTCACCCGGTCTGCTCTGTCCTCGTTTTTCTCGTGCGCCCCCCCCCCCCCCCTCTCCGGCTCGACTTGAGAAATTTGCAAAAACGCGAGACCTTTTCGATTAACGCGTCCCCGCCCCTCCCGTCGTTCTTCTGGCCGGCTGATCGATAATAAAGGCGACGATTCGACGAGCAACGGAGGAAGGAAGCAGCGTCGACGGGGCCGTAACGAGATCACACGTGCTTCGGGACGGCGCTGGAAATTGGAGTTCTGTCCAATCACGCCGTGTTCCGCCGCCCAGAGACTCGTTCTCCTCCGGTCATCCCACGTTGTATATAATGTACTTCGTAACCGACAGGCGAGTCGCTCGTAGATGCTTTTTCCTCGCCGAGCGACGCTACCCACGGAACGAAAGTCGATAACGCGATGTAATTCTACCCGAACGCCGGCTCGCGGCAACGCGATACACCTTCGACTGTTTTATTAATGAAAACGTGCCCGCGAATTGCCCGGCCGCGAGTCGAGTCGCTTTTCCATTTCCGCCGACGAACGCGGCTAATTGTTTCGCAGCAAACGCGCTTCCTGATTGCGTGTCGGACCGCTTTCTTCGTCCGAGAATCACCGTGTCGGATGCACAATGGTGCGAACGGAAAACGGATCGTTTCGGGAGATTCGTTTCCTCTCGCGAACAATACGTCGAGGAAACGGATCGGTGTCAATGACACTGCGCCTCTTCTCCCGTGCAGCCTCGTTCGTTGCACTCTGCGCAACCGGACGAACGATGTTCACTTTTCCCGATCTTCGCCGTTTCGTTCGCGAACCGTGTCGCCGATTCGGGTATCCGGCGAACTTAAAGGGCCCTGCCGGTCGCGAAATCCTCCTCCAGCCTCCGTTTCCCGTATCTCGCAGCGATCTCCCAATCGACGCCAATCACGGAGTTCCCAGCGCGCTGAACGATCCGCGTGGTACATAGAGAGCGGACGGACGAGCAGGTAGGACTGGCTGCGAGCGTATTTAAAATAAAGCCGCGTGTCAGCCGTAAAACCGCACACGGGACAACGAGTGACACGCATCGAGGTGGATTAAGTCGCGTTCGTTTCGCGCTCGCGGGAATCGAATCTCTCTTCCCTCCAGCTTTTCCTTCTTTTTCTCTTTTCTTTTTTTCCCTCCTCTTTGCCAGTTTGGTGGAACCGCGATGCATCGGTCGCAGCAGTGACACTCGTCGCATCGCTTCGACCGGACCTTACAACGACGTTCGATTGCGCGTTGTCGTTGGACTAAGTCGGCCCGCCGCGGGTACGATGGAATCGTTGAAATCCTGGGAGTCTAGAACCTTGGAGAGGCTGTCGCTTCGAAAACTCAGGAGAAAGATCTCGCGGCGGTACGTATGCGTATACATACCTGGTTCGGTTTCTCGAGATTCGATCGCATAGTTTATTTAGGGAGGGACGATAGACGTAGCAGGTGGGCGAATTGGGTAAATTCGTTTGAATCTAAAGATATTTCGCTCGAGGTAAATTAAGTTTAGGTCGCGTCCGTTGCAACGGGCGTTACCTCGCTACTGTTCTTCCCACATCTGCAATTGCGGCCGTGCGAGACGCGCGATATCGCTCGCTTCCCCTTTCGCGATAAAAGGCCTGGCTGCGCAGAGCAAGGTTGGAGATCATGTGGTTGCTCGCGAAACAAGAATACCAAGCGGTGGCAGCGTGGATCGCGAGCGCCGCTGGAAGATGGCACTACGTTAATAATCAGCTTGGCGTTCGAGACGCGTCATTCCAATTACTGCCGCGATCGATAGCGTCTGCACGGAGAGCCGTAGAACGCCCGTCTGAGATGCGCTCCTCGAATTAACCGAGGATCCGTTTGCCTCGGGAAGAGTGCGTCAGAATCAAAGCGGCGGGGACGCGCAATTTAACGATTGCATTTGAGGGCCGGGACAGTAAGCCAAATGGTATTCGCTGCTATTAATTCGACATGCGTTTTTTTCTTACGATGCGATGAAACAGGCGCCTCGAAGCGTCCTACGCAGCGTAACGCGAATGCTCGATGGGTCGGAAGATCTCGAGGGTGCTACTTGCGTTAACGCACGCTCTGGCTTCTTTCGCGCGCCGTCTTCGAGGAGGGGCCTCGAGGAAATCGGTTCAATGGTTTCGACAGACGACGCGGCACTGGCCGGCAGCAAACGGCACTCCTACGATGTCTTCGCTCCGCGTAAATTATGTAGAGTAACGCTCGATGGCCTTTTGTCGATTACGACCGGATCACCGTGTCCTATGTGCCTCGAACGATAAACGTTATCGCGTCGGGGGTTTCTGCAAATCTTTTGTACGAAATGTGCGACGCATTCGCGCCGCGTGATAAATTGCAAAGCGCGGCTCGGCCAGGAAACGCCGCTGAATTTCACGGCGCGGCTGCGATTCCCTCGCCTCGTTTTACGCGGATGCACGCCATCGTATTTCACACGCGCCTGGGCAAACATAGAGACACGTGGAATTAGATGAACTCGCGTTACGCGATCGGGGCGTCGTCCTTCTTCTCGTTTCCCCGCTTCGCCTTCGGACCGACCAGAGGAAAGTTTCTCCGGGGAAGAACTTTCGACCAACCTCCCGGACCTCTGCCCCCGTTCGACCACCTCGAACTCCCTCTTCCCCATTTGTCGCGGATCTGTCGTATCCTTAGGAGAGATTCGGAAAACAAAAATTGCTGCGCGAGTAAAAACGCCGCTCGCGAAAAATTGCCCCGAGTGAATATGGTTCGAATGCGTTCGAACGTAATCGTGTGGCAATTACATTTGCGGAAGAAAAAAAAAATGCTGCTCCACGTTGACAAGTATCTGGACCGCGCCTCTCGACTCGCGTCGCAACAACGGACGCGAACGTTCGGAACGAGGGCTCCCTTTAACGATTTTCTCCGAATGTCCGTGCCGTCTCTGTGCATCCGGTGAATCTTTAATTCACCTCTATCGACCGGCACTCCGTGCCCGTCTTCCGCGGTGATTCTCAAGCGTTCCCGCACGGTGACGTTTTCATCGACCCTCGCTGATACTCCGTCACGTTGTCGGGGAAAATTAAGAGGGACGCGTAGCAGCAGCGACAACGGAACACCGCGGGCGCGACACGGGGACGGTTTATGGCGGTGACGATTTTAATTAAGTCGCTTAACACACCGCGTAGCCAACCCGGCCAGACCGTCTCCGCGACGCTTCTTCGATCTACCGAACGTCCGGCGAACTCGATATACCCGCGAGCTGTCTCTGTTCCATGAATTATTCAGCGAATAAATTATGCGTGGCCGGAATTGTTGTAGCGTCGCGTTCCCCTAAATACGTAATCGCGTGGAAAACGGACGACCGCGATCTCCGTTTCGCCGATGCAACGATTTCACTTTATTTAGGATACAGGGCGGCAAGCAGGTGAAGTCGAGGACGAGAGATAAAACAGCATGACTGGAGTAACGATGTTCCTCTGTTTCGAATTTTCAGTCAGGATTTGCTGACGGTATGCAGAGAGCTGAATCTGGAGAATTCGGTGGAGGAGTTGATGAGAGAATTAGGGGCGGACGAGCACGGTCGCATTTCCTATCAAGAGTTCCTCAGGTGTCGATTGGCTCTACGACCGGAAATCGAGGCTCTCAGGTCCGGGAAACACAAAACTAGTCCGCACCACACGCACACGCCGGAATACTTGCCCACGAGCAGCGACAACAGCCTCGGTAAGCACCTACAGTCCTACCTTGTTCCGCTCGCGGTCGACGACAATTTTCGCGTGCCACACCTGAGGGTGCGAGCAGAAGGAGAAATCAAATTGCCGTTTCAATTCGATTTCACCTGGCCGCGAGCGCAGTAAGTTCCGGCGCAATTGACGCAGCGTTACGTGTGTGTTTAGGCACTGTTTCCGGTCGGCATGAACGCTGGGAGTTCGACAGCGGAGCACGCGATCTCTCGCCGGAGCCTCACACCTTGCAGAAGCTAGTGGAAGCTGCCGCGGGGGGAACTGGAAACATGCTAGACCTGGCAAACAAGGTGAGCCCGTATGATTAATAAACGGGTTCCCATCTGTTCCGATTTATTGTGCAGAAACGTTCGAGATACGTCTGGCCGCGTCTACCGAAATCGTACGGCGAGATTAAAACGCCGACCGGGTTTCGCGTCGCGAGCCGAACGAAATGCGAAAGCTGGAAAGAAAGTAAAATGAGCTGCGGCTACGTGGAACTGCGACGCGGTGGAAAATTGCTGCTGCTGTATCGCCAGCAACCTTCTTTCGCCGAAGAATCGCTGCTCCTTTCGGTTTCTTCTTTCTCGCGTCCGGGTGTCCCCCTCGTTCGCAATCGGCCAGCCGATACCCCCTCGCCTCGATTCCAAAGAATTTCCACTGCTGCGAGCAATTAACGTTCCACTTGGACGCGATTCGTCGTTATGTAACCACCGATCGGTCATTCTCTCCTTCGGCATTGTGCTCGTCCCTCGGGGAGAGGAACCGCGAATACCTGGACTCGTTAAAATCGTCCCACTTTCGAGGGAATCGATAAAGCTGCAGGCAGTATGCGGTCATTCGTTTAACCCGGTTCCACGTTTCAATAGGAATGCCAATGTTCCGGGTGATTCTTTTTTCGTCGTTGCTGCGCTCATCGCGCGGCGAGCCATCTTTCGAGCACAAGGAAAGGATTCCTCGGCGAGTTCGCGGAAGGCTAGGGAAAAAGGGAAGTAAGAGTCGGTCGAGTTCCAAGCCGGCAAGAAATTATCGCGGGACGTCGCGATCGCGGGAAGGAAACGACGAACGAGGCGGAAGGGTTGGGGGAGCAGAGAATGGCGCACGGCATTTACTGCCTATAAATAACCGTTATTACGTGGTGCATTGCCGCACCGAAAAACCGAGAAACCAAGGGCGAACGTTTAGCCAGCTGCGCGAAGGTGAGGCCGCGAGACCCGTGGTGTACGCGAGATGTGCCTCGCCGTGGAACGAAAGGGTTAAAAGTAAAACGCCAGACATCGGCCCCGAGCGTGCACCCCAAATCTTCGCCCCGCTTTCGCGCTTCCGAATAACTGCGAGATCGTCGCGAGGAATTTCGAAACTCGCGCAGATTTAAAGTTCTGAAGAGTAGCGATCTAGGGGCGGACGGATACCCTGCGCAATAGGTTAATTAATAGAGCCCCCCGCCCCCGAGGTAGTCCTCGTGGACGTTACACTTACCTAATATTACCAAAGGTTAACAGCTACTGCAATTCGGGCAGCGCAAATAAGCATTCAAGTGGCCAGTTCGGATTATCCTCTCGGCAGGCCGTTATCATCCCGCGCCTCGAATTTGCATGATTGCGCGTGAAAGAGCCGTGTACCTCGAGCCTCGAGCAACGCATAACCGTTCGTCACCTTTTATTCCAAGGAGCGCGAATTTTCGTGGAGTTTTCGCGTTCGCGCGAGGAGCACGCCCAGCGGCAATGATCTCACGGGCGTTAACCTGTTACCGAGCCACCGGAATTTCCATGGAAATGGAACACGCCGCAGCCGGAGGTGTCGAGGGGGAGTAAGCGTAACGCTGTCGTTAATTCCGCTCCCTATCCGACGGAGATCGCGTGGAAACGCGCAACAAACGCAATCGAAATCGCGACGGAAATTAATTCGCACGGTCCTTCGGGCGATTTTGTCGCGCGCGCGCGCGCTAATCCAACCGATCCGCGTCGGAACGGGGAGACGCAGCGTACGCGCAATTCCGTGCGAATCGTTTCAATTCGCCAGTCGAATCGGCAGCGGTGACGATAGAAACGAACTTCGTTGCACAGGTTGCGCCGAATTTTATCGGCCGTTTTCCAAGCACGCGAAACGATAGCACGGCGTCGAGAACGTCCCGAATTCGCGACACCTGCGAGAGGATGGATCTCCTCGGCGGTGCCGTTCGCCCGGGGCACGCTGGCGTTTATTCTGGTCCCGTCGACGGTGCATTTTCGGACGGCGGGGACGCGTCGAGCCGTTCCAACCGTATCGATTTCGCGCGAATCGATGGCGCGACGTTCACGGCCTTCGACGATGGAGCATCGCGCGATCGCTTCCGAGACGGGAATAACGAACAGATTCGCGGAGTGCCGCTCGTCGCGGACATCGTTCGCGAGCCGGTATCCCGGTTACCAGACAGACTGTGCCCGCAGCGAGACCAAACTTGCGGTAAACTACGAAATGCACTTTACCGTCGCGGCGCTAACAAACGACCTGGAAGTCCGTAGTTTCCATCGAGCTTCAACTCCCGGCTAAATCTCCGAGTCCTCTTTTCCTTCTGGCGTGGCACGACGCGCGTAGCGTAGACGAAAGTTGGCGCCAGCCGGTAGGAAGCCACGTCGCGGAATCGATTTCAGAAACTCCGCGATACGTTATCCCCGAGGACACTTTGCGTCGCGGCCAGCTGCGCGTGTCGCGAATTTCCGGCTTATCCTCGGAGATCCTCCTCGACGAATCGGACGGCGTCTCGGTCGACCCACTTCCGCTTGCGGCTCGGGCACGTTTTCCAGGGTATTCGTTGGTTACGCGATCGGTAGCACGCGTTGCGCGACGACACCCCGTTTTTCGATTCGATTTAGCTACGGGAAATTTCGCTCGTTGGTGTTGCGGCGCTGCCGCCAGGTATGCGGAGGTCGCGAAAGAAACTTCGCTACGGCGGGGCTGGCTGCCGGTGCAGCCGAGCTATGTGAACTATGCGCCCGTGCGATTCGAGATAAGCCGAGCATGGCTTATTACAGATACGACAGATTGAATTAAGCAGCACGATTATGGCGTGCTTTGTGTCCGTTATCGCTGGCCCGCGATACACGGAACGGGGCAAGGATTTGACCAGGAACAATAGCTTATCGAACGTGTAATCTTATATCGTACGGGTATCGTCCCGGTCGGGCCTGATATCTTTCGCGAAACGCTATTGGGGTCATCGATCGATAACTCTTCTCGGGAAACTGTCCCCCGTTGTCTTACCGCGGGGAGAAAATCTCGTCGGGCATCCCCCACCTCCTTTATCGCGGGCAATTGTTTTGTTGGTAGGTGGCTTATCCTCGTGCCAGCCGTCAGACTTTTGTCCGGCTCTCTCCCGGTGGAAAAACAACCCCCGGTAATCTGACCACCGTTGTCCAAACGTTCCGCGTTCCTCGCATCCGTCGATTCTAGCCTTCCAAATTCCTGAGTCAAGCTTCGTTTCGGGCACGAGAAAGTGCACGCGCATTCCACCAGCCATTCCCATTCGAATCCAGACAGTTTTCCCCGTCGGCGAATCGATTCGCAACGCTTTACACCGCCTAAAACCCTATCGATCCCGAGGACGTGCAGGCACACCGAAGGACGACGTAGGCCGCCACGCAGCCAGGCGATCGCCAGTAAAAATCCTCCTCGTTTCATCGAACGTAGATATCCAATATCGCGTACGAGCTTCCTCCCACGAAGCGTGGGTGGAACGCGGGGCGTAGCTTTTGGTTGCCGATGTTTTTCCAAGAGGGAAAGAAAGATCGTTACTTTCCGTCGCGTCGACCCGGCCGTCCTCTCCTCCTCGGACATTTACTTCCGCCTTGTGTTCTGCCTCGAGAATTTCATCCCAGCCGCAGCTAGCCGGCGCGGGTTAGAAGCTCGAGACGAATTCTTCGAGCCGGCAACGCGACGCAATAAAGCCCCGAGGTATCTTCCACGGGGCCACGTCGACAACGATATATCGACGCGCTCGCGCGAAACTGTCCGGACATCCCCGCAAATCAACAGAACCCTTATTTCTTTATTAAGAAGTTCCATCGGTCGGTCTTGGAGGTCGTCCTTATTTTTTTGCAAGCGCTCTCCGCGTTTACCTGTACTCCGAATACGCCAGCGGCCCCTTCGCGTACCTTTTGTGCGGCCTCGCGTGCATTAAGCGAGCAGCGAGATTAAGCGACAATTCGGTATCGAGGCGGCAGGTAGAATTTGGATTAATTATTCCCACGAGCGGATCGTATCGTGGCGAAAGTTCGAGTCCCCGTTTCGCCTTCCTCCGGTTTACGGAAGACGGGGTCGCGTTAATGGAGAAATTAGCGGAGATAATTAAGAAGCCACGCCGCGCCCTGACCCCCCCCCCCCCTCTAATTACACTAATGTCACGGTGACCCGACGACCGTTTAGGATTTCTCCCTTTTTTCCCTAATTTGAATGACTCCCCGTCCCGAATTTCTACCGCCCCGCGCACCCTTCAACCCGGGTTGAATTTGCATATCTCTACTAAAGCTCTCGGACGTTCACCTCCGATTTGTCTTATCGGTCCCGGTGATATTGCGGAACTGAAATTCCCGCTCTCCAATGAGGAACAACGGTCCGTTCCATAATGGAACGATAAACCGTTACCTGAATCGCTTATCGGTAGGTGGACAAATATTACGAACTGGCAAACAGGTGTGGCCTGCCATTCAAGGATAGTCACCGCGACCAGGCGAACGAGATAACGCTCGCGGACGATTGAGCAATTTTTCGTCAACGCAAACTAGTTCGTTCTGTTTCTTTGCATCCCGCACGATCGGAGAAACTGGGGGACGCGACCCGGTCCCGAGGCTCGATTCCCGGCGAAACAAATTCTTGCGGTCTTCCCCCCTCGAGAGTCGTCGGAATCGCGTCGCGTTCCTCCGTAATTATGTCAGGTACGAGTTCCGCGTCGTTTGACTTTAAACGGCGTGCACACGGCGCACCGCTCTTAATGGAATCGTTTCGACGCGACCGCCTCCCTGTTTCCACAATCGAACAGAGTCATTAGCCGGCGCGCGCTCGACGCCGCCGATTCTCGCACTTCCCGGCAATAAATAATCCGCCGCCGATGGCAGGCAGGGCGGCGCGATAAACGCCCGCTATCGGCAAGGATGGCCGCGGAGGTCCTCCGCCCGTCGTAAATCGTCCCGTCCGCGAATCGTAAAGTCGCGCGAGGGATACGAATGACGGCTGGGCTCGCGTTGCAAACCGTCCCGGATCCTCGCGTCGACCCGTTGACGTTACCGCGACGCGTTCGCAATTAAGAGCGCCGCCGGTGTCGACGGCGGGCCACGAATCTTCTCGATACGCGCCGCGGAGAATTGACTTCGCCACCCGGGACGGCGATAACAGGAATGGAAAGGTACGCTCACGTGGGCCGTAATAACCCACGCGGCGACTCGATCGCGTGTGGCGGCTGGAAGACATTTCGAACCGGGGCGATACTCGGCCACTTTGGAGCGCACGATCGGAATGCTGACCCGCAGCTACGGACGCGGAGAAATTGGTCGCGGCGGGCCTATTTCCTCCGGCTGGCCGGGGGCTCTGTTCGCCCGTAGAAAACGAGACGCCAGGTCGATACGCGGCGACCGATTCTCCGCGCTAGATAGCTCTCGATGGAGCAGAAGCTCGCGCGGCGCGGCCACTTATTGTCGTCGCCTGTTCGGGGAGTCAAACGGGCTCGGGGGATACCCGGCGCTAATCTTCCGCTTCCTCGTCGCGTATCTTCGGGCGTTCGATCGTTATCGATAGAGCCTGGAAGCCGCGCGACCAGACGAGGCGCCGAAAGAGCTCTGCGTCCCTCCGCCCTCGATATCATCTACCCTCGCGACATTCCGTCACGCTCGCAGCCGGTGGACGGGGGGTGGAACGGATCGAACCAGCCGGCGTGGGGCTCCTTTTTTTCCCGCGCTTCGCTTCAATTGAGCTCGCCGCGGGGTAACGCGAGGCACAAGCGTATTACTTTTATCAGCTGCAATAGCTGCGGCCCGGCGTATCAAGCTGTAGCGCGACAAGCGGAGCAAGAGAGACGACGGAATATCGGAGCTTTTGGCGCAACGAGCTGTAAGATCGGCGACGCTCGGCGCCGCTCGGACGCCGTCGGCCGCCGCTTCGTCAAATGCGCCCAGGGGTGTGGGAGAATCGGTGGCTCAGTCCGTCACCGAGAGTTTCGCCCAGTGCAGCGGACGGCCGCTGCTCCGAGGTACCGATCTCGCGTGCACCGCCGATCTAACGTTCCTGATCGCGTGTGCCTTCTATGTTCACGATCATGCCGCCCGTTCCCGTGTGATACATCGTACCGTCCGCCGCGCGTGTACGCTGGTGAAGTGCCTTCGTTGCTTCGTCGATATTTATCGCAGGTTCGCCGGAGCACGGGAAATAAGTGGCGATCGGTAGGCTGCGTAACGAATAGGAACGGCGGCTCCGTTGCGACGGATCTAGGGCATCGTCGAGGATGGATAGCGTTGACCGATTTCGCGAGCATTTGGCAATTTGTAATTGGCGGCCGTGGCTCGATCCGAGTCGATAGGGAAAACGATATCGTCGCGTGCCTATCGGTAACATTAATCCTTCCCGAACTGGGACGCCGCTGTTCGCGACCCGCGAGCCTCGGCGTACACCGGGTCTCGTTTATGTAGGGCGCGAGGAAGACCGTCGACCTCGTGAGGACAATCGATGAAAAAGCAATCACGGTATCTTTCGCGCACCGTATATATTCTGTCGAACCAGTGTCGAACTTCTTATACCCATGGCGCACTTGTGGCGCTTGCGTGCGACACGTTCGCCGATACACCGTGCAATAGGCGAGGATCCTTACCGATGGCCCCCCTTATCGACGTTTCCGTGGGATTTATTGCGCCGCGTCCAAGGCGGCCGCAATTTGTCGGGATCGCCGATTTCTGCAGGCTCGACGCGGTTCAATATTATCAGCCCCGGCAACCGAGCGATCGGTACCAGATATCGCTGGCTCGCCGCGGCGAGCGAGCTATTGGCACGGTCACGCTGGTGAGCGTAAAAAAAATGCGTCGACCAGTCCGCTATTTCCACTCGACGCCGGTCAATTGCGAGCGAGCGATTAGGATGGAAATTGAAAATGATAACGCCGCGTCAAGGGCAAGCGTTTGCAGCAAACGGTAGCTGTTAACCGCGGTCGCGGAGTCCCGGTGCTCGTGACTCTCTAACGAGAACGCAGACCTCGACAGTGATACGCGGCGGTCCTAGCTTTCGTTGGCCAACGAAAGGGTTATTTACGGCTGACTGGAAATTCAGGTTCGTTTTTATACCGTTGCGCGCCGCGTTGATCCGTCGCGCGGCGAGCATCGCGGATTTAATTAGACGATACGACGGTGGCTGTTAACGGTGCACCGGCTAATGAAACCGGGTCATTATTCACCGGTCGCTGGTTCAGCTTAACGGGTGACGATTTACATTTGCTAATGGACCGATTTAAGGACGCGGCCCGCGATGCATCGACGCGCGGCTCGCTCGCGGAATCGCAGTCAATCGGAGTAAATTTCATGGACGTGTCGTGGTTGATATCGATTGGCCAAGAACGAACGCGGGTACGGGATGGTATGTCATGCGCTAACGAGATCCACGAACGTCGAAAAAAAGCTGCCCCTCCTCTTCCCCCCCCCCCTCTCTCTCGTGTGATCGAGAGAACGGTACATAACCGACCTTTGGCCCCTGTCGCGTCGACCGAATCCACCGATCGACTCGTAATTCGTCACAATGGCGTTTTACGCGACCGCGACAAATCATCTCGGATTCCAACCGCAGTTTCAGCAATGAAAGGCCGCTTCGCTTCTCCAGAAACGCTCGAAAATGTGCAACCGAACGCGTCGGCATTTCGACGTTTCGGGCACTCCCTTGAAATATTTCCTCGCCCGGCTCGCACCACCCCGACACCGGGCATCGGAAACTCGGCGAATAAAATATACACGAGCAGCGGGTATCGACGGTTTCATTCTGGCGGCCGTGTTCCCGGATCAAGCGCAATTTGTTAGCCGAGCGTAGAGCGAGGCCTAACGACGCGAAGAATGCGACGCGCAAGTTCCATTTGAAAAGCAACGACTCGAGACTCGCGCGTCCCACACGCGCGTGTCCTCTCTCCGTTCTTCGTTCCACCTGTCCCATCTCGCACGGTGACGCTCAAACTTAGCTGGCACCGCTCCAGAAATCTGCCCACCACCGGCGTACCTTACTTTGGGGAACAATGCGAATCATTTAATTTCTATTAAGGCCGGGCCTCGCGTTTTGTTGGCTTCGCGACGCGCCAGCCGGTCTATGTCTGGCTAGAACCGCGCCTGTACTACTGCCGCAGACCGTCGGTCGAAAGGCCTCGATAATTACCGCTAACAGGTTTCGATTAAAATTCTTGCATTAATTGGCGAATAAAGATGGCGCATAGCTATCTAGGTGGCGTCCAGTTTTTGTCACTGGCCGGGTACGCAAGATCGGGGGAATCGGTGCGAAATGTTATCGCGCGTGTCATCGTGCTCGTTTTCCTCCGAACCGTAGACAAGTAGCGATAAAGCTGTAATCGTTAAACGGCTGGCTACGTGACGCGTAAAAACGCCTGGCGCCATCCTGGAGTCTCGTTTCGCTCACAGATCCGCCTATGTTTCCCATAGAACGCCCTTTATTCGGCGATGCGTACCGTTTAAATGTTAACCACGTGTGCCCGAGCGATCCGACGCGACACATTTGCGCGAGCCCAAACGAGCGTGCGCGAGCGTATCTGTCTAATCGTGCGCGTGCCGATCCGCGACCGAGCCGCGTCGATCGGTCAGCTGTCGATGCTTTTCGTCCTCGAATCGTCGACGCCTCGATTTTATTGCCGCGTTCTCCGAGAAAGGATATTTTTCGCGATCGAGCAGGTATCCGCGAAAATTGGGTCACTTCCGCGCGGTGTCGCGAAAGCATTCGCCTCTCGTCCGGGCAACTTTTTCCTCGTTCTGGCTCTTTTTTGTTCCCCCAACGAGACGGGACCGTTACGAGCCGTCCACTTTTCAGCAGCTCCTTTCCATTCTGTCTGGCCATATCTTTCGCCAATCTCCTCCGGCAGCTAATTCGCCATTTCGGTTGCGGGCCGAAGTTACGACGAAGCGAGAATCGTCTCCGCCACCGGTGCCCCGTTACACGTGTTCCACGCGGTCGTCACTGCGGTTGCGTACGCGTTCCCCGTTGTTCCCTTCGCACCTGTTCACCGAGGTTTGAATATTCAGACAGCCGCCAGACGCGTTATCCTACTTTGGCCCGTTCTTTCTTTCCTTGCATATTCATTCGCGGCATTAGCGTGTTTCACCGGCCTGCCCCATTCATTATTCCCGTCTCTCCCCCCCTTCGATCTTAACCCCATAGTCCCGTGCGCTTCCTCGACGCTTTCCGTTTCTCTTCTTCCGCCGCGCGCGTCGTTACCGCGCCCCCCGCCTCTCGTTCGCGCTTTTGTTCCACGCCGAGGAGAGGCAGAAGCGCGCGGAGAAGAAGAAGAATCGCCCGGTACATTCCGGGGGAACGATTTCAGGGATCGGTAACGAGTTTAACGAACTGCCGTCTTCGCGGGGCATCCCTTCCGCGTTCCTGCGGCGAGCGGCGTTTCTCCGCCACGGTGCACGCCACCCTTGCCGCCTCGTTCGTCAAGAAAAACACGCGGCCGTCCTCCCGAGGCGCGCACCTTGCCGGGGGAATTGAGCGGTCCGCTGAAACGACACCTTTTTACGCCGCTGATGAGCGTGCTTTATGCTACGGGCCTTTTCTCCGACGAGCTGCGATTCTTTACGGGCGTCGCTGCAGTTGGAAAATCGCCGGGGCCGGATTTAACGTTCGACAAATTCACCCGGAGATAGGAGGAGTTGTTAGTCGCGGCTCGCTTAAGAGCAGTAATGCGCGCCCCGGCGACGTCTTCGTCGGTTTATCGTTCGTCGTGGGGGAAAAATCGGCGATCGTTGCGTCCGATTGCCGATCCGAGCGAGACGTTGAAGACGCGTTTCTTCAACAACTCGTACCCAGCGTCGAGTATGTACCACGGTCAGCTAATGTCGCGCGACATTTGCGTCTTAACGACGTTTCGTAAATCGCGACCCCGGCGATTAACTCGTAAATTAGCTGGCGGACTTGGCCGCGTTCAGCTGGACCGAGCACACGCCTTGGCAATAATTGGCGAACAGACGTTTAATGGTATTACGGTGCGTCAAGTGCCGCGCACTTGAGGGGCAAGAAGAATGTAGCCGTAAAGGCGACGGTAAAGCAACACGGATAAGAGGATCGCATCGACGCGACACGAGCAACGCGTTTCTGTACTTTAGTCGGACGTTATTGCCCGCGATCGTAACCTGAATTGCTCGACCGCGACAAAGTTAAGAGACGCCGACGCCGGGAAAAATTCTGCTCCGCTCGAGCCAGCTCGATAAAATGCAATTATCGACAATCCTCCAGATTTCTCCCCTTACCTAGCGAAAGTTCTTTTTGCCAGATCTTCTTTGCTAATCTCGAGATATCGTATCTTGACGCTCCGCCACTGTTGCGCCGCGACTCATTGGCAATGGTTTAATTAAACGTTCGACTCGTGTACCGTAATTGGTTCATTACGGTTCTGGGTTATCCCAAAGATCGTTCGAAAGGCGTGGAACAGCTGGTGCCTTGATCTCAGTTTCGCACGACTGACCACCTTTGCCGGACAGCGCGTGTCCCGCTTCGTGTAATAACCACCCCCGGTTCGCCTCTACCCTGACCTACCCCCCGGTCGCTTTCCTATGAATCATGCCACGATTATGCACACCTCGTAACAGTTGCCGGTCTTATCAGCAGCCGGAGACCACCCGCTAAATACGTTGAACGTAGTATATTCGGTTCGGTGCCGTCCGCATTTCACCTTCGTCGTTCGCGATAGCTCGCAAACGATATAACAGATTCCTCGTGTCAGCTGAAAGCGCAATATGCTTCCCCTTTAGGTGCTCGACGCGCCTGCTAATTAATAATCGAGATATGGATCTGATCGCGCACCTTTATAGACGGACGCGTGAGTCAACGCGACAAATTCGCGATACCAATGCGCAGCACGGTTGCCGAAGCACGACCAGAAGGTTGCGCGACGTTCATAGGGGAAGGGCCACCGTTTCGCGTCGGTATAATGTAAATGTCCCCTGGATATGTTGCCGCGATACACGATAAGCTAATCTATTCAAGGTGACGGGCAGCTGCTAAAACTCGTCGACCCTAAAAAACGCTTCCCCCTTCTCGCCCTCTTTGCCTCTTCGCCTTTTACCCGTTAACCATTTTTTTTTTGTTTTCTCCCTGTTTGGATAACGTTAGCCGTTAATGGATCCGGGGTACGCGCGAGCGGCCTTCGTCGCGCACCGTGGTCGATGCGCGAAAGGTGTTGCCTCGTTTACAACGTCGTATCTTCGGTTTTAGTTTCCCGTGGCCATTCACGGACATCCGCTATCGCAGAATCGGAATCGAAAAATGCACGACTCGCGTCCGCACGCCCATCGCCGTTGACTTTCATCGACGCTGGATATCGTCGTCGATATTCCCGTGTCGATAACTCCGCGGCGGCGCGAGCTTTCTCCCAGGCTCGATTAAGAAGGATCATTGGACCGTGTAAAGCAGCGGTAAAAGAACGCGGCTAGGAAAGGATGGTATCGAGATCGCGAAGGAAGTCGCGGGTCGATTAGCGTACGCGACACTCGCCGCGAATCGCGTTCGAGCGGAATGGAAAACGGTCGACGATTATTTTTAGGTGACGGGTTACTTCCTGCTTAGGGCCGTGCGATCCGCGAGTCGATGCACCGACGATTCAAATTGACTTTAATTTATGGACGCGTCCCCGTCTTCTTCTCTCTGTCCCCGTCAATTCCGCGTGCGATTAATTTTCAATTACCCCGCGACAACCGTACGCGCACGGTCCTTCCGCGCAAAAAGTTATGGTCAACAGCCGGGAGATTCCATAATTGGTATCCGCCAACGCTTCAACCCCGGCTGTCTACTAAATTCGCGCGAGCGACGCGGCTCTCCTAGCATGCCGCGTGGTTGCGTCGCCTTGGCTAATTAACTCGTTTAATTAACGCGCCTACGTAGCCGCAACCGTGGCTGCAGCAGCGCGGAATTTCGGCGGCTCTCGCGGGCTTGACGAATAACTTTCGCGGTCATCGTTCCGTGCCAGGTAATCGGGGCCAAGAATCGAACGAAGGAAAGTGGAGCAAAATTGCCGCAAACGCGGATAGGGATCGGTCGTGACGGAAATCGGTGAAAATCCTTTAATCGCAGTCGCTTTGATCCGATTGGACGAGTATAAAAACTAATTGCCGACCGCGATAAGAACGTCGTTAGGCGTGCGACAGAAATCCCTGCCCCTTTCTCGCGTGCGTAATTGTCGGCCGAGCAATTAATTTATTTCACTGCTCCGGTCGTTTCGCGCCTCGTCCTCGCCAGCCAGCGATTCCTCTCAGACCTGGTAAACACTGCCGGAGTAATTAAACCTGCTCCCTGAATCGACGAGTTTCACCTAAGTGCAACTCCATGCGAGCCGATTTACGGAACGGCCAGACAGAGCTCGTTCGTTGCCGCGGTGTTTCGCGCATTGTCATTCGCGTGCCGGTATAGGCGAGATTCCTCGTCGAAATTCCCGTTCCTGGTGCGCTCAAATGCGGGTCAATTAGCAGATGCGTCGAACTCAATTAGCTCGCCGTTTTATCCGTTCGTATTTGCGACAGAGGCAGCGATTTCACCGTTACAGGTGCGCGTACTTTCAGCCGCGTTAGCCGTTTGACTCTTCCGCGGAATCAATCCGAAATTCGTGGTTCGATTAGCCCGGTTGCTACAGCCTATCCATCCTCTTCATCTTTTCATCGATCCACTCGGAACAACCGGGAGGCCGTTTCGTATCGCGGCTGACGCGCGTTAAATACATATTTTTCCACTTGACCGTTTCGATTAGATGAACGCCTCGACCCAATTTCTTTCTTCCTTCGTTACGACGGCCGGCTCTGTTCTTGTCCGCTTTTACATACTTGCCAGCCGTCGTTTCTTCTTCCCGGCGAACAGCTGAAACCCCTCGGACAGATTTACGTCGGCCACGTAGCGCAATACGCAAAAATACGTTTCCAGAGGTGGAGATTTATCCGCGCGACGGGACACTCCAGCGGCGTTTCGCCGAAATTACATCACGGTCCGTTGTTCCCGAACGTTGAAACTAACGCTGCCGGATTTTCCGCGGCTGTTATTCGACGAATTTAACCCGGCTAAAACGGGCCCTCCAGCGGAGACAAAACACGGAGATGAAAAATCGCGGTTCTCCGCCGGCGTGAAATAGACACGAGTGCACTCCGGCTACCGGCAGCGAACTTCCGTTAAACAAAGCTGCATCCTCCGCGGCGGCACATAATCCGCTTATCCGGCGCTGCTTGCGCAGAGAATAGGATCGTCGCTCGAAGTTTCCTGCAAAATTAAATCCACGTCGGGGAGTACGCGCTCGGACAGTTTTATTCTCGATACGAAGAGGCTCGGGCCTGCGGCTAAATTGTGTAATTGTCGCAAGAACTGGTTGCCGGTTTATTCTAAGTCGGGCCAGATCCAAACCGCCGTTGACCATCTGGGGAACGGAAACGGAAGAATACCGTTGCTATTATTAACGCAAAAACCGATAGGCCCGAGTCTCGCCCGAGAATTATAATAATTTGTTTTTACGCGGACGATTGTATCCGACCGTTCAAATGCGTCGTCCGCAAAAACCGGCGAACAGAGTCGCGGGGAAAAGATCGAAGACCGGCGCTGATCGCGCCACTAATGATAAGTTAACGAGCACCTGGAATGACGCGCTCGTTAAACACGTTGAAAATGTAAAAACTTCAGCCGGCAACTTTGACGCCATTAAGCGTTCAGCGCCGGTGCTTGAACGTTTCCGCGATTTCGACGTGGAAATCAGTGCGCCGGTCGGGAAGCCGCGGCGTGCGGGCCGAGGAACGCACGCGTCGCGAGCCAAAGCGGAAAAATCCTAGCGGCGGCACGAATTATAATTGCTGACTGCCATTTTCGCCAAATTGGAGTCTCGTTATTGCGGAACCATTTCCATTTTTCTAACGCTCCATTAGACCGCAACGCGTCCCCGTCGGATCGTTTCGAAGCTGGTTTAATTAAGGGGATTAAGGGGATAGACGGCAGGAAGGCCGTTACGTACATTCCTCAATTGAATTCCCGCAACGGCTGATACAATTTTTCCGCCGACAAAAGACTTGGTCAGTGGCGTTTGAACGATTTCGCGGCACTCGAATAGGCAAAGAATTCGCCATTATGGATCGGACAATGCCCGATCGATCTTCTGTGTCGTTACTCTTATTCAGGCTCGAGCTTCACCCCTCGTTCACTCCGATCAAAGAGCTTTCACCTCTCGATTCCTTTGTCTTTGGACGGGCGGTATTAATCATGAACAGCCTGCAATACCAAACAGTTGGCCCGTTCTAAGGGGGTCCCCTGCGGTAACTCAATTACCGTTCGAAAAAAGAAATCCTGCTCGATTCCATTACCGATCGCTACAGTGTCGCAATTCCTTACCGCCAGTCGCTCCCGTCGTCGCGTTACTTCGTACAACAGACCGTGACGAAGAGTCCGCGTCGTGAACAATTTGCGCAGCGCACTCGAACGGGATCGTTCCCGACGGCCAGTGCACGTTCGCGACGGCAACGAGCGGAAAGGAAAGTGCAGGGGGAAAAAGAAAGATGCTACAGTGAGGGAGAATTTAGTGGCGGCACGGAAACAACAACGTGGCGGGGTTCACCGTGGCCGTGAACAATGGCTCCGCGGAGCCAGGTTACTACGTGGACCGGTTGCACCAACATAGAGTGCAGGTGCAACAGCAGCACTGTCAACAGGCGGCCAGGTTCAGTGTCCACACGAGTCACGTCCCGGCCGCGGGCAAGGAGATCCTCGAGTCGCCGCGCCGGGACGATCTTGTGTACGTACACTGCGCCACCACCGAGGACGAAGATGCGGAGGAGGACGAGGAGGAGGAGGAGGAACCGAAAGCATTAACGAGGTCCAGGTCGTGGCTGTGCTGCCCGGGTGATCGAAGCTCCGACAGGACCGTCCCCATACAGATCGAAACCAGCTACAAGGACAAACAACGGGAATCTGTAAGTGGGGAGGATGATCCAACGAGAACTACACGGTTTAAAAGGTTGCTAAATAGAAATTTTATTAGAACCAGCTTGCGTTCGAATTGCCCGTCGATGCCAGTCGGCGAGCGATAAGACGAGAAAAGGGGGCGGGCCCCGTTCGTTGAACAATGTACGCCGATAATTCTCTAAGCGATTAAAGAATTTCTAGTTCGCCCCGTCGTTGATTGAGCGCAGGAAGAAGGAGCGCGATTGGGGCGGAAGGGCGAAGAGGAGAAACGGGTTGAAAGTGAAAAAAGGGCTGACGGGATTCGATGGCGCGTCATCGAGCGTGCTAACGAAACACGGGACAGCGCTCCGCCAGGGGCAACGCGTTCGCCGTCGCCCGATAATGGAGTTCCGTAATTTTTTCCCGGTGTCGTATTCGATTGAAAACCCCGGAACCGCAGTCTCGTCGGGAGTGGATCGGTCCGTCTCTCAGGGGCAAGACGACATTTCTGCCCTTCTCGTTCCCATTTTCTCTCCCTCTGCTCTCTCCCCCTTTCGCCTCCATATTCATTCCGAAACGTCTCGTTCATTTTTTTGTCCCTCCCGTCTTCTCCGGTTCTCCGCGCGTCGCGTTTAGATTGTCTTTTCCTTCCCGCCGCCCCTCGTCGCCCCCCTGTCCCTCGGTGCACCTCGCTCCTCCCCGTGCTTTCCTTCTCCACCCTTTAAACTTTAATCCGGCAGGAATAGAACGGCCGACACACCACGACCAACCAACCGACCCGTCGATTTCACGGAGGAATTTCGTATAAACTTTCGTCTACGTAATTTCGTTCGCCCCGCACCGATGCTACCTGCTGCCCATCGGCCTGTCCGATTCCATATTCTCCGTCAAATCGCCGACTCGCGTCCCGTCGGACGCTGCCGTTCTGTTAATCATTTTTCCTCTCCATACCCCCCCCCCCCCCATCGTTGCGAGCTTCGTTTTTTTTTGTCGAACAAATCGATTCGTCGTTCGAGTCCATTCTACATTCAAACGTTAATGGACCGATCGTCTCGAAGAATCGTGCACGAGCCTGGCAAATTTCATTGTAGCACACGAATTATGCACGCGGGGAAGGCATCGTTGAAAAGATCCGCCGGGCGCGTCGGACGAAGTCGGGGGTGCCATTTTACAGGCGACGTCCCC
The DNA here is from genome assembly GCA_948146005.1 of Nomada fucata. Taxonomy (NCBI): domain Eukaryota; kingdom Metazoa; phylum Arthropoda; class Insecta; order Hymenoptera; family Apidae; genus Nomada; species Nomada fucata. Next base: position 6,954,929 of record OX411281.1, read on the forward strand.
GTATGGAGGCAGAATAGACGCGTCTGTGGTTTATGTCTTTTGTCCCGGCGGCCACAAAAGGACCGTTTGAAACCGTGTGCACACCCCTTAGCCCGTGCGTCTTCGTTCAACGATCTCCCTCGAATCAAAACGAGTAAAGGTTGCCCGTCCCCATTCACGGCGAGACAAAGAGAAGAAAAAGGAACACGCCGGTCTGGTCAAGGAATTTACCAACTCAAAAGGGGACACCTACTTGACCCCTTCAACGGATCACCGGAGCGGCATCGTTTTCATTAACGCGAAAAATCTGATTACGAACTTTTCGTGCCCGGTGATCTCGTTACGAGTTTGCTTCGCCGGGTACCCGTCGACGAGGATATAACCGGGTGCGACACAGAGCCGCGCGACACGGCGATAACGAAGTTATCTTATCATATTTTTTTCTGGCCAGGACGCGTGCTGCCCTTTGGAAGGATCCGACGACGAGCAGAAGCGAACAGAAATTCTGCTGAATTTCAATCGGCCGAGATACGTACCGTGGCCTCTGAAAAGACAGGTTTTTTAATCGGGAAAACGCGGCTCTCCGGTTTCATCCGGTTGCCGTGCGATTGACTTTCATGCTGCACCTTTGAATGAAATTTTTTCTCCGCGAGACCTGTTCGATCGGCAGAAATACCAGCAGACAGCTGTTACCTTTACAACTTGGACGATCTACCGGGAGAGTGATCATTTCGCGGACGTTCGTCCCGAACGACTTAATCCCCGCTTAACTTTCGTCAGCGAAGTAAATCAAAGGGTATAGACCGATCGAGTGGATCGGGCCCCTCGTATTTCATCGGGATGAGACAGCGGCGACAGGTCAGCCGAGCGGTAAAAGAGGTTCCCCCTGGCGGAGAATAATTCGTCTGCGACGACGTCCAGACGGACGGTAGAGCATTGACGACTTACCACGTGGGGAGATGTTTTTAAGGTTCTCACCGCTGCACTCGCATCTACTTCTCTCTTTCCTCTCCGGGCGACGCGGCAGTCAGAGGGAAAGTGTTCCGATTACCCCGTTCCCGGCGACAGTCCAAGAAGCTTCCGGTCCTCGCCGAACAGGAGGCCGTTCAAGGATCTCACGTCTTTCATCTAGGAAGGAACAACGGGACGTCGACGACGTTGAAGCCTCGAAACCCCTCGGACGCTTAAAAGCAGGAACACGCCGCGGATCCTTTCGTTCGTTTTCCTTTGAAGAAACCGACCCGCGACGACGCCACTGTGCCCCGTGGCTTGTCGCGCAGCCCGGAATTTCATGAGACGCTCGTCAAAGGAAAAATGGAACGAATGCGTGACCAACAGGTGCCTCGCTCTCCACCCGGTGGATTCGGGTTTCCGAAAGCAAACGGACGGTAAATTTCAAGGCAAACACGCCTGGAGAGAGGCGAACGTTTCGTGCAAGAGTGCAGAGATTTTCCAAGCGGAAGGCGAGCCGGAAATGTTCGCCGCGTGGAATCAGCCCCGATATTCGATTCAATTACCTCTCGCATAGTGCTTCGTTGTGTGCATAATCGTCATTCAGGTATCAAAAGGTTTGCACAAACTCGAGAAGGTAAACTTCCCCTTTAACAACCCACGCTAGACAACCGCCAGCCCTACCAGAACGCCACCCACCCCGTTCACAGTTTCCGAGCGATCTCGCGTATCGAAGACGAGAACGAGCCGTCGACTTCTATCTATCCCGCACGGGATATCGGATATTCGACTGTCGAGAAAGTCGATGCCCCCTTCGGTCACCCTTGTGTCACCGGTTTTACACCACTTCACCGCAATTTCCGGCATCGCTTTACGAACCGTGCCGCCGTGTCCGTAGACGTCTCGCGGAATAGAAATTCGGTGGAATCGGTGCGCGTGCGTGAACCACATGTGACATGTGACCAGAAGAACAACGAGACGGGTCACGGCGACGCCTGTGCGCCTTGTCCTCTTTGGAAATCGCCTCGCGAGTCGTTGCGAACGATTCCCGCGACGCGGCGTGTCTTCAAACGGAATCGATGGAATCGCGAATGTTATCACGCTGATAGGTTGTGAAATGAAAGTACGCGATAATTAAGCAAAGAAGCTAGTCTATTAACGGTAAAACAGTGATCGTAGCATCACACATCTGCCGCGACGTCTGTTAATATACGGGCCAGCCGGTGAACGAGCATTATGACCAGCGGCTTGGACGAGGGCGACCTGTATTTCGTCCGGTACCTGGACATTCAGGACTTCTTGCCGCACGTGGGCACCGGAACGTCGCCGCATGTACCCACGTTGCATTTCGGTGGAGCCATCACGCATGGCCTATCGTCGGGGCATTGTGGAGCGTCCCTGCAAGATTTCCCTGGCAGATGGATGTATTCGTCAGACTGTGCCATGGTAGCCGCGAAGAGGGCGGCCAGGATGAACGCCACAGCGAACAAGAACCTCATCTTCTTCCGCGTTGTCTCAGTCCTGGAAAATGTTCGCACATCGAAATACGCACGACGGAGGGGTTCGATGACGACGTAGTTTTATCTGTCGCGGGTGATACGTGCCGGATACGCTTCGAGCTGGATGCGCGCACGATTCTCTTCCGATAGGACGAGCGGCACTCGAATGATACTCCGCAATTACGGGCCGTGATTCTTATACGCCTCCCGCCGTGTTTTTTTTTCACCTTTATCTCTTCGTCTGCCCGGTGTCACATGGCCAGGAATCATTAGCGGATCGTCGTCTCGTAATGCCCGTAATGCATGGTTGCATCCGCGAAGGACGCTCCGTGCGAAACGATGTCGCGTAAACACGTATCCGCGATTCGATGCGTCTTTCTTTCTTTTTTCTATTTTGTCTCCCTCCCTTCTTGCCCGTAATCACGCTCGAAATGGCACGAATGCAACGAAATTAATGAGGACCAGCGCAATATGGAGAGGGCCGATGGCTCTGGGTACCATTTACAGGAACGTCGCCACGATTTACTGGATAGAGCCGAGTGCGTGACAGAACGAGGCTGTCCAGACGTTGTGATTATCCGGGGCCGGTGGAATCGCAGAATGATTTGCAAGTAGTAAATTTATCCTCCACGGCCGACCTCGGGGCAACTTAGGATTAGTAGATCGATCCTCGACTAGGATCCCGAGTGCGTCCGGGTTGCTCGAAATAGAAGTTTGTTCGTGAAACGAGGGAGTATAATGGAGGGTCTAGGAGTTAATGAAGGCATCTGACGTTCGCCATTGTTCCGGTTCGACCTTGGCGGACCAAGTTACATCACGAGACGCATCAAAGACGTAGATGTACCTGTATCACCCGTGGAAGCGATTCGTTCATATCGCGCGACATTGTCTTGCACATTGGACGATCGTAATCGTTGGTGCTTTCGTCCAGCCGCGACAAATCGAATCGATCCCCGAAAAGATCACGAAAGACGGCGATGATCGACGACGTCGTAACATATGTCAGCGAAATTCCAGAAACTTTCTCCCGATGCGTGATCCCGACGGTTGATCCAAACGAACCCCGTTTCTGTTCCAGCTGCACGCCGCTGCACTGTCGTCGTTGCGGTCCGAGGTCACCGAGCTGAACTCGAGGCTGGTGGCCGCTACTCGTGCCAGGGAAGCGGCAGAGGCGGCGTTGGTCCGTGCGGAGGTGCAGGCAGCACGAGCGGAACAGAGGGCAGAACAGCAGACGGCGAGGCACGAGGAGAGGCTCACCGAGTTGCATTCCGTGATCGCGGAGCTCGGTAGACAGCTCGAGAGGCATCGAGCTACCGTAATTGCTGAGGAAGATGAGTCCGGTAAGGGTGAACTCGTTCGATTCCGCGTATCTAGTGATGGCGATTCGTTGAAGCTAAACGTTTGACGGTGTTCGTGCAACTTGTAGAGATAGAAACCAGCCGAGACGCAGAGGGATCTATAACCAATCCAGTCGAGGAAAGCGAAGGGGGTGGCGATAACCAGGGCGACGGGGATCGTACTTTGGGGGATGTTGACTCCAGCTGCTGCGAGGACATCGAGCCACGTATCGTTGAGGTATCGATCTAATCATTCCAGACTCGTTTCTTGTGGCTTTAACGATCCTGACGACGACACTTTCGATCCGCAGAATGGCAGAGAACAATTGGACAGTCCAGCGGCGTTACCAACACCGGAACCGGCGCAGCAGGCAGCCTCGTGCCAAAGCGTGGCGGTCGCAGCGCTGCAAGAGGAGGTCGTGGCCCTTCGAGCGGAAATCGCCACCCTGCAGGCTCAGCTGGCCACCTACAAGCACCAAGCTAGCAATCAGAGGCAACAGGCTGGAAGCGAGTCACCGCGCAGGGAACCGAGAGTGCGTAGCAATCTGACCTATTGTAACTTACCGACGGGGACGCGCAATCGATGCTTTCGTCCGGAGAAACACTCGGCGAAGAGCACTCTGCAAAGAGCCACCGTGACAAAAAGAGATCGTTCTTTTCATCGCGATGCAACCGAAATGCGTTCCCCTTCCGCCGGCGAACCGGTGAATGTTGAACGAATTTTTTGCATCGTTACCCCCATGCTTTAGCCAGCCTTTGATCAGCCAACACTTTCACAAAAATATTTATCAACCCTTCCGACGTAATGTTTCCCCGTGCTCCTTTGATTTTCACAGACAAGAGGCAACACCAGCTCGCCGGAACCTTTGAGTGCACCTTGCTCGCCACTCTTGCCGCCCCTGCAGACACCGCCGACAAAGAGCGTAACGAGGGAGGAAGCTCCGGTTCTTAAAATAGCCGAGAGGGTGAGACTCAGGAGGACCGACGAGAGGCACATCACAGGTCCCGATATCACTAACTTGGGAGTGCGTTATCGTCATTTCTTATCCGCGCTCACAAGTTTAACTGGACTGATCCAATCATTTATGCATTCCCACTCATCGGTCTCAATAGGTGTGCTCCACGATGGTGGCAGAGCATCTAGTATCGGATCTTCTGGAACACTCGAACCTTCAAGAACTGAACGGATCCGAGAAGCAGTTTGAAGTGGAAACGGAAAGACTGAACAGCCGGTTGGAACACGCGCGAGCTAATAACGCGGTTCTTGCTTTAACTTTGCACGAGAGTAAGGCGCAATGCGACAGGTATTTTCGTCTAATGTTTCTGCGCGATAAAGTACGAACGTGTGAAAAATACGCGAGCCTTTTCCATTGTTCTAGATTGAGTCTGCTAGTGGGAAAATACGAATCCAAAGCAACTGCCTTGCGGCTAGCGCTATCTTACAGTGATCGTGCGATAGAAACGTACGACGTTTTGGTAGCGTTGCTGGAAAGCGAGATCGCGTTGTCGACGGAAAGGAATAACATTACAATAGATAATAGGAGAGCAGCCGAACATGTAGCCTATCACGTTTTGAACAAACTAGAGAACGAGTGTATGAGCACTTTGAACATACCGTGGGAAGATAGCATAGTCTTGTCAGACGAGTGAGTATGTCGCATTGGGTATTTAAGATTTTCTTTTGTTTTAATTCCTCGGTATCCCTAGATCCGAAATAGCCTGGCGCGTCGAGGACGAACAGAGGCTCAGGAGACACGTCAGTAGATTAAAGGGTGAACGAGCCATGGTCAGATCGACTGTCGTTGAATTAGAGAGCGTTCATGCTGAACCTTTAAATTCGAAATACACTATTTCACTTGCCGAAGCCCGAAAGTTAGATTTGGAGACCGCCGTACTTATGCAGGTTTGTCCTTCGACTCGATTATTGTAGACGTGTAAGAAAGAAATATAATAATCGTCTCTTAGGAATTGATGGCAATGAGAGAGGATAAGGCAGAGCTAAGGGCCCGAGTTTTTCTATTGGAAAAAGAACGTGCCACCATAGAGCTAAAGCTGAATGCACGTGACACGCAAATTGCAGCTCAGCATGCTGCTATTGAACACCTGCAGGGTCAACTCAACGATACCGAGGCCATGCTGGCTATGGCTACCAATAAAGTAGGGGCACACTGTTACTCGGAGTGTTTTGTTTGTTTCCGAACCGGTGAATACAAAATGTTTTATATAGGATCGAGGGTTAAGCGACAACGAAAGCGAGGGCATGGAATCTGAATTGATAGAAGCGCTAGGCCGAGAAGCTAGGCTAAAAGAACGTTTGCAGGAACTAGTTTCAACCTTAGATAAAGTTAACAAGAACTCCGAGCTGAGGCATCAGCAATCGGCCGAGCTCGTCAACGATTTGAAGAGAGCTAATGGGTAAATGATTTGTACATAAAATGTGTGTCCGCGTTTGATAAGAAAATGCGATATTTCAATTGCTTCGTGTGTTCCCAGAGCCCTGGTACAAACTTTAGAAAAGTCTAAGAAAAAATATCAATCCAGGTTAAAGAAATTAGAACAGCAAATGTTGGGGATGGTAGAGAGACATGCTGCACAGGTATGAACAAGCATAAATGTGTGATGTGAAGGGAGTTAAGAACATCCAACAGAATTGACTTTATACATTTGTGTAACATACTTTATTATACTTTGTACATGTTTATACATAAATTACATTCTTCCCATCTTTGATAAACTATCACTCTTCAGAGGGTCTGTAAGGGTAAAGTGCACCAATAATGCCCGTGTTATTATAAACGCGAGATATTGGAATTATAACGTTCTACTCGCTAATCTGCCGATATTTGTAGACACTCACGCGTATTAGAGTTGATGATTATATTTCTTAAAATATTTTCATCAGGTCCCATTCATTTTTTGTAGTCTTTCCTCAACTGCTTCTTCTATTCGATTCTTTTTATACGTTTTGTAAAAGTTAACCTCTCCAACGTGCCACTTTATCATCGTAAGCTCTGTCAAAGCACCTGCGACAAAGAATATTGGCAACAATCGAAATTCGCCCAATGCCTTTCCCGGCAATTTGTTTACAAATCTCTTGATTTTCTTCTGTATGTTGAACATTATTGAGATCGATTATTCTTACAGCACCGCTGCACGAAGTTAGCTTTACCGACCAATTATCGCCATCTTGCTTTTCAGCACTAACAAAATGAGCTGTCCACGATTCTGCGCAGTTGCATTTAAATTAGTTGTGCTAACTAAATTAGTGCTGATGATGCCTTTGTAGAAGCCGAACGTTTGTCTTTTTGCAAAGATTCGTAATTTGTAGGTAAAGACTCTAAAACAACGGATAGCACTGCTGGAAGAGGAATCAACGGGATACAAGAGAAGTTTACCACTTCAATCGCAGAGTTCCGGTGCCAGCGAGACATCGTTATGACAATTTAGCGATTAATGGAAAATAATGTACCCGGGCTCTACAATTGTTTTTACTATCCTTCCTGCCGTTACAAAACGATCGAAATAGAAATTAAATTTACGTATTTTTTTACACGGATAGATGCCCGAGAATAATGCTTGATTATTCGCTTCTGTAATTATACATATATATAAAATATATATATATTGGTAGCTATTTCTAACGAATTAAATATCAAGCTAAGCTTAAACAAAATACGCAGCTGATACATCAATGCAAGCAAACTATTTAAGAAAGTCCTCCAGGTATACTGCGTATTATAAATAATTGTTATACGATACTATATGTCATTTATAGACGGTGATATTCATCTTGTAAATATGTATATTTCGAGCATTAAAGAAAAGCGTGATATGTGTAAACTATGACGAAAATAAATTGTGCTTTATTAAGTCTGGTAGTATGAATAAAAATAGAAAACGACCTCGAACAGTTGATCAAATTTATTTTATTTTCATTGTTGCTTGATTTCTTACCGGACAACATCACATTCAGATGGTATCGTTATTTTAAGAATACCATTACGTAATTATAAAATAAGATATCAGCGACAGTAAAAGTTTAAAGTAACAATTAAATACATTGGCAATACTATATTAACTATTTTGTTGTTGTTGCGATAGTCTTTCTTGAAAGGCCTCCTCTATGAGGTCTTCTAGATCGTCGAGGGGCCTGTAAATGTTATGTACGCACTGCGAACCAGCCCCCATTGATATAATTGCTAGCGCCGTAAAAGAAAGAAACCGAAGCCATGATACATTATATGGCATTTCGTTGATGACCTACAACTTTAGATAAAAATAAAATATTAGTAGTATTTCAACCTTACAGGATACATTTCATTTTTATTTTCTTCCACAAAACTAACCTCTTCCTTCGTATCTCGGCACTTGTTCCAATGCCAAAATCGACAGATCAACAGTACTTTTAAGTAAATAATATTGCACAATACGTATTTGTTCACTTTATCAATTTTTAACTGTCGTATGAATTTATTTGTCTAACGAATGATATTTCGAGTAATACCGATCCGTTCGATGCGTGAACGTTACCACGAGGTGAAACTTACTTTACACCGAATATTTTAAGAATGATAACGGGAAGGTTCAGATAAATTTTTTAAAACAAATCGAAGCATAAAACTATTTTATTTAAATAATCATATAAAAGTTAATCTCCTATCATTTTGTACAGCATTTTTGTTGCATATTGTTTAAGGTTCTTGGTTGTCTTGTTCTTGTTGGTTCATTTCTGTAGCCATAACCTCTGTGGCACTTTTCCCTGGGACATCAGGTTCTTCTTCCCCGGGGACATCATTAATTTCCACACCTTCTCCCTTGTTCATCATAGACTTCTGTATTTCTTCTTCTAAATGGACGCATGCTTGTTCAATTTCATAATTCTTTGATACCAGTCCAACCCACTGTGCCTCTAATGCTCTTAATTTTTCTCCTCCTTGGGTTTGCATAGATTTTCTCTGCCAATTCACCTCTTGAATCTGTTTTCTTAATGTTTGCAATTGCTTTTGGGCTTGACTAACTAACTGCACTAATACTTCTAAGTAAGATTTCCATGCTTCACATCCATATTCCATCATTAACTCAAGGTTGCAGATTCTGTAACATCATGTGAAAATAGGTTTAGCATATACTTCAAATTGGCATTAAATACATCTCCTCCGCTTCCATGAATAATAAACAAGTGAATAATAGGGCAAAGTATACAAGGTATTGTTTACCTTGTAGCCTGATGTTCTAATTGGGCACTACTATTTTCCACGCTCTCATTCCATGCTGCAAGATCATTCATTTTTCCCGGTGGAGGTGGAGGTAATTCATAGCGTTTCATACTAAGTACTTCCATCGGTAGACGACTTTGCATTCGTTCAAATTCATGCTTCATGACGTCCGATTCGAAAGCATTAATACTCAATGGTGGCAGATGCTCTAAGTAATTTTTCGTTGGCCTATATCGTCGTGTTTCTTCATCAACCATTGCCAAAGCCTAAAACGTACCTTAATCGTGTATAAATAATTAATTATGAAAAACTAGATATGCACAATATAACCTCCGATCATTTATGCTTCTAAGATATCAATTTTATTTACCGCTTCTCTAACTCCAGGCTCATCGTATCCCTGATCAATGTACGGCAGTGCATCAACAACTACTTCACCTGCCATTTGAATGAGATCGGATAATTACAACCCTTCGTACGTCAAAATTCGTTAGCACTCTTTAATTACCATCAACAAAGTTTAAATTTCCCATGACATGCTTATATAGGATAAGTCCAAATCTGTCGAACCGCCATCTATAAACGTACGCCTGAAACTACTTGCGTCGATGCCTTATAGCCACGCAAAAATTCCCGCAGCCAGTCGAAAAACATACATGTGGCGCCATCTCGCGTCGCGTAGATTTAAACAATAGCATTTTTCTCGGTTGCTACCGCTTATTTCTTAACCGGATTTGTCTTAAATTAAAGCTGCGAGCTGTAGCTGTCTTTTCCAAATGTATGAACAATATGGTATTTGTGGTACAAAAGATAATAGCAAATAAAAAAGTCGGCGAATATGTACTCCGAATCACTGCAATTATCTCAACTTCTGGAGGTGCCATATTAAAGATCGAGTGCTTAAAATGAAGGAACAGGATGCTAATTCTAGACAATAAACTGTTTATAAATGCCATATGCGCTGTTTATTTTTTATAAACAATTTAACCATTCGTCTGAGAATTGCACCGCCACCATCTACCCTCTGATGGCCTGCGAACCGAGATACTGCATTTGTTTATAATTTCGTTAAACAAATTCAATTACATCGTGTTGTACTGGCCCCGATTTTAATCAATGACGTATTAAATTATAGGTCTCGCTTCGAGGAACAATCTGTTCCTATTTTAAGCAGCAGAAATTTTTTCGAAAAACTCAGAAATTTGAGTGCTGAAAATCATGGATTTGTATCAGGAGAATATGATATGTGAGGAGGTATCTAACCGTAGCAATTCTTAGAAATGACGTCACGTTTCAGGAATTTCCGAGCGCTTGAATGTCTGAGCGCCCATCAATGCGTTGTATTAATTCCTTAATAATTAGCGTGGAATTTAATAATGTTCAGGTCTATTTTTACAATTTCTCCGCTTGTGAACTTAGCATTTAAAGTTCCTGCACGGTAGTACTTGTTTAAGGATTTGGAATTAGGTTCTTTCGAGGATTGTTAAGGTGTGAAAATAAAAGGAGTTGCAGAATGCTTTTCAATTCAAATTTATTTAAACTAATGAATGAAGATACAGGTTACAAAATGATGTAATTCAAAGGCTATATCCGGGAAAGGGGGTCACATATGCCCCTAAACCAAATTCGACTTGTGAGATACCATTCGATAGCTTATCAAGAAAAACCAATTCGTGCCAAGTTTCAACCCTGTAGCTCGACTGCTAGTTAAAGCGAAACAACAAAATTATAGTTCTTTCTCAGTATCTTCCATTATAGAGTATCCAAAATTTTGAAAAAAATCTGAGACATTGCAATTATGCAGGCACATAGTGTATAAGTTTTGCAGCTTTTTAAATCAGGAATATGATTTTGCAGGTACGTATTATTGATACTACTCTTCTCAATTTTCTTCAGATTTTTAAATTGGGTGCGCCGCTGTAAGTACAGGCACCAAAGTTGCAAACAATGCCTCACGAAAACGCAACAAAGTTGCAAACGACGCCTCACGAAAACGCAACAAAGTTGCAAAAATTCTTGACAAAAATTTACAACAATGTTGCAAACAACGCCTCGCGAAAACGCAACAAAGTTGCAAAAAATTTACGCAGCAATGTTGCAAATTTTTGTCAAGAATTTTTGCAACTTTGTTGCTTTTCGCGAGGCATCGTTTGCAACATTGTTGCAAATTTTTGTCAAGAATTTTTGCAACTTTGTTGCGTTTTCGTGAGGCGTCGTTTGCAACTTTGTTGCATATTTTGTCAAGAATTTTTGCAACTTTGTTGCGTTTTCGTGAGGCGTCGTTTGCAACTTTGTTGCATATTTTGTCAAGAATTTTTGCAACTTTGTTCCGTTTTCGCGACGCGTTGTTTGCAACTTTGTTGCGTTTTCTTAGGGCTTAGTTTGCAACTTCGTTGCCTTTTCGCGAGGCGTTGTTTCAAATCTGTTGTTTTCCTAGAGCTTGGTTAGTTTTTGCCAAGCATGAACCAACGCAAGAATCGATTTTTAATTTTTTTTATCTGCGGCGCACCCAATTTAAAAATTGAGAAGAGTATCAATAATATGTACCTATGTTTAAAGGAATGGTAATGTGTTAAAATAAAAAGGGCAGTGGAATTCTTTCATAGAAGATTTATTTAAACTGATCAACGAAGATACAAGTTACGTGAATGTTGTACTTCAAATTTATAAGCTAATACCTATAAACTATTCTTTGAAGTTAATTTACAATATACATTACAGTTACATTACAATACATAAAAGTTATACTAACGTGTACGTACTTTATATGCTGAAGCTTATGTTAAATTCCAGCAATTGTAATATTTATTAATATCTTTTTGCATTTTATATTTAGTAAATTCAGTAGAACTTGAAGTAAAGTAATGTTAAAGTTTACATAAGATCCACCGAATATGTAAACTGAATATAAAATAAAATAAAATATACAATAGATCAATTAAATTCACAATTGTTCTCAATTTATCTTACGCCCTATTAGTTACGAACTATCTTTATAAATCAATCTACTATAACTAAATTATGTGGCAATAGTTACTCTTTCTTCTTTCTTCTTTCTTGCTTTTCTGCACGATGCGGAGTGGCGGTCCACGTTCCTTACTCTTTACCCGCGAAACCTGCACACACAAACAATATATTAGTACGTATGTAACAGAAGAGATGTAGGAGGGCGGGTCGGAAGTTTTGTCAGGTGCTAGTTAAAACTCACTAATTCGTAACTACAAAAATGCTTTATTCTTATAACTGTGGCCTCCTTGGCTGCCAATGGCTAACTAACTTGATCGGTGTGTTCTCGCGATCTTTTTGTACGTCGCGGCAACGCGACGCCACGATCGCTTCCTCGAACTCCGCGGCAGGCCGTTTTAACCTGGCCCGCAAGCCGGTCGGGTGCATACAATGTACGACGAATGTACGAGGCGAGATCGCCCGTCGACTACAGAGAGAAAGATTATTAAGCGATATATAGAGGAAAAAGAAAAAAAGGAAGGGCCAAACAAGAAGCATAAGCGAAAGAGAGGTTTATTTGAAAAGGAGGGGAATGAGAGGTGAAGTATCGTTCTAAAATAGGAACAGCGTATTCCTCGCATCGAGGCCTTCAATTTAAGACGTTGTTGATTAAAATCGCCATAGTAGAAAGGGAGATAATTGCATTTGATTATAGATATTATAAAGAAATGAAATTACTTCGACTTGTAGGCGAGCTGCGACAATGATCAGACCACATACATTAAAGCTATATGTATCAGCTACCATCTCCAATAAGTGTAAACATTATACCACCTGCAGTTCATTTGTTATAAACCATTAAGCAATTAAAATTGTTATTACGGCCCCATGCATATAGTTACCGCAACGGGCTATTTTTTATCGTGTAGTATGTTCGTTTCCCTTTAAGTTGACATCTCAATTATTAAAAAACAACCATCAGGAGCCCAGAGAACAATTTTTACATATATTGTCGGTAACGATATGTCGATAATCGAACATGTGGCGCCATCTCACGTCTGCGGCCTTTTTCGCAGTTTTCCGCACCGCCAAAACTGAACTTCTGGATTATATCGTTAATTTAAAGAATTACGGTTTCCTCGGCATCTAGTGCGTATTTCTTGGCCGGACTTATCTCAAATTAAACCTACGGACCATATCTATCTCCTCCAATAGTTGCAACAATATGCCATTTGTGGTTTAAAATTTATTAGGAATTGAAGAATCGGTAAAGATGCACTGCGGGTCATTGCAATTACCTCGACTCCTGGATGAGCTAGATTAATGAAGGAGTGCTCAAAACGAAGGTAAAACATGCTGCTACACGAAAACTAACGATTTACAAATACTCCATGTGCTTTATATTTGTTATAAACAGTGAACAAATTCTTTTGGAAATTTCACTCAATTGTTTAATTGTTTAAATTAACGATGTAATCCAGAAATTTGGTCTTGATGGCGCGACAAACTGCAAAAACGGCCGACAACGCGAGTTGGCGCCACGTCCAATTATTTGTGGCGGTGATACGTGATGGAAACAGAAAACGCTTGCACTTTTAAACGACTTGGAATCTTTATTGCTTTCTACACTCACGAGCTGTCGTGGAGGAACTCTTACCACTTCGGTAACTCTTTCTGGACTATACTGTAAACTATGCTAAACGCTATTGACTAGATTCAAAAACTTAAACCTAGTGTTACAAATGTAAAGTACTTAAACAACTAGAAGTAAAGACTAGTGTCTTAAAACTAACTATAATAACGCTAACCTAGTTAAATCTAGTTACGCCCACCGACGGTAACACAGATCGCGACTTCGCGACTAACGTCGGTAAATCCCGGTCGCCACAGTACTCCCCCCCGAGTGAGTTTATTCACTTCAAACTCGCGAATCTAATCATCTTACATGGCCTTGGGCCAGAGTACATTTTTGGCGCTGACCTAGGTGTTCCTTCCGTGTCTTCTAAATAAGCTGGCTTTAAACGGTCTACTGAAATTATGATCGGTTTATTTTTATGTTGAATTTTAAAAATTTTTTCTGAAATACGCTCTACTACTTCAAATGGCCCCTCATAGGGCGCTTCGAGCGGCTTCCGCACAGCGTCGATCCGTACAAATACATGTGTACAAGTATACAAATCAGAATGAACAAAACTACTTTTCTTCCGATGGTGTACCATTGGCTTCGGCTTAATTTGCCTAATGGCCTCTCTAAATTTTAACAGAAACGTATTCGGATTTGCCTCATCACCATCGCTCACGAAAAACTCTCCAGGTATCCTTAAAGTGGTACCATACACCATTTCAGCAGCTGATGCTTTAATATCAGCTTTATAGCTGGTTCGAAGTCCCAGCAATACCGTTGGCAATATCTCCAGCCAATTCTTATCTTGGTGGCACATTATGGCGGCCTTCAATGACCTGTGCCACCTCTCAATCATCCCATTCGACTGGGGATGATACGCAGTCGTTCTCGTTCTACTACAACCTATTAGTTGCATTAGAGACTCAAACAACTGCGACTCGAACTGTGACCCTTGGTCAGTCGTTATTGTTGCTGGTGCTCCGAACCTGGCTATCCAGTGCTCATAAAGAGCTGCGGCGACATTTTCCGCCGTGCTCTCGGTTAATGGTACCGCCTCAGGCCACCTGGAAAAACGATCAATGATTGTGAGGCAATATCTAAATCCTTTCACAATAGGTAATGGACCAATTAAATCAGCATGTATGTGCTCGAATCGACGCTTGGGCATCTCAATTTCCTCCGGCTGTGTCTTATTGTGACGATGAATCTTACTTTTCTGGCACGCAACGCAAGTGCGACACCACTCAGCAATTTCTCGATTCATCGTTGGCCAGACAAAGTTCTGACCTATCAACTTCCTAGTTGTTCTTCCGCTAGGATGCGATAGGTTATGTACATTGTCAAATACCCGCCTCCTAAGTGTCTTTGGCACATAGGGTCGGATATTACCCTTACAGACATCACCAAAGAGATATTTATCAGCAGAATTTAAACAAATTTTCTGCAAATTCCAACCTTTTGGTCGTTCGGTAATTATACAATGAAGTTGTTCGTCCATTAACTGCGCTTGCATCAACTCCTCTGTAGAGATGATGCAAGGCATTTCTATTACTTCGATTCTTGAAAACGCGTCGGCTACTGTGTTGTCTTCGCCTTTTATATACCGTATATCGGTGGTGATCTGACTAATAAAATCCAATTGGCGTGTCTGTCTAGGAGATGCTTTGTCTGCTTTCTGCAGAAATGCATATACCAACGGTTTATGGTCCGTTAATATACGCAAGTCTCTACCCTCTACAAGATGCCTGAAGAATCTGAGACTCTTGTAGATGGCTAAAAGCTCTCTATCGTACACGCTGTACTTCGTCTGGGCCTTTTCCAATTTCCTCGAGAAAAACCCGAGTGGCTCCCACCTACCGTTATTAAACTGCTCTAGTACGGCTCCTATGGCAACATCCGATGCGTCCGTACGCAAAGTTATTGCTGCATTTTCAACTGGATGGCATAGGAGCGACGCATCCGACATTTGCCTCTTGCTTTCATCGAAAGCTTTTTCGGATTCATCGTCCCAATTCACCAACCTTTGGTCCCTTTTCTTAGCTCCCTTGAGGTGTCCATTTAAAGGAGTGAGCCAATGTGCTGCGCGGTGCAAGAACCTTCTGTAAAAGTTAAGAACACCTAAGTAACGCCTCAAATCGGCTACCGTACGTGGTTTAGGGAAATCTCGAATGGCCTGTATCCGTTCGTCCAACGGGGCTATCCCTTCGCTGGAAACCTTGTAACCAACGTACTTCACCTCAGGTTTAGCCATCTGACATTTGGCCAGATTGATGACCAGTCCGTTCGTTTGAAGCTTTTCAAACACGGTGCGCAGATGTTTCTCATGCGTTTCTGCATCAGGGGATGCCACAATTATATCATCTATATAACTGTGACAAAAATCTAATCCCCTGAGCATGTTGTCCACGAGCCTCTGGAAAGTCTGCGCTGCATTACACAAACCAAATGGCATGACCGTGAACTCGAAAAGCCCGAATGGCGTGATGACAGCTGTTTTCGGAATATCCTCGGGTGCTACCGGAATTTGGTAGTATGCCCGGGCCAAATCTATGACCGAAAACACCGTACATCCGCTAAATTGATGTGCCACATCGTGTAGATGCGGCAACGGATATTTATCCGGCACGGTCAAACCATTTAATCGGCGATAATCTCCACATGGTCTCCATTCACCTGTTTTCTTGGGCACCATGTGGAGCGGACTAGCCCACTGACTCATGGATGGCCGGCAAATGTTCTCTTTGAGCATTTGCTCAAATTCCGCCTTGGCCACCCTGAGTTTCTCCGGGGGTAGTCGCCTCGCCCTTTCAGCAATCGGGGGTCCCTGTGTAAAAATATTATGCACAACTGCATGTCTGATATTTTTCCTGACGGTTGGATTTGTAATTGCGGAGAACTCTCTTAATAACGACTCGTATCTATTTGTACTGTCTATGGTCGTAATCGTCTCCGTCTTATCAGTTGTCACAGTGGCGTTCGTAAAAAGGTTTGTTTGTCCATCTACTAGTCTCTTGCGTCGCAAATCGACTAGCAGATTAAAATTATGCAAAAAATCTGCGCCAATGATGGGTTTGGCTACGTCAGCTACAATAAACCGCCAGGAAAAATTGCGACGTAATCCAAAACTTAACGCGATTAACCTTTCACCGAACGTGTTAATTACCGCCCCGCTTGCTGAAAAAAGCGTGTAAGTGCATGGTTGCATGCACCCCTTACCAAAACCTCGTGGGACAACGGAAACGTCTGCGCCCGTATCGATAAGAAAACCGATTCCGGTCTCCCTATCGGTTACAAACAAGCGCCGACTTTCCGCGACGTCCTCCAGCGCCTCTATTTGAGACGTCGCTGCTAGTTTTCCGCTTGTCTGTCAGGGGCTGTCCAAGAGCAGGGCTTCCTGCAGCGGAACGACTGCGCTCCGAACTTCGCGTGGAAGTAACAAAGACCCGCTTCATCACCTCTGCTGCGGCTTCTTGGCCGCGACTTTGAGCGCCCGGCACGCCATCTATAACGGCGGGCTCCTCGATGACGGTCGCTGGCTTCCATCTTCTCCAACCTTCTCGTCAAGGCGACGATAGCGCCCTCCAAGGACGCCGAGGTTGAAGACGGCGTCATGACCGGAGCGGTAATGGCGTCGGTTTGCGCCATTGTTGCGCGGTCGTGCAATTTATCCGCCATCTTGGCCAAACTGTCGACCGGAAGCTCCTCCGGCAAAACCGCCAACGCTTGCTGCGTGAATATTGGTAGGGCTTTGAGCCATAGCGACTGCGTCACGTTCCCGCTAGTCTCGGGGCCCGCCATCTGAATAATCTCACGCAATAGCTCAGATGGCTTGCGATCCCCCAGCTTCAACCCCGCCAATACATGCGTCAAATTGGCTTCTTTAGACGACGCTAACCGGGAGATTAACGCCGTCTTTATCGCGCTGTACGACGCTCCCGCTGGCGCGTGAATCAAATCGCTTATTGTGCGCATGGCCTTCTGGTCCAGGCTGCGGATCACGGCAGAGCGCCGCACGGCGTCGTTCGCTATTTCAAAGCAGCTGAACTCCCCCTCGAGCATCCTGAACCATAACTCCGGCTCTTCACTCCAGAACGGCTGTAAATGGATACGACGGAGTCTTTCCGCTTCCAAATCTAAATTGCTCCTTTCCTTTGGCTTCTGCTCCGCTGCGGCGGCTTGGCTGCGCGTTGCCATCTTCGTTTCACACACTCACTTTGTTTTAAAAAAAAAAAAATAAATGAATTTATCCCACAACGGGTTTCGGCACCAATTTGTGGCGGTGATACGTGATGGAAACAGAAAACGCTTGCACTTTTAAACGACTTGGAATCTTTATTGCTTTCTACACTCACGAGCTGTCGTGGAGGAACTCTTACCACTTCGGTAACTCTTTCTGGACTATACTGTAAACTATGCTAAACGCTATTGACTAGATTCAAAAACTTAAACCTAGTGTTACAAATGTAAAGTACTTAAACAACTAGAAGTAAAGACTAGTGTCTTAAAACTAACTATAATAACGCTAACCTAGTTAAATCTAGTTACGCCCACCGACGGTAACACAGATCGCGACTTCGCGACTAACGTCGGTAAATCCCGGTCGCCACATATTATTTGTTGCATTGCCATCTATACGCGAATGGTTGAAACTACTCAACTATGCTTGAGTAGTTTCAACCATTCGCGTATAGATGGCAATGCAACAAATAATTGTATTTTGGGCTTTATATTGGGTATTGAGTGTCAAATAAGTCAACTTGAAAATGTTCTGAACGTCATATTTATATTAAAGATTTTCGCAAGATAATGTTTTGAATGGTTTCAACGTGTGCTATTTGTAAATGAATAAACGTATTACGAGATGTTTACGAAACGTGTTATACAGTCTTGCACAAAATCATTCAAATAGTGCTATTGCGTTAGGTTAACTATTTAATACTAGTTGCAAATAGAATATTGTATTGAATGTATACAAAATTCATTTGATTTCGCTTTTTATTTTAAAGTATTCATTTGAAATTGTTTGATAATGTCACAAAATAAGGAAGATCATTCGCGAAAGGTTAATGACTTAAAACAATATATCTTATTAATAGTTAGAGTGTGTCTGACTTCGTTAAATAAAGCTAATTCTATATTTTGCACTACAGAGGTATAGGAGAGATGACGAAAGGGAAAGTAGGCATTTGGAACTGGACAGTAACTATGTGCCTTATGTACCGGTGAAAGAGCGCAAGAAACAGCAACTGGCTAAGCTTGGTAAACTGGGGCAACTGAAAGATGAAGCTGCAGCTAACGCACTTGGGAAAAGTAGCAGTGAGAATGAGAAAGATGATGCGGATGACGATGATGGACAAGTTTGGGGGAGAAAGTCAAATATTTCCTTGTTAGATCAGCACACAGAGTTAAAAAAATTAGCAGAAGGTAGATATACATATTAATAGAGATTTTATGTCACATGAACACAACTAATTTGTAATATATATTATAGCTAAAAAGGAAAGTGCTATGGAAAAGCAATTGAAAGAAGAAGAAAAGATATTGGAAAGTGTAGCAGAAAATAAAGCTTTAATGGGTGTAGCAGAATTGGCAAAGGGTATACAATACGAAGAGCCTATAAAGACTAGCTGGAGACCTCCACGTGCAGTTCTTGGTTTTACAGAAGCCAGACATGAAAGGGTTAGAAGGAAACTTAGAATCCTAGTAGAAGGGGATGATGTACCACTGCCTCTGAAAAGTTTTAAGGAAATGAAATTTCACAGGGGTATATTAAATGGTTTAGAGCAAAAGGGTATTGTTAAACCGACACCGATTCAAGTTCAAGGAATACCTACAGTGTTAGTGTATAATTTCTCCTATTTTTTAATTACTTTTTTTGCGGCATGAAATATTTATTTTCGTATTATTTTTAAATATTTCAGGCTATCAGGG
The DNA here is from genome assembly GCA_948146005.1 of Nomada fucata. Classification (NCBI taxonomy): domain Eukaryota; kingdom Metazoa; phylum Arthropoda; class Insecta; order Hymenoptera; family Apidae; genus Nomada; species Nomada fucata. The sequence continues at coordinate 6,974,412 of OX411281.1, forward strand.
CGTGACATGATTGGTATTGCTTTCACGGGCAGTGGTAAAACATTGGTATTTGTTTTACCTATTATAATGTTTTGCCTGGAACAAGAGGTGGCTATGCCATTTGTGAGAAATGAGGGACCGTACGGTATAAAAATTTATCCGTTTTCTGAAGAATAGTTAAAGATGTATGAACTTAAAGTTTAATTTGTGCAAATATTTTCAGGTTTAATTATTTGTCCGTCGCGAGAATTGGCGAAACAAACTTTTGATATCATTCGACATTATACGAACAGCTTGCGTCAAGCAAACTGCCCTGAAATACGAAGCTGTTTAGCAATTGGAGGAGTACCTGTATCAGAATCTTTAGAAGTCATTAACAAGTAAGTACCCTGATATCTAATTTGTTTTTATTTGATTTCTAATATATAATTTTCTTCCTCTCGTTTCAGAGGTGTACATATTATGGTAGCTACTCCGGGAAGATTAATGGACATGTTGGATAAAAAAATGGTGAAACTTAGCGTGTGCCGTTATCTGTGTATGGACGAAGCAGATCGAATGATCGACATGGGCTTTGAAGAAGATGTGCGGACAATCTTTTCGTTCTTTAGGGTATATATGCGCATTTTCTTCTTATCATTTTTAGGTCCCTTGCAAATTATTTAGATTAAATATCAGCATATTTTGTACAGGGTCAAAGACAAACGTTACTATTTTCTGCGACTATGCCGAAGAAGATACAAAACTTCGCTCGCTCTGCCTTAGTGAAACCTGTGACGATCAATGTTGGCCGTGCTGGTGCAGCATCTATGAACGTCGTGCAAGAAGTCGAATATGTCAAGCAAGAAGCTAAGATCGTATATCTTTTAGAGTGTTTACAGAAAACTACCCCACCTGTACTCATATTTGCTGAGAAGAAGCAGGATGTGGATGCCATTCATGAATATTTGTTGCTGAAGGGTGTTGAAGCAGTAGCAATACATGGCGGAAAAGGTACAAAAAATTGTTGGGCAACGTAGTATTATCCAGCACGCATTTTTCTCAGTGTTTTTATACATGGCAATGACCTTTTGATAGATCAAGAGGAGAGATCGCGTTCTGTAGAGGCGTTTCGTGAAGGCCGGAAAGATGTCTTGGTTGCCACCGATGTTGCGTCCAAAGGTCTTGATTTTGCTGATGTGCAGCATGTGATTAATTACGATATGCCGGACGACGTTGAAAATTATGGTAACTTGTTACGTTTATACAATTGCACTGGAAAGATTAATTCATTAAACAATGTATTTTTATATTCAGTACATAGAATCGGTAGAACTGGTCGATCGGGCCGAACTGGTATAGCAACAACATTTATTAATAAAGCTAACGATGAATCCGTATTATTGGATCTTAAACATTTGCTGATGGAAGCCAAACAAAAGGTTCCACCATTCTTATTAGAGCTTTGTTCGGAGAACGAAAAGTATTTGAATTTGGGAGGTAAGGCGATAGATATTCACATTTTTGCCGTTTATTGTAAAAGGGAAACTAAAGTATACTTTCGTTATATTCTAGACGAGCGTGGATGCAGTTACTGCGGCGGTCTTGGTCACAGAATCACAGAGTGTCCCAAACTAGAAGCTATCCAGAACAAACAAGCATCCAATATCGGGCGTCGCGATTATTTGGCGAGCAATGCAGCTGACTATTAAAGGTGTCAGTTTCGGCACGATCATTTTGTACATACCTTTCGCGGACAACGTATTTTTATTTCTTTTACAAAATATCGATTTTGTAAATATCCCTGTAACATTTGTATTCACAATTAATGCGATAATAAAACATAAAATAACTGCAAGCCTGTGTTTGATTTCTCACCATTTATACCATTTTACTTAAACGCAATGCGTTTGTTTTAGTTTGACGTTTTCGTTTATAAGAGGTAGACATTTCTTTTGGCAAATTGCGTCTACAATTAAATTCTATAACAAAAAATGTTAACAAAGCAAGATGGAAAAGGAAATGAAATGCTCGAAAGAATTAAAGATGCAAAATACATGAAAATGGAGAAGCTGCGAGGAGCTTTGGAGGTGAGCTCCGCAAAAAAGAGACAGCTACGCCAATTGCATATTGAGCAGAGGGAAGCAGCCGAAAAGGAAAATCTTCAGCGTACCAAAGAAGCTGCGGAGCGAAAAGTTCGACAAATTGAACGCACGCAGCGATTAGCTGAAGAACTTGCACGTCGTAAACGTAAGTGCATGCGAAGCGTTTATTAATGCATCCTAAAGCTTCCACACTTTACTGAGCCTACCATCCGGCGCGATACAGATACCGAGTTACAAGAAACTTTGAAGAGCAGAAAAGCAAAATCGGCTGTTCCGGCAATAACGAGTCAGCAGTTGAGGAAAATGGAGACTGAATTGGCCGAAATAAAGAAAGAGGATAAAGCGATACAGAGTTCTGAAAAAGACAGCGGATGGCATTTCACCGAAACACCTGCGGCGACACTGCAAGAGAAGAAATTAAATTACAAGAGGGATCTGCAGAAACAGCTGATCGATAATCGTCGCAGGTTGCTCGCGAAGGAAGAGGAGAAGCATCGCGAACGAAAAATAATGGAAGAGGTCGGGGAAGTGATGCACGAAGAAAATGTGGAAATGGAAAAACGAAAGCGGGCGACTACTGCCCTGCTGCAAGCCGAAAGGAATGCATTTTTAAAAGCTCGAATGTTTTGGAAAGAAAAGAGACGGGAGGTTCTGAAGCAGGAGTACGATGAGATCGCAAGGATTGTTGCCAAGAGGGAAGCGTTGCAAAAGTGCGAAGCTGAGGGAAAGGTTTTGAAAATACTGTTTCATCAAGTCGAAACTTTTTCATTTAATTACGCAAACAAATATCTTTCTTTAGAGCCATAGCCTTGAAGAAAAACGAGCTACCCTAGAAAAACTGTCGAACAAAATAATGGAGGATGAACGCAAGAAGACGGAACGGGAGGAAATCTGTCGGGAATTGTACATAGTTGAGCAGGAGAATGAAATTTCGCACGATGAAATGAGACGGGCATTGAAGAAAACGCGTACAGCGAGGGAGCTTCTACGAGACATGGTAAAATTTTGTCTGTCATTGCAATATTTCTTAGGCGAATTACGAATGCGTTAAATAGGACATAATTGTCAAAGGTCGTGATATAACAGGCAATGCATCAGAAATCTGTCGCCGAGAAGAAAGCGAAAGATAGGGCTATCGATGCTGCATTCGCCAAATATATAGCGGACGAACGAAAGAAACAGGAGGAAGAGGATAAGGAGAAGGAACAAGCACGTCGCGAGAAATGTACAGCTCTGATATGCTATTAAATAGACAGGGCAAATATGTTGCACGAAATAACAATGTTTTTCTGCGTTTCACTTTCAGTAACTAAGTATGGAAACGAATTACGGGAGACTATAATGAAGAACAGCGCGCAACGTACAATGGAAGCTGCACAGATGAAATCCCGAATAAGCAAACCAGATGATGAGAAGCCTAAACGTAAATGCTATTCGGAATCTAACCTCCAATCGTTGAACTCTCCGAAGGCAATGAATTATTTGCAATATTAACTGTGGGACACACCAAATTAAATTTGATAATTCTACGGCTATTTATTGGTATACAGATATATACAATGATGCGCGAAAAACGTCGCTCTCGCGGTTCTCGTGGCTCTCATCACTTATACAAAGTCCGTGTAAAAATACAGCAGGCCCATCTTATATCGGATATTAAGTACATGGTAAATTAACAGTCTTGCCTCGGGCGCGTCCAGCATTGAAAAATCGGACGGGAACAGCTAATTAACGAGTTTCATTCTGCCAATCGGATTTTTCTTGGCAGTCGAGGCATATCTCGAGCGATCATCTCTACCTTTCCCCTCCTTCCATTTGCCGCGATCAATTTTATACGAGACACGATCTTTACGGCGTCCTGTGTATTTTCGTTCTCTTTCGCGAGGAATTTCAGAAAGAAGAAGGGGCTCAAGTAGGGAAATAAGAAGCACCCGAGTGCTAGGAATGGCTACAAGTAAGAACGTTAGTTTTCTCGGTGACCGTCTGGTCGCCGTAGTCGCTTACAAGCTAATTGATCGATCGATCGTCTTCCTTTTTTTTACCTTTCTTTTTTTAACGACAACGGCCGAATTAAAGCCTACTGGTTAAAACGAAGAATTATGCACTGTGAAACGACATTATTCCGAAATCAATTCGTGAAACGTATTCCTGAGATCGTAGAAAAATTCTTTCATCGCGATTCCTTGAATCTTCGAGGAGGATCGTCGTTCGATTCGAATGATCGTAAACTTCAACGTGGATATGTTGCAAGTCGTCTGCTATCTTTTATATCTTACGCTATCTAAAATCTATATCTTCGCTTACCGGATTGCTTCTCGATGAACGGCTCTGACCTATGGCTCGTTTCCGTGTTTTCAACAGTTTATTGAAGAATATGGGGGGGTTTCGAGCGAGAGCGAATGATTTTGGCGAACATGACCACTGGCTCAGAACCGATGAAGTTCACGAATGTAACACAGATTGGTCTTAAAAGTAAAATCACATTTCCTTAAACAACCCATTTGCCTACATCGACGCGGTATCAATCTGTTTCCCCGAGGGGAAAACGAAAGGGAGGCGAAGGGATTAGCAATTGCAGCCGGCATGGTTCTTGTCACGTACAATAAATAGTATCGACGCGTTCGATTAATCAATAATTCCTCCGACAGCATTAGGCCAATGGGTCAATTAAATATCATCTCGTGCACGAATTGAACGGTTGATCATTCGCGGTAGTGATTCGGCGGCAATTCGCGCACGTCTGCTAAACGTGTATATAAGCTCACGTAAAAGTAAAATCACATATTCTTACGATTTAAGTACACGTACACACGTATGTCTAGACGCAAGCGGAGTTTCGGTTCACTTATTCGCAGCAATCGGCAATACCTCTACTGATTGATCGGAGATGGGCTAACGAAGCGCGGCGCATTGATTCATTCAATTCCATTTCGCTTGTATGTTACGTAATGGCAGTATTTGTTGGAGCGATTTTACATGTTAGTGGAGGCCAAAGAACCGACTTGCCCAAATCCGTTCTCGAACGTACAGTCCCGTCAACGATGAACGTTAATGCCCGTTAACGGGACTTGTTACTTGAAACAACCCATCTCCATTCGACATCTTCGCGACGACACGTACAAGCATTTGTAACACGTAATCTCACAAGTCACGAGTACATTTCGCGAAAGTTAAGGATGCGCCTGGTCTGCTTTACTAATACCGACGGTCGGTGGAATATTTTTTTGGAAAGAAAGTAATTAAAGGCGTCCGTAGTACGCCGGGGCGCATTGAAATATATCATTTCTAATGCACGCGGAATGATTCGAAGCAAATGGAAATTAGCATTCACGATTGAGCTGGCCTGCGAATGAAAGGAACATAAACTCTATTGGACGCAAACAGGCTGAAAACGATCTGGAATGTTTTACCGGCACAGAATCGTTTCGACGATTGTTAAGCATATTGACTATTTATAGCTATTCAGAGCTATCGACGTAGCACCGCAGAGTAGTAGTAATGGTAAACTAATTTCAGTACGATTAAGTATCGATCGTTCACCTCGCCGCGAACGATTTGATCAACGCGGCGGCTGGGGGGGAAACTCATGGAAACTAAGCGGAGTTTAGACAAGTCTCTCGAAAATATAAATCGTTCGAAGAGTTTCATCGCCATTCACGCAACTGGAAATGCAAATAATCCGGCAAGGTTTACACACCGCTGTTAGGAGTTACCGGCAAATAGGAACCATGAGAATAGTACGTTAGATTAACAGAAAGTGCAGGCCAAGTGTGTAATCAAGTTGCGGACAGGCGATCTCGAGAAAAAAAACTCAAATGGATAGACTAGCTTCAACTATCTATTCGAAAGAAACTCCGACTCGTCGCTGTATCACGAATTCTCTTGTAAAATAGGGAAATCGTGTACGCGTATCGTTTCAGCGCACGAATGATCGGGCCGTCGATGATTCCTAGCTGCCTGCCGACTTTCTGTTTGCCTCACATCTATCGCCGCCAGGTAAAATAAAAATGTTCTCCGTCGAGCTGCGAGATTTTACCTTACCCTTGCCAAGTTCCGAACAGCAGTGTACGGTAGGCACAATATAGTAACAGTTTTAAGTATCACTCACTCACATATATTCTCTGTCCCTCTCTCTCTCTCTCACACACACACATACACACACACACACACACTCTCTCTCTTTCTCTCGTTGTCTCTTATCGTCTCGAAAATACGGCAATACATCACGCTAGAACTTGCTGTTCGCATCGATCGAACGCTGATCCCTGAATTGTATAAAGCTGCGATCGCAAACGAAACGTAATTTTTTTATTCCCAGTGAAATGAAAAAATTCTGCGCGTTTCCGACAGGCGAAAATTGTTCAATGTACATACTTCGTTCCGTTATGCCGTATACGCGTGCGTCGTTGCGCACACGATAGCGAGTAATCTTCTATTATCCTTTTTTTTTCTCTTTTTTCGTTTTTTCGTAATTGAATTTGGCCCCTTTCCATTGGAAGAAGAAAAACTTGGCTTGGATCGTTCAACTAGCACTCTTCCGTGGAACACGGATCGTTTAATCGATCGTTTTGCGAACCGTGACACGAATGACGATTCGCGGGATGAATTAATATTGAACGCGCGACGAACAGTCGCGTTAACTCATCTAGGAAGACGTGAAAAAGAGCGAGAAGCGTACGTCTTACGTGGATGCGTGTTACCCCGTAACACATATCCATACAAAAATAAATTCCAGCACAGTAGAACGCAAGAAGCTCGTTTCGGGTTGCGTCAACGTTTTCGTAAAAAACACGTCCCGCGGCCGTTAGGCTAAACACGATAGAACGGCCCCGTTGGTCCTCGACGCTCGATTTCGCCAACAGTAAATGCCTCATTTTGATTACTTATTCAGTCAAACGTTTCTCCGTGCTCCGCTTCGACGATTGCATTCGTTGCTGACGAAACCGAGGCGGAACCACGGGACGGCTAGTGAAAGATTTTACCGCGCGTACTTTTCGCAACTTCGCCGGGACGGGATTCCTCTGTGTACCGATATCTCTCTGTTTCTCGTCATCGACACGGTCCTTCCTCGTGGTAAATACTTTTGTCTAAACGAATGGATATAAATTAACTTCGGTTCGCTGTGGTCACGTGTCCGAGAAAAGAAACTCGCTCTCGGATAATAGCACTTCGAGATCAGAAGGAACGGTATGGAGGTCAGAATTGGCCGGTTCAGGTAAATCACCCGCACTGTTTCCGATTCCTGTAGGCGCTATTTGTCTGGCCCTGCCGATTCTGACTCTGTCTTTCTTCTTCGCTGTCCTCAGAAGTACACCGGTCCTTGGAAGTTTCGGTCTGCCGTTTGCGTGAGTCGTGTTCGGCGCGGGGGCAGGCACCTGCGCCACTTTGTCCGATTTCCGTAGCTTCACGCTGAATCTGAACGGCGGTTTGTACACCACTTGCAGCTTGGCCCTCTCTTTTCGTGCCGCAGTGCTCGCTGGAATCTTGTTCTCCCTGAATTCAGCGGGCCTTCTCGGTGCTGCCTGTCTCGTCGCTGCTAATCTAGCCCCAGCACTGGTCAGGCCTACGGGGGTGGATTTGCTCTTGGGCAAACCAGTTGCGTTGGTCCTCACTGTTTCTGGTTGACACTGTGAAGACGCCAGTAACCAGGATCGTACTTTGCTTTTAGGATCGGCGTTTGGTTCCGCTTCCGTCTCAGCCTGCATGGTCGAATAATCGATCACTTCTTTCTTGTGCTGTTTCTTCCGCTTCTTCTTATCGTTGTCCGTGTTGTTCGACGCGTTGCTGTTGGAACTTTGCTTATCTTTGTTAGGGAACGTCTTCTTCCGTTTGTTCTCTTGAACGGCCGCCGTTGTCGCGTCCGCCGGCCTTTTCTTGGCGAAGTCGTCGGCCGTGGTTGCGTTCGCGGACGTCCTCTTTGCCTGAGACTGCGACGGCTTCTTCTTCTTCGACGCGTCCATCCCGGATTTTTCAACCGCGTTTCCATGAGAATCTTTATGCTTTCTATGCCGTCGCTTTTCCCTGACCTTTCTGCTAAGCGGAAGCTTTGCGCGAACTGCCGGGGGATGCACCGTGACACCCTCCGTTCCCTCCGGAGGCAGTCGCACCGTTTCCGTCGTTGAGCTGTGTATTATTGTAACTGACTTGAGCTTCAGATCCGGTTGCTTGCCCAAGAACCTCGTGCTTGTCACCTAAGATTTGAGAGCGAGTGGTCAGATATTAACGGCGGCACAACGTACACGTACTCTATCATTGCGGGTATCAAGTTTGGAGGACGCTAGCAGCGAAATGTTTGATTGCAACCAGCTACGATACTGCCTGAGAGTTTGCGCGCTCGACACACGAACGTTGATGGATTTGCGACGAGTCGAGCACGATGATTGAATGGCGTTAAATGAGAACTAGCAGATACGAGATTCTACTTTCGTTTGCCCTAGACTTACTCGTCATGCGTTTCTTATCCGCGCGATTCCTCGATCGTTTCTGACGTAAAAATATCAGGGTGTAACAATATATTGAATCGTCACGCAGAGAGAATGGTTTGAGTGTATACGGAAAAAAGTCAACATTGAAGTAGAGATAAAGTAATAATTACCAATAACGACATTGCAGCCAGAATGATCAAAGCAGCTGCATACCAGTGGTCGATTATCCAACGGCGGAAAGTAGCCAGACTTTCGTCAGATAATAGCAGCTTTCTCAAAGTTGCTAAAGGCCCACTTGGATCGACCTACGTAATAGCGCACAAAATAACAATTCATTCGATTCCTAACACAGATGTCTGCGCTGCACGCGAAACAAACGTTATTTTACCTCTCGGCACTTTTGGAAGACATCACAGTAACCGTTGTAATCGTTGCACGGTGTTCCCGGTTTCGAGAACATGTCCGGTATATCGTAGGGCGGTGAGTTCCAGTCGAAGGACGACCTATCGACAGAATATCGATCATCCATATATTTATTTTTAACACGATGCGAATGGAAGAGAGAAAAAGAGAATTGACAAAAGAGAAGGAAAATGCAACGGAACGTACAAGCAAGGTTGATTTTCACCGGGAAGACGGCAACAAAGCTCGCAGGCTTTCGTCGACGGATCATTTGGCCCTGGAATGCACTGGCAAGATTCCAATCCGTATGCAAGGCATATACTGCCTGTACACTCCTACAAAACCAGAGAAAAATAAGCGACACACACGCTAAAAGAAATCCACTGCGGCTATTCTAGATTCCACGATGAACTCACCCCCATGAAACATACGAATTCCCGATTGCAGATTGTCTTGTTCGGCTTGTTGATCGAAGGGGGACAATACGGGGATCGACCGTCGCAGAAGCTCGTATCGCGACAGCCATTATCATCCCTGCATTTGTCCCCGAATCTCAAATCGCACTCGGCAGTACAGCACGGGCCCTGTGCAAAACAACGAATCGTTCGGAAAAAATGCTGGCTACACTTTATAAAAAAACACATTAGTTTCATCACGTACTTGGCTGGGGCTGCAAATCGAGCCTGGTGTAAGGGTGCACGGTGTTTCACCCGCAGGTGGATAACGACGTTGGGGAAAGCAGCACGAATCCTTGCAATCCTCTTCCCATCCGCAGTCGCACTCCTCGCCCTCCTCGACGACTCCGTTCCCGCACAGCGACACTTGCGGCTCTATAAACGGATTCGAAAGGGGAACGTATTTTTTCAAGAAAATCCCACCTCTAATATCGACAAAGCATTGAAAACCGACCGGTGAAGCAACCCTTCGGGGAACGAGCCTTGCTATTCAAAACTGGGTTTATGGCACTCAGGCTGCACGGGCTGAAACGATTATTGTTACGCTTGTCACCGCTGGTAGCACGAGCGAACATAATGAAGTTTCCATCCTCTCCGCCCGGTGTACATTGTTCCGGATCGTGCTGAAACAAAGTGAAGTGGCGCCTCGCGTACACGCTTGTATCGACAGTCATAGGAAACCAGGCTACGTCAAGTTCCACCTCGCATTCTGCACGTAACACGGGGGGGAGGGAAAAAAAACGCGGAGACGTCGCGTACCCGCCGTGCCATCGTTCGGATGCGAGGTGGGAACACGTGCAAGTAAATTCGTGCAACCTACCGGTGAGCCGAAGTTGTGGCCGATCTCGTGGGCCAAAGTGACGTGAGAAACTGCGGGTGGTACGTGCTTCCCGTAATTCAGTAAAGTCACTATTCCGGTGTTCAGCGACTTCATGCTGCCGCGATAGTGCTGCAAAGTTTCAGTCGTACATTTTAGAACGTTCCACGGCTTTCATTCCGCGAGAGATCTGGCGTCTCGGCTTCTCGAACGGGTACTTTTTCTCGGGGCAACGAGCACCGACAACCGATTCCCATTAAGCGGCCGCTGGCCGATGCCCTTTCCCGTTTAAACGAACGGACAAACTTACCCCGTTCTTTTCGCAAACTCCACCGGCGTTCTTCAGGTCGCCGGTCCACGCGAGACCCAGCGTTCCCATCTCGAAATCCCGGTACGTGAACATGTAAGCCAAGCAGAACGCGTCGTAGTCCTCTTCTGCAACGAACGGGAAAGGATGAGGCGGTGCTCGTGATCGTTCGGTCGCCACTACGCCGTGTGCGGCAATCGATTGTTAGCGGTGTACAGTTTTACGGGGAGATTTATTTACCGGAGAAGAGCTCGAGATATTTTTCCACGCCGTAGTTGCCTGGGAATCGATAATTGGGATCTCTCAGCGCGTCCTCGCTGTGAACTTTCACACGTTTTATCATGAAGCTGATGTTGTCGGGCCTGCCGTCCTGATTGAAATCTATCAACAGTAACAGGTCCGTCTGTATCTCTGTCTCGATTGTTCGTTGCTCGAATTGAGCTACCCTAAGCCGGATTCGCCGGAAACGCTCGGTCGGATAGCGAATACGCTCGTCGAGCAATCCTGCGAGTTCTAGATACGAATGCGATCGCAGCGAGAGGAGAATCATCGCAGCTCTATCGAGGCCGCGGGCATAAAAATGTGTGGAAGAATTTACCGGTGTGCTTGTAAATGGAGTTAACCCTCTGCACGTGTCTCGTCATCACTTCTATGCAGGCCTCCTCCGTGCCGTATCGCGCGAAAAACTGATGGTCCGCCTGCAGGTACAGCATGCAGGTAGTTTTCCGGGGATCCACGGTGGCACGTTTGTGTAAATGCCTCGCGATGCGATCTCCGTCGACGACGCTGATCCTGAAACGAGAAAAGCGCCCGCTGCGAATTTCTTTCGCGTCCGATGAGAACAGCTTATCCCGATAGCCGTGCGTCGCGTTCGCCCTGGAGGGGATTACCTTTCGTCCCGCAATTATTGTAATTCCGCGAACCGAACGATTCCCCAGGCCCTCGAAAAAAAATTCGTCCGCCATTTCCGATACTCACGTTTCCGCTCGTGCCGCGGTCTTATCTCTCTCCGGGGTTAAAATCCGTGCGCCGTTTTCCTTCGAGTACAGGGCCAGCTTCTCGTCGAACAGCGGCTCGTACAGCGTCCGAGTATTGTTCCGGCGGCCGTAGTCGACCCTGAAAAAAAAAAAACGAACGCACGATACCTGCCTGCGGAATGTGCAAGTTTAAGAACAAGATCGCGCGGCGCCGGCTGATCGTCGCAGTTCAGCGGCTCGGCAAATAATCCGCTCGAAATTCGCTGCCTGGCTGGCTCTTATTTGCCGAACGATTTGTTCGGGAATGTTTGAGGAGCCGCGGTTCGAAGCTCGTTATATCTAGCCGCGCGCTTAATGTCCGCCTACGAATAATACGTCGGGGAAGTCGCTAAGGAAATTAGCACGCGAGGACGCGAGCGGCGCTCCGGGTTGATAAACCTCAGACCACTCAGACGTTCTCGACACGCGCGAATCTCTCGTTAGATCCGTTTTCATCCTCGGTTAACGTAACACGGTTTGCCCCGGCTGTTTCAGGGGTGTTATCGTGTTACATTAACGAGCGAGCGTCTGCGGGCCGACGCGACGCGTCCTGGAAATCTATGCGCCACGACGACGACGACGACGACGACGACGTTGCTTTCCTATATCCGTCCCGCGAGGAGGAAAAGATATTTTCCGCGAAATTGCACGACGCGCGGGATCGCGCGTCCATGAATCACTCCGGATGACGACAGTCATGGACGTCGTATCGTTAGAAGGTGCTCACCTTTCCGCGGAATCGTGAGAGGAAGCCTGATGGTACAACTGATGGCTGGCGCAGGGCAACGCTCGTCGCGGCGTTAATACATCCGAGGCTCGATAGGCTATGCTGTGATACGGCGGAGAGGTGTCCTCCTCTTTGTTCAAGTATCTGTTCGTAGGCTCGACGTAGTACTCCTCGAAACCGGTGACAACGGTGCCGTCGAACAGGCCGTCCTCCGTCACGATGCCCTGCACCACTGCGTTCTCGTCCTCTGCAAGCAGAAATGAATGTCCGTCTTTGAAGGAGACTGTAGCGGGAGGATGTGTCCGCCTGCGGAGCCGGCGGCGGCCGAGAGAATTTATCGAGGGGTAGATCGACGTTTTTGCCGTCTCGCTGCAACGAATCGCCGACGTTATTGACGTAATATCGTTTCCCTCCCTGGAAAATATCACGCCGTCCCAGTGAAAATAAGCAGCGCGCCGGGGAATTTGTTTCCTCCACACCCCCTCCGCCGGCGAACGAAAATATTTCTGTCCCGATTGCATCCGGTTTTTCGCCGTGCGCCGAACGAAGCTCGGATCCGCGCAGAAGCGATGCTGCGAGGCAACCGGGAGGAGAAGGTTTTTTTTACGGTTCCTCAGTCGCGGAAACACGTAACGAAGTAGATTGATGTTGCGGTATGAACAGCGACGCGGTTGACGTTCCGCGGACGGAATTTCGCTTGGCTCGAACGAGACAAGAGCTTTTAATACGAGTCAAGATTTCGGTAACATCGGCGGTGCGGTTCTTGGGAGAATCGCGAAGGGGATAATCCCTGGCGGCGGAACGAGATCAAATTGCGAAACATTATTCCTTTTGCGCGTGAACGTTTCCGTTCCGAGGTAGCTGACTTTGAAACGCCGTTGCGGTACGCGGCGCTCGACAGGGTGGGCTTTGTCAATTGACCGCGTGCTCACGGATTTTACTTTTTGCCAAGTGGTTTCGGGATTCTACAGTGTACATATTTCCGTGTAATTCCTTCGTCGCGCCGTACCGATCCTTAACAGGACCCGGCCCCGTTTCCTTTTCACAGCGCCGTTCGATTCTTCACCGGCGTTAAAAAACGACAAATCCCCCGACTCGACCGCGCTCGCACGCATAATCGCCAGTTCGCGTACGGAAATCGAGCGAATCGTCGTTCATTCGGATTCAGGGAACTCGGGGTAACTTCGTTCCGTGTTGCCAGGTTCGCCGATTGTTTCGCTTCCGGGAGGAGCGATAGATTTCCGAGGCGAACTCTCCGATCGAAAATTGTTTCAGGGGGAACGGAGGTACGAAGCGGTGGAGCAACGGCAACGGGGGGGACGAAAGAAGACCAGCGCTATCTATTTCCGTCATGGCCGTCGTCTTCGTCGAGAATTACGTCGTTCCAACGATTTCATGATTTCCGGAGACGGCCTTCCGCTCCCCCGGGCCCGCCCCGCGTAAAACTGGGTCGCGCAACTTCCGACTCGGGGCCTTTCAATCGGTCAGGGCAAATTTTGATTTACCAAATTTTTCGCCCCGCTCGTCGAAAGAGGAACGTCTGCACGCGGCGTTGAAAACAAGAAGAAGAAAATGGAAACACTTGTTGCGGTGTACACTTGACACCGTTCAACGGGATCGGGTTCTCTTCAGTAGTTTCGCCCCGGATATTCCGCACGCTACCCTCCTTGGGACCAATTACTCCTCGATGCTCCTCCATGATTAATCGAACGATACACGACCGGGGCAGCGTTCAACTCCCGACATTCTTCGCCGCGGAACCACGGTGAAAACGAAAACGAGGCTCAAGCTCCATAGCTGGACGCTCTGCTGGTTAATCCTCGATTACACAAAAGGCCGAATTCCTCGAGCGAAACGAACCCTCCCACCCCTCCCTATCCCCTTCGCCCCTTACGGCCCAGCAACGAGAGGTACGAACGAATTATCCGAAAGCTTTTCCCTGCAATTAAGTGTTTTAAATCCCTCGATAGGAATCCGGAACGGGTAAACTCACCCCTCATGCTAATCGATACCCCTCGAACAAAAGGAAACGATTGAACAAAGGCTTCTCCGGCTCGAACGATCTACCTCCTGACGCGGAACTACAACCAGATGAAATTACCATTTAAGCGGGGATCGAAAATTCCCCCTCGACCGCCTGGAATCGGGCGAGAAAGAGCGGTGCGTTACGCGTTCCATCGGCAGGCATTAGGGGGAAAAAATTGACCCGAAATCAGAGACAATTTTGCCCGAACCAAGTCCCTATCTCTTGCTTGAACAATTAGGGAGGAAACGCTCGCGCAGCCGCGCGTTCGAGGAATCGTTCTTCGCGCAAATATTACGTATCGGAGTCTGGCGAAAGGGTACAGCTTCGCCACCGAAATCCATTCGAGACGAACGTGCCGCGCCCGAAATGGTTCACGAGACCGGATTAAGTCTCGGAAGTCTCTCCTGAATGATTGAGCCGGCCGTCGCGTCGGTCTGCACGCAATCGATAAAACGCGTTCGTGGATTTCCGTGAAAAAATAACAGTCCGTAACGTACGCGGGCACGCGATCTATAATGTCGCGCGGGGACGGAAAAAAAAAATAATGGCACCGCCGTGTGAGGGTAATACGGAAGCGGGGTCGGCGAACAGGAAAGGGCGTAACTGGTTATGCCGTCCGAGGGCTGGCAGACGGTCCAAAGTCAAATAGATTCACCTTCGACGGACTTACGCTGCCGTAAGAAGTCTTAAAAACTCGACGTAAGCCCTCGCAATTCGATTACACCGACTTGCATTACGCGAAAACGTCGTAAAGACCCGTGGGGTACGGGCTTGCGAGGAAAACAGAGGGATCAACGGGGAGGATATTGCAGCTTCGCTCCGTCGAGCGTCGGCGGAACGTTTCTGCTTGACAGGAACGAGTCATCGGCTGACACGAATCGACCGGAACGTATCGACCGTTTTCTTTTTATCGTCGCTTCGTAAATGACGAAGAAGAAGAAGAAGAAGGGGGGGGGGGTGAACTGTCTCCGGGGGGCCCGAAAGAAATCAAGGAGTCTCTCGTCGTCGAATTGCCTGCACCGTTCCCGTGCCTTTTTTTTCTCCCGACGGTGGACGGCTGGGCTGGTCGCTTAATTCGATCCGATCTCGCGTATCGGCTTAAGAATGAGCGTCGATTCCCGTTGGACCAGTCCCGGCGTAATCGACGCGCGATTCGACGAGGTCCTCGACGAAGGATGTGCCCCGGCTGACGCGGCACCACGATCGAGAAAACGGAGCGCGGTCGCAGACGCGAGCAACTCGGGGAAGTGTAAAGTTGGGAATGTAGAAAAGGAAGAAAGGAAAACAAAGAGGAAGAGGATGACATTCTGGGCGTGGAGCGGTGGGAATTGGATTAAAGTTACGCCGCCCGTTGCTTCCCATTCACGAATACCTCGCAGGATCCTCCCAATATAAAAGGCTGTTAAGTGAACCGTCTCGGGTCGTGAAGTTATCGCACGGGGAAAAAAACGACGTCACCGTTCGACGTCACGCAGAAGAATGCACAGGCAGGCTGCACGTTAATTCGCGTTGCATTAAAAGAGAATGGCCGAAGGCGCGGAGCAAAGTCTCGCGCCTCGTAGGAAGATGACTGGTCGTGCGCGCTGGCCTAATGCATAATACGGACGATACTCCAACTCGCTTGTCCCCGTCCCGAGAAGCAAATCCGCGAACGTACGGCCGACGTTGTTCCACCGCCGAAAGTGCAAGATGAACGATAATATTGTGCAACGGCGCATAATCGGCGAGAGAATAGGGACGAAAAGAATGGAGAGAGTCCGCAGGATGCGGTTTGGAAGTAGGGGAACTCCGAGGGAACTGTTTCAAGGATAGCTAGTCGAATCGGGCATCCTTAGAAAAGTTTTGTCACGGCCTCTGCGACAACGAAGTCACCGACGATAGTCGACGCTGCCACGCGAATGTACATAGAGGCTTATATCCCCTTTCTTTCCACCTTCTGCTTCTCTGCCCCTTCCATGTTTGTCGGCTGCGATACCAGAGAACTGTATCACCTGGCTACGGTTGCCCGCGTTAAAATCAGTTGCAAACTCTTCCCGGTGTAATTGACCTATTCCTCGTTGGCTGGCCTCAACGCAACATTCTACTTGGCGGCGGCCAAGCAGCTTGGGCATAGGCGAGACGGGAGTCCAGATTAATTCGCTTTAATTCGGAGAAAGCGAACGAGAGCCGTTCCAATAGAATCAGCGGCGGTCGAATCTCTTTCCCTCTCGCTATTCAATATTCTATTTTGCAGCTGGAGTAAATCCCAAGGGGGGATCTGATTAATTCAGGTTAATTCGGAACGGAGCGCTGGAAGGAAGCGGGGCGCCGTGGCGTTCTGCGAAGATCGGCACAGAAGTACGCGCGGTCGTCGTTCGATAGGGGCCATTATTTCAATGAGAGTGGTCGCGTTTAATATCGAATCGATTCCCCTGCTTTTCGTTTAGACGCTACTAAACAGGTATGCAACGAAAGTGGACACCTCCTCGGAAATTGTACAGATTCGTTCCAAATGGGAACACTTCCGTTGGCAGACTCCAAGGAATAATTGGCTGCTGCCTTTGATTAAATTTGACAGAAACTCGTTGCTACGCTTCCCGTGGTTCCCGTCGGTCTAGAACAGCGAACGCCTTCAATTAAATCGCCTCAGACAGCGGCGCGGCGTTCCTTGCCGGCGGATCGTCCGTAAGCTCCGGGGAAAAATCGAGCAACGTCTTCCTCGATCAAGGGGCTGGGAAACATTTTCATTCCGGGGCTAAATACGAATTATTGGAATCTGGTCTAATTCCATTTCATTTCGCCTCGAAAAGGCGAGGCGATCGAGCTGCAGGGGAGTTCAGCTGAGAAAATGGATCGCAACGTAGGAACAAAGAGAAGAAAGGAAACGAATTGAAAAAGGGGCCATGAAAAGAAAATATTCGAAGGCTGCTGGACGGCGCCGTGGTAGGGGGGTGGGGGTGGAAGAGAGCGGAGTGTTCGATCGGAGAGGAGAGGCGAAAAGAGTGAACAACGAGCAATAGAGAGGAAACGGAAAAGCAAAGAGGGTGGAGTGTGGGTACGTGCAAGCGGAGGAGCTTTTACGGAGCCAACTGGCCGCTTTTACGGAGAAAAGCTTTGGCGCTCGTTAGCGGAAGAATTCAATTTAGTCAGGGGAACAGTTAGCCGGCTGATCCGCAAGCGGAATCGCGAAACCCCGAACAATACGCGTTGCACGAGGGACAAACATGCCAGCCCGTCGCCAGGCGCACGGAATATGC
Source organism: Nomada fucata (assembly GCA_948146005.1). Classification (NCBI taxonomy): domain Eukaryota; kingdom Metazoa; phylum Arthropoda; class Insecta; order Hymenoptera; family Apidae; genus Nomada; species Nomada fucata. Next base: position 6,991,886 of record OX411281.1, read on the forward strand.
CCAACGAACATGTTTTATTGATTAACAACCGAATTACGCCCAATCGGCGGTGCAGCGATTCGGAGCATCGCTGCGTACCGTTTTCACGCGATTCCCCGACTACTTTTCAAAACCGTTTCCCTTTCCCTCTACGTCTCTCTGTTCTCCCCGAACCCCCCAGCCTCCGCGTCGCATTCGCGATTCTTTTTAATTAGCTGTAACCCCGTGGCAGTTAATTAATTCGATCGTCCCGGGCACATATCGACGAATCTGTTATGCCCCTTTCGCATCACTCCGCTCCCTCGGTCGCGCGTCCTTCGTTCCATGCAATTAACGAGCCTGAAAAAAGTAATTGCCGGGGCAGTTTCGGTTCCGTGCGTCTTGGCGAGTCGGCGCGCAATTTTGCTTCCCTTCCGCCGATCGGGGAGACGCGGGGCCCGGATGCATACGAGTTTTTTTTTCTCCTTTCTTCCCTCTGCCCGAGGACGCAGGACACCGTCGGTCCGCAGAAAGTTCGAACGCGCGCGGCACCGAATTATTCAATTACGCGGATCGCGCTAACGGCGTAACGCCAATTATTTATCCACGTCGCTGCGACTAATGCCGCGCGTCAATGAAAGCTCGCGCGGCGAGCGTACCGGGCGCATGGCGAGCCGACCGATAATGTTGCCGTCTCGATCGCGCTCTCGCTGAGATTGCAAATTCGTTGCCGGGGGTGCGCGCGGCTGTTGCGCTCGTTTGCCGATTAACCATTGGATTACGATGATCGCGGCGTTGTTTTAAATCACCGCGCGCGCGTCCGCCCCCGCGCGTTCCCAGCCGTCCGACGATTTCGATCGCTCGATCGTCGCGCCGGGTCGCGTCGATGCCCGATCGAGATCGCTCGACGAACGACCCTCGACGTGTCGCTTCCGAATCACTGACCGTGCACCTTTCCCGGCGCAATCTAAATTCATGAGTCGCGGGCGTCGTGGACGAGAGGATGTAAGTCGTTGGACGAAAACTCTGGGAACAACGGGGGGTGGGGGGAATGGCCGGACAATGGCGGCGAAATCGAACGGATGAACCACTTCGCGTGGAAACGACAAAGGTTGACGAACGGCCGATGGTATCCTTAAATCTCGGCTTAATTAGCGAAAGTACCGGGCGCGCTAAGTACGCATTTTATCTCTGGCGTTTTGTCCGTGCAATTTGTAACCCTCGAGTGTGAAAAGCTCCGAAGCGGGGAAGTGCCGCCGGTTATGAATACGGTGAGTAGCACTGGCGACCGGCCAGGAGGGCCTGCTGCAACCTCCACGAACCCGTACCACCGCCGACTCAGTTGGTCGCCTCGAAATTAATCGACTAGCATGAAATACAGAGAAAGGAGGAGAGAGAAAAAAAAAATTAGGGGAACCTAAGCCCGCAAGAAACCTCATCATAACCACTTAGAGGGCGGGGGATTTTGTTTCCGAGATAATTGCCCCGTTCTTTCCAACGAACTGGAATATCGGATTAGCAATTAGGAGAAATAACTCAGAAGTCTTTTGTTGACTCGCCCCGGGCTTGAAAATGAACTGTTTCCAGACGAATGGCTGCTCCGGGAAAGACGAGTCGTTGATTAAAACGTCGTCGCTTGTCCCTCGACGAATCCGTGAACGTGGACGCGAACATTTCCAGCCGGCGGAGCCCGTCGAGCTGCTCGAAGATTGCCCCCGGGTGGAACTTTCTAAGCGACTTGCCACGCATCATCCGGGATTCTCCATTATCGTAGCACGCCAATCGGCCGTTTCCGGCCGGCGCAATTACACGCGGGTACACCGTCAATTAGCCAAGTTTAATCGGTAATCGGATTATCAGTGATACGCGTTATCCTGCATCGTTGCACCAACCGATGCACACCGTTCTCCACTCGAACGCTCTCCTCCCACCTTCTCTCTCTCTCTCTCTCTCTCTCTCTCTCTCTCACAGCTTGCATGCATATACATGTACATATGTGTATATGGCGATCGAAAAGTCAAGTTAATTTAATCATTGTATCATTCCAGCGATTACCGCGGGGTCCCGGTACGTTTTTATGGCGTGACAAACAGCCGTTGGAAACAGCGATTACGCGTGCAATTATTTCATCTCCTCCGTAACTCCTAATTGCGCGGCCATCGCCACCATTATCCGCATCGTTCCACGGGCCGCGTCGATGATAATTCCGCTCGCGAAACATGGTCCCCAGCTTTTACGGCCGGCCATTGTTCTCACTACGATTGTTGGCCGTCTTGCCGACGTCGTTCCACGATTGCTCAACGAGCAGCTAATAAATACGCGTCGCTCGCCGAGGATCCGTAGCCGCGACGACGTTGTCCGCGATCACGCGCGCGCAAAACGATTCGTGTTCATAGATTGCAGCGACGTTCCAATTGCAACGCTCGATGCAGGCATCGGCGTAAACGCGCTTCCTCCGCGCTCCGTTCGCAGACTCGGCGGAGGTCCGTCCGTCGAGTAATTGCTGTTGTTGCGTACGCGCCGCGGCGCGACGGGATAAGACCGCGCGAAGGCTCTTCGTAATTGGCTCTGCTTTACACTCGGAAAACACCGGAGCCTCTAGGTTTTCGTTCGCGCGCATCATCCGGTTTAATCGCGATTCTTGGAACACCGTCGGACCGCTCTTACGAATCGCGCGCCGCGGAGAATCTCGGTCCTCGAAACTGCTGGCCCGATTCGTTGGTCGTTGAAAGCCTCCGGCGGAAAGGGTGCATCGGTTCGCGTTTCTTAAAGCTCCGGGGAGCAGGAGATTCAACAAGTCACAGTGGCTGAAATATCCTCGAGTCGTGTCGGGCGGGGCGCAGAGGTACAGAGGTATTTAAAGGAGTAACAACTCCCCCGTCATATCGCAGGTCCTACCGCGAAGTAGCTGGAGCCGAGGAAACGTCGATCGCTCCGTCGACGTCGACGGCGCGCGGCTTAGACGCGATCAAGTTTCGAGGGCTGGCGAGGTCGCGGTTAAGCTACCTCGTACTCGTTCGGCGCACGAAATTATATTGCTGGCTTCGTACGCCGTTCGTCGGCACACGTATCTACTTACTTCGAGCACCTCGCTGCAGGAAGTCGCTCCCTGGAATCAGATAGCCCCGATATTGCCATATCCCTGCGCACGAGACTCAGCCACGGCGGGGTAACGCGCTCGTCCACTGGCGAGCCAACGAAATTTCCAACTCCGTCCTATCGTTGCACGCCTTTACGCGCTGCCGCCGCGCCAACGATATTCGGGCTTACCTTCCGCTACCTTCCTTCGGCTTCCAATTATTTTTACTCCTTATCAGCGGCGCGGCGCGACGATACAAACCGGGCCCAACCCGAAACGAGCTGCCACCTCCGATGCCTCCGCACCGCGAGCTTCCGCGCGACAATGGAATAAATTTGCACGATCGTGCAAGTTTCAGGCTTCGCCTCGATGTTCCTGCATACTTTGCCCGACAATCGCACGGGGAACGCTTCGCGACGCGATTACGATAAAACTTTGCGTATCCGTGTACCGAACGGAATTATGAGACGCGAGCTCACTCTCCCGACAGCGGAACTTCCGAGCGCTACTCCCCCGCGAAATAATTCACCGACGGTGTTCCCCAAAGCTTTCCTAACGCTAATGGCGCTCGTTAAACAGCTCAGCCGCATCGATTCCGCGTATCGACGGCGTCGGAAGAATTGCCCAACGATTGCCCGTGAACCTTCGACGGGCCAGTACAGATTCGTGCGGTGCACCGGTGGCGGAACTTCGGATAGCAATTCCAACGGAATCAACGTATCGCCGGGGCACGTAGATCCTGCGATATCGAATTCGTAGTTTCGCTGGCGAAGTCAGAACCGTGTCCACGCTGGACACGGGGAACTCTCGCGACCGCGATACGTATACGTGTATGTACGTATATGCGTACATGTGCATCAGAGGTGCGCATACATCGTTCGTGGAAGCGCGGACCAGACCTCTTCCTGGTGCACCTTCGATGGGGTATCTGGCTCGTTTCCAAACGACCCCGACTGCGAGGCTGACGATCGGAATGAGATTCTCGGTTCAATTCCGTGGGCCGCGCAAGGATTACGCATTTCCCATCAAAGGACGTCGAGCGTCGAATGAACTGCCTCGAGTCGGTGACCGGCCAAGAAACTTCTTTGTCGCTGGCTTCCCCTCCGCGCCAGCGATATTTCAATCGACTGACGTTTCAGGGGTGGCAATCTCTGGCCAGGAACGAAATTCCTGGCAGCAGAGATGCGGAGAACGCGAAGCAGGATAATTCGGATGGTTTCGTTTGCCATTGGGAACGCGCCGTTCGAAGCCTGGCTGTTTCAAAGAAATTTCGCCCCGCGTGCACGCGATATATACTCGTCGCAACGGTTAGCTTCAACGGCCCTTCTGGTTATCGCGGATTAATGGTGAAAAAAATAATTTCAGGCTTTCATCGGCGCGTCCTGCGTCAGCGATGCGAGAACCGCATAAAAAATTCGACCACTCTGCGTCAGGTGCGGTACCCCTTTTCCGGGGGCGTGGGTTCTCCACCTTTATACGTATCGATACGCTGAAAAAATTCGCTTTGCGTTCGCGGTGAACGGTGGGGCGCGTGAATGTCGCTGGGAAATATCGAGGGGCGGGTGGGGGAGCCTCGCTTGCGGCGTAAGCTATTTCGTGAAAATCCAAACCGCTCTGGCGGTATCGTCGAAAGATCAAACGTTTCAGCAAAATGCACGGGAGCTTACCCAACACGGTGCCAACGTAGGAGTGCGACGTGTCGAAATCGATCGGTCCATTGGTGCCCTCGAACGTCGCGTCCTTGCTGAACAGGCCCTTGTCTCGGATTAAGCGCAGGGTCCATTGCCTGAAACAGTGGTGGACAGTTATCGAGCCGGAGCGTTGAGCATCTGCGAGGGCGAAGAATCATTCCCCTCGTGGAAATTCCGAACGATCCTCCCCTCTGTCCCCATCGCCGATCAACGGAATCAAGTATTCACGCGTAATCGGATTCTGTTTCGTACAGATTCACCGGATGAGTCACGTGCGGGAAACCTCTGAAATACCGACACCGGTTTACCTTGCCACTCTTTTCTCCGTCTCGATACTCGCGATTGGTCCTTCGACGGATGATCCGTCGACAACGGCAGGGGTCAATGGTAGCCGGCGTCTCACGGTCGTCCAACTAGGCAATCGGCTAAGCGTCTTAAGAAGAATCGTGGTGTCGTTGCACGAGAATCGAGAAACGTTAGCGCGGAGCCCGTTGTGCTCCCGTGATTCAGCGATACCTGGACGATGACGCGATTAGGCCGTACCCGGTTGTCGGCTCCTCCGAGCGGAGAACGGCTCGAAGTCGAAGGCCGATACCCGGGCAAACGATAACAACGCCTGTGAACCGGCATTGACGGATCCGCGTCGTCGGTCGGCGAGCGGAGCGCGACGACTCGCCGACGAGGTGTATTAAACATAGAAACGCGAAACAGGATTGAAAACTCGTGGCGACATTGGAACGCGGATCGGCTCGGATCGCGAGCGGAATTCGAGTTACGCGCGGCCGTATAATCCCCGGATCCGCGGGTAAATGGATTAGATTTAATTAAATTCGCGAGCGAACCCGGATTATACCGGACGTACGTCGGCCGACAAAATATTCCGGCGTTGCTCTACAATCGATTATCCCGGTTCCATCGGCGGGGGGGAGGAAACCGACAAAAAGTAACGGAGAACGACAGGCGACGGGGATAGATTTAGCGTCGAATCATCGAAACCGCGAGCGCTTTGAAACTGCGAGACGAAGAGAAAGACAGGTCGCAGTGCGATAGCGCGCGAACAGACTGGCCATTCCCGACTCGGACGATTTCCATCCACCCCACCGGTGGAACAGATTTCACTTGAAATTCTCGAGCCGGTCTTTTACATCGAGTCGACAATAGGCGGGACGGAAAGGACGCTTTGGCTCCTTTGTCTCGCTGAAAGAATTTAATACCGCGCATTACCATAAAGAAACGGGACACGGAACGAGCCGACGTTGCGCACGGTATTAACGGAGGAACAACAATTAGTCGCGGATCCTTGTACAGCTCGCGGGGTATCTGGCGCAATTATTTTCCTAACCCGACAGCGAGCTCCTCGCGACAACTGCGAACCTTGCTCCTCCCTTCGTTCAAGCGGAAATCGTGCTTCGAATTCGTCCCTTTAAGAAATTCGTAAAGCCGTCGAAGCACTTAGATACTGGTAGACGTTGCTGCGCCCAGATGTTCGAACGTTTCGTCTCGCAATCAGAATCTACGGCTAGTCGCTCGCGACTTTCGATCAGTGAATTCGCGTAGGTTATTCGTACGCGAGAACGCGTCAAAAGCCGATATCGCCGATTTGCGAAAGCGACTTGTCCCCTCGGCTTGTCCGGCTTCGCCGGAGGTCTTCCACGCTTATCCGGCCGGGACACTTCTGGAAATTCATTCGCGCGATAATATAGCCAGCGATCCCCGCGAGGCAGCGAGCTGGACTCGTGTGAAAAGTTCGCGCGATACTCCGCCGAATCCGTGTAGCCGAATCCGGCAACACGATTCTCGGCGAATCCGATTTTCTCGCGTGCAAATACACCGGTTCCCTTTATCCGTCGCGGGTTCACCATTACGTTTGTTTGCCCAGAGCTTAACGCAGTAATCTTAGCTACGGCTGAGGGTACACGTGTGCGAGAACGCGGCCAAGTTAAACCCGAGGGGATTAAACCCGCCGCTGCGATCGACGTGTTCGAGCGGCCGCGCGACCGTTTCAATCGTCGATCCCAAAATTCGAGGGGACTGCGAAAGAAAAGGGGCACGGATTTTCACGTTGCAAACGGGAATGGGATCGCGTCCGCGACACGCGCGAGCCGACTGAATTTTTTCTTTTTCCTAGGCGCGCACCTTCCTTCGTTTACGTACCCTTTCGCGTCCGTCCGTACCATGAGGACGGCTCCTTGTACGAGACCACGCGTTCGCCGAAGTAAACCTGTGCCCACGTGCGGCGCAAGAAAACTGGATCCCAACCATCCGGTCTCACTCGCGGCGGCTATATTCGGTGAGGCTCGAGCGAATGGAATCCGATTGTGCGGAGCGTGTCTTCGACGAAACACGCGGCGACACTTCGGATATAAATTCGGCGGCTCTTAAACCCCTCGATGGATCGGATATTCACGGTGATATTATGCTGGGCCACGCGCGGCTGCTTGCACACGACTGGCGAAAAGGGGGGTGGATAGGTACGCGCAAGATCGTACTCGCGGAAAAGAAAGTTCAGAGGCAACGTGACACAGGGTGGAAACACACCGATAAACCGTTCTGGCAGATCATCCTGGCACGCGCCGAGCTAAATCGCGCCACTCCCGCGATACATGCATATAAAGGGCGCGTCGTGTCGCGTCGCGGCAGGAACAACGAGGTGCACAGTTCCTCCGTCGTGCTACCCCACGCCATTATCTTGCCAGTTTGTACCAGGTGCAGCAGGGTGGAAACCCCGGGGGCTGCTAGGCGACTACGGAGTGGAAAAGAAAAAGAGGAGGCACGCTTGGTACGACATCGAGGACGGAAAGGCCCACCTACCTCTCTGCTTTACATTTTATTGCTTGCCGTGAATTCGACCGATTTACATAAAGAGACGAACGCCCCGTCGCTCGGCTATTCACTCGCTGCCAGCGAATCGCGCAGCTAGACACGCACGCACACACACACACATATATATACACACAGAGGACCGTATCCTTTCAACGATTTCCCGATTTTTCCCCGTATCTCGAGCAAATTTCCGCGCGACAACGAGCCGAGCAACGAGTTCGACGCCTAGTACACGACCGTAACGACGAGTCCTGGGCACGCAAACCATGAGAAAGTTCGACGAGGCGACCGACACGGAAAGAGGGACACACGCGTGGGTGGGGCCCGAAAACGGATCGAATTCATGACGAAAGGCAATTTCGTTTCTGGCCAGCGCGTGTCCTCCGCGACTGAAATTTAATTAACCGGCCGGCAGGTTCCGGCAGGTTCCGGCTGGTATCGAGACGAGGATCAAAGGTTGAGAACGGTACCTTTTTTCCAACGTTTTCAACGACACGGACGCAAATAGATCCTCCTAATTGCCGTTAAACGGTATAGGTACCAGCAATTGGTACTTTCCGGCCGGGGCGAAGTGGAATTGTTCGAGGAGGAATGGACAGGCGGCTTTGCATAGAAGAAGAAAGTAATGGGGATGGTCAAAAGGCATTAAAATTCGTTGCAGATGCATGGTCGATGCAAGCGCATTTGATTATCGAGTCGAGACTCGCGCTGCCCCTTCGTCGGTCAGGTAGCATATGGTCGAGACTCCGTCGCGAGTATTGCCTCGACTTTGATCGACATTTAATATTTAATACTCGCTCCTATCCGAGGAAACGAAATCGATGCCTATTCTGTCGCGGAATAATTGGCAATATTCGACCGCGCGAACGCAATTTAACAGCGGGCAAATTGTCCGACCCGGGAATCTGTAAGATACCTCCCGGCGGCGGACGAAAGGAACGATTCTAAATTGTCCGGGAGCAAGCTGTCCTCGGAGCGTTTGTTGCGCGAAAATTTATACCGCCCGACCGTGCAATTAATTTCATTTAAGGGGAATTCAGGAAAGCAAATATAACGTAATTTTGTAGAAACAGAGGGAATTGTATTATCTCCGTGGTATATCGCTTTCAAATGTCAGGAAAGCTTTGTTTCCCGGCTTGATGTAGTGCCAAGTATCCTGTAACTCTGTTAATCTTCCCGCACATCTACACCCTTTGCGCGATCGCACAGCCCATGCACACGTACCGCGCGCAGCATCTACGCGAACTTGACCTTAATTGGTCGCAGGCCTATTGCCTACCCAGACGACGCTATGGGAACGCCGATACCATTGCGAGCACGCCGCGATACGCGACTGAAATCTCGTTTTCGTTAGGACTGCGTACTTTCTTCGAGTGCTTCGACGATCGCACGACGAAACGCTGCACACCGTCCGGCTTATGTGTCACGCGACCAAAACGATCCGGGTTGAAGGGCGAGGAAACTCGCAACGGGACGAACATTTCGTGCGGCGAGTTCAGAGTTCGAGGAAGGGTGGCGCAAGCAAGAGTTGCCGAGCAGCGGGGCTGGGTCTCTTTGATTCGACAGCGGCAGAAAAGAGAGTAGTCGTGGCTGGCACGGTAATTCGTTAAAGAATCCTTTAATGCCGTGTTCATTTCGCGCTGCAATTTCCTCGAGGAAAATGTGTCGTGACCTAGCGCGCTGGATAGCCGGTACGCAATTACTTTTCCCCTCCCTAGAAAGAGAAAAATTGCTCACTTGTCGAGCGTTTTCAGCTGCAGCAGCAGAGGTTGATTCTCGACCACGCCGGAGACGTCGCGTCGCATCCGGTTACGGTGCTGTCTTAAGGTTGCGGTATCATAGGAGGCGACTTCGTAATAGCCGATGTAAGAGCCGTGCGTGATACCTGGAACAGAAGACGGGAGGATCCTTTCGTTGGTTGCCACTTGCGATTAGTTGAAAAGAAAAGTGGGTCGGCGAGGAGCCAGTAAAATATTGCATTGCGCAAAGCGGTCGTAGTGAGGTATAGCGGTGCGATTAGCGCGACCTGACTTCTGTATCCTCGCGTCGCATCGTAAAATATCGGATTGCACGAAACGGCCCATTAACCGACCGCCTCTCGCACCTTCTATTTTCACGGAACCGACGAGCGACAAAGAGAAACCAAGTACCGTAACAATCTTGCAGAATTCAAAAGTACGGGACCCGGGACTTTCACTATCGCCACGGGGATAAGGGTATAGTATCATTTGCGCCAGGCTTCCCGGGCCAATTGGAAGGACAAAACATTCAATCTGACAGATAAAGCTTAAATGGGAATGCTTTTTCCGCATGGCGGCCGATGTATCAGGATAGGATCGAGGGAGGGAGGGAGGGGGGAGGGAGGGGGGAGGGGCACTTGTAATTAGAGTGCCATTTAGAGTCGCATTTCCATTGTTCGACTGGCAAGTAGCGAACGAGAACAGGGAAGATACTCGAGGGACAAAAGCGGAGTGTTGACTACTAAAGCGTCTCCGCGTTCCACGGAATCTCGCTCTAGGAGAGTTTAACGGCACCTCGTGACGTTCCCGATTCTGGCCACATCGTACGGCTTGCAGCTTACGCAACACCCTCCGATAATCTAATTATCGTGCCTCGTTATCGATGTCTTGATCCGTGGCTACCTGCAGCCGTCCGATGGGCGCATTCTATCGAATTTCCCATCTACAATCGTAACCGCGATTCGTGCAACAATCCCTCGGCGCACGTTCCTATTATGCGCCCTGGCCGCATTGTGCTCTCGTTAGGCTGGTAAGAACACAGTTCGCAATTCGAAACGTGACTCTCTATTCGGTAATACCTCCGGCGAAGCGGTTAACTGAGGTTCAAGATTGATGATTGCGCCATATGCAAAGTGCGTGAAACTATCCTGAAAGCGGCGGTGCTTAATCGTCATCCGCTGATTCGAAATGCCAGCGGACCGTGGAAAAGGCAAAGGGACAAGCCGCGTCGAATAGAAATCCCTCGATACCGGGCGCTTTCATCTCCATTAAAGGGTGTTAATGAACTGGGAAATTAGCGGGCGGTCGTTGAATAGAGGGGAAGCCGGTTGAAATCCATCGTGAACCAAACATGACTCACCTCTGTGCGGTAGCACGGGATGAAGAGGCGAGGCAATGGCAATGATTAAAAAGCAATCGAGCGCCGCGAAGAAAATCAAGAGATTCCCTGGTCTATGCTGGCGGTCCTTCGATCTGTGGGGGTGCATCGCGGCCTTCTGGGTCCCGTTGTGCCCTCCTCGACTCTTCGCCTCCTTTTCCTCTTCCTCCGCCTCCTCCTCTTCACCTTCGTCGTCGATGGCCAGGGCCGTAGGGCGCATCGGCTCAACGTTCTCCAGCCCAGCAACAACTAATGGCGCTATCTGCCTTTCGTCGAACTGTCGACGACCGCACTTTGCGAGTCACCCACCAAACTCATCTCTTTTCCTCTCTCGTCCGCTATCTCGTCCCCCCTCTCGATCTTCCTTCTCCGCCTCCTCGACTTCCTGCGGCGAACGTGCTTCCACCACGTCCTCTTTCCCCTCTTCTTTCTCCGCCGTAGGTCGCTCAACCTTTCGACCCTTTTCCGCCGCTTTCGGTTACTCCCTCGCTTTCAGCCTTTTTTCCAACTTCTACCTTGGTCAAACGGGATCCTCTTGGTCGATCGATCTATCTCCTGAAAAAATACCCGAGAGCATGGATTAATTTACGGCCAGACTTGTGCAGCAGTGTGTTCGTTGCGTTTAAGTAGACGCGGCTAGAAATTTCGGGGCACAGTGGACAGGTTGATGTAGAGCGACATGGGGCTCCAAATTGAGATACTTTAGGATACCGCCAATTGGCAGAATAGCGAGGAAAGCCAAAGAAATTCATGGCGCTACGCAAGACGTAGTCGAACGAGAAAGCACCCGTGTCAAGCGGACGGGGGAGGCAATTCTTTAAACGTCTCCTTAAGAAGTTGTGCTTGAAAAATTTCCCCGAGAAACATCCAGCGGAAACCGGGAAACCCGGCGACCAACTTCCACGATAAATCATCGTCAGCGGTCGTCGTTGCCCCAACGTTTTTCTACCTTGTATCTCCATTGGCGAACAAGGTATTCGACGAGTGAGAACCGTTTCGTTTTGGATTCGGCGGGCCCTATTTAACGATACCTCGATAAATGAAGCTCTCGACGACACCAATAACGGCACGGCGCATACAGAAAGGGCGCCCTGCGATGGATAAAGCGCAGCGATTTCGAGGCCGTGGAAAGAGTGTACGATATTCGCGGAAGCTTTTCATGCGTGATAATGGCGTTACGGGAAACGTTTGCGCGTCCAGCTGCAGCACAGTGCACCGCAGAACCGACTCTGTCCGACGATTGTCGCGGTAAACTTCCGCGCGAGCTACGGGAGAACGATATCCAGCCCGTATAGCCACGGTTCGACCGTTCACGTTCGAGTGCAACGTGTTGATTTTCGCTTTTTTCACTGCTGCCGGTGTCGCGACGGCTATTGAATAACACGTAACCGTATAACCAAAACGGACGATTTGCAACCTCCCGAGTCCCCTCCCCCTGGTCACGCCGTCCTGGCTCCTTATTCCCATTTCTGCTACACCCACGGGCCGATCTCGTTCCTCTCTTTTTCCTTTCTCAGCTACCTCGCGGCGAAAGTTCGTGCTGCCCCTGATCTTCGGAACGAAACTGGACCGAAGAGCGGCTGGAGGGGGGAAAAAAACAGTGCAACCGAGTGCGCGCAACAGAAACTAGATAACCGTGTAACTCGCGAATCGGCTTTCCGTTTCAACCGACAAACGATGGAATCGGAATCGACGATCGGTCGTGGCCATCCCGCCGCGCGATACACCCCGCGCATTATTTACAATCGTTCGCATTCTTTCGGCCCCCGCTATCCGGCGCGATGCGAGGGGCGCGCTTTATCGGCGCGATGCACGCGGTTTCACGCGCAGGAACAAATTGCCGCGTGGGCGAGAGAGAAGGCGAAAAGGGGGGGGGGGGGAAAGGTCGCGGCGAGGCAGGTGAGGCGAAAGAGAAATAGGATGAGCGCGATCGCCGGAGAGTATTCGCGATGCGTCACCGCGTCGACAATTTGCGAAATTGTCTCCGCGTCATTTTCGCTCGACGATCCGCGAATGATAATCGTTCCGCGTGGATGCCACCGCTTTGTCCCGCGTTCCCAACGCCCACCGCGACACACACCACCGTGGAAAGAACAATGGAACCGCGAGCGACGCGATCGCGCGACCTCTCCTCGCACCAAATATCTAATGCCGCGTGCGCCCGTACACAACTTGGCTCGTGATAACGTATCAATTGGCCATTATTAGCCGCGCCACGCGACCAGCACCGATGCAATTGGGCGGAACGCGCGCGCGCGCGCGCCTGTGTGTGTGTGTGCAGAGTGTAGCGGTAAACCGGCAACGGTTCGAGCGTACGGAGCCGCATCTCCTGCGGCTGATTGCACGCGTTGCGATTCTCTACGGTGTATCTTCCGCCCTTTTCTCCCCTCCCACAGCCCCCCAGCTCCCGTGACCCGTCTCTTCGTAGGGAAGTTAATTTCCTTGGAGCAGAATTAAAACAACCGGCGGAACGCTTTTCATTATTCGGAACGCTCCTCCCGCGACCGCATGAAATTTCTGCCCTGCGAACTTTTAAATTAGCGTGTCGGATTTATCCGTGGAAAAGCCGGGACGCGAGCGTAAGCTCGCCCGCGGGGCGGATACTGGTAACGGTACCGATGCTGCCGGGCGATTTAGAACTTTTCCTCGATGCGTCCATGGGTTTTCCTTTCGTTCCGCGACAAACCTGCGAGGAGGTGTCCGATCGGACTCGATTACGAAATGTTTTCAGCGGCAACGAAATGGCTCCAGGCGGCCCGATGGAACGGACCCGCTAGAACGGTAACTAAGGTCAATCGGAGAGTTTCTACAGGAAATCCCGGGCCGTTTCCCATTTTCGAGGTTCGGGGGAAGCTTCGCCCGTGACCGACGAGAGCGACGAACTCTCGGGCAATCGTGGTCTGGCGCAGAACTGGCAGAAACCACTTGGGAACGTGGAAACTTGACCGCCGCCGCCGCCGCCCGTGGGCGTAGAAAATCGCGAAAGGCGATCGTATCCCCGTGTGTCCGGGCATCGGACGATTTTCCAACGGGCGCGCCTGGTCGAACCGTTACCTCGTAACGCCGAGACGAAACACGTTTTGCGTAATATCCTAAGCGTTCGTTGAACGAAACTGGCCGGCACTGCTAACGTAGTGCCCTTAAAGCAATCGCCGTGGAAGGGACAACGAACGCGAGGGCATCGGCATCCGGACTTTCGAAGGTCTGGTCGGAGCTGCGAAAATTTGGAACGCAGCGAAATTTCGTTTCGTTGATCCGGGAAATTCCGTCGACGGGAGAGGTTCTCAGATTATTAGTTTCAAGTTTCTATTGTGATTAGTATCGAGCGCGGTCGGATCGATCCGTTGTATTAGACGAATCGAGGAAGGGCTACCAGCGAGCAGTTCGCGCGGCGGTTGTTCCTAATTTAAAGCGTACGCCGCGGAACTAAATGGTTTAATTATGATCAATACGGCGCGCTGCTTAAGTAGCGCGGCGAATAAATCGAATCGAAATGTGGCAAGTTGTGCAATATCGACGGAACGATATCGGCTGAGCGCAGTTTACAATTGCACGGAGTTCGGCGATTCCGCGGGAAACTTCGCCGGCTGATAACGTTAACGAGTCTTATAGAGCAACCCCTCTCGCGCTTGTGGGGCAAGCTCCTTAAGACCATTCAACGGTGAACAATAGTGTCGAGCATTCGATGATCTGTCCGAGATATTTTTTGATACAACTTTCACGTAGGTAAGCATTCTTATGCAACGCTCGTTACACGCGTCAACCCGATACCCGGCATTCGCGTTTAACGCTCCGCTTTCCCATTAAACGACGATTAAAGCCTCGCTGGAATCGTTCCTTTGATTTCCTATGCGTCAAAGTATGTCCACCGAACAAAAATGGATGCAGGATACGAAAAAGTGTACTCGTTAACCAGCAATCGGGCTTCCCGATCAACAGTGCGCGTCTCCTTCGGGAAAAACTCGGCATCCGGAAAAACCGCTTCCCGCTGCCGATCCGACGGCGCTGAGGACGGTTTTAAAGCGCCCTTCGTGCGCGTGCATTTCCACGTAAACAGACTGGTATACAAAACAAGCAGAGTGTGCTGTGCAACCGGACCCGACGCGACGCTCGTTCCCTTGAATTCTCGTGGTCTAATTGTAAAGTGACTCGGAGATCTCGTGAAAGAAATCTGACATCTTTTCCGTGCAACTTATGCATGTTCCCTTCGACAGGTATGTGCATACGTGCCGGAGAAGGTGCAGAGTAGAGAGAAACGCAGGAGTAGACGAGCACGGGAAAAAAAGCCACGGTGCTTGGTCGCGTGAACAGAGATAGGGAAGCGGAATGATATAGAGAGAGGGAGCGAGAAGACAGAGAGAGAGAGAGGGAGGCACGTAGAGAAATAGAGAGAAAGAAAGGATAAGGAGGGAGATGGCGAGTGGGAAGGAAAAGGAGAGACTCGCACGTAGAATATTGCGCGTGCTCGCTGCTCTCGTATATTATCTGACACCAACCTATGAACAGTGGCTTGAGTCCTGCCACGGGCGTCCTTTCCGTCGCTACCCTCGTCCTCCCGACCGGTTCCGACAGGGCCGTCGATTACTCATTTACGGTCGTTGTACCGCATCCTGTCGCACCACACAAACCATCCACAATATCACATATGTGTCGCACAGCTGCGTGCTCGTTCTATGGGCAGTGAATAAGGAATTTTATGTACGGCCAATGACGAAGGAAAATGTAAAAGAAACAGTAGCCGTAACACGGTCTCCACTGTACGATATATACAAGAACGCGTTCCGCGTCGCACTGACGAGAGCACTCGTGTCTCGCGCGAACGAAGACTCCGAGGACAACGACTTCCCCCACCTGCGCCGAGTTCGACCCAGCTGTGCTGCGCCCTCTCCCTCTGCCTTTCGAACTCATCGCTGTTATCTGTTCTTATTCGCTTAATAGCACGTTCTCTTTCCGTACGGAAAGATCCCTTCCATGTCTGAACACGGGCCGACGTTTTCCAATAGTTGCACTCTGTGCCGCCAACATCGCCGTGGACACCCCACTCGCGGTACCGAGTCCGGACTCCCGCCTACGTGTAACTTGACCTTAGCCGGTCGGTCGAAGGAAAGGTGTGTTCCTGAAACAGAAGGGCCGTCGAAGGGTTGCGATTACGATTGCTTCAGCTCGCCTGTAATACCAACCGAGAAAAAAATCGATGTCCGAATGGCGGAATCTTTTGTCGATTTTTGTCACAATTCAACCCCTTGCCATTCCCGTTTCTTGCAACCTATTCCCCTCGGGGGCGATCAAGGGAGGGATGTATTATTTAACGAATTTGTGCCGCGTAAAAGTAATTTACGTGTTGATCGAATACCTTTTATCAATAGACTATCCATTTTGCCATGGGAAATTCTTGTTCGAGTTTCTATGAGGTTAAGCGGCAACCGTTGGTGTCGGTAAATGCAAAAGTTTGGCGCGGGATATTTTGCCAATGTGAGATTGTTCACCATCCGAGAGATCCCACGGTGGGAATGTCCTGCAGTGGACTTACATATTTATCTTTCGATATATCCTAGAGACGTTTATCTCGCGGACTATGTATGCACTCGTATTCATTTTACCTTCCTAACGAGCGTTACCGGGTCCGTTCAAACTGACCCCCTTGCGATAGGCCGAACTTCTAACATTCTTCCCAATTTCGTTACGCCCGTTTTCAAATCGCTAACTATACAGTCAAAGAATTCGTATGAAATCGAGATATCTTACTTAACTCGAGACCGAGTACAAAGATCATTAAATACTTTGAGAAATACCTGGAAAGACGGTTGATGTAAAGTTGAATTTCTATAGGAAAATGAAGATTGATCGATCGCAAGTGATAGCCGATGGTATTTCTTTTAATACTTGTCGCGCTCGATGGTGGCACCACTGTGCAGCGAGAGACAGGTGATGTTAGGTAAAACATCGTGCACCTATCCTCACCTGAATTGACACGTAAACGAAAGGTGGAAAGTGAAGCTAAACAATTGCGACAAGTGTTCAGTTAGCGACAGCCAATTATGGTATTTATCATTGCAATGTTTATATAAATGTAATTTTTATAAACATACTCAAGTATTTAAATGTTTCGAATTTCAGGCGCGCTATTTTCGGGAAGAGGACATAGATGGTACGGTATTTGTTTCATTAATTTTGTTCTAAAAAGTTCTCTTTCCACGAATAGAAATAAATGAACGCTTTATTACAGAATTCCGAGAATGCTTCTATTTGTTCGCCAGGAATGGTCAGATACGTACCCTGGATGAACTTACGATCATCATGCGATCGTTAGGATTGAGTCCGACTATCGCAGAATTGAATAAATATTTGAAGGAGAAAGGTACGAGGGACTTTAGTGGTTTGCCGTTTGACGCGGAACTCATGATTACAAACGCTACTCATGATTTCAGGTGGGAAAATGTCCTTTGCCGACTTCTTAGAAGTGATGCACCTACAAACTAGAGCAGAAGAACTTCCAAGAGAGGTGATAGATGCCTTTCAAGCGGCAGATAAATTTCGGAGTGGTACTATACCTGCAAGACAGTTGGCTCACATGTTGCTCCACTGGGGTGAACAGTTGAGCAGCAAAGAAGGTTGATTTCTCATTGCCAATTGCCCCTAAAAAGTATACGCGTAATAATTTCCAATTAACGCATCGATATCTCTTTTCCAGTGGAGCAGATTTTCAGGGAGGCAAATGTTTCCCCCAACGGGCACATCAAATACGAGGACTTTGTGAAGATAGCTTGTGCACCTGTACCTGACTATTACTAAGATCGATTTGTTTTATATCTTTTTATACACAATGCTTTTAATATTTAATCACCGTTCGCGCAAAGTATACTTAGTAAAGAGAATATTGTCACAAGATAAAACAGAATTTATTTTCGTACCAGTATATCCCCTGTAGACGGGCGTTACACATCTTATTTCTAAAACTGCTTACAATTAATGGATTCAATGCGTTTCAAGAATCCCTCAGCACACGTATATTTACAGATCACTTAAGAAATTACGGCGTATCCCTGTTGTTCTCCTTACAACGTAAAAAACAAACCGGAAGAAAATCGTTGATACTGTTCCTAAAAAAATATTAGCAGAAAGTGTGTCAATGAAAACACATTGACGTAATAGCTTAATAGGTACCGAAGAAAGCTCATTGATTTTATTCAAAAAGTAGTTACACGAACGCTGCCCTCGAGTAACACACTTTTTCTACCATCGTCCGCATCCTCTCGATCTCAGCCCTCTTTGGCGATGTTCGTGGTCGGCGGAGAACCACAGAGAATGACTGTAGTGCTGACGATCGTTGTGAGGAAAAAAACAAAGAGCAGCGCTCGATCGCTGACCAACGCGACCTGTTTCCAATCTAATTCCATCCGTTCTCGACGATCTTGCTCCGCGAGTCGTTTCTCGTTTCTGTCGATCGTTGCATGCACTCTTCCTAGCACGCGTGACCATTGAGCCTCAAGGCCACCCTCTTGTGTAAGATCTACGTCAGGTTTTTTTTCCCTTTAGTTATAGCTAGCAGAACGCGACGGACACGATGCAGATCAACTTATCTTGACCTCGATCCGACGAGTTTGAAATCGAATGTTACCTAAACTAGGGCTGCTGCTGTTGCTCTCCTCCTTCCTGGTAACGAACTTGGGCAACGATTGCGACTGGGCAAGTTCCGGTTTGCAATGCAACGGACAGTTGTTTTTCCTTCGGGGCGGCTCGGCCGGTTCCTAATGCAAATTGTGTACCGCTCGCAAGGATATCCAAGAAAAATAGTGTACTCGCGAGGGGAAGACCTTACCGATCTCGTTTCCCCCTGGAAGTTGAGGAATACTATCCTCGCAAGCTTTTCCAGGACCAAAGATCGAACGACCGCAGGTACTCTGGCTCCTCGAACGCCGCGATGATGGAGATTCAAGGTAACCACAGCTAATCCCGAGGCGAACGACACTAGACATATGCTAACTCCGTAATAGAGACCTGAAAATATAATAACGATAAGCATCTGCAAGTTTCAGATAAGATTCGTAAGTACAAAGGAAAGGCAAGCGTTTGTCCGTTCAATTGAAACATACGGTGCACACGAAAACAGCGCAGAGCGAAGTTTTACGTCTCAGCGGAGACAGATAATGATCGCAGATTTCTTCTCATTGTCTCGTCCCCTGTTTCGATTTGTCGTATTATAGGATACTTGACAATGCCTCGTTCCCGTAACTTAAACGATTTATCGCCAACGGTGCCACTTTCGTGCCGTTTTCGCTACTATTTACTGTTGGGGCGCAATTACTGCTGATTAAATGCACTCACTTATCAACGGTGTTTTCTCCGTGGGCGGCAGCGTCTCGCGAATAGTCATTAGAAAGACGGTCATCGAGAGAAGCGCCGAAATCCCGAGGGTGACTTTTTCCCCCGACTCCGACGGCACGTAGAATACGAGCAGGGCTGAAAAAGGCGTAAAACGGAAAAGACGAATTGAAAACTTTCCCGTTGCGTCATTTTTCGACATGCAATATCGAACAGAAGGCATTCCCTAGTCTCTTCGCCTGGCCGACGAACTTTCCATCGTGCCATGCGAGGAAATAAAAAGAGCCGCGGAGAAGTTCCGCATAAATTTCTTCCATCGAACGGACGACCTTTGTTAACCGGCCATGATCGTCCCCGTTTCCTTCAAAAGATTCAAATTCTCCTCCTTTTTCTTCCACGAAGAAGAATTCTCTTCCCAGGAAGGAGCGGTCGTAATTCTGAACGTCGACCCCTCGTACGGAGTCTTTACGATTCCAACGTTCTGTCGCGTTCGATAAGCACTCTTTACTCTCTTGCGAACCGGGTTGCATACTACTAGGGTGTCGCGGCCCGACCCTCGCCCCGCGATATTACGAAGTTTCCTCGGGAAGATAATAAAACGGGTAACGCGTGCATACAGCACTCACCGACGCCGTTGATGAGTATACAAGGGAGAATCAAGTTGAAGACGTAGAACATCGGTCGACGACGTAATCGTATCTCGTACGTGATGTCTGGATAAGGTTCCGGGCAGCAGGAGTAGTACTCGACGTTCCTTCTCGCGGAGAAATCAACCAGGTCGAATTCACCGTTCGCTTGGTAATTGCTTACATCTCCTTGCTCGCTCTGCCTCTCCAATTCCAGCTGCCGAACCAGGTTTCGCGCGTTAGCCCTTTAACAATGACTGGTTTCGACGGTGAAGCGGGGTAAGGTATCTTTCAAGGAGGCGCAAGAAGCAAGTGGTAGTACGTTCGCTGCGTATCTTGGCGGTGAGCAATTATCCCCCGAAGGAGCACGGTAGATCGTATACGCTAGATTAAAGTGTTAAACTGTCGCGTCGAATTAAATCCGGCAGGGCGAAACGGATGTTCGTGACCGGGGGTCGGGTGTATTGCGTTCTGTCGCTTGGACGCGTCAGCGGACAGGTGTCGGGATCAGGAAATAGGAACAGACGCGAAGAAACATATCGCTGTACCTGCGGCGTATTCGAAGCCGCCGCGGCAAGGAAATCCAATTTTTCCTGCTCAAAAAGTTTGCGTCGATACTTAGATTCAGGGGACTAAAAGGAGTCGGGCTAACTAGAGGGGAATGTACATTCTCGTTGCTGGGTAGATGGAGGGCCTAAGCTGAAATCGTATTTCGAACATTTTAGAAGGCAAAAACGTTGCCGCGCGCAAAATGTATTCAACGACGGGGTGTAGGAAATGGGAAAACTCGGTGAAAGGGTGGGCTCGACCGTCGAGTCTCGTCGACACGGGGAAACCGCTCGCATTGAATTCTTCTCGCATACGGGATTAAGCTGTTCGATTTGCCCGTGCCATTTTTGCGAGCTGCCAATCCGGCATTTTCGATTTGCGGTCGTTAAGCGTCCCTGGACGTTCGAAAAGCTCGATCCCTCGCCCGAACACGATGGCAAATCTGTTCCAAAGTTTTCCACGTTTCTCGACGCCGTAGCGATTGACCCGTACGAACTGGCCTGCGCCCCGAGATCACTGTGCACCTCGTGACCGTTGTAACGATTTGAACAAAAATTTCTCCAAGAAATTTCCGGAGTGTATCTGCTGTTTCTCATTAACGGGGGGAAAGCGTGCGCGTGGCAGGACGAAACTTTTCGAATTAATTGTCATGCGCATATTTCACACGGTTCCCATCAGCGTACCCGTTTCAGAACTTGAAGCACGTGCTTGTAATTCGAATTAGGACGTAAGTTGCCGCGAATTTCTGCGAGACCATTACGGAACTTATTTAATGAGTCGGCTCTGTTGCATTAAACACGTCGAAATATATTTGCTAACGGTGGAGTGTCTAATATGCAAGCTCGCAGCGGGGTTCTTGCATTGACGGCGAACTATTAATCCACCGGAAGCCACAAAATGTCCAGATTTTTAAGACCGGGACGAGTATAATAGGGAAAAGGATCAGGCCTGGCAGCGAATTTAATCCAGGACCGTTTCACGAGGGAAAACGCGAAATGGATCCCGATGATCAACGTGCAGCGACTGATTTTAGAACGGATGCGCCGACCGTCGCGTCGTTTCAAGGTTTCGGTCAAAACTAACCACCGCCACCTATATACATAGTTTGGATATTTTTTGATTGTCCAGCGGATGGTCCTCTGGCCGATATCACATTCTCATCTGCATATCGTCCTCGGGGAGGAACTGCGTGAAATTGAGGGCAACACAGTCGAGAATTCAGTTGATACAGATCGCACACACTGTCAAATCGAGTCTCCTTGCCGATGTTGTTCGGTAAGCGTTCGACCGCGAATATTTGCTTATTCAATTCTGCCGGAATCGACGATTTCCGATTGGTGAAACAAAATTTAAATAAAAGCCCCCCAAAAAAATGAAAAAAAAAGAAAGAAAAAGAGGAAAATGGTCGAATGATTGCGGAATCGATGATGATTTGAATAAAATATGCAGAAACGAGCATGTTGGTACATCGCGGATGGCAGTACGGGCTCATAGACCTTCGTCGGTTTCGATAAAGTTAATTGCGCGGAAAACTACATTCCGCCTTTTATTGACTGAATTTTCTCTCTCGAAATTGCCCGTTCCTTTTTTTCCCCCAGTTACGCTGGGCGAAATTTTCACGCGCTTTCAGAGACCGTGCCCGAGATTTTCCGCATTCCTCCGTGCATACGGGAAAATGAAATGCCTGGGACGGGATGCGAGGTACACAATATAGAGGGATCTCCAAGTAGATTGAACTGACGTGGGTTTACAGATTTGGATCTTACCTGGTATCCGTCGTACGTCCAGGAGGCCCATTTCAGGATGCAGCGTTGCTCGTCAAACGGGAAAAACTCCACGTCGATGTCGCAGCTGCTACGAAAAATTCCATGGCTCAACCAGACCACTTCACCTGTGTGACTGACGATCACATTCGTATTGATGACTGCCGAGCTGTACTGTGGATCTGCGCTATAAACAAGAATATAGGCTGACGCTGGAGAAAGAAATCACGGCGGCTCTGCTGCAGCCAATCAATACCAAAACTTCTGTTTTATAATACAACTCGCAATGAATATACGTGGGAAAATGTCGCCACTGTTTCAAAGGTTCCCATATGCACATTTTAATCCATCCGAGAGTAAAAGTAATAACAGTCGCTTACTTATTGTAAAGGATCGTGTCTGGCCTCCAGACGCGGTTGTAAGGAACGCGGATCACTCGGATTCCGGCGAATTCTGACGCGTTCCATTTTAGGTGATGGTCCGTCCAGACCTGTGTCACCCAGCAGTTCGTCGTCAATATCTGGTTTTTCTCGTCCTGAAATAAAAATAACAGTAATCTCTGCTCCAGCTAAATACTTGTCATATACAGAGAGAGAAAAAAAGTAGCAGTACATAATCTCTGCTCCACCTACATACTGGGATACGCATAAAAAAAGTCGCTATGTCAATATAAAGGGAAATATTATTATTAACGTTCGTCCGAGGTTTCTCCTATTACCAAGATCTGACTTCCTCCCACGAGATTCTCGTACATCTATCGAGATCACGGCTGCCAACGCGATCCATCGTCATCGTCAACGCAAACAAAAAAGGCACACATGGTAACGAATATAAATCGACATTTTCCGGGCTAAACGGCACCGTATACATAGCCGGAATGCCGATATTTCTGCCGTAGCGCAAGTTAATGCTGCCTCGATCTGGCTCGGCCTGGAATTCATGCTTCTGTAAAACGTCGAATAAACAAGCACGGGGCGCGAATCGGCCAGCAATTTGCCGTCTTACACCCATTCTTCACGATTCTCAGATTATCCAGATTTACGCGCGACTGCATAATCTTTCGTCGTCGTCAAAGGGGAGCGCGTCTCCTTCGAACCGTAACACTTGAAAGTTCACGCGGCCGAAATGATCCCGTCGATCCTGAGAACATTGACTGCTCCAAGAGAAATTGGAAGATTCACCGTCTGCGAGACGCGCTTGGAGAATTCGAGGCCGAGCGAAAGATCACATTTATGTCGAGTTCCTGTGAATTTCCTGGGAACCCATCGAGTTGGAGTTTACAGCGTCTTCTTCTTTCCCCGAATATTCAATGCTCGATACTACTCACCACATCGATTATATGATGAAGTGAAAGCCCGAAGACCACCTCCAGGGGTTGAGAGGAGTTTTTGGCTGGTCGTACACCGGCGTCGTACCCATCCAGCAAGTACTTCGTCAGTCTATATTCATGTTCATCGCCGAAACCTGCAAAAGCAAGTATGCACGGAATATGTCCAATATTGCACGGGAATTACATTTCACATGTCGCAATATGCTGAACTGCTTCCTTCGGCAGTAATGGATTTATTTTTCGACGAGGCTTTCGATAAATTCGCTTGGATTCCTACAACCCCCGGTCACTCCCTAGACGAACGGAAACCTTTCCCTTTTATGTAACATTTGATTTCGAAACATGCACACCGATCGCACCAGATTAAACGGCGATAGAGTAGTCAGAGGACGGACAATCTTCCATAAACGATATCTGCCTGCTCTCCGATCACGAATCTAATTAGTCTCGTTACATCAAGAGCATCCATTATAGTGTTTCGGTTTTGTACACGGAAACGTTCGTCCCATTGAGGTTGGTATTGTGTCTCGAAACGCGGAGAAGCCGCGCCACGGCTAATCTTCCTTCCATTCGAAATTTTCTCAAAGCTCTCAGGCGTCACCTTCAAACTTCAATTAGACAAAGGATCTCTTATCGGGGACAATGACGACGGACAGAAAGAGTTCTCCAATTGCCACAGGATTAATTAACGAAAATAAAAAATCCTTTGATCTTTCACGAATTTCCCGAGCGTTCCTCACAATTATTGCGTTCCCTTCTTCCCTCCCAACTCTCAAATGGCCCCTGTAAGATAATGAACCGGTAACATTTCAGACTCTTCGAGAATCCCCTCGCACGGTTCAAGGAATTTCCCCCCCAACCCCTTTAATTCCGATCGTTAGAACGACGTCACGCCTCCGCGATACAGCCGCCCCGTCGTATGAAAGCGTTTCACTTCTTTGAATCGTTCGACGGTTCCTTCCGATTTCCTCCAAAAAGTGTTGGTATCGAGAAACAGCACGTCGGAGCATGCGTTTGGGTGGCCCTAATAAGGGGCAAGCTCGTTAACCGATCGAGCGAGAAACAGAGGGATCTAATATTAGGGTGGCCAAGTTTCGCCTCCTATTTTCTTTCGCCGGCCAAGTATCTTTACAGATTTTACGAATATCGATAACTTTCGAGCGAACTTGAGCGTGCCGGGGCGGGCAGGCAACGCCGAGTGCTCTTCAACACTCTTTGAACGCGTTAGCGTAGCGTTTAAGAGATCCACTTTTTCCGACGTTCTGTAAATTCTATTTATCCGCGACGGTGTTTCCCGACGGCGCGGCGGAAATTCTTTCAGAACAATCGGCGCGCGAATTTTTCCGGTCACGGAAAACGCGACTAACTACGCGCCCCAACCCTCTCCCGGTCTCAATCCACGGCGTATTCCGCCCTTTAAACCGAAGCGTGGAAACGAAATGCTAACGCGCTTGGATACCTCGACGGAATTTGTGTTTAATCTACTTATGTATTAACTTGCCGGAGTAAATCCGCAGCTATAATTTTACACGGGTATAAAAGAATCCGAATTCTGCGTATTTGTATTGCAAAGCTGCTCGCGAAATGAGCGAACGAAACGTAACGAGAATAGCAAAGGAAGCATTCCCGATAAATCTGGTCGATATAAAATTCGGTTTGATGGCTCGCGAGTGCCGAAGTGGCCGCGAATTATCGTACAATACAGGATCCGTCGCTGGAAAAACTCGCAATCGAGCATCGATACACGATCGATCCCTGAATATGCACGTGCTCTTCATTCTCGCAGAGTACACTAGACGAGATAAGAGTTCGCTTATGGCCCGTCAGCTACGAAACGCAGTTAAATCGAAATATCTCTCGTGCTCCTAACTGGACGATCCAGAAACGACGCCTGTAATCCCTCTCCGCTTTTACGACGGCTCTTTCAATGGAACACTGTTTTCACTGGGCAATGGATCACCGTGGATCAAGCGTATACGCCTTGTCGTTGGGAAGGAAATACGCGTTGCGCAGGTGAACTGAAAGGAAAACAATAATGCACGATAGGGAATATTTAGGAGACGGCGTGAATTACTCGACGTCGCGGGTACTCGGTCTTTCAATTACTTTGCCGCGCACGTTACCTTATCCGACACAAATATCAGTTCTGCTAAACACACCGTCGCAACGTGGAAGAAGCTTCTGTGCAATCTCTGCTCCGTTCCGATGCAACAAAGTTTCTTCGCCGTGTTCTAGTAAAATGGAAAATTCGTCCGTCTTCCCATTCACGGGGCTAGGCTCTCGGTGTGCTCGCAATTAACGCAGACAGTTGTTGGCAGGTTTCATCCCTGATCACACTTCCTCCTGTAACTAGCGATCGCGGCGTGGTACAGTAAACAAGAAGATCGATCTCGGCGGACTCCCGCCGCGGACTGGCTGAATTTTGGGAAGGATGGCGAGTATGCAAATCCCAATGATGTTCCGGACGCGAATTAGCGGCGATGGGTGAAACATCTGCAAACGTTTACACGGAAGGCCTACGTAAACGTTTGATAACGAAGTTCGTCTGGCGTTGGCGAATATCTAAAGACTGTCGGCCAGCTCCGTTAAGCTTTAATTTTTCTACCGTCAAATGCACGGATTTCATGCATAAAAGATATGGCTGCACGTGGATATCGATAACTGGCAGCACAGTGTCCCTGTATTCTCCCTTCAGCGACACGCTTTCGGCTAATATTCTGTATACATCGCGGAGGCTCTGTACATCTTTCTCGTTAAGCGATACGATTGTCCCTGTAATCCTTCGGTTGTACGCGCTGGAACCGGAGGTCCTTTACTTTCAAGGGAACGAGCAAACGGGAACCGTAAGCTGTCTACAGCAAACAGGAAGTTCTGGGATATTTGTTTGCATCCTGACGAAGAGACACGAAAATCTGGTTAACGGAATGCGATTTGGTACACTTTTCTTTGGGACGCCTAGGCGGGCTCGAGGCGCGTCTCGAATACGAAATGTAATATTCACGAACTTGCTAAGCTCCATAGATGTACGGTTGCGTCGATTTTCCAGCGAAATGGAATATCGTCAATTTGAGACAACGTGCCGTAGGCATTTCAAAACGATCGGACGTGTATATCATGGGAGGGGATGCGATCAAAGAGCTGAGAGGTTGCTACGAAATCGAATTCGTCGGGTTACGATAAACGTTTCGACCACTTAAGTATTGGGCGGGAAAATTTTCGAAGGCAGGAACTCATTTAGAACTCAATCGACGACGCTCGAGAAGTTTGAACCCAGGAAATCCTGTCAACCGAAGCAATCCATTTACCGGACAGACAGAAGAAATTGCCCTTAATTACGAGTCCGGCGTCCTTGATCAGTATTTTCCTCCGCGGCTTCGCTCGATCTCGGCAACGCATTGAGATTGAATCTCGTATGCAAACAAGATTATGGATTTTCCATAATAAAAAAGGAAGGGCTGGTTCCATCGGATCTACTTGGCCGGCCGTTAAAGTACATTTATCTCGTAATCAATTTTTCGTAGATTCGAATGTGAAACGAGACTCGATTAAAGTGAAACATTTAAAAACAAAAGGCACTCACAAAACTTCTGTTATATATTCATTTGTAACAAACAATTCTACCTACACCTCACCGGAAAAACAAAGATACCCGGGTTGTCTGTTCGTCGCAATTGATATTGAAAGCCAATATAATTCGGAATATATCACTTCCGTTGTTTCCCTCGCGACGATCTTAAGTCGAAGAAATGAACACGATCTGCCTATACGCATTCGCAGAATTTCGAAGAAATTTAAGGGCTGAAAGGTACGCACGAAAAAGGGGATGATTGTGCGACTCACCGTTTTCGAAAATAATGGCCAGAACTCCGTAACGAAAGAACAGGATCAAAGGCGACATGGAATTCATAGATCACTTAAACGCGAGACCGCCTGTCCTCGACTGATGTCCGATGCTTTTCAACCACCGTGCAATTTCGACCCTGAATCCCGCGCTACCCCTACCATCACCTTCATTCCCAAGGAAATTCGCGCAGGCGTTTCCAACAATGCAGACGCGAATGTTAAACAAACTGGCCGCTTGTACAAGGTTGGACCATTCTACTGTCGCGCGTGTTCGCGTTTGATCCTTCGAATCGGGACCTCCGCCTTCGCTGATTGTAAATTTGGTGCGATTAGCGGACTACAATTAACGGCGTGATGAAATTAGAAGCAGTATTATATATTGAAGCCCGACGCAAGACAGAATTCCCTCGTTAATCGGAATTGAATTAGATTTCCATTGATATTTGGCCTTTCTTTTTAAACGAAATAGCCTTGCACTTTGATATTCGATCGGGCCAATTTCCGATAAGAAAATAGAACAGATGTTTCGCTCGTGCAATTTAACAGGAGACTGTCCACGTTATTTTGTTTTCCATTGATTTTCGCATGTCGTTACGACGCGTTACCCAAATTGACAAGTAAACCTATCGTCCCTAAGTAGACAACGTTTTAATCGATGAATTTAGTTATTGTAAGGATAACGAAGAAAATTTCCTGCTGCCCTATCTGATCGTAATCCTCGAATTGACTTTCATAATCGAAGGAGATTTTGGTGAGCCGACGATGCCTGCTTCAGTGGAAACATGAACACAAGGAGAAGTCAATCAGTTCTGTCCAAAGTGTGCAACTTCCTTAAATTTTGTCGCGAAATCTAATCCTATTATGGATCAATCTAAAAGAGACTCGACAAAAATGGCGAGACCAACCGAAGCCAGTTACGTGATGCAAATAGTGTCCAGCGGAGTTCGACCGGACAGCGTTTACGAGGTTTAAAATATGCCAAACAATTAGGGCAAATTAAATGTAACTGATTGTTCATCTATTAACGCAATGTCGTAGGCACAAATGTTGCTGGCACCAGAGGTGGACTTATCGTCTATCAAAATAACTGTGAAAGGGAACAATCTTCGCGTGAACGCGGCCAAGCCCTTGAACGATAAATTCGCTAATCAGTTGCCGCAAATCAGCGAGAAATCTGTATTCGGCGATTTGATTAAGAGGATGATGAAGCATTGCGAAAATTTACTGATTCCGGAAGGCATTGATCATGGGAAAGTTCGGGCGCTGGTAGATAGTAAAAACAGGATGCTCGTGCTCACGGCTCCTGCTGTCAAACTTAGTCAAATGAAAAAGAAAATTACTGAAAAAAGTTGAGAATAAAATGTACTTGCTTGTGACCTTTTCACGTGAAGCTAGGAGCAATTGATTAAAGTGAAGTTCAATAAAATAAAAGACGAACGTGCGTTGTCGAAATGACTCTGTTGAGTCGGTTCGTTGACCCGAGAAAATGATTTGAGCAAATGTGCCGCACATCTGTTATCCCCCGGAATCGTAGATCAATTTACCATGGAGAAATTGTCGCAGCATTGTCAAGAAAACGCGATCACCTTAAAACAAAACGAGTACATGAATTTTGAAATGTTATGGAATGGTCTTAAGATGCGTTTCAGTTTTGAAAAGGTTCCGAATTTTTATATAATCGACGATAAAGAGTATTACGCAGTAAGTTAGAACCACAATTGCATGGAATTGATACGTACGTATTAATTTTAAAATATAACAAGCACGTATTTGCAGGCGGAAATGAAGAGTGAAGGATTAAAAGTAGGAACGGCTACATTAGCGACTGAGAATATGTTGAACATCAAATTGCACAGTTCAGAGAACTTGTCGTATGTTAGAAACTTAAACTTTCTGATACCACCTGAAGCAAATGCAAAGGAGGTATCGATCGAAGTATTTAACGATACGATTTTTATGCGTGCTCCACTTGTAACAACATACACGTAATATTCTGTATAATTATGATAATATTCTGATTCGCATCTAAAGGAACATTTAAGGTAGGAGATACATAGTTACATCAATTACAAGACAGCTCCTCGTCCTATTGTCTTCCCATATTTTATTTAAATCAAATAAAGTTCACGGGTCAACAACGAGTTGTTGGTAGAAACTTGTTACTTTTTAACAGATGGGGCTTTCTCTGCTCCACTTTTTGCTGCTGCTTTCTCGGTTGGTTTTGTTGCTTTTGCGGGTTTAGCCACAGCAGCCGGTGTTACCTTCTTCCCTGTTTTTATCTTCTTGGGCCTGGCTGCTCTTGCAGCAAGGATTTGTTTCCTGCGTCTTTCTTGCAGCAGCTTGGTCTTTACGGATGGTGCGCCCTTCGGAAGCTTTACCTACGCAAGGTGGAATATTTTTGGTATTATTAAAACTGCAAAACTATCGAACGATTACTATTCAGTATTCGTAAGAAGTATACGTACTCCACGTTTCTCGGCCAAAACGAGATCTCTCTCCTGCTGACGTTTCTTAGCAGTCAGAATTGCTGCACGTTTCAGAACAGCGGCGTACGGGTTGAGACGCAACAATGCACGAGTGTTGTTCATTGGGTTCAGTTTCTTCACGCTGCGTACAACCTTCTTCCTGCAAGTATCAATTTATCTTTTAAAATATAAATCGTCAGTCAAGACACTATGAAAAAAGATTCATGAGCTAGGGAACATCAGAAATGGTAAGAGTTGTTATCACTGTCAATCAGTAACACGGACCAAAAGGTTTCATCATATACGAAATATACGGTTCATAATATAAAAAGTACAATGCGATTTAACATACCTTGGTGTTCTTAGAACTTTACGGATTTCCTCGGACTTTAAAAGCCTGGACAAATCTGTGTTGGCCATTTTCGGGAAGGGCAAGTTGTAGTCAGCTTTTAGCTTCGATTCCTTCCGCCAGGTTCCGTATAGGGCATCCAGCTGTTCGAAGGCGGATTTTGTCCAGATTACAAATCGTCCAACGTGACCACCGGGTGCCAATTTAAGGAGGTTCATTTTATTGATGTTCATAAGGTCAACACCAGGAATGTTACGGAATGCCTTACGAATGCCCTAAAACGCAAAAGAAAAGAAATAAATGGATAAATAAATGTATACATTCTGAAGCTACAAAACGAGAAAGAATAGTAATATCTCCCGCACCTGGTCTTGACCGTATACGATCAGAGGTCCACGACGTTGAATACGCCTGCGGTTACGCATTTTTCCCTTACCAGCACGGAAACGTTGAGATTTATATACCTACACGAATAAACTGTAGTCATTAGTTTTCTGCATATTAAAGTACTTAAAATGCATTTGTTTGGTTAAAAATACCCCGTCCTAGCAATTAATTTCGCTAGTTAAGAACGCCTAATAACCATGTTCATCTAGCACCTGATTGGAGCATCTGAATTAATATTGTTGTAACAAAGATGCGGACATTCTACGGTGCAGTAAATCATTGGAAGGGTATATGTACCTTTTGAATATCGTTCCATGCCTTGATACGTCTCAAAAAGATTACAGCTTGCTTCGTTTTGTTGTACTCCTGAATTTTGTCTGACACTACCAATGGAAATTCTGGGACTTCTTGAATCATGTGACCTGAACATAAAATAATAGGATTACTACCGCCCCACTAACAGTAATTCATAAATGTAGAAAATTTTGTATGTATCAGAGAATAATGCTACAGTATATAATCAACGTCAATTCAGCAACACGGACCAAAGCGATTCATCATTAAAAGATTTTAATAATCATAAAAAATAACTGGTTTCTCCTATAGAGTATTATTTACCCTTAGACTGAACAAGGGCTGGAACACCCGATGCGGCGATTGAAGAAACCAGAGCATATCTTTTCTGATTAACATTAATTCGACGATGCCAGCGTCTCCAGGGCTTTGTCGGCGCAAACATGCGTCCACCTCTACACATGTTACCAAATGCACCCTGGCCAGAGCGATGAGTACCACCACCGCGTACACGAGGGATACGTGCAACAGCACGACCAGTACCCCATGATTCAGCAGAGGTTTGATGACCTAAGAAAAGAAACCTACGCTTAATAATTGCGTATTAGTCCTTAAAAAAATACAAAGGGGGTCACAAAACACTGTATGCTCACCAGCCTCTTTAGATACACAGTACGGTTGCCTGCTGTTCTTTGAAACTTGTTGATGAACAAAGTTTACGATATCAGGTCGAATTGGTGCTTTGAACACAGCAGGCAGAGAAATTGAATCACCC
The DNA here is from genome assembly GCA_948146005.1 of Nomada fucata. Lineage (NCBI taxonomy): Eukaryota > Metazoa > Arthropoda > Insecta > Hymenoptera > Apidae > Nomada > Nomada fucata. The sequence goes on from OX411281.1 coordinate 7,023,257, forward strand.
GAAGATTCATTTTTATCGGTATAGACCGTAACGAGCGGTCGCGCCGTTGATAACGACTGTAAAATAAGGAAATAGGGCAGAGTAGAATATTATTCCATGCAATTATACGTAAAACGGAGGTTATAGTAGAAATGAAAGATCCATGTTACGCTGCGTTATTGACATGGCACATGGCGGACTACAAGATTGAAATCATTATGTCGAATATGAACACTTTCCACTGTGTTGAAATGAATAAATTATTTTAAATGATAAATAAAAAAAAGTCACGTGAATTTATGAAATATGGTGGAACATGCTTTACGACTAAGCAGCTATGCTAGTTTGTACACTATAAAATATTACACGTGGTCAACTGGGCGGAGGGGAACGATTCTATACTCAGTATTTAATTTTTGTGAATAACGGACCGCTGTAGCAACGAAATTATACGATGCGTGAAATTATAACAAATTGTAAGTAAAATGCAAAGTTTCTTACCATCTTACGTTCTTTTTATAACTTTATACGCATGAGACATGAACTAACCAAGCAGCTCGCACGCCTTGCCTGGCCGTAAAGGAAGAGAGACGCGAGCGGAAGTTACATTTGGAATGTCGCGCATGCTCAGACGTCAACTATGCTTGAGGTTCATTTCCAATGGTACATATTACTTTTAAGAAGTATACTAATGATAAACTAAATATTGCTTGAAAAAAGGAATACTTTCCATCGTCAATAATACCTACAATTAATTAACTGTGTAGCATAAAAATAGTTAAACTTTATTATTGCTAAACTTATAATTGTACACCAATAGCAATATAGTTTGATGGGAAATTCTGTGTTCTGTGTTTTCTATTCCTATATCTCGTCGGTGATAAAGGGTGAAATGTCTATAGCTTGCCATTTGTAGCGCTATCAATTTCCGGATTACCATGCCCTATATCACTTAATTGAGACGATTGAGAATTGATAACACACGTTGGACACGTATTTATGTAACTGGAAAGAAATGTTCATTTATATTTATCATCCCCTTGAACGTTGAGGATTAATTCTTGAATGCAACGTACATATACATATGACAGGAATATAATTACAATCTTCTACATATTTCGAAACTCGTTGAAGCGCAACGATGATTAGAGCACCAAAAGTAATAATTATTGGAGCAGGAGCAGCAGGTATAGCTGCAGCTGCAAAATTAATTGAAGGCGGTTTGGACAATGTTACAATTTTAGAAGGAAAAGATCGAATTGGAGGTAGAATACATACAGTAGAATTTTGTAAGTTAAACACTTATTATAGTTATCTTAAACAAAGTTTCACTATTTGTAAAATAGTACAATATCTATCATATAGAGTGAATAATGTACATTTAAATTAACAGATAAATATATTTCTATATTTTCAGCCGATAATGTTATAGATTTAGGGGCACAATGGGTTCACGGTGAATGTGGAAATGTTGTCTTTGATCTTGCATCCCCACACGAGCTATTAAATTCATCAAAATGTTTTAATGATTTTGAGCAACATATGTTTGTCACTGCCAAAGGGGAAATACTTCCAAAAAGGGAGACTGTAGAAGCATTTAAAACATACTATGATATTTCTGAAAGCAGATCGAATGATATACATATTGCAGAGTCGTATGGGGAATACTTTGTGAGTCAGTAAGTATAATAATCCCATATATACAAAAAAAATTCAATTCATAGTCATTTATCTTGCACACTTTTGTAAAAGAATGTTCTCAACAAATGCATCAATATCATTTTCTCTGAACCATGCTTGCAATGTTGGATGCAAATTGGCCTTTACCACTGTATAAACTTCATTATCAGGAACTATACATCTAAAACGAAATAGTTTTAGTAACTGTATACTATGTGGTACATCAGTTCATAAAAGTAGATAGAAAGGGCCATACCTTATGCGGCAATTAATGCATTGATTCTTGACATATTCGTACCTCAACAAGGAATATACATATTTTACATATTTAGCATCTAACTTATTTTGATCTTCAATATAAATTTTCTTAGGATTGTTGATCCTTTCTATGTATCCTCGTGTAAGTATGGGTATAACAAAATGCACCTATACACCAGCAATAATTGAATTGATATAGTATTCTTAATACAAACTACATATACTATAATGCTCTACCTGTCTGAAACAATCATCTATAAATTCTTCTGCTCTACTGTATACATAGCTTTCTTGTTCTTGAAGTATGAGTACACCGATTTTAGGCTGCTTAGATCTAAATGTCTTTGCCACATGTTGCGCAGTTTCTTTGCCATCGTCTGCAAATGTTAACATCACAATGCAGCCATATAATTGTTTGGGCTGTAAGTAACAGACAAATAAGAAGTGCCAGCTGACTGCCGTTGTCCCACTAAATATAATTAGTTCTAGGTATTAAATAAACCTTTTGTAAACTATCTTGAGTGACATGACCAGAGTCGGTATCTTGTTGCCCATTTTGCTCGAGCTGTATTGGAGTTAATACTAATGGAGCTCTTGGAACACATTCTGGCCTTAATATGGACAGTTCTGTAAAAATACAGATATCATCTTTATTTAAATTGAACAGATAAATTATTAATTTCTTTAATACAAACAGGGAAATACCATTTGTTCTATAGTCTTGTGAAACTCCATTTATTAGATCAGAAATATTATCCTTTATCTGATTAATTATATCGAAGCGCTTCATTTTTTGCAAGGCACTTATAATATTATTTATGGTTGCTCCAGCATGTTGCACATAAGCTAATAAGACATAGTACGTAGGATCTTGTAAACCTTTGAAATCATAATCTATACACTGCAAAAGAAGAGAATTAAGAGAAGTGTCTTATTGCCATTTAAAAATTTAGTTTTAAACATGCATACACGTATTTGTTCCATTGATAAGCCTAAGTGTGCAGCGAATTCTTGCCATCCACTGTATACTTTGCCCGTCGCAGTGGAGCTTAATAATAAACATAATTTTTGTAATACAAGTTTTCCAATATGATCAAATAAATAAGCGGCATGAATTTGCGTCAGAGCTCTTCGAATATTCAAAGCTACAGTATCTAGATTCGGTGGGCCATCAACTTCTCTTCTTAGTTTTTCCAGTTCAGGATCAACTTTGCTGTAATTTGTACTTGTAAATATTTGTAGAAACATAGCAAGCAATGGTTCTTACCTTTTTGCAAACATTTTTGCCAACATATGTTTATACAAAATATGCGTATTAATGTTACATTTTTCAAACGTGATATGATATTATTTAGAAAAAAATATTTTATATTATTATTATTTATTAATTGCGAAAAATAGTGTTGCAAAACTTGTACTTAATACTATAGTTACAACAAATGTACCATAGCAATTCCCCACCACTAGTTTCGTGATGACTTATATCCGGTTTAATTTTTAAGCGCTAAAATTCAAATTTGAACGAATCGTAACATTACACAAAGTAAAATTTAATTTCAGATTTTATAAAGCCTTCGATGAAAATCCATTTACTACCCGCGAAAGGGCCGAGCAATTATTAGACTGGATGCATAAATTTGATAATTCCATTCAGTGCAGCGATTCGTGGTTTGATGTATCCGCTAAAAAAATTACAGATTATTGGACTTGCGAGGGAGATCTTGTACTCAATTGGAAAGATCATGGATACAAAACATTGTTTAATTTGCTAACCGTATGTACATCATGCATTAATGATAATTATACTTTCTATTTATAGAAGATACACTCAATTTTTTATCGTATTTCAGCAAAAAAGATTAAATGAGAAAGATGAACTGCCTATAATGGAAAAAATAGAATTTAATAAAGACGTTGATAATATTGATTATACATCAAGTACTAACATAATCGTGAAAACAAAAGATGGAGCACAATACATAGCAACTCATGTTATATGTACTGCATCTCTTGGAGTTTTAAAAGGGAGACATACCACAATGTTCTCTCCACCATTGCCAGAAAAAAAGCAACATGCAATAAAGGCACGGTAAAAGTTTAGCAATGATGCGTAATACAGTAATCTCTACATTCTTTGGTATGCATTTTATTTAAATGGTTGTTCTAATATCTTATCTAGGGTTTAAATATTGGAACTGTAAATAAAGTTTTCTTGGAATTCCCACATAGATGGTGGCAAGAAGAATGTGCTGGATTTAGTTTAATATGGTCGAAGGAAGATAAGGAAGAATTTATTAAAACTCATGGACAAGTACTAGCTATTTTTTTAAGCATAACTTAACATGTATTGAGAACACTAAGTTTTAGGTATATTAATTGTATGTACATTAGGAATGTGAATGGCTATGCGATGTTTTTGCATTTATTTCTGTGGATTATCAACCAAGAGTATTATGTGCCTGGATTTCTGGGAAATATGCAAAAGAGATGGAACTTCTTTCTGATCATGATGTATCCGATGGGTTGTACCTGTTGCTAGAGATGTTCTTGAATAAAGCGTACAATATTCCGAAATTTGATCGAATGCGCAGGTAATAATTTTAATACAGATTTTATTTATTAATATCGAAATTCTAATGTGTCTTAAATTATTTATAGGTCGTATTGGTATACTGACAAATTTTTCCGCGGTGCATACACCTTTAAAAGTATTGAAACCGAAAAGCTGAATAGTGAGACCGAAGATTTAGCTGAATCAATTATAGCGCCTGACGGAAAACCTGTACGTATTTCCATTTAATTCACATTGAAATAGTTATTTAAGATTGCGATAATCTTATTTCTTCATTAGATAATTCTATTTGCCGGGGAAGCAACACATGAACATTACTATTCTACCGTGCACGGGGCAGTTGAAACGGGTTTTAGGGAAGCTGATAAAATAATAGATTTCCATAGGTAAATGTTAAAATCTAACTACCTGGTATTACTATGTGAAGTCTATTTAGAATAAGGTAGTTATGGTATACAAGAGTACAGTCTTTTAGCCACTTCTAACTAAGATAATGGTTGTTTATTCACACATAATTATGCTACGGGTGGTTATATAATAATTGACTCAAAGGTAAATTCACTTTTATGATCTTGGTAATGATAAAATTGCATGACACAATGGTTTGATTATTCTAATTTACGTTATTACAACACTATATATGTTTTCAAATTTCCAACGCATTCTTTTGTTCTACATAATCATTAGAAATATATCCGAAAGGTTGTCGCACAGTGTGCCGTGAGTCCTCATAGGCAGGTCTTCTTCCACTAGGATAGGAAGACAGAGGAATCGACTATCCGCGAGGGTACGTCTTCCTTTGGCATGGGCAGAGAATGAAGATTATGGCTCCCTACCGGTGATCAGTGCTTCTAAGTAACATCCTGGTAAATCGTTCAGAGAGTACTATAAACCCGTAGGTCGGTGTACTTGTCAGTACACGATTGGTTCTTTTGGAACAAACAGCAGCAGTATTTTTAATATTTGGCGTCGTGCGGTTCTAAACCATGAATTTGAAGCATATTGCCTATACGTACCCTCGCGCTTTTAAGTAGCGATGCTATGCGAGATACTCCTATTTTATTAATTGATATTACAATTAATTATAATTTCCGTGATATTTTAAAATTAGTTTTGATTATCTTTTATACTGTTTCAATTAATTTTATCTATTTCTTTTACTATAAACGTATATTAGTTCTAAATTATACATATATTGTATTTTTACTATTCAGCATGCTTTCTTTTACAAGTACATGTTAAAAGCCTCAATCCTAACGGGAGCCATACGTCGTTTCTTCATAAAAGGTCACGACCAATTACCCGTAATGCAGATTAAAAGCTTTAATATATTCCTAAAATATGCTTTTAAACAACACTTGTTTCTTTGTATTATTTTATTCTGTCGGGGAAGGGAATATAAACATAATCCTACAATTAATAATGTATCTATAAGAAAAATACATGTATTGTTAATCCTACATTGTTAATAACAATGTTCATATATTATATTCTAATATAAATCAAGCAAAATTTTCTGTCCTATTATTTTCATGTTTATTTGTCCGTACTTGTTTAATGCTAGTATGATTTACACATATATGTATATATATTATAAATTTTATATAAGTTTAAATACAAACTCGACTATTAATAAGAATATTATACTTGATATCGTGTAGAACGTATGGTTGGTTAAATCAAGCGATAGGCGACTTCAAAAATTCGGAATGGATGCTGAATTCCTTGAACCGAGTAACCAGAACGAAACTCGTAATAATAGGCGCAGGCATTGCTGGATTAGCCGCTGCAAAGACATTAGAAAATGCAAATTTTCAAGACTATTTGTTAATTGAAGGTAAATAAAATTCAACTGAGAATTGCGCTAAACGCAAAAGAAGATTCTGCAAAGGGACAATACATGTTTCATTTCAGCTCAAAACGAAGTTGGTGGTAGAATTCATTCGATACCGTGGAATAAAACATGGATTGATTGTGGAGCGCAGTTTGTACACGGCGATCAAAGTCAATTAGCGCAATTTTGTTATCAGCATGATTTGCTCTCAGATATTCAGTGTAGAGATGGTCAAGGAATTTTTCTTCGAAGCAACGGACGCAAAGTGAACGATGCTTTAGTAGAAGAAATAGATGATCTTGTTCGCGCTACATTAGAAAATTGCGAAGACTATGCGAATAAGGATATCGAAATCGAAACTGATTGTGCAACTATTGGTGGAGCTTTAAGAGATTCGCTGAATAAGCATTTACGCGAAAGCAACAGTTCGTTAGCGTTAAAAAACATAAAGAAGGAGATCTTTGATTGGAACGTTAGATTCCTTGCAATAGACAATGCTTGCTTCTCCTTGGATGAACTGTCTACAAAGTACTGGGGAAAATTCAAGGTAAATCCAGGAAGAATTTAACGTACAACATTTGATAGTATAAAACTAATCTCTTCATATTCTTGTTTTATAGTTTGCAGGTGGACCAGAACACCTTTTGTTTAAAGCATAGTATGAGGCCTTACCCAAACTATTGGCTGATGGTTTGGGTAAGGGAAATTTACGTCTGAATACTCCCATAGACTCGATTGAATGGCAGCAAATAACGGACACTGGTTTTGGATCTTCTCTTGTACTAAACACTTCTAACAATACTCAGATACTTGCGGATTGCGTAATAATTACCTGCTCCCTTGGCTACTTAAAAGAGAATCATGAAAGTATGTTTATTCCGCCGTTGCCAATCTCCTTCAGCCAGGGAATCGAATGTTTGGGCTTTGGTTTAATTAACAAAGTTTTTCTCGATTTCGGCGTTCCCTGGTGGAAGCCTAATGTGAGGGGATTTCAATTACTTTGGAAAGAAGGAGCATTGTGTAATAAAAGATTAGCCGCTTGGACAAAAGATCTGACGGGTTTCGATGTACTACCGAATCACGAAGGTGTACTTCTTGGATGGGTTGGTGGTCGCGGTGCTTATATTGCGGAGACTTTGAGCGAACACCAAGTCGCTATTGATTGTGAAAATTTGCTTAAGCATTACCTTAAGCTTGATAAAATATATCCGGTAAAAAGATGCTTGAGAACGCAGTGGTATGCGAACAAATACATACGAGGCAGTTACAGTCATATTACAATAAGATCTGACGCGAGCAGAATAACGCCACGCTGTTTATCAGAACCGATATGGGGCAAAGTAGTAGATAATGGATGCAGTAAGGTACGAATAATCAATGCATTTGCATAAAGAAGATGTGAATGCACATGCTAGCGTAATAAAGTTTTTTTTATTACAGGATGTGCCCCTTATTATGTTTGCTGGCGAAGCAACGCACGAAAATTTTTATTCAACAACGCACGGAGCTTACGATACCGGTGTGAAGCAGGCGCAAACTTTTCTACAGCATGCGGCTACCGAGGTCTAATTTTCGAATGCAGTGTATTATTAAGTATGAATTAAAATACCTAGCGTAATTACTATTAAGTAAATATCTTGTATACATATGTTTATTTATACGTATATACATAAGACTAAGTGCACATCCTGAACTTGGGGCAAATAAACAATTCTTATATTTGATATTATACAATCGTATATCTAATCAGGTCATGGTCATTGAAAAGCATACATTTATCTACGTTAATAGAACACAATGCATGTAACATGCGGTTATTAGTATTTTGTAAAAGCAGAGAAATCTATTTAACTTTAATAACTTTAACATTATACTTTCGTTGCATTATTATGATTATTGTAAAGATTCATTAATCTTTCGGCTTCCCTCCACCCTGTACCAACTGCACCATGGACCGTAGAAAAGTAATGCTCATTTGTAGCTTCACCGCCGAATAGAATTATCTGAAACAATCATGCGCAATCGGTATTGTTTCTTCTTTCAGCTTTTCAAAATGTTTCGAAATAAAACCTACGGGTTTCTCCATTTTTGAGATTGGTTCGGATAACTGCACCGCGCTAGCATTCATTCTTACTGTTTCCAAACTGCGGTAGCTGTATACACCACGGAAATGTTTGTTCTGGTGCCATTTACTCCTACAAACAAGATTAATTTCGTCCGAGCGAGATAAGATTAAAACGGAATACATATATATAAGCAAGGACAATACCTTATCATCTTTACTGGCCTCTTGACATTATAACTTTTTGACAATAAATCGACTAGCATTTTTTCCGTTTGGTCATAAACTTCGTCATCTGTAACGTCATCCATCAGGCGCGCACCCTTTCCAGAAATCCAGGTATACATTAAGCGGGGTTTATGCTCAACGAAGAAGAATCCAATTGTATAGGGCATCCACCTCGTTTTCGGCTAAAAGAGGCATGAATTTGTACTATGCCGCGCACACTTATGGTACAGCTAAATACTTACGTTGCTGTCAAGTCTCTTCCTTTCTTCCGCGCTCCACAAAATTCGATAACCCCCGTTCTTCAACCCCCTCGGATTAAACCAAGTGTCGTTGAACGCCATGAATACTTTACAAGCGTTGCCAAATCCTAAAGCCTGGAATAATAGTGAAACGTTTTGAATTAGATGTAATTTTCTCGTTTTAATAATGATTCGACAAGATATTCACCTTGATGTTCTTAACTTTAGATTCCGGCAGTGGAGGATTGAAAAGGGTTTCGTGCTGAGCTTTAAGCACCCCCAATGAAGGTGTCATAATAACGTGATCGGCGATATATTCTTTTCCGTCGTGCGTTGTTACTTTCACGGTATTATCTTCGTTAGAGTAATCGATTTTTGTTACTTCAGCATTGAGAATCGTTTTGTTTAATACGGGTAACTCCTGCTCCGGATTTGGATATTTTTTCTACGATATACAAATACAAATAATAAATACATTCGATGTATAAAAGATACAAATATATTCAGTATTCGGATGCGCAAACCATCAATATATCGAGAATAGTGCCGTATCCCCCTTCCTTCCAATTAATTACGCGATCTCCCTCGTTCGGTTCATACTCGAAATACTCCTTCGCTGAGATATCGTACCACGAATCAGCGGGGTCCAAGCTAGTTTGCAGCAGATTAAAGTGCCATAACAATTGTTCTTTCATCGTCTGGTTTAATTCCGGAAATTGCGTGAAATGTTTCTCCATCCTAATACAAATTTTTATGAAATCAATACGATATCTTTCAACAAATATGAAATTATATTTGGAACAAGCCGAAACGAAACCACGGTAGCATTCGTGAAGATATTTTTTTATATAAATATAACAAATGACTGATGGATACGATAATTAAGGATAGATTTCTCTTAGTTTCTTTCTTTATTCCGAGGACACTGCTGAAGCAACGAAATTCGTACTTAGTTTCAAAACATTCTCCCGTCGACTGCTGGCAGTCGTTCTGCTTAATGTCCGTAATCGAATCCAAGTAGTGCTCGAAAGTGTGCGTAAGATTTTTGATCATCGTGGGCTCGATCAATTCGCCCGCGGACGAGTACATTTCGTCCTCATATGGATCCGAGTGATCCGTGAGGTTCAAAGGGAGCACCATCTCGTACACAACGTTATTTTTTTCTCCATGAACCCATTGCGCTCCTAGATCGATCAGGTAATCGTCTGCAAGCGTACACAGGCTCTCTCTTAGTTGATCTCCCGTCCTCGAATACGTAATTAGCTTTTCAGGGCGAAGTACACTCACCGAATTTGACTGTGTGCACACGACCACCGATTCGGTTCTCCGCTTCTAAAATCAGAACATTTTGGAAACCGTTCTCCAGCAATTTGGACGCGGCGGCGATACCGGATGCACCAGCCCCAACTATCACTATCCTCGGTGACTTGGTATCATTAGCAATTGTGCCCGAAATTAGGCAGACTAGGAAAATCGCGCGGCAGAGCATCCTCTCCGTGGTAAAGTCAACTCTGTGCGCTAAAACTTTTCTCAATTGAGAGATTGGACATCTAGTTTTACATAATGTCCCTTATATATACTTTGGTGCCGATGTTAGCATGGTAATTTGCCTTTGGGAGGAATTAGTGCTGGTATCTGGAGCGGGCAATTGATAGTAGTAGTCATCATAGGAGATAGCGGATGACGGGGGAAGATAATCGTATAGAATATATAGTTAATTATGTAATAATACACATAATCGTAGAGTATCATTTTATTTATCGACCATAGGAAGCATAATAGAAATGTATAAACATCCTATTAATCGGTAGCGGCTATACGGTGTGTGGTAGATCTAGCAATATTACAGTTAGCCCTTTGCTTAAAACATATCTTACTTTTTTGCTATGCATTTTCTTTGATTGTTGTACAAAAAAGTTTGATATTGTCTTCGCATTAAAGTACTCCTAACGCGTTTATGTTTTAGGAGTAAGTAATTTGAAAATGAATAGCAATATTTAGTATCGGTCGACAATGAAGATATTTTTTAAAATATAAGGAATAAAGATCAATTATTGTTAGAAGAAGTATATTGTTTGTACAGCCTACGGAAAACATAGTTATGTAAACGAAGGCAATAATACATCAATTGCTGATACAGGAAAGAATACTATAAACATACGGAAAATCCCCCTCCGATAATGAAACACTGATGGATTTTTATGACTTCAGAGTCACGTGATATTGAAAATAAGCGAAGCGATCCTCGATCGACCAATCGAACGTCCCTTCGAATAACACGCATCGATGATGGAACCGTAGATTGGATCGCTGGACTTTAAATTATTATTGATGAATGTTTCCTTTTGCAATTAGTACTGAATATTTCTCATAATCAAATAAGAGATGGAAACTTTGCCTCAACAACAGAGAAATAATGTATTTTTTTTATCGAACATCCTCCCATCGCAATTGATTTTTTCCTTTTTTCATACCACTTTAATCAAAGACCAAGGCAAGATCGGTGCTACTTATAGCAATGGCATTCCGTCTTAAAATTGTTACAATACTTTTAATATTTATCATAGCATTAGTGTTATCTGCGAAAAACTCAGGTTAACTATATTATCTTCCAATTTACTCGTTTGCAATATATATAAGATAATTGACATGCTGTGAAAGATGAATGATTTTTTATATTTTCGCTTAAGATAGTTTCGTTTATTGGAATGCCAAGCAAACATAGCTTAATGTATGTTTAGGAAATTCACGAAAGAAAAATCGGAGTCCGCCGAAGTTAAGTGATAATATTGAAAACAATCCGTTTCTTCAAAAGTATAATGGGACCAACGACTACGGAAGCAACCCTTTCTTATCAAGTACACAGGAGATACATTTTTCACGTCCTGGAAACGGTAGTGAACAAAATAAGATACCTACAAATAATAAACGAGCCAAACCGAGTGAAAATCATAGCGTTAGTGTGGCTATTTTCATTCGTAATCCTTTCTTACAAGGTGGCCATAGTGAAAACAATCTTACACAGGTAGTTTCTTTGAACAGTCCAGATACTACTCCAAATGTACTAGATGAGAAGATATCAATAGATAATGTTCCAAATGAGACGAATTTATATGTAGATACAAAAACAAAGTCAGAGCTTAGTAAGTATTTTTGAATTAAGCAAGATATTTTTAATAACCAACAGTGTTAATATTTAACAATTTAAATATTTCAGAGTGTGAGGAATACGCAAGACAAATCTTAGGGACAGCAAATGCATTGTTCCTGGTGGGTTCGAATACAGAGGTGGTCAAAATAAATAATCAGAAATGTGGTAATACAAATCGCCTTGTTGTTGGAGGTGTTAATGCTTCCCCTGGAGAGTTTCCACATATGGTTGCTCTGGGCACACGAGCTCCAGACAGAACATTTAGCTTTTCGTGCGGAGGCACACTTATTGCACCCGAATGGGTACTTACAGCAGCACATTGTACTTATGGACCCAAGTATTACTTTGAGCTTTGTTCATTATGATTTCATATAAATAGTGTACAAATATTATTACTCTTTTTTTCTTTGGAAATAGGAGTCCTACGGATGCTCGTATTGGACTACAAGACTTGAATGATAATCAGAGTGGTATAACAACTACAATCAGTAAGATAAAACGACATCCAAATTATAAACCTCCTGCTATGTATGCAGATATAGCTCTTGTAAAGTTAAGTACAGTCATTGTATTTAACGACAATATAAAACCAGCCTGTTTATATCAACAATACGATTCTGTTCCTTCGCAAGCATGGGTCAGCGGCTGGGGTGTTACAGAATTTGGTAAAATTACAATATTATTAAATTGGAAATGTTAAAGTTTTTTTCGAAGAATACATCTGAGAATTGCTTATTTCTGTAGGTGGTGAACGAAGCGATCAATTGCAAAAGGCTCATCTCGAAATTGTTGATAACATAGCTTGTGCATTAAGGCACAATCAGTCGACCGTAGTGCCATATGGAATTTCACCAAGTATGATTTGTGCGGGAGATCCCCATGGTGGTTGGACTAAAGATACTTGTCAAGGAGATTCCGGTGGACCACTACAAATATTTCATCCGAATAATTGCTTATTTCAAGTATTAGGCGTTACCAGTTTCGGTCAAGGCTGTGCAGTCATTAATACACCTGGAGTATATGCTAGGGTTTCGCATTATCTTAACTGGATTGAAGATACAGTTTGGCCGTGAATTTAATTTCATAGTATCAATATACACCTTACTTTGCAAAGATAAAAAGACCCTTTATTTTTCAAACTGTTTTTGTGACTGATTCGAACATGGTACGTTAAAATACATATAAGATCAATATTGCTTAAAAATATACATTAATGACAATGATAATGTCTTTTAAAGATATCGTTGACGATTCTGCGATCATTATATGTACATGTTAAGTTATTTGATGACTGTTAAAATTGGTTCATCGTTTTGCACTGATGTTAAACTTTCTGAGATTTGTTATACTATTGTAGTATGTGCATAAAAATAGCTGTGGTAACGTGGTTTGACTAGATTTTAAAATCTATTAGAATTACTTCATCAGGATTCCAGATGATAAATACACATTTAACCGTTTCTGTGCGCAACTATTACACTCATGATACTTTGATATCGTGAATAGTTTTCCATGTGAGACCAGTTCCATATGGGCCGTGATTTGATGGAAAAAGTATATACCACCAACTTCTGTTATAACAAACAATTGCACAGTGTAATTATAATTAAATTAAAAACTTTCTATCGAAAAGCATTAACTCTCAAATTACCTGCCAGTTATACCCAGAAACAATTTCCAATTTTCTCTTGGTCCGAAATTGTATGGATTTTGATATATTTTACCAAGTGCTTTATACTTTTGCGTTTCTGTACTATTTATTCGTGCTTCTATACTTGTTTCTCCCCTAGCAATTAAACCGGCATGCCACCATGTCAAAGCTCCTAATGTCGCAAACGTGGCCACGCAAATTAACGCCGCGAAAATTATAAGTCGTCGCTTCCATTCTTTAGTGTATGTTTCGGCAGCTTGCCTAGCAATCTCTGCTAATTCCTCTTTGCTTAAATGATCTAGCGATTCACTCTAAAATAAAAGGTAAAATATAAAACATTGGTCACCTAAAAAATTGACCAAAAAATGTTAAAATAATTACCATAGGAATTATCTCAGAATTATTAATTCGCACTGGATGACCATCTAAGTCTGGTTCTTGCGCCGGAAAAAATTCTTGATACGCTATTTCCACACCAAATAGCATTATAAATAAAATGCCAACAACTGTAAATGCCATGTATTGAAAGAAATGTCTATGATTGTAGTGGCCAACACAATTATTTAACCATGCTAAATTCCTTGTATAGAAAATATGTGAGAATTTGAACTTCTATAACCAGCAATAGTATGCAACGCTATGCTCAAAAGGATACGGCAATGATGATCCATTTTTAAAATACATCTGTTGCATACCGAACAATGGTGTGTTCTGGGTGGTTTTGGTTTAATACATTTTTTACAAATACTCACAGCCTCTGGTATAAGACCACCTTCAGGTGGGTAACCAGCTGGTACATTTACACCCATATAGTAGTGGAAACAGACATTTACAAGCAGCCAATTTCCAACAACTAAGAGAATTATTGTCATCAATGGACTCTTTTCCCACCAATATGGTAAACCGATGTAATATGCAATGTACACAATACTTGCAGTTAAAAGGCTTACCATTACCACAAACACCTATAAACTGCCAAACTTAGTAAATACATTGTGAACAATACAATGTTTCTATTAGAAACATGTAATTGTATAATTCTAAAAGCTGTAGAGTATACAAAATTAGGATGTATCCTAAAAATACTAACCGGTCCTAAGCATGCCGTAAAATTTTCTACAAACCAGAACATCGGTTCCAGAAGTATGTCGCAGATGTAACTCCAATTCAAAAAGTCATTGTAAAATAATGATTTTACAATGATTTGGAGATGCCACCATTTTTGTTTTAAATTCAGTCTGAAAATAATTAAAGGTGTAAACAAAATTGGTAGCAATTTTCCATTGTTATCTTCGATCACTTACTTAAGAAGGGTAGGTGCTTTGGTTAAGGACCACCTTATTCGTACCATCTTCCTTGAATTATATCTTTATTACTGTAGCATTTAAAACATTGCAAGCATGTGCTCCTACAAATAAGATTAGCTGCGAATACTAGTATAGCAATTAATGCACTAACAATTGATTTGCTGTATATTTAACGACATGTTGAATTTTATATTGCCTTTTCTCTCAACTCTGGCCAATTGTGCAGACTTCTTATACAGAACAAGAAGTTTAATTTATTGCAATTACTTTCTTTTTTACTTGACGAATTAACCTTCCGATAACAACATTCTAAGTACTACATCAGCTTTAATCCTTTCAAAAAGTAGGTTCATATAGAGTGGACCTATCATCTATGGCTTTTATATGCGTTACCATCATTCTATGTATCAAACTTTGCGTTACCGCTTTCGTGCAAAATAAGACAGCACAAATGCAGTAGTAGTAATTGAAGACGTACACACTAACAAATAGAATGTAAATATTTTATACATATGCATGTCTTTAATAAATTAAATAATTAATTTTGTAAATAGAGACAAATTTAGCAGTAATTTTCACCACATACTGCTGCCATCTGGAATGAAATGCTTCAAACTATTCATGCCTCAGCCATATCAATACAGAAGTAATATTCTATAAATATTTATTAGTTAAATTGTTTTCTTTCTTATTTCCCTCATACTCATTTGACACCTCGCCATTTAAATATCAATCATCAGGATACAAGATATAAAACTGATAATTAACATAGCTCTTTATAAGGTGTCGTCTTATAATATGTCGGTCACGTTGTCAGTGACATGGAAATCGTACTGGGGCGCATAACCCCAAAGAGAATCGATAATTAGACATGAGGCGCCATCTACCGTCTGCGGCCTTTTTCGCAGTTTGCCGCGGCTTCAAAACCGAATACTTGGGTTACATCTTTAATTTAAATAATTGCGTTTTTCGACTTGCAGGCTAATTACATCAATGGCCAGAGGACATAAATTAGAGGTAGGAAGATCAGCTAACATCTCCAATAGCTGTGAACAATATTCCACGTCCGGTTCATTTGTTATAAACAATTACACAATTCAAATTGTTATTAAGGCAAACTCCTTATACTTATATCAACAGGGTATTTTTTATCCTGCAGCTTATTCATTTCCCTTTCTTTTGCGAAGCGTTTGATTAAAATCGGCCCGATAGAAGCCGAGATAATAATTTTTAAACATTTTGTCGGTAACGAGATGTCGGTAACGATTTGTCGGTAATCGTGTATGTGGCGCCATCTCGCGTTTGCGGCCTTTTTCGCACTATGCCGCGGCTTCAAAACCGAATTCCTGGATTACATCGTTAATTTAAACAATTGCGTTTTTCTCGGTTTCTACAGCGTATTTCTTAACCGGATTTGTCTTAAATGAAACCAACGAACCGTGGTTATCTGTTCCAAAAGTTGCAACAATATGGTATTTGTGGTTCAAAAGTTATTAACAATTGGAAAATCAGCAATAATGCACTCCGGGTTACTGCAATTATCTCGGCTTCTGGAGGCGCTAGATTAATGATCGTAAGCTTAAAATGAAGGTAAAAGATGCTGCTACAGGACAATAAACGATTTACAAATGCTACATGCGCTGTTTAATTTTTATAAACAAATTAATAATTCGTTTGAGTATTGCACCGAAACTATACATGAGGGCCAATCTAATCGCATATCAAATTGTGCCTTAAACCAAGATCTTCAATTTGAGAGGTCGATGGTTAAAATCGGCCCAGTAGAAGCCGAAATAATTGAATTCGTTTAAAGAAATTATAAACAAATGCCATTATTTCGACTTGCAGGCTAGCTACATCAATAACCAGAGGACATAAAGTAAATCTAGGAGTATCAGCTAACATCTCCAATAGGTGTGAACATTAGCCCATGTGCAGTTCATTTGTTATAAATATCTAAACAATTGAAATTGTTATTCCGAACAACTGGAAACTGATAGGTCCACGAGACTATTGCACGTGTCTAGCATGACTCTTTACCTTCATTTTGAGCTCACGATCATTAATCTAGCGCCTCCAGAAGCCGAGATAATTGCAGTGACCCGGAGTACATTATTGCCGATTTTTCAATTGTTAATAACTTTTGAACCACAAATACCATATTATTGCAACTTTTGGAGCAGATAACTACGGTTCGCAGATTTCATTTAAGACAAGTCCGGTTAAGAAATACGCTGTAGAAGCCGAGAAAAACGCAGTTGTTTAAATTAACGATGTAATCCAGGAATTCGGTTTTGAAGCCGCGGCATAGTGCGAAAAAGGCCGCAAACGCGAGATGGCGCCACATACACGATTACCGACATATCGTTACTGAAAATATATTTAATAATTATTATTTCGGCTTCTACTGGGCCGATTTTAATCAACTACGTCTCAAAAAGAAGAGAAACGAATAAGCTACACGATAAAAAATACTCTGTTGCTGTAACTATATGCAGTTGGCCGTGATAACAATTTTAACTGTTTAATTGTTTATAACAAATGAACCGCACGTGGAATAATGTTCACACCTGTTGTAGACGTTAGCTGATCCCCCTAACTTTAATTTATGTCCCCTGGACATTGATGTAGCTAGCCTGCGAGTCGAAATAATGGCACTTGTTTATAGTTTCTGTAAACAAATTCAATTATCTCGCGTTCCACTCTGCCGATGTTAGTCAACAACGTCGTAAATTAAACCTCTCGAATCAGGGAACAATCTGTTCCAGTGTAAGGACGACCCTCATGTATAATTACTGCGCAGTTCTCAAATGAATTGTGAAAATGTTAATAAAAGTGACCGTTGCATGGAACATTTGTAATTCTGTTATTGTCATTCTTTACCTTCATTTTAAGCAGTCGATCATTCATCTACCGCTAACAGAAGTCGAGATAATTGAAAGGACCTTGTGTGTATTTTCGCCGATTCTCTAATTCTTTATAACTTTTAAACTACGAATGCCATATTGTTCAAACTGTTGGGGAAGATTACAATAAATATTTGTATTATTATTCATTGACTAGTTGGTTTTTCAATGAAAACAAGGTTTATAATGTGTATTATACTTTTTTATTATAAGTATATTTATTTCATGTACATTTTGTAATGTTAATTAAAAGATACAGAAGTAGCACTTTATAGCAATCATTAATTTATTTACGCAGGATGCGCCCTTTGTGATTGCATACCGTCTAAACAATCAAAAGGACAAACGTCGAATCGACAGTTTCCGCCTCCCCGAATATAGTACATATATTTAAATAAACTTCAGAAATTCAACAAATTCAATAATATTTGTACGCATATGATATTGCTTTAGAATATCTCTGAGTATGCGTCAGCGTTTATACGTATGCGCAATACTTTGCTTCAAGTACTAGGCGATATTAACAAGTTTAATCATTTATCGTGTAAGTAATAGTAGATAATAGTAAGGTACGAGAGAATCACACGAGGAGGTGATCTTGAGGGACCACGTTTCTCTTAATTGGTCGATTATACTATGATACGCTACTATTGGGTTACTAACTACATTTTCCTTCCTTCCTGGACCTTTGCAGATATTATGTTAAACCTATATGTCTACGGAGTAGACATATGCGAACGCCTTGAAACTTCATATAACATGCTACCTATCTGGAAATATTCGAGAGTATACAATAAGACCGAAGAAAGCGTCGATATCTATTATTGAGGGGGATAAAAGTGAAACGATTGTCAAACGTTATTCGCACATGTCTGAATTTAAGGATATTGAACGTTGGAATAAACTCTAAATAAATTTGACTCTCTTCCTACGCCGATTCCTTGCTCTGAATATTTTATTATCTGCATGCTATACGGTGCGATTTATGATCTTTGGAATATAAAGGTTTCCGATAAATCTTTAATCAACCCTGGTGCCTATACTCACTCATCAGATAATAAGATATGAAAACGACCTGGATAATGGACAATAGTCGAAGCTCCTTGGAAATATGTTTAATCGTAGTTATTTGACTGGCAACGATGGTCAGTATCAAGCGCGTAACTTGTATAATTTCTATTAGAGACACTATGATAAACTGAAACAGTAAAAGTACTTTTCAATTGTATCCAATCTACCTGAAAGGGCGGGCATTCAATTTCGCCGCCCCCTGAAATGCGTCGAAAGCACGCCTTAGAAGAATATACTTGTCGAGAAATATTAGATTCGCCTTGGGGGAAAGTGCGATTTGTGAAAATTCGTAAAATTCATCGATACCATAGCGTAAAAATGATGGTCAAAATATAGAGTTCAACCTCTGCTGTAAGAGATCCGAGGACTGGTCTGTTCCGATCGCATCGATTCTACTTAACAACTCTGTGATACGCGCGACTCGACAGTTCGCTCTGAATTATTTATTTCGTTTCGTTGAGATTTCACTGATGCAACGACGCGGAAACACTTATTGCTAGATCCTCCATGGTAATAGCGTCGATCTGTCGGCCGCACGAGAGTTGGAGAAGTACGCGATGCGACAAGAAATAGAATTAGAGATTTGATAATACTGTTTAATTTCGTCGCGCGTCCGATTACGCTTGAAAGACTGGGTAGGACAAGCTAATATTTACAAAGAACGTTCGCCGAGTTCGTACAGTAATCCCCATCGAAATTCAATCCCGCCGTTTAATCATTGAATGCGACCGAGGATCAAAGTTCTAGAAATTGAACGTACAACTTGTTCGAACGCGGTGCTAAACATTTCCGAGATTCCATGCCTCTTGGGAATCGTATAAGGGTAAGAAAATAGTCGCAAAGATCTCATAAGACAGTGTCCAGGGTGTCGAGACTTCGCAAGAGTTGCTCGTCCTTGGAACACCATTGTACTAATTCCTCGATTGTAACCACGCCGTCTTTGTTCGCGTCCATCAACTGGAAAAAAAGATGAACCGTAAACACTTGCCGTGGAAGCAGATTCAGAGGTTTCGCTTACGTGGAAAATACGATCGACGTGTTCTCGAGCAGCCAAATGAGGCTCGACTATTTGTGGCTGCGTGTATCGGCCCAACATTTCATAAATCGATCCAACAACGTCTAGCATTTCTTCCTTACTGATCAATCCATCCCCGTCCAGATCGTAAAGCCCGAATATCCACTGAAGTTTCTCCTCCACCGAGCCCCTCGAGACCTTCGATAAAATAGTCAAGAATTCCTAGACGAGACAGTAACTTTCTGTTGAAGCAGCTCCGAACTGTTAATTAATTACTCTAAATCGATTCTCACTTCGAAGCTTATCTTCCCGGATGGTTTCCTCTTCATGGTATTGAAGACGTAATGAGCGTACTGACTGGCATCTGAAAAATTGAACTGCTCGTCGTTTCTCTATAAAAGTGCAAAGCCGCGAGACCCTTTCAACATTTTCCACGAAACTTACCTCCCTGCGGAAAGAACTGCGAGAATATCTGTTTAAAGGCTTCTTCGTCGACGAGACCCGTCGGGCATTCTTGCTTGAAACCACGATAGATAAGCTGTATCTCCTTCCTGGAGAACCTGGTGTTCGCCGCCAATGTGGAAAGCTCCTCCGGTTTGTGCCTACCGCCAAGGGCAAGGGCGCCGGCCGTGGAACCCCCTAAAACGCCCCCGAGTTCTTCAAGCTCGCCCTCTGTAAGTTTGCCAACAGGCGCTTCACTTCTCAGACTGTACCACGCGTTCGAGATACTCCCCTTTCACCTTCATCAAATGCTTCTTCGTCTACATCAGGCTAAGGGAGAAACGCCGTTCCCCCTCTCTCTCACTAGCAGGCAGGAGAGGAGATGGCGTTAATCTACTTACGAAACAGGGTGCAACGAGCTTAAGAATGCATTTTACTCGGGAGAAGATACGCCGGGTGCCCGAGAAAATAGCACGGCCGATCCTCCAGGCAACCTGCCTACACTCCCTTCGGCAATTACGGGGGTTTCTACGGGAGACAGTGCGCGCATTGCCAAGACGGAGAATACCTGGAGATGTACAGGTGCATAGACTTGCAGGTGGAGAACTCGTGAGCGAGAAACAACAGGTTAATTTGCCCAGGTAAAACATTCTGGTCTGACTCGAATTTTTTGTCATCGGCAACTGACGTGTTCTCTGCCATTTTTTTCTTTTACTCTTTTACCACAGCTAAGACTGCGTTTTACTTGGGAATAAAAATAGAATGGGGGAGAAAGAGAGAAAATGGTCGGTAAAGTCAGTGAAGTTCGATAGGTCTCGGGTAGTACGACAAATCTGCCAGATGACTAAACTTCAGATTCGAAAGGTCGTGAGGCGTAATTAGCGCAGCGTCGAGTAATCGCTTTCGTTAACGTTAAAGGCAACTATCCCTCGAATTAACGTGTTTCCGTGGAGGAACATCTTCGCGCGACACGGCCGTCTAGACGCGTATCATGCTGAAGCGGCGCAACGTAAAATCGATACTAATTATCTCGCACCCGCTATAAATATACTTGACGACGTTGAAATAAAATTCAAGATCAAACGAAAGCGCGACCCAACACTACAACGTACAGAGGCGGGATCGAGCTCCAAAGAACAATTGCCATCGCTATACAGATGCACTTAATCGAAAGAATTAATACACATACCTAATGAACGACTCTACACTATGAGAATATGTATACCGCTACGAGGAATAGATGTACCAACTACTACTATACGTAATTACGGGAGTATAGTGACTACAGTGACGATCGCTATACTGGCACGCGCAATCTCTGCCGCTTGCGAAAATTCCACTAGTTGCTCTCCAATCTTTTCAACGATCCATTTCGTTTCAGAGTTTGTGCGCCCTTTTCTTTTTCAAAGCGTTTCACTGCGTCAAAAGTCACGGATCACATTTATATTACCGAAAGATATTGAATTGCCGCGTGTACACCTATCGTGCAATTAATTAATTCTCTTTACGCATGCTTCCGTTCAGTATTTGAAAACGACCAAGCGAACCGTTCCCTTCTAAAGTATCTGCTAACGCGGTAAAATAAAGCTCCGTGTGTGGGGGGTGGGTAGGGCTAGGGAAGGACAGAACAAATAAACTGTGAGCACCGGCGTACTGAATTATCGTTGAAAAAGTAATTGCAATTTCCTCTCGCGTTTTCATGCTGCTTCTCGTATTATTTCTACGATCTCTGATGCAGCTATACGTATGAAGGAGAAACGTTCGGACTCGTGTTCAGAAGCGAATAATCATTGAGGTTTGTTTGCGGCTAAGGTAGAAGCTTCCCATTGATCGCTGCTAAATTTACGATCGCAGAACTGTGTAAGGAACGGATTAATATTAATTCCGTCGAGGAGATGATAGAAAGACCAGAGAAGCTGTAAAGCTAGGCGAATAATCAATACAGAAACAGGAGGAGAGTTTGCATTCTACGCGTCTACGCTTCTAGAAGGGCAGTTTACGGGAAAAGAGATAGGGCTTCGAAGAGAAATATCTCGGGCGCACCGTTCTCGGTCGAAATCGTCTAAAACACGGCCGTGCGCTTTCAACTGGCTTCTATAGACAACGCTATAGACGTATGCTCAGCACTGTGTAATTCCACTAGCAGCTCTGGTCCCGGGCATCCGGGGTCACCATAGCAACGGGAGAGCTCCTACCCCGTAATCCACCCCACTTTGCGATTCCGCTTTCGGAATATTTGTCAATTAAAAACGCGCGAGATCTGGGCCTCTCCGTGTGAACAGGTATTACGAACAGAGAAAGAGAGATATTGAGGGAGTCTAAGTCGCGACTTAGAGAGGTACAACGTATGGTCGCATCGGTCGATTTCCTAGCGGACCAACTAATATTTCCAGAGTGCTATCTCTCAAAGGAGGAGTCATCAGCGGGGCAAACAAATAGGAGAGTTTTCATTCGTTTTTTTTTTTCTCTGTCGTGCGAGTCTCGCACCTTGCCGTTGCATCTTTGGCAGCTGTTAGCACTGACACACCGCAACAAATGGTTTTCGCGTTAAAGAGGGAGACCGTTCGGGCCTGGGGCTGTGTCGCAATCCCTTCGTCTCAAGGAGGATCTCTTTTCCACGGCGTATCGACTGGTCTGCACCGATTACCGGAGAGGAAACTCGAGCGGCACTACAGTCGTCCTGTATGATTGATGAACTTACTTTTCTCGCGGCTCTTACGTGCCTTCATTGGCCGCAAAACACCGATTCGCTGACGATTCACAAGAGAACGATCGCCAGCGGCGATCCGACGCACCGACTCGCTTTCGTCGCTGCCTCGCAACGATCGATCTAACGATACCCCTCTCGATTCTCTTTAACGATACCGAACCTGATCGCTGGACGGATTTTTCCTCCCTCCTTTCTTCTCCCTTTCGCTTCTTATCTCTTGCGTCTTCCCCGATCTCCACGCCGCCCCCTTCTCTTCGTCGTCGTGCGAAACCGATCTACGCGTGTACACACTAATTCACCGATCGATGCCTCACGACGAACTAACGTAACTCAGCTGCGACTCGGTAACGATGTGCGCGAACCTCGCGCTGATGTGCTGAAACGTCTGCCACGCAAAAGCACAGGTATACCTTGCTCGCGCGCAAGCCCAGGCTCCTTTTCGAACCGAGCGTACAACAAATATCGCCACCCGAGGGGTGGGTAATATGTATATTTCAATAAACGGGGAGCATTCGGCTCGTTATCGTTGCTTATTTCACCGCAATCCCACTCTCAATATTCTTGACAAACGGGGCAACGGGGCGAACACTTCTGCCCAGCTATTGCTGCTGCTTCAGTTTTATGCATCTCGATTTTAAACGAATCTCATTACTACGGTTGGTTCCGCAAAGGTTTCGAGAATGTCGTTAGCGGGTTGAAAGGGCAATTTGTCTCAAGGATCCGTATTATATGCATTCTATGAAGATATCTTGATAAAGAGGTCGCCCGACTCCAGACAAAGGGCCGAAACAGCACTCGAGGACGAGGATAAAAAAGCCAATGTGCCTTTCATCTTTTATTCTTTTCATTTTTATCGGAGGAATATCTCGCAAAGTTTATTTCTATATGTATTGAATTTCATATTTTCCATTTGTTTGGAATAAAAAGTATGATCAGCCCCGATACGGCCTCTCGCTATGAACCGATTGTGAGAGATGTAGGAGGCGCGTCTGACCATAAAGGGACATTCTACTGTGCCCACAAGCGTTGAGCTTACCACTTGCCCACTGCAATCTCAAGAATGACCATTTCTTTGGGCGATATATTTAACGAAATTGCGCATCAATTTCAACGCCAGAGGGAATATTAAATGTTCCAGACTTTTTAGTGCTGCGGTTACTAGGATAGACATGAACTCTGGTATAGCTGAAACCGTGCCAAAAGCATGATTATAGATGCTGTTAATTACTGGGTTTTATACTGATCGGCGATAAACGTGCAGCGCGAAACTGTGTAAAATATTGCCGGCTAACTGTATAAACCATTTGTTAACAACGCTAATGCTGACTAACAAATGCTGCGGGAGTTGGAAAATGAAGAAACTACCCTAATGAAAAATAGCACTTCGCATGGCCAAGGATAATGTAAATATTGTAGATCGATAAGATACAAATTCATTATCGCTATTTCTAGATGGCAGGATAATAGCATTCATGTACAATAACATCCGTTTCACTGATAAAGGAGTTCCGCATGTAGAAACGAAATATGGGATATAGGCAATCGTACAATCGTAATGATCGCTTCTTCCTCAGTGATCATTTTGCAGCAGAATTGCAACATTGACAGTAATCTGCCGCTATAACTAATTCATGGAAAATCCATGGATATTAAAATGTAAATCGTTCAAAAATGTTTCACGGTTGTAACGGGCGTGATTTTCTTCGGTAGTGGGCGAACTTGGTCGAGAAGACGGATAACTTTGCGGTGAAACATATTTTCCGTTAAACGAATTTTTCAAATTAAAAGGAACCGCGTAAATTCGGTTAGCAGACGAATTTTTCTATCGGCCATATCAGAAATGTGTGAGAACTGAAGAAAGGATTGCGGCTGAGTGGCTTGATATTTGAAAATGAATAGCAACGATATTTCAAGATTATCATACAAGGAATTGCAAGCTTTAGCACTTAGATACCGAGTACCAGGCAACATAAAGGTAATTGATTTGTCGTTACAGTTATATGCCCAAGAAAATTGCGATCCTATTCGCTCTTCTTAATTTTCACCCTGATACGACAAGTAAATTGATTTTTGAACGATCGATTATGATTTCTGACCGTAGAAGAAATTATTGGTTAAAGTGTTGCAAGCCGCGAAAGGCGGAAATGAAAACGAAGTTGGTAGGCTACTGCAAGATCTTAAGCAGAATCGTAAGAGGAAAGTGAGAAAAGTCAAAGTTGGAAAACTCGGGTTAACCTCCACACCACTGCATAGTCCTGATTACGTTATGGCCGATGATTATTACTGTCCGCAACAGCAACCACCTTATCAGTGGGTGAGTTGATTTTCACCTACATTCAATCTGATAATGCATGCTTAAATGTAGAAAAATTCGACTACTCTATTGTAAAATCTCACATTCGTCTCGAAAATTGATCGATGACGCTTGAGATACTATATACCGAGCGCGAATAATTTTGTAGATCGATCATCAATCAATTTTATGGGAAATTTCATATTCAAGATAATTATTATTATTGTAACGCTGAATTCTTTCGAAAATAATCGAATACCACGTCTTTCACCGAGTTTATAGAGTGTAAAGAATATCTCGATGTAATTCTGAATAAGATAATAATAATAAATAAATTTTTAATAAAATATATATTGTGTCTCCAGGTTGGTGCAGAAGAAGAAATTGCAAGTAGAGATGATGACAATAGAATTCCTCACTATGAAGAGTTTAAACAATTTTTATTAAAAAGAATACAAAGAGAATTTCAGACCTATGATGCAAATAACAATCAGATACAAGATCCAAATATAGTGGACTTAAGAACTGCTGCAGTTTCATCTGAGGTGCAAAAAGTTCCCTTAGATGCTACTACTTACAACAGACCCAATATAATTGCTGTTACTAATACAGACCCATTTGTATATCAGCCAAATGATAATGTGGAATATCAAACATTGGAAGATACAAATAGCAATGTACAAGGGTCTATAATTCTAAAGAAAATGTTACAGGCACCTGTTGGTGCTAATTTGGGAGAAATAGCTAGTCCTGTGCTTGGTAATTATCGGCTTTGGACAATGGAGCAATATCATTCTAATAATTTATTAGATAATTCTGATACTTTAACTGCTGAATCAGATAATCAGGATAATGAGGAAAATTTAGACAACAATACAGAATGTTATGGTCTTCTGAGTGGTATAAAAGGAGAATATTTCTTGAATGAACCAACTTTTGTCAAAAATGTTGAAGACATTGGTCAACATATTTCAAATGTTTTAACAAATGAAAACATTAATCAGTATAGATACCCCACTACAAATATCGATATGAATCAAGATTATGAAAGTTGGACCATTACTAATGTTATGGATACAGCAGACAACTGTACACCGGATGTTCAATCATCAAAGATATTTCAAACTATGTATTATGATAATATACCACCAGATGCATTAAACAAACCTGTAAATGATGAAAGTTTAACATGTCAGTATCGCGTGACAGAAAATATCCAGTCGTATAATTCAACTCAAAATTTATTAAACTTCAATGCATCGGAAGAAAATCAGTATTATGAAACAAACATTATTCCTAATGTGCAACCAGATTGCACTAGTACATACTGCTTACAAAATTTAATTAAGTGCAGTACAGAAACTACTGGCGAATACATGCAAACCACGCATTCCTTTTCAAATGCAAACACAGATCAGGATACTTATACATCCACCGTATCTCAAACTTTTCCTAATAATAGCCGCTATAACTCTGATTTACCATATGAATATTCTTGTTCTCACAGTAACCAGGGGAATATTCAATTATCAGAAAATATGGAACAAACTGAGCAGAACTGTAATTCACAAATACAAGTTGAATCTAGTATTTATAAAAATATATCTGGTGCAACAGAAAAGGTGCAAGTAAATGGTATGTAATACTGTGGTTATATTTTATAGCTATTTATTCGAACGTTTGAACATAAATAATACCGATTATTTAATCATTTTCAGGAATACTAAACCCGTTTTGGCCGAAAAAGATACCGCAATTGCCATCAGATTCCGTTCTGGAAAATATCTTGAATTTTATTAACACAAAACGCATTGACTTATCAAAATTAGATCAAACCTCTTGTGTATATTGTTACATAGCACCAATTGTCACTCACGCACCGGTCTCATCAAGTATTAGTTGCTCTCAGAAAGAGAGGTTTGTTGCAGAGTACAGGCAACATTCTTTTTCCCCGTATTGGTTACTCTACAATGATACTTCGTGCGGAATGCGAATGGCTGATTTACAAACAAAGATCGGCGACTCGATGACAGAAGAACCGCGAGAATTATATACTCCGTCATCAAATTGTAATTCGAATTTAAGAGGATCAGTTGGTGAGAGCGAAGATTCGATTCCTGAAGTTTGGACAGACCATTACGCGCACTACGAAACAGTGGCAGAAAAGGATGAAAATATATGCGAAGATTTACACGTTGAAGTTACAGATTGTTTATTTTCAGTGATAACTACTGAACCATTGGTTAGTCAAGTAGATGATCTCTCTAAAAATCAAGCTCAATAAAAGAGAATGTACTGCTGGTATAGTACATAAATTTGTATGTATCATTGTTGAAAAAGAGCAAAAGTATAAAAACGTTGATATATTATGTAATTTAGATGAAAAAGTAATTACACACTATTTATATATTTAAGATTAGAAAGAAAGACCAAACATGATCAGCAGAAGATTATCTTGTTCAATTTAACAGGAAGGTAATAATCCATTATGTTATAAAACGATCATGTAAAACTATTTTTCCAGTGTTAATAAAAATGCAATGTTAACAATAATTATACAAGGAATACGTCACCGGTGAAAACAAAAGAAATATAGAATTTTGTTTTTCTTAAGATGAGTATCTATATATGTAAAAACAAATTCGATGAATCAAGTAAAGAAATTATGGCTGTTCCTTAATCTGATATTCGTCTTTAATATAATTATATGGAAACATGCAATTTTTGTATAAAACGGGGGCACAGAAATGGAAATGAAACTGTTTCTTAACAACAATCAATGAAACCTAATTTCAAAAAATAACTTGAAATTAAACAATTCCTTTCGTTCATTTTCATTATCCTCGATTAATATGTATATTATTACTAAGAAATAAATAGCAAGCATCACAAAAATAAGCGTTTAAATTTATATATACATATATATACGAGGCACTTCACTCACAGTAAATATAATAAAGAGAAACAAGTAATTAATAAAAAAAATTTTTTAATTTTTCTGCGTTGTTAAAAGAGTAAGGAAAATATTTGAATACATAATAATTACCGAGAGTTATTTGTCTCAAAAATACATGCAATAAGTATAAACATTTCACTTACTTCCAATTCCTTCGGCCTGCATTTGCGTTTTTAAATAATTGAACACTTTAACAGGTATCGATTCTTTCCTTCGATGTTTATATACTCTGATTTCAGAATCCACATTTTTCGAAGTACTTTGTTTTTCGGAAGATTTCCCTTGTGTCATATGAACGCTATACATTTTTCTTTTTTTTAAACTTCGTATTGCGAATAAATACCTTGCGAACTGATCCTCTTTTCCTTTTAAACGAAACTAAAGTGTTTTCGCGCCTCTTTTCTAACTTTGTTCAATCGTTACCTTTATCATTTACGTATCTTAAAAGAAAAGAATTTCAAATATTCGTGAAATGTACACATGAAAAACTTTTGTAATAAATTCAAAATACGAGGCAAAGACAGTACTCGTTGGATCAAGATCTCTGGCCCTACTGCTTTTAAAAAAGCAATACATACCTCTATGTAGGTAAGTGCTGTGGCGCTGCATTTAATGAGACCCTTAAAACGCAAGACTAATTATTTCGCCGCATCATTTACATTTTGCATATGAAAATTATTTTTACATTACTTTATAGTTAAAATACTAAATTTCGAAATAATTCTGTATGAAAATATAATAAAAACATTTATTTATTATAGAGGAAAATAATTTAAAATCGTAAGCTTAGTAATTGCAACATTGTTTCTATATTACATTGTATTAAAATATTTTAAATTCATACTTACCAAACTATTCTAGTTCTATAAACAATTTTCCGACTGCTCTCGATCAATCTTGATCAATATCAGAAACGCTACAAAAATTGAAATTAATACGTGCAATGTTTTATAGATGACGCTTGCTCTGGGAATGATAAATTTCGTGGGAATAACACATTCCTAACCTAGCAAGGACCATAATACTAATACATGCAATAACATTTGAGAAACATTTTGTTCTTGAACAGATTAAATTTAATATTGTACATGAATGATAGTACAATATAGGAAGATTACAGGTACTGTTCTAAACGTATATACATCAGTTCCACAGAGTAATGAAATCTTTACATTCCTTCCAACAGGCTATATTACAATAAGAACTGATTTAAAATAATGATTCGATCATCTCTACTTGGTGTCAGTACATTAACAGTCCGAAATTTAAATGCTTATGATCATTTAATATGTAATGGGCCTCGTATTCAAAGTGTACGATGGAGAAGGAAGCCAATTTGGTTGCCTACTGCAAAATCTAAGGTATTTAGAGTACCGCAAAGGCCAGTTATACCTATAGAAGACAAACTTGAGCTTCAACGATTGCATAATAATTACAGAACATTAATGAACTCTTTAAAGTATGTAGTTATTACTGATATTAATACTGACTATATTTGTAACGTATAATAATTATACAGCTCTTGTTTCCAGTACTTTTTTCATTGAGAAAGAGCAAGAAAGAGCAATGGATTTGGATGTAAATGTTGTAAGAGCGAATGCAAAAAAAGATTTTGAAATATGTAGCTATTCGAATGATATGTGGAATCAGCAGGTAGCTGCAATGAGGCGAGAAAGATTAGCAAAAGAAAGAACAGCCCGAATAAGTGAAATCTCTACAAAGTTAGATGCTAAAACAAAAAGGGATTCTAGACATCAAAGAATGGTGGATTTAGAAATTAGGAAGGCCAAAGAGGAGGCCCCAACATTTATTACACCTGAGAACATAGATGTAGCTATTGAATATGCACTAGAAAATATTGTTAATCATAATAGTGCAATTGATATCCATGGTAATTTATACAAAGATGAGGCTAAAAAAGTTGAATCATGTACAACAAATTGAAGAGAACATATGACTTGATAAATAGCCTATGTGTAAGAAAGAACTTTCTTTAATAAACATGAAACTTCTGTAGCTATACTTGTATATTTACTTTGTTACTAACAAACAAATCGATACATATTTCTAATTCACAGAATATGTTTATTGAAAATGATCATGTATAACGTAATGTATTTGAAATATACAATAACAAAAAGTTTGTAAACACATCCATTCAAGTTCTCTAAGTATATGTGTTTAACAATATGGTATACAGGTACTATATTAACTATCTCTGATTTCATATTTCATAGCCTGCTTTTCCATACTGTTGCAACTTATACTCGGCACATACGTGCGCGAATTTTCCTTTAAGAATCTAGTAATGTATTATCGTCGTACAGTTCTACACATATATGTTTCGCAAGTAAAAATGGGTATGTAATAATATAATTTTCCTGTGTCGACGATAATAATCACAGATATCAATTTGTAATTCGTATGATGCTTATTTTTGCGTAGCATTTATTAAGATATCGTAACTCCAACACCATAAAAATCTACACCTGAATGAGATTGTGTTTCAACATACGGTTTAAAATGTTTACATACGATTCTACTTGCATTATGTATTGCGACGTATTCATTAAAAAATAATTACTTTTATATTTCATACATATTCGTGACGCATCATGATGTAATCGAAATATCTTTGGTTTAAACATATAGAATTTGTTTAAAAGAAATAACAAACGGTGATTATTATATCGCCCGCTTTTCAACCAAATTCGGAGACAAGTATTTCAAGATGTATGGGCAAACGTATATTATGAGAACGATTCGCGTCTATATTTAATTGTGAATTATTATTTTACAATTCTTTCGAATCATGAATAGCAATGATAAGTGTATAACTTTATTCTGATACTTATTATACGTGCTTGTGT
Source organism: Nomada fucata (assembly GCA_948146005.1). NCBI lineage: Eukaryota > Metazoa > Arthropoda > Insecta > Hymenoptera > Apidae > Nomada > Nomada fucata. The sequence continues at coordinate 7,054,480 of OX411281.1, forward strand.
ATATGCTCCTAAAGATTAAGAACAAGTCTTTGAGTTTCAAAATTTGTAATTAACAACGAAGCCTTGTATTACATACATCGCTACATATCAAATGAAAGTAAAATCAATATTTAATAAATAATTAAGGAAAATGATCGTTAACGGTCGTATAAATGTAACAATTTTCACATTTGATTTAAACATTAATTTGTAAAATACCGAGTTATAGAATTAGGCATCAAATGAACAATACTAGTATAGGCTTCGTCATTGATTGTACTATGAAGCAAATTGGTAAAGTTCTTAACTAGCAAGTCATTCCGTATATAAGTACCCTGATAAATGTGAAAAAGAAAATCAGTAGTAATTAAAGTATTACTTATTAAATTACTGTAATCGTTTTCAGTTTGTAATCATAAATTGCATAGGCATTTTATTTACTTTTATAACTATCAGCTATGGTATCTTTGACATGAGACAGGGCTATTGCACTTTGATACCAGTTCTAATATATTTACGAAACTATTGTTCGGAGGCATTGTTGAAAATAATATATGAACACGTTTACAGAATATTCTCCGTTATAAAATTTCTGAGCGTTCGATTGCAACAGACACACCAATCCCTTTCCCATCTCACATTCCATTGAAGAATGTTGTAATTAGTTTCAAACATAGATGGTTTACAATCCATCTCAAGTACCGCACAAATTTAATTCAGCTTAATTTAGATCTATAAATTTTTAATCTGGATATTGTAAAATCTATGGGTAAGGACGTAATGAAGCACCACAATTTAAACGTGCTGCATCTGCATTTTATGAGCTTGGTAAAAATATAGGATTTATAAAAATTCTTATTCCAGTTTGTTATTTTCTGTATGGTATATACGAAAATGATGGCACATGTGTTTCTACAGCGAACTTGGCGGTAAGTATGCTTAAACACGATTTTTCTTTTTATTTGAGCTCTGTATCCCTGGTACGGACAAGAATGATGAAAACAACTTCTTTTGTATTTTCCCGTTAAAATACAAACTTTGTAAAAATTTAGTTAATAACATTATTTTTGTTACTTCGACATTCATTAACAAATGCACATCCTCTCATTACCTCTACCGTCTAACTTTTTCCTTTTGTCTCCCTCCCACTCCTTTAAATCGTGTCTTTTCAATGATGATTAATAGACTTCCTCCTTTCAACTTTGTTTTTGCCACACAAGATAATATGTAACTCCACATAATACGAATAAAACATCTCGTAGTAACTAAATATTTGCTCAATCAAGAATAACTCATCCATTATATGCAATACAATGCGCATACACATGTTTTTTTATATATATATATACAAAATTTTACTCGCACTCCTATCAATGAGACCCATCTTGATCAAGTATAATATAAGAAATGTAAGGACAACATGAACACAAACAGCTAAATAATCTCTACTCAATTACAACAAAGAAGCAAAAATTCAGAATACTATATATGCATAATTTAATAAAAACAAGCGGTAAACTTTTCTCCTTTGCCTACATTAAATGAAGGTAAAATAATGTCAATATGCATATATACATATGCGTCTATATATGTATATATATATACGAATAGGTATAAAATTTGGTCAACTGTTTTCTGTACGATAATATTATCAAATATAGCATATATATATATAAGAATATTTTGTACGAATATAGAATAATAAAATGGTGGGTAAACAGTAAGTATAATTATTCAACAAGTACTACATGGTAATAGTAGTAGCATTGGTCGTTGATTAGAGGAGAGACAATTGAATTAAAGTTTACATAAAAACATGATCAGTCCTTGTTCAATTTTTAAAGCACGAGATCGTACCATGTTTTAAATGTTCTTATTTCGTCTCACCACCAACAACTGTGCTAATAATTAGAATAATACTAACTACAGAATTAATCATGTTCTTACACGGAACATAATGGTAAAAAAAAAAGAGACACGAAACATCATTATAAACCAAACACTGCAACTATTTATGTAGTGATACTTTTTGGTTGTGAAGTATAAAACAGGCGACAATATAGAAGGTTGTTCTAACAGTACTGATATCAAAACACTGTCGGTACAACTAGTACAAGTATAATAAAAATATGCTTTTCTAATGCAATACACTCGACTTCACTCAATATTCAATTGCTCCCATTAATATTTTACTATGCAAATACCTTCCGTCAGAATATATTTCATTCTGACTATATAACTACAGCTTCTTCGATACTATGAATTTATAGACTGGCTTACATAATATTTATCATAATATACCTATGCGCTAAAGTTGTAATCCGACAGTACTCTGATGCATAGAAAACCCTCCATTTGTGCATATATATTACCCATTCTTTTACCGTTGTCATCATTTTTAAGTAAGATGTATGTTAATTATGCTACCTTACAAAGCTAATCTCAAAAAAAAAGTAAAAAAAAAAAGATTATGACTATTCGTGTTTCCGAAAGTATCACGTTTTATCCATGCATTTTGCCGAGCTTACCAGGCCATGTCATGGAAAGTATATTATTTTCTCTTAAATCAGATACTGACTGCCTATTAAAATAGAAGTCTTTCATCCTACCTTCATCGCTTTTTTGTAGATGCACTCCCCTCCTCGTAAAAAATAATTTTTCATAATGAAAAATAATATATCTCCTTTGCAAATCGTTTGTACGTTTTTACGGTAATGCAAGGCCGTGGCACACGTTTTATTCTACGTGGTAAATCATGTGTGTAAAATATATAATAAATGTCAATTAAAAGTCACGAGCAACGTGATTTTGTTTCTCTTCTGAGTTTGAAGATCACACTGTTTCCATTTTGCCAACATTTTTTTGTTGATGTTCTCAAAACCTTTAACGATACTACACAGTATCGTATATGTATGCATTTTATACATTTTGCACACTTAATGCGGTCTTTGTAGCAATGTGATGCCTTTTTCTGGTAACACATGTAGTATCCAGAATTATATTAAATTATTCAATTCCCCGTGGACCATCTATTGGCATAGTATGTAAAACTTCATCCAACAATTGAAGGGCTCTATGCAAATGCACCTACGTCAAATGTACAATAAATTTATTACCTTTAGAATGTTTTAAATAACGTTTATCAGTGCAGCTATACATACTTCTATCCAGCATGGAGTTTCCTTTATACTTTGTCGAGGATAATCGGGGCCCCATCCTTTTACAAAACTTAAACGTAAAATGCAAAGTCGTCGGAGATCATCTACGCCTATTCCTGCCGCTGCGCTAAGGCCTGTGTTACGATAGTATGACATTTTTGATTGATTAAAAATGTACTTATAATATATTTTGTTATTTTATTATTTAATTTACATTTTACTAACTTTTAGTTATAGGCGCCCCATGCGTTAAATGTCCAGCCACGGCTGCAGCTTGTGCCGCAGCTGCGGCTTGGGCAGTGGCCGCTTGTCCTCTCATTTGCTTATGACACTGTCGTAAATCAAATACTTTGATATATGCGGAGGGATATATTTTATGCACGGCATCACCGGGTGCGCGACCTGCTTCTCTGTCTAAATAATAAGACTGTACAAAAACACTATGCTCGCTTTGGCATCTTAACCAAACGTCCCCTTCACCTCGTAAATCTAGTACAACGCCCTTTCCTGCAAAGTTCGCAACGATTCATGTACATTGATAATTGCTAAACAATGTAAAACGAAATGTATCCGTTCGTACCTATATGAAGACGCGCTTTTTCACTTTGCTCCGTTCTGTGTACATTACTCAAAGCTCCTAAACAAAATCTGTTTCCACCACTTGGATCAACATATCCATCGACTGTTACCGTAGGACATCCACTGCTGACTTTAAAGGTTTCTCCTACTTGAGTATCTAATTCAAAATAGCCAACAGAGCACCAGTATTCTGGCGCTGGTTGCGTAGATAATAAACCACCGATATTTCCGCCCACCTCGCCACCGTGACCACCCCCTAATAGAAATATGAATTAAAATGCTATTAAAGGAAAATATTTTTGTTATCGTTCACTTACAATACGAGGTAGGATGAAGGTGTCTATGATCTGGAGGCTGCATACTTTGAGTATATGTGAGAGTATTGGGACCAGTCCATTGTGGTGCTCCCGAATTATATGCAGCTGTACCTACTGGAAATCCATTTGCATGATGAAGATGCACAGGTGATACTGGGGAATTTTGTCCTTCTCCTACAGAAAAAAGCATTTTAAAAAATCATTAAAAAGCGAATGATATAAGTCGAAGTAATATACCTAAAGATGCAGCCAATGCATCAACTGTAGGTGGTTGGTTAAGGTCCTGAGGCGGTGTATTTGTCCCGTAAAATGTATCGGTAGATTGCCCCTGAGAGGGGCTCAACATTTGTGCTCCATTTCCTCCAGTGGATGTACTCAATGACTGCTGCTGTTGGCTACCTACGGTGTGACTCATTGGATGTACTACTGCTGCAAATATCAAATGGAACTCGTACACAATACAGGCAACACAACATTAAGAATCAACTATGCTCAAACTCTAGCTAGAATTCTGTATTGATATACCATGAAAATAGACTACACAAAATTTTAAAAAAAATTAGCACAAAGCAACAAAAAGTAACTAGCAAGTAGACAGAAAATAGAATGTAAAAAAGCATTCTATTATATACGTACGATGATGAATGTTACGCGTTGTAGGATGATGAGGTGTAGGAATCCAGGTTTGCCTGGGGCAATTATTGTCATCCAATTTATTGTGTGGATTACCACCATTATTCCCTCCCCCATTACTGCCAAACACACCCTCACCACTAGCTGTGCCAAACAATAAAAGGAAAAAGAAAGAATAAAGCTAAACTGAAATCAATCTAGCAATGCAAAGTAATTCTAAATAAAGCAATATTAATATTAAGGCTTTGCAAAAAGAATGAAACTTCCTGATAATCTAATATTGCAAAGGCAAAGCTCTCACAAGTATATATATTTTAGTGCACTGCTCAGTATTATGAAATCTAAATCATAATATATCGTGTAATCGTAAAAACATGCTTCATTTCTAAATAAATCAATACACTCCATATATGCAGAAAAATCTGGCAACCAAATTGAAAAAGAAAGCACGAAACTATGTAATCTAAAGAATTCTAATGTACAAAGGAATCCATTTATTTTACTAATAAATATCACAAACTCATACAGTTTTAATGCATAATCATTTATTATTAAGAATTCCTGTAATAAATAATGAAAACATCTAAAAATAGGAATAACATATCGTACTTACTTGGATTGGGTGGTGCTAGGCCTGGTATAAAAGTTTGCTGAGATGGCTGAGCGTTATTAGACGAAGTGGGTTGAGCAGGAGGATGATGCTGAATAGTTTGGTTCATTTCTCCGTCAACATCCATCGCAGATCCTACAGTCCCAGCTGCTGCGCTTCCTCCACCGCCGACAGAATATTCATCTTTGACCAATCTACCACCTGGACCTACGCCTACTCCTGACTGTAGAGTCAGCCCGGATAGGTCTGTAAAGAACGGGTCTGTGCGGGGAAACCAACCCATTCCATCATACACCAAGGCCACAACAATAAATCATTTACACTTATGGTGCTACAAATGAATTCACAGAAGCTTTGCAAAGAAATAATGAAATGTATCAAACATTAATCGAAGCATATATCGATCTCTCTAAGAAAAGACAAAAAAAATTATGTTATATGACATACCTATGCCAGGGGATACAACCCTCTCATAGTGATACGGATTTACGCATACAGAATCGCATTTTAAGTCGAAAGCAAACTGGCAGTACTTGACATGTTTTAATTCGTTCTTGTGTAAATCTGGCCATCTCCAGATACGTGCATAAATCACATGTGGAAAACCCTTACGGCCAGCAACTTGTAGCCTACCGTCTAGGGTTCTCTGTATTGTGACGCATTTACTGGGATGTGCTCCGTTTGTAGTAATAGCCGTTATTAAGCTATCCAGTTCATCTCTCTTTTCCTAAGGGTATAGATTGCATTATAAATACTAAATAAATATCATTGTAAAATAAATAATTTACTACAAAGTTTAAACTTTACTTTGAGCTTCTTAACTAAAGATTCGATGGCTCTCTTACTGAATCCCTCGCTCTCGCCACCCTGACGATGGCACATTAAAGAATGAACTATGCTTAAACAGGCATCTGCACTAGTGGGTGCGCTAGGAGCAATTCCTGTCATTTCCCTCACTAGACAAAAGTATGTTCGTTAAACAATATAAAATGTTACGGGCCTTTTACTAAAAGGAGAATAAACTGAAATTTGTAATATTTTTTAAATTATATCATCATTTGTACTCACATTCTGGATTAGGTTGCATTGGGGGCGAGGGATACAGATGACCTCCCCCGCCCGCCAATCCAACCATCTCTGTGAAAGCCGTGGCGAATACCGTTCCAATTCTTCGATTGATACACTATTCTTATCCTTAGCTTCGATGTATGTATTCAAGTTTTTATGATTTACCATCTAGCAACGATCTGTTAGCCATGTGTCGTAGACGTGCGATTCGCTGGAAATGCGATGCAGTTAAACAAATAGAAAACGTTCATCTATAAAATATTAACAAGCATCGAAACAAACCTTATCGTTTGACGGGCTAATATAAGTCGGGAACGCGCGAAATAACCTTAATCAAATCACTTTACGATGACGTACCGTGAACTGACAGTTACTTCGAGTAGGACGCTGCTAGTTTTTTTTTCGGAGGTTAGATCGAATCGTTGCGACATCAGTAGAACCTGGGTCGAACCGCACTTTATCTCTAGTATCTAAATGCACAATTGCGAAGCGACTAAAGCGCCAGATATACAACGCGCAAGTTTCAACGTTTGCGACAACTTGCCTTCTCTATCCCATTTCCTTGTTATTCTTATACCGTAAATTCGTGAGTTATTACATGTACGTTGACTTGGAAATGCCTTTATACCGTATTTCCTCACAGATGAAATAATAATGCATTATGTACAGCCTCCGGCTGTACCAAGTACACAGAAGTTGGGAATTTAGCACCCGCAAGGGGTTGCACAATCTTTCTGAATCAATGATTATTGACTTGTTTCCGGATTTATCAATCTGTTATGATTTTGCGATACAGTAATCTCTTAAGTGTTCATTGTTATCAATAAGTGACTGATTCAAATGTTCATGAAATTATTCTTTACTTATTGTGCATTAATTACGGAGAATGCACGATTGAAAAGCATTAGTATCTTGTTTCTGCTTATGCGTTGAAAAGTCACTGCAGGTAAGGAAACAAATATTTTGGCTAATATTGTAATAAATGTATCGCCAGATAATTTCAAGAGGATCTCGAAAGGGAAGAATTTCAATAATTATTTCTTATTAACCCATAAAATGAACATAAATAATATACGTTTATTTAAGATTATGTGACATATATTTAATACAGAAGACGTTGTACTCAACAGGGGGTGTAACTCAGTGGTAGAGTGTCTGCTTCGCATGCTGAAAGTCCTGGGTTCAAATCCCAGCTCCTCCAAAGATGATTTTTTTTTCTTTAACTAATTGTAAAATACCATTCGTAGCTACATAGTATATTACATATTTAATGCAATTTCTGATAATTGTTGTGCAGTTGCATGCAATAATTGTTACATCATCATTAGATCACTTTATATCGTTTATTGTCTTTCACAGGTACATATTAAGTGTTGTCTACAAAATTTGGTATCAGATAGGAAGCTTGAACGCTTGATCGACAGGTAGATGTGCGTCCCGACCCATTGATAAGCACTTGAGCAGCAGGAGATATGGTAATTTCTAACCCAACCTAATCACTCCTGCGGCACCAGTACTTAGGAACAGGACAGGATTTATGTTTAATTTATCGTTCCGTCCATTGCCCCGACATTCCATTAATGGCCAGAGAATCTTGTTCATCCCTGAAAATCATTTCATTCAATCACTGTGGATAATAATTCGTTCGTGGAAAATATAATTTTATATCTTCAGTATTTTGCAGCTAAACAACAAAAGAAAAATTAAACGGAGCAATTAATATGGGCAATTGAGCAGATCGAAAGAGATGTTAATATCATGTGTCTATGATTTGCAATAATATAACGAGAGATGGAATAATCGACAGAAGGAAACGGTAGACCAGAGATCCATACACATTGCGTGACACATTCACTGCGTGCACGTTATAATCGTTTTACGAAACGGATAGAAGTCTCGAGTTATATATAATACGTTAGCGTATTTAAGAGGAATGGCTTACTAATAGACATATTCGCTTGTCTACATCTTCTCCGCATAGTACTCTTGACCAACGGTTGGTTCTGCTATCACGTTCCAAAAAGAACTTATTCAGGATTACATTCTGACGAAATATTATTAATATCGACTGTACATTACCGTGCTTACCTGTTTTAATTCAAAGAATAAAAATAGAATATAGTTTCAAAACGGTACCAATAGTACGATGGACGTCATGATTATTAGTCCGGACGTGGTACCGTACAGTATAATGACGTGATGACACACAGTGGTACTCATTGAAGCGACCTCGAGCACACATTAAAATCGCCCACTGTCGCAGCTTCTTTGTTCCTTCTTCCTCTGTCCCTCTCGTCGAGAAATTTCACGCCGTGTCAGCCCCAGTTGAAACCTGTTGCTTCCGTCTCGAAAATTTCGACGCCCTTTACGGCTGCCATGCATGCAATTGTGCGGCTTGCACGTGTATTGTTCATCTAAGAATGTTGACAATCTCAATTAGTATGTTTTACCCATATTCGCTAAGTAATTGTTTTATATAATTTTAGATCTTCGATCATATGTTTGGACCCCATTGTGCGACTCGAGAAGAATATCAAGGACGGACGGAGATTTATCGAAACGAGATGAGGCGAATAAGTAGAGGATGGGACGTTCAGGAATAATATCACGCACGGAAATGCGTGCACACGAGATAGAGAGGGACTCTACAATCGAATCTTTGATTTCTCCGCCCCGTGCGTCTCTGCTTAAGGCTTCTCGTTTCATCAAACACCGTATTCATCGTACGCCTTCATGATATGAACCGAGACTGGCGAACACATTTTTTCTCCGGGCTTCTTCGTAACGTCGAGCAGAGAGGCTTTCGCACGCTACCGAAATTTACAATTAGAAAAACAAGTCGAACTACATATGCATATATGCCGCCTGCCTTTTCACAGATCGTTTCGTATAGCTGTGTACATTAGCGAAAAGCAACGCGACAAGGAGAGAACGTGCGCAAGATTCGTTCGAGATCGTCGCGATAAAAATGCAAAGCTGCCATAAGCCAAAGAGGATTACTAGAAGATGTTGCTGCCGTTGCAGATACAGCTGGACGCGTGGCTGTCTTCCGCCACGCATCTTGCACATGAAACGTGTGTGCGTACTTCTGGCACATTGTTCTTTCTTTTTTATTTGCGTTCAACTGGTCGTCTTGCACGCGTTAATAGGGAAAAAAAACTATTAGTACAGAGTCGAACAGGGACAACCGCCGGAACGAAACAGCAAGAGGCGATTAGAAATGATAAAATATAAAACGAGTATGCAAAAATGGTACGAGGTTCGTAAATCATGATGGGAACCGTGAAGAGCGTCAAGACACGAAATTGAGTAGAGCAGAGGGAGCAGTAGAAATGAAAGAGACGGAAAATGGGGGAGGAGAGTATACCAATTAACGCCAATTTCTGTTAATGCCGGCTCCCTCTGGGTCTTCGTGAAATAGCTCGCCAACTTATTAGGCTACGGTGCGCAAATTGTGGGTGGATGACGGGACGGGGGGGAAGAAGGAATTCCGAGAACCGAACGGGGGAACTTGGTTCTTTGGCGGCAAAAACGCGATCCTCTTCGCGTTCGAAACGATACTTGAGAAAAATCGGCAGTCACTGGGCGCGCACATAAAAAAATTCGCGGAGCTTCGAGAATCGTTGCCTCTGTTCTGTCCGGGACTGAAAGTGTTCTATTTTAAGAGCGGCGAGTTTCGAATCAAGATCGAGGTAGTTTACGATTTTTCCGCGGCCGCTTGCGCGACTACAACTTTTCGATGCGCAAATATTGCATCACTCTCGATCCAGACAAACAAGCCAAGACGGAAAATTGCGAGCAAAATTATAGCAAACAAACAGCGCCGAGGACCGGCTGTTGTCGTGGATTCTAGAAGTTTGACGACTTCCTTCGACATGCGTTCTCCGATGTTCCTGTACTATCGTTTCAGCGGGGTCAAGAAGTCGCGAAGATAAAGCCGAGCCACGTACGGCGAGTAGTTACAGTTTCAGAATAACAAAATGCCGTCTCTAATTACAACGTTTGTTCTCGCGGCAATCTGTTACGAAGAAAGTTGGTAAAAGCTTGGAATACATTTCTCAGCAACTGTATCGTTTGTTTTTACGGATCGTTTATTCGTTTATCGTTTCCGCGATTGTCACGCGGAGGATCGTATTCATTTTTCCCTTTTCCCTTGCTTCGTCTCGAGACATTCACGCGCGGTTTGCCAAGTATCAGCTTGGAACGATACTTTGCCGAGTTATATGTGCAGGGACATATGCGATCTTGAGGTCCGTACGTTGCGAGCTGAGCGTGGAAAATATATTCATAGAATAGCGAAGCCTTTCGATTCCTAGATACAGAAAAGAGTAAAAAAAGACAGAGAAAAGATTTGAAGAATCGTGTGCGAAGAGAAATGTTGGTCGTTTGTTTGAATAAATGTTTGTTAGACTAGCTTGTATTATAGGGACGATTTAATGATCATTCATTAATTTTGTTTGCGCGAATGATGAATATATTTATGAGAAGAATAGGAAAGAAATTTGTTTTACGTATACCTCATTACATACGAAAAACTGTATCCGCATTGGATGATTTTATGTGCTACCACACGTGATCGGTGTTATTCTTCGAAATTGGTCGGCGAAAGAACGTGATGATCGGTGGCCTTAAACTGTAAGCGTACAGTACGATGCAGGTCAATAACTTTCATCTTCATCTCAAACAGTAATGCTAAGAAGTTACTCGAATTTGGTTCCTAGAACAAAGATGTATAATCTTGTACAGCTGCTTCAATGAAGAATCAGAGAAAATCTCACGGCCTTTAATATCTATTTAACACTATTGATAGTAAACGCGTCCCTCTGCACTTATTAATGTAGAAATACAGATTATTGAATTTTCCAGAATCACCCATTGTTTGTTGCATCTTCCAATGACGTCGGGATATCGGCGAATTTTTCAGTACCACTACACTGCCATAATTTCATGTAGATCCCGAGGAAAGTATGAAATTTAACGTCCTATCAATGAAAAGTTGATAAGAGAAATGCACGATGGTCACAAGAAACATGATCTCGATGGATCGAAATACAAACCGCCACTAGGATTGAATGAGCTTAATCATACATAATGTATGTACGATACGCGTATCGGAAATGCGTTTTTCGTTTTAACCTTTTGCACGTGCCTTTCCTACGCTTTTGCTTAACTCTTCCCTGCCCAGTTCATTGAATAATAATTATCGCCGATAAGGGACTTCTTGAAATTTAGTAAACTGCAATTCGCCCGACTTGGCAGTGCGATTTCAAACGTTCGAAGGGATTCCGCCGCGGCAAAAAAGTGTAAATGAAGTAATGCGATCTGTACCACTGAACGATCATAAGGATCGACAAATTGTCGCGAGCAACTCCTGACATCCATTTTTTTTCTCACGCGATACATTTGGTTCACGAGTTCGATTAATTTGGAAATAAAGAAAACACGCGCGACACTCGCACCACAACTGCAGACCGACGACTGAGCGATAAACTGTTCTTGATTGGCTTAATATAGTCGGACGGACACTGTAATTGGCCGCTCCTTGCCGCGCGGGAAATGATTGGTCAATTTAATCCTAGAAGCACGGTGCATTAAGCATTCAACCAGCGTTCAGTACCTATTAACGGTTCGCAAGAGAGGCACTGCCACCGCCATCGTTTTCTGCGTTGTGTGACGGTACACCCAGTCACGATGGTGGTATATTATGGTTCTTTCTTTATCGCCTTCTGCATAGTATGGCCCCGATGCTCTCCCCCATCCTCTCCGCGTCTTTCTCTCTTTTTTCTCTCATACCATCGTTCCAAATCAATTTTCCAATTGAAATCAGTGCCGGACAGTGAAGAATCGCGTCACTGAATGGTCGGCCAACCGACGGGCAATATGCCTCCCCCGTGCCTGCCTTCCACCGCTTGTTATCAAACTATTCACCGGCTGCCAAATCCTTATTGCCTTGACTTGGCGCACGATTTGAATCGCGCGGCTTACGACACAACCGTTCACTATATTCCCTCTACGACAGTGCATTCCACCCTCCCCTTACGTATAACCACACGAGGTGCCATTCGAAATGAAATTGCCGGGAACCGGAAATGCGAAACTACTACGCAAATGTACAAAACTTGAAAATCATGATATAGAATAAAAATAGACACTCGGCATTTAACAATTGTGTAATTTTGATAAAATAAATACAATTCTATTAACTTACCCCTTTTCCTTATCATTGATAATATTATTATTACAATATGACGGAAATTATGCGGATTGGGAGTAGTATATTCCAATAGTATTATCTAGAGTTCATAATACAACAAGGATGTAAATAAGTAATGAAGTTAAAAATAAAAGCTTATGACAAATTGAAGTAATCAATTTGTTTAAGCATTTAAAAAAATTACATAAAAATATACATCTTGAGAAACATTGATTTGATGCTCGTGGTACACCAGTTGAGAGTCGCGGGCCCGGATGATGAAGCGTCCCCAACGTTGATTGGTCGAGAGATTCCCTTCCGGTTCCGTATATTTTCGGTGGCGAGATTTCCCGCGCCACTATTTGGCGCTTTCCGGCTACAGTTTAATTTTATAAGTGGAATAAATGGTTGTACATTTAAACTGATCAAATTAAAGTCGTGATAGTGATTCATATATCAATGGTGCCAAGTTTAGGAATGTATCTTGTGGTATAAATAGAGAAAAGTGTGTTTAAAATTGAAGGGCCAGCGCGATGAATCTTGCACATGCGCAGGTCACCTATGAACCCAAGCTTAAAATCCTTCTTTTCTAAGTACACAGCTACCAAATTTCATGGAAAATCTATTGTCCATTATATTTTTTTTCTGGAGTATCGAATCTGTACGTGCATCACTTTCGATCACTGTTTGAATGAACTGTAGCTAATGCAATCCTGTGTGAAAAGTAATCGTGTCGAGGTGAATTTCTAAATCATCACCTACGGCACTACTACTTAGCACACAGATTAGCAAATTAAAGTAGCTTGGTAACTTTTCCCCGATTCTTCTGTCCCCGACAATTGCCTGTCGACTGCGAGTACTCGAAATGCAGGCCCAAATATATACGTCGAGATGGGACTAAAGTACAAATTTTTCACGTTCATTAGTCACGCAACTTTCTTTATCAATTTCCATGGTGATTTTCCCGCCAATGATAATCGCTGAAACATAAACAGTGTAAAACGTGTTCATCTTCTATGGATGTATCATCTATTTAATAGTTGCTATATTCCATGTATACGTCCGGAAGATAGCTTAATTTGCGAACGTATCAACGAGTGTATCAATTTCTCGCTCATTGTTACGGTCACAAATCGAAATATCTTCGCCTATATCCTCTTCTCCTTCTTCGATTTAAAAGAAGAAAACAGTAATTCTCAAATAATTTACAAACGTTTCCTACGCGATGGTATTATTTATTGGAGTATCATAGATTAAATATTATCGCATGTACAAACTACATAGAATGACCGCGAACTTAGGGTACTTATCATAGATTTATCAGTCCAAATCCTCGGCCAACGAATGAATCATTGCGGTCAGAGTACATATTTCGTTTGCTTTTCTGGTCATTCTTTTCTTGGCCATCGAATATCGAGGCTAAAAATCGTGTCGTTAGCAGAGCAAATAATTGGTCAGAGGACTATGAGTAGGTCCATCCGTGCAAATTGACGAAGAATGACGGTAGCTATATAGTAGTTACATAGATCTTAATGGAGGAAAAAGACAGCTCGCTGATTAATGCCTGCACGCGGTGTGCCCCTATGCCACCGAATGCGCTCTTGCACGACCGTCAGCTTGCACTTCGAAATCGTTTGGTCATTTCGTGATAATTGTGACCCCTGCGTAGATAGATCTATGCTCGATTTTCTCATGCGGGTCCATTTTACTGATTTGAAGCAAGTTTCGTCACGTGCATCGTACCTTTTATTAGTATACAATCCCTGTTACGTGGCCTTTTCTTCCGTCGATACCGATCTATTGTACATTTATTAAGCCAACTCCGAGCCTCGTGAGATTTAAATAAAACATAAACCGTTTTAATGGTCCGCACAAGGGTCCCCTTTAAATTCGGTCACAGACTCGCGAGAACGATATTGTTAGCAAGATTTTCAACGAGTGGCAATTATTTAATTTGAAACAATAGCATATGTTATCCATCGAGGCGGAGGTGATGTTCGTAGGTTTAAGAAATATTTAGATAATCTTTGCCGAACACTTGCCTTCACTCAACCGACCTTCCTTTTAAATGGATATTTCAATGATTTTTTATCGCACAGATATACCACTGCTATCACAATTTCGTTGCACGTTATTACCTGTATGTCAGCGGTTTAAGCTGGAATGAGCATGCCATCGACAGTATACTTCGTAACATGCAGAAGTTACACGTGCACAGGTGTTTTTTGAGATCACGTGTACCACATATGCCTCGCGACAATGATATCGCTCCTCTGTACGTAAAAAAATGCCTATTTCACACATTTCAGTTAGATAATAGTAGAATTTACGAAATGTTATAATATAAATAATTCGACGAACGCATCTGATTTTCAGGCCTTTCGAAGGAAATGTAAAATATAAATTTTACATCGGTACGCAAAGGTGAGATTTAATTCAGGATCTGTCTGAGCGAAATTTTCCCTGGATTTCCAGGGAAATTCATGATTGAACGAGGGAATGGCCCCGGCCGAGTAATTTAGAAGAGTTTATTAAATTGGGTAGAATGCTGTGCGTAGGCCTACGCCGGATACTCGGAGAATGAATCTCATCCAACGAGAGGAAGTTCGAATTAACTCGAGCCACTGCCAAGGGGTTACGATAGAACCCCATATAGTACAAGCTCTTGTCCCATTTATTCTTTGCACATTTGTGCGCCACGTACACAGAAATCGTCGATAGAAAAACCTTTCGATAGTAAATTTCATTTTCCTTTCCAAGAAACAATAGCTCGATGCTTCAAATTTTCATGGACACGAAATCCTCGAAACGGGGCCAGAATAAGATTAGAGGATCGATGATATTTACGGGATAATAAAGTTCAAAAGTGCACAATGTAGCAGAGAATTAAGACTTATTAGAATCGTTTGACCCTGCTCCTTATAGAGTAATAAGACTTTGATGAGTTTATTTTATCTCACATAGGTGGGGAGGGTAAAAGAAAGGAGAGGAAAGATCGTATCGTCGAATCAATAGAGAAGGAAAGGTAGAAATGTATGCCGTGCATTGTGTTACTTTAATTGTAGTACTTTGACACTACTATCAAACTCAGTAGTATTCGATCTGCGTGGGCGGTTATAAGAAAGAAAGAAAAAAAATAGGGTAACAATAACTCTTCCAATAATTTATTGCAATTCATCATAAAGTTTATTCTTGGAATGTACACCGCTAGTAATTAATTATACGCACGTATGAAATATACAAGAATATACGCACCATGGTATAATATAAATATCGGTAATGTTTACTAGTTTTTACAAAGAATATTATAGTACAATGTAATGCTACGAAAGACTATACAATATATGAGTCAAAATAATAATATTGGCCGTCTCTAAAACAATTACAATTTTCCATTCATCCCCTTTCACATATAATATCAACAACACTAGGCTCCATTAAAACTGGCTCCAAGCATCTATGTACAGCACTTCCAAGTATTTCATCCAGTAGGAAATGAACGACACTGAAAACAGTTTTAGATTTATAATTTTCGGCTCCTAAAAACACTGGTATTTCGAACTTACTTTTCATCTGACACAAATCTCCATAAATATAGCTGCAGATAATGAGTGTCTACTTGAATTTGTTGCAATCCATATTTACTGAATGTTCGTAATCTAACGCATTCTAGGAACGTCTGTAAATAAAAGAGAAATCACTATCGTGGGTTTCGGAGGAAATGTTGTCTCTTGCCACAAAGCATATTGCGTAGTATGCAGTATATGCAGCACGAGGGAA
This sequence comes from Nomada fucata, assembly GCA_948146005.1. Classification (NCBI taxonomy): domain Eukaryota; kingdom Metazoa; phylum Arthropoda; class Insecta; order Hymenoptera; family Apidae; genus Nomada; species Nomada fucata. Next base: position 7,070,797 of record OX411281.1, read on the forward strand.
CAAGGTATCTTTGCGATGCAAAGTGGATAATGGCTGTGCTATTTTATCATTGTAACTACCCGACAGCACCTGTTCCTATTGCGGTACTGTACCGTCTAAAAGTATTTTACCTTTAAACTTATTTTGATGATTCCCGTAAGAATAGAGGCTTTATTAAATTGAACCGATGAAAAAATTTCGATGCGTTCTGAGAATAACTTATGAATATTCGTCACCAATGACGAATCTATATGATTGGGCGTGTACGACGACCAGCTAGATCTATAATGGTGTCTCGATACACTCACGCTGCAAAAACAAGGTATTATTTAGTAAGGTACCATGGTTTATGATTTATGAAATATCATACCTATGAGTTTTTCTACTGCTGTCACTACTTCTATCAACTTGACCGTCAGAATCATCGTATAAAGCAGCGACTTGAGTATCTATTAAAGTTACATCTTCCACAACTCTCTTCATTACAGCTCGAACTGTCCTTGGTTCGATTGTATGTAACCAGTCTCTTGTTTCAACCGATTTTCTTAACATTTGTGACACTGCCAAACCTTGGATTCGAACGTAATGATTCAATAAATTTTGCGCTGCTTCTTGGAACTTATCGGATACTTCAAACTCAGTCGTAATAACATTTCCAAATGATGTGTACTGCTCGATGTTGAACAAATCATCGGTGGTTGTTAGCTGTAATTCGAGAATGTAACAATGATCCTTTACAATTATGACTTTCTGAATTTATTCTATAAATAGTTCATCCTACCAGATATTTAACATTATTTTCTTTGTAATCAATGCACATTTTGCTTAATAAAAGTAAGAGAGTGGGTGGAAATTTTGGTGCATCGGATCCAGTACAAAATCCACATGCAGTGACCATTAAATGATGTAGAAATCCAACTACCAATCCTTCTCTTACTTCATCCACAGCAAAATTTTGGAGGAATTGCGTCTTTAAACTAAACGATAAATCTGGCTGCAAAAATACCTGAAATGGTATTACTTTAAGTTAGTTGCAATGGAATAATGGTGCCCTTGCAGAAAGAGACATTAAGATTACGTGACAAACCAATAAATCCTGTAAAACTCCTTTAATTTTTTCAATAATTGGCATTATAAGCAATGCTTGAAGATCAACCAAACTACCATCTCCCTCTTGAGAAGCTTTGGTGGCCAATATTTGCTTCACTCTAACAAGAGTTTCATTTAAGTGAGACTTCAAACTATCTAAGTGATTACGACATTGTTTTCGTCCTGCGTTAATTACAATATCGGTACCTATTCTGATAAATTAAAAATATATATTACAATAGAGATTCTTAGTTTTCGCTGTTCTAAAAAAATTCACATTAATTATTACCTTGCAAAATCGGTTTCTTTGCACAACATATTCATAGCTTGCAGTCTCCTATGGAACTTATCTAATGCTTTTACTAAAACAGCTGTATCAGCTATATTCTCTACTCTTTTTCCAATTAAATCAAAATATTTTTTCATATTTTTCACGATGAAATTATTCAAATGCCCGCTGGCTTTTGTATCAAAATCATCTGTAAAATCATTATCTTCCGATGGTAGCCTATTTATGAACATATCATTGTAAGACGCAACAATCAAACATAAATCGTTAAGGAATCCCGAACTAGCCATGTCTACAAATTCTGTGATATCATTTTCGCACATATCCTTCAGAACATCTAACTGTTCTGCCAGTCTACCATCCGCGTGCATTAAGAATTCGGTGCACAGAGAATCAGCGGGTTCGTTCAACTGTAGGAGAAGGTCCACATTTTGCGCTAAGGATTTAGTTGATGCATCTCTTTTATGAAATTGCTTTCTCAACCTTGATTTCAGTTCCTCTACAATATCCTCGCAATCTTTCTGTATTCCTTGGAAGGAAGGCATATTGCCGTACTGATTTAATACACGTTGTGCATGAATATAATCTTGTACTGCCTATAAGAAGAGATATTATATAGATATCATTACACATAACAAACAGAAAGAATTGCATACAATCGGGCATTGGAAAATATTATATATGTACACCTGTGTATAATTCTCCTCGTTCATTCTGTCTTTCAAATTGCCAGGTAGTTTGAAAACGAATTGTAACTTCTTTAGGAGAGTGTGCACTGATGATAACTTGGCAATTTGTTGTCTAGTGCCTTGTAATGTTGATGAAATCTGTTCGGAAAAAGTGGTAATGCTATCCATATTTTTTGCCAGTAAATCCATATTATCTTCCATTTCTTTAAAATCAGTTTTCATCTAAATAAAAAATTACTATAAGCATTTATCAAAGGGATAAACAAATTAACAATAATTGCGCATACATATGTAAATGATATTTACCTTCCTGATAGTGTCCGTAGCGGATATAAATTTATTATAATTTTCATAGACTAATGTTTGCATGTCAGAATGCAATATTTGGGTATTCTTAATCATTTCTGTGTCGTGATCCATAATTTGTTTTAACGTACATTCCTGCAAGGGGAAAAATAAATTGTTTTCTGATGTTCAATAATATAAATTGCTGTTAAAATTAGAATGTATACTCACTTTTAACAATTTTTGAAAATACATGTCTGGATTGAAATGCTGACCGTTAATATCATACGGATTACTGGAATTTTCTGCCATTTCGTATATCTTTCTATCTTAAAAGAGATATTTTGACAGAAGGTTTCTTTGTTAGGTTACCTAGTGCATTGGTATAAATGAGAGGTGTGTTATGTGTTTTTGTCAGAAAGGTTAGGTACGAGACGCTGTTGTAAGCAATAACCTCTATAATGGTAGAATATAATGAAAGCGCAACAAGTGCAATAACGTGGGAAGAAAGTAGTTTTTAAAACGCTTGTTTAGAAAAGGAACCGTGATTGTACGTAGATTTCACGTATCGGAGCTTTCTTAACATTAATGCACTTCATGGATGTGTTCGAAATATGAAGTATATGTTAGGCTGAAGAAGAATGAAGGGGTTATTGTATCTTATCGTCGAATTTTATTTTTCAAATATTGTCAAGTTACAACGTACGCAGAAAGATTATGAAAAAATCATTTAATTTGTTAAGCACTCAAGAAATATGACAACCACGACAGTCAGAAAGCATCTGATTTAAGTTTTAACATTCTTCATGGAACTTTTGACAAGAATGAGATTGTCTATTTGACGCATGGGGGGTTCAGAATAATCAGGAAAATGCCCCATCCGTGTGTCGTATGTGGTCGTTCGCGTATGAATCCGAATAACAGAGAGGAGGAATATATGTTTTTTGGATTCCCGGTAAACGATGAAGCTCGTACTAGTAAGTGGTTGGAATTCTGTTGTCGCGAGGACTTGTATAAGCTTACGAAAAAACAATTACTTCAACGAATGGTTTGCTCCAAGCACTTTGAACAGAAGGATTTTTTAAATGAGTATCTCGACAGATTGAATTGTACCGCGGTACCTTCAATTTATGATCCTAGACAAAGTCTGTACAACATAACCTGTGTAATGTGCGGTCGTTCTCGTCGAGATCCACCAGGTTTAAACTACGATGGTGTAACGTTCCATCATTTTCCTGGCGAAGAATTTCGATGTCTGAAATGGCTCGATTTCGTCGGCATCGATTCTTATTATAGATTGACGAGGAAAGAAATTTTATTTTGTTACATTTGTTCGAAACATTTTGATCCTTCCCAATTCGAGCCCGATTATAAGACCAGATTGGTGGATAATGCTGTTCCAAACCTTAGGAATTTCGAACAATTGGATGGATCTGAACAATACATTATGGAATTTGTATTTGATCCAAAACCGTATAGCGCTATGGAAAAACCTAAGAAATTGGAACCATTATCATCTGCTGTTTTAGAGAGTCAAGCTTGCGCTGCTTGCGGTAGATCACGATCTGATCCACGAAACAAAATGGAGAGATATAAGTTTCATCCTTTTCCTGCATACGAGATAGGCAGGTGTTTAAGGTGGTGTCAATTTTTAGGCAGAGAGGATTTATTAAAAATGTCTCCGAATCAAATAAGAAAGTTAGTGCTTTGTTCGAAACATTTCCAAACGGGGCAGAGTTTTCATAAAATAGGACCATGCGATGCTGTCCCTACTATAAAGGACGTTTCACAATTAAGTATTGTCAATACAACAGAACAAAGTGGAGGTGAACAAAAAATGATAGAGGTACCTAATGTTACTCATGCAACTAAGAAAGTTAGAAAGCGAGGTGCCTCGAGACCGTTAGTGTCTAGTAAGAAGCCAAAGGTAGATAATAAGCCCTCACCTCTTGCAAAAAAACGTGGAAAATCTAAGAGGCCAACTCATATCAACATTCCAAGGCCTGACCCTAATAATATTGAAAACCGTGTGGTAAGAAAACTACCCCTTCCTCCTATTCCTAATTGGAAATTCCAATTTATTGAGCACCTGCAACCCATAACAATAGCAAATAATATTGCATCAAGCATAGCAAATAATATTCAGGGTAACATAAAAAATATGATTCTACCATTTGCTGGTGACATAACAAACTTTGGTGCTCCTATACCGGTGCATAGCCTGTCTAGTATTCCACCAGGATTCTTAATTAAAATAGATCTGCCCGAGCCAGAGCAGCAAATACCAGTGAAAGCAAATAAAATAGCAACTGGAATAAAAGTTATGCAAACCTCTGCTGCCTCGAATGAAATAGATCCAGGGCAGCAAGTATGGGTGAAAAATGAAGAAACTGCAATTACATTGCCAGTAATAAAGGAGACTAAAGAAGAAGCAGATCAAAATTTTGATGGGTTTTTGTCTATGTCTTCGGAAGAAGCAGAAGATAAACCGACTAATGAAGAATTAGAAGTGCGTGAAGAAGTTGTTGTTCCCCATACGTTAGAAGTATTAGAAGAGGAGGAAGTGGATGTGAAAGAAGATCAGTTTTATGAAGGTTTTGAAGAAGTCGAATCTTTATCGCCGAAACAAGAAAAGTCTGTGAGACCCAAACAAATTTCAGGAACAATGAGAAGAACAATTTTTCCTATTAGAAATCAAGTCGAATATTTTTTGCGCAAGGTATCACCTCATATGCATAGACTTCCTAAGAAAGCTAGAGCACAGATAAAACTAGCAATTGTTAATATGGTAATTGATCACTTGTAAATTTACGGATCATGAGATATAAATAAATAATAGTATTTTTAAGAGTACATATACAATTCAATATAAATACTTGAAAGGTATGCACATTACAATTGCTTATGTATTAAAAGGGACTAGGCATATACTCTTTGAACAGTGATAATTAAAATATATTATTTTTATTATATATTTATAACAAGATGGTGATAGGCATGATAATAACGGATTAAAATAACAAAGAATTTTGTAGAGTACAAATGATATTTGAAGCAAATTCTTAAATATGTCCTTTGGTTTTTATCATAGTTGAGATATAAGTGTGTACATTTTTAAATTGAAAGGATATTTTACTGTTGTAATATGTATACCAACAATTATATTTAGAAATTGGTTCAAGCTAATTGGTATTGTGCATGAACTTTTTAATAGAATGAAATTATAATTTTATTGTGTAATTTATGTGAACATGTTTTGTAGTTATGTATGTGTACATACAAAATATATACACACGCACAGAGATATAATTATTACGTTGCAAATGAGTTAAGTGTTAAGATTTATTGTAAAATAAGATTTTGTGAAAAAATACTGAAATATAATGTGAGAATAATTTCAAAATGTATTGTTTTGAATAGTTTTCTTAAATATTTATTACATGTTACGATAAAAATTATGGGATCAGATGCGTAATTTTATTAATTTTAATGACACTAAATCTGACACAAATGGCATCCATATTTTGTCTATATTCCTAGCATTGATATTTGGTTGTTCTTGAGGGTAAAGAATTATTGGTTTTGTAATGTCTTCATTTAATTTCAAGTGATTTTTTATCCATAAAACTTTTGCCGAAGCAATTGGTTCTAACATAAATTGGTGAAGTCACAATATTGTTCATTTGTATTATGTGTGGAACATAAAGAGAATTTTTACTTACCGACATTCATTTTTGGTAGCAAATAGTGATTTTCTCCAATGCTGTAATATATGAATTTATCTACTATCTTTTGGTACTCAGCACACTTGCATAAGATACCAAGAGGATGTTCTTTACAATTGTCAAATTTATGATTCATATTGCAATAGTATTCCTTGATTCGGTGTAAGTTAATACCAAAATATTGATGTTGCTAAACGTCTGAATTGAACAAAATTCAAACCAAGAATGTATAAAACATATAAAACAGTATTTAAAGGTAACGAATGTTTTGTATTATAATTACTACTATGTTATTGCAAAGTCGGTGAAAACAAAAGATGTACAAAAAAGTAACAATCGAAATCGTTGTTTATATATTACACACATTAATACAAGATTTTGGTAATTGCAATTAAATAAAGCATTAATAATTAAGTGTTTCGACATAATACAATTAAGAAGCCAGCTTCTGTGTACTTATGACTTCAACATGTAGTCAAAATGTAGTGGTACCCTACAAATCACATATAGTTTATAAAAAGCTGGATATAAAAACTATATTGACAAAATAATAGTCCTTTCTTTTTCGTTTTCTTTTTACAATACTTATTTTTTTGTTGATGTCCTATATAAAAGCAATACTTGAATATTGTTAAGAAATATCATTGAAATATGCTACCCATTCATTCCATTGTAATTGTACCTTAGGTATAATTATCTTCAGCAAGTGCAAGCCAATTTTATAGCATATGCAGGTGAATTATTTACATATTATATCTAACTACGGAGACTTTGTAGTCTCATTTTCATTTCTTCAAGTTCTTTATCATCCACTTCTTCACCTTCTTCTTCTGCAGATGTAGATGCCACGACAGAGCCCGGTGCTTCTGTAACAACTGCAGGTGCTGTACCCAGTTGACCAGCAGTTACTTCCCATAAGATCTGAGACACATCAAATATTTTAGTCAGATACCTTTTGAATTCTTTAACTTCACATTAGATAACTTACTTTATCCACTTCTTCATCTGCTTCATCTTCAACATCTTCAGAGTCTTCAATAGATTCCATCGTTTCATCTAACATTTCTTCAATAATTCCAGCCTTCATCATTTCCTTTGACAATTCTCTCATAGTTGCAGCCACTTCGGGTACCCTTACTAATGATTGCATTGCTTGCATTACTTCTGTAGATTTTGAAACTGAACCAGCAACTCTTATTGTTGCTAGCTGATTTTTCATTTGCAATGAAACAGAGTTCATGTGAGCTTTCGATGTGTGTAGTTTGTTGCAAGTTTTTCTTGCACGTATTATTTCTTTAGCCAATATTTTGCAAACATCCTTGTCTCCCTTTTTGGCAGCTTCTTTTAGTGAACGTTTTATTTTATCCTCTTCTCGTTGAATTGCTGTACAGAAATATTATCTGCGTTACGATGTATTTCGTAAGACTAGTATAGTTGCTTACCTCTAACCTGTCTATCCATCTGATACCCTTCTTTCCTTAATTTATGTGTCCATTCTTGAACCTGAAAATTGGATTTCTTATAAATATTGAACAGTTATGATAGGACATTTTGGTTCTAACCATTTCTTTCGGGTTCTTTTCTTGGGTTTTGCCAAACAAGCCCATTTTCTTGCTATGTTGACAGAAATTTGTACCTGCCAAACATAACCACACTATACACCCATCATTAATTCGAGTCACAAACCATTCGTGGAACGTAGGAGAACCAATAGCATTACCACAGACGAGATATATGAATAGACAAATCACTTTAAGCAGATTCGTGGCTTAACGTCCCTGCCATACCGACTCAGAAATTCAACACTGATTTGAACGTCCTCCGATATTGAATAGTGATCAGTTGAAGCACTATTGTTTACTGAAGTACTGTTAGGAATAGGATTCATGCAATTATTGAATATATGCGAATGCTCTGGTGGGAATCAGGCAAACAACTTCCACAAACGAGATACACCAATTCTTCTATCTCGTCGATTTCTATGTCAAAAGATTCTAGACGCTCACTAGGGTAGATATTATAGTTTAAATAAAGTTAAAGCAAGACAAATATTAGTTTGACGGAAAAAGATCACTTATTCTATAGCGTAACAACATACAAACATTTTATTACACAGATGTGTTTATAATTACTAAGAAATATATTTGTATCCCACTATTCGACTAATAGCCATACTGTCACACTTGTAAACAAAGATATTCAGTTCGGGACGATATTCAAAACAACAGCGGCCTTAAAGAAAGAACGCCACCCCCCCACCGCCCACTGAAACACACACCAATTAGCGTAATCTATTTCGAAAATCTCCCTCTTTCGCACGACGGATCTCATAGTGATTAGACGTATTCAGAGTGTTCGTCGAATTAAGGTATGTCACATAGTCCAATATATTTTTGAAGGCAGGAAATTATATATATTGTCGTCATTTCATGATATTCCAAGTTTTCAATGGTTTCTTTGTTGATATTAATGAATGTTTTGCGAGATATTAAGAAAATATTGTGCAGTGAATGGAATCACACCGCGCAGCGTGCATTTTCAAATCGACTTGAGTGTGCATACACTATACATATCGTCTTTTACGTATGCGTATACGTATTTCTGCCCTAAATTCCATTATTTTTCAATATATTCTCCAGTTTCTGGTAATATTATTATAATGGTGATTCTCAATGCATTTATCTCTAATTTCAGCTAGAATCTGTTCCATGACGTCTTTTTTGCTTGCTTCGAGAATAAGACAGGCCGGATTGCACGGTAACATAATGGTGCCAAGCTTTGCCGAAGTATCAAACGATCTGGTTGACACGTAAGGATTTCTCAAATTTGTGCTACGAATAAGTAGAATTGTACAAATACTAGTAATATATCTCGATTAAATTATTATTCGTGCGACGTATAAATCATTTATCTCCAATTTCAATTTAATTCTAATAGCGTCGACACAATATTCAAAAAATGTCGGTCTTAAAGAAAGAAGCCCACCCCCACCACCCACACAGTATTCCGCCAATCAGCTCGATCTATTTCAAAAATCTGCCTCTTTCGCCCAACGGATCTCGTAGTGATTTGACCTGTTCAGAGTGTCTGTCGAATTAAGGTATGTCAGATAGTATAATATATTCTGGAAGGCAGAAAATTATATACATGGTTTTCATTTTCCTGTCTCTCAAGTTTTTCGTGGTTTCTTTGTTAGTACTAATAAATATTTTGCAAAAAAGTAAGTAAATATTGTCTAGTGAACGGAATCACATCGCGCAGCGTGCATTTGCAATTCGACTCGAGTGTTTGCATATACTATACATACCGTCTTTTACGTATGCGTATGAGTATTTCAGTGCTGAATTCTATTATCTTGCAATATATTCTGCAGTTTCTAGCAATATTATTATAATATTGGTGATTCTCAATATATTTATCTCTAATTTCAGTTGGATTCTGATCCAAATAACATCGGCCGTAAAGAAAGAACCCTCCCCCACCACCCACCCAGTTTTCCACCAATTAGCGCGATCTGTTCCAAAAATCTGCCTCTTTCGCGCAACGGATCTCGTAGCGATTTGACGTGTTCAGAGTGTCTGGCGAATTAAGGTATGTCACATAGTATAATATATTCTCGAAGGCAGGAAATTATATACACGGTTTTCATTTTCCTGTCTTCCAAGTTGTCCGTGGTTTCTTTATTACTATTAATGAATATTTTGCAAAAAAATTAAGGAAATATTGTGCAGTGAACGGAATCACATCGCGTAGCGTGCAATTATAAATCGACTCGGGTATGCATATACTATACGTATCGTCTTTTACGTATGCGTATGCGAATTTCAGTGCTGAATTCCATTATCGTGCAATATATTCTGCAGTTTCTAGCAATATTATTGTAATATCGATGATTCTCAATACACTTATCTCCAATTTCAGCTGGATTCTGTTCCATGGCGTCTCTTTCGCTTACTTTGAATCAGAAATGGCGCGAACGCGACACATTTGAACGGGAATGCGCAGGAGCAGAGTGACTCGGCGCCATATTGTTAAATCAACTTTTCGCTGACTGGTAAGCGTTCTTCAAATTTCTTGTTGAAATCAGTAGAACTCTAGCAATATATCTCTATTAAATTATAATTCATACCACGTATAAATCTTGCATGATATACGTTTACAAATCGAATACTCACGATTACTATAGAATTCGCGATGAATTATTGCTTTAGTGTACTACAATTATTACTACTTTTGTGCAATTGTCTTATTTGTTTGTTCCTCTTTGTTACAGGAGTATGAAGAGAAGTGAGTAGACCGAATAGAGTAAGCCAATAGCTACAACGATGTCAACTAATTCATTGCAACTAAGGTGTTTGTACGTGAGAATTTTAATTATATTTCCACATTGGTTTTATATGATCTGAGACTGATACTAATTGTAAGATGAAACAACCACCGATAAAATACTTATAAAAACAATTAGATTTTCTATACCAATTACAATTAAGTAATTGCAATTGGAATAGGATATTTTGTTTTGCACTTTTTGCAGAATGCATATGTTTTTGTTTTTTATATTTAAAAACATATGCAATAACTTACTGCATTTATTATTGTATTGTTAATCTTGTATATTTTTTTGCATATTTGCATATTTTTCGTGCATATGTACATATTTCTAATGCATATTTACACATGTTTAATGCATATTTATATATTTCTAAGGCACATTTCCATATTTCTAATGCATATTTCCATATTTCTCGTGCATATTTGTTTTTCATAAATATCTCTGATAGCAAACACTCGATAGGATGAACATTTTTATTTCAGAAAATTTTTCGACCGCGCGCAATGCGGTCGGTAGAGTCAATATTTGCTTCGAAGTTTTATAGCTTTTTCAGAGCAAGTGGCTCTGCTTAAATTTTCTTTTACACTTTAGCTACACGCGATTATAAAGTCAGTGTTTTTCGCGTACTAGTTATTAATACTCTTATCAGAGCACCGGTGCTCCTTTTCAATTATTTCCATCGCGAAAGTAGCATCTTAATTTGTTCGCCGATATTATTTGCGGTCGGGTACATGGTCTTTTATTCTTTTTTTTTTCTTATATTCGCTATCGGAAGTAGAGTCAGTGCATCACTGAAGGGGATGTTTTATGCGACACTGATAAAGTGAGAAATGTAAGTATCTTTTAAACAATTTTCAGTTTTCTATGAAGAATTAAATTCTGTGGATTTAACAGTAGATTTTAATGTTCTCCCCTTTTCTGTTTAGATACAGGTCGCATACTTGCTGACGAATGCGTGCAATTGAGATGCTTCGGTAATGTTCTCGATGTCTTCCACCAGTACTTCTTCTATTTTTACAATCAACGAGTTGGTGAGTCGCATGCGTTTGGTTCCTCCGGTCCCCAATCATGCCGTAGGGCGATTGGTCCGAAGCGGCACGGGTGACCGGTTGTATTTTTGAGTAGTTTGGCGAGCACAGTGACCGCGGGTATAGTTTTTATACCCGCCAGTTTTAACGTTATTTTCTTTTGTATTATTTCTTAGTTGAGGCTAGATCTGCCTTCTTGTACTCCGCGTTTTTTAATATAAAAAAATTGAGAACGACAGAAATATTTGATCAGATAAGTACTGTCCATGTAGGTTCCTCTATTTTGATAAAAATATATGATGCCATTAATAAATACATGGGAGGAATGCATATATATTGTGGGCATTGTACATTAAATTTATAATTGCATTTATAATCAGTTGAAATCTATTTTGACTGTTGAGCAGTGCAGAAGTCGGATACCCTCCGACTTCGTTGCTGCATGTGTTTCATGAATATAGTAATCACGTATTAAAGTAAATAACGATAAAACAATACGTATATTAAAATCAGCACTGAATATGCCTAGACAAGGATAACATTTAATATCAGTTTTCATATCCTATAGTCGAGTCTTTTTCGTATGAAATTCATAACACACTATGTACAAGAAGGCACTTTATCTACGGGTAGATTTTCAAATCGGAGTAGCTATCTTGAACAATTTACTTCGATTAAAGAATCACCCGAGACTTTTTTAATATCTTGTCTATTTTTCAAGTAAATATTTAATTGCATTTATTTCTTATTTGCATTACTTATTATAGTAAATTCAGTTTCAATGACAACCATTTCTCTTAATAACTAAATTATTTATCAGACCTTTTCAAGATTCTATTAATATTTCATAAATTACAAAGTCGAGGCATTTTCAAAGAGATTCAAAACAAAATATACTTTTACCTATTGTAATTTAACGTGTACTAATCATCTTTTTAGATCAGGATTTTCAGGTTTAACGCATTCCGTGTTCATTGTCAGGACCTCACTCACGTGCTCAGGTGCTACTTGGGTGAGTGAAAGGCAATGGGCACGATGAGCATATGATGTTTAAATTTATAACAATGCTTGGCGGCTGACATTTGCTAGTGTATCGTGCACGACGTATGTTCCACACTGTGTGTGTGTGTGTGGTTAGGCTGTGGAATTGCGTCGGCTCGGGAATTTCATAAAAAAATTATAAACGTATTTATTAAGTTACTTGATAAAAAATGTACAGTATCTTTGAACAATTAATATTCTTTACGAAAGTAATGCTAAAGCATATACGTTTCCGCATATTTACGCAATGGTTGCTAGCCTTTGTCAGCCGATTTCAGGAACTGGTACGTATCCTTAGAGTGTGAACGATTGTATGCCAAGCTCGGGTGTCGGAGGCGTCCCGGGACGTCTCTCTAGTGTAGGCTCTTGCGCCCGAGTGTTTGATTGAGAAACTTGGAATGGGGTGTGTTTGTGTGAATGCTTTGCCATTTTTTAAATATAGGTCTAGGTAGGATAGGTAGCATACTTTCTGGTGTGACTGATAGACGTAAGTAGGTAGGGCCGGGCAGGTTGACACAGTCTCTGATCGGGTAGGCACTGTTTCGCGTGTTCAACCTGTTTCAGGAAATCTGATTTGAAAAGTCGACGCTGAAGCTGTGGCGCGAAGGAAAATGCGTTCGCTTCTGGCTTTTCCTATCGATTTTTCGAATTCTCCGCGGTCGTGGTCGCGTTTTGGCTTCGAAACGAACGTGACGTTATGCTCGAGGCTGCACGTGTAGGCGAAGATCGATTACAATTTTAATCGAAATCTTTACGATTTTCCATGATCGCAATTTTTACGATTGTATTTGGTCGTGATTCGTCCACGTGTGTTCCGTTTAGCTACGTGGTTTAGTTTTTTATTTATTTTTTGTTTGTTTGCGAATAGAGTCTCGAGCCTAGAGTAAGTTTCAGCGGGCATTGCGCTCGAAGAAAAGAAGAGGCAAAGAGCCGAAGAGGCCCGACAAACTGTCTCTCAAGAGGGCAACTACCAATGGCACTGCATCCGTTGGATGGAGAGTCATTCTTTATTATTATATTTCGTCACTATGCTCGCTTTTGCATGCTGTAGTTGTAGTTTATTGTTTCCAGCACTCATCATCGTATGGGATAAATCGCGATTTTTATTAGCGTCGCGTACGATTGAACACGGTTTGCATTAGAGTTGCGATTAAAATCACATAGCGATTGCAACTAGACTTAAACTCGATAAACCCATATCGCGGAATTTTGATAGAGATGCTATTAAATTTATCGCGGTTCGATTTAGAGTTGCTTTTATATTAACTTATACTTGCGATATGTACTTACATTTAGCCTGGCGATAATAATTTTTGTGTTTCAGTGAATATTTTCTTACATTCTATATAGTGTTGCGATGATAAATGATCGCGATTTTGAAGTAGCGTTGCGTTCACAGTGAAATGCCCAAATTGATTCCTGAGTCACCAAACGCAGCTATTAAAGCTGTACAAGGCTGCGGTTACAGTGGATGCGTCTTCGGACTACTGTGTAGTTCGCATTTCTGTGATGCACGCCGTATAAAATGGACATGAATGTGGCTAGTTATTATTATTTTTGGAACAATCTTTTATTGACAACCTTGTTAACAAATGAAATATTAAAACGGGGAGATTCAATTTTTGCGATTACGGTGTACAAATATTTGAATACAACTAAACGTAAATTGACTGGCGTGATGTTCGCATTTTGCTAAATGGACATGTTTAAAAAATTCAATTGCAAGTATAATTCTAACACGTCATTAACTTCTTTAGTGCTCGTGGTCGAAGTAGACTAATTGAGCATCTTCGAGTTTGCCATATCGAAACGGTTGTTGTCATGCAATGATTGTAATTTTTTCTGAAAATACCTATTGGAATCTATATAAACGGATATTGCATCTATTGAACATCATGTTGTACCCCACTATAATTGCTGAAAACAGTTTTCAGTTGTACATTACAATTCCTATCCACTATTATATTCTGCAATGTATTTTTCAGTCAGTTCAGTTTTACCCTAGCCCATGATGATAGTTTCGTAACTTATCTACTGAATTTACAAGGTGAGCTTCCTACCGTTTTACTCCTTCTGGGTAATGAGTTTTCGTCGGTTGGCAAATACTACCCTACCGTAGTTTATTAGGTTGCGTGCCTATAGTTATTTGTTTAAATTAAATTATTTACTTAGTAGATGGTTTACATTAAATTAGTTTGCACTAAAAATTAGAGCCATGCATTTATTTCTGTACGATGAAAAAATTTGCGAATAGGATCTGCTGCTTAACGAGTATAGCGCTTGCTTCTGAAAACGAGCTATACATTTTGTGCTCAGGTTCGCTTCATACTAACGTGACAAGTTTTTTATTTACACATGGACTGCTAATTATTATATAAGATTTGCAACAGTCAGTCCTATTGTAATTGCCCAAACCTTTTGATTCATTACGCTCGCATGTGGAGAAAGGTTTGCGCAAAGGAAACTGACGATTGCACATGGTAATGATAATAATGGCAAGTTCGAGTATTTGCGCGCGAATTAAAAGGAAATTGACATTCTCAAACGCGTACTTGACCAGAATACATATGTATAGCGCGCTGGAAAACAAGCACTATGCTGATGCTTCTGCATGTTTCAATCTTTTTCTGCATGTTTCAATCTTTTCCTGCATGTTTTACTCTTTTCTGGCAGTCCCCTATTGGCAACTATTTTATAATATGGAAATTAATGAACCGTTCATTAGTACGACGGAAGTTTAGATCCGCAAGTTGTTTTATTAAAAAATATCATGCAAATTACAAATAATCATAGACACCTAAATCATATGTCAGTAAATTTAGTACGACGGTATTTGCCACTCTGCAAAAGCTTATTACACGGAAGGAGAAATTAATAGGAATCACTTCTTCCCAGTGGTAGTATTTCATCATAGGATAGAGTCAAATTCTGTTTTTGAGTCGCTCAGTTCTTCGTTTTTATATTCCTACGACGTTTTATTATTATTTTGTGATAGAACCGATGATCTCTTGTTTGAAATGTTGTCCCTTTAATAGAAAATCTCGATGTTTTGGGTCACCAGCAAATTCTGTTGCTAATGTTTCTTATCGTACGTCACTTATTGTTAGTTCATTAGACAGCACCGGCTATTGGTACAAGGGAAACTTTTATATTGGTTGCCCATGACTATGAGTTTGAATTAAATTATTTGGATAATAGAACTCTTACATTAACTTAGTTTGCATTAAAAGTTAGGGATAGCACTCATTCTTGTACGAGAAAAAAATTTGCGAATAGGAACTGTTGTGTAACGTGTAAAGTAGTTGCTTCTTCAAGCGAGCTTTACATGTTGTGCTCAGGTTCGCTTCGTACCAGCCATAGCGTGCCAACTTTTTTATTGATACAAGGACTTCCAATTATTGTATACCTCGTGCAGTTGTCAACCCAATTGTAATTGCGCAGAGTTTTTTTCGACAAATTACGCTCGCACGCGAAGAAAGGTTTGCGCAAGGTATATTGTCGATTGCAGGCGGTAATGATAATAATTGCACGTCCTTGTATTTTGGTGTGAATGAAAAAAAATTGACACGTTATAAAGCATACTTGACCACAATACATATGTACAGTCCGCTTGCAAACAAGCTCACGATATTTTTTGTTTGCAGTCCCTCATTGGCAACTACTTTCTAGTATGGGAGTTTATAAATTGTTCATTAGCACGACGAAAGTTTAGAACTATAAGTTATTTTATTACAAAATATGTAAACTAGTAAACAATCATGGGCATCCAAAATCTGTATCAGTAAATTTAGCGAGGCCCTCAGACCTTTCGATTCAGAATAAAGGGTAGTTAGGAGGAACATTTTTTTAGTTTCTTGCCTACTAGTTGTATGTGATCATATGATTTTAAGTAATATCAATTTTTCGACGTTTTTTTATTATTTTATGATAGAGCCGATCTCTCTACTCTTTGATATGTTGTTGGTTTAGAAGAAAATCTCCCCAGCACATTTCGTTTTTAATGTTTCTGATTAAACGTCACATATTTCATTAGACTTAGGCAACGTCGGGTGCAGATAAGGTGAGAACGTATATTTTCAATGGAAAAAAATGCGATTGAAATTGCATGTACAACGATCGAATGCTATTTCATAACTGTCATTTGATTTTTCTTCAGAAAGCCAAGATATCTTATAAAGTGTATATACGCGCGGTGTAAAGTTCCCCGGAAGATTTCGTTCCGTGGTCGAGGCGAAACGTTTAGTTGTATTACTATATTTATAAACCGTAAACGGAAATATTAAATTACTCCGTTTTAATCTCTCATTTGTTAAAAAGATTTTTAATAAACGATTGTGGCAAAAATCATACTAATTCGCCAATTCAACGTCCATTTTATACGGTGTGCTTCATAGAGATGTGAACTACATAGTCGTCAGAATACGCAGTCACTGAAACCGTAGCCTAAGATGATTGCTTCGATGGTAGTCCTGGATGCGACTACTGTTGATAGTGTAGCTCATTGAAAGTGATGGGTCCAGTGAATTGTTATTTTCTCTTTTCCTGTTTTTTGTAATATACATTTTGTGTACGAAATCCTATATTACAGATAATGATGCACCATACGTGATTGACTTTGCAAGTAATGCAGTAAACTAGTGTTCCGAAAAAAAAGAGACTTACGGTTTTGCATCGTGCTTATAACACGTGGACGATAATTAATAGTAGAATGCCCTTCTGACCATTGAATTTGTTTAATGTTCTAATTTATTATTTCTCTTTGTCTCTCTCAATTTTATTAATACTAAAAACGAGTTTTTTCATCTTACTATCCAAGTGAATGTTTGTATTTGTAACTGTTGTTGAACAGGATTTTTATTTTCAGCTTTCGTAACAATCATTTATTTGAATACTTCCTTCTATCGTTATTTTGCACAACGTTTGCATATCAAGCGCGCTGCAAATATACATAAGAAGGAAGGGGCGTTTAATTCGTAAATAATAATTTTTTTAAATGTCTGATGGTTAGGGCCGCGCGGGTCTCCATTCGCAGCAACCTCCCCGTGGTGAGACCTGGGCAATCGATGTTATTTATCATACATTTACCAATTCTATCACTTATTCTGTTGTGATAAAATTGTTAATACGTTAACATTGTCGAGCAAATTGGCTGCGATATGTTTAGTATATCCCCGGGACTGCCAAGCTTTTCTCCTTTAACGGCCACCGAGTCCCCCTGGCAGACCCTGGTGTATCCTATGCATAACATTTCAAATTCTTTTGATTCATCTTGTCACCGTCGAGGTATAGGATTAGACCAGTCATACAATGTATTCTTTCGGAATTACCGAGGTATTGAATACCCCTTTCCTTTCGAGTGTCACGCACAACGTTACCGACGGGTTATAGAATACCAACCCAGCCAAGTCACTGAAGAGTTATCTCTGTTCATTCTTCATCGTCGATAAAGAGATGATGACTGTGGGTAAAGAAGTGGCACAGTGACGCCGTGTATCATAGACGTAGATTATGCAGAAAACTGCAACCCCTTTCTGCTTCGGTTGTCCCCTTTTCAAATGTTGAACAGATGGCGCCTAGATGCAGGCAAATAATTTTCTGGGCATTCTACGCTCTGCAATGCGATGTGGTGGGATGGAACTTATAGTTGTGTTATTATTGCTATTTGGTTGTACCATGACCTCCTTTTACATGGCGCATATGCAGTTGTACTAACTGAATCTAAAAACATCGCCTCGAAAAGCGAATAGTAATTACTTATTTATGAGCTGGTGGACGCAAATTTATAGCATTATTTAAGATTTCTAATCGTGTCAAGTGTCGGCATGTTTACCACACCACACAGAATGCAAATATGTGTCACAGTTCTCAGATAGATTAGCAAAAATTTTTTCTCGCTTTGTTATACGCGCATGCATTTGCATGGTAAAACACATATCCGGCGTTATTCTCGATTCAAGTCTCATTTTTCGAAAATCCTTTCCCACTGTCTTCGTTCACGACAGCGGAACCTGGGTTGTTTCTGTGCGGAGAATACAGGAGGAGTTTCGCCGTTCTATAACACTTGATACCCGTCTCAAATGCTGTCGCGTAGCACACAAGCACAGAGGAGCGTGAATTTTCGATTGAACGATTCGTAGGTGCATGAATTTGACACGTACACCACACACGCACGGCGACGTGTACGAATCGAGCGGGCACTGGAATGATTTCTCTCTCGGTGTGTGCGCTACTGGTATATTTGTTGTGCGTGTTCCTCCCCACGTGGTTGTGCATGCCGCTCACACAGGCGTAAGTGCACGTCGATGCGACAGAGGCGGCGAAAACACGAATATGTACGATTAAATGTCCGTGTTGTCTCTCCCTCTCGTCGCGTTTATATACGAACGTCTAGCGACTAGCGGCTCGTCACGTGTACGTGTCAAAATCAATATTTGGCGTTACTGGGTTATGATAACATTGCATCGTATCGTCGATGCTCGTGTGTCTTACTTGTACAGTGAATCGACAGATCTGCGCTTACGTTTAATCGCATTTTCGGAGAACTGCTTTCATTGTTTTCACATTCGCCCAATGAGCGCGGTGTTGCGCGACAACGCAGTTTCGGGGACAAGAAAACCCCCGTACGATACTATGAGCGACGTCATTTTTGCACTCGTCGATGTCAATTGGAAAAAAGATGTTCAGCTCGTTCTCTTTGCAATAATTTCGTCGGCGCCGAGGATGGTTAGTTCGGGCGAAACAACGGAAAAGATTAACGCCGTGCGATACAATGGAATGGATATCGCCGGAACAGGATGGAAAAACAAACGGATCGAAAGGGACCCGCATAAATTGCGGAAAGCGTAGTCTAACAGGCAATGAATTTTAATACAGATAATTATCGCCGTAATTTGATGCAACCCCGTAACTTTCCAGCCGAATCGCTCTCGTTCTATACCAGCTACTTGGCATTCTGCGTTTCCGCCGCGCTTTCGTTAGGAATGTTGTGCTTACTTAGCTCGTCGAGTAGAACTCGTCCTCGGAGGAATACCGGTACACAACAGGTGTACAGCGCTCTACATAATGCATAGGGTAGATTTTCAGGAGCGTAACGTGCAACGCTGGAAGTGCATCTCCCGGCCTACCTTACGAAACGGTGGTCCCTTAATTTTTTCGCCGCAATAATACTAGCAACGATGGATCGAGGATCGAAGCATCTTGCCCAGAAGATGTCCGCCCGGATTGTCCCGCGAGGAACAGCGAAACGTCATTCTTCGACGTACCGCCGGCTCATTTGTCCTCGGAGCACGGATTAATTAACATTTTAACGAAACAAAGCCGGGCTTTTTTTTCTATCAACGTCGTTGCAAGACTTCGTACGGTTTGCGTTTAATCCCACCGGACGGGCACTTTTAATTACTCGATGCAGGGGTGAAAAAAAGAAGAAAAACAGATTTATCGTACTTAATATACCAGTTTCATTCGTTTATCCTTTCATGCTTTCAACGAGCATACGTCAGTCTGTCATGTTTGTCGCTCGTTTCTTCTACCATCGCTCCTCCTCGTCTCTCCTTCCATTTACGTTCCTCGTTCCACTCGTTTATCTCTGTACGGCCGTCCCCGTCGCTCCTCTCGGTCCACGCTGTCCCTCCTTGTTCGCGGGGACACAATTCTACTCGGCAAATTTCCACGCATGGGCTGGCACGATTTTTCGCGGCGTCCACGCCTATTTTCCGGCGAACGATTCGCCGGAGCGCGCCGAGATTTTCGGTCGACGCGGAGGCAGCTCGCGGAATTTTTCCGCGGGTGTCCGCCGACGTGTCCACGCGACAGTTGAGTAAATTACATTCGACCGTCGATTAGAAGCTACGGCGCCTATATCGCGAATGCCTATGGTGGTTAGAAAGGGAACAGAGAGACACACGCAGAGAGAGAGAGAGAGAAGAGAAAATGACTGAAGGCTAGGAAGGAGAAGAGAAGGCAGATAAAGAGAGAAACAGTGAAAGAGAGAGAGAGAGAGGGGGGGGGGGGGGAGCAACGGGCACGTAACGCGCGTAATTTATTTTTACGTGTCTCGGCGCAGTACGATTTAATTAAATGAAAGGTGTTTCGGTGCGATGCGTTTCACACTTTGACACCGCTCGATTTTATGCCCGTGGAAAACCACGCGAAAATAGCGCGCCTCTCCGTAAATCGTAGTCTATTTAATTAGCTCTTCCCGCAGAGTTCCGCAAATATTTTGCTTTATCGTTGCGTCCACACGCGTCCATATGTTTCGATTATGACCGGCGAGCAACGGAGCGAACGGCGTTTCGACTGTAACGCGAACGTCGTGGACACGAGCCGCGCGTTTCTGGAAACCCTGTGATTTCCCGTTGAAAGGGGGGGAGAGCAAGGTGTCGAGGGAGAAAAGGAATATCGCCCGGTCGGTTCATTTTGGAAGGAACCTTTGGACAATTGTGCGCGGACAGGGGAGAGCGGTCCGGGCAGGATAGCCAACAGGATGTCCAACTGGTGGCGGGCAGGGACGCATAGGATAAACTCGAGTGTACGTACGGCGGGTTCGGTGGAGTCACGCGTGTCGGAGAGAGTCGCGTAAATGTTAGCACGGGCCATACTATCTATCGTATCTTCTATCGCAACAGATGCCTGTTGCTACGCGGCCCGGGCGGTTCTGGCACGTTTTCGGCTGGTCGCGCAGAACTCGCCCTTTTTACCACGTGATCGGGCATTGACCCTTTGCCGGCGTGGCCGAGGGGTGGAAAACACGGGGTGTACACCGAGAAGGGACGAGACGGATGTTTCGCGTTCCTTTTTATTGATTGCGGGGTAGCGTTACTTTCAGATCGCGGGGCACCGCTCTTCTCCTTGTTCTCTGTCTAACGTGCCCGGCCGATCGAAGCGCTTAGGTCAGTTTCTATAGCCGCCGGCGGCTGCCACGGTCGAATGTTTCGTGGGTGTCGCCATCGACGAAATACAACGTCTCCCGGTGCATTCGCGATTCGACAAGGTTGCGGCGATCGGGGGCCGAGGGAGCCGCTCGCAATCGAACGACCCAATTCGGGGAGGAACGTTGGCCCAAGCTGTCCGCGTGCAGACAGTCGAGCGGGGAGGTACGGCGATTTCGGTTTGGGAAGGTTCCGCGGAAGACGAAGCGATCGGTTTCCTGTAAACTGAGCGAGAACAAAAAGTCTAACGTCCCTCTCCCGTAATTAAGGACAAAGAGGGTTAGACCCGTGGCCCTCCGTGGGACGGGGCATAGAGACATCGATCGGGTTCGTCGCGTGTAAACGCGCAGCCGGTTGGTATCTCGCGTAACGAACGTGCGAGCGCGAAGGTACTTACACAGGTAGGGCTGGCGCGCACGTGGCCAGTCTTGGCGAGATAAGAAGAGGGGAAGGTGCACGAGCGAGACGAAGGGTTAGAGGAGGGACGAGTTTCGAGGGTCCCGGACCTATCCCAAATCGAAGAAGCGAGGGGACACACCCCGAAAGGAAATGGAAAAGGCGATACAGGTTCGGTGTACAACCGAGGCTGGGCAACCTCGGAGTATCGGCGATCCTCTTTTTCGGCTCTTGTCGCCGTTCGCCCTCGCCGTCAGCACCGTGGGCAGTAAAAGACAGACAGAAAGCGGCGAGCACGAGGGGATCTCGCCCCATATCGCTCAACCCTTTCCAATACCCTCTCGCGGGTCCATCGATGCGTCCATCGGCTTCGTCGACGCGGTAACCAGAGGCACTTTGTAGCGTGGCAGGTGCGTACAGGCCGCGATGGAAGAATCGCCGCGATCCAGAGAAGCGGAGGAGCGGCAGAGCCATCTCGGAGAAAGAGAAAGGACCCTGGCCGCGAGAGGAAACGCGCTCGCGGGCACGGGGTGAACGGAGAAAGCCGGAAAGAGTGTGGGCGAGGGAACGAGAACCGAGGAAGCGACCGATGGAAAAGATGAGAAAGGTGGAGAGAGGGAGAGCGCGCGCGCCGACGCCACGGACAAGACGAAGCCGGCTCGCGACCGTCGGAGCGAGCGGGCCAACGGTGTCGGGGAGGGCGAGAGAGTACGAGGGTGACGAAGGGAGAAAGCTAGGAGACGGTGGCGCGAGAAGGAGAACGACCGAGACAGTAAGAGGCGGCAACGCCCATTTTTTGATAAGCTAGTTACCCGCCGGTAGGCTAGCTCTCTTGCGAAGGGCGGTGGGGTTTGGGGTGGCTTGGCAGAAGGCGGCAAGAGGCGCAGAGGCAGGAGGTTGAGGCCGAGGAGCTGGCGTAGGAGAAGGTGGAGAAAGAAGGGTGGGTACGGCGGGTGTCGGGTTCTACGGAGATCAATAACTGCATAAAAATAAAGTGAGGCTCTGGCCCGCTACCTTTAACCCACCGCCCCTTCCGAGTTCTCCACCTTCACCTTTTCCTCCGTCGCCCTCCCGCCCCTCGGCGTCCCCGCGCCATCGCCGCCACCGCCTCTACGCCACCGCCGTCGACGCCGCCGCCGCCGCCGCCGCCGCCGCCGCCACCGCGACGGCTTCGCTCGCTCTCCTTCCTTCGCTGCCCCTTGCAGCTCCTACCCGTCCTGCCGCGCCGAGCCTCTGTCGCCCTGCTCCCGCAACGCTCCGATCTCCTACGCAGCAACGTCTTTGCCGTGTCCTGCTGCCACCCTTCGAACCATTCCTCCAACCACCCACCTCCTCCTTGCCCTACCGACGCATCCCCACCGCCTGTTCCGCGCACCACCGATGAGGATCCAGAGGTTATTGCCTGTATTTTCTTAAGGGATGAATTTTTCCACGAGGACTGCCACGATTCCGTTGTTCGCTGCTATCTTCGAGACTTCTCTCGCTCTCTCCCTCTCTCTCGTTCTATTTCGTTCTCCGCTGTCCGCTCGCCGATCTGTCCCCTGGAGATGCAGAAAGGACGGGGTCAGTGGCCAGGCTGTTTCGTTTCCGGCGTACTCGATACACATAGAGTTTCCGGGTGGTCCTCCGGGGAACGGCCGATGAGGGATTGATCAATTTCGCGACGGAGATGCAGCTACGCGGCCAAGTAAACGCCGCGGACAATGGTATGCCTGTGTGTCACGAAGGGAGGAAAAAAGGAAGGAGCGCGGCGAACGGGGACAGAAGGTGACCGAGGCGAGTCGGGGCGGTCGTTCGACAACATTTTCGCCGGCCGTCTTTGATGCGCTACGCGCGCGTGCCTCGTCGAGGATAATGGGGATGCATCGCCGGGGTCAGAACGTTTCTCACGCAGAATAGACGAAACGAAGGGAAGGCCGCCTATGCCTCCCGCTGCTCGTCGGTCGCGACAAACTGCGGCGAAGAAGGCCGCGACGCAGAGGCGGAAGTTGGCCGACAATGTTGCGGCGCGATTGACGGATCGATCGATCGGCCGTCGAGCGGGAGAAAAAATGTTTTGGTATCAGCCGTTCACGGGTATCGAAGCGGACCGCGAGCAGCGTTCGGCGGGACACGGTTGGCAGGAGGGACAGAAGCGACGAGAGAGGGAATTACGATTCCGTGTATTTCGAGAGCAACAAGTACTTACAGTCCCTTTGTGGAGCACGCTACGGCTGGAGAGACATCGGAGGGAGCGCGGAACAAAGTTGCAACGAGCGCGCGCCGGCAACTCGCGATTACGTATTATACAATTCACGAGTGGCGCGTCGTTTAGACGCGGATCGGACGCGGAGTCGTTTTTTGCCATCGCCGGCAATTCGAGAAACAAAAACCGGCGTATAGCCGGGCGAGCTTTTCGAACAAACTTACGATGCGACGCGGCGACGCCGCGACGGCCGTCGTTGTCGTAACCCATTCCCCGGGGCGAATTTCGCTAATGAGTTTTGTTAAGGGACTTTTAATGAGGCCCGACGTTCCTCGCCGCACTCAAAAATGTATCTTGATTCGCGAGCCGCCGGAAAAATTCGCTAATCCCGTGCAATTTCTGGCCTCGATGGGATTGTCCGCGACGATTGCACGACCGCGACGAGCCGGGGATAATTAAAACGGCGAACGATTCCGCCCGATCCAGCGTGTTACTTCTAACGACGCAATCGCGGTTAATGCCAATAGGACGCGGACCTGCCGCTAAACGATCCACGACGCCTTTCGACGCCCTCCCCCGCCCGGGATCTCGTTCTTCTCGACGACGACCGCCTTTCGGGCGGAAGCTCGCTCGTCGATGGGTCGCCCCCCTTTATTTCCGGTATCGGTTTTAATACCGCAGTCCCCGCTTAGGCCGACGCACGGACGCGCGGTGTGGTTCGCGCGTAGACGCGCGTGACCCTCTCCTTTTTCGGCCCGGTATCGACCGCGAGGGGGCGGTTTCTTTTACCTGCGAAAGCAATTTCGCGGACGGACGGTGGCAATTTAGTAGAGGGAATAAAGGCGCGACGGGAGAAGTCCGGCAGGACGGACGACGCGCTCGTACTCGTCGCCGTCCCGAGGGGCGAAATGACGGGGCGCGATTGAAATTTTGCGCCCGCGTGCGATCGGTTGACGTTGGAAGGAATTTCGATTGTCGCGAAATGGAAGTTTTGCGCGAATTGATCGTCCGCGAGAGGGGTGATCGGCCGCTCCTACGGAATGTTCTCCTTGCCAGGCGCAACCTCGGAGCACGGAGGATGCCCCTATCGAGGGATCCGGAGACGCTCGATAGATTTCGGGGCGAAAGGGGCGCGCGCCCAAGGGCTCGTAAAAGTAATTTAAATTGGCTACTTTAAAGCGAAACCCGCGTTCTTAATTAACTTCGGCGGAATTAAGTGGACCTAGCGGGAAAGTTAAGGGGGGGATATTTTAGTTCACCTGGGATTGCGGGGCGGCGGTGTCGGTAATTGTACCGAAACTTACGATCCCGACGTCGTCCGAGCGTTTGCGCACCACGCTCGGCGAATGAAATTAATCAATTTCGCCGGGTCGATTATCTTCTTCGGATGGAGCCACGAAATTGCTCGTTTCGCGATCGCGAGAGCATCCTCGGGACGCTTTCGATAGAGCCTCGTTAACGTTGAGTGTCGCGTTTCATCGATCCACTTTAGTCCGCGTACGCGGTCCAAGTACGCAACAATTTCCGCTGCACGCTTTGCTTCTTACTACTCTTTCTTCGCGATACCCAAGCTTCCCGTCGAAAGCGCGAGAGAAATAATGGACGAAGGGCTGGCAACGTTCGTCGCAGGTTCCGCCGCCGAAAAATGTGTGTCGTCGCGGCGTCGGTGTAATCACGGGAGAAATTGTTCAGCCCTCTCGCCGGCGGAACAAGTGGTTCTCGAAAGGGCTAAGAAGGAATGAGGAGCCGAGCCGCCCCTGCGTCTACGTACGCCGCTCGTCCATAAATCACGTAGTAGGGGTAGGTCAGTGCGGGTTATCCACGGAGGGTTGAAAGTTTCAGCGGGAAAGGAGGCGACCCGCACCGCTCGAGACACGCAAATTTAGGGTGGGTCTTTCTTTCGTCGGTGGCGCACGTTTCGCTTGAAATTCTCGGGCTGGCGCGCGCGCGTTGGAAAACCGTTGAATCGGCCGTTGAATTAGCCGAACCGATCGTCGGAACGTCTAGAGTTTTAGACGGATACCGGTCGCGACGTCCGCGATCCCCGGGGCGATTCTGCACGCCGTCTTTGCTTCCCCGGGAAATAAGTGCAACGCC
This sequence comes from Nomada fucata, assembly GCA_948146005.1. Taxonomy (NCBI): domain Eukaryota; kingdom Metazoa; phylum Arthropoda; class Insecta; order Hymenoptera; family Apidae; genus Nomada; species Nomada fucata. Next base: position 7,096,860 of record OX411281.1, read on the forward strand.
GATTTTCGAGATCGCAATCAATTTTTAACCACCGGCCACGGTACCGTCACGCAGAACGGTTCTGATTCACGTCGTCGACGAGAACGGGCACCGGCGGGATGCCGAGGGTGCATTTCAAATTGGAATAACACCCCACCCCCGCGCGAAAGCATTTCGAGCGGAGATCGAGGCCTGGGCGAATAATTTCGCGCGTAGCCGTTTTCCCCCGACGTTCTATCCTCCCCCTCCCCGAAACGGCGATCACGGCGACCGCGAAGAAAAGTATGCACCTGGCGTGCGCCAGCCGCTATCGCGAGGAGAGCAGCCCGCCTCGCTCCGGATGAGTTCTTGATTGCCGACGAAGAAAAAGAACGTTCCTGCTGCGCGTCGATGCCGCGGAGAAAAAAAGGTGTACCGATACAGGTCGTTGAACAACACCCTGCAGAGCCCCTAACCCGGAAGTAAAAGCGCACGTACGCATCCGCACGGTTGGATAACAAATCGGCCATGGCTCTAGACAATAAAACTTTTCCTCGGAACTTTTCTAGTACGTCATTGATAATGCTCTCCCCGCGAGCCATCCGCCGTGCGCTTTGTTCGCCGACGATGAACCGCCCCCCCATCGGCCACGGCCGTGCCGCTTTCCTTTTCAAACGGCCGCGCCGCGGGAAATTCGATCGCGAAGATTGCACGCGACTCGTTCGATCCGCGCCGCGTTCCCGGAAAAGTTTGGGAGCCGCGTGCCAAGCGGGACGTCGGTTTTAAACGAGGACGCTCGGCCACCGGTCGCGAGGAACGGGACCACCGTACGCGAGCGACGAACAAAGGGGCGGCTTTTGAGCGAGGATCGATAGCTCGGCTAACGGCTGATGGTTGACGCTCATTTCGCTGATAGAAAGTAACGATTTGTCACACGCGACGCGTCCGTATCTTGCGAATTGACCGCGCACCGCGATACAGGTGTGCGAGGGGCGAAGGGAGACGCGCGAAACTCGCGAGCACGCCGGACAGGCAAGGCCGAAGGAAGATTTGCGATGCGTTTCCGCGGCGACCCCTTCGCCGTGACGCGCCTCCTTCCAGCCTGGACAATGCCTGGACAAAGCCGGGCGCTCGCTGGTTTACGAGTGAAAAGGGCGGCCGCGCGAGATTTTTACGAGGGGAACGTAAACTCTCATTTTTTTAAGGCTCCGAATGATACTCCCGGTTTTTTCAATCCGCGGCCCCCGGTGGTCATTGAATCGCTACGTTTCACTTTATTACGCGACGTAAATGCACGCGCATCGACGGGCAACATTTTTCTCTCTTTTTTTTTTCTTTTTTCCTCTTTTTCTTTCTTCCGCCCCGCAGCGGCGGCGCATCGCTCGTGAATTTTCGTAACGGCACCCTTTGATATCGTTCATTCAACTTTTCCGGATCTCCCCATGAAAAATCCCGGGTTGCAGCGGCGTTTGTAACCGCCGACGTAAACTGTTGCGTTAATGGAGACTAGCAGGCGCACGACAACCCCGTAACGTTCTTCCCCGGCATAAATACCCGTGCGCGCGGAGATCGAACAAAGATCCTCCGCTCGCCGAGGGGAAACGTCCGCGCGTATACCAGACCGCGGACTCCTAAGCATCCGAGCTCGCTACTTAAACGAACCGTGGCCTCCATTCGTCGTTAATCAAGCCCCCGATCGATACGCGTGCCATCGCGAAATTAGCTGGAATCGCGGAAAAGAATTCTGCGCGCGACACCGTTGGGCCAGCTAGTAGCCGACGGAGTGGCCGACGGAGTGTCCCGGCGAAGCCGGATGCGCGACGAGAAGAATCGTTCGCCCGTCTTGGGACAGGTGGGACAACATTCGGGATCGGCCGGTGAAAGGACTGCCGAGGATGGGCCGGACGGAATCGGCGTAAACGGGGAAGATCCGCGATCGCGAGAGAAGGCGAGACGCGACGGCCGGTGGACGGGGCGGACGGCAGAGGGAGAAGGAGAGAACGAGGAAGAGGCGAAAAGAAGAAGGGACAAGGGAGGAGGGTGGCGGCACATAGCGTGGAGACAGAGGGACGTTCTGAAAGGGGATTGCAGTGCGAGTGCAATACTTTTCCGTGAGACGGCACCAGTGTCGTCAGCCCTGAGGGGTGGGTTCGGGCTGGACTGGGGGTGTGCGTGGGGTCAACGACCGCAGTTGGTGTGGCTTCCCCCTACCTGCCACCTCGTACACCTACTCCTCCCTCCTCCAGCCGTTCCTCTTCTTCCAACCCCTTCGCCGCTCTCTTCCTCCAGCTACACTCTCCCCTACGCGCTGTACGCCAGACCACGTTGCGGCAGCGAAGGTTGGGGCAGGTTAGGCTTAGCCTAGGGTTCAATATCGGGGAAAACACGGGCTTTTATTTGACCGCTCGCAACGTTCTGTGCCCTCCCCGTGCCTTTGCTGGAGAGAGAAGGTTGCCCGAACGAGGGGCGGGAGAGGGAGAGAGATCGCGGTACAGATGAAGGGAGATGTTTATCGAGAGAAACAGAAAGAAACCGCGGAAGAGACAAAGAGAATGTGGGCAGGGGAGGGTGAGAAGGGGAGAGAGAGAGAGAGAGAGTGCGGTGCGTGCGTGCGTTCGTTCGTTCGTTCGTTCGTTCGTTCGTTCGTTCCTCGTTCGTTCGTTGCTACGTGCGTGCGTACACGCATTGGTTTTGTACTTCTATGATCCTCTGAATACACTCGGGCCGAAAGGGGCTGCTTTCGCGTCGACTACGGCATGGGAAAAAGACCGATGCAATTTATTGGAAAATTTCGAATTCGGTTTCATCGGGGATCGGTCGAGTTGTCTTTGAAGCGCGAGCGCGCCGCCCTCGTGATAAGGACCTTATCCCTTCGTTGCTCGAGGAGCGCGTACTTTTCTTCCCGGGTAGGGTAGCGTTTGTAGGGTAAATAAATTCAAACGGGAATCGCGATTATACGTCCTTCTTTTGCTACCCGGTTGAAGCGTTTTGTTTTTGCCAACCGGAGATCGTTGCTACGCTCCGCCGAGGCGAGGGTTCGAGTGCGCATCTAGGGACGATTCATGCCCTCCCGCCGCGTATCGTTACATTTTCCGTCCATTCAAATTGAACGCGACCCCGCGTCGAGGGCAGCACGGAAAACGTTCGATTTTCTAAGACGGGCTCGAGACGACCGGGGTCGCGATCCGAGGATGCCAGCAGCTGTGCCGGCTTACGATTCGCGGCTGCCTCGTAACCGGCGTCCCACGATCGACCGCATAATGGTTTATCGAATTAACAAAGTTCACCGTTCGGCGGCAACCGGACTGAAATGCCAATACGATCTTCGGGTTGCCCTTTCATCGGGGTCCGGTTGCCGGATTCGCCGCGTGTCGCATGGGCCAATGCGCCCCGGAACACGGGGGGTCACCGCGTGGCTATCGTTACGTTTAATTGACAGCCGAATAACAAACGACGCGGACTGGACAATGTATTCGTTCATCGAGAGGCTGACGTTTCTTCGGGGCGCACCGCCCGATCTACAATAATAATATACCAATGCTCGAGCAGCTCGGTCGCGCGAGACGACGACCCGAAGCGCACCGTGATACATGTCCGCCTGGAGACGGTTGAAATTAATCGACGACGATTGGTGGGTCCTCCGATCGGTCGAAGGACAAACGAAAAAGGGAATAGACGCGCGGAGAACGAAAAGGTGTTCGGCAAGATGAAAGAGGTGGCGAGCGGGAGACGATGGGGAAAAGTGAGGCGAGGAGGACACGGGCGGCGACGAGAGGGAGCGAAGGACGGAAAACGGGCAGACGGATTTGCGGAAGAACGGGAAGGGGCACGGGGAGTTTGGGGGAAAGGAACGCCGAGCTGCCAATCAGTCATTAATTAGGAACCGCTCGGAGTTTGTGCTATCCCGCTGACGCGTGGAGGAGCCTGCGCGAGGAGAAAGAATCCGAACGTCGACGGAAAGTAGCTGCACCGTCCAGACATTCGTTGCGCCGCGGATGACGATTATCGTAACCGGGTTACGCAATCTCGTCTTGCAGTGGACAACGAGATCGCGTAACGCCGCTTCGCAGAAGGTATCGGCAGGCGTAAAGCGTTCGCGAAGAATCGTCTCTGCGTGCCGCGCGGCGATTCGCGTCGCCGAACCTGGACGAGAATCGAACACTTGGAAAATTATGAAACACGGACCGAAGTTTCGATTGGGACGACGATCGGGTCGCGAGGGGGCCCCCGTCGGGATCGTTGTTCCGCCGTGGCATTTGTGCTGGTGACGGTGCACGAGAAGGGCGGAAGGTACTTACCCGCGGCGGTGTTTGGCGTATCTTTATCGCGAAGTGGCTCGCAGCTTCGAACGTTGATTGGCTGGGAGAAGTCCTCGAAATGGAACGGTGATTCCTCGATCGCTTTGAGAGGCAGTAAACGCGTCAGCAATTAAGCGTCGTCGCTAAGGAAAGCAACGAGGGTGGAAAAAGGAACTGGAAAACGCCGGGCAAACGGTTACAAGTACCTATTTCATTAAAGAACGGCGACGCGTACCCCCGCCCGCGGGTGTACTAATTATTCGGTCGATTTCTTAGTACGACGAAAGGCGAAGGGAAAGCAGTCGATGCGGCGTCGGCGCCCGCAACGGCAGGGGGAGGGAAGTCTTCGAAAAATCGTGAATTTTCGTTTCATCCCCATGGCGTTTGCTCGCGCGGCCTCGCTCTCGCTCGCGCTATTCGCGATCGATAGCGCGCCCGAATCGTGCTTCTCGCCGCGATACGAAAACAGCACGCCGCTTCCGATCATTATCTTTACGGCGATGGGTTCGGCTTAACCGTATCAGCAATCAGCTGATTGATCTATGCACGCGATGAAATTAGGGCTGGGTGAAAGAGCGACGGACGAGCAGCAAATTTTTTGCCGATCGCACGCGGACCGTACGTGTCCGACTGCTGTTCCGAATCAGACCGAAACATGCCAGAGGCCGCACAGGCGTCACTTGGGCGAGATCTGAATTTCCCCGGACAAGAGAGCGCAACGGGAAATGTGGAAAGCACCGCGCGGCATAAACCTAAGCACTTAAAGCGTACAAGAGCGTTCAAGAGTTTGCGCTTATTGTAAAAACCATGCGGAAAACAGGATTTCTCGAATCGTCGGATCGCGAACAAAATTTCCGCGAAGCCTCTCTCCTTTCTTGGGTGGCCGTATTTCTCGCGCGGCCTCCTCGCTTCCTGTCTCTTTTTCGAACCGGGGCCGCGCACACAAGCGCGAGCGCTCGCGCGCACACTAGAGAGCAGAATGGAAGAAAGAAAGAAGGAGCGGCGGGGAAAAAGGGAAAGTCTAATCGAGGCAGCTTTGAACGTCAACACCTCGCGATAGAAGGTCGACGCCGGGCGCAAGAAAGTGAACTGGAATCGGGGTTGCCACTCGAGAAACGGGGTGCCGTTGCGGGCAATTATTATCGTCGGCTGACAGGTAAGAGAGGAACTCGGCGCACCGCTCTCCGAGTGGCTAATTGCCGGCATCACCGAGACTCCGTGCCCTCCTGCGAAAAGCCGGTAGCTGGATCCCGGCGAGCTTTGACGAGTCTAATCGCTCGTGCAACGAACTGGACCGTGCGATCGCAAATTGCGCGTTCCCTCTTCGGGCGTGTTCGTTTCGCCGAGGAGCCTCGCGGAAGGAGCTTCGCCGCCCTGCTAGATGTCGCGAGAATTAAATCTTCTTCCCCCACCCCCCTGCCCCTGTCCGCCTGAAATTTTCATCGAGCCGCGCAACCGGAACGTTACTCGTTTCCGCGGTTCGACGGCGTTTCGGAGTTCGCCTCCTCGACCTTCGAGTCATTCTTCCGGGGCGGATATCTGAAAGGACCCCCGGAAGTCTGTCGCGCAAGTACCTCCAACGTTATTCTATTTCCGATTTCGCGTCGTTTCAACCCGACGTTAGACCTTCTCCTCTATCCTCCACCCCCTTTCGTCCCCGCGCCGTCTCGCTGTCACTCCCTCCCTCCCTTGCCGTTCCTCGGCGAGGTCTCTCGCGGGCGCAGCCTGCTGTGAAATTGCAAAATTTTCGCGCGTTTTGCGGGCCTCCTGCAGACGAGTCACCCGGTGTGCACGCAGACTGACTGGATTACCAGCTAGGCTTTGAGACCCACCAAACAGACCGGAAAATATGCAGGCTGCATAATTCAGCATGCTCGTACGTGCATGTGCGTGGACGGGGCACGCGCGCGCGTGAGCGCTCTCGCGAGCGCGGCCGCGCAACGCGCTGCGCACGGCACAAAAATTTTGCCCGGTATCAAGTTGAACTTCCTCTTCTGTTCTCGCGCCGCGAGAACCGTGCCGCTGTCCGCGGTTTCGTTTTCACCGAAACAACGGCGACGCGATCCCTCCTCGTCGCCCGGCCCGAGTTTTCTCGACGACAACGACGCTCGCTCGCGCTACGCGGATTCGCCGCGAGCGGAACGTTTCCGCGACGGCGAGGCGAACGGCGGTTCCCGTCGCGGCGCCGCGCCGGTGACGGAAGGACCGATTCCGGCGTAGGGAGAGCGAAGAAAAATCGCGGTTCGTCTGTTGCGAGGGTCAGCCTTGGCCTTGAAGCTCGCCGACTTTGTCGGCGGATCGGCGCGTTTCGGGCGGCCAGCGTCGGGAGCACGGCTGGCGTTTCACCGATTCGGTTTTCACGCGGCGCGAGATCGATCCGGAGCAACAAGTATCTCGCCTCCTTCGAACTGAAACCAAGGAAACCAGTCAGCCAGCCATGAACCGGAGCCGCGGCGAAGTCTGCCACGGGGAACCAACTTCCCTCCTCGTTCGTTGCCCCCTCTGCACCTTTTTTTCTTCAGCGCAACGCATTTCCAAATGCGACGGATCGCACTCGACTCGAATTCTGTATCGCCAACGGGAGAGCCGTTCTCGGTACGCGCGAGGAACGGCGACGAGCGAACGCGATGATATCACGGGCTGGACGGATAGCCGTGTCTGGAGAATGCCCGCGGAGGCCGTAATCGCACGAAACGATCGTTGAAGCGTAAACGGCGGTGCCCGTTGAATTGGTCTCGTTAAGAGCTACGCCGAATTTCGTCGTCGACGCGGAGCCTCGTTGGCTAGGGTCAGGGCCCGCGCCTGCCGCGCACTCGCCGGAGCAGATATTTTCAGCACGAGCAGTAGGCGCACAAATGTTCGGTGCTGTCGGTCGTCGAGACGCGGTTGCAGGTCACTCACCGAATATGAGTAAAGCTCCAGTCATGTCCTCCTCTCCGGGCGAGCGCGCGCCTCGATTTCGAATTCGTTTCGCGTAGAAACGCGTCCACCGGCGAACACCTCGCCGCGGCCACGCCGAAACGCTTTCCGCCGGGACGTCTCGAAACAGCTTCGTCGCGCCTCCGACGAATAATCGGCAATCGCCGCGCGCGCGCGAGGGATCGCGGCGCGCCGGCCAACCGGAAGCGGTCGAATTTCGACCGGCCGAGGAGACACGTACGCGCGAAACGGATGGAACGAGAAAAAGCGGGACCGCGCGCGTACGTGCCCGGGCGATAAAAGTGTACCGCGTCAATGACCTTGCGTGCAAACGCGTGCGGGCCTTTAAGCGTAGGTGGCGAACGAAATCCGCTTTCGCGGCGCGGACGGAGCCGAATTTTAACGCGTCGCTCCCCCTCCGCCGCCGGCTCGTCGGATTACGTACAATTTCTGTTCCTGCGCCGCCCTACCCCGAAATCGATTCGATCGATCCTTCGAAATAAACGCGGCGCCCTTGACGCGCGAAGATTTTGCCGGCCGCGGGGTAACGACCGCGCCGCGTTCCTGAATATTCCCGTTTCGATGCGAGGCGCATAAGTTCCATGGTGGTCTCCGGTTGGACATTAATAAGCCCGCGAGGCTTCTCCGCTTACAGCTTCGGGTCGGGTTAATCGGATTTGCGACGAGACCGGCGACGACGAACTGCTCGTCAAAAATCAGCGTCAACGACCGATCGATCGATCGTCCGCCGCGTGAATCGTCGAACGCTCATTCCGGTGACCCGTCGCACCGTTGCGCCGTTGCGGCTGAGGTCGTGTCGGGGTATCGAGTCTAATTGTAGGTACGGCCGGAAGCCGGGCGACGCGATTGTTGCACCGAAAAGCGAAGAAAGACCGGCCGAAGGATAGAGCGAGCGGGATGGCAGGCGCGCGGTGGTAACGAAAAAAAAAAACAACGAAGAGACACTTTTGGAGCGGACTGTACGCGAAACGGCGGGGCATTTGTTTCGCCGCGCGAGGAACGCAACGAGTTCCCCCGTGCGGAAGGTTAGGGCCGGATGTCGGCGGGGAAACTTTTGACCGGGCACGCACCAGCCTCGCGTCCGCCGAAAGGCCTAACAGGCGATTTGGGGTAGGTCCTGGCCGGGCTCCGCCGACGAACCGACGAGCCTCGGCCTCGTCGAGCAGCCAGACCCGCCAAGAAGAGGGAGACACTCGAATCGAAAGGAGCCGCGGCACCGGCTGGGAAAGTTTTGTCGGGGCAACGCGCGACTCCGTTCCTCGTCGTTGTACGCGTACGCGAAAGACGCTCCGCGTCCGCGTATTCGTGAAAAAAGGGTTTCCGTTTTTTCTTCTTCGTTTTGTTTCGTTTTATTTCTTCTCTTCCCCCAGTTTCGCAGAAATTGCCTCGCTTACGCAATTGTGCCGGCGAGTAATTTTAACGCTGTCGCCCCGAGCTCCTTGCGCGTCCTTTAAACGAATTCTTTGTTTCGGATGCGAGGAAAAGCGGCGGGAGGAAGAAAGGGGTGGGAGAGAACTGTCCCGTCAGTATTTCGGTTGCCGGTCGTTTATGCGCGGCGAAAGCGCGGAGCTTTTGTTTCGCAGAGAGGCGCGGGGCTAGCGCCAAGAACGGAAAAAAGGGGCCAAAATCATGGGAGTCCGTGGGGTTGTTGAAAAACGAGCCAGGCGAATCAGCACGGGTATCGATTTTTATGGTTTGTGTAATTTACGTGACTCACTCGTGTTCGCGAACCCATAGGCGTCGATGCGGCGCGGCGTTTCGACGAAGCAGCGCCGAGCGTACGTGCATGCACACGTAGCCGGGCGGGCAGCCGTTTTTAAAGGTTTCCCGGAGCGGATCGTTGGACAGAGGGAACGCGGCGAATCTCGCGAAAAGAACGAGAAAGGGAAATAGCGGTCGGCCGATCGATGGTCGCGCGCGGCGAGTGGCCGGAACGGTCGAAAAGCGAGGCGCGAGAAGAAAAGAATTCCTTTCGCGGCGGATCGATAATCTGTCCTGGTCGCGCTGCTGACCTACCCTCCCGTTCCGCCGTAAACTACCGGAGTCCAAGGAGAATAGTTTGCGAGTTCGTTGCCGCGGGAACTTTCTCGGCGCATACCTGCTTCTTGTATACACTTCGCCGCGTGTCCGAGAAAGAATGGAAATTCTACTTGCGACTGGCCGGTGCCGCCTATAGCTACCCGGTCGAACCGTACCCGCGCGTACGCCGCGATCTAATCGCGGCGTACATTAATTCCCTAACTCGACGTCCTAAATTGCGTAGCCGCGTGACCGCGGCCAGCACCGTTCGATCGATTGTCGCGGCTGGTTTCTCGCGTCCGCGAGTCGACGGGGAGACGACGACGACGACGACGACGACGACGACGACGACGACGATGGCGAGTTTGGAAGAAGCGCGGGTACTCGACGATATTCGGTCGCACGCTTGCACTTGAGCCTCCGACGGGCTGAACGGGTGTGTCCGTAGGCACAATGGGCCCACACGCTTGCACGTGAAATACGGTGAAACGGGTGGAGCGGGTGAAACGGGGAGAGGGAGGGGGCCGGGCCGCACACACGTAAACGACGCTCGTTACACGCGGCCGTAATGCACACGGTATCGATCGGTGTTTTTGCGCCGTATGACAACTCGTTACGGAACGCTGATCGAAGCGCGAGCACAAAGTACACAATTACGGTATGTTCACGGTGAACGCACCGTGCTCCGAAACGAAGAAAATTGCCAGAGAGTTTGGCCTTTTCACCGCGCTTAATTCCTTTCTCTCCATTTCTTCTTCGTCTTCTTCATCTTCTTCTTCCTTCTCTTTCCTCTCGCTTTTCCGCCCCCTCCACCCCGTAGACCTCGCCGTTTCTGCTCCCTTTATCTCGCCCCCTCTCTCGCGCCTTCCCATCGAAAAATGAGTAAAAGCGAGGCCGAGCGGCTCCTCGTTCCTTCCGGGCCTCTCGACGACCAAGGGTTCGTCGTCGACGGAAATATTAGCCCGACATTTTCCTGCTGATTTGACTTTAATATCGGCTACGGGACGACGTTCTATTTGCCAAGCTGGCCGCGAGCAAAGGGCACAATGAAAATATTTCGTTACGTCGTCGGACGATATTTGCGCGGCGGGGAGAGAGAGAGAGAGTGAGAGAGAGAGAGTGAGAGAGAGAGAGAGAAAAAAAATGCCGACCGATAAATTGGAAGACGGGCGCGTCCGTCTTCGTTGCTCGGGCGTGCTGCGTTACGGATGGAGGAGCGCGAAGGATACGAGGGAGCCCATCGGGCAGATATCGAAGGCGAGTACACGGGAGGAGACGATACGGGGCCCGGCGCGATGGAAAGTTGGCGAGTTTTCGTTGCACTCGTTACGTCGATAATAGGCACCGCAGCGTGAACGTTGGCGAGCCGGGAAGACCAAACTCTGCTCCCGCAAGCACCCTTCACGTTCGAATCGCTCGGGGACGAGGACGATGGTTTTAATTGACCTCGTCGAGCGACAGAGGCGATCCTTCGCCCCTTCGTGCACGGCGGAGTTGGCTTCGAAGGGATGCTGAAAAAAATGCCCTGGACGGTCTTCGACAAGTTTTCCCAGCGTGCTTTAATGGTTTTCGCAAGAGAAGGAACCCGGCCGAAGCAACGGCCGGTGCCGCGCGGCAGTAGGCCGCGCGATGCGAAAAACGGGGCGGACGACGGGCCAAACTCCTCGCGAACGAAATCGAATAAAGTTAGTGGGTCGTCGAGGACGAGTGGGTGCGCGCGCTATCGATTCGGTTTCCTCGTTGGCAGAACGAGACAGGCCTAGGGTAACTCGGGCCGCTTAATCGGCACCGCGTTATATTATAGGGGTAGGTTCGAAGGGCAGGTTATAGGGAATCGGAATGCAGGATTAGTCACGAGCAAGCTTGCCTCTGGGTAACGACAGCTGCTACCGCCATGCACCGTCGCCGTCATCAACGGCGACTATCGACGCCATTAACCGACGGATATACCGGTACCGGTGGTTAGTGTCATCTACATTCTACACGGAGATTCGCGCAGGTAACGTCGACGGGCCGGTGAATACAAGGGCTTCCTCTATCTCTCACTCTCTCTCTCTCTCTCTCTCTCCCTTTCCCTCCCTTTCTTTGCATCTCTCCTCTGCGAGCGCGAGCTTCGATGTTGCGGGGTTTCCGACCCTTTCCAATGAATCTTCGAGAACCAAGTGAATGGCGTTCGACGTTATCGGATACGCGCGCCCTCGCGAGATTCCACCGTCGAAATTCTTCTCGGGATTGATCGCGCGTAAAGGGGATTACGCGGAAACGGGCCACGCGCGGGTCCCCGTCGCATCTTTGAATAACGACCCGGCAGAGCCCCCGACTATTCTTCCGGATTCGCGCGACTCCTAACCCGTTTGCCTTTGTCTCGCGAACCTTTGATTCGCAACGCCCGATAGCTGCTATTTGAATTCTCCAGGATTAAACGCGGAGAAGCATCACCGGCCTGTCTACCTCTGACGCGGCTTTCATCGCTGAAATTTCCGTTTAAAGATAGCTCGGGCGAGGCGCGCGAGCGCGTTCGACAGATGCGCCGGTTGCGCAAAAAGAGCTCTCCGCATTTTTCCCGCGCCGCCCGTACTGTTTCCCCTCAAGTGGCGGCGTAACTCTTCTTCGGTTTCGAGCCTGTGTGTAATTTAGAGCCGTTTCGACGTCGCGCGATGGAGGACAGCGAGTCGGATAGAGAGAGAGAGAGAGAGAGAGAGAGAGAGGGAGAGAGATATACAGAGAGAAAGAGGCCTGTATAACCCTTCCCACCGTTCTAGGGATCGTCAGCAGGACGAAGTGGGAGCGACGCGAGAAGCGCTACCAAATTAGTGCCAACGAGTTCTACTTGCTTAAGATCGTCTCCGGTTGGGAGAAAAAGTAAGGCTATCGAACTAAGGGACAAACTAGGCGCTCCGGTCTTGCCCGCGTCGGGAGTTTGCGTGTTTCGCATTTTCGAAACGTCCTCCTCGACTAGGACGCCGGGGCAGCGGGGAAATTAAACGTTGGACGGGCAAAGAAAAATAGCCGATAGCTCGGCGGACGGCGGCGCGGCAGGGACAACGAGAGGGGGCGCCAGGTGGATGATCCACCGAACCGTCTTCGGAGGATGTTGCCGGTCGCGAGGGCCGAAGAAAGGGCCGCCGAGAGAGGGACCAAACCGGACCGGACCGGACCGGATAGAGGACCGAACGGCGAACCGAGAGGGATAGAGGGGCCGGAGGGGGTGGTGGGACAAAGAGGCAGAAGGGCAGATTGGCCCAAAAAGTCGAGCAAAACTCGAAGAACTCCAGGACGGGCCAAGGACCGACGGCGGTTTTCTTGCCCCTCCCTAAACCACGCGTTGCCTTCTCGGCTCCGTCCTTTTTCTACACCCGTTGGCCCCTTCGTTCCGTGCAGTCCCCGATCGTTGTCCCTTTCCCTCCTTCGCCGCCTCCTCTCCTTCGCTCGCGTCTCGGTCTGGCCGAATGCCCGCACCTGCGTGCGACGAAGAGGACGCGCCGTGGTCCCGGAGCATGCCAAAGGGAGAACGGGAAAGGAAGACGGCACTGACCTAAAGCAACATGGTCGGCAGAGCCTGATCCCAAAGCGGCAAGAAGAGAACGAACGCGTTCGGTTGGAAGGAGAAAAATGAATGGCGACGAGCGGGGCAGGACCCATTCGCGCGACGACTCCATTATCGTTGCTCGTGTCCGGCGCTCCGTTTCATCCGTTGGACCTCGTGGAAGTCGGAACCGAACGGAACAGGTCGGTGGATTTTGGGATACGGGGGGGGGGGAGGGGGGGGCTACGATCGGTCGCATCGCTACAGCGATTACGCCCTTCCTTTTTCAGCGAACATCGTCGACGGGCGTCCGTTCCGCAACGGCGACGACAACGGCGACGAAGGAGTCCGCGTCGAGGAGACTCGGGGTCGAAACGGGGTAGCGAAGTTTGGCTCGAAGGAGAGATCGGGCCCCGCTGGGAACGGAAGAGGCGCGCCGCGAGGACGCATTGTTCCGGCGTGGCAGATGGCGCCACCTGCGCGAACCCGACACGCAAAGGGCCGCAGAAACGGTGCATCACCGGTGCAAATAGAATTTCAAGAGGTGCACATTAAACGCTTTATGTCGCTGACGCGCAACCTTTTACGACCCCGCGGACCGTCTCTGTGGTAATACGACGAGGAGCTTTTGAACGCCGCTGCAAAGTAACGCGCTATCCCCGCGAAACTTCAGCCCTCGGATAAATAAAGAATGTTTACGGATTTCTTTTTTACGCCCGGCAGAGGAGCGGCGAGCTTAATAATACCGCCGTCTCTTGCGCCCGGGACGCTCGCGCGGTTCTCCGATTCGAGGGCTCGTCGATGGGCACGCGGGGACCGCGCTGAATCGCGCGCATGCAAATCTCCACCCTTTGCGGAAACGCGGAGAGCCCGGTTCGTTTGTTCATCGCGGTATAATCGGACGCGGTGGCAGAAGAGCAATACGGCAGGACCCGGCGAGCGAAACGGGGCGAGTGCCGGGAGGATCAAAAGGCTGGGCCGACGGGCGAGGAGTTTCGTGCCCTGTCGAACGGTCGCGATGACCCACTTCGACGCGGCTCGATTCCGCGTATTACCGAATGTCGCGGCGACGGTTCGCCGCACGGTGCTGCTAATTATCGCGCAACAGCGCAAGTGGCGCGTCAGGTGGTTTGCGGTTGATCCTATCGCGAAATGCGATTAACTCAGCCGGCGGAGGGGAAGGGGGCAAAGTTCGCGGAGTTTCCGACGCCTCGAAAGAACGCCGGCCCCCGTCCTTGATAGATAGCCCGCCCTTCGAAAATTGAACCGGACGTGTCGGATCTCGTTTGCGGGAAGGGGATCGCGGCGCGTCGGCCTCGCGTTTTCAACGGAATCCCGAGGAATCGAGGCGGCGGTAAGAAATCCAATATTCCGTGTGCGCGGCGCGTCGCGTCCGCCGATCTACATGCAGCCGGGCAACGCGCCTCGCCGTCCTGGAAAGAGAGGCTACCAACGCACGCGGCTGACCGAAAGAAGAGGCAGCGTGGCAGAGAAGAGGAGAACGGGAGAGAATCGGCGCGGTGTATACACGAACGACGAACTACTTTTTGCCAATCTTCTCCTCCGCGTGTATACGTCTTGACTCGTCGGGCCATCCTTCGCGCACAGCCTCCCCCTCTTACCTCCGGGCCCTCCCTTCGCGTCTCTTCTTCCTCGAGTCGTTGCACTCCCCCAGCTGGCGAAGCCTCCGCACTCGATCCTGCCCACCGCCCCGGCTTTGGTCTCCGCTCTTCTATTTCTCTCGATTTCAAAGCACTCAAACAGGTTTCAAAATCCCGCCCGCGGAAAAATCGCTCTTCCCCCTTTGCCACGGCGTTCCCTCCTCGCCGGACCCGTCGTTATCATCGCGGCGGTGCCGCGACGCGATCCCAACCGCTGCATGCGACGCCGATCAACTTTTCGTTGCCCCCTTGGACGCGTGCTCTCCGCTCTACCCGGGCATCCCTCTTCCCTTGTCGGCGACACCGACAAACACCTTCCTCGCGGACGCCAGCATCCGTCCGTCGAACCGTCGGCATCTTCCGCGTTGCCCCGAGAACTTTGCCCCGCGGCGTTTTCCGACCAGCCCAGGGTGGGGAGAAAAATCGAGGGAAAGGGGCGAACGAGCGTGGAACGGACGACAGTCCGAGGAGCGGAAACAATGCCAATTTAAGCCACGTGCATCGCTTTGGCTTCGTATTTAGGTGGATAATTGGCTTACCGTGGCGGTCTGCCGGGCAGCCCACTTTCAGCGCACCGTCTCCGTCTCCGTGGAGTTATTCGCGCGACGGCCTCGACTTTTTCGCGCGATAACCGTCGCTGCCCCCTTATCCGCGAGGTCAGAACCGGTCGATGCGAAAATTTCTCGAAAAGTTGCGGCCTTCGGGCGTCCCGTCTAGAAGTTGCGTACCTCGCTCGCTCCCGAACGAATGATCCCTTTCCGTCGATGCGTGCTTGGAAATTTCAGCGGGGTCAAATTTTGCGACTCCAAGCTCAACTCCAAGTGTACGTTCCCGACACCGCCCGGCACAGATGACTCCGGAAAGACCCGGACCGAGTACGCCCGCTGCCTACGTCAATTTCGCGGTGAGCCGTAATTCGAGTGGCTTCGGAGGCTCGATTTCGAACGAGTTGCGATAAGCGGAACGCTTCGATAACGACGAAAAAGCTGTTGCAGGCCTGTGCTACCTGAACGCGACAATTGATTTCCTCGATAATGCAGCGGCGCAGTGTTCGAGCACGATGGATACGATTCACTCGATTACATTTATGCCCGCGCGCATTTGCTACCGATACTATTGCTATTATTTTATTAAACAATTAAGCGGCTTAGCCGACGCGCGTCGCCGCAAACAGGTTACACGATTTGCCGGGTATCTCTGAAACTATCGCCGCGTTTTAGGCATAGCTGGCGTCGAGTTCGAGGGGATTACGAATCGCGAAATATCGCTGGCCGATATGTATGTGCAATATATATATATATATATTTTTTTATCACGAAGCGGTCGATGCGTGGCCGAGGTACGAAGTTTCGAGTGGACGACGATATTCCTCCGGCTTGCCGGAAGACGATTGTATTCGAGAGGAACGATCGGAAAGAGGGCTCGAGTATCGAGGACGATTCTCGAATGCAAATATCGATGGACATTTTTATGCACCTCGCCGTCCCGTTGCGCACAGTTAAGCTTTCGAGCTCCCCGTTGACTTGCAGATCGCGAGCCGAATTTGAAATTTTAAAGCGTCCGCCTTGCGCGCCACTTCCCGCGGTTCTCCGCCGTCGAAAATTGGCCCTTACCCCACCCCGGGGAACGCCGCCGTCGGGAGGGTCTCCGCGGGGGACGCCGGGACTCAGTGACACCGATACGAGTACAAAAGGTTCGGTTAATTTCACGAGGTCGTCGAGCACCGTCGTCGAGGACGTCTGGAGGGTTTTCGATCGGCCATCTCCTAGAGACGAAGGAGTGCGCCGGGTCGAGGAGGGAAGGGGGCGTCGTCGCGGCGAGCCGGTGAAATTATTTTGCGTTGGCAATGAACGGCAATCGGCTATCGGCCGATCGCTTCAATTAGCGCGAGAATATTTGCGCTAAAATTACGAGCGTCCGACGCCAGGGCGAAACCTCGCCCAACCGATGGGTAATCGATACAAAAGTCCACAAGGGTTGGGCCACCTTACTAGCCTCGCTCGGCTCTCTCTCCGTCTCTCGTTCCCATTCTACTTCTCGCGCGCACACCCGGGTACCCGAACGGTCCACCTCGGCCACCGAATTGCCGCGAGTAGCACACGGGAGGAAGGAGGAATCGCGAGCAAAAATAAAGCACCTGCCTCCGCTCCTTTTCCATCGGACGCGGGGCATCGTAGAAACTTTTAACCCTTTATCGCGTTACACTTCGCATGCCATCTATCGGCCGGCAACGGACCCGTTAGCCTGTACGCGGAGACGCGTGCACGTACGCGCCTCGCGTTCGGCGTTAAATATCGACGCGGCGATTACTTTTCGTCGCGAGATGGATACATGCTCGGGGACGGGATGGCCACGATAGCGTTTATACGCGAGCGCGACGACGATCGGCGGTTCCAGTGAACGCGATCTCGGCGCGGCTCGCGCAACGCTCCACCGCGCTCATTAATAATATTTTTACGCGTATTACTACGTGCTTCCGGCCAAGAGTGCTCCCCGCCAGTCTGCAATTGGGCGTGCGGGCGTGCCATGCGTTCTCGGTGACGTGCGTGCGGGGACTCGTGCTTTCCGGTCGTCCGCCGTGCGTTTCAGGAGTCCGAACGCGCTCGGGTGGTTCGAAAACGGGCCGACGATCGAAAGGGGTTCGGGGAAACTCGAAAATCGAGGCCGAGTTGGGCATCGTTGGACGACCGCCCCGAGATGCGTCGCGAGAACCCGCTCGGTAGAACGGCGCGAGCGGAACGAGGAAGAAGAAGGAAGGGAAGAAATGGAATGATTGGTAGGGGGAAGGGAAGCGTCGATCCCAGGGAATGGAAGAGCGGCGAAATAAAGGCATCCTTTTAATGGGCAATACTAATCAATGAAATACGAAGCCACGGGGAGTAGAAGATAGGCGTGCGGAGTGAAAGAGAGGGAGGGAGAGAGGGAGAGAGGGAGAGAGAGAGAGAGGGCAGGCGGTTGTACCTGGCCGTGCAAACAAAGGGGTATGCGGCCGCGCTTCTCTTTTTCCATCTCCTTGCTCTCTTGATAAGCCGGTCTCTGTCCTTCTTCGCTGAACCCTCGCGCCTCCTCGTCTCTCCCTGTACACCCCGTTCGGCGGTTCCCTCTTTTTCCCTTTCCGCGTGTACGTACACGTACGCGTTGAACGCGCGTAGCCGCGTCTTCGTCCGTCGGCGTCCGCTCGACGCAGAGGGCACGATATTTTTCAGGATGGGATATTTAACGCGTTGGCCAGGTCAGTAACCCCGGGGAGCCGGGGCCCGGCGATTGGCCGGCCTGCTCGGCGTTCTGCCACGAATTCCCGGCCCCTCATTGGCCGAGCTGGGCCCTGGACCTACACCAACACCCTGCGTGTCACGCACGTCCTACGTTCCGGACCGGTGTACCCATACGTCCGTTCATCGTCCCTACGTTCTCTCCACGTTCCTACGATCGCGCCTATGCACGCACGCTGCACACGCACTTGCTACTCACGCACGCACGCATCTAGCGTACAAGTCCGCTTCTCTGATTGTGAGCTGCGTGCCCGGCTTCCACGTACACGAGTGTGCATGCACGTACGTACTCGAGCCGACCGCGTCGTGCTTCTGCGCGACATGGCCCACCGTGGGACTCACGTAGATCTACCTTTCTTCATCGCGGATCATCGGCCCGATAGCTGCCTTTTCCTGTTCCTTTGGACGCGGATCGCGTGACTCCGCTCCCGATACGTCGGATCGACGTGAAAAATGTTGCCGGCCCGAGCCCCTGGACGAGCAATTTCACGGGACGAAATTGTTCCATGACTTCCGAATATTTCCCGCGGCCGTATCTGGAATTGTATCGCTGCATGATAGCCCGCCGTTATGGATCCGTTGTTAATTCACGGCGCAGGCCGCATTACCGAAATTACAACGGATAATAATGTTACGATGCATTTCAATCGCGAAATCCCCCGACACTTTTGCAAGTGAAATCCAGCCAATATTAAATTCGCATCGGGCCTGCGGTCGTCTGTGTTTGCGCATTGTCGTATCCGCGTTAAATTGCAAGGAGCGCCGGTGCGCGCGGCTGTTTCGTTTTCAAACGGGCCGTCGAATCGTTGTCGTCGGCAACTC
Source organism: Nomada fucata (assembly GCA_948146005.1). Classification (NCBI taxonomy): domain Eukaryota; kingdom Metazoa; phylum Arthropoda; class Insecta; order Hymenoptera; family Apidae; genus Nomada; species Nomada fucata. The sequence continues at coordinate 7,115,356 of OX411281.1, forward strand.
TGACCGAACGCGCCCGATCCTGGGCCGGTCGCGCGAACCGCCGTCGAAAAGAGTTAAGAACGATCGCTCGCCTAATTAAAACGTCTCGATGCGAAGCTGTCGAAAGAGAAAGGGCGAGAGCGAGCGGGCGAGCGAGGGAACGAACAGTTCAGGACTACTCGACGTACTCGACGAGGCTTTCACGAATAATTGAGGACGCGACGCGATATAGCTTCGACTCTGGAATCGGTTAATGTTCACTGCATCTTCCGGACTCGGTTGTTTCACCGATCGATCGCCCACCGTAAATTCAGCAGGCGCGTTCTTCTCGAAACGTTAGACGCTCGAGCGCGATCGCCTCGCGGAAGAACGAGGCGGGACGTGGACGACGGTTCGGGCGAGCTTGGCCGTCGCCTTATCGACGATCGCTCCAGTGACGTTTCATCGGCGAGACGATAAGGTCGAGGAGCGGTGGACGGCCGTTTAACGAAACCCGTATCGCCGGTTATAGGGTTAAGAAAGGGCAACCCGTATGGTTAAGGGCCGTTAACGTCGGCGTAACGGGCAGGGAGCGAGCGAGAAGAAGCACGGAATGCGTCTACATGCGCGCCGGCAAGACATCGGGACACCGAGAGAGGGAACGAGATAACCGCGTTTGGATGTAGGCTACCAGAGTCACGACCTTCTTCCTCTTCCTCGCGCGGTCGTCGCTTCTTCTTCTTCTTCTTCTTCTTCTTCTTCGTCTTCTTCTTCTTCTCCGTCGCTTCCTCCCGCCGTCGCTACCCCCGCCACTGTTGGCCGTTCCTCTTCCTTTTCTTCTACTTTCCCAGCCGTTGCCTGTCCTCCGGTTTCCTCGCCGCCTCGCCGGAAGTTCGCGTCGACTTGGCCGTACGCGACTCGATTTCGATACGAACAGGTCCGCCCTTTTCGGGATCCCTGCCGCGGACTAATAATCGTGCGCGTTGGGGGGATCCGACGCAGCCGGATCGTTGCCGATGGGCCGAGAGGAAAGTAATCTTCTCGATCGCGTCGATCCTCAGAAGATGACGAAGCGCGGCATCCTCCGTCCGCCCCGGACGCGACGCATCCTTCCCCCTCGGGGTAAAGGATGCTTTGGCGTTTGGAGCAGCTCGCGCGATGCACCCAGACCCTGCAAACCGGTATTCCCGATCGTAACATTTTCCGCATAGAGGCGTCGCCGATCCTCGAAACGTTATCGGTCGTTAGCGGGAAATAAACTTTCTCGCTCGTATCGACGGGATCTTAATTTCCATAGCTCGTACCTCTGTTCCACACCTAACACGGTTGTAACCTGGTTTCCCCTACCCTAACCTGCCCTGCTACGCCGCGAACGCGATCCCACTCTCTTTCGAGCGAGCCCCGACGCCAGCTTCATAGAGCAAGTCCAAGTGCAGCGATCGCTCTGTGCCACTAATCTAGTCCAACTTAACCGCCGAACGAAATCGTTCTCGGTCAAAGCCGCAACTGCAACCCCTTCGCGTTCCCTGCCGCCCCGCCTTTCGCTTTTGCCGCTCGCCCATCCCGCTTTCGATTTCGCTCGAAGCTCGAAACGAATCGCGGCCACGGAATGCACCGGGAGCTCGAGGCGTCGAGGCGGCGGACGCGAGCGGCGCGGAAACGCGAAACGCGAACAACAACGAACGTGGCGGCGCGGTGGCAGGGCGGCGGGGAGACGACTTTTGTCGCAAAGAGCGGCGGGCCATCCTTTTTCGCGCTCTCTGCACGCTCGCCCCGGTTGAACCCAACCTTTTGAAGGCAGCAACGTGCTCGGCCGCTGTCTATAGTAGCTGTTCACGCTTTTCGTCCAGCGTGCCGCGGCTCTCTGGCCGCCTCTCCTCTGAAGTGGCACTCTGGCCGAAATTCAGTTTATTCGAGTACCGCCGCTTTAAGCTCGTCAGCTGTAATTACGCGCGAATCTGCCTCAAAGGGTCTTTCGGCTTACTTCGCGTTACACGGAGAATGCCGGCGACCGCGGTTACCCGATCCGGGTCGACCCTCATCGATGAGGCCAATTTGCCGGCAGAAATTTTCGCCGGCCCCCGCGCGGATTATCGGGCGCCGAAATTCGCGGCGCGGCTGGAACTTCCCGTTAACGATCGTTCGAGGTCTGCCGCGCCCTTCACCGTTTTTTTTCTTTTTGCTCGTCGAACACCTTTCGGGATAATTAACGAGGGCGACGAGTCCGGCATTGGTTCGAGAGGGGAGAAAAACATTCGCCGCGACGAGCCACGAGGAGCGACGGTTGCGACGGGACGATCGCGATGGGTTCCTAAGGGGGTTTCGTCGGCGACGTTCGTCGTGGCCTAAAATCCACGTTCCAAATGTACAGAGCGTCGTCTCGATCGACCTCGGTCTGGCGCGTTGTCGGAGAAGGAAGCAAAGAAGGGCGTGCGGTACGTGCTGTGTATGGCCACGTACGGCCTGAATTCTTTCCCGCTGACGGGAGCGCGAGTGCGCACATTCTCCTGTCTCGAGAGGTCCTAGAGCAGAGCCGGGCGATAGCTAGGGAAGAAGGTAGCTTGGTGGCTTGTTATCGCACCTTCCCTTACCCGGAGGGAGGATTAAGCAGCGAGGGAGACGAAGGCAGCGCTCGCAGACGGGTCGAGGCGAAGCCATTACGATACACTTCTACATACGCGACGTTTTCTCTCTCCCTCTCTCTGTCCCTCTTCTTCTTCGTAGACCTTTCTGCGTTTCTGTACGCGTCGCTACCGAATCCCGGCATCGATAGCGAAACGATATCAGACGTTTGACCGTGCCCGTCTGCCAGCGGAGCACCTGCAGTCGGATCTCTGGGCTCGTCTTCCCCTCTCGCGGGAGAAGATCCTAATGGAAACGACGTCCCGGGGAAAGTTCATGGGGACGGGCCGCGAAGTCGCGGCGAGGGGCAATTGGCCGGCTTAAAGGGCGAGTTGAAACGATAGTCGGGGATATCGGTGCTCCGGCGGTCGGGTTAGGCGGAATCGATAAAAAAAAAAAGTCTGCGACATTCGCGGTGAATCGTAATCGCTAGTAATCAGCATACTCGACGTTAGTTAATGACCACGCGACTCGTAAAGTTGAACGAACCGGAACGGAACGGCATCGATTTGTAAGGAGGAGCGGAAGAAAGTTGGGCGATCCGGGACGAATCGGTTAACGTCGATTTAAACTTTCGTTCGAGTTCCTTTATTAATCGATCGTCCGTGTCGCGAGTCACGCTCGTCGGTTAGGCGCGTCCGCTTCGGGGCTAATTCGCGGCGGCTAAGACGACGGAAGCTGGGGTGGGGGGGCCGTCGGTCGGTTTCGATAAACCGGGGCGTAATTCTATTTGCCTTGTCGCGCCGGTCTCTCGCTCCCGTCCCCGACTGGTTTCGACCTCGTATCTGCCTCTTTTTTCGCCACGCGGAAGCCATCGGGGAGGGTCTCTTCTCGTGCGTCCGCGACGACGGAAAATCGTTGCTGACGAACTCGAGTGCACGTGGGGACCGTCGAGAACGGGACCGCCGCGTTCCGCGTTCACGGCGCGGCGCGACAAGGAGAGCCGGGGTGAACCGAGACGACCCGAGCGCAGGAGAGCGCGCGTATACTTGCACCATTCACCCCTGTTTCACCGTCCTCGTCGCGCACTTTTCAGGATCGGCACACCCCCGGCGTCGATCGTTCGATGATTCCTGAACTCGTGCCCGTCGCGTCTCGTCGCGTCGCGTCGCTCGCCTCGCACGAGATTCCGCGGAGCGGTCGCAAAGTTTCCGAGCGCAGCGATGCCCCGTTGCGGCCCGCATAAAAATACGTTTCTCGCCAACACTTGGGGTACATAAATAGCCCCTCTGTCTGACACAGTTGCCACGGGAGGGACAAAGTTTGCCGCATTTCAGCATTGGGCTACTGCGAAGCGCGCGCGTCGATCCTATACCTGCGGCATTTCTATACCTACGTATCCGCGTGAAAACGGTTCCGCCTGAAGAAAAAGAAAAGAAAAAAAAAATAATGGAAACGCGACGCGTGGCGCGGAAACGCGACAGCCGTACCGGGTTAACTTCAATTTCCCCTCGTCTCGAACGGACCGGTAGCTGAATCTTCGGAAGCCCTCTTTCCGCGTGGTTTCCAGCGATTCCCATGGCTGCTTGATCCGAAAACAATCGGGAGCGAAACGGGGACGAAGGAAATCTCTGCAAGGGTGCGATCGTGGAGGAAAAGGGGGTAGGAAAGTGCGCGAGCAGGACGGACAAGCGGCACGCACCGAAAGGAGAGGGTTGAACCGAGGCCTGGTCTGGTTTTACGACTCGAAACCTGAAGCCCGTTTCGATCGTTTCCTCCCCTTTCCCGTCTGTTCTTTCTCCCCGCTCGCCCTTCCTCCCTCTCGTGTTGCGGCGGTCGAAATCGTGACCGGGAGAGCACGCACGCACGTACCCAAGTGCGTACAGCACATCGACGCAATTTTTGCGAGCACCCGCGACACTTTCGCCCAACGTGCGTTCGCAATCGGCCGGATCGGCGACGACCCAAGGCCCGCCGGGCCCGACGCTTCCCGATCGATCGCCGCCTTGGCCCCGGTCGCCTCGCGACGAAAAGCGCAAGGGACACGCGCTACCGCGAACCCGCGTTGGCTGTTTCAAAAGAGACTTCTAATAATACGTGGCAGGCCGTCCGTGGAAACGCTCCGCGGAGTAGCGGGTCAATTTATCGGCGTGCAGAGTGGCTGCGCTCTGAAAGGGGGATCCTTTTTCTTTTTTTTTTTTCTTTTATTTCGAAGCATCGATGAAAAAGAAAGCAACAACGTTCTTAGACGACAGGGCAGGCCGGAGGCGAGCCGCGATAGCGCGCGCCTTCGGAGCACCTCGCCGCTAGCTATTATTAGCCGGTTCATTTATTAGACCGGAAGGAAATGGGTTTAATTTCATGTAAACTAATAAAAATACTTGGCGCGCGCGAGAAAAAGTTACGGCAAGACCGATATCCACGCAAAGGCCTCGAGTGACGGAGCCGACCGGCTGCGGTCTAATCCTGAAACGCTGCGTTACGCCTTTATAAACGGAAGCGGAGCGCTGTTCCTCCGGCAAAAACTCGGCCGCGTTTGCACGCCGCGGGAAAGCGGCCGAGCGGTCGGGCGCAAAAACCGTCCGGGACAGATTTCCCGTGCTCGGCCGCGAAATTCGTCGCCGGGAAAGAAAGGGGACGCGGGGAATCGTCGACGGTGCCGCGCCGCCTCGAGCGCGAACAAAAGCTGGCCGATCCATCCGCGGGCGATCGACCGAGGAGGATCTGGTTGCGAATCGTGCGCGAAGGGAGTGCGGCAAACGCGTTACGATCCGGCGAGTCGCGCGACGAGTCAGGCTCGAGCGGCGTTTACGAGCTATAACCGGCAACGAGTTCTTATCGTCGCGAGATTATGTAATACGCGCGCGTCACGCGTCACGCGTCCTCGCCGGTTCGCTACCTTTCGATGCGCCGAGCGAGCGAGAATTTCCGAACAGGATCGCCGCGAAAGTCCTCGACGGAAGGGAGGACCGGAAAATCGAAGGAAAGTCCGCTGGGCCTGGCTCTGCGGTCTCGCGAGCGTCGGTCCTGTTTCTTTCTCGCCGGCTCGTCGCATTGTCGTCGAGACGCGCACGCACCTACGCCCGCCGGCATACGGAATCGATCCTGAGAATCGAACTTCCGCCGGTGAGTGCTTCCGGCACGATGCCTATTCGAGGGTAGTCGGCCGAGTCGACGAGACACACTGACTTCGTAATTCCTATTCGCTGTTTTCCCGACGTTTTCTACGCTCACGTGGCTCGCGCGACGATGATTACGGAACGAAGCGGCGCAATCTCCCCGTGGATGTCTCGTCGACGGGATCGAAAGTCGCGGCAGACTGCGACGGCGAGAGTCCCTCTTCTTTGAAACGTCGCGCGCGTTTAACAGTCGCGTACAGGGGCGCTCGTATTCCCTGGAAAACGAGCGCGCCTCGTTCGATCTTGAAATTGCTCATCGCGCCGCTGCTTTTTAAAAAGCAAATCCTGCCTCGAGATTGCCCGTCCGCCTTTTGTTTTCTTCATTTTTTTCTTCTCTTTTTTCGAGAAAAGAATCGTCTTCGAAACCGGCGCACGAACGCGCGACAGCATCCTTCTCCTCTCTACTCATTTTCTCGTCCTCCGTTCAGTGATCTTCTCGGTCGCTCGGCGGACAAGAGTTCTCGGAAAAGCGTTTGGCCGGTGGGTAATCAGCTGGGTTCGCGGTTATCGTGCATCGCGAAGGAAACGACTTGGGTGGGGATGGCTCGTTCGAGGTGTCCACAGGGAGGAAGAAGATCGAGAGAAAGACGAGAAGCGCGAACCGGGGGAAGAGGACCGGACAGAATCGGACAGGACCTGAACCGTGGCAGGTCAAATACGGCGAGGACGCAGATCGAGAGAAGGATAAAAAGAAGAAGAAGAAGAAGAAGAAGAAGAAGAAGCAGAAGCAGAAGCAGAAGCAGAAGCAGCAGAAGAGGAAGAAGGAGGCGGAGGACAGATGAAGCGGACGGAGCTCTTCCCGCGGGTTAGGTCCGTGGCTTCCTTCATCCTTCGTGCCCAAGCTTCGGCTGTTTTCATGGCCGTCATTTAGTAGGTTCGTTCACCCCTGGGCTCTTGGACGCGCGAGGGGAGTGGCGAGGTCGGGGATGGGAGAAATCGGCGGCGGGAAGAAGAGGAAGAGGAAGAGGCACAGGAGGAGGTGGCGGAGGCGGCAGGCGAAGGAGGAAGGGAGAGGCGTCTGGCAGAGAGGAAGACGGAGACAAGGAATGAGGAAGAGAAAGAGAGAGAGAGAGGGATTGAGAGAGGGAGCGAGGAGCGCCGGGAGCAAGAGAAAGATGAGAAGTAGAAGGAGAAAGAGGCGACGGACGAGGAGGTGGAAGAGATGGGCTGCGGTGCACGGGGCAAAGGGGCCAGACGGCACGTACAGCTCTGTTCGGCGTGCAAGCAACGACTGAGGAGGTGCGGCGAGGGCGAGGGGATCCCGCGGAGAACCCTGAGTCTCCAAGGGAGCGAGGCAGATCGACGAGGTGGAACGAAGACGGAAGCGAAGGGTTGAAGCGCGAGGGAGAGGGAGGGACGACGAGGCGATGACGTAGAAGGGGACAAACAGCGCGAGCGAAGGGTCGAGAGGGTGGTCGAGGAGGGAAAGAGAGCAGCGGAGATAAAGCGAGGTAGGTGACGACGGTGACGACGGTGGTGACGGTAGTGCGAGCAGGCAAGCAAGCAAAGCAAGCAGGCAGCCAGCCAGGGGCAGGCATGCAGGGCGAGCAGGCAGCCCGACTGCACGGCGTGAGCTGCGAGCGGAAAGGTGGAGGGTGAAGAAGGGACCAAGGGAAAAAGAGTTCAGGCAGGTCTGGGATCGGACGAGGGTGAATGCGTGACGGTGTGTGTCGTACGTACTCCTCAACCCGGGGAGCGCTGTGCCTCTCCTGTTTACTTGCCTGCCTGCCTGCCTGCCTGCCTGCCTGCCTGCCTGCCTGCCTTGCCTGCCTTGCCTCGTCTCGCCACGGTTCGCCTTGTCTTGCCTTACCTTCCTTGTAAACCTGCCAGCCGGCTGGACAGCCGGCCACCGTGCGTATCTGCGCGCCTCACCTTCCCCCCTGCCCTTCCCGTCGAACCTTTTTGCTCATCCGCCATCGTTTTCCCTTTTTCTTCGATATCATTCTTCGTTCCCGCGGACGGTCGGCCGCGGTAGGGCAGTGCCGCGAGGGCGAGGAGGAAGCGACGCGGGGTGGCCGCGATCGGTCGAAGCCTCGCGGCCCAAATTTAGGCGTTCGACGGAAGCACGCGTACCGCGAAGGGTTCCCTGTAGCGGGTCTGATCGTGGGCGAAGATAAAGGAACGCGGAGATATTCCGCGCAGTGGGGCGGTCCTCTCCTTTTCTCTCCTCGGCGTTCCCTCGTTCTCTAGGTCTCCGGTCTTGCTCCTCTCGGCACGGTCGACTAGTCGACCGTGAATGGTAGCGCTTGTTCTTTCAACTCGGCTCAGTCGTGACATTGAATTCCCTTATGCGGGGGGAACGTTACGCAATTCTGGCAACTCCGCGCGCCACTTTCGTCCGGATGCCCTCCGTCTTCGCAGAAAACTCGTCGCACCCCTCCCCGTTCTTCGCGGGGCTCGACGCGAAAGAGCGGAGGAAAGCGACAGGGAAAGTACTTTTGCCTGGGCGGACGACGAAACACGGCCAGACGACCTTTCGACCGCAACGATTAGGAGCAGCGGCTAACGCGCGCAGGTTCGCGTGTCGATCGAATAATTGATGCGGCGGATCGATCGCGGAGCCGGTCTTTCTTGCCGAGCGCGGGTACGTCACCGCTGTTCGATTACTCCTAGCAACGTCCGCGACTTTTTCCCTTAACGCGGCTCGTCCAACCTGTTGTTACCGGTGTCGGACGCGGCCGACGCAGCAGCGACGGCGTCGACCCGAATCCCCTTCGAGAAAACTCGAATCGAGCTTCCCTATCCGCGGTGGCCGGTACTTCGCGGGAAGGTGGAAGGTGTGTCAAGGAAAGGTGCGTCTTGGGCTAGCGTTATCGGCGCGCCGTGTGCATCGGACATAGAACTGGGCAGAGGAGCGTTTCGCGTGACAGCTGCCACTCAAGCGCGCCGGCTCGTCCCATTTACGGAAAAATACGCGGAGATGTAGCCAGAAAACTTCGCTCTCCCTCCCTCGTAAACAGCGGAGAGGCACGTCTTCGGCATTCAATTATCCGGCTCTTCCGTCGAGTGGCCGCGCTAAGCGTTACGAACACGGCACCGCGCTTTAACCCCCTTTCGCTCGTAATTTTCCCTCGCGGCTCGACGAGCCTCGCGCAACAATTTTGCACTCCGATAGCGGATTGTTGTTCGCGCGATCAAACAGCGTCGCCGCCACCGCCGTTCGCTCTCGCGACGAACTCGCGCTGACCAGCAGGGCCTCGAAAAATTCCTCGACCGTTCGACGGGGTCGCGAAACGATCCCCGCCGAACGGTCGTAAAGGAAAGCCGTTTTCTTCGCGAGAGAGAGCAACGGGAAAAGGGGGGGGGGAATCCCGCGAATAGCCGAAAAAGAACGGCGTTCGTTGTAACGACGAACGGGATGGAAACGGGGCGGCCGAGGGTGGGGAAAGCGAGGAGGGAAACGCGAGGCGGAGGAAGACGATAAGGCGGAATCAGGGATTCGTAAAACGACGTAGCCGAGCACCGGAATGGGTCGTAATGCGCGGCGAACGCATAACCTTAAAAACAAGCATGGGGCGAGACGGGAGGGTGGAACGAGGGGGGCGGGGGGTGGGCGAGCAGAGAATGCGGAGGAGGAAACGGGGCAAGTCTCTGCCCGCTTTCTCGGTTGGCTTGCACGAGTTCGCGAGGGGCCGCGAGGGGCCGCGAGGGGCCGCGAGGGTACGGCGAGGAGTCGCGGGGGCAAAAAGGGGCATATATCCCGCGGCCGCGGAGGGGTGAACGAATGCGCGCTGGCTGGTGTGCTCGGGCGAAGAGAAGGTGGATGTGCCGCACCGTAAACGAAACGATGCCGTTGACGACATTTGGAACAGATAATGGCGCGAATGTGCCGCGGGGGTGAACGAACCAAGGGTCGGACTGGGTTCGGTTGGGTTGGGTTGAGTTGCCTTGCCTTGGCCTGGCTCGCTATCGCATCAGCTATCGATCTTATAACGCTCTGTGACTCTCTGGCCCCCGTTGTCTCCTCGTTCCTAGCCTTTTTCTCTCTCCCCCTATCTTTCTCTATCTTTCCACCCCTCTGTCATCGTCCCCGAGGCTCGGCTGTCCGCCGCGCTCTCCTCCGTTTCTGCCCCCTTCCGTTTAAGAGCGGCGAGGACTCGGAAGGCTCGCGTTCAGGACCTGGCGCAACGATTCTGTCCTCGATTACGCGCGACCGATCGACACCGGAGCGTTCCATCCCGTTACGCGGCCGCTCTCCGCTCCTTCCTTTCCACGGGCTTCAGCCGGTTCCGACGTTTACCATTAGCCCTCTGCCTTCTGACTTGCTTTCCCTGCTACTTCCGGCCGCGTCCTCTTTCCTCGCGCTTCTGTACACACGTTTGCGCCGCGTTTCCCGTCTGGCTTTCTTCCGCAACCCTCCTTTTTCCCTCGAACGTTTCTCCTTGCTGCTCCAGTGGCAGCGCTGCTTACCCCGATCCAGCCCACCCTCCCCACTTATCTGCTGGTTTCTCTTCATGCGTGCCGGTCGCGGGGATGCGTGTATGCGCGGGCGTTACGCGTGCACGAGCCTGGAGATGTTAATTTTCCGGGAAATTATTTCCCCGAGGAAAGCCGGGTACGCCGACTGCTGTGCCGAGAGGCACGCGGAGCGGCTGCAATTGGACGCCGCGGAGGAACGCGAAAATCAGCGAAACGGCATTCAGGCTCGTGACCCACATACATATGGATGTATTACGTTGCCAACAAGTTTAGCCTCGAGAGTGGCTGATCGATGTTTACGACATTCGCGTATAATCGCGGCTTATTTATCCCGGTGACAAAAAATACGCAGGGAAATGGATCGAAACGGGCGGGGGCCATATAATTGGCACGCGAAACTGGTTATTTTCGATAACTGACAGGCCGCGTGAAAAGCGGAACGTATCGGTGACGTTCCAAAAAAAAAAAAAAAAAAAAAAAGGGGCGACGATTCATCGATATCTGATTTCATTAAGCGGGCGCGGCGGCACGAATCGAACAAAGAGCGACGCTAGGTGGGCGGTCAGCAGAAAGGGAGGAAGGAATACATAGAAAGAGAATCGTGTCCGTGGATGGAAGCAGCGTGGAAGCCGGAAGTCAGTTTCTCGGTAGACAGCTTTGGCTTCGTTTTAAACAGGAGTGGAGGACGGTGTGCACGGGAACCGGCGGAGACGTGCCGATCAGAGCTGTCAGGTTATTGTCTCGGGTTTTAATGGAACATCACGAGACGTGAAATACCGCGGTGCTGAACTGAATTAAACGTCGGTGCGGTTTGCATCGAGGACCTAGTCAGCTTCGTCGTCGTCGTCGTCTTCGCCGTCTTCGCCGTCGTCGTCGTCGTTGTTGCTGGAGTCGCCGGTGTCGTCGTCGAGGCCGATGCATAATGGAGCTAGGCCATTGGGTAGATGGTACTCACCTATTCCAGGAGAAGAGGAGTTCACGGAGAAGGAGAGAAACGACGCGGCTGCGAGGGAAGCCGAGTGACGGCGATCGCGGAGGAAGAATGGGACGCAGGGAAGAATGAGAAACCGGGACAAGGGTGGCGGAGAAGGAGTGATATCGGTGGGAGAAGAACGGGGCGCTGAATAATTGAGATACGAGCAATTTAGGAATGGCGAGTTTTCCTATTACCGTCGACCCTGTCCGAACGGACGCGGACGCTCCCGATTTCCCTGCGTCGATTCAGCGAAAGCGGCCGAGATTTTGGGGGCGACGATGGTGCCGAAATAATGCTGGCGGTTCGAAATAAGGAATTTGGAAAACAGCGAAAGCGAAAGGAAAGGCCGCGAAGCGAAGAAAAGAGAGAGGAGGGACAAGCATGCGGTGCTTTTAAATATAGATACGCGAGCACGCGCATATACGTACGTACGCGCACAGATGCAGCCAGGTACCGCGGAACGTTCATCCGCGGCCCTCTCTTTCCGTCCCGCGCAGGTACACGTGTGTACGCACGCAGCAGCGTGTTATCAAAGGATTGGAAGGTAGCCGAAGCGGCTCTGCATGAAATTTTGCATGCATTATAAATACGCGCAGCCTTGCTGGTGCGAGCGAGTCCAACCCCGTTCCTCCGACAGAGGCCGGAACAACGGTGATCGAAAGACAGGTGAGCGACGGGCGGAGGAGCGAAGAGGAAAGAGAAGCAGCAGCAGCAGCAGCAGCAGCAGGAGGAGATGAGGATGCGTATGGAGCCCTGACCGAGCCGGGGTTAGGTTGGGCCTGAAACGTTGGTTGGTCGCGATTCTAACCTACCGTAACGCTATAAAAATAACGTCTCTCCTCGTCCTTCTTACACGCGGCATGCCTATCATTTGGCCCTCTCTCTTCTTCCTGCTGGATTATCCTGCTTCCTCGTTGCACGGGCGACGATCTTCTATTGGCGGCATTACTCTGTTACGCACGGTGCAGCTGGGACGACGATCATCGAACAGCGGACAGAATGAGGGACAGGGAGAAGGAAAGGGGGGCGAGACAGAGGAAGAACGAGCGGGTGGGTGCGCGTCAGGGATGAAGAGAGCGCGGAGAGAACGCGTGCACGGGCACACGATCGAAAGTGGAGGACAGCAGAGGGATAAGAAAGGAGAGCCATCCGCGGAAGAGGGCAACGCGTGTGCGGGCGTTACGCGGTGTGCCCGCTTGCACCCCGCGAAAATTGCACCCCACCTCCGTCGATCGCCCCCAGGGCTCGCGCCACTTCCGATACCGTGCCGATACCGATCCGTTTCCATCGGCCCCGGCTTCCCGGTCAACCGGAGCGCATTCCGTTTCTTCGAGTCGCTGCCGAGCGCGGCGGGTTTCGGCGGCGCCGTCCGGGAGATTAAACTTTGGCACGCTGCGCTCCCCGACCGTCAGCTTTCTTCCAATAATTGTACAGTTTTTGCCTCCAGTCCATCCCTTTGGTCGCGCGGATAATGAAGAAGCGGAGAGCGAACGAGCGTTATCCGCTCGGATTAAAATTTAATTAGATGTCCGTGGGTAAAAAGTTGGCTCGCTCGTTTATTCACCATCAGTCAAACGCCTCTAAATCAAATTACCTCCGCTTCTTCGGCGCACTTCGCAAATTAATCCCCCTCCTACCTAATTTCGGACGGAAGAATGTTTTTCCTCGGACACGTTCGGGGGAAATTTGTGAATCCTCGCGGCATAAATCCGCGAAGTCGGCTCGTGCTTTGGCGTGCGAGCCAAAAGAAATTTACCCAGGCGCCGGACAAAAAGAACGGATGAGTGGGGTTCCCGGTGGACGGAACCAACCGATGCCACCGAAATCGGTTGACACCACCTGTTCCACCGGGCATCGTCGCCGGTCGGCCACGGCCTTTCGTTTATAATGGAGAGAAACAAACGTGGCGATCGTGGGGAGTGGTGGGCATCGCGGATCGGCCAATGGTTGGCGGCGTTACGAGGGGCGACGAGGCGACAGGAAACGCCGGGACGGAAACGTCTAGCGATACGGCCCCGCGCGACGCTTGCGGTATCTTGCGAAGGTCGATCTTCCGAACCAAAGAAGTCGTTCGTTAAACATCGATGGACGACCAAGGATTCCGGCCGAGGAGGGCACCGATGAAGACACCGAAATGGAGAACGGGAACGACAGGTCGATGACGCATCGTCGCCGAGCGTGGAATGCAAGCGGTGCACCAACGGGCACGTCCAGCTGTCCCTGAACATTTTCTTCCTCTTCTTCTCCTCGGCCCTCCCACCCCCCTCTCACTCTCTCTCTCTCCCTCCTACCCCTCTCTCTTCTTCCCGTCCGTTCGGATATACTCTCGAGACGGCGCGAAATTCAGGCCACTTCGATACGGGAAACCTTCTTCGCGTGAACCGTGGCGGAAGAAAAAAAAAAAAAAAAAAAAATTGCTCCGTTGACGAAGTCACCGAGGGGGTGAGTTATCCGCAGGCGACGGTCAACGGGAAAAGTTTCAACGCGGATCAGGATTCGCGGAGATCGAGTTCCGCTCGCAGCGATCCTCCCACCCCTGTATTTGTCGAGGCCGATGGCTTTTCCACCCTCGGCATCGAAATGTTTCCCCCGGGCCCCTTAAGCAACGGAAGCGTGCTCCCTCCACCCCGGTGTCCATGAAAACGTGCACGTGCTCGGTAGTTGGCAGCCAGGACTGGCAGACCTGTTCGCAGCCAGGCTTGCCACAGCAAGGGCACGTACACGCCCCCTATGCGTCGCCTGCATCTGGGGATGGCTGCAAGCCTAAAGGGTAGGTATACGCACTGGGAGTTACGTTGGGGTAGGCCTAGAGCTGGATGGCGTGGGCGTGGGTGGCTCCACCCCGTCCAGGCTCATCCTTCTGGGGGATGAAAAAATAGAGAGAGCCAGGAAGAGAGAGCGAGAACGAGTAACCGGGGAGAGAGGAAGAGAGAGAGAGAGAGAGGGGGGGAGAGCGAGAGCGAGAGGGTGAGGGAGAGGGAGAGGGAGAGGGAAACAGAGGCGCGAGTCGAGAGCGGTTTAGTAGAGACGAAGCGGCGACGGAGAAAAAAAAGCAGGCAGAAGAAGAGAGAGAGAGAGAGAGGGACAGAGAGGGAGAGGGAGTTAACCGGAGAAATAACCCTACCTATACTCTTGCCGATCGCGCGTACGTACGCATATGCGTGCGGTTTACTTCTTCTCCCTTTTACCCTCGCTCGACGTTACCGGTTAACGCACTTACACACACCGATCCACCCTCGCGATCCGCCCCCATGTTTTCTGGAATTTTTCCTTCGCAACGATGCCAGTCATCAACCCTGGCTCAGCGAGCTGCGGTCATCCACCTAGCGTTGCCTCGAAACTCGAGACCCGCGGCCGCCGGCCTCGTTCTTTTAATGATGGCCTGCTAAGGGGAGGGTGAGGCGATCCTCGTTGTTGGCAATTAACGCTGCAAAGAGTCTGCGAGCTAGTCCCGCGGCTGGAACACCGGCAGCTAATTTATACAGGTGTTAACGGAGACTCTCCGTGGAAACCGGAACTGGGACCGAGGCGGGTCCATCCTCGAATTGTCGGACCCGGCGGAAGAGCGCGTCGTTATCCGCTCTCCCACTTCTGATTGCTCGGCTCTTTTTCCTTTCAGGCGATCCGCGGCGAGAGCGTGGTGCCGTCTTCCTCCGCGAGGGATTTGAATGCCGGGCCAAATTCTGCATTTTCGCACGGGCATAGACACTGCCGGGTAAATACTTTTCCCTCGTTGCCCCCGATTATCTGTTCGGCGCACGCGGCACGAATTCCTTCTGTTTTGCTTTCACGGCGAGCCGAAGAGTTCGCCCGACGATCGGCAACAGGAGAAAACAGAAGAATCCGATGGACGGGTTAAAGAAGCAGACGAAGAAGAAGAGGAGGAGAGGAAGAGCCAGGACGAAGCAGGGGACGAAGGAGGGAGAACGGCGGCAAAATGCAGGGAGCACGTAAATTTGCCGTCGCGTGGGTCGGGCCCTGTGTCGGCCTTGCTCGTACCCTTGGATTTCGGTCGGTGTCCTTGGCACTGATGGCGGCCATTCGGCCTGGTACCATTTTATTCTCTCCATCTCGTTCCGCGCCGGACTCTCCGCCTCTCTCGCTATCCTCCTTCTGTCTCCTCTAGTTCGTCTTTTTCGTCCTACCTCCCGCTCCTGCTGGCCCTTTCCGGAGGCCTCTCCGTTTATCCGTCGCGGTCTTCCTCGCCCCTCTTTCTCCGTCGCTCTTTTATTTATTTATTTATTCTTTTGGGCCGGCGGCCGCTCTTTGTCCCTCGTCGCGCCGGCTGGTTGGCTGCTCGCTCGCCCGGTTGGACGGTGAACGTTGCTCCTTCGAATACTTTTGCTCAGGGTATACTGACCTACCACGACTGCCGCGGAGAGTACTTGGCGGTTAGGTACACACCTCACTTCGGCGGGCCCGCAAACTTCGGGTACAGTCCACGCCAACAACGAGCGGCTTGGAATTCGATCGGGAACGCGGCATCGACGGCATCGACGGCATCGACGCGGCTCGGCCGAACGATACCCGGGGAACGCGCGAATAACCTGCCGCAAGGGTGGCGAATTCCGACGGTTACGCGGCGGCCATTAATTTGCAAATCGGGGGAAGAAGATCGACACGACGCCGCGGGCACAGAAACGCGCCCCACTGTCGGCAACCGGGGGGAACGGACTTGCTGGCGACGAGGTGTACGTACGGGTACGCAGACACGGGCCTACGCTCACCGCGAGACGATTCGGAAATCTGCGCGCCGATTCCGTCAAGGAGAATCCTGCTCCGCGGCTTGTCACGGCAGCGATGAGAAACGAGAGTGCGAACGGCGTGGAAGAAACCGGAGGGGCGGATAGTCGGAGCAAAAGTAAAAACGAAGAATGACCGAGGAGAGTACGCCGGGGCGGGCGATTGCGGCAGAGAGCGGCAGCTGCGCTCCTCAGTGCCAATAACCTTGTTTCGAATCGTCCTCCTCGGGTCGCGCGACGCTCGCCGCTCCAGGACTCGTCGGGCGAGTGGACGCCGCGGCGCCGATAGGCCGAGGCTGAAAGCGTTCGCATTAAGCGTGTTCCTGTCCGTCGACGCGACGCGCAACGCCTAGACGTTTCAGGAATCGTAGCAAGCTGGGATAGCTCCTTCGGCAGAGACGTTACTCAATCCGCGTCCGAGGAATTCGCATCGATCTCGAGCGGGCGACGCGCGAGATGTCACACGCGAGAAAGCACGCGTACCCGTTGCGGGACTCGGGTAACGCGATCCCAAAACTGCGCCCGCAGAGACGCGGTCGGTGTCGACGCGTAAAACATATAAGAATACGAGCAGCCGGTCGGGCGACCGCGTGCACGCGTGTGCATCGGACGTCCACGGTCGACGAACGAAGCCGCGCGTCGATCGGCGCGCTAATTTACAGCGCCGGTTCGCACAGGTAACGATTTCCACGCGTACGCCCGCATCGCGCGACGCGCGTGTCGCTCCGCCGCGCGACCTCCGCGAAATCGACGGCGCCGCGAAATTATTCCCGTCGGCCCCCTTTTCCGACGAGGGGCGAAGACGCGCGCGGTCCGTCCGCTCGCTTCCACCTGGCACGCGGGGCCCGAAAATGGGACTCCGCGGTCGGGGATCGCCGATTCCGGCCTCGATGCCCGGTATCTGTCCGGTCGCCGTCGGTCGAAACGTTATTAAGGCGAAGCAGATAGCGGGCAGCAGGTGCGGATACGATGCTCCGGGTGCAACAACCAAAACGCACGCGAAAGCCCTCGCGCGTGACGAGACAACGCTGTCGAACTGTGTCGAATTGAGAGACGGAACGGCTGAATTCAAGGCAGAACACGCATCTACATATTATTCGACCGGGTGCCGCACGAAGGACCTAGATCCTCCTCTCCACGGACGAAGATTCGGCTAGGATTTCTAGGTTGCTCTCAGAATGGAGCTCGTTCCCGCAGCAGCCGTTATCTTCGTCCCGTTCTGATTCCCGGCGAGCGTGCACGGACGACGCGCGAGGCTGTCGGTTTCGGTATCGCAATTAAACAGCGAGCCGGGTCGATGTCGTACGATTCCGTGGAAAAAATACCAGGCGAGAGCGAAGAAAAATCGCGATTCCGTGAAAGCTATTTTTAAACCCGGGGAACGCTCGCCCATCCCCCTCGTGCGCGCAGGTTGTACGCGGCAACGTTTTCACCCGTCCCGTCGTCCCGTCGTCCCGTCGTCCCGTCGTCCCGTGCACGGGCACGGTGCCTAGCGAATCGCGCGGGGTACGCGATGCGAGGAACGGGAAGGACCGAGAGACGACCGACGACAGAGGGACGGAGGCAGAAAGAGAAGAGAGAAAGAGTAATCGTGCCTCGCGTTTGGAAGGTTAGGGGAGAAAAGAGTTGAAGTAAGAAGAAAGGAAGGGCCGGAGGTGAGGCGGGTCGTCGTGGAAGGATGAAGGAAACGAGGAGCTAGACAGTGGGGAGCGGCGTGGTGGCCAGCGGCGGCGGGCTGGGGCAAGGCCCCGAACAGGGGCTGGGGGGGCACAGGAGGGGCAACGCAAAACCGCGTGCGGCAGGTTCGGGTTCGGCAAGTTAGCTTTCGTTGGCAATCGCGCTCGTTCGGCGCGCGAAGGTCGGGATCAATGGCCGTAGGACCCTCCTGGCTAAGGGGCCGTGCGGTGAAGGGAACGGGCTGAGCCGGGCGTCGAGGGGAGCAGGGAGGGCCCGGCATGCTCGATCCTCGGGCCCGAGCCCGTGCCTCGATGGTGGGGGAACCCCGCCACCCGGAGCCACAAGTTGGGTACCAAAAGAGGAGAAATTGAGTTGGCGCACCGGTGCCTCCATCGCCCCACTGTCCTTCGCCGAGCTGGCGTAGCCTTCTTCATCGGCGTCAAGAGGCCGACGCGAGAATCCGAGATGGAAATGCTCGGCGAGGAAGATTCGTGAACGCGATACGGGGAGCCAACTGCGTTCCTATTCGACCGCGTCGTTCCTCGTCCGCGGCCCGAACTGAATTTTCCGAAACGACGCCCGGCCTCGTTTCGAGCGCGCCTCGTTTTCGCTTTCTCCGGGGTTCGGTTTCCACGGGCGAGTCGCTTTCTCGCAGAACTGTTTCGGGGCATCTTCCAGGTACGCGTAGGCGCGGCCGACGGGCCACCGGAAAGGGGGCCGGCTCGAGAAATCCTGAGAAAGAGAAACCAATGCCCGAAGGTTCGACGGAACCATCGGTGATAACGATTACGGTGTTCGCGGGGCCGGTCGGCTCGCTGAAAAGGAAACGCTTCGAAGGGGAGACGGCGCGACGAGTCGTCGCTTCGATTCTCGAATCGACGTTACCTTTCCCGGCCAATCGACGCTGCTCGATTATAGCGATCCATCCCGGATCGGTGATAAAAATCGTTTCCACCCTTGGTTCGGCGATATTCGATTTATTCGCACCTGGCGGAACGGGAGCATTTATTATAAATTCCCGCTGCAGGGCTACAAAAATGATAGGGCCAAATCCCGCTGGTATTTTGTCGCGGCCGCCGTCGCCGCGCACGAATCCGTGCGCGGCGACGGCGAAAAGTAAACGCATCCTCGAACGGATTAAAGGTTTTGCTCGAAAATGCGAGCGACCCGATCGGTTCGCGCGAACGTTCGACACGAGTCGCCGGTTCGTACGGGAGGACAAAATCTGGAGAAAAGTGTGCGGCCATCTATCGCGTCTAACCCTTCCACGAAGCGGGCGCCATTTAGAACGCGGACATTGTCGATTCTTTCTCTCCTCAAAATGGCGATTAGATGGGTGGGGACGTTACTACGCTAGGAGCTTAGCGGCTGTCCCAAAATGTCGGAGATCGCGATGCCTCCTTCCACGAAGAGCGGGGCGCTCCTCTTTCTACCTGCTTCCCACTCTAGCCGGCCACTTTATCCGGTATTCAGGTACGCGTACCCCAGGCTCTCCCGCGTCCTGTACGTATCGTTGCACGTTACGCGGTACACATAATTCATTCGCGAGAGGGCGATTCTCGCGGGGCGAACACTCGTCCCGGTTGACGAAGAAATTCGGGGCACGAGGGGCAGCGCAACGTGGGCGGCGCGGGTCGCAAGGCCATGGCTCGGAAGGAACCAACGAGGAAGGAGGGGAAGCGTGCAGACGTCTCGAAAGGCGGTCAGCGGTCGAGGAAGAGCAGGATCTCGACCTACCCGAAATTCCAGCCGGTTCTCGGCTCCCACTCTGGCTCGTTCCCCACCTGAGATTTTCGAGGGGCACCTTTTCGAGGCTGCTCGCAGGCCTACTTCTGCTCTCGCGACGAGAGAGTTCGTTTATTCTCTAGAGCGAGCATTGTGCGCTCGGGCCCTTGCTTTTCCTGTTCCTCCTGCTCTTTCGTACGCGAAATCCTGCACTCTCTCTTCCTGCCGCTCGTTTCACCGTCCCGCTCGCTTTTCGACGTTCTTCCTCTTCTACCCCGAGCCTGCCTCTCTCTAGCTCTCTTCCTTTCTCTATCCCTCTCCTCTCGATTGCCCTCGCGTGTTCGTGCAGCGCACCAGGTAGCTGCTGAACGCATCGCGACCAAAGTACATACGCTGGTTCTTTCAGCGTTGGAAAAAGTGGTTTCGATTCGAGTACGCGCGCCGACTTCGACCAGGTTCGCGGGACGGCCGCGCTCCACGGGCATGTACTCGTCCCGCGGATGCTCGACGCGGCGAAAAATCATCGATGGGCGCCGTCGGTGAATCGGTAGCCGGGCGACGGAATGTATTACGGAACGGCGTGGCGGATAATTGGCCGCGGGACGCGATTAAAACTGATAGCCGGCGCGGAGAGCGAGGACGCGCCTGCACGACTCTTTGGGGTCTCGCGGCTAGATTAAGCGTGGGAATGCCCGCCGCGAAGATTCGGTCGTCGGCACGGAACGAACGACCGATTACGGTATCGCGTTATTTTAACGCGAATACTTTAATATCGGTTCGAATATCGCGTTACCCAGGATGATTACAACGGGACGGTGCGATATTAATAACGCTTCATTTGGATAACGTAATATTCCTACGGGGAACGGGTGAAAACCTGCCGGCAGGTTTCGCAAACAGGTCTTTAAATAAATATCATTAAATTTCGCGTTCGCTCGGACGGGCGCGGAGGAAATTTCGGTCGAAGGAAATACGGGGACCGTGCCGAACGTTTTCCCCCGGACACCGCGGACACCGCGTTTCGATAATCGTGTCGATTCGATAAATTCTCTGCCCCCCCCCATCTCTCTCTCTCTCTCTCGCCCTTCGCCGCGCCGTTAAATTTTTTGTTTCGTCGCCCCGCAGCCTGTCCTGTCACAATCGCGAGACGTCAGTCGAAAAATCTATTTGGCCGTATTACGCGGGCCCGCTGCCGACTGCACGCCGGCAGGAAATCACGAAAAAAGGGCGAATCGATCGTCCGAGGCGCGTCCATTACGCTTTATTATACGCCCGAACCCTCTACGCGATCCTCTTCGTGGTTTCCCGTCGATTGGACGAGCCTGTTTTTTTTTCTCCCTTTTTTCCTTTCCCTCTCTCCGTCTCTCGTTCCGTTTCTCCCCCCTTCTCACTCTCTCTCTCTCTCTCTTTCTCTCTGCTCGATCTCCCTCTCGCTCGGTCGCTCTCTCTGTGTGTCATTTCCACCCCGATGACAGAAGAGAAATGGAAAGCTACCGGGCGAAACACAGAGGAAGGGTGAAACGGTCCCGAACGACGCGCGAGGGGCCGGCGGGGGACGGCGAATGGCTGGAACGCTGATCGCGAAAAATATCCAAAACGTCGATCCGCGATCAAGCGACCCGACAACGGTCGGACAGGAACGGCGCGAGACGAGCCGGGAAGATTCGTTGGACGATTCGGCGATTCGGTGGATTCGCGCGGAACGATCCCGTCGAATCGGCGGATCGGTCGACTTTCGGCCCACCCTGTATAAACGCGGCTCTCGCGAACGCGTGTGCGTGCGCGTCTCTACTTTACGTTTCACCGCGGCACCCCTAACTGTGGCTTATGGTCGTCAAAGGGATGCACGCGTGGCCTATGTGCATAATACCGTGCATCGATATAGAGAGCGCGGGTCTGTGCGAGTGCAGGCTGGCCTGTGCATATGCACGCGCGTGTGCGTATACGTGCCCGGCTGCCATCGACGCAGCGTCGAGGACGGTGCAACGACCCGCGTCGCGGATCGAAATTGCGAGGTCGAAGCGATGATCGAGCCGGTCCTCCAACACATTGTATACCGCGGGCGACGCGGGCGACGCGGCCGACGCGGCCGACGTTAAAATAGTTGCCTCGGCCGGACGTCGACGCCACTCGACGCCGTTCGAATAAAAATCCCTGCACGCTCTCCGGTGCACGCGTGCATCCTGACGTTTCGTTTGATAGGCTATATAGGATCTTTTGTCGCGGTCGAACGCGATCGTCCGATCCCTCCGTGGATCCCGTGGACGCCCGGTCGCGGGCGAGACCCGATGCCTTGGACGCCGATCGTTCCCTCGGGCGAGACGATCTTTCTCTCCGTTTCGTGTGGCCGTTCTCTACGCATCGAGTGAACGCGCGGCTACGGCCGGAAACGGGGACGCGCGGGGCCAGTATCGTTTCCCTCACCAATTACCTCCTCTAATCTCATGAATAAGGAACTACCGACGCAGAGCACCGCTCGCTCTAGCCACCCTAAAATTCTACCTTAGGCTTCCTCGTCTTCCCCGGACTCGGCCTATAATCGAAAGGGGATCCCTGCAATTGTGCACGTCGCGGGCTCTCCGATCCTTCCTCGCGCGACGAGCCTTTCCTCCCATTTTCCGCCACCGGAAAGATTTATTGGGTCGAGGTTCGGGGGGAGCGCGAGGATCGCGAACGGGAAAGGGGGATTGATCGCGGGCACGACCGCGGTTTCCTTGCCGCGAAACGAATATTTCGAGCGACGGAGGGTCGGTGACCATGACGACTTGGGACAGCTGTCCGGTCAGCTCCGCGTTCGTTGGACGAAGGGGAAGGCGTCAGGGGCATCCTCGAGCGTCGTCACCGGATACCGCTACCACCATCGCCGGCACCGACCGACCAACGACCACCACCACCGACGCCACCACCACCACCGCCGCCGCCGCCACCTCCAAGTCCATAACACTTTGACCGGTCGATAGCATATTAAATGCAATCCGTCCGCTCCGTAACAGCTAATTTCGAGCAGCATATTTCTGCTCTCCTTTCTATGCCAATAGCACGGCCCGAGGGCCACCGCTGCTCGTTTCGCGCGGCCTTTCCGTTCGTCCCGCGGACTCGACTGCACCCTTTCGCGAAGTCACCCCCGGAGAGAAGTCTCCTACAACCTTTGCTCGCGACCTCCGCTCGTGCGTGTACCGTTGCGTCGGTCAAAGTTCTCCGCGCGGGTGTACGCCGACGAAAGCGAAGCTCGCGTTTATCGGAGGGTGGCGTCCGTCGAGTAGCCACGACCGACCGCAGTCGAGCCGTAATCGGTGACGGACGAGTTCGATATCTGGGAAACGTTCGGGGTGGCGGCGGCGGAGCTCGTCCTTAGCTGGCAAGCTCGTAAAACGGCGATCGTTACGCAACGCGGTTACGCGCTTACGAGCAGCTTACGAGCGCCCGGTCCGGTCGTCCCGTAGCATCGGTCGAGAGTTTCCAGATGGAAACGCGGACGGATTCGTCTCGAATCGAGAGTCAAAGTCGCCGAATAAACTCATCAGCCGCTCGGTTAACGGCGTCCTCTTCGGGATCTCCCGTCGCACGCTCGGAACGGGCGAGTCGCGTTAGCCCGGGGCCGATATACAGCGATGTACACGCGCGATAGCTGCTCCCGTCTTTGCTATCCGCCGTCGACCTTACGCGTGCCTCCTCGGCCCCCGGAACGGTCGACGGGTTACGAATCGAAGCGATACGCAGGTGAGCGCGGGGCACCTCGTCCGCGATACGATTCGCAGACGGGGCGAAGACGCGAACGGGAGAGACGCGGGGAGACGACAATAAACGAACGACTATACTCGTGGCGTAACTATACGGCCCACTAAAACTCGGCCGTTGCATAATTTCGAAGAGGCGAGTACCTACGCTTCAGGATGGGAGCTCTTTCTCGCGCTCCGTCTCTATTCTTCTCGCCGCCCAGCGTCCCCGCTTCGTCCCTTTCTCCTTCGGCTATTCCACCGCCGTTCCCCGTTTCGTTTCGTTTCTTTGTCCCCCTCCCTGCGCGTCCGTCGCTTTCCTGCGCGCACGTATTTCCTTGTTTCTCGGCGGGACCGCGTGACATCGAGTCGCGACTCGCGAGCGGGCGGTATTTTCGCGAGATCGTCTTCCTCCACCGATCGAGGCGTCGCGAGAGTATCGATCGATTCGCGGGCGGCCCGCTGTTTCGTTCGAAGACGTCATCCCTGGCCCCCTCGTTCGACTCCAGGGACGCCGTCAAATTTATCGGTTCACCGATCGTTACTGGAAGACACGGCCGACTAATCGCGGCAGCGGCAAATCCCATAAGCGGTCCGCGACTTCGGAGCGGAATTAACGAGCCGAGGAATCCGCTCGATCATCGCCGCGGCTCTTAAACGCTGCGGGCCCAATCCGCGCGCGGCAAGAAAAGAAACGCGCCTCCCGTGTGTCGGCTTCTCGCGACAATGGAGCGGTTGCGCGCGATACAGTCAGGGAAAGAGAGTCATCGCGCGGAGAGGCGTTACGGGGCGAGCAGCGTCACGGCTTTCGGCGGACGGCGGAGGGCCTGGGGTGAAGAGGAAAAGAGGAAGAGGGAGGAAAGGGTAGGACGAAGAGGCGAAGCCGACGTGGGCGCGCGAGGAACGGAGAGGAAGCACGAGCGAACGGAACGCGTCGAAAGAGAGAAGGAGCGGTCGAGCGGAGCGAGCGAGCATTTTCGCTGGCCTTGACGCAGCGACGGAGGGCGATGCACCTCTCCTGGTGAACACACTGCGAAACCGGGAGCGCGTCGCGAGTAGACGCACACACGCTCGTCTTGAGAACGAGCACGCTGCTCGCTCGTCGCGACTGCAACGCTGCGCGCTCCGCCTTCGAGGGTCCGTGCCGAATTCGTTTCGTCGCATTCGCTTGCCCGAAAGTGGGGAAAAAAGCAGCGGGGCGCGAACGGCTCCGTCGAAGGTGAAACCGTACGAATTTCGTTCGCTTCGTCGCCCCGACGGGATCCCGTGCCGCGTTCGAGACTCGCGCGAGGATAGCCGGGCATGGAGGCGGCGAACCGAAGGGCCCGGTCCAACTCGCGAACGCCCGACACTGACCTCACTCAACGACCGCCGCCGGTACACCCGGGCCCCTTCCAACCATCGCGCTCTCTTCGTTCCCCTTCGTTCGTCCATTCGTACACTGTCCGCCAAAAGTCGCCGAAGAATTCGACGCGACTATAGTCCACCGCGGAGGTGCGTTCGCCGGAAGGCACAGGTGCGTGCCGCAGCTCTACCTCCGCGATCCGATCAGACCCGATCCGACCCGATCCGATCCACCGCGGCGTCGACCACCCTGCGGACAATTTCTGCGATATTTTCGGAACGAGCGTTTCTTTTCTTTCGCCGGCTTCAGGCTTCGTGGCCACGGTGCGATGCACCGTGAACGCGAGCGGAGCACATGGACTGGCGGGCACAGCCGCGAGCGGACTCGCGAACGAACAAATCCAGGCGAAACCACGAACGGCAAAAGTCTTGGCGAAATCGGCCGGAGATCCGTCTCGAGCCCGCGAAGACAAGAGAGTGAGAGAGAGGGAGAGAGGGGGGCAGACGAAAGGGAAAAACGAAGGGAGGGGCCGGCCGCAGCATCTCGGACTGGATCCACGAGATCGGCTTCGCGTTTTCGGGCCGCGGGTATGCGAGTCGAGCCACGGTGCCCGAGGATAGGTCGGGACTTGCTGTATGGAGTTTGCGGTTCTTCGTTCGCCCTTCTCGCCCCGTGTCTTCCCTCTAGTTCCCTCCGGAAAAATTGGGGCGTGGGGGAAATAGGGTCGCGGGAAACCGTGGCGGCTCGCGCGAGTCACGATCCAGTGACTCGCGAAACGAAATCGATGAATAGGAGCGTTGATAATTACCGAGCACGGGCGTTAGGGTCGGGACAAAAGCCGCTTTTGTTCGCGTCGGGACGAAGTACTTTCGCGAGGCAAATACAGCGCCGTAGATTCGGCCGACTCGCCGAGTCGATTCATCGATCGCCGATCGGATCGCCGTCGGCGTCGATCGTTGGGCCCAGCCGCGATTCGCATCGGGGTAATCGGGGTCCGGCCCGACCGTTGCTCGTCTCGGGACGACGATGCCCCTCGTCGAATTAGCGACGATTATCCGGGAAACCGGGTGAAAGGGCGACGAAAATCGGCCGAAAAATGGAGAGACTTTGGAGAGCCCGCGGGAGACAAAGTGTTCTCTCATTGTCGAGAGCGCAGCAGCCTGGCACGGAGACGACATTCTCGGAATGGATTCATGGTCGATGCCAATTTGCTCGACCTTGCGCCCACTTGGCGGCCAGTTTGGACGTCCAAAGCCGACGAACGGGTTCGGGTGGAGACCGAACGATATTCGACGATATTCTGGAACGAGAGGCGAGCGAGCGTACACGTGCTCGCGCACACGCCGATTCACTGGACGTCGGTGGTAACCAGCGCGGTAGTTAACCAGGCGGTAACTGGCCGGCGGTCGACTGCGATAAATAAATAATACGGATCGAACTCGCGCAGCGGTGAACGGTGGTTCGCGCGTGCACGCGCTCGTTTTCGGGACGAGATCGCGAATTCGCCGGTTTTCTTCCCTCGGTTCCTCCGTTGCACCCTCTCGACCTTTCGCCCTGCTCGTCTCGCGCTACCTCCGATCGTCGCGACGAACCACCGTTCGACGGGAAACCTACGACCACCGCGCTCGTTGCGTCGCGGCCCTTTCGACGAATTATTTTCACCTCGCGCGGCCTAACTCGACGGCTCTCTTCCGAACGAGCGGTGCGGGCTCGTCGCTGTCCAGTGGCCGCGAGTAATTTAAACACCTATCAGCCGGTGTTGTCGGCCACGAAATGCGCTTCGTCGAGGAGCCGCCCGCTACGCATGCCCCGGTGAAACCGCAGGCCCGCGAATTTGCGGAAATTCGGCTCGCGAATCGGGGCCAATTCTTAATCCCATTCGGCGAACGCAACGGCGAGAGGGATACCCGCGGTCGTACGAACAAAAGGGGTCCACGATCGGCGCGACGGTCGCGGGCGGAACGCAACGAAAGAGAAGAAGAGATATCTGGACGACGGCTATTGTTGCTTAGCCGTAATTTCAAGCTGCGCCTCGAAGAGGCGAAACTGCGTTCGCTTAATGCCCGCGGGTAGACCGAGCGCGCGCATTGTTTGAACCGATGCCCACCGGGGTCCGATTATAAATCCATCGCGTACTCGCGTAATCCGCGCGCGCACGCTCCTCGGCTTAGGACGGCCGGGCGTGCGTGAGCGCGGGCACACGTGCCGCCGGCACGCTCGTCCCGTTGCCCAAACAATGCTCGTTTCGCCGCGTGTACGCGGATTTATCGACGATACAGAAACAATGAGAGGCCGGCCAGATAGGATAACTCCCGCCTCCGACCACGATTCCGGCGAAAACCTCTTAACTTTCGGCATTGTCCCCCGGGAATAATGTCTCCTCCGACGGTGCCCGTTCCTCGGGATTACCGATTACGCGGAGTCGGCGGTTTTTGCGAAACTATGTTACGGGGGGCAGCTGCGGAAGCAGCTCGCCACCCCGTTACCACCGACCGACTGCCGTCGCTCTCGCGCCACTCGATCGATTCTCGTTGGATAATTTCCAGTGTGACGATCAAGGAGCCGACGCGCGCACAGCGCAACCGCTGTTATTTAAACGCCAACGCGTGAAGCGAGATGAACCGTCGCTTCTACGTAACGCGTAATTAAAGACGCATGTTTGCCGCGTTACCACTTTACTCGCCGATACCGCTCCCGCGAGTATAATTTCCTCGCCTCCCCCCGATTCTGTCCGCCGCGCCGTCCTTGCTCGGGTTGGCTTCGCGTCGCCCGACCGAAAAGGAGCACGACGCGTTCCTATCGCGATCCCTCGGTCACGGAAAGACGAACACGGGGACTGAAAACACGCCGAAGGTCCTCGCGATTCGCGACAGAGTTCGAGGCCTGGCCTTGTCTACCGAACCGAATATACTCGCAGCCGGACCGGAGGCCCGCGCCGACCTTCGCCGCGGCTCCAGCTAACGACCGCCTCGATTCGTTTTATTAACGCTGCGCTTACGGCGAACATTCGGCACACGGGATCCGACCTATCTCGAGGTTAAGGCCGGCTCGAGTTCGTCCGCGAGAGCGGCGGAGCCGATTTCTTTCGCGTCGACGGCCAAGGTCTTCCCCCGTGAGGGGACGAGAGCTGGACGTCGATCGGGACACGCGGAAGGACGAGACGACGGGATAGAGAGACTTTCCCCGCGACAGGTGCACCATTCTCGCATGGAATCGTCGCAAAATCGAACGTCTTGGTACAGGCTACAGGCGCGTACAGCGCGCGGCTGCTCCTCGGATCGGCCCCGGCTCGTTAGCGGGTCAGTTCCCGCAACGGGATGGCCGTCACGTTTCGATTACGTCGGCGTCCTCGCGAACCGTTCCCGCCGCGTCGCACGCGGCAGCCGAGCTCTCTCGAAGTTTCAGCGGCTCGAGCGAATTGCGCAAGAAATCGCGGGAGGGAGCAGCGGCAAGAGCGTTTCGCGAGCGAGCGCCGCTTGCGAAACCGTCTTCCGATAATTTCCGCGAGGCGCGTAGGACGCTCGGCGTCGCGGACGAAATGAAATTTTGTCGTCTAACAGGGCGGTGCGTCATCGGTTCGAGTCGAATCAGCGAGCGGTCATTGCACCGTCGGTGGAGCTCCGTCAATGAGGCGGGCCGAGTGCTCGCTCTAATTTCGATCAATTAATAAAAGACTGAGCTGCCTCGGCAGGAAGGGCCGGGTCTCTGTCTCCGTTCGCCTGGAATTAAGCATATCTGCCGGGGATAAGCGCGACGGGGGTATTGCGGGCACACCGTACCACGGGTCGACCCTTCCGACAGTCACCGCGAGATCGCAATACCGGGACGAGGCGCGAGCAGAATCGGAGAGGAGCGAACAAAGAGGGACAAAGCGGGGACGAACCTTTGCGAACGACAAGCGTCGATCGCTCGAGTCGCGAGCGTGGAAGGCTGCAGCCGGTGGTTTTCGTTTTTCCGCGAGGCTCGAGAACCGGAGGAAAAATAGCGCGCGCCCGAGGAGGTGGAAAAGAAAGGGAGGAAGTCGCGGCGATTCGTACGAAACGCCGATAACTCCCGTTATCGATCGCTGCGCCGGATGCAGGTTTATAAGCCTTTCAGATTACGCGGTCCCCTAGACGGTGCATCGAATGCACCGGCCTTCTCCCTTCGTCCCTCCCGCTGCCTCCGTCCGCTGCCCCAGCAACCCGTCTCCTCCTGCCCCCTGTCCCAACCCGTTACGTTCCCTGCCACGAGACCCTTCTGCGCGATTTATCAACCTCGCCCTGCTCGCTCCCTCGTGCCTCATCGTTCGCGCTGCATCGCTGCAGTTTTGCAATTTCAACCTCATTTTTGCGCATCGCTATCGCGTCCGGCAAACACGATAAACCGACCGACTTTATCAGGTACCGGCGCTTATCGTTGCGCTTTATTTTTTCAGGCCACTCCGGCATTTTCGCAAGAATCCACGCGCGCCACCTTCGTTTCGCGAAGGAAGAAGAGCCAGGGATCTCTGTCGCAATTCCGTGCCTGCCCCCCTCTCCCACTCTTTCCCGCGGAGCCGCTGCCCGTGTTTCGATTCAAGCTTCATCGCTGAACCCGCGCCGACACGGTGTTTCGCGGAACGGTTTCTCAATAGCAATCGGTAACGTACTAGCGGCGGAGATAGCGTGACGTTAATTCATTCATAAATAACGGACGAGTACCGGTAACCGCGCGAGTAGCGGCAGAACCGTCGCAAAAATCTAGAGTTCACCTCGGCTGCCGCGAAGCTCCCGCGACCCGAGCGTTCCCCGGCGCTGGCTGACGCGATCGGGGCGAGCGTGAAACCGAATGGACCGGCTCCTCTCCGCTTCGTTCCCGATCCGCGGAATATCGAGCCCGCGGAGTCACGGCGAACGAAGCGCACGGTCGCGCTTCCAATCGTACCTCGACGTTTCGTCTCCTCTCTTCTTCCTTCCTTCCTTCCTTCCTTCCTTCCTGCCTTCCTTCCTGCCTTCGTTCGTTCTGCGAGTCGCTGTCGTCCCGCGGGTTAGCGGTTGCAGTCTCGTGAAAACTTGGCTTTTACGTAACAAGATGGACGCGCCGGTTTCCGTATGCCTTTCACGCGGCAAGGCCACAGAAGCACGCCGAGTCGCCGTGGGATCGTAAGGGCACGTTTACGCGCGTTCGATTCCGCGTGAACGGTACGCGCGCCCGCTTTCGCGATGGTGTGCGCGGAAAGGTACACGGCGTATACCATTGTACGCGCCGATGCGAAATGCTACACGTAGGTAGCATTCGCGGTGCCAGTGTCGGCCAACTTGCCGGTCCTCGATCGCGTTCTGCCTCGCCGTCGATGCGTCGACGAGGCGCGACTTCTCGACGGAGCAACAATCGCGAACGCGTCGGAAGCCTCGGTCCTCGGGCCGATCCGCGTCGAGATCGCGATCCACGAACGCGAACCGATCGTGGGTGTCAGCGATGGATCGTTGGACACGCCGGAACTGCGAGGCGAGGAATTATTTCGAGGCGTTAATCGTATTTGGTGGCGAGTTCGGCTCGATCGAGGACGACTGGTGCAACGCCTCGGCTCCGCTCCGCGGTAACGGCGACCGTACCTGCGCCGCGATAAAGTCGAAGTTTACAGTTCTTCTGGGCGCAAAGGTTCACGTCCTGGAGGGTAACGACGATACTGTTAGCGTTTGAATATATTCTAATTGAAACGAGAATACCGTTCCCTCCCCCCCCCCCCCCGATCCGTGCCCGCGTATTATTTCTCTCCGAAAGCTAATTAATTCGCGCGTTATTTACACCGCCTCCGGTTGCTATTCTAATCCAGCCGTTGCATACCGAATGGTAATTTCAATAAAAATAACCGTTAATTCAGCGCCGGCCAAGAAAGGAACGGCCCCGCGCAGCGAGGTGGATCGAGGCGATTTCCTCGGCCGGTTCTCAGGCTACCTTGAAAGATCTCCGCGGCTGAGGAACGATCCTTTGACTTTTGGTCCGGCCGCTGATTGCTTCGCGAGCGAATGAACGCCTCTTACTTTCGTGCCTATCGCACGGCACCGCCGTTTCTCCATTCACGTTTCCATTCACCGGCCGCCAGGAGTTACGACAGGCCGACTCTTTCGGTGTCGATTAGATTATCCGCGTTTAAACGCGCCGATTACGAATCTCGCCGCTCCTACTCGGCCGGCCCCTCGAGTCCCTCGTTCGCAGCCCGATTCGCGTAACGAGCTGTCGATCCGCCAGCCGGTCCAAGAGCGCGTCCAGGCCGGTGTCGGGGGCGATATTCGTCCCGAGGCGAGGAGACCACTCGCCACGGCCTTTTCGTCGACGAGTACGAGGTGCGCGACTCGCGCCAGCCGAGATTTAGCCTTCGACGGCGATTTTTCTTCGATCGATCGCGAGGAATGCCGGCTCGCCGCTCGAAAGGGTCGATCGAGAACGATCGGTGGCCCACGCGCGACCGAGCCCACGTTCGCAAACTTGCCCAACTTTGCTCGCCGCGGAAACGAGCGCTCCCCTGCGCGCGGAGCGAGGCGCTCAACGCGACACCGGAGGAACGGAACGTTCGGGACCGACGGTTCCCCGGCGCCGTTCCTGTCGCCCCGGAGGAACGGATACGTCGACGCGGTTGTTTTTTTTTTCGCCAGCCCGACGCGCATCGTCGGTACATCGGTACGCCATATGCCGTCGCATGTGCCGTCTGCTCGAGCCGTGACCACGCTTCGCCCCGCGTCGCAGGAACGATCGGCCAAGTTTCGATTGCCGTCGTCGGCCCTCCGTCGCTCCTGACCAGCGCCGAGCGCGGCGCTGGGAATCTCTCGCGTCCTCGGCTCCTTTCCTGCCGAACAATGCTCGGAACGGCGATTGCGAAAGCGCCCCGCGACTCGTGCCGTTCGATTTTTCCGTCGTTCCGGCGACGAAGGTTCCTCGTCGCGCGGAGAGGCTTCGAGCGGGGAAGGTTTCGTTCGATTGACCGAGTTTCAGCGGGCCGCGGAGCGTACACGGGCATCGGGCGAGATCGCGCGGGGAGGAACGGATCGGTCGGGCGCTTATTTCCAGCCGGTCATTTTGATCGCCCCGTGATTCTTTTTCTTCGAGCGCGGCGAGATAGCGGCGTAATCGTGTTGCACGTGACGCGTCGGGTCAGCGGCCTCCAGCGGCGGTGTTCTCGTTATTTACCGGCCAGAAATTTCCCCCTTGGCCAGGGTGGCCTGGCTCGCGGTGGCAAAAAACAGCTGGGCCTCGGTTTGAATTATCGTCGTCGCCGACTGTCGGCGACCGCGGCGTCTGGTGGGCCACTCGACGACGCCGCATTCCGACACGTGTCCCAAACATGTCGTCGCGGCAGCGTTCGAGATCCAGCGTTGGATCGTTCGATGCACCCGGTGTCCGCGGTATCGGTTATCGGTGCATCTCGCCCGACGTTCCGGCCGAGTTCAAACAAATCGTCGCTACGTACGAGCAGAGATAACGGGCTCGTCTTCTTCGAAGACGGCGCGCCCGCTCCGAACCGTTCGCCTCGCGTATACATCTTCCCTGCGTGATCGAGAGGCTCGCGAAATCGCCGATAAATAAAGGGAAAATCGCTCGGGAGCAGGGGCGAAGGGTTTGATTTCGCGCGAGAAACCAGTCTCGTTTCTTGCGAGATTGCCGCGACGGAGACGCGGACTCCGCCGGCTGTCGGTGGAACCTGTGCAATTTTTATCTCGTCGTAAAACGGGAACGCCATCGGGCGTTTCGCGCAACCCCGTATCAAGTACAAGGGAACCCTTGTGCGGCTCGAATGGACGGGGAAGCGACCAACGCGAGCACGGGGAAGAGGACGCGCGAGGGGCAGCAAGCGGCTCCATCGGATGGCTCCCCGTCGGTTCGCGGCGTCCTTAAAAATATTGCGACCAACGCAACGGGGAAATCGCGCTCGCGACACCGGAAACGCCTGAAATCTACGCCGGGTAACAGATCCGGGACCGTTCTGGCCCGACGGAGATGCGCGGTTTCGCGCGTCGCCGGGAATCGTCGTTGGAAAAGTTTCTATCGACCTTACGAACTCACCGACGTTCCAATCGTTCCCCGGCACAGAGGAACGGGAGCGAGGAAAGCTCGATTCGCTCGCACCCGAAACGCGATAATGCATTCGTTCGCTAATTAAAGTCGCAGATAAGAGAGAACTGCTGCGGAATTGGACGCGTCACCGAACGATTTCGCATGTTTTTCTCGTTATCGGGAATTTTTCCGCCGCTCAAAATATTTCCCCCTCCCTCAAGTGAGAGAATTAGCGGCCGATTGTTCAGCACCGACACCGACGCATTTTTATCGAATCCCCGAGTCGATACACGCGAGTGACTCGAGCGACGAAGGACGATCCCGCCGCCGTTTCGATCCGCTCGATTCCGCCGCGACGCACATTTTTTCTCTCCTCTTTTCTTTTTCGCCCGATCGTTTGAAAACAACGATATCGCCGTTTTATCGCGCTCTTACGAAAAGCTGAGCGGCACCGATTTTTCTTCGGCGACGCGCCGCGCGTTGCCCGTGTTTGCAAGGCCTGTCGAGTCTTCCGCAAAAATAACCGACGTGTCGACCGCGCCGATAACGCGTCCCTTGCAAACAAACTCGTTCAAGGCCAGGGTTCGAGAGCGCTTCAAATATTTTTCGCGACTCGAGTAACCCTGAGCATCGCGAGCCGAGTACGAATCGATCGAGAGCCACGCGCGGCGAGGCATCGCCCGCGACCATCCGCTCGCGCGTTCGCCGGAATTTCCTCGCTCGAACTTTCGATCGCCGTGGCGGGACGCGCCGCTCCGAACGGCACCTCGACCACCGCGATAAACGGGGCGAAGATGTTCCGGGGAGATTCTTCGCCGGCCTCGACGACGGCCGGTGCATCGGGCAGAGATTCGAGATCGGGCGAGACTCGCGCGATACTTTCGACGGTTCCGCCCGCACCCGCGCAGGGATTTTCGCCAACGCGCAATGGACACTTTCAGATAGCACAATTATTTCGATAAGGCTTATCGCGACGGAACGAGCGGCCCTCCGCGTCATCGAGCACCGCGGCCAGATAAAACTTGTTTTCAACAAACTAATCTTTTTCCTTCGAGTCGGCGATGGTGCGAGAAAAATCCCTATCTTTTCTCCTCGGCGAAACTTTGGCTGATTCGCCGCGGCGTTCTCGCCGTTGATAACGCGAGCCTCGTTTCCGTTTCGGCCCCGCGCGTGAAATTCAGACTCCCCGAGCAACCTGACGGAAGGCGGCCGAGGCGCGCCGTCGAGCGTTCGGCACGCGGGGCCCCATTGTCCGACGAGCGTTCCGAACGAGTCGTCGGCGTTTCGCTGCGAGGGGGCTCGCTGGATTTATCGCGGACGCTCGTTACGGCGTCCACGGGAAGAACGGAAGCCGCGCGAGTTTCGAGGAAAGCCGAGCGACCGATCGAGCCCCGAGGAAACGGCGGAGACGCTTCGCTTCCAAGAGGATTAACATTTCCTCGAGCGAGGCGGGCTATTTTTAGCCGCGAATAAAGGCGACGGGATTTCGACATCGGGGAATTGGCCAACAGCGCGGCGAGACGCGGACGAGAAGCGTCGCAATCGCGCGGCAGGTGCGAAGGGAGCGCGTTATCTGAAGCGCGGAGGAGGATCGCGGTGCCGCGCGATACCGTCGTCGCGTCGTGCCGGTGCGAGGTCGACTCGCCCGGCTCTCGGTATCCCTCTCGATCCGCGATCTCTCCGTTCCCGTCCGCGGCGGAGTCTTTTCTTCTCTTCTTTTCCGCGAATCACGCCGATTAGAATATCATTTGCGCGGAGGCCGCGTCGGAGGGAAACTTTAACGGAACCGCGCGGCGGAACAGAAGCGAGAAATCGCGGGGCGCGAGAACGGGCGGAGGATCGCGCACAAAGCGCCGCGCGCGGGTAACGCGGGTCCGTGGAGCGTCTCGTTCGCCCGCAGTTCAAGACTTTCTCATTGCGGGGTGCTTTTATTAGCTGCTTTCCGTCTCCTTTCTCTCCCTCTTTCCAGCGTTCCTGCCCTCCGCTCCCCGGCCCCTGCTTCTCCCCCGCGATTCCACCGTTCGCGTCGTTTCGTTCGCCGTTTCCCCGGGTACGCTCGCCGTCCGACCAGCTCGCCCTCGCATCCGCCGATCCGCGAGAACCAGCTCCTATCTGCGATCTGGCCGGGCCGATCCGCCGGAGGGTCGAGGGACAACGCGTACGCAACGCAACGCGTTAATTACCGCGGAGCGTAAACTTTAATGGTCCCTTTAAGCGGCCGGCCGCGAGCTTGCTCTCGCGTAGCGCGAAGGAATGCCCGCTGCCCGGCCGCTCGTTACGATTCGCGCGAACCGCTCCGCGTACCGCGTCCCACGAAATCCGGTGCGAGAGCCGAAGAGAAACAAGGGCGAGGACGTCGCGAAGGGAGCGCGGCGGGTACGTCGGGGGCGTCTTCGGCGCTCGACGGCCGGTTCAATTTGCCGGCGCGTCTCCCGTCTCCTTCGACCCGTCTCTGTCTTGCCCCGGTAGCTTTCGATGGCGAGCAGTTCGAGCCGCCGGAGAAGTTTCACGGGCGTAATGGGGAAGGGTGCCCAGGGGGGTTCTGTCCATCCTTTGTATCGCCGAGCAATCACGACCTACCCCACGAGTACGCGTACGTGAATATATCCTCCCTTATCCTCTCCCTTTCCGCCCTCCTGGTTTCCCTTCGCGGTACCGAAGCGAACCAGGGCGAACGGGGGCGAGCAAGCTCCCGCTCCGCTCCCGCCCCACGCCCGCGCCCATCGCCCTACCGCCCGCGTCATTTCGCGCTCTGTGGGGTTGCAAATGCATCCGCGATGACTGCCGTATACTCCCGGAATGACTGATGAACTGCAACAGCGTTCCTTCTGCCTTATAGGCGTGTACAGGACGTTTCAATTACGCGCCATGCGACCCGACTCTTTTTTTTTCTTTCCTCCTTTTCTCTTTCCCTCTTTCGCTTTCCTCCTTTTTTTCCCCCGCCCTCCGCCCCGCCGCCGCCCTTTTTCATATTTCGCGTCTTCGTCGCGTTTCCTCCGTTCCACGGCCTCTCGGAACGAGAGACGTCCAGATGCGTTCGCCGCCGCGCGAGACCGAGACGGGGGACGAGAGTGGCCGATGACGGGGCCAAAGAGAAGAGACCGGAGAGACCGTGCGGGCAAACGCGACGCCGGGAGAGGAATTTATTATGTCCCCGGGAAACGCGAACTGTCCCCCCGGTACAATACGTTACGCGCACGGGAAATGAAAAGGGAACGGAGGAGAGGAGACGCGCAGCCGGCCGTGCATCGCGTCTCGGATAATTAGATGAGGCTCGCGAACGTCGACGGCACCTACGCGACGGAACGAAAGCGGAAGGATCGACGGGGTCGCGGCGCGACGGATCGTTCGTTTCCGGGGTGAGCTTTCGTCGTGCCCAGCCGCCGACGCGTCGAGCCCTCGTCGGCACGGGCAATTTCGTTCGGTCGATTGATTCGTTGCCGCCGCTTCGAGCGCGCCTTCGCCTCCGTCTTCGACGCCGGCCAATTTTCGACTCTTTCTCTTTCGATTCTCGCCCTACCGTTCGGCGAGGCACCCCTGCAACATGCCGACCGATTCCTCGTCTTCTGCGGGGACAACCTCGTATCCGGGGGTTCGCCGGGTATTCCTCGTTCGCCGTGCAACGGTTTCGCGCACCTGCCGCTCGTCGCGCCCCGTATCGCGCCCGTGCACGCGGCAGAATTATATTATCGCGTGGCTCGCGCATTAATCCGACGAGGAACCGGCGAACGCGAGCAAAGGGGTAACGTTCGGGACGGAACGGATATCTATCAAATCGTCGCTCCGCGTCGGGTCGCGGCGCGACATCGGAAAACGTGGGGAAACCAGTTTGGTTGGTTCGAATGACCGGGTTGGTACGAGCCGAGCCGAACCATCGTGAGGCGGCTGGAACAGCGAGGGGCATGGGGGGGATCACCGGGGGGAGCAAAAAGAAAGGAACGGCGAGGAACGGGGGCTTCGCGCAGGCCGAAGGTACTGACCTACCGTCGGACCGACGCGCTGCCACGCCGTTCTAATGCCCTTCCCTGTAATTTGTTGCAGCGTGCACGCGTTTCGTTCGCCTCGGATAATTATTATAAATCTGGTCTCCGAAGAAACGGCGGACCCCGTCTTCCGTCCAGGAAGCAGGACGTCACGGCCTATCGTTCCTCTAATCAGCGGCCAACGCTCTACGGACGCTACACGGACTCTCCCGTTAACGATCCTCCGTGCGGCGGCGACACCGAAATTTCCCCATTCACCCCGAGGCTCCTTGTCGCGCTCGCGAGCAGGAGCCGCGGTCTAAGACGGTCGCGAGCGCGCGCGCGCGCGCGCGCGCGTGTGCGTAGAAACGAGTTTGAAATCATTGAGAACAGCAACTGGGGCCGGTCGACGGCCGACAAAAAAGTAGGAGCTCACGCACGGCTGCTGTTCGCCGGCCGTGATGAGAAGACAGCCGATGGAAATGAACGAGAAGGGGACCAGTTCGAGGGGGAGACGGTGAACGAGACCGAGAGAGAGAGAGAGAGAGAGGGAGGGAGAGAGAGTGAGAGGCTGACAGGGAGAGAGGACGGGAGGGCATCGAACAAGCAACGAGAACGGGAGACCGAGAACGAGGGTCTTTCGCGACCGCGTAAAAAATTTCGTCCACGCGAGATAAACTGCATCGCGTGGGAACACCCATGCCGCACACGAATCGTTTCTTCGGCTGGCACGTTTCTTTTTTTCCTCGCCCGGAACGAGCTTGAGCGGCACGCTTTCTTTTTTTTTGTTATATCGTACTTTTTCGACCCACCCACCCTCCGATCGCTACTCGAACCCGCGGTCGACGTCGCCCGACGCGGTTCTTTCGTCGCGCCCGGATCGATTTCCTTTCCGGCGACGGGTCCCCGAAACTGTGGCCGATCGCGCTCCTCGACGGGGTGTCGCGGGCGCGGAGAACCCTTGCACGCCGGATCGCGAGTTCGATTCATTTCGAGAAAAATGATAGACCAGAGGGGGAGGTAGGTGTTCAAGAACGGGGGATGGCGGAGGAGGAGGAGGAGGGCCTGGTCCCTGTCGTGAGAACACGACAACGTCGGTTAATGGCGGCATTATGAACCGTTCCTCGCGTGCATCGGTAAAGAGGTTGAGCGCGAGGAGGGGAACTATGCCACGGGAGGAGGGACAGATCAGCGGAGATGCATGCGAAAAAAAAGGTGAAATTACGTAAACATCTTGCGAACGACGATTACTGCACGCTCACGTACACAGGCCCGCGTCCCCTGCGCTCTCGACGCGTACCGGACTAGCTCGGCGTTCACCTCTGTGCGAGCCGACCGAAAGAGACCGCTGCGGCTGGCGGTGGCCGCGTGCACGCCGATACGCAGGCCGACGCGTATCGCCGGACGGCGAATTCCGTCGAGTCGCCCGCGTCGAAAACGTCGTCCAACGTCGCCGCGGCCGTCGAGAGCGCGAGCGTCTCCCCTTTTGTCGCGAACGTTCCGTTCCCGTTGGAGCGGCGTGGATCGCGTCGTCGGTCGCGGTCGGGACAACGAATCGGATGCCGCGGAAATTGGACCAACTGTTGCGAAAACGACGGTGACACGCCGAGGTCGATAGAGTAGTTTGCATGCAATAAATATTAATGCGACGCGCTCGACCGCGCAAATATTTGCGATCGACGCGTGGACGTTGCAGCGACGATAATTGGTCTAATGAACGCCGCCGATCGATCCGAGCTCGCCGCGAATTTTCAAGCGGAGCAACCTTTTCTCGCCGCGCAGAACCGTTGGAAGGTCGAAGACGTCCGTGGCGTTTTTGTCATCGAAATGGGGGGGGGGGGCTCTTGTCGACAAGATCTACCGTCGCGGAAGTACGTATCCGCGTACTGTATCCATCGACGATTATTCGCCGATGGAGGTTGCATCGCGGTATCGTCGCGGCGACGAGATAGAGGGGCCGGCCGATCGCGATCGAACCGCACCAGCGAACGTCGAGTTCGAGGGCGTCCATTTTGAGTCGGCCATTTGGTTCCTATCCCAATTTAGCGGTCCCTCTTTCCGATGTAGCCGACCGGCCGGGCGGCCCGGCGGGCCCGGCCGGTTTAGAAAGGGGCAACGGTGCCGAGTGTCGGTGATTGGTCGCCTAAATCCACGGCCATGCTTAGTCGCCCGGGCCCCTCCTGTTTAGAAGGGCCTGACGTCATCCACGCCAGCTATCCGAAGGCCGCGTGTCGCGAAGCGCCTGTGAATGACGCGACTCGTGTAATCGATTTTCCTGGCAAAAAGTTTAATTAATTTCCAGCGTTCTCGTCGCGCGAAGAAACGACCTAAAAAGATAGAAGGTAGCCGCCTTCCGTGACGCTGGTCGCGTCGGACTCTTGTTTCGACTCGTATCGGAGTCGGATCGTCGAGAGGAATCGAGCCGAGTCGTTTCCTCCGGGTCGCGGCTCGAGTCCCCGGTGCCTTCGAGAAAGCGTCCTAAGGTCGCGATACGCGCCGCGCCTCGGCGCGGACGCGCGAATTCGCTCGCAGCGGCGTCGATTCGAGCGGTCTACAGCGTCCGGGGATCGAGGAAGAGACCTACATACTTGCCGGAGAAGTATCGCGCGCGAGATAGGCGCCGAACGGCGCACGGTTTGGTAAGATTCTTCGCCTACAAACCTACTTGCCCGTATCTGGCCTCCCACCTCGTGTCCTTCGCGAGCGACCTTCGACATCGCGGAAGTTCGCCTAATCGTGTCGAACCGACGGATATCGGAGAACAGCGGCGTCCCCTGCCTCGCGACCGAGCCATTTTAAACGGCGATCCTCTAATCGCCTATCTAATCGCCGCGCCGTATCTGCGAGCGCGGCGTCGATTTAGCTTTCGATAGCGACCGATTCCCGTGCTCTCTGCGAAACTATCGCGGCGAAATCTCGCGAAAAATCCGCCGCTATCGCGGTCGACTCGCGTTCCGAGAATCGCGCGGGAATATCGATTCGCGGTGACAGAATAGGCGGATCCGAACTTTGACCGTAATATATGCGGAGAGCAATTATTCCGAGTGGTGACTCGCCGGTGGGTAGGAAATCGTGCAGCTTACTTTCAAACGTAGCCGGCGGCTTCAAGGTTCTTAAAACCATTGGCAATGCATTCCAATCGGTCGCTCGAAAGATAGAGAGAGGTTCGGAGAGACGGATTTAGCATTAGAATCTACAAGGACAGCGCGGGGATAGTTGGTCGCCGCGCTGAATCCAGAGAAACGACGCACCGTCGAGAGAAATACCTTCGTGAGACAAATAAGATTTCATAAAAAGATATCACAGCCTAGAAATACGTCTGCGTACGCCTGCGTACGCGAGCGACCGGCTCGTTAGAATTCAATGCTCGCCTTCCCGTAATACGATGAATATGTAATTCCAGCAGGCGGAAATTAATTTCGCGTCTCTTTTTTTTTTTTCTTTCCTCCGCACCGCTCGCTCGCGCGGTTCCCGCGACCCAACTTTTTTAACGGGGAAGGGAGCATCTGGAATAGACGGCTTTCGGCGAAGCGTCCCGGGACTCGGCCGCCTTTCCCTTATTTGCGAAACGGCGACGGTTCAACCGCGCGACTCGTCGTTCGTCCACTCGGCGAGCAGCGGATAGCTTCCGAATCGAACGCCTCGCAGGTGCAAACGACGTTCGCCAGCGTGTCCAGTACGCAACGATCTACGACGTCTTGAACGGTCCGCGGATATTATCCGCGACTCGCTGTGCGCGAGCAGGCTACGATCGTATTCCGCGCACGTTGGACGAGCTCGCCTAATTCGTGTCGCGAAACAGTCTATCGCGATTACGATTCATTATCCGCGAGCAGTATTGCTCGCCGGCACGTAACAGCAGACCTTTGTTCTTACTACTTGTTGTGAAATTGTAACCAACCATCGGCGCGCTGCACGCTCGAACAAAAAGGTGCAACGATTGTTGTGCCTGCTTCCACCGGCTCGTCGCGATGCTTTCTCGTCCGATTCTCCGCGCGAGACGTCGACCAACGACGTCTCGTCGATGCGAAACGAAAGGGCGTGTGCACCTGTATAGGTGGGAACGGGGCATCCACTCGAGGTTCGCCGGAGCTGGAAATGGCCAGGCGGAGGACAAGATCGTCCGGGTCGCCGCGGTTTTCGTTGATCCTGGTGAACGAAGCGTTCCCGACGATTCCCGACCGAGGCAGGGAAGTCGGAAGACCTTCGAGAGAGGGAGAGAGGGGAGAGATATCGGGCAGTGGGAAAGAAAATGCGACGAGCCGCTTTCGTTTCGCGGAAAAAGAAACTCGTCCTATCGATACGGTGGACGCGTTCGCGTTCGATCGACGCCCGATCTTGAAACGCAGCCACTCCTTTCCGCTTCTAAAAACTTCTGCCCGGCGATCTCTCGTGCCTGCCGCTCGATCGCGTTGCGCAAGCGGACGCGGTTCCAGCCAGCGTTCCCGCGACGGGACGAGGGGAACGATCGGGCAGGAAGGGCCGGCGAATTCGGCGGCGAAGGAAAAGGGACGAGGAGGAGAGAAAAGACGGGCGAAGCCGAGGCAGGACGAAAAGCTTGCCCGCCGTGGATCTCTGGATTGGTCGGCACGCATCGAGCGTCGATTCCCGAGAGGCGATCGTGATTGGTTTCTGGCAGCGGACAGCGATCGAGCGGCAAGTAGTGCGGGAAGCGGAGTCGGTTTCTAAACCGGTCGTCGTAAAAACTTGGCCTGGCCTTCGGGGCGGCCATTTTAGAACGTTCTAACATTTGACGGTCGCGAAGTCCTCGTCGGACCGCCTAATAAGCGGCCGTTAATCTATTATTCATTACGAACGGAGGAAAGATACCTCGAGCGACATGCAAATCGCGCAGAGGACTGGGCACAGAGCCGCTTGCGCGTTAACTGCGACTCGCGTCGCGACCAGCGCGCAACAGCCTCGGCTCGGTCCGCTTCGGGAAATCGGCACGGACGTAGGCCTCGTGCGAGAATTCGCTCCTCCGGCGAGTCATCCCTCTCGAGCCGACCGCGCGTTACGCGTAACGCGGCGTAATCGCAACACCTCGAGACGCTTTCGCCCCGC
Organism: Nomada fucata; assembly: GCA_948146005.1. Classification (NCBI taxonomy): domain Eukaryota; kingdom Metazoa; phylum Arthropoda; class Insecta; order Hymenoptera; family Apidae; genus Nomada; species Nomada fucata. Next base: position 7,156,694 of record OX411281.1, read on the forward strand.
TTTCGTCCGCCTTCTTCTTCTCCGTTTCCTCGGCTCTCTCCTTCGCGTTCCCCCCCGGCAGCACCGAAAAAGCGCAAAGGGCGCTCGGTACGAACGTTTTCACTTTGGATGCCACCGAACACACCGCGTCGAAGCGAGGCATCTTTCAGCTCGCTGCAATTAGACGCGCTCGAGTCGCGCGCAAGGGTGCGACCAGCAACGGGACACGACGACGCTCTCGTCCGGAGAGCGGACTAAGCGCCGCTCGAAGTCGACGCACGCGAGCCGGCGAGGAATTCGACGACCTATCCCCGGTCCCATCGGTGTCCCGTCTGGATTCGTCGGCGAGACGATCATTGTCCTGGCGACGCGCGTGCGGGCGAAACGTTCTCGTCCATCTTCGCGCGCTCCGCGTACGCTCCCGTCGCGATCCAGAGACGCCGGGGCGCAAGGTACAGGGACGATAATAACCGGGCATCGATTCATGGGCAAGTAGCGGCGTTTTAGCCTAATGGATATTCCGGCCGGCGGATCGTTTCGACATACGAGAGTGATTTGCAACGGCGGGATAATAATATATACGAAACCGGTTTTGTTTTCGATTACGTCGCACCGATATCGGGCGCAAGGATTCAAACGATCGATAAGTACACGGCGGCGGAAGGGGAGGAAAAGCGAAGAAAAAAGAGAGAGAGAGAGAGAGAGAGAGAGAGAGAGAGGGGTTCGTAGGACGAGTGGGCAGGTCTAGGGGGAATGGAAGAGGCTGGGAGGATCCATCGTGAAAAACGATCGACAGAGGGGGAAAACTTGGGGCCCGGGTTTTTATTACGGCCAACCGGTCGACGCTGGAACGTTTTTCGTGGAATCGCGATAAACGGCACCGGCTGAAATATCCGATTTAATTGCTACGAGATTACGGGAGAAGACAAAGATCGGCACCGTCCGCCTCGGTTAATTGCCTTCACCGTATTCCACGCGGCAGTGAACTCGCCTCCGCGCCGGCAGCGAAAACGAGAGCATTCTTCGCTCAGTCTCGTCGCGGGCGAGACGCACAGGTAGCGAGTGGGTAATACCCGCTCGCGAACGATTTCGCCGGTGCTCCCGGAGCGCGGGCGCTCGCCTTTTGTACTTGAGCTCGATACCCGACTGCGAGCACGATTTACATATTCGCGATACGCATCGAGGCAAGGACGTTCCGCAACGAGTCCCGGGGATACCGAAATTCGCCACGGAGGCCTCGTAATAAACGGGCGCGATCCGAGTCCTCGGGGAGGAATCCGCGAGGAGGATGTCGTTGCAGCGAGCCCGTTAAAATTTCATGACCGGCCCGCGCCCGAGAGCCGTAAAAGAAAAAATTGAATCCATCGATCTTCCAGCTATCGCGTCTTCCCCCCACCCTCTCCGTTTCCACTCGTGCCCCTAACGTTTCGTCGGGTCGAAATCGAGACGAAATCTTCGCGGCTCTTCGCGCGGCCCTTTCCCCCGCCGAGCTATCGTTGTCGGACGGTGTCGAATATCCGGTCAGGGCGTAGCCAGAAATTTCATCGAGCTCGAGACCGGGCTCTCGACAGGAAGTCGACGAGGCGCGGCAAACGATCCGTGACAAAGAGCGAGAGGGCCAGCGGTGCACGCAGCGCCGAGAGAAGTTGCACGAACGGCGCTGCGTGTATCGCCACGACCACTACCGTCAGCTTCGTCGTCGTCGTCGTCGTCGTGGTCGTCGTCGTCGTCGTCGTCGTCGTCGTTTGTCCAGGTACGAACGAGCGAGTCAGTGGCAGTATTTGGGACAAGGTCAGAAGGTTCTGCGCTCCCCGGTTTCAAGACACCAAGAACCGCTCCGCACGGAGAGCTGCACGCTGCACTTTCACTTTGCCTCCGCTGCCGCGTGCATTGGCGGATCGCGGCTTCGCGGACTCTGCCTTTTCCGTTCCAACCTCGAGCGCTCGGGGTTCCCGAGCATTTTCGATAACCCGACCACGTCCTCTCATTTCTTCGGAATTTCTTTCCATATTTTCGCTCCTCCTTTGGCCGCGCGGCACGCGAGATCGTATCGTCCTTAGGGAGCCGCGGGGCGGGGAAGGGGGTTACATCTTGTTCGCAAAAGCGGCGCGGCCTCGATAACGCCGAGACGTCTCGCTCGCGCGAGATCGCCGATCCGATGGAGCACAAAAGTTTCGCCGGTGATTTATAAACGGGGCCGTCCGCGGTTATTTGTAAACGGCGAGTAACGTAAGCGGTGGCACGCATTCGCATGCAAATTGCCCGGCGATACACCGCAAAGGCCGGGCCACGACACTCGAACCAGCGCAACCTTCTCCGTGGAACGGACGGCATTGCACGCGGGCGTAACGCGCGACGAAATCAATTAACCGAGAGCGAAACGAACCGGACGCGACGTCGGTGGCGCGAACCGGTCGCCTTTGAATTCTCGTCACCGGGGCGCGGAGACGCGACGCGACGTCCGACGAATCGTTCGCGTCGGATCTCGTTCGGCTCGCGCGCGTTCGCGCGGAATCGAGCGTCGTCGGTCGCGAATCGACGCGGAATCGATTGCCGTCCGGGCCTCGGCGGTCTCGTTAATTCCCCTCTCGGAACTTTCGGAGCTCGTCGAGACGTTGAACGGCTCGGCATCCGCTAGTCGCGAGTGCTCGTCCCATGATTAAAACGCGTCGCCGAGTACGAGCGGCCATAGCGTTTGCGCTTGCATCGAAGGAAGAAAACGGTCGGGAGTGTACAATGCATTTTTGCTCGCGCCTGCATCGTCCGGTTACTGCATCGCTTTCGTAACATCGCCGCCCGTGAGCGCGCGTGTTCATTTGCAACTTAACGCGCTCGTTACGGCCTGCGTCGCGTCCAATTCGTCGGCGTGTTTCGTTTCGTCGCCGCGATTCGCCGAAGATCGACGCGTCTGGTGGCCGCGTTCCAGATTTTCGACGCCGCTGGTGTACGCGCGGTGGTCGCGACGCGGGTCGAAGGAGTCCCGCGAACGAATTAGCCCCGAGGAAACGCGACGTCGCGCGACGAGACGCGTCGAAAGCGACTCGATCGGGGCGAGGACGCGGCGAAAAAGGGAGAAGGAGTTGAACGGAACCGCGGCGGCGGCGGGTGTCGGTGCAGGGAGGAGCGGAGGATAGAGAGGAAGAGGAACGCGGTTGCTGTCCAGCAACGGCCCCGACACAATGGGCATTGAAAACAGAAAATAAGCGGCATTGTTCGGCGCTTTTCAGAATCGATATTTGCGAATACAGCATCGACGCGTGTCGCGAGTGCTCGGCTCGGTGATTTAAAGCAAAGATTAAAAATAAAGGGGACACGCGTCGAGTTTCCGTCGATCCCCGGCGTCGGGCGAGCCAGTGTCGAGCAGCCGCCTTTGTTACCGCGCCTCCTGCCGACGCTGGAGCTGCCGCGACTCCGAAAGTAGCCAGCCGCTATTTTCCGATAGCCGGTCGCGTGAACCAAACAACAATCGCGCTTGTCGATCGTTTCGTTATATGGAACGACCGCGAACCATCACCGCGACTCGCTTCTTCCGCTCTTCGCTCGTCCTGCCGCGCGTGTACACGCGCGCGCGCGCCTACTCGCTCCGTTTCGATCCGTTCGATTCGGACGGTTTAAATGCCGAGCTCGTTCCGCGAATCGTCCGGTCGCCTCGCTCTTTTCGGCTCGTCCATTCATGGAAAATCGCCTTACTCCGATCCATGAATGCGCTTTCCACGAATCGACAGTTCCTCCGCGTTTTTTCTCCTTCTTCTTTCTCTTCTTCTTCGAGCGTCACGACGCCGGATGATTCGTGGGAATCCAAGGTAACGCGAGCCACCGATTTTCTCGGTACGGTCGCGCGAACAAGCAACAACGCGGAACGGAATCGTGGATATCGCCGGGGTGTCGCAAACTTGCGCTCCGCGCTCGCGAGCGCGGACGATCCGCGAGTTGCTTAATTTCTCCGTCAGCTGCCGGCCGCTCGTGTCCGCGGGTCTCGCTTGCCCCGCGATTAACTCGGATCGACGATTCTCGCGCTCCGGCGAGCAAATTGGAAAAACCTCGAGATCGCGTCTCGGAACGTTAACGCGGTGTGGATCTTTGAGCGAATCCGCGGGAGAAAGGGGGATCGGTTTTGGAGCAAACGAGATAGGTAGGAAGCTGGACGGAGAGCGGAAAAGCCAGAGAGAGGGAGAGGCGTCGTTTGGTCGTAGTTACCACAGCGATCCAGCGGCTTGATCGATCGGTACGATCGTCGTCCTTGAAGTGGTCGATGTCTCTCTCATCCTTTCTCCCTCTCTCTCTCTCTCTCTCTCTCTCTCTCTCTCTCTCTCTCTCTCTCTCTCTCTCTCTCTCTCTTTCTCCCCTCTCTCGCTCTCTCTCTATCTATCTATCTATCTCTCTATCCCTCTTGGTGCACGCAGGGTCGGATGAGCGGACGCAAGAAAGAAACGGCGCGATGAACGAAGGAACGATCGAGGGAGCGTACGAACAGGCCACGATACCAGACGGCGAGCCCCTCTGCCCGATACCGCCAACCCACGACAACTCGAGTTAGAAGTTTCTTTGTCGCGTTAGCATGGCGGCATTCGGCAGTGCACATGCCGCGGTCTAAGCAAGATGGCCGTCTCTTCTGTCGAAAGGAGGGGCCGAGGGCATACGTCGACACGGGGGCAGATGGGAAAGGGGGACGAATTCAGGCTGCTGGAGGCCGCCCGGTTCCAACTCGCATTAGAGAACACTCGAAGATTATTACTCGCGCCGCGCCGGCCGTCGCGATCCTCCGGCATCCGCATAATAAATCCGCCGCGAGCCCCGCCGTCGTCCCCGCGCTTTCCTCCTTCCCGAAAACGAATTCCGCGAAGGAAACCGCCGAGGACGCCCCCGTACGTTTCCCCCTCGCGGTCGATTAAGGAAAGCTGCTTCCGCGGCATCGCGACTCTCCCGCGCGGCGACCTCGAAAGCGCCTCGAATTAAGGATTAGCCGCGAGGAGACGTCCCGTCCGCCGCGCGAGATGTTCGCGGTCCGCCAGGTAAAACGCAATCGCGAAGGCGCACGCATTTCCAAAATTGCCGATCGCGCGACGGGGACCGTCTTCCCACGAAAAACGCCGGGGGACGCGCAATCGATTCGCGTTTACGCGAAGTACCGCGCCACCCGGAAGATTCGCAGCCACGGGCGACGGTAACGAGACGGCGATTCGCGTTCAATGCCAGGCCTGCTGCGAGCTGTTTCCAATTTGCTGGCGAAACGATGGCCGCGTCCGCGGATCGCGGGGTTCCCTAACGCCGGACACCGGGACGCGAGGGAACGGCCGGCTCGTTCGAGGCTCGAACGCGTCCGTTTCAAAATTGTTGGTCGAATCGGTGACTGGGTCGAGTGGCGGGGGACACGGTGTCACGAAGCGCCTCGAGAAATTGGATTGGTGCGGCCGTTTCGTAACGCGATTGCCGAGAAGATTGGCATAGGTATAGAAGATCACAGGACGATGGAAAATCTCAGCGGTTCCAAAGGTTATTTTCTGCGGCTTTACGACCGGCCGATGGAGACACGTACTTTCGCGTCGCGGGGAAGAAAAAAAAAGGGTGGCGTAACGAGTTACGCGGCTCCGTTTCTCCCCCCCCCCCACCGTCCGGCGACGAGAGCCGCGCGTAAATCCGACGTCGTAATTACCCCCGAGCTTTGCTAATATTTTATTATTATTTCTGGCCTTAATCAGCGACCGCTCGTTGCGCTGCTCGAAAGCGTTGAACAGCAACGCGGCGAATCGCCGCAGCAAATTATACCCTTTTCTATGCACAACCATCGTCCCGGGCAACGGTGAATCGCGCGTCGGATATCCAATATCGCCACCGATAGACGGAACGGTTCGGGGTTATTATTATTATTATTCTCATCGGTGCTCCGCGAAGCGCTCGTTCAGCCGGCGAAAGAAAAGCCGCGGGGGGGAGATCGCGATAACGAGGGAACGCCGAGCGCGAGTTCGCCGCGGGTACAAGAAGGATTCCCTTTTAACAATGATTCGACGCGCACAGTCGACGCGAGTGCGTCCCGATGATCGAAGATAGGCGAGCGCGATCTAGCCGGCGCGAACGCGCTCGCGTCAGGAGCGGTTTGTGCCACTGACTGGCCAGTTCGTTTCTAGGACAGCTAGTTTTTCACGCGATTTTCGCGCGACGCAACGCGCACCGTGCCTAACCTACACCGAGGTCCGGCCTATCCTTCTTTCTACCGACCGGGCAGCCATGCCTCTTACGACCACGCCGTGGAACGAGACGATTTTTCTCGTTCGTCGAACGGGAAACGTCGAACGCGAATCGCGCTCTTCGTCCCCGTCTTCCCTTCGAATCCCATCGACGTTTACGTAACTCAAGGCTCCTCGACCGAGGGGCGACGAGCCGAGGGAAAATGCTCGCCGATACATCCGCGTCGATCTCTTTCGCCCAGGCGACGAACGCTCCGCGAGGAACGGATCGTCGGTCGGCGGAGGCTCGGTCCTCTCGCGAACCCTCGGAGGGTCGAGGGTGGTCCACCTTCCGCGAAGGACCGCGACGAATTTTCGATCCCCCGCCTCTGTCCCCGGGTGTCGCCGGTCTCGAGTCGCATCTCCGTAACGCGATAGTCGCGTGCAAACACCGATCCGACGTCCGCGCGGACGTTTCTCGAACCGAGAGGCGAATAGAGGTCTCGCGTCGCCATATAGAGGCAGCAGCGCCGAAAGAAGAGAGGACAAACCGGCGATGCGTTTCGGTGCGTAGCGCGCTCACCGGTCCGCGTTCGGATTGCAGTTGTGCAGTCGATCGCGGGTACACGGACGTGGGAAGGCAAGCCGCGTGTGCGCGCGTTGCACGCGTGTGCACACAGGAGAGGCGAGCATGACCGCGTGGCTCTCGCTCGTCGATACTCACGATCGCGGTGCGGTGTTGGTGCGCGTAGACGGGCACCAGGAGCACGGGTATGTGGCACAAGGCCGACATTAGCATCTCTACCGGTATACCCCCTACCATTTCGCGTCGTCGTCACGGCACAACTCTATCCGCAGAAACCTGTATTCCGGTTATCTTGCATTCGCGGGAACGGAGAGGCCGGCGTCGCCATCGTGAGAAGGCAAAGGACCTCCTACCGCCGTCGACACCCGCGGAAACCGTTTCGAATGGCGACGATCCTTCGACGGACCCTTTCCCGCGATAACGGGGCTATCTTTCCAGTTATCTTCCGCGGCACGACCGCGCGGAGGAGAACGCACTCTTTGTTTCTCGCGGTTTGCGCGATTCGCCGGCGACTCGCCGTTACCATCGTCGAAACCGTAGATGTCGAGATTTTCGTCGTTCCCCGCGAGATACGTTCCCCGGTAGGTGCGTCCTCGAAACGATAATCCTCCCCCGTTCCCTCCCCGTCCCATTATCCTGGAATTCTCGAGGAAAGTCCTCCGTCGGTCGGTTACAGTTTTCCGTGGAGTCGTTCGACCGTGGCGGCGTCGCGGCTAACTTTCGAAGAAATTTCGCGCACGGAATCGAGGCTCGCCTCTCGAATAGAAGGGATCTCCGCTTCGAGGCCCGATAACTGACGGGGCATCGCGCGACACCTTAACCTGGATGACCGGTATGCGCGCGCTGAAAACTCGAACGAGCGAGCCATTCGATCGTTGGATTAGCCGGTGGACGCGAATTGGCGAGATTCTAGCGCGCGTTTCATCCTCGGTGAAACAGTAGCGGCCGGATGTCTAACAGGCATAGATTTCCTTTTCTCTCGACCCCGCCGCTCGGCTCGGCTCGTCTCGTCACCGCTCGCCGCGCGTCGCCGCCCCTCGTCCCGCAAAGGTGTCGATCTTCTCGGACACGGTCGACGTCCCGATGGGTCTGGAAATCGAGCGATCGATTCGCGCCCCGCGACGACGATTTCGTGAGCGAGCCGAGGAGCCCTTGGAATACACTCGCGGCAGTGTATTTTCGTTCCCCTCGTTTCGGTACGGCCGAACGGTTCATTAGTCGGAGGCCTCGACGAGCCGCGGACCGGCTACGCTCTCCAATTCGCGTAAGATGCTTCTCGTACGGCGCTTCCCGATAGGCCGTTCCTCGGTCAGCAGTGCCGTCGTCGCGACGAGCAACGAGGATTTCGTAATTCGTTGACGGAGCTTCGACTCCCGCGTTGCGTAGACGCCACGGCGACTACTCGGAATCGTCGATAGGAAGGAAAAGGTGGCGGAACGGAGTCGGGGGGGGGGGGGAGGGGAGACAGGGTATTCTCTGTTGAAACGTCGGGACGGCAGAGACAAACGGAAACGGGATTAATCTTGGTGCGAAACGCAGAGCGGAACGTTTTTAAAGATCCGCGGTCGTCGCTAGCGAAACGAGCGTAATATCGGGCTGCGTTATCGTCGGATGCACTTTGGGCTCGCAATTCGGTGCCCCACTCAACGGTACAAAGAGTTCGTTTACCCCGTTTAGACGTGTGAGCGAGGCCAGCTGCTATCGGTCGATTCATGCGCGACATTCGACGGGAACCGACAGAGACGCCGAGAAACCAGCGGAGCAAGAGAGGGAGAGGGAAGGCCGAGAGAGTGACGAGATAAAGCTGAATTTAAGGTGCGATGGGGGACCCTCTCGAGAACAAACAGAACTCCGACGTCTAGACGATCGTCGCAGATATACAGGGTGTTAATAAATATCGGCCAACATTTTCGCCGGATCGATCTCGCCCGAGGTCGATATATTGCCGGCAGCGACGCGCCACTCCACATTCGGCGGGTAGAGCCGAAACACGCTTCGGGCGCTCCCGCTCTCGTTACTCTTCTCCACCCTAATTTTTTCTCTCGCTCATCCCTTTTGCTTCCGAGGGAATAAATTAGCCGGGGATCGAGTTCCCGGCGGGATCGACCGGGCGACACGGTCGCCGATGCGGGAAAGATTTTGCGATCGTCTTGGGACTCCGCTCCGATTTTCTCCGGCCGCAGCTGCTATGAATTTCGTAACGCTCCCGGCCGACGCGCGTCGCCTGACGGAAGTGTGCAGTTTCTTTCCGGCATTGGAAATTCTATCGGCCGGCAACGTTTCGGCCGTCTCGGTCGTCGCGGAGTCGTCGGGATCTGGATGTTTGATGGGATGCGATTTATTTTCGGATCGCGCGAAGCGAGCGTGAAAAAACGGTTCTCCGAAGGACGACGTAACGGCGAGGCGCGGAGCGCGTGGGCAGCGATTGGCATATGCGCGCGAGGAAAACCGGCCTCGCGACGGAAACAAGAGTAAGTCCAGAGATTTCGAGGATGGCTCGGGCGGGTCCGCGATCACCCTGGGGACGCCCGACGGTTGCGCCGGTACGTCGATCGCGTTTCGACGTTCGTTTTCCGAGCGTAAGCGCGAGCTCTCGCGCGATCTGCGACGCAACGCGAATCCCAGGGCCACGCGTGCACGCAGTCCCGTACGCAGGCCGAATGTAACGAGATCCGGCGCAAATAAAATGTGCAAGCCGACTGAGGTACCGCAAACGTCGCGCGTTGGAGCGAGTCACGCGAGGACGCTGTTCGGCTAGGATCGATCGGCGGATCTCCGGTCGATGAGGACGAAAACGAGCCCGATACGCGCGAGGAAATTTATCGCGATGCAACGGAGTTGACGATCGCCAGCTGACGGTCGACGTAACGACGCGGCGCGCAGGGTGCGCGTCGAGTGACGTTATCACCGCCGAAATAGCGTATCGATAAGGTCGTCTCTCGGACGCGCGGCCTATGACGCGCGCGCGTCTGTTCCCGATAGAATTCCATTAATCTGGCTTACGACGATCGAACGGGACGCGTCGCCGATCGAGACGCCGACGACGCGGCCGTCTTTATTCCGCGGTGAAATTAATTCGCGCCCCCCGGCCTCGGCGAGGTAATGCAATCTTATCGGGATACCTGCACGCCGCCGCCAGATAATGAATGTATTTCGCCAGACCGATGCGCGCCGATAAAGCGCTCTTCCCGATTTCGGGAAAAGCGACCGACGCGAAAAACATCGGCGATGAAATCGTTATCGGGACCCGATCGCGAGCGCGCGTCCGCAATAAATAGTGGGCCGTTTCTGCGGCATTATCGATAAGCCGAACTTTTTAATCGGTTTTCGGGGTATTTCGCGTCGCGCGCAATCTAGGATCGCTATCGTCTAGACCCGCGCCGCTGTCCCAAACAGAACGGAGAACAACACCTCTCGCGCGAGCATCGATGCATACATATACGGTTTCTTTTTATCGTGTCATTGACGCGCGAAATGCACCGCTCGCTCGCAAATAAGTCGACTTTATTCCCGCGCCGCTACCGTTGCACACCGATTGTCCTCGCCGAAATGACGAAGTTATTGATTAACGGTCGAAAACAAGCAACGAAATCTACAAAGCGTTTCCACGTTGCGGGTCGCACACCGAAAACGATCATTCAGACGGTGGATCCGGCCGATTCGCGAGAGAGCAAAGACGGTACGGATAGATCGGATCTCGGAATCGCGTTACGACGTCGCGCGATAATCTCCGTTTCTCGTGGATCGTTTCGCAAATATTATTCGTCGCCGCGCAGGTCTTGCGCGTTCGAATCCGCGGGGCGAATTAAAGTGAGACGAATTTCCGCTTCTAGGGGAATCGTGCACGACCGGAGCGAAGGGCAGCCGGAAAAAGACGGGCGGCCAGGAGTCGTTCGACTGGTTGCGCGGAAGAAATTGAGAAGAAGAAAAAAATCACCCGGAAGCACGACCGGACGAGGGCAGTGGCAGTGGAGAAGCTCGGCAACCGCGGGAGCGCAGCGGAGGAGGTGCAGCGTGCCGAATTTGGACCATCCTGTAGCGGAGGAGTGAGGTAGGTTAGCGAATCGACGGGTGTTATCTGGATGCACGGAACGCACAGGCGGCCAGTACGGAACTACGTGTCCGAGTCAGCGAAACAGAAGGCACTTTAAGCAAAGCTGGCGAGTACAGCTTCGCGGGCGGCACTGGAAATGCGCTTTCCACGCACGTGGTGCAGCATCGCCGGCGTGGCCGCGATATCGAGTTGAACCGCGCTGACTCCTCGACGACCCTAGGCGGCCCCGATTCCCTCGAAAACTGCGAAACGTCGCGGCGTCGAACGATCGAGCCGCCGAGTAAAAGTGTCTGCCCGCGAGTGTCGCCAGGAACGTTCCGTTCGCCGAATGGTCAGCAGCGATTTGTGTTCTCCGTTCGCGGATTTCGACGCGGTGCACGCTTCCGCTGGGACGGGGCGATAAGGAAAACTTATATAATATCCGTGGACGACGCTCGGCGCATCTTTCGCGCGGAACAATCGACGCGATATCGCGCGCGGTGAAAATTATCGGGCGACAGATAACCCTTTTTAACCAGCTAGGTCTTATCGTTTATCGAATGGTACTTAAAGTGCGATATTCGTCCAAGTGCAGTTTCTGGATCGGTCGTCGCGAGTGAGATCTCCCCACCCCCAGCCCCGTCGGTTTCCTTCGTCGAGACGCAAAATTCCCAGCGGAATCGCGGTGACTCGCCGGCGATCAGCGGGGCGCGTTGTTTTCTCGGCCCAATCTTTGGTGAAGTGAATAACCCGTGGCAGAGTCGTTCGCTGCAGTCCCGCGCACCAGTGTGGAAACGCAGCAAGTGCAGCCGATAAACGTATCTGACGCGTAAATCAGCCTTTCCATTGAAAACAATACATTCTGTGCAGTTTGTGTAACGAAAACAAGTCGCCGCAGGAATCTCAGAAGCCGTTGCGCGTCGTGCTCGTCTCGGTGTCCGCTCGTTAAGCGTGGACGCCAGCGGGGGTATCGATCGACGGGGGATTATTTTTATCGCGATCGAGTGAATTCCAGCCGGGGTTTTCGCGACGCGCACAGGCAGCCGCGCTTCGCGGGAAATCGAAACGGGCCTCGACGAAAGGGAAGTCGTCGCGGCGCACCGCGGACGGAGGGACGCGGAAACGAAGAATTTCCACGATCGGTGAGTACGTTTCTTGCGACATTTCTACCGGATCGAACTCGAGGCCCGTCCGCCTCGACGAGACGCCGCGGTCGAATAAAAAGCGGGTCGCCCAGAGTCTAGAGTCCTCCCGACGATCCGGAACCGAGCACGACAATTAAGAGAACGATCGAGGGGCCGCTCGTCTCGTGCTCGCTACGCGCTCGCGCGGAAGCTCTGCGTCGAAATTTACGCTTGGTTGGCTCCGCGAAACCGAGTCGACGGGAAAAACTGTTCGCCGAGCGCATCGCGGTTCTGACATTTCGCCTAGGCGACCTCGGGCCCCGACGAAACGCGGCGGCCCCGGCAGCGTCGCTTCGTTAACAGGGCCTTTAACGATCGGCCACTCCTTCGTCTCCGCCGCGATGCCGTGACTCGCGATAAACCGCTAATAATCACCGCGCGACGCGTTTCATAAGCGCACGCTCGCGGCTCGTTTCTTTCCAGTAACCGTAAAGCGCGTGCTTTAACCGGGCGCGGAGGTCTCGTATCGAATACCGATGGACTCGCTCGAAGAATTCGTGTCCCACATCGGCGACGAGGAGGTGACGGCGAATATTTGCCCGGGGGTGACGGAATTGAATAACTGGCCGCCGATGCTCGCGGAGACGCGGAGAGACAGGAGGAGCGGATTTCGGGGCGACGCGGGGCGCGCGGACGCGCAATCGGATCGAGCTCCTCGCGCGAATTCGATTTTGCGCGTCAAGATTCGGTAGGCGTCACGTGTACCACCGATGGCTTATTATCGGCGCAAGCGGTGTATTGACTCACCTGACAGTCGCGGGTGAGTCAGAGCCGCCGAGTTGCAAATTGTCGTCGGACGGTGCATCGCGCGAACGGCCCTCGAAGCGTTACGCATTTTCGCGTCCGTCTTTCCCTTCGCCGCGATGTTTTTGCACGCTCGCGCGGTGGCTCGCACGCGTGCAGACACACTCGCGCGCCTCGTTCGGCATGGCGGCTGGCCCGATTCGAGAGCACGGAGGCCGATTCTGCTCCTCGTCCGTCCGCGCGTTGGGATAGGTCGTCGCGTCCTGTAAGACAGAGAACGCTTTGTTCGAAGAGTGCGTGGCGCGATCGCCGCGCGTCGCGCCGCGCTGCTCCGTGCGACGAGACCTGTCCGCGCAAAAATCTGTCGGGAACTCTCCGCTCCTTCCGAGGCGTCGAATTTCGCGGCGCGCCCGGACGAATCGGTCGCTCGCGATGGAATCGGCTCGGGACGGGGAAGCGCGGAGGAGAATTATCGAGAGGACCGCTTCGCGTGGGACGGCCGGTAGCGCGCCCAATGTACGAATACAAAGAGCGCGGGCCATTGAAAGGCAGCGAGGCAAGCGGGAGAAGTAGAGGGTAAAATTAAAAGGGATAAAAAAGAGGAGGAGATAAAACGACGGAGGAGCGAGGGAAAGAGGATGAACGCGAACGAGAGTGAGAGCTCGGAGAGTAGCCGTATTTTCGGGTGACCGTGGCCCTGCCCTCGGGACTGGATCGTTTGTGTGCCACTCGGTGCATTTTACTCACACCGAGCGGGGAGCGGCGGCGTACGTGTGCGATGCACCAGCGGGCATCGTCGCATTTATATTTGGCTGGTGGGCGGCGTGGGTTCGGCGGGTTCGAGGGAGGAGTGAGGGGGGGGGGGTGGTCGAGCGCACGCTGCGCGCGCGTGCACGGTGCACCCGAACACAACGAACCGGTGCGCACGTTGGTTTTTGCGTGCGTGCACCGCACAGGAAAGAGGGGGTCAGTGGTTTCGTCGGTTTTATTATTCGGCACTGTGCATCGAGTTAAGCCAGGTCAGTGTGGTAAAAGAGCTACACGTTCGGCGAGTTTGCTGTACAGGCGGAGTGCATCGAAGCGGGAAGGGGCGACCGTCGCGAGAGAAATGGAAGGAGCACGGGGGTGACGTGTGCGTGTACGAGCGACGTGCATACGCGGTACGTGCACCGTGCACGCGCGCACACGACGGCGTAAGCGCCCTTGTACGCACGCTTGCCGCGAGTAATCGTGCACGACACATCCGCTGCCGAACCGGCCTGTTCTCTGTGCGAGTTGCACGCTTCTGCGTCCACATTTTTCCGGGATTCGATCGAGTTTCGATCGAGTTTCGATCGGTCGGAAAAGCAGAGCGGACGGTCGGGGAACTCGCGTCGCGAGACGTTCCCCTCGACTCGAGGAAGCAACGTCGACCGATAGCTCGTCGCGGTCGAAATTTGTGAAAAGGAGCGTTCCGGGGGTCGCGAAGCGAAGCAGAACCAACGGGTGAGAGTGGCATAGTGCCGAAAGCTTGCAAAGTGCGGCGCTTGGCGGGTTGGGGGGGGGGGGGGGGGGTTAGAAGCGACGGAAGCTCGAGCGAGAGAGAAAGAAAGCCGGAGCAGACGGGGCGAACGGGGCGAACGGGGCCGTGAAATGGGGAGAAAGGCTGGGAAAGGGGTGAAGGTGGGAGATGGAAGGATCATGGCAGAGGTGGGTCGGTAGTTTCGCCAGTTAGCCGGGTTTAAAACAGCTGCCAAATTTCCCTCTCGGACGAGAGAGTGAGAGTGACCCATCGAGAGCGAGTGTGTTCCACATCGCGTTTCGCCGCGATACAAGCCGGCGCAGCCGGCTGCACATGCACGCGTACATGCAAAAGCACTCGCACACCTATGCGGACCGTTGCAGACGGCCGAGCCATTTGTGCGCGTTCATGCGCGCGCTCCTACGTGCGCGTCCGCGTACGTATTACGGGCCGAACTCGTTGCACGGAGCCGTACGTACGTGTACGCATACGTCGCTCGTTGCGCGCGCGTGCTTCTATACGCAGCCGTGCAAATGGCGTACGCACACGACCAAGCACGTGGCGAGTTTCGAACGCGTTTACGGGAACACCGACTAACGGAGGAAAGTATGAGTGAGCACCGAACATTATCGTGCGCTCCCTGTCTACACCCTTTCGAGCGTGAGCTCGCTTCGACGTTGGACGCAGCCCGAATACGAGAGCACGGACGACGCCGTGCAGGCGTCTCGGTGTCTGCATGCATATCGGATGCGCCCGATGCGCCAGGATTCGAGATCGGATCGGGACCGAACGGCGGACGCGTCCCTTCCGAGACCGTCGCGTTCTCTGCGGGCAGCCTTTGCCGATTTCGCCGGCAGCCTTTCGAGAATCGACGACGATTACCCGCTCCCGGTGCCGATTCGGGGGGATCGAGCGAGGGTAAATAGGACGGAACCCCGGCAGACGCGTGCCGCTTTCGGCTCGCCGCTCGTCCGGGCGAAACCGCTGAAAACTTTCGAGCTCGGGAAATGGAAAACCGCTGCTCCGCGCTCGACGGAGAGGAGAGAAGTCGAAAACGGTAGGGCGCTAGTTTCTGGGACTAGAGCAACAAGTAGTAACCGCGTTTATATCGACGCCGCTGGCTACGTAGCGGATGCACAGTGGGTATTAGTACATATAGCTATGCGGGTATATAACGCAACCGTATATATAGGTCAGCTGCAGCCACGGTCGCAGCTGACGCGGCAGAAGCGAGTTTAAAGTGTGGTCGGCTACCCCCAAAATTTTCCAAGGCGGACAAAGTGGGGGCAACCCGTTGAGCACAGCCGAGCCACCCCCGAAATACATGGAGGCTGGCATGTACTGCCCCCGTTCACTTATGTACCGCGTGACGCGCATCGCCGATCGGCCAATGTCGCGCGGCAACAGTTTGCCGTGCGCGAAAAATCTCGCGCAAATTTTCACGCGGGCCTCCCTTTGCCGTACCTGGCGGTATTCCATTCGCCCGTGCACACGTAACGGCGACCGTCGTCGATGTTGCGTTCACCGTGCCCCGATTTCGAGTTATCGACAAATCAACGGCGGAGCATCGATTCGCGATGTCGAAAACGCTCGGCGAAATTATTACTAGGTCGATTACCGCAAAGGGCCGATCACTGCGGAGGGCAGATAGCGGTACGCGAACGAGCGTTGCTAAAATCGGCATGGGAATAAAATGCCATCGCGCAAACTGGTCAAAGCTGAAATCAGGTTCACGTTGCATTGAATTTCCGCTGAATTAAGCGCGGCGAAGGCCGCCTCTGCGCCCCTCGATGATTTTCGGGAAATTAGCCGTTAATAACGACGGGACGCGGTTAACCGAGATTTTTCGCGGACAGGCCCGACGATTAAACGCGTTACTCGATTAAACGTCAATTAAACGCGTTCGTGGGGTGCTCGACGGCACGGATAGAACGTCACCGATCGAAACGTTCGAGCCGCGCTGCTGCTCCGTCGACGCGTCAACGTGTTTCGCGTTTCGAAGGGGCGACAAAATTATTTCCCTTCTCGGTCGTTGACTTTGCTCGCGCTTGTGCCAAACGCAACCTGCACCGATACCGTCTCCACCTGCTACGCTATGTAGACGTCTCCGCGTACATATGTACGCGCAGCTCGTTCCTCGCGCAACAAGTAGGTATCGCCAAAATATGGCCAGACTACTGGCGAAGGGTGCGAGCGCGAGAGGCGAGAGGAGACACGAGCCCTCCCGTGGATTTTCCTATTCCACGACCTATCCCACTGCCCGACCGCCACCGAATTTCCAGCGCCGCGAATCCCGGAACTATCGAGCGGTGTCCCAAGATGCGCCCGCCGAAACGCAAGATCGATCGTCGCGCGAGATTCGATCGATTTCGCCTGGAGCGACGCGTTCCCGATTGACCGATGGATCACGGCCAAGGCTTCCTCGTTGCGTCAACGGACGCACCCGTCCGGTGGAACGTTAATCTTCGTTAACCCCTGAAAAAACGTCGGCAACGGAGTTTGGCGTCGCTCGTGCGCCTCGCCGGGGAAAGGCGACGATTCCTCCGCGATCTACGGTCGCTCACGGGAGAGCACCGCGGTGCGCGAGCGGTTGCTTGCGTAATGCCAATTACGGCGGCTACGATACTCGCGAGCAAACACCGGCTCGTTACCGGTCTCCGTGCACGCGTTACCGCGCGTCAGAGGTACCTCGCCGTTCGCGCTCAGGATATCTTCGACGCGGCCGAGACCGTTCTCGCCGTTGTCGAGCCGCGTGCATCGGCGAATCGGTAACCGATTTCGCGACAGTCTTCCGATTAAGTTCGCGCGGGCGGGTCGACTCTGCCACGCGCGCATCCACGCCGCGATAATACGTATCCGCGGCTAATAATAATATAATTTGCGTAATCGTTACAATTATCGCGAAATTAATTTATGTAATTGCCGACGCGGAAATTTCTGCCGGCAAAGTTAATGGGGCAGCATTCTGCGAACGATTGGCAATTTCGTTCGCGCCGCCGCGGTTCCAATTAAATTAATACACCGGTCGCGTTGGGACGCGCGACGAGCGACGCCCAACGACGGGTCCCTCGTCTTATCGCGACGGGATCGACGGGTCGCCGATCGATTCGAGGTGTATCGAGAAGCGTGCGAGGACAATCGTCCCGTCCGCGACGCCCCGGCGATTACGCCGACGTACCGACGTCGTTCGCGACGTGCTCGGATAGCTCCCGTGTCGTTCGCGTCGGCATTGTGACGCGGGATGGCGAGCGCGGAACGCGAACGCCGTGATAAGCGTAGATACGGTCAAGGCCGGCTCGGATACCGGCCTATCCGTTCTCTTTCCTGCACCGGCTAGCCGCCGGAATCACCGCGCGCTCGTCGTGCACTCGCGGTGCAGCGTCACGCTTCCGTCCTCGTCGCGCCGACGGGGCGAGACCGCGACGCGGCGAGGATGACGTTCGCGAAGATCGGGAAAACAAAAGGAGGAGCACGATCGAAAAGGAAAGAGGCGACCGACGACGGCGGAGGAGGGCCGTCCTCGAGAGATTCGGCTCGGCTTCGTTCGCGGCCCCTCTCGGCCGCTCTTCGAATTCGGCGCGGCCTTAGCCCGGGAGGCCGCGCGCGATTGGCCCGACTGACCCACTGCCACTGACCTTGGGCCCGACCGTGCACCGACAGCTGCTCGAAGTGCATCGCTCCGACTTTCGGCGCTTTCGGCGACGGGGCTTCGCCGAAGGCATCGCCGAAGGCATCGCCAGCGACGGTGGGACCGTTTAAGCGTTTCTCTCGATCGTCGAGCGGACCGGCCGACTGTCCGGCGAGGACGCGCGACGCGACCGTGAGGAAGAGGGGAGCGGAGGCGGACAGATTGCGCGAGAGGTGTTCGAAATGGAGGCTGGCGAAACGATTCGGAACGAGGTGTCCGTTCCAGTGGACAACGCGTAGCATCGATACGATCGTCATTGTCCCGCGGCTTCGCCGTCCTCTCCTCTCTATTTATTCGCGCACGATAAATAATTCATGCACCTTTTCGAGGGAACAAACGTATGCATCCGTAACCTTGTGGAGCTCCTTGATCCCGGCTCGGGAACGAGGCGACGCGACCGCCGCCTCGACCCATCTTTCGGGGCTCGCGAAATTCACTCCGAAGGCCCCGTTCGAGGGTCAACGAAAGGGAACGACGGGGCCGGTTCTCACCGCCGCGGATCGTCCGGGCGGAACGGAAATGACGAGAATTCGGCGCGGTCGCGGCGCGTCCGGCTCCGAGTTTGCTGCGCTCGCGAAGATTTGGTGCCGCGTGGCTCCGCCTCCTACTCCTATCCGAACCATTCTAAACAAATGAATCATGCTCCAAAATGGCCGACTGAATTTAGACGACGTCACATGGCATCGATGCGCACACGTACGCACGTACACGAGCCTGCCCGCGTATCCGACCGCCGCCTCCGCCGCCTCCGCCGCCGCCGCCGCCGCTGGAGCACTTGGAAGCGACGACTACGAAAAGGAAGTTGCGCGCAAAGTGCCCGTCACCCCTGTCCTACTCGAGGGTCCATGAATTGCGCTTCTATTCGCGCCGTCTCAGCTACCTATTTTCAGCTTTATCGATCGATTCCCGAACGAGACGAATGTCGGCGCCGAGAAAGTGCGGCGAACTTAATTTCCAAGACGGTGCACGTCCCCGTCGAGTGGCTGAAGAAGCTGCGGGGAAAAAGAGCCCCCTTTCGCGAATCGTGGGACGCGCAGCTCGGCGCGGCGGTCGGCGACGATTTTTCGACGGGGAACCCATCGGTTCGCGAAGAGAAAGGCGACGGAACGGGCTCGGTAGTCGCGTAACGGTGCGCCGCTTAGAAGGCCAGTGGAAAATTTAATGTCAAGTATACAGGGAATCGGATTCGCCGCCGTCGAGCGACAATGTTGGTACGGTCGAACGGCGGGCTCCCCCTCCGTCCCTCCACGTTTCTTCGACGATCGCGCGCGTGCAAAATGCACGGGAGCCACCATCGGGGAACGCACCAATTCCCGCGACGAATTGCGTAACGTTCGGCCGCAGCGATCCGTCGTCTGTTCCGTCCTCGGGAGCGGGCAGGCAGAGAAGGCGTCGACACGAGACGTCGTATCTAATCAGTCACTTTCGACTGCCATCTTGAAACCCGAAGCACGCCGTGCCTCGCGGATTATCTAACGAATTTCTAAACCGACGCGCCGGTCCGCCTCAAGGTCCAGCGTGATCGCCTCCTAGACCGTCGCTCCCCCCCTCCCGCCACCGTTCTCTATCTGCTTCCTTTCCTCGCGTCCCTTGGGCCCCTTCGCGCGGATCCCGCGGCTGTTCCGAACGGTCTTGCGTAAAGCTCGAAACGGTGCGCGAAAAAGATAGGCCTGGCCGCGATAAGATAGACCAATAAATGGACAGATCGGACGACGTTTCGGTGTTCGGCTATGGCACGATACGCGGCGATGCGTCGCGGACGAGACGCGCGTGCGAAGTTGCATCCGTGAATTCCGCGGCTATTGTTGGTTCGGACGCGCGCGCGCAAAAAAAAAAGGGAAAGGAGAATGTACAATCAGTTGCGTACACGAGATCTGGTAATTACCCCGGGTAAAAAGGGAACTAGGGGAGGGATGGAGGGGGGAGGAGGAGGAGGAGGCGGAGGAGGAGTATCAAACACGAGCAGATAAAAGTTACAATCGCGTTTATCGTAGGTGAACCCATTAATGAAAACTTCACGGTCAATTTAACAAGATTCCACGATACCGCGAATGCACGCGGGAAACGGGACGCTGCATTTTCAGTTAACGAATTAACGGACGCTCCTCGCGAGTATAAATTTCCCAAGGATATCGCGGCGCGGTTCGCGATCGCAGCGGTGCTTATTGGCCGGCGATCTCCAGAAATGCCGCCGAATGGCCGCTGCGGCTCTGCGCCGTAGCGATTAGCTTTTAAATTTCAAATCGCGGCAGCAACTGCATCAAATTGTCTCCTATTAAAAGTGTCATGGCCACGATGATGCGCAGAGAAGCGGGGAAATCGAGGGGGTTACCGAACGTCCGCGTGTGCGTGGGTCTCGCGCGAATCGACCACGCTCGCCTACCAGCGCCGATACGGAAGGTGTGCGCGGAGTACGACAAGTCTTTCTCGTCGAAGTGCGTCGCGGTCGTCAATATTTTCGGACCCGGTCACCCGGGTACTGTACGGCGAGCGAACGATAATTATCGTGGTGCTCCAGTTTTCGGGAAAACGTTCCCGGTTCGATTGGACGGCGTTCCGAGAACGCGAGGCGAGGTATTCTTAAATTGGATTCTAGGAGGATCGCGTTCCTCGAAGAAAAGTCGGAAAGCAGCGGGGCCCGGGAAATCGATAAAACTCGCGTGCAAGAATGTATTACGACGATCTATGACCGTAAGACAAAGCAGCGCGACTGAAACAGGTTCAAGCGAGGCGAATGCGCACGCGGCTTCGCGAAACGAGCAACCGTTCGAAGGATAAGCGGGTGATGCCTTTAGGTAACGCAACACGTGACCACCGATTCAGACTAGACCGAGGAAACGGTGGAGAGGCTCCCGCTGACTTTCGATCGATCTGTCCGGAGCACGGAATGTTCGTTGGGCCCGCTGGATCGGACCGAAGAACCGCCCCGCGTATGAAATGTTCGCCGCGCGGTCACGAGTGTACGCGGCTGTCCCGAAGACTCGCAGCCGTGCACGGTGCGTAGACTACGCGACGTCGAGACGCTCGCGACGACGGAGGCTCACGGCGCAATGGTGCAGAGCTTTGCGATTCTCGGCGACCGTTCGTACGAAAGGGGAGCGGTGTGCGCTATTCCGTTCATGTGCGAGCTAGCACTCGTAACTCGTGTCCATAGAGAACGGTGGCACACCGGAGTGACCGTGCCGGTCACCGTCGAGTGCCATGCCAGTGACGGAGGTAACGCTGGTGGTAGTGGCCGTGCCAACGTCGACCCGACGACGAGAGAGCGCGACCGCGAAGACGAGGACGTCCAGGAAGACGTGTACTACGACGACGACGACGACGACGTCGACGACAGCAGCAACGGCGCGACAACGACAACGGCAACGACAACGGTGGACAATGAAAAGGATGACGGTAGTGGTGGCGGCTGAGTAGAGGAAGATCGCGTGTGTTGGTAACGCGGACGGTACACAAAGGTAGTGGTGCGCAATAGTGGTGGTGCAAGTTGGCGGCGAGGAGGATAGTGGTGGTGCGTCGGGCGGTGGTGGTGGGACGAAGATGGTGGGGTGGTTGGATGGCGGCGCTCCTGGCGCGCAAGCCGCACCGTCCGACGCGGATGCAGTTACGGGAGCGCAGCGCGACTCAATGCAACTCGACGAACGTCGCATATCCGGAGCCGGATCAAACGTCGAGGCCTGGACAAGTGGTGCGTGTGCGTGTGTCGCTTCATCTCCCTCTCGCCTGTACGTCCGTGGAACACGCGAGAGAACGAAGGGGAGTGACGGGATAAGACTGAAGTACGAAGCAGAGATACGCGAAGAAACGAGCGAAATAAGAAGTGGTGTTTTCCTGGAGGGTGCGTACGCGCGTCTCCCGAAGAAACAAAAGGACAGAGGGAGGGAGGGAGGCGAACAGTGAGAAGGAACGGGAATCAGCTTGTCAACCTGTGCAACAAATACGAGGAATCGTTGTTTCTGCCTCGCCGATCCAGACGAACCACCCTTGCCGTCGTCGTCGCTGCTGCCGCCGCTGCTGCTGCTGCTGCTGCTGCTGCTGCTGCTGTTGTTGCTGTTATTGTTGTGCACGCGCGCCGCTGTCCACGCTTCGTGCTCACGCCCTTGCCGCGTAATTTTCGCGTTCTCCGATACTGTTCTCGTGGTCGCGACGCGCCGGAGAGGAACCACCACCGGCGAGTACAGCGATCGACGGATCTCGAACTACCCCGACCGATCAACGATGAAGCGAAGTGCGATCGTCGGGTAAGGCAGGACGGGGAGGCATCTGTGCGGCGAGATCGGGGGGAAAAAAAAAAAGAATAGAGAACTGGTGCGGCGATCGCGGAGGCGTAATCGTCGACTGATTTAACGTCGATCGGTGGAAAACGTGGGCCCGTCGCGTCGGTGCAATCGCGCGCCTCCAATTTCCCGTCGCTCGAATCCTCGAATCGAATTCGCCGCGAAGGAAACGGAAAACGGAGAAGGATCGAAAGAGGGACAGCGGGAAAGACAGAGAGGAGCAAGAGGGTAAGCGGTGCTCGGAAGAGGATCGGAAGGATCGAACGGTGGAGAGCAACAGGCTCCTAGCGCGGAAGGAAGACGGTGGAGGGGTGGTGGTACAACTGGAGAGTTCGGGGTAACCCGTCGTTTCGATTTCGTTAGTTCGCGCCCGATCGCCTTTTTTGACGTCCGCTTGTCGGTCCGCCAGCGAGCCACGTTCCTTGACGGAGGAGGACCTTGTCGGTTCGCGGGGTCGGCTGTGTTTCGTTCTTTGTCTCGTTTCTGTTCCTCGGTGCGTGAAAAGCGTAAGCGACGCGGGAAGACATCGGCTAATTTGAAGAGAAATGTCGAGGAAGATGGTCGTAAAGCGCGGCCACCGGCTCGGCACGAGAGTGGCGAGCCGCTACCAAGGATTCTGAGGCCGGAGCTCATCGTCGATCGCCGCGCGAGAAGACAGAAGTGCAACCCCGTGATTCTTCCTGTCGCGACAGTGAGTACCGGCGTCCTCTTGTCACATTTCTCGTTCCCCGTTTCGCGAAACTCGTCGGGTGCCTGCCTCGCGGAACGAAACGCGCGGCCCTAGCACGCGTGCACGCGTACGTAGGTACGTGCGCAATCCACCGAGAGTGTATTAAGCGCTGCGTCGACGTGTGTACGCGCGGTCGCATGCTACGTATCCGTGCGTGTGAACGCGCTCGCGCGCGCCTGACACACCGAGAGGGAAGAAAGGAAGGGGCCAACGGAGGGGGAGGACGCGCAAGTAAGATAGATGGTGTGGAACGAGAGGGGGGTAACGCGAAAAGAGAGAGCGCGATAGGGGTCGAGGGGGAGAGGGAGGGAGGGAGGGAGGGAGGGAGGAGAGAGAGAGAGAGAGAGAGAGAGAGAGAGAGAGAGAGAGAGAGAGAGAGAGAGAGAGAGAGAGAGTCGGAGACCTCGGGGGTTCGAAGGGAAAGGGGAAATGAATCGGAGGGAAAGATAGAGACGGAAAGAGGAGTGCCCTCGCGCGCGCGTGTGTGCGTCGAACGAGCGTATGCACGTGTCGCATACGAATCTACGTGTGTGAGAGAGCAAGAATGACGAAGCTGTCGAGCCGCGGAAAGGAGAGATCGGAGGGAGGGAGATCGAGAGGCCGCAAGACGAACTAGAGAGCTTCTTAGACACCAAAATGGCCGAAAAGACGGCGCGTCTCCTGCGAGCCCTGTCGCCGTATTCCTCTTCCGTTCTCGAGCGCGAATCCCGTGCGTGGACGGGGCACGGTCCTTCGGTACCGAAATTTTTCCGCTGAATCGCGAATGCAACCGCGGAGCGGACGTTCCACGAATCGGAGCCGCCTATCGAAATGTTTAACGCGCTTCCTCAGCCGGTTCTCTGATATCTGTGTTTCGTCTACGATCGTCTACCTTCCGTCATCGCGAGCCGTCCCTCTCGTATAACGAGTGACCTCGTTACGTTCGCTTGTCCCCGGTCTTATGTCGCGCCCGTTACGTTTCTCCCTATGGGGTTCCTCTGGTTCCGATGTCTGGCCAACGCTGGTTGCCAGGCGTCCCGCGAGAGCTCCGAAATGTCGCGCGGCGCCCCTCGGCAACGAGAAACGTCTCTCTTCTGGGAAACGACCACGCCGACGCCGCTTTTCGAGTGCAGGACGTACGCCCTCGTTCGCCCCCATATTTTTTTCTTCCTCTCGCGCCTACCCTCCCCTTTGTCCTTGTCGAACGACCGACGGAAATACGCTTCGCTTTCGAACCGCTCGACGGCGCGAGGCTCGTAAACGCCCCGGAACGAAAAGTTATCAATTGAATAATCCGCGGTATACACTTGGCGCAGGGGATACACGGGCAAACGATTGCGAAAGCGTACGCAACGTGTCACGTGTTTCGCCGTGGAACCTGTCGCTCCGGAACACGTAACGACCGGTACGCGTGCATTTTCAACATCCAAGGGCAACCGAAACACGAAAGTCGCAGGTGTGCCTGCGCTCCGATAAACGTGCGAAACTCGAATCAATGGAAAATTGTGCGCGACGCGGCCGCGATCGATTTGCTCGCCGGCGAAATCGTTCGGGCTTTGTCAAGGGAGTAAAAGTTCCGAGCCCTAGACCGACCAGCGCGGCAGTGAGCTTGGAATGAAATTTCCTTTCGATAACGATACACCCCGTTGGAGCAGGTAAACATGTTCTCGGGTGTTTACCTGCTACCTATCGGTTACATTGCAGCCGATGGGGCGATGCACGCTTGCTTCGCGAGGCAATTAGAACGTGGATGCTGGAAACGCCGCTCGCGCTGCTCACGGATCTGTGTCGCAGGTACGGCACAGATATCGGAAGACCAGCGTCGCCTTTCCTCGCAAACCTGCCCGTCCGAATTTCCGCGAAAGCGTTCCGCGAGTCCTATCTCCGGCGATTGCCAGGAGCGAGAAAAATCACGCGCCGCTCGCGCTGAGCGGACTCATCGTCAACGTGATTCAGTTGTCGCGTCGATTCATTCTTAGCCTCGAATTCGCGACGATAAGGCTCGCCGGTCGCTTCTTGATAAATCGACGTTGACGTAGCGTTCCTCCGGAAATAGCGGACGTCTGCATTTATGTCAGTCGAACGTTCCGCGAGGCGTTTAAGGTGGACGCGTATCGACGCGATAACTTAGTAAAATTAACACCCCGCCGGCGTAAGGTTGCGCAGTGCTCGGATTAGCCGCAAATAGAAGGTTCAAGTTCAGCCGGCTGTAGCGGGAGCTAGAACTTTTTAGCGCTATTTTCCTCGCGGCGACGAGTTTTCGTCGCGGCGAGTTCTGCTCGGGCATTGCCGCAAGGAGGGCGACGTAACGGGGCGATCGGCGGGCCTCGTCGGCTTCCAGCGAAATTAATATTATTAAACGCGTAATTGCTTCGGCATTGCTCGACGATTGCGCGATAAACTCGATCGGAAAGTTCGCGAGCAAACTGTCGCGATAATTGTTCGCGTTTCCACCGCAGTTTTCCCTTTGTTCGTTTTCGCGCGACCTTGTCCGAACTCGGCGACGCCGCCGAGTTCGGACAGAATCCATACGTCAAGAACTCGCGATTATTCAGCCAATTTCATAGAACTTGCGGTTCCAGAATGTTCTGCCGCTTTCGAGGCCGCGCCGCGTCGCGGGAAGATCGCATTGTGACGTGCAAAAATTCGCCGATCGAAATTTTCCGTGCCGAGCAAGAAGGAAGGAAAACGAAAAAGTCGAAGAAATGACAAACGTAGCTACGTGTATCCGAAACTATGTGCGTCGCGATTTCCAAACTTATCGAATTTCGTTTCTCTCCATCACGGAGACGTTCCCGTTCTCCGCTTGCGCCATCGCGCCGGCGGCACCTGTATTTACACGTGGATCCCTCGAATTTTCATGGAAATCGCAGCGAGGCGCACAGCGAACGTTGCCGTACGAACGCGTCGGCCGGAGGAATGCGTCTTCGCAGTAAACCCGATCGATCGCTCGAAGCAGTGGCGCGACGAATTTCTGCCACGAAAGCGAACGACAGGTCGTTATTAATTGCGGGCCACGACCGAATCCTCCGTGCGAAGAGCGCACGATGGATCGCGAGCAACGTCGATTCGTCCGAACGATTTTCGCAACTGTATGAAATAATAACGGATTTACATACGGCGCTTGGCGCGCACGTGACAATTATTCATGTAATCCGTTGTTATTCTAGGCCTGCTATATTCGTATGATAATAACCAATATGAAATTCTCTTTGCGTGTTGACACTGGGCTACATGGAAACGGCAGGATGGGGAACGCGCGCAGCATCTTTAAATCGCAAAATGAAGCTATTTGCGTCGAAAATTCTATCGGACCCGCCGGACATCCGGAATCGGCGTTCAACTTGGACGCGTGTATCGAAAATCGCGAAACGATCGTCCGTATAACCGCTCGCGAAGTGTACGCGAGACGCAGCTTGGCCAAAAATCAATATCGAGCAATATTCTCGTGCAAATAGGTGCGAGGTGTACAGTTCGCACGTACGCCGCGTACCATTCCGCCGAGGTCGTTTGGAAATCCCTCAAGTCACCGGGACTAATTTCGAGTCCTGGTAGTTCACGGTGAAGTTACGATCAACCGGCGTAGCGTCTTGCTTTAGAAAGCAGAAATTTGCCTTATTTAGTAGGTTAAACTAGAAAATTCGGTTTGACCTCGATTTAGAACGACAGACATAGCGTGTCAAAGTCCTTAAGTAGCGGCGAGAGGTTTCCATCGTGTCTTCGGTCCGAGCTCTCCCACTCGCGCTCGTTCGAAAATTCCGTGGGGAAAATTTTCGCGGCGCCGACGTACGGCGAGCGGACCGCAGGAGTGAACGCCGCTTGGATAGGATTCGTTGCGCGGTTATTTACAAGCGTGGGATTAAAAAAGGCACGCCGGACCGACTGGACGCAGTCGACGCATCGAACGGCGTTCTGGGAAACCTACCGCACGCTGGTTTTCACGCATCGGGAGTCGCGATCGAAGTGGAAAACCGAGACGGGAATCGTTGCTTTTGCGCGAGAACGTGGACGGGCAAGGAGAAGAAAGGGAGCGCAACGGTGGAGGAATGGATGGCGGAAAATTGTCGCGGGGGTAATGATTTTTCCGGGCAAGTCCAATCGGAAATGGAGCAACGATGGAGTATCGACGCGTCGTTTCGAGGCGGGCGCGAACGAATAAAGATATTAAATGCAACAGAATTTCGCCGGTCGCATAAAATTCGAAGTCAGCATTTTTATGTAAAATAAACACTGGTGGCCCGTTTGAAATAACGATAATTAAATTCGAGCGAATCGTAATGGACCTTTTTCATTTTAATGTTTCGCGAAAACAAAATGCACGCCTGAAGTATCCTCTCGAATATTTGCATCCCGCGAAATTCCATGGAACAATACGCGATCGTGAAAATGCACGTGAAAAATTAACACAACCAATTTGCCGCGCGCCACAGTTAATTCTGTTACGCTTCGTCACATAAATTCGCCAGAAAACCGCGATACTGCCGGCATTTAATTCCAACAATGGAATCGCGATATCCTGTAAAACGTGTAAGTATTCCACGATATGATCGTAATTTCGAGAAATCGTTTATCATTATTCGTTCTCGCTGGGACGAGCGCAAAAATACAGAGGGAAGCGAAATTTACGGAACCGAGGGATAATTCGGTTACGCGGCAGCCGCCAGAGAAACGCGATTCTTTATACCGAAAATATTGCAGAGGCGCTGGGGCTCGCGCGTGACCGCGTGGATCCATTCTACTTTGCAAAAAACCCGACTGGATGTGGCGCAAAAATAAAAAGGGAGGAAAAATGAAAGGGGGCAAACGAAATGTGTCCGTTACGCTTAAGCGCAAACCTTTAGTTTCTAAGCCCGGCGAGAGCAACAGGTTGCGCCATTGTGACAACTTGAAAATTACGCTTTCACGAATATTTTCAAAATTCTCACTCCGTCTCTCTCTCCCTCTCTCTCTCTCTCTCTCTCTTCCCCCGGCTCTTTTATGCGGCACCGCGTAGAATTATTCTTCATTGTTTCGCGAGTTGCGAATTCCCGCACTTCCCCGCTGTACCTACTTGAAACGCTTGCGAAAGAATTCGAATCGCGTCAAGCTTTCCAATTGGAAAGAACGCTCGGAATAAAACCGTGCACCTTTCCCGTGCAACGCACGCTACTCAAGGACTTTAATGATTATTACTTACGCCTGGCCTGACAACCACAGTCAGAAACCGAATCCCTTTGTTGCTCGCGGGAAACCCGGTGTTTTCCGTCTCGCTACCTCTGCCCGCTTTTATTCTACCGTGTGCTCCGATTCGAGCAACGATCAACCCCGGCCCGCTCCGAAAACGGCCGGTACTTGCGCATTTATCGCACCCCGGAGGCGAAACTGACCCACTTTTTCGAATCTCGCTGCACCGCCGCGATCAAAAGGATTCGGCCGCGACCGCGGTCGAAAGCGGGCCGAACGAAGCGTCGCGAGCGAGGCGGACGAGGGGCGAACGAGCCGCTCGGTTTGAAAAATGGGCCCGAAGGCGTCTCGGTGGCCCAGAGCGGATGACGGGGAGGGGCAGGGGGCGAGCAGCGAGGGAAGGAGCGCGCATGCAGAATCGGCGGCGTCGTGACGCTGAATCGCGCCGCAGGCCCCGGCACGCGGGCGAACACGTGACCGCACGTGTATTCGCACTCGCAGAAACGACGATACGCCAGTTTAACTGCGCCGGACATTCAAAGTGCTCGGGCCGGAGAGACTGTGGCCGGCGAGCGTAGGATAGCCAGAACGGATGGATAAACCGCGACAGAGAAGAAGGGTGTCGGGGCTGGACGGAGCGGAGGGGCTCACGCACATCCGTGCAACCGCGAATGCGTTTCTGCACACCTACGCGCACCTACAGTCGCGTTCGCGCTCACGCTCACGCTCGGTCTAGTAAAATGGCCGGCAGATTTAGCCTTACGTAACGTCTGCATGTGCCCGAACACGGTCCGGTAACTTGGTCCCAGCTATTTCTCGGCCGCGGCGCCCGGCCGTGCGATGGACGCCCGTACGTTGTCGACGGCATCAGCTTTCCTGGAACGAAACTTCGCGCACGCGAAATCGGGCCGGCACCGGCCCGCCCTACCCACGATCCCGTCCGCTCGCGTTTGTCTTTTCCCCGATGCAAAACTGGGAAGTTGCAATGGCTGCACAATGAATTTAGATCAACGGGTCGCTTCAAGGGTCATCATATTAAGGCTTGCGTAACGGCTTCACGTGTCAAAGATGATACGAAGCGTCTTTCTTTCTGCGCGCCAACGCAGCGGTATACACGTACGTGGAGCGTACGCGTGTACGCGCGATCCCCGGCCCGACTTCCCCGTTCTTTAGACCGCCGTGGCTGCGGCGAACCGGCTGCGCCGATTCGCGGATCAGCTTGATAAACCCGGGCCACGGTGTTTGGCTCGCGCGACGCGAGTTGCCTCTAGCGATATCGATTCGACCGGAGGCACGACACTGTCGCGCGAAATTTGCCAAGGGAGATCGAATCGAGCCGAGGCACTCGTTCGAAGCGTTCGCGCGTAACTGGTAGTTGCGGCACCGCTTCGCGAAACCTTGCCGGCGAATGATCCGAAAAAAGCACCGTCGTAACTCCTCGTTGCTCTTCCGGCGAGGCTCGCCTTTCCACGCAGACGGCTCGGTACGCGTCGCGAGTGAAACATCGAGCGCGTCGCAGGACGCTCGCCGTGTAACGCGAAAAGTACGCAGGGCGGAGCGGGATTAGGGGAATGATCGGTAGATTCGAGCTTGCGTAACCGCACGTGTCTCGCCTAGGCAAGGTGTCCTCGACTGAAAGTCTTCTTCGAGTTATTTTTATCCGTGCCACGCACGTACTTCCAGGTCGTATTCCGTATACGAAATGTTAATCAGTCCCGGAAACGCGCGGATCACTTGCGCGTTAAATGCAAAACGGTATCGATCATCGGCGGGTCGCTCCGTCGGACGAAGAGTCCGTCCGAGTTCCACGGGCAATTCGAAGCGGGCACTTCGCCCCGAGCTTGCCGGTTCCTCTCTCGCGGTTCCTCTCTCCCGCGCGACATCGGCGAGCACGCGATCGCACGAGCGGAAGAAAGTAACGGCGAAGCCGATGGGAAGCGACCGCGGCCGATGCAAGTCGGCCATTAGATACGGCAGGATGCGCATCTAGATGTGAACGCGCGTTCGCGCCGTCTTAATTCTCGGAATGGTGCTGCGTTCATTCATGGACCCTCCCCGGTGGAAGAGGAAGCGGAGAAATAAGTGTTTCGACCATTCTCGGGGAACAACCGAACGCGTCGCGCCCCGCGTTAATTGGGACCGCGGATGAATCATTCGAGCATCGAGCGTCGTCCTTTCACTGAAAGCGCGCAACGAGACCGCCGTTCGATCGCGATTACGAATTCGTTAAGCTCGACCGATATTCTGGACCGATGGTTCGGACGAGCGGACTCGCCTGGATGCTCGGCGCGCGCTCGAAGTCGCGCGACGGGGCGCGACGGAAATAAAAATATACGCACATGTGCGCGACGTTCGTCCACGATAATACGGTGCGGGGCCACCGGGCAGGCCGCTCTTTAGAACGGCTACAGAAGCCAGACTATCAATATTGATAATGGCGAGAATCAGGCCAGTACGCGACCATGGTGCAGCGTCTACGCGAGGATTAATCGGGGCTACGGTAAAATGTTGCTCCGCAATTCTCTGGCTCCGTTTAACGCATTAGCCGGCCGATTTGGAAAATGCATTTCGAACGCGCGTTTAATTCGCCTAATTGAAAGTGTCTCTGCGTGACGCGTTCGTTCCACTTCTGAATATCTGTAAATGATTACGCGTCGCTTCTTTGAACGAAAAAGAAATAATTATCGTCTCTCTCTCTCTCTCTCTCCCTGGGTTCGCGTTGTTCGTAGTACTTACTTATAAGGACGGTATCTTCGGTGACGTAAATATTGGACTGAAACGTAGTACGTATTCCGAGTGTCGGCCGTTCCACCAATTTTCTTGCTCTCTGCCTCGATTGCGTCGCTGTACTATAACCACGCTGGAAGATTTAGAGGAAGATCGACGTCCTCAAATTAATCGTTACAGCATTAAATTACTCGCTCCTGCGCGTCACTGTCGCCGCCGTGTAGCGCCGGTTCGCCCCCGCCGACGCTCGCACCTGAGATTTAATCGAGAACGAGCGATCGATGCTTTTGTGACTTATTTCTAATCCGCTGCTGGAATTACGTTTTCCGTCTCGCGTTCCGTAAGCTTCGAGGGGAACGGACGTTCGTCACCGGCGGAGCAGCGTTTACTAATTATCGTAGCTGCCGTTGACACGCGCTTGATGCCGGATACGTCGAAGCGTTACGCGAAGTAACTCGTTCGCTTGGACGCGAGCGGATGTTCGATCGAACGTTCTCTAAATCGGAAGAAACGGGGCAGGGGGGAGGGAGCCTCGAAAGCGGCGCGATTTTCGTCGTCGAGCTTTGACAAAATTCGACTCGCGAGTATTCCCCGTGCGTAACGCGACGAGTTGCCGATTCGGCGAAGAAGTAACGTGGGAATTACGCTGGCGCACGAGATTATTGCCTACGTTGGAAACAGCGGTAGGGCAGGTCGAATCGGGTTCGGCTTAAAATGCGGGAGAGATTTTTTTCCCCCTTCGAACTGATACGCCTAGTGACCATAGCAATAATCGACGTTTTATTATCGTCCTCGAATGGAGCAAGAGTTATAACGTTATTTGCACCGCACGGATAAACGTTCGCTGCAAAGAGGATTTCATAACGAGACACGAACTCTATTTGTCCACTCGGTGCGTCACGAAAATTGTATTATCTTCGTCAGGGAATTATTTCGAAATTATCTCCGGGCCGTAGCGGCGTGGCTATTTGCCGATTGACTTTTCGCGGCCGTTCCAGACGGGCCGGCGGAAAAATCGCCACCGACCGAACGAACTTTCGCCAGTCGCAAGCTCGGTTCGTTTATAGGTGGCACTTCTCCAGATCGAAGCGAGGCTAAGCAGCGCCGCCCTCGTATTTTCCTTCCTACGATTCCGCGCTCCATTCGCACCGCCATACGAGCTGCACGTCGCAGCTGCTTTTTTATCGATTCTTTCGAGGCCTAAGCCTTCCACGCGTTGTCGTTGCTTCGAGATTCCGCCACCGCGGTCGTGACGCGTAAGAAAATGAAAAAAGGAGAAAGAGGAAAATGCGAGCGCTTCGATCGCGTCGCGCGTGACGTTTTTCGCGAGCGCAATTCCATTTGTACGTTTATATGTTTCGAGCAACGATTTTCGCCCGAAAATAGAGCGAAAAAATTCGCCGACCGTCGGAGAACCGGTGGTTTGGATTTATTTTCGTTTTAATTCGGTCAGCTGGGAACATTTTCACAGCGACGGTCGGCTGGATTACATCGTCGATTGTCATAGCCACGCTGCGACGCGTTCCATTCGGCATTGTGGCATGTCGCGCGGCGACGCGACTCGCGGTGCAACGCGCGAGCGGCTCGTTCACGCTCGCGGCGTATGCATGTGTCGGCGCGTCGGGTCGCGTCGCGACGCGTCCGTCGGGCGTATGGAGTAACGCGAAAGATGGTGAAAACGGGAAGGGGCGAAGGAGCTATGTTTTTGCAGCGGACAGTAACGCAGGCCAAGTGCATTTCGTCGTACGAGCCGCGACGCCGCCGCGCCGGGAGCGTCCCCATTCTACTTCGACTATCTACATCGCTATAAGTTTTACGTAACCGCGCGGAAACCTGTCAGCTGACATTTCGGTGCTAACCAATGGCGACTATTGTCTTTCTCGTTCTACGCCCAGTTCTCGTCCGGCGTCGCGAACCGATCGCCTCGATTTCTGGAACGCGAGGCGACCGGCCTCGTCGGCGACGTCCTTCGTTCCGCGAGCGTTAGCCGGCCCTCTGGCCATTCTGGACCGGACACCGGGAAGGTTCCAGCGAAGGTCGCTTGAAACGTCTAGCTCCGGAAACGCGGGTTTTCCACCCGACGAAAAGTCGACGAAAGGGTAGGGCCGCGTCGGGCTCGAGGAATTCCTGGATAGGATCGGATCGGATCGGATGGGATTATCTCGAACGAGATTAGAGCACGAACGCGGAGTGCACTTCCAAAAATCGGAACGCGCCAGATAATTCCAAAGGGATTTCGGCGGCGGGGAAATATCAGACGCGCGCCTCCTCTCGTCCACCTTTCTCCCAAACTCCGTTCTATCCTCCGCAATTTTCCGCGTCTAGCATACTGGGCTATCGTCGTCCCCGCGTAGAACGTCCGCCGCCGCCCTCCGTTCGCTCGTACGGTGTTTACGAAAGCGTCGAAGGGAGATATTACCGAGTTATATTATATTTCGCCGCGAGCAGACTTTGTCTGCCGCCGTGAAATTCAACAAATAAGCCTCTTATCGCCCGAGCCCCCTTGGCGAAAAGAAGCGCCAGACGTCGTTCGCGGCCGTCCCCTCGGCCAGCGTATTGTTTTCGCGGATGCTGCGAAAATGTGATCGTTTTTCGTTCGACGGACAGTGACGTCGAATCGGCTCGCGAAGGATTCGTCGGCGGACACGCACGGCGATATTCACCTTCGTTCAGCGGCGTGACGCGTACCAACAGCGTGCCGGAGTCAACAAGTTGTTCAGCCGGACCACCACCCCTTCCCCCAACTAAATCCCACTTCCGATAATTAATAAACGTCATGTATCGCGTCAGTACCGAGCAATTTAGATCAGAGTCGATGCGTCGCGCGTCAAGACCTCTCGTCGGTCGGTTGATTTTCAAAGCGCATTTCAATTTTTGTTTCTCTCATCGTTATCGATTCGCGTCTCGCGCCTTTTATTTACCAGTCAATTACATTCGACTCGATTTTATTGGCCGTCTTGCACCTGACGTTTCATCGTGCGTTTTGTTGATTTTGTGTCCAGATCGACCCCCGCGTCGTCTAGCAACCAGACGGGCCGCGTCCCATTTATTATACCTTTTTTTCTCTTTTTTTCCTCTTTTTCTTCACGCCCGTCCGTGGAACAACTAAGCGGAAATCTGTTGAAAAATTACGAATCGAAGGGAGAAAAGGTATACGAGACGAAAATCGCGGTGTACAGGCGTACGCGTGTATATGCGCCGCGTCTACGTATGTAGATGCGACGGCATTGTCGTTTCGCGCGGTGACCGTATAGGACAAGTATAGCTTCGGAGTGTTCCTATGCCACTCCAACCCCCTCGGCAAGGGTCAACGTACCTTTGCCTTTCGACGGAGCAATGGCGGAAATATTAATTTCAAGGTTTTTTTTTTTACCGCCCCTACCCGGTCGCGCTTTCACGATATTGGCAAATCGGAACCGAGGAGGAGCTCGCCCGCAGGACGGGACATTAATTTGCAAAGTCGTAAACAAGACGACTGCTGTCGATACTTTTATAAAATGCCGGTAATTAAATTGCGCGGAGATCGGTAATGGTTAGACCGGGCCAGATCGAAGGACGTGCCCGGATAGCGTACGAACCGAACGGTCGCTGGCTGAAGGGCAATATCGAACTCGTATTTCAGATGGACGAGGGAGAGATAGGTGGTCGTCTCGGTGGAGAGGCAGAGGCGGAGGCGGAGAAGGAAAGAAAGAAAAAGAGAGAAGGAGAGAGCGAGAGAGAGAGAGAGAGGGTGAGCGAAGCCGTCGGCGAGGGTGACGAAGGGGGAGAGGAACAGAGGGCGAGAGAGCGAGAGAGCAGAGACGGCCAGAGAAGTTTCAGCTCGGCAGGTGGGGTCGTAGGGGAAAGAAACAAAAAAAGACCCGCGAAAACAAAAAGGAATTCGCGTCTTTGGCAGTGGTGTGTTAGTTAACCCCCACCCCTGCGGGGGTGTCCGCTCGCGACAACTCATCCCTGCCGCACCACTTCGCTGCACTTCCCCACCCAGTCCGCCCCCTTGCTTCCTTTCTCTTTCTCGTCCACTTTTCGTGCCGTTTCTCCTCCGTCTCCTCCGCTTCTTCCGCCGGCTTCCTATCTCGTCGTTTCTGAAATTTTTGAATATCGGATCAATAGGTGGCTGCTCGCAGGAAAAAACGAACCTAGTGGGGAGATATCGATGCTGCCGGAACTCCGCCACCGCCACCACCCCCTCCCGTCCTCGCGTTTCGTCGCGCACTCCGAGACGCGGACTCATCCGTTTTTTCCTCCGAGAACGTCCCACCTGATACCGATGCCCCGATTAATTGCCGTCTACCTGTTCCGTATATAAATAAGGCGTACTGCGTCGATCCTACGTCCGACGCGGAGTTACTTCACCCCCACCCCGCCGACCGGACGTTCTTCTTTCCTTTTCACCGGCTCTCGCCGTTTGCGCGTTTCCCCCTAACTCGCGTGGACGCGAGCTGGATATAGCGTGTTCGCGAGCTCTTTAAAAATTTGCCACTCGTGCGCCGCGGTATAAGCTATCCTAGACCCTCGGGCGGCCGACCATCGAACGTCTCATGAAAGTATTAGCTTCTTTTCTAAAGTTTCCGCAGCGATCGCGCGCCCAGTCTACGGGTAGCCCCGCGAATACGACGGCGACGATTTTCCACGCCCGGTTCCCGATCCACAGCTGTACCAGCGTCGGGTTAGCGGACGGCGCTGCCTCGTCTTACGCGCTCGTTACATTAATTCTCACGGTGCCAACTTCTCGGGAGCGTCGGCTCGCGCACCGTTATCGCCGTTTAATCGAAACACGGGAATCCTCGATAACGGCGACGCGCAAAGATAGCCAAGGGTTGGGGGTGGGGGTGGGGGTGGGGGTGGGGGTTGGTTGGTTACCGCGGTGCACGGTGCAGCGAGGCGAGGCCGGGGCACTTTCAAACTGTCAACGTCGTCGTCACGGAAGCCACGCATTTTCATTTACCAAAAACGCGAGGCATAATAAGGGGGGAAGATAAAAGTAAGCGTCAAAGCGGTAGAAGCGTGCAACGAAACCCTCGAGGGTCCCCGGAAAACGAACGAACCCGCGGAACGCTTGGCGAGTCGCGCGGTGCAACGGTGCGCGGGTGCAACGACTGCAGCGGCGGCTGCAACGATGTCGAACCCGCGCGCTTTTCATACCACCAGCCACCCCGTCACATCGTCTTTACGCCCGGCTTACCGGTCGGGGGCCGAGGGAGCGGGGCGGTCCATGTTTCGAAGCGTTTTATAATTGAGGCCGCGGCGGTACGAAGGAGGCGCGCGGTCTCGCCGGAGGACGGGAGATCGATAGCATTTTTTTTTTCCTGTTTTTTTTTTCGGGGTAGGAACCCAGACGTACGTGGCAAAGGTGGCCGAGGAGAAGGGGCTCGAACCGTGTGACACATCCATGCGGGGACTGATGTACGAAGCTACGTCGCGAGTACGTACGAGGGAACAGCCGTCAGAGGGTGGGGGGCCACGATTGTGGACGACGGGAAAGCGGGAGAGCGGGCCTGGAGGGTCGGCTCCGGCAGGCTTGCTTTTCGACAAAGAGGCGACGATGCTTTTTATAATTGCGTTTTTAATTTGATGGATTCTTTGATGCATTTCGCCGTACGCCCGGGCGTGCGCGGAGGAGCGAACGGCACGGAGGGAGAGAGATAGACGGGAAAAGGAGACGAAAAGTGACGGGGCGAAAGAAAGGTGGAAGGAACGAAGGAAAGAGAGCCACGGCGCGAAGCGACGGGGGCGGAGGGCCGGGTGCGCGTGTGGAAATGTTGGCATATGTGAACCGCGCCGCGAAGGGCGGCGAGGAGGAAGAAAGTGGGCGAAAGAGAAGGGCGGAGGGACGGAGCGAGAGACGGATCGTGGATCGGGAAGGAGAGGAACACGGGGTTGGCGAGGGGCAGCGTCCAGAACTTTTTCCTCTGGCCAAGGGCGAAGCCCCGCGATCTCTCCGTCGCTCTTTCGCCATTCTTGCAGCCCATCCGCGTCTTCCTCTGCGTCGCGCTAAATCGTGACGGGGGCGAGATACACGCTTCGCCCGCGCGTACTTCGTCGCCGTGTCCTGCCTCTTTTGCCCCGTTGTTGTCCGCCTCTCTCTCTCTCTCTCTCTCCTTCTCTCCCTTTCGCGAACGTACCATTCACCGGCAAACCCCCCTCCGCCCTCCGTCGAAGGGCCGCCCGACTAAATTAATTTCAATTGTACGCGCCAGGAACGCTCACCTCGAGCTAGATTTTCCATCGTTCCGACGATTTTTTCGCTGCGCTTCTAGTCCACGGGCGACTGCGTGCCACGCGGTCGAGCTTCTTTCTCGACGTTATTGGTCGCGTCAAAGGAAAGCAAGATTACGCGATATTGCCGTCCGAAGACGCGTTCGCGGAGGCAACCGCGACGCAGCGAAATTTCGACCCGACAGGAAAATGACATTTTAAACTGTCCGCGTTGAACGGTGCAGTTTTTCGTTTGGAAAATTGCCGCCGATCAGCTCGATCCGCGGACGGGTCGGGGAAAATTGACGGAAGCGATCGGCGATTAAATAACGCGATAGGAATGCGTCGCAACGCGATACAGATTTGGACCTAAATTCGGTGTACCGACGCGTTGACCCCGTTCGTCGGCGCGCAAGGATCAAATCGAACAAACAAAGCGAACCGAGCTGGCTGATCCGATGACGTATGGAAGTGGCAGAAAATTAGATCGCGGCAGCTCATTAATGATCGCCGGAACGTGAAATAACCCCGCGGTAATTTAATCGGCTCCTCGAGATTAATCGGTTAATCATTTACTTTATAAACTTTCCGAAGCGCTCATCACTCTATGACGTTTCAACTCCGCTCCCGCCCCTAATGACATTAGTTTATCCTGTGTTCCGCAACGATACGAGCCGCGCGTCACGAGCTTTGAGCACGCGTATTTAGCTCGGCAATGCGAGCAGTCGCGCGTTATCCAGTTTTTTCGAACATCGCTGAAGAGCATCGCGGATAAAGCGAAACGATTTTTATTGCATTTCGCAGCGCGGAATCCCCAACCTGGAAATTGCGTCCAGCGAAACGTTTTGTTTTACAACGTTTTCATCCTTTCAATAACCCTCTCGCTCGCTCCCCCATAGACGCCCGCTCCCACCCCCTCTCGTCCCGCTTCTCGTTTCCCCTCCGCCGTTGGTTCCACGCTCGCACTCGTCGAACAAATTGTTCATGCTTCTTCACGGTGCCTCGTTTTCGACGGGGAGATCGCAGTAATCGCGGGGTTAGATCGCGTCGACGATCCCGATTATCCGTACGGCGATATTAAACGCGTCCGATCTGTTCGAACAAAAATTAAATCGCTGCGACACACGCCTCGCCGCGACGGCTCGTCCACGACAAAAATATCAATCGGCTCTTATCAACGTGTCGCGCAAATCCTCTACGCAGCTGTTCGTGTGCGCCACGCGCTGGAATGCGCTCCTCTATCGACTGTTAACCGTCGATGATATCTACGATGCTGGAGGCACGCCTTTGGATAGCCGACAGGCGGCAACGGTATCGGACGTCCAGCAAGGGAAATCGTAATTAACGGTGGCAGAGTCACCGTTGCCGTTGAAGGTGTGGACATTTATTTGCGATCCCCGTGACGTCGCCGCGAGAGATAAAGCGTTGAATCTCGCGTCTATCCTTTCATACGGGGAAGAAAACGGTGTCTGAAGTGTTAGGGGCTGTATCCCTTTTGCGTCGAAGTCGGCGCGAGGTAGCAGGAGTCGATGAAGGTGTCCAAAGTGTGTTCATAGCGGAGAGCGAGAGAACGAGCAAAGGGTGAAGGAAATGGCAGAGAGAGAGAGAGAAAGGGAGACAGACAGAGAGATTGGCGAGAGAAGCCGGAGCCTAAATTTAGTAGATACCCAAAGTGTAGTCATAGAAGCGTGCAAGGAGGAGGGACGGAAAGAGCGAGCGAACTCGAAGAGAAACGACGAGGAGAATCGCGTCGGCGAAGAGGCGCACGGAGAACGGGGTAGGTTAACTCTGTGCTTTGGTAGCAACGGTTTAGGGTAGCGAAAGGAGGATACCAGAAGGTGGAAGCGACGAAAGCCGAAAGAGGGCGGGGGCGGAGGGGTAGCAGAACGAACTGTTGCTTCCCCGAGAACCATGTCGTGCTGGTACTTCTAACACAGGATTCTCGAGAGCTTCCAAACAGGATTTAAGCGTTCTCGTCGGCCACGAGGACTATCGCTTCCAGTATACCATACAATTTCCCTCGAAACGTTTCTCGATTCCGTGTCCGCCCTTTGCGGCTTCGGCGCTCTCTTATTTTACGCTCGATGCCCCGCACTTGGGCTAAGAATTCGGCGCGCTCGTAGCGCATCCGGACGACCGGCGAGCCTTTAAACGAGCAAGGAACGAACGCGATTCGTTGATCGGTCGAAAGCTGCCTCTCGTCTCGGGCCGCGACGAAGCGATTACGCGCTCGCTTTTGTATCGCGCTCTTCAATCCAAATTCGTCGCGGCCCCGCGTTGCGTCC
This sequence comes from Nomada fucata, assembly GCA_948146005.1. NCBI lineage: Eukaryota > Metazoa > Arthropoda > Insecta > Hymenoptera > Apidae > Nomada > Nomada fucata. The sequence continues at coordinate 7,195,929 of OX411281.1, forward strand.
GGCATCGTCGAGACCGTTTTGCGGTGGAACTTTAAAATACCGCCGAACCCGAGCAGACTTTCGGGGATGCGCTCGACCGTTCGTCGCTCGCAGATTCGATCGGGCGAAGTCGAGCGCGACGAGGGTTTCGTCGCCAACTGTGTCATCCCCTCTGAAACAGTCGGGCCGGAATCCCGTTCGCGCGTTAATGCTTCTTTCTCCGCGAAAGTTTGTTCGCGGGGAGAATTTTTTTTGTTTTTTTTGCGCACGAAAAAATCGAGACGCGCGAGGCGGAGGCAAAGGACCGGGCTCGCGGTGCACCTAAATACGTACGCGGGATGTACGAAGGGGTAGCGTACGTGGGCACGGTGTTAGAAGGATACTGCCGGCTGGGGAAAAAGGACGAGACGTGCGGGGACGGGGAAAGAAGCCAAGAGGGGCGGTGTCGGCAAGGGAGAGAAGAAAAAGAGGCCGCGGACCAGTACGTGCGGGGGAGTATACGCGTGCACGAATGTGAGCCGTGATAAAGGGCGACGGAGAGAAGGGAATATATATATATATATAGAGAGAGAGAGAGAGAGAGAGTGATGAGGGAGAGAGATAAAGCAAAAGAGGGCAGGAAAGAAAGAGGAGGAGGCGAGGAGGAACGTAAAACAAAGTAACGACGAAATGCACTTCCCCCTTTGCACCGTCCCTAGCACTCGCCCGGGGGGAAACGTCGAACGAAACGTTAAAAACTGGGAAGAGGAATGAGAGCGCGGGGGTGCTAGGTGGTGGCTCGTCGGTCGGGAGGATCGGTGGGCCCCGTGGAGGCGCAAGTCGGAGGGTTGAGGGTGGGTTTGCTGTGGCAGCCGGGCCACCCTGGAAGGGTGCCGGGAGGTTATGACAGCCGAGGTATTGAGCGGATCCTTCGTTAAAAAAACGACAAGTACCGTACTGAGGCGCGTGGAACAGAGACAGGGATGGAACGCGCGCGCGAGAGAGGGAGACGGAGAGATAGATAGAGAGAGAGAGACAGAGAGAGAGAGAGGGCGAGAGAGCGAGTAGACAAGAGGGAGAAATCGAAAGCGAGCGAGGGACCGAGAGTGAGCGGGAAAGGAAGACGAAAGAAGAGGAAGCGAGAGGGAAGGAGTCGAGGAGAAAGAGAAAGAGAAAGAGAGAGAGAGAGAGAGGGCTAGAGTGCCTCCGCCGCCGCCACCGTCGCCGCTGTTGCTGCCGCCGGTGGAGGTGGTCCAAGGGGTGAGACCAAGTAACCGAATCCAACGCACCCTTGCCTCGCGCCCATTGCCTCCCCCCGACCGGGAAAAAAACCGAGTGCACCATCTCCCCCACTTCTCCTCCTCCACCTCCTCCACCTCCTCTTTCTCCATCTCCATTCCCACCTCCTCATCCTCGTCCTCGTCTTCATCCTTCTTCTCGACCACCCCTGGCTGCTTTTCCCGAAGCAGCCCTATCATCCCTACTCTGCCGCCGACGCTCCTCATCTTTTCCTTCGCTCGTCTCTTTCGCACGCGAAAAAAATACTCCGCGTTCGAGTAACGCGGCCGCGACCACCCGATCGAATGCGACGCAACCTGCTTCTGCCAATTCGACGGAACGCTGCGCTCCCGTGATTCTCGTACGCGCCACTCGGTCGAGACGAGCGAAACGCGTCCCGGCTGACTATTTCATTGCTCGGAGTAAGTGGTGAGGAATCGATGGAAATTTTAATCGAGCCTCGATTTATCCCGCGTGGCGACGAAGCGATGCGAGGCGAACAGGAGCGACGCGTCTTCAACATCGATTCGTCCAGTTCGCGGCGAGGGGAACGACGTTATTGGTGGCAATCGATTCGAGATCGCGAAACGATCGGACCGTTTTCAGAAAGTTCGACGATGTCGCGATTACGTCAGTTCGAAGCGGACAGCGCGGCCCGTACACACTTTGCACGGTTATCGCGAGCGAACGGAGAAGAAAACACGCACGGGGACGGCCGTGCAGATGCACTCGGTGGAGAGAAAAAGAGATGGCGACGGGGGTGGGGAGTGGGGCGGGAAGGTGGGACAAGGGAATCGAGACCGTTTGTTCGTCGACGGAAATGCAGGTTGGACACGGAACGACGGAAAACGAAACGAGTGTGTGCGAAGCACTACCCGGATTCGAGTAATGGGAAAATCGATTACGAGCCGAGCGAGCAAGGTGACCGTTCGAAGGTGCACGGATATACGTGCATCGCGGAGAGTTATACTGGCCCTTCCGCGTCTGGAGAATTAAAAGATTCGCGATAAAGGGAACGCCCGGAATCGAGTCTAATCCGATCCGATGAGAAACTTGCGGAATTCGAGGCTCGAGACAAAGGACTCGAAGGGGGAAATGCTGGATAGGGTAAGAAGCGAGCACTTCGCGGTGAACCGAGAGTCACTTTTCTTAGTCACTTTTCCCTCGCCAAGCGTGCTTCGCAACGGTTCATTGACATCGGTAGATGGACCTGTACGCGCGCACAGCGGCGCACCAAATGGGAAACTCGCAGGCTCTTGAATCTGCGCCCCAATTTTTCAACAATTCGTAAGGAACTTCTCGTCGGCGCGATTCTCCGCTTCCCACGATTATTACTAATCCCCGTCTTTACATGGACGCTCATCGAGGAAACCCCGGATCTCTTTACCAGCGGCGAGTCCGCGAAAGTTCAATGACGCCTGCGAAAACTTGGACGCGTCCGCACGCGACCCGCCTGAAAATGTGGAACACGAGCGGAACCGCAAAACCGAGATCCCCGTGCGTTTCATCGATGTTGTTCGCGGTAGGCTTACCTACGGCTAGTATCCGATCGATCTCCCAGCGCCAGTTGTATCACCTTCCTGGCCCCCGCTAACTCCCATTCACCGAGCGGTGTTCATGCGCCAACGGAATATCAACACCGAGAATCGAACGCTTTTCACGGACGCTGTTGCTCCGATTTTGATTACACATCTGCGCCGACCGAACGAAGATCGATCTCGAGTCCGTCCTAATTACCGCCTAGCTGCGTCCCTCCCCCGATAAATGATCGCGGCACGCTCAATCGAAGGACGTCGTCGGTCTCGAGTCCTCGTCGGCGCAGCGGCGAGATACAGGGCGGAGAACGAGCCGCGGAAAAGGGAGCGACGCTTAAAAGGGAAAGCGTCCACCGCTCGGGTACCGGCGCGTCAAGATTCGGACGAGATCTTCGTTACCTTTGCGCTGGGAGACTCGGGTCGCGCTTCTCCCTTTCTCTGCCGCCTCGGGATCTCGCTGCGCGCTTGCCACGTGCAGTCGAGAGTTGGCCGAAAGTTTCCTCGGGCAGGGACGAACGAACGAAGGAGAACGGGGGAAGCACGAGCGAGAAACAGAGCGGGGACGAAATAGAGAGGCAATTAGGGGATGTTTGATTTTCGGTGGCGAAGAGAAAGTTGGGCGCGTCAGTAGGGCGGGTATCTGGGCGACAAAGGCGATGGAGCGAAGGAGTTTCGCGACGAACGCGAGAGAATGAAGGGGATGCAAGGTGGAACGCGGAAGGAGCGCGACGGGGGTCCGCGAGGATCGAGGGAACGGAGAAGGAAGGAGGTGAAAGACGGACGAGAGGGGAATAGGGCAAGTAGAAAGAACGAGGGTGTCCGCGGGGGCGGATGAAAGGACGCTTACCAGCTACTACCTATTGATCGCCAATTCTTTTTCTCTTGTTGCATATTAGGCGCACTCTGCTCTCCTCTCTCTTTCTCTCGGCGGTGCGCTCTCCCACCCAATTGCTGGAGTAGAGCGCGCGAATCCGCCCCTATAGCTATCCTCCGACCACCCTGTGCGCCTCTTTCTCTTCCTTTTTCTCTTCCGCTTCCTCTTCCTCTTTCCACCGCCCCCCCTGCACCCCGTCCTTTCTACCCTTCCTGCCCATATCGCGTCACCGCGCGAGAGCGCGAGCCTCCCCTACTACCTTTCCACCTGCACCGCCGGCGCGTCGTCGACGTTCTTCTTACCGGCGATGCTTCGTTTCGGTCTAGCGTCGCGCTACCCGTTTTCGGGCCTCGGCCGATTCCTCGCGCGCCCTTCGTTCGGAGCGGCGGCCGTCGACGATCGAGAAATCGATCCCGTCTCGAACGTGCGACTATGCTAACTGTGCGTCTCGTTCTGTTCCAGGTGACAAGCCGGTTAAGTGACTCGCGCGAGAGGAGCCGGGACGAGTGGATCAGTAGGGTGAGCGTTAAAGGCAAAATCGGCCGAAGCGTAAGGAAGAGGAAGCTGGAAGAGGAAGCGAGAGGCAGGCCCTGCCGCCAGTGACAGACTGCACTCTTGCACCGTTCAAGGCGCAAGCGTGCACGTGTGTTGTGTGTTTCCGTGCCCTAACCCTGTCTCGGCACGAGGGAATAGTCGTTTCTCGGCGTTCTCATCCCTCCTCCGCCAGCATCGCCGTCGTTGCCGCCACCGTAATCGCCACTGCTACCACCGCCGCCACCGCCACCGCCACCGCCACCGCCACCGTCACCGTCGCTGCCGTCGGCTCGCCATCCCTCCGACCTTTACGAAGAAGCATCGCCACAGCCGACGTAACGACGCCAGCGACGACGACGACGACGACGACGACGACGACGACGACGACGACGAGGAGGCCAGCGACGACCACGACGACGACAACGACGACGACCACGACGACGACGACGACGACGACGGCCACGACGACCGCCACGACGGCCACGACGACCACCACGATCGGCAGGAGAAGGAGAAGGAAGACGAGAACGAGGACGCGGACCAAGACGATAGCGAACGCGACAGCAAACGCGCGAAAGATCGTCGAACTTCAACCCGCTGCGCTACAAGGGTTTGTCCGCTCCAGGCTTGCCCTACGTTACGCGTGACGTCGTACCAGGCGCGCACGTTAAACATTCGGTGTGCACACGCGCTTCCTTTCCCCCTCGCTTCCTTTTAGCGCACGCCTCGCGTTCGTGGCGCGCGTTCAACGACGAAGGAGAAGTACGACGAGCGAAATCAAAAGAGACACTATATTGGGGAAAGCCGGTCAACCGAGGGCCGAAAGAGAAGCGAGGGAAACAGGAGGAACGGCGAGCGGAGGAGCAGGACGAGGACGAAGACGAGGACAAGGACGGGAACGAGGACGGGGACGGTGACGAGGACGAGGACGAGAACGACAACGGCGACGACGACGAGGACGGCGGACGGTCGGCGGCGGAGGGGGTGGACATCCACGCGGGAACTCGAGGCAGGCGCACCCGGCCGGCACGCACACACATTTATTCTAAGATGTGATTTCAAAAATGGCGGATTGCCCCTATGCCCGCTGCATACAGGAACGCAGACATATCCGACGGGAGCTGCTGCGATGGACAAAGAATATGGTCTTCGTAGTCGGTGAGTGAAATTACGTCCGCGTCCTGAAGTCGACCGAACGAATTCGACGAGCGCGTTCCACGGGAATGCCCCCTCGAGCTTCGTTAAGCGGGGGGGCGATTAGCGTCGTCGGAAAATGGTCCGCTCGCGCGATCGTGCTTGTTCGCGTTCTGCGCGTAGAATTTTCGAACGCGTCCGAGCTACGCGTAGACGCGACTGTGCCTGTGCGACGTGCCAGGAGGGAGAAAGATAGGGGGGTGTACCTGGAGTCGAAGGAGAAGAGGGCAGGAGGACGAGGGTGGGATAGAGAGTGATAGGGGTCAAAGAGGGGAAGAGGGAAAGATAAAGAGAGGAGGGAGAGAGAAGGAGAGAGAGTGCGAGAGAGGTAGAGGGGGAGGGGTGGAGGGAGGGAGGGAGGGAGGGAGGGAGGGAGGGCAACGCCGGTGGTGAGACCTGTTGCGAACCGAAACACCGAATCCTGGTTGACTGTGAGCCAGGCGTGACTCCTACTTGTGTCCGTACGTTCAACAGGGTGGTTGCACGTTGTCGAGAAACACACCGATATTTCGCACGTGCATCTCGCCGCGCGTTGGCCAATTTCGCGATGTCTCGCCTCTACTCGCGATCAACGCGAACTTACGATCTTCGAGTTGGCCAACCCCATCGGGATTTCCGCGAAACTTGCCGCAGCCAGCCAAGACGGAGAGGGTCGTTCGCCCCTTACGTGCATTCCCAGCTATTCCGGAACGGGTTTCCCGGAAGTTTTCCCCCGAACGGGGGCGGCGGATCGCAATTAGCCCGGCGTCGAACGGTAGCCAACGAAGCCGGTCCCTAACGCGTAACCACCTTTCGCCGTGTCGCGCCTCGCTCCGTTCAACCGACGGTGTAACGGTCGCGTCGTCGTCGCACGTACGTACGAGAGCAAGGCGTACGGAGAATACTGGCCGAGCTGCGTGCCTTGACCACAGACAACCGAGCGATCCCGGCCGCCGCCCGAAACCTTCTTTTCTTCTTCTTACCGCCTCCCTTCTTCCGCCGCCGTCCTCCTTCGCCGCCACCTCCCGTTCCTCCTACCCCTTTCCATCTTCCCTCTTCCCTCTTCCCTCTTCCCGATCCGCATCCCTCTATTGCCCGCTCGTCGTTTACGCCCCCACCATTGTCCTCCCGCTCCCCCCCCCCGGCCTTCACTCCCCCTTCGTTCAGCTTCGGGTTAGTCCGTCAAGAGAAGAGCTCTGTTACTCGTAGAAGGCGCGTTTCCACGCGCGCTGCTGTTGCGTGCACTCGCCGTTACGCTTCTTCCTCCACTTTCGTAACCTCACCCTTCGTTCCTCTTCTTCCACCACCTCGCCGTCCACGCGCCCCTTCCGCTACCTTCGACCCCCTATCAACCTGGCTTCGCTGTCCCTACCAACTTTCTCGTTCAGCGTCTCTCCTCATTTCGGAACGCAGCTGCCGCTGGTGGTCGAGATATTTTCGCGAGTCCTTCCCACCCCTTCTATCCTTCCGCCTCACGACCATCTCACCGCCCTTCGATTTCTTCCCGAACCTCTATTTCCACTTTTTTTCTTCGCGATTGGTTCTCTTCCCATCCCCCGCCTCCCCCCCCTAAGCCCCGACCCCGACTCTCCCCCCCCCCCTCTCTCCACCCCCGTCCCTCTACCCAGCGAAGATTCTAACAAGGAAAGGTGGTAGTGGCTCGTTCCCGTGAAAAGGACGAAGCGAAAGCGGAAACGCGGGGTGTAGAAGTACGCGGCGGTGCTGCGTGTGTGGGCGTCAGACCTCTGTCGGCGTACTCCTGTCGGGACTTCCACGATCTTCGGAGATCGACCAGTACACGTTCGGAAAAGGGTGACGATAGGCGAGCAGCGGGCGCGAGATTCGTCGTGCCGCGATACGAGCCCCCAGCACGGGTGTCCGCCGCGGCGACAGCGGCCGTTCCTCGTCACATCCCGGGTGCAACGTGGCCGGCGCGTAGGAGTCGACAAGTGTTCCGCGCGACGTGGACAGTGGATGGGATTTACGGTGGCAGTGGTCGTTCGTTCTGTGTCGTCGTCGTTCTGTGCTCCCGAGAAGAGAACAACGAGGCCCCGGCGCGCGGTGCGCGCGGGTCCGTTGCGACACGACCGGGACGGGTCTCGCCTCGCGCGACCGTCCGCTGGTCGCGACCTGTTACGTTGCACGTGTTGCTTAAACAAGAAGTACGCGCTGCGATCGATCGGTGCTCGCCGTGGGCTTCCGGAGATATTTCGAGTGCGGATAGTTCCACCTTGCGTCGCGTAATCTCGACCGCGCGAGGATTAAAATCGGCCGGCGATTCTCGGGATCGCACCGCGCGAGCCGAGCACCGCGTAGACGAGCGGGATGCGGCGGTGTCTGCTCGCCTCGTCGACGGTTCGACATTTCGATGCCGTTCCTCGAAACTTTCGCACGGCGCGATTAAGAACGGGAACGATGCGGATTGAACGCCCGAGCATCGTCACGAGGACGTCGGACGACCGCGCGATACGGGAGATCACCGGGAACAAGAGGATCGACGCGTAGAGTACGTATGCACGCGTGCCGCCGCGTATGCATGCACGAAGTGAAAACTCCGTTCCGCGGACGGGGCTGCCGCTTTAACGGATAGACACCACGTGTGCTACACGGGACGCATTTGTTGACGCTTGTTGCTGACGCTTTCTGCTGACGCTTTCGACCCGGGGCTGAACGTATCTCCCGACGAACACCCGTCCCGATATTCCGCTGAAATTAAAATCCAGCGCAGAAATCGTCCGAACCGCGCGCGGCTACGTATAATAAATGAAAAAAAGGGAAAATTGAAAAATGCTCAATCGTCGACTGCGAAATAAGGGCCGCGAATGAATTTTTTCGTCGACCGATTGGATCGCGAAACAGCGACGAACAATTTTCCTCCGGGGGCATTTTTCTACTCATCCGTGCCGTTCGTTTCTCCGTTGTTCGGCCACGTACGCATCTCGTTTCTCGAAAACGCTCTCGGTCTAAGGTGCCGGCGCGAAGAGGACCGAGAGGCTAGAGGATGGAAAACGTATAGGGATGGAGGAGTGTTCGGGTGGGCGCAGTTACTGCTGATCGTTAAAAGGCGCATAAAAAAAAAAGGTCGCGAGAGAGGGTGGCGCGGGGTGGCAGCGCGAGAAGTAACAATAAAAATTCGTGGGCATTCGTGTTTCGTCGCCGTGGTAGGAACGAGACGTTTAAGGGGTGAAACGGCGGGAGGAGAAGGCGCAGGCGAAGAAGGAGAAGAAGGAAGAGGCGGAGGTGGAGGACGCGAAGGTGGCGGCGGTGGGAAGGGTCAGGGGTGATCGCGACGAGGGAGATGGGAGGGTGCAGTGGCGACGGGTGTCGGTGCAGGCGCATCGAGGGTGGCGGCGGTGGATCGGAACGGCGGAGCAGGGTGCGTAATGAAACGATATTGAGTAGCCGTGGTAGGGAGGCCGGTGACGAAGGGTGGGGACCGTCTTCAACCCTCTCCGTCGATTGACCTCGCTTCGACGAGGCGAAGCACGCCGTAGAGGGGTGCCGTGACGGAGCGAGACGAGGCGAATATTAGGGGTGGGGGTGCGAGTATCACGCAGGGGTGGTCGCGGCGAGTTGGGTGTTTCGGTGGAGGCGAAATCCTGAACGATCTCTCCTGCGTGGCCTGCCAGGAAGGGAGAGCGATGTTAAATTGACGCGAAACGACGCGACACCTTCCTTTTGTCTCCACCTTCCCGCCGCTCGCCGACGAAACGCCTTGGAACGCCTCCCGAAAAAGCGTCAAAGGGCCCATCGGTGCTCGACGGCGAGACGATTTTCTGTTCCCCGCTGCGGCGGATGGTGCCTCGTCGAGGAACCTGGCGCGATGCGACAGGCGCCGTGATTTCTGCACGCTCGCGAGACTCGAGACGATTCGGTTCAGCGTCACGCGTCCGGCGTTTCTGATATCCTTCGTCGATCGACTCACGAGTATTTAGCTTTCCGTCGATCGCGGTGTGCAAATTTCGCGCTGGCACCTATCGCGCGCAGCGTATTTCTCGCGGCACGCGAACGAGTCGCGGAAACGCGGGCAAGCGACTCGAAAAATTACCGCGCGGACGTGTGCTGGCCGTTCAACGAAACGCGGCGAATTAGTCGATACACGGATAGACGCGTGGATAGGGCACGGCGATCCGTTAAACGATCGAACGGCCCCGACGGATGATTGTCAAGCTTGACAGAAGTTAATATCAATGAACGATGTTAATGATCGTGCGCCTTATAAAACGCAACGGATGCGTCGCTGCGAGCAGTCGGTTGCGGTCGCATAATTCGTATCGCGCACCGGTAATTCTGTTCCCTTTCTACTTGCCAAATTCCCTCCCGCTTCGCCTGTCTCTTTCTCCCTCTGTCCTCTCCCACTTTCGCGCGACACATTTGCCTCGCGCATTTCGAGGACTACGTTCGTCACGGTTCGTCCCGCGTCGGGTCAATCTTTCGGATTCCTTTCCGCGCAGATGTAGCGGTGAAACGGTCGAATCGTTAATCCGATTACCGATAGCTACTTTAATCTGACCTTTCGGGTCGCCCGTCGAATTTCGTCCGCGCGAAGCTTCTGTTCGCGCCGGTATCAATCGGTGCAGCCGTGCTGTGTCCACGCCCGTTTACGGTGTTACCGAATGTGCGCGTGGCTTCGCGTACGCAGTCACGTTGCAAACCGCCGAGCACAACAGCAATACGCATGCACATATATTTCCTCTGTCTTGCTTCCTTCGTTCCCGATTCACGTCTCGGCGCGTTTTTTTCCCCTTTTGTTTCCTGGCGTGCCTTTGTGACACTCTGCTTTCAATTTCACTCTCTGTCTCACTTTTGCTCCGATCAATCTTCGTCCCTTTTCTTCCTTTTTCTTCCCTCTTCTACCCTTCTCGTCGCACTTGATAATTCCCGTTCTTCCTCGGTGTCGATCTGTTTTTTTTTCTTTCATCTTCGTCTTCCTCTTCACTTCGCGGTCCGTTTCGCTCGTGGCCTATCCGCCGCCGATACCGACCGGAAGAGCGAAAAGAAGAAAAAAAAAAGGAAATACTCGCATAGAAATGAGTACACGACCAGAAAAGAATTCGACCGATTTCGAACAGCTACGCAGGGTATTTCTCGAGGCGAATATCGCTCGGGTTATTAATGGCCTTTATCGAAAGTAATTACGGAAAAAGGATGTTAAGGTTGTGATATCTTGAACGCGATTCCACGATGTCCTTCGCGCTTCCGCCTCGTCACCGTTTCACCACTGTTGCATTCCGATTCGCCAATGCCACTTCCTTATCGTCGCGTTTAAATCATAAATTTCACGTAGCCCGCGCGACGTTGGCGCGACCGCGATTCCTCTCGCAGGTAACATTAGACAAGGTGGAACGATAAATGGGTCGGGAGACGAATGCACGACGCGTCTCGTGTCCGACCGGTCGTCCGCGTTGCTTGGCACGCTAAAATTGCGAAGTAACGTACCGATCCGGACAAGTTCCCACCGATGACGCAGGTGGATTTTTGTGTTTCGCCATTTCTGCACCGAGAACGAAATAAAAGTGCCAGGAGGGGGGCAACGATGCTGCGTTCCCATTCACAGCTTCCCCTCGTATGCGTTCTCTTACTTAGTTTTAATCGTTGAAACGTTGAACGCCTGGAACACGGTGATCATCGAGTTCCAGCGTTGGATAACGCTTGGCTTAATGTCGTAACGCTTGCAAAGTGGTAAGACGAGTTTTCTCGGATGAGTTTCAATGTCAACCGCGCCGGTTCGCGATAACTGTATCGATCGGGATCGATACAAAAATATGGGAGAGGAAAGGAGGGGGAAGAAAAACGAAGGGAGCAAAAGGAGAGGAAGAAAAACAGTACGAAGAGAAAGGAATAAAAAAAGGTGTGCGAAAAGATCTCTGTTTACATTGCTCGGGCGCAGATCGAAAAGCCGGCGGACTTGAAATTTCTGCTCTTCGAGTAGCTAATGCAGCGACCGGAGCTGTAATTTCACATTGTTCCACTGTATTATTTCATTGCACGATATCGCTCCATTAGTTCGACCGGAGCAGTGATTCCTGAGGTCATTATACCAGCGGAGAATCGACGAGAAAGAGCGAGCGGCTAGTCGTGGAGGTGGAGAGGTAAATAGACAAAGAGAGAAAGAGAGCGAGAGAGAGTGTGAGACGTTGCGAAGGAACGACGAGGTGGAGGGAGCGAGAGACCGCGTAAGAAAAGGTGGAACGGAGAAGGAGAGAAGCCGTAGGAGAAAGAGAGACGGAGGAACGAAGAAGAATGGTCCGCGAGGTCAGCCCACGTTTGCAAGTACATATTCTCACGTAGATCTGTGTACGTACCGACGCGTGCACACCTTGACGAGCATTGCCGAAGAAAAAGAAGAAGAAGAAAAAGAAGAAGAAGAAAAAAAAAAGCAGCACTCGCCCGATAATACATCGACTGCCTAGCGGTTGGCGCAACGAGATGACGGCTCGGGAGAATGCTAAAAGCTGGAGGACAAAGAACGGGAGGCAGAAATTTTTCGGGGGCAGCTGGTGCCGGTGGTTAGTCGAGTCAGGAGTCGGAGCATTGCTGAAAAGGGTGTGCCTTTCCTCGCGCATTGTTCGTTTCCATGCTTTTGTAGCAGCCTTTGGCGGCCCTGTTTCCTGCTCCCTTTCGATTCCGCCCAGATACTTTTGCGATACAGACGATTCGTGCCTTCCCCGATGAATAGCGATGTTCCCTCGCCCCGCGAGTCAATCGTTCAGAGTTCAGATCATTCTCGCCTCCCTAGGAGAGACAAGCTGGCGCGGCTCGGCGGTAGCATCCCGCGGGTGACGGGGCTCGCCGGACCCGCGGACGCAACGACGCGCCGTTAAATCTTCAGGTGTTAATACCTCGGCGAGATTAACAAATAACCTTCGGACCGTCTATCTTTGGCAAGCATCGTTTCGAGATCTTAATGAGGCACGGCCGGGTTCCATGCCTTGTTGAGAGGACAAGTAACGCTCCGTGGATTTCGACATCCATCTTGCCTTCTGTCCTTTGCTCGCCTCGAAAACCGCTAACCGATCTCTCGCCGGTGAATGGGGAGCCTCGTGATCGCGCAACAAAGCGACGCTGATAACTCTCGAGTAGGCGACCGAGAATATTTTTGCCTAGTGTTACGGGCGAGCGTTCGGGCCGGCGAAAGACACTCGAATCCGTCGCAATTAAGCTATCGACCGGGATCGCATTAAACGTAACCGTTCTTTATGAATGCTCTTTATTACCGCAACGAGCACCCGCGAGAGCATTTGTCGAGCTACTTACCGTAACGGCAAGTAGATCCTGCGGTTGTTCACGTCCACGGTGCATTGTACGATACTCTATCGCCTTTTCCTCGATCGACGTTACACGCCGTTCCATTTTCTCTCTCTCTCTCTCTCTCTCTCTCTCTCTCTCTCTCTCTCTCTCTCCCTCGTTCTCCCTTTCCCCCTTTCTCCCTATCGCCCCTCGATCCTACCTCTACGTCCGTTCGCATTCGCAATTCGTCTAGCCGAATTCGGCACAATAGACCGACGAAAATTTCGTCGCGCGAACCCGTCGAGACCCCCCCCCCCCCACACACCCCCTCCCTCCGTCAGTGGCATGGGTTGCGTCCGACGCGGGGTCGTTATCGCAATTATTTCGTTATTATCGTCCTGAAGGCTTAGCGGCGGCGCAGGCGAATCGCAAGCGAGTTTCGGACAAAGGATAGCCTTGTGCGTCGTGAGAGCCAGCTGCGGGCCCCACCATGCCCGAACACCCATTTCCTAACCTTCTACTCTCGTCTAAACCGGATTGCCATTGGTCGAAACGGGCCGACGATTAGCGACGGGACCAAGGGAATAGCGCGGAGACGCAGGACTGCTGGGGGAAATATAGCGCGCGCGCTTGGATCTAAAATTGCGGCTCCGCCATTGGTCGGACGGGGCCCGAGGCCATTCGATTTAGAATTGAAGAATGGTGCCGCTATATCCTCGACTCTCGGAGGACGCCCGTTGAAAGTAAATTCCCCTTCGTTCTCGAATCTTCCTCGCCTCGATCGGCGATTTATCGAGACAACGGACGGCGCGGTCGTCCGGGCGATCGTTGGGTCCGGCCACCCCTCCCTCGACGCGATTCCGTTTCTCGTCGTTTATGTCTGGCTGGGACCTACTCCCCTCGATCCCACCTCCCCCTTGAACCTCCCCTCGAAACGCCATCTTTTAATATCCTCGAACCCCGAAGGGTCTCGCTTCTTTCCCCCCCCCCCCCCTCCACCCTTCTTCCTCTTATTCTTCCTCGACTTCCGGCGAAATGAGAATTCTCGTTAAATTCGAGCCGAAGCTGAAAAAATTCCAAGACGTCCGAGAACGCGTAACCGCGGCCAGCGCTGAAAAAGAGGAAGGGGGATAATCGTTTTATACGCTGGAAAAGTTCCTGGTGCCAAGTCTGCGTCATCGTTGGCTTAATCCCGGGCGTGGTCATCTGCCCTACTTCTTCCTCTTCTTAAATGGCACGCGAGATAAGATTGGTTCGGCACCTCCTGCCTGGAATTTCATCCAAAGGCGCGCCAGCCGTCTAATTACTTCTGAAATCGATCAAGGACTCGAACTTTGCCCGCCGTGAATGTTCGACGAGGCGCGTGAGACCGTTCTAATCCGTCGACGCTCGGTCGAGGAAAATGTCGGTGTCGCGTATCGCCAAGAATTTCCCATGCCCTTGATACTCGTTCGTTTTCGTTCGTCCGGCGAACCCCGAGGGGCGCCCCGGCGATTTCGCGAACGACGACGACGGAAGTTGGTTGTTTTTCCGGTTCGAAACGCGGTTCGCGTCGTTAGGAAATGTCTCGCAAACGACGCGCCGTCTCGCGCTGCCCGTTTCACTTTCCTCGCCTCGTCGCCTGTGCCGTTGCGTTCTCCTGGACACGTTCATTCATTTGGAAATCCGGACCCCTCGTTTCGCCGCCCACTCGCCGAAGAAGACGGTGAGAGGAAAAAGCGCGATTGCTACCTTTCCCGCTAGATTATTTCTCTCGCAGCCCATTGATTACGCGCAAGGTCGACGATGCCGCGACCAGCGGATAGACACGGACAGAGGTACGCTCGGCCGAGGTTAATCAGACCTTTCGAAGGAAAGGGGAATTCTTGGCTGGCATTCAGCATCGAAAGTGCATCGATCGTCGAGCCTACGATCAATTTCAAGGCGATCCTTCCCTCCGGCTTCTCGTTGGATCGTGTCAATCGAGAATACCCGTTTGCCCAATTCTGTCGTCCAGCTTCTCCAATGGTCTGTCGTTGGCACGCGTATCGTTTGTCAACGATTATTCGTCGCCTCGTTCTCGTGGCAAAATGCAATTCTGCGTCTCGGCCTTCGCCTTGGCTTTCTTTCGTACCGTCGCGGCGGCGGACGAATTAGATTTCACGTCATTGCGCAACGAGGCTAAATTTACCGTCGAAAGATAAAAAAAATTTCGTGCAACGATCGCCTCATTCGGGACAGATTTTTATGACTCACCGCGCAGCCTTGAGGGGACGCACGTTCCCGCGAGATGATGATTCGCGTAATTGTTGCGGTTGTCTCTTGGCGCACGCTCGGCTCTATTACGAAGAAGTTCGAGGTTTTCTTAACGCGTCGATTAGTGAGTTACGATTATTGCGCTGGCTTGTGCAATTTGCGCCTTATCGATGCGTTATTAAAATCAACGGCCGGCTGGTACGGCGTTTCGAAATATACGTCGCTCGCGTTATCGACACGCTCGCGAGAGGGACGCGCGGACGCATTGGAAGGGAGACGGCGAGACAAATTTTCGGTTGGTCGGTCGGAGGACGCGTAGCGTCGTCGTACGTACTCGCGCGGAGCGCCTCAATTATTCCGGGAACGTCGTCGACGCATATTCGTCCGCGTTGCACCGACCGTCAGCGGCGAGTTATTGAAATTCGCGAACGGGTTACTTGGTCGCCGAGAACAATTACGGCGCGAGGCTCGATCGCTGGAGAAGTAACGCACTTCGCCGGGGCTCCGCGTGAAGTCTCTCTGCCCGCAACAAACTTCAGCCCTGACCGTAATGCTCGTCGTGCGCTTTTTCTGACAGCGCCGCGCGCCGGCAGATACACACACGTCGCGGCGGCGACGCTCGGCGCAGATCCAGTTCGCGTTTCCGCAAACTGGCGTTATACCTGTATTTGATAAGCTGCGTGGAACTAGAGCGTTTAAATAATGGTCGTGCAGACGACGATGGGCAACCGCGGTGGGGGCCACGCTGCTCGTTCGAACGTTCGACAAACAGTAATAATTTATTCAGATGTTTTTCATTGCACGCGCTCCTTTTTCAGTCCGGCGAGCGTTAATTCAGGCCTTCCCCGATCAATGTTGACCAAGCGAAATATATATTCCAGTCATTTTTTTTTTTTTTTTTTCCTTTTCTTTCGCCGCGCGCCGCCCTTGAACGCCGCGACACCCGCGCGGTTGGAACAGCCTTACGTTTCGATTGATCCCTCCCTCCCCCCCCCCCCCCCGCGCGTTACTCCGCCGTTTCGCACGTCGATAGACAACATAATCGTCCGCGAAAAGAAGCACGAACGTTCGCGGAAACGGGCCGGGTGCGTCGGGGGGCTCGGCGAATCCGACGATAATTCCGGAACGTTTTTCCCACGGCGAGAAGAAGCGTCCGTCGAATCGGTGCGGCTGTCTCGCGTCGGTTAAACGGAAAGATCGATCGAACGAGAAGCAAAGGCGGCGGCCAACGAAAAATCGCCTCCTCCGCTCGATCTTCTCGCGCACGCGAATTCCGCTCGCACACGCGGAACTACGTCTACGTACGCGCGCCGGTTGGCATGTGCTCGCTCGCTGCACATGCGACGACCAAATGGCGTGACAGTTATGGTGCATTTGCGGGACGCGTGCCACCGTACCGGGTGTCTGCTTATAATCAATTGACGCGTCGCGCGTGGGATTCTAGGGAAGGGACGGGTTCGCGGCCCAATTCGGTGCAGGTACGGCCGACCGGAACGGCCCTGCCGCGACGACAAAGTATCGTCGGACGATTGTCTCGCGTTTCTATCCCCTCTCGTGGCCGAGGAAAATCTCGCGAGTTTTTGCCCTCGCGTCACGCTCCCGCCGCGTTTTTGCGTCGTCGCGCGTTTTTGTCCCCGTCGCATCGGAATAGGATTGTCGGTAGTCCCGTCGGGATATCGATCCGCGGAGGGAAAATAAACACGGGCGAATTTACATTGGAAACTCGATATTTCGCGTATCGGCCGGCGTGTTTATTTTTGCGAATTAATATTGCTCGCGAACGGAGCGTAAAAAATGTGCGTGGCGACGCGACATCTGTACGCGATTACGACTCCGTGGCTCCCGTTAGAACTTTTCCCGGCCGCTTTCCATGGACGGCCGGGGGCGCGGCAGCCGCCTCCGCGATAAGGCTCCGCTGTTCGGTCCTTGGATAAGGAACCGGAAAAAAAATCCCGTTATCGTTGCGCCTATCGTCGGGCACCCGGACGAGCGGCGCGAGTTCCGCGAGCGCGGCGATTCAAAGATGCAAAAGCGTCGCGACGCGAGGCGGGGCTGGGGAACGTCGAATGCGCGAAACGATTCGCGAAACACGAAAAAGGGGGAAGATCGGTGAACGCGTTCGCGTTGCACGGGCAATATGGCGTGCCGCAATTTTCTTGCTTGCGACATTCCCTCGGATAGTGGGACGTGCGTGTTACCGCCATGTCCTTCGAAAAACCACCACGTCCGGCCGGTTTCTCGAGCATACGATTTTGGTGATTCCGACATCGACACGCGTTGCGACAGTTATCGCGGTCAACGGATCTCCCCTCCCCCCCCCCCTCTCTCTCGCTCTCTCCCTTTCTGCGTACACTCGCGCGAGAAACTAGCGTTTTCCACGAGCTAAGGTCGGAGCGTTTTCCCCGACGCGATCGTCCGACCGGTGGCCTCCCGGCGGTTTCGAGAACGCGATCCGATCGCCTCGACGAGGGCAGCCACCGGCGACGATAAGGCGAAACCGAGGAGCGGCTCGAGAAACGGTTGCGGAAGGGTCCGCGAGCGCGTCGTGCCCATCGGTGTTTGATACAGTTACGGTGCTGTCGCAGGTCTGGAACGAGTAGCGGAGGAGTTAATGGGCCGTAGGAGATGGAAGCAATATCAGGACACCCTGTACAGCGGTACTCGCAGCAGCGAATCACTGGCGGCACAGCCCCACCACCGGCTATACACGGCGTTTTCGTCGTCCTGCGACCCGGTGCCTGGGAACCTGGAACAAATTGGCCCGCGTCCGGTTCAACCTGCGTCCGCCTCGTTACCTACAACGATAACGACGACAACGACGGAGTCGCCGGTAACGACGGCAACTGCGGCAACGACGGCGACGACGGCGACGACGGCGACGACGACGACGACGGCGACGGCGACGGCGACGGCGACGACGACGACGACGACGACGGGCCTGGTCAAGCAGGAGAGCCTGCAAAGGCATCACCTGCAAAAGCACCATCACCTTCACCCCTCGATACAAGATCACCATCGAAATTATCAACAGCAACAGGAGGAGCGCCGCCTCAGGCCGGACGAGATAAAAGTCGAGGTCGGCGAGAACGAGTTCGCGAACGGTGTCGGCCGAGACGAATCGGCCGCGAGGTCCGCGGACGCGTCCACGGCAACGGGAGCTACGACCGCGACGACCACGGCGACGACGACGACGTCGACGTCGACGACGAGCGTCCTCGCCAGCAGCCCAACCGCGACCGGCACGATCGCGACGTCGATCGTCGCGGCCACCATGACCACGGGCACCACCACGATCCCGACGAGGCGACGACGCAAACGTCGACAGAACGACGGGGAGGCGGCCGACGGAGACAGAGAGGACGACGAAGAAAACGAGGAAGAGGAGGAGGGAAGGGGTCATCACACGGAGGCGGAGAAGCGGCTGAAGCTCGACGAAGATGCCGACGGGTCCGTCAGTCCCCTCAGAGGGGAAACGGATCGAGGAACACGGGATCGTCCACCGGCCGCCAACGCTACCGACGCGGAAGGGACCAAGGTACGTTCCCGTCGGACCTCCGCGGTTATCGCTCGCGTCGCCTCGAGTCGTCCACGAAAACGACGGAGAACGTTTTGTTGCAGGAACGAACGGGGGATGTCGGACCGCTGGAACGGACGCCGGTGACGCAGGCCTTGCTGAGAGTAAAGAAAGAGGAGGAGCTGCAGGAGGCGCCGAGTTCCGTTGGCGGGTCGGCGATGCCGGCGACACCGGCGTCGGATTCGGACGGGGCCAGGTCGGGGTTGCCGTGCCGGGAGGCCGAGGCAGCCGCCAGGAACACGATAGCGCCATATTTTATCGGGGGCCGACGCACCAGTCCGCCGCCGGAAGACTGGAAGCCGTTAGACAAGTGTTACTTTTGCCTGGACGGCAAGCTGCCGCACGACGATCAACCACCCCTCGTAAGTATGCGTTTCCGTAGCATGGTACGACGCGGGACAGTGTTCGTCGCATCATGGTGACGGTACTTGGAAAAACGAACGTCGATTAATTGAATCGCGGAATAATTGACTGGTCACCGTGACTCGCGCGCGGCCGTGTACGCGCGGTGCCGCGTCACACGAAAATCCATTAGCCAGAGCGGAATTCCTCGGAGCGCATAATTAATCGCGCGGAAAGGACGACGTTGCGCGACGGCGATATCGGTTGACGGAGTGCGCCGCGCAGGACGCGCAGGGAACGCTCAATTTTTGATTATCGCGCGCAATGTACTCCTCGCCTTCGCACGGTTCTACCGTCTCGCGGCTTTTGATCGCTTTGACGCGCCGCCCTTATAAAAGTTTCACGAGGCCGGGGCCCGCCGCGGCCGTGGCCTGCGCGAAATGCGAATTTCATCAGGATTCGATTCGTCCTTCTCGCCGACGGGGACGCTCCTTTTTCCACAATCGTTTCTTCCCTCCCACGCCGGTGGTAATCAGCTCCTTTCCGTGTGTTTCGCCGACCAATGACGCGTCGGACGAACATAACGTTCGATGTCGCGTCCTGTAGAGTCCGCAGAGCGACAGTAGTAGCAGCTCGCGATCAGCCGAGTCACCGATGTCGGTCCAGGTGGACCCGATGGCGGCGTCCGTGGTCGCCGCAGCCCTCAGCGGCACGTATCCCACCTTACTGCCCCAGTGGTGTCTACCACCAAGGGAGGCGCCACTCGTTGGGGTGCAGCCACACCAGGATAGCGCAACGCCTGCCGATCAGCCGCTCGACCTCTCGGCCAAACCCAAAAATTCTCAGGTACGTACTCCTTCTGGCGTGGGTAGAAACGCTTCCTTCTCCTCGCGTGGATTAACATCAAACAGATAGTCTTCCAACACTTGCCGTTTTGTACACGCTCACGTTCACGTTCCATCGTACACACATGTCTACTGTATTTACACGGAGCCGCGGGCGAAGGCGGTATCGATGATACGGATTGCGCTTTCTGTCGCAGGACAACAACATATCCCTACTGGAGCAACAGAAAATACCGTTAAGGATGACTGCAGGTATCGATCCGAAGAGCATCTTTAAGTGAGTAAACTACCCTCCGCCCTAATCGACGGCCGCGCGACCCCGCGATGCACGGACGAGGGACGACGTTTCCGGCGCGTCCACCTTTGACACCGCCGCGGTCCACGAAAATTCCTACCTGCCCTCGGTCCGGTCTCGTTCAAATTCGACCGGGGCGCACGGCGACAGGAAACGAGAGGCGCGTCGTTTCGCGCCGGCGTTATCGCCCCGGCTCGTTTTACACCTCGCGGCGGAGCGAAGCTGCCTCCGATACGAGGCATTCGCATTCCTCGCGAGCGATTGAACGCGTCGATCGCGTCGCGACGATCGAGAAAACCCATCTTCGGCCACTTCTGCCGCGGACAGAAGTTGGGTCGTTAAACGGAATTCCGCGGGGCCACGCTCGCGTCCGTCGCGGCGCGGTGTACGAACCGGTAATTAAAAAGTTCGTCGCTCGTTGTTTGCTTATTCGGAAATTTTTCCGCCGCTGTTCGTCCTCCCCCATTGTACGCCGGCTACTCATTACGAAAATTTGCTCGAAAGCCCCCAACATTTTTCGCCGGTTCGTTTGGAAATGTTCGAGCCGCGGCGCCCGTTATCCGCGCAATAATCTCCGCAATAGAATTCGCGTGCCGGCAAAATTATCGCGCCTCCGCGGTAGCGTTTATCCGTTTCGCGAATAAGGATAGGCGCGGCGCCTGTTGTTCGTTTCGTTCGCCGCGAAGCCTATCGCCGCGGAGGCTATCGGGTTCGAACATCGCGTCCGTTCCAAAGGGTGACTCGAAGTTCGCGCGGAGAAACTTCGCGAATCGGCCGGGAAAGTTAATCGAAGATGAACGGAAGAGAAATCGGAAGGGCCGTGCGGAAAATTCGAACGAGCGTCGGCCGTGGTTCGCCGAGCTGCGACTTTTCGCGAAGGAGAACGCACGATTCGGTCGGTTCGCCGTTTCCCTCGGGGGCAACGGGGAACGTCGCGGGAACCGCGCGAGACAGCCGTTCTCCGGACGGCGACCGCGACCTCCGCGAGGGATACAAAATTGACGCCGATGGAACGATCGACGGGAAGGGAAAACGAGTAACGCCCCGGGAGTCAAAGTCGCGAATCGTGTCCGTACGTTGCCCTCGTGTTTTCGCTGTTTTCCCCGCGGAACGTTTTGCGCGTCAAATTTTTATCGTCGTCTATTATTAGTCCCCCGTAATCTGCACCTCCCGGCGCATCGAATGCACAAAGTACCTCGCGCGTGTCGTACGCCGCGCAAGAAAGATCGAAAATGCGTCGAGGAACTCTGGTGAAACGGAGACGGGATCGCGGTCTCGGATCGCGCCGGCGCATGCGCAATACCATAATTACCGATAAGATAGCCCGCCGTCGAAACCACGGGAGTAAAGTCGAAATTAGAAGCTCCGAATGATCGACCGAACTGGATTCCCGTCCGCGTCGCGTCGACGAAGTATTTCACGAAAACGCGGTTGCCTCGCGGATGCACGGATCGCGGGGAAGGTGCCGTCGTTGCGACGGTGCGCGCACCTCGTCGGACAGCACCGCACCGGTCGCGAACGTTTATCGCTCCCTTCGACACGCTCCGCAATCGTATTTTTATCCCGATCGATCCTGGAGGTACGATGGACCGAAGTAAGGAGCAATTACGATAGCGTCGGGACGCCGCTCGATCGTTCGGCGTTACGGTAAGGACTCGACGCGGCTCCGATCGGTAATTAGTTAATTGGCACAGAGGCAGCGGCGATCGTTTATTAGAAACGACAACAAAACGAGACAACAACGGAGATACGACGTTCGGGAGCAACGTCTTTCGACGTCGCGAGGCTCGAGAGGGGGGTAGAACGGTCGAAATACACTTTTATCAGCTTACTTTCCTGCCCGGCCGGGAATGGGTCGACGAACCCATCATGGGGGGGCCACGGGTTCTTCTGAGTCACCGGCCAGAAGAAATGCAGAGTTCTTTCGCGACGAATTCTCGCGATTAATCTTATCGTAAAACGATGAGACGAACTGGCCCGATCAGATTGCTATCCGTCGCGCTACGCCCCGCGCGATTCCTCGAACGTCGCTCGACGATAGGCATCGAAAGGTTGTTAATTCAACGGCCGCGCACGGACAGGGGAATGGAACCGGGCTTGGCAAGACGGCGCAGAGCGTCGAGACGTTTCAATCGCGCAACACCTCTCGGGCGACGGTACGCGCCCACTCGTTGCTCGAATTCGTTCGAACGCGTCCGCGCCACGGCGATCAAAGAGTTAACGAAGCGCACTGGTGGATCGATTCGCCACCGGTGCACGACACGTGCGCGTTTCGCGCCGGCCACGTGGTCGCCGGGTACAAACCGCGGCGCAAGTTCGCCGGCAAACTATAACCGTAGCAATAATTCAACTTGGTTACCGTGCCGTGCTTCCGCGGCGATCCCATTCGAATTTCCGTTGGGGTCTCCCCCGGTTACGGTGCCTCGGTTCCCCGATTCGGTCCAACGTCTCTCGTCGGTGCATCGTCGTAACCCTGGCGCTGCGGGCGAGATATATATATATATATATATACAGAGAGATATAGAGAAAGGGAGAGAGAGAGAGAGCGGAGGAATTTTTAATACGATAAACGACACGTGGAATGTTTCAGTTCTTGTTATCGCGCGAAACCTCGTATGACCGGGCCAGTGGCGGCCGTGGCCGCGGCAGCTGCGGCAGGCGTCGGTGGTGTTCCCGTGGTGGGTGCCGGGGGCGGCCGGAGAGCCTACACCGAGGAGGAACTGCAGGCAGCGCTCAGGGATATCCAGAGTGGAAAGCTCGGCACGCGAAGGGCGGCCGTGATTTACGGAATACCGCGGAGCACCCTGCGGAACAAGGTCTACAAGCTTGCGATGGAGCGCGAAAGGGACGCGTCCCTGACTAGCACCCACTCACACCCTCACGAGCCCGGCGCCCCAGCCACCACCACCACCATCATCACCACCACCACCACCACCACCACTACTACTACTACTACTACTACTACTACTACACCACCAAATACGACCCAAAACGCCTCCGCGACCACTCCGCCCCCGCAAGTGGACGAGGTAGGTTTTGGGGACAGAACAAGAGGAAAAGAAACGCGGAGGGAGAGACAGGGAGGTTTTGGGAGAAAGGCGATAGGGAACAAGCGCGGGGATACGACGTACGACGTCCGCACGCTTGTTCCAGAGAGAATTGAGAATTGGCAAAGACGAGAACCGAGAATAGTAGAGATGCGGGGTGTGAACCGCAAACGGTGCTCGGAGTTAGGGTCGTGCAGTAAACGCTAGGACAAGCGTAAGGGATCGTTTCTAAACCACGCTTCTTCTGGCACCGGTGGCACGAGTCTCGCGTTTACGGCGACTCGCGATCGCCGCGGTCTGGAACCGTCTACGGTCCACGCTTGTGTCACTCGTGTTGCCCGGGATTGGGGGAGGGTGGTTGGGTGACGACAGAGGGACGCAATTAAATATTGAGACCGCCCGTTCGTATCTGACGATATGCGTGGTTTTGGTTAGGAAGAACGTACGATGCTTCCCCAAAACATACCTCTGCCACGGTGATCGTAGAACTCGCGTGGGCCGATCGCGTCTGAAGCGCGCGAGCGGGCAAGTGAAACGTATGTCTGCCTCCTGTTGTGCAACATTGTCGTTGAAATATAATCATTTTTCTAGCCCGATGAATGACGGAATGGACGACGCGTTAGAGGGGAACGATATCGACGCGGGAAAATGGAGTATTGGTTCACGCGATTTCATATCGGTTGCCGTGATGCTCGGTAGTGTCGAATCTTTTGCATGGGCTGTTTAACTTTTCTTTTCTTTTTTTATCTCACTTACTGTAGCGCGACGCACGGCCGCTTGGTCTCGGCGGGGTTGCAAGAATCGAGGTAAGTTTTGCGGGACGACCCTCTCGACCCGGCATCGAGAGGGCGATTATGCTTGGACGTGAGCCGATGGTCGCGACGGGCTCCTAGAGCCCTCGGATTCCTGCGTCACGAGTATACGCTTCTCTTCGACCCTCGACACTGTGCATCCCTCGGTGTGCTTGTACGGACGGGCCTCGGCCGGCTAGTCGCCGTTTCATCCGGCCCGCGGATCGACAAGATGTTGCATTAACATTTTTAGTCAAGCTAATGCTACTTGTTGTTAGTTGTACGCCGGTTTAGTTTCCGCGCGACGCTGCAGCCGGCGAAGCATGCTCGCGAGCGGCGAAACATACTCGTCGGGATCGCTTCGACGACGAGGCGAGCGCCGAATTGCCGTCGACGATTCGCGTTCCAGAAGCGGATCGTCGGTCGTCCGAAGAGATTCGGTGGAGGGACCAGTATCCCGCGGAAACCGACGTTGCCGTTAAATTTCTCTTGAACGAGATTCTGCCTGGTGTCGTTAGGAGAAGCGCGGGCAGTAACGGTAGCTTAGCTATAGATGTTTTGGTTACGATGCATGTTTTGTACGAATAATTTAGCGGAGGTGATCGTCGATCGCCGTGTTTCACCGGGGCGATATATTTTCGGGCTGGTTCTCAATTTTCGACGTTGTCCTTTCTCTATATTTTCCGCCGGCGGGAATGCGCCATCGACGGAGGAGAGACGATACTGTCGCGGAACAACGTCTGTGTCTGTATTCATTTCCGTTCGAATTATTTTTGTTGCCCGTCGTAACGCTTCTGGCGAACAACCGTTCCTAGCAATTCCCGCATGACGCTTGGTCATTCTGCATTTGACTGAGAAGAGTACATACATGGACAACCGACACTGTTACAACACAGACACACTTGTATACAAACACGGAAGAACGCCTCTCGACGAGGAACAACGCAGGAGGGGCGTCTCCTCCGAGAGGACACTGCTATCGATATAATTCGCATTTAAATACCTTCCACGCGGCCCAGGTTCCACAGCAAACGCTAGAGAGTAATATGTTTGACAGGTGGACGACAAAGAACTGTCCGGAGCGGAAGAGGAGAAGGAAGTCGAGAAGGCTTTGCTGAAGCCACTGTTGTCTCTGGAGGATCTCGTCAGGTTCTCCGCCCTCGAAGGAAGCGGCGGAGACTCGTTGAGAACGTTGCTGCAACGGGGCCACGAGACCGGAGCTGAGTGGCCGGGGCTTGAACACGCGAACATCGGTCCGTATATACAAAAGATGCTCGCAGCGGCTGCGCCATTCAAAGGTGAGAACCGACGACTTTAGCGGGTGAACCGCGGACCCCGGTTCGACCGTTTCGTTCGCCGACCGGACGACCGGTAGTGCAACGGCGAACGGACGGGACGCGAAAGTCGGAAAGTGTATTACGCGACGGGGTGGGTCTTCGGAAATCGATCGAAGCCGGGCGTCGGGTCGACAGGTCGCCGACACTTTTTCCACCTTCCGAGCGGAACTTTTTTATTAAATGGCCCGAGCAGTTCGCCAAGGCTAATCCGCGTTTGAGACTAACGTTCTCCCCGCGAACTGTTCCCCGCGAGCCGACAAACGGCACACCGATCGACCGATTTAACATTCGCCTTTCGATGGTCGCAGGTTTGGAGACGCAAGATTATCGCATTCCGGAGGTGATGAGAAGGCTGATGAGCGAAGATAAGAGGCTAAACAAGAGCGTAAACGGAGACCAGTCGCAGCCGCCGCATCAGCAACTTCATCACCATCAGTCGCACCAGCAGGCGCAACTCCACTCGCAGGCGCAACAGCAACAGCAACGCTGCCCGTTGACGAACGACGACTTCAATCCCAGCATCGAGGAGGAGGCGAGCGACAGCGCTCAAGGCAGAGCGATTCTCAAGATTCCGTCCTACAAACCCGCGAGCACCCCCGGATGTTCGAGCAAGAACGGGGAACCAACATCGGCGGCCTTCGTGCAGGGATTCGCGGCCACGGCCTCGAGTCCCGGCCTCCTGGAACGAGCGAGCCCGGCGTTCTCCGGTACCAGCAGCCCGACGAACTCGTTGGTGGGGAAAACGGTGGCGGTGAATTTCCGCGACGTGATAGCCAAGAGCATCAGTGTGAAATTCCAGGAGGGACAGTCGGTGCCGACGGCCGGAATGCCCGGTTGCCAAGCCGGGGTGGCACAGTCGCAGCAGTCGATGATGACGGACCCCAGTCCGTTCAAGAGAGGCCGATACACGCCACCTCAGCCGGCCACGCAGCAGTCGCAGTCGCAGGCGAAACCGCATACCCAAGACGCGAGCAAACAGAAACCAGCCACCGGTGGCAAGGGAACCAGACCGAAACGGGGCAAGTACAGGAACTACGACAGGGACAGTCTGGTCGAGGCAGTGCGGGCGGTTCAGCGGGGCGAAATGAGCGTGCATCGAGCGGGCAGCTACTACGGAGTGCCGCACTCCACCCTCGAGTACAAAGTCAAGGAACGACACCTGATGAGGCCAAGGAAGAGGTACGTTCCGATAAATTAATCTCCCGACGAATCTTCGGAGCTCTGTTCGATCTTCTCGTCGATCTTTTTTCCAGGGACCAGAAACAGTCCGACGACAAGACGAAGGAGACCGCGGCGACGGCCGCAGCGTCGGCGTCGGTCGCCACGAGCATACGACCAGGTACGGCGGACAAAAAGCCGCAGTTGAAGCCGCAGAAGCCGTTCACACCTCCGGGCGGTATACCAGGGCCGAACGGAATCAAGATGCCGCCGTTCATGGAGGGCATGCCCCACTTACCGTTCACGCCGTTCAACTTCTGGAGCCCGCCGCCGTTCATGCCGTCGCCGTTCATGGCCGGCGCACCGAACGTTCCGACGATCCTGCCGGAACAGTACTTCGCGACCAGCAGGATCCGCGGCTTGCAGGAACAGCAGAGGAACGCCGCGATGGTCCAGCAACATCAGCAACGGGACAGGGACGGCGGCGGCGTTGCCGCGGCCACCGCTGAATCGCCGGGCACGTCGAATTCCCGCGGCACGCCGATGAGCAAAGCGTCGCGGGAGGTATCGGAGGCCTTGTACGACGGTTCGGGTGCGAACGGCAGTTTCTTGGACAATTTGATCAGGTCGAGCCTCGAGACAGGAATTCCAAGGGACCAGAGGGCGATCACCGAGGCGAGGAATCAGCAGCAGTCCTCCTCGCAACAGCAGCTCCCGGAAGCTATGAGGAGCAAAGCGTTGATCGACCAGCTGTGCAGAAATTCGAGGAGAACGCCCGTGCCGAGGTTGACCCAGGACAGCAGCGAGGACGAGAGCTACAGGGGACCATCGAGCACGGCCGGCAGGCCAGTCCCGGAGAGGCCGGAACGGGTGCCGACCGTAGACCTGAGTCCGTCGCCGTCCGAGCGGGGTCGAAACGACGACGGTAGCGATCGGCTTACGTCGCCACCGACGCCACTCTCGATCTCGAGGGCCGGGAGCAGAGACGAGGACAACACCCGCGACTCGAGAATCGATCGTAGCAGCAGGGAGCGAGAGGTTCACAACGGTGGTCAGGAGGATCGCGACAGGAAGATCCTGAGCGTTCAGCAGCCGCAACAGCAGCAGAATCACTACCCGGACTTACACAATCTCTACGCCGTGTCAACTGACAAAAAAAGTGCCTGTGATAGTAAGCTTATAGTAGATCATTCGAGCCAGAAGACTCAGCAGCAGCAGCAGCAGCAGCAGCAGCAGCAGCAACAGCAGCAGCAGCAACAGCAACAGCAGCAGCAGCAACAGCCGCCACAGCAGCAACAAAAGGACTACGGTGCTGTGAGCGGGCTGGTTGTTCAACTGCAGCGGGGCTACAATACCGGGAGCAACAGGTCCGGCGATCAGACCAACAGCCAGCAATCGGCGGCGGAGCAGCGCGGACCCGTGATCAGTATGGAAGACTCCGTTGAGCAGTAGAAAAAAAAAAGTCGGTATCGTTGATCAGTAGAGCATAGAGTAACGAGAATACGGTGAACGATCCGTGTGTACACGATAAGCAAATCCTCGCCCAATGCTGCTGTATTTTACGCGCCGCGTAAATACCACGTTGGGGGATTCGCCGCTTCGCGCGCGCTCTCTCCCTCTCTTTCTCTCTATTTCTATTTCTCTCTCTCTCTCTCTCTCTCTCTCTCTCTCTATCTATCTCTATCTATCTATCTATCTATCTATCTATCTCTCATTCTCTATTCTCTCTTCCCCTCTCGCTCGGCAAAGTTCGCCGTTCGATCCACTTGACCATCGTCTCGTGTCTCGCGCGATTGGTATCGGAAGATAATGGCAGTGGCCGACGGCGGCCACGGAACAAGCAAACGGAAATCGAGAACGACCCGTCGCAAGTCGGCTATGAAAGCGAATGCGACTGTTTCCGTGGAGAAGGAGGGCGTGAGAGGCGTGCAGGCGTGCACCTCCTCCGTAGGTTCGCACGTGTATAGGACGAGGAGCGCGCGAAACTCGGCACGAAACGACGGTAGTAGCCCCAGCCTGACCCTGTCTCCTCCATCCGGGAGCCCCCTGATCGTCGCGAGGCAACCTGAACGCAGGAAACAAAACGTAACGAGTATATACGGGTAACGAAAGCGCGTAAACGCCTAGCCAACCGCCCGTGAACCCATTGCGATTCCATCGGTTACGCGTATCCGGCATTCGATCTCCGTCCGACAGACGGCGGGTCGTCACGCCGGAACCTTTTCGACCGCGGCGATATTTCGATTCGAAGGAAACGCAAGAAAACGGATGCAGAAGACACGAAACGCAATGTTATTATACCGAAAAAAAAAACACACGTAAATGAACACACGTACACACACGGGGAACACACAGCCGCGCCAGATATACGATATACATTCGCCCGGTAACACACTCCGACACGGAAAACATAGACGCCTTTGACGCAGTCGGGCGCGCAGTGGCGCCGGCGCGCGTCGACACCGGCGTGTCGCGGCGCCCGGCGATCCCACGGCGACAACCTGACGAAAATACAAAACGGGGAACGGATGAGCAGCATATAAACAGTCCGCGCGTGCACGCGTCTCTAGGAAAAATACGCGTCCGGTAGGAGAGCGCCCAATGAAGTATTCGCTGTGTCGCGCGGCCGGCGAAACGCGCCGCCGGGGTAACGTTTGGCCGCGGGATCTTTTGAACGCGAGGAACGCGAACCCGCGAGCCGAACGCTCACCGGCGCCGCGACGTATTTTTTCCTCTATCGATGTAAAACTACCTAATGCAAACTTATTACCTACTACTAACATTACTTAACTCGTAAGGAGCAACATAATTATATAAGGAATGATATATTATATATATATACATATATTTTTGGTCATTACGGACGTATGCGAAACGAGAACGAGCCAAGACTTTTGTTGGCGCGCGTATAGGTGACGTTTTTTCATAAGACGACAATATTTCTCTAATCTCGGTTATTTCGAGGCTGGCGTTCGGTAGAAACGCACCCCGCTTGTCAAGTGGGTCGCTCCTAACGGGGCGGGTGGGGGGTTGGGGGGGGGGATAAAGGAAAGAAGAGAGGCAGGATTGCGACGCTTGGGAAAGTCGAACGGGCCGAGTCGATCTTCGCCGATGACCGTAAATTCTTCGGACGTTTCCCGTTTCAAATGTTTCGCAGGATATTCTATTCCGTTTGTGCATTCGGGGAATCATTGGTCGTTGATCCGGCGGAGGTAGAGAGCGGGGAGGGTTTAGCGGTATCGGGGGAATAAAAATTAGACAAAGAATTATAGACGAGAGACGTTGCCGTAGGAAATGAATCGCTTCTTAATCGATTCTGTTCATCAGCGAGGATCGCCGTCCTGTTCCATGGTACTGGTGCGTCACGAAGGAAACACGTAGATGTTTGTGTATATATACATATAAGATATATCAAAGAAAAGAATTATTATATGTATATATGGGCGCTTGCCTGCTCTCGACTCGGTTGTCCTTTACCGAACTGCAAAATTTTTCCGTACGCGCGAGAACGCCCACATTTTGATACGAATGCAAATTTTCTACCGCGTAGAGGAAATGAGGTAGCTGCATCGGCGGTGTTCGTAGGAATATCTTCGCGAAGGGAAACATCCGCTTGTTCCTTGGGGGAGGATCGGTTTTGTTTCGGATCTAATATTTTTTCGTCGATTCGCTTGGCTGATACACGTATTCGAGATCGTGCGACAAATCGGGAAGGAACCGTAACGGCGCCGATTCGTTTCGTCGCGGACGCGACGTTCGTTCCTTCCCGTCCAACTTTTCTACGAACGTGCGTGCTGTATCGCGACCGGTGTTTTCCTTTCAGCGGTGAAGGGAGCTTAGCAAAATTAGATGAACGACGATCGAGTCGAAAATCGGCCGCCGTCGTTTTTAAAGGAATTTAGAAATTTTCAATCGACGAGTACACGTCGCAAGGTTCCCCGGTACTTTTTTCAGGGATTAAACGAATTTTTAAAGCTTTTATCGATCGTTTCGAACGGCGACGATCACGGTGTTAGGGTGTTATTAGAATGTTGTCTAATTTGCAAGGGGGTCAGTCGCATCGTTGAACAGGAAGGAGAATCTTCGCGATCGTACCGGATCGTGGGAAGTGATGACACGAAGAACGCCAGTCCCACCTCTTTCGAATAATTTTTTGTTCCGCAGATTGTCCATGAGCGTCGTGCGCGCGACTATCGAGGTATCTTCTCGCATTTCCGATTAGAATTCCGTTCGACAGGAGATCCTTGACTATTTAGAAGACGTTGAAAAGTGGCGATTTCGTCGTTTCGCTAGTTGTAGTAGCTGAGAAAGACGTTGGACCAAGACGAAATCGACGAAAGCAGCGAATTTGATGCAGCAATGATTCGTTAGTCGGAGACACGCATAGAAATGAATCGCGCGAGAAAGACGGCCGGCGATTCTCCGTTTTTTCTCGCGCGCCAAGGTGAATTCACAGTTCCGCTTTTAAAGGACGAGGACAGAAGAAACGAAAGGATAATTCACGCACTCATCTCATGACTCTCTTTAAGTAAAGTAACGACTGAAAGACTCTAGGCTGTACATAAAGTATAAGGCATGTATGTTCGGTGTTTTAAAAAAATGCGAAAAATTCCTTATTAACGCAACAAAAAAAAAATTATACCTTACGAAAAAAAGTAAATCATGTAAGCAAGGCTACTCTCTCGGTGTTTTTTGGAACTAAACTAAAAATTTACCCTAAACGTAAAGGAAGAAACCGTGAATTAAGGTGTAAACATTTAAACGGAAGAATGGGTGGCACGCATCCACGCGGAGAGGCGCGTCGGAAATGAGGAAAATGAAAAAAATCACAAGTTATTGAGTGTAAACGTTAAGGTCTCCTTAGGGTTAAAGAAAACTGAATACGAAGGTGAACAGCAGAAGACACAAGCGAAAAACCAACAGTAATCATGATTGTGTGTAAACGTAAATTTAAACCTTCCTTCCACCCTGCGTCCACTAAATCACCCATTTTTTAATCACTCACCCAGTCGTCCACCCGCTTCGCGTCAAAAGTGTAAAATCGTTCGGTGTGATACCTTAACTACTCGATACCTCGAAAGAAAAAAGGATACCTTTTTCTAAACATTCACCAAGCACTACACCAAAAGAAAGGGAACGATATTTCTTACACTACTTCGAATCACCATCCTCCTTTCCTGCCTCCCCTTTCTTTTACCCCTTTCCGCCCATCTGTCCTTCCTTTCTGCTTCCCTCACTTTACTTATGACCTCTACCTCCCTCCCTGTCTCTCTTTCTCACACACACACACACACACACACACTTTCTCTCTCTTCCGCTCTCTCTCTGTCTATACATATATATATATATATATATATATATCTTTCTCTTTCCTACGTCTCTGGTTAACCGAGCCCTTGCCACCTTTCTACTCCGCAAAATCCAGTTCACCGACACGCCGGGGCGAAAAAGACTCCCGTCGTACTTTTACGAAAGATTTATCGTTAGATGTGAAAAATGAATATTTATCGCGCGGATGTTTGTAAGACGCGCGTACATTATGATTGTCGTTAATTCAATTATAGTTACAAAAGTATACGTCGCGATGTTTTGCACGCGTTCTCTAATCAGGAGCCGATTTTCCATCGTCGTCGATCCATGTTTTGAGATTCGAATTACTTGTGCGAGGTCAACGACTTTCTTGCCGCCGGAAATTTCTGCCACCCGCGACGTCTCGATCTGTGCGCGACTAATTCCCGTCCCCAACGAAAGAAGGGAAGGAATCGAACGAAAATTACGTTGCGCGTTGTAAAAAAAAAAAAACAAAAAACGCGCTTGTCAAAAGGACCGAAGAAAAAAAAAGTTTTACTTTCGATTGGGCGATCTAACAGACGCGCGGTGTTCCGTCTGTCCGGGATTCGGCTGTACCGGCGATGATCAAAAGTTTACCCCTCGGGGTTGAGGGGGGGTTCGCAGTATTTTCTA
The DNA here is from genome assembly GCA_948146005.1 of Nomada fucata. Lineage (NCBI taxonomy): Eukaryota > Metazoa > Arthropoda > Insecta > Hymenoptera > Apidae > Nomada > Nomada fucata. Next base: position 7,228,099 of record OX411281.1, read on the forward strand.
GAATCGATGGGCGAGAATCGCGGCGGTGCGAGGGGAAATTTCTGGTTCGGCGATGACAGCCTCGACTCCTGCACAAATTAGATACGCGAGAACTACGAGTCTCGTCCGTGTTCGAACAGAACGGGACGATTGGCTCGCAACAATTGGGACGATCGGCGCTAACAGCGTAATTAGCGAAGCTGCCGTGTAACGATTTCCCAGTGACACAGTCGCGTCAACGTGTCTGCCGCAGCGATTTCGATTAACGAGACTGAAACGTTTCAATTCCGGTTTAAGGAATCCGACGGATCTTCCGCCCCGCGTTCCACGAGGCGGCGAGGGTTGTCCGGGACGGGTGGAGAATAGCGTGCAGCGGATAGTAATGACGCGTTTTCTAAAACGGAGGAGGAAAAAACAAAAAAAAGTACTGCTATATTTTTGCGTGTAAATATTTAAGGAGTAATTGGACTAAACGTTCTGTGATTTTAAATATTATCGGTACATTGGTTATCGTGGAGGATCTATAGGAAAATTCTCGATAGTTAAAATTCGTTTCTAAAGAAGTTATACATGTATGTATACTGATGTGAAATATCGAAGAAGATGAAAAAGACGACCTCGCCTAGGCTAGGGCAGATATCGTTGACAATGCGACTGTGGAAGGAGCGTCGATTTACGTGGGGGGGGGGAGGGTTATCCTTTTTTGTTTTTGTTTTTCATCGAGGGAGACGGTGGGACGAAGACGAGGAACCCAAAATACATCGGAAGGGGGAAATCGAAGGGTGCGCGACTCTGGCCAGTGTAGCAAAAGGTCGGCCCCTCCTAATTGGCAGACTGAATTTCGTCGCGTCGCGTGGCTTGTTTCTTTCTTTTTTTTTTTTTTTTTCTTCAGGAAAATATATACGAAGAATTCGCGTTTCCCCGGAACGCGATCGTAGATTCCCGGCCGTCTCCTTCCATGTCGCGGGCGATACGCTAAACGGATCCGGCGAGAGACGGATTGGTCGAAAACGGGGAGGAAAAGAAATCTTTAAGAATTAAAAAGAAGATATATTATATTAAAATATCTGTGATGTAAAAAGTAACAAAATTTTGATGTATATTTTTCACAAATTATCGTAACCAGCTAGTGTATATGTGTAAGATTACGGATATAAAGAGGAAGTAAAAAAAATGAAATACTATTGTAATTACGGTGCGTGGAGACAAAATGACGAGTAAGAGAGAGCAAACGGAAAGCCAAGGAAACAAACGAAGAAACCAAAATGGGATAAAATATGGGAGAGGCGAGATCGCGAGATTACGTTTATCCACACCGGTGGTCAGACGGGACCAAGATGGCGGGCATCGCACGGAAAAGTCGGGCCCAATGATTCCCGTTTTTTCGCCGCTTAGAAACTTTTCGTTCGCGTTTCGCAACATTTGTGCCGCAACCGATGAACGGAACATTCGGATTAGATCGCCGACACCGACTCCTTCTCTTTCGCTTGAAAATTTCGCGCGGGCAAAATTTTCACGTCGTCCCTCTGTATTTAACGCAGCGTCCGGCGGCGAAAGTATCTTTCTGCTCGTCGGATTTCCGAAAACTGGAAGATTTGGTCCGATTGGCCCTGAAACGGCTCAATGACAGCTACCTCACAGAGTATCGTCACGTTTGGTATGGTTTGCGTAGGGGAAGTTCGCGTGTTTTTGTCGCGAGGAGAAACTCGGTCAGTGGTCGTCAAGTAAATTCGTCTGTTCGATTTCGTTTCCGGCAAATTTATATATGCATAAATATATATATATATATATATTCATTTTGGTTACCGATTCAAAAGTTGTGCCGATTGTCGGGCATGTCGCTATTAGAAGGGGAACCCGATGGTAATCGATTCGCCATCGGGGCAAACGATTCCTTGGAACGACAAACACGCGAACTGCCAGCGGGGTGGGGTCGTGTAGAAATGGTCTAAACAGTTCCAAATTGTGCCTAAGTTTCGACGTTACGTTTTTACGACTCGCAACAGAACGAACGACGAATGTAATATCGTAGCAGAAAACCGAAGCTTTAGTTCGATGGTGGGGTTGTTCCAGAGGCAGGAGGCGGTGAACGGGACAGAGTTAGCGAGGGATAGGCGACTTTAAAGCTAAATTTTAAAAGTATATTACCTCCGTATACGTTCCAGGGCCGTCCGGCCGCCATCTTGCGTTCATTTTTACGTTCCGTTTTGTCGAATAAGTGCAATTAGGTACACGTACACTACACGCATACAGGCACACACCATCCTACCGACACACCAAGCGAAACGCACCGACACACCTCGATACTCACATACATTCCGCGCTCAACAGGCGTACACCTTGAACAAACGTCGGGGAGACACGATGAAAACGAACTGTTACGCGCTAGGTTACCGTTTATCAAATTTTATTTCCAATTCACGCATTCTCGAATGTTGGGATTTTCGTGATCAACGAAGAGCTGGCCTGTCGTTCACATAGGTATACACGTGCGGACACACTCGCATCCAATACAGACGGACACGTGACAAGAAACATTTACCCACACGCGTACACGATACAGGAAGCAGCCGACGTCGATTCGACTACATGGAAAATGTACGGTGCATCATTTCGATCATCCTCGAACATTTGCGCCTTTCTTCGATCTAGTTCGATATTTGGTAGATCTTTTCGCAGGGAACTCGTTCTATAATCTAATACCACCTTGATCTGTTTTCAAACGTCTGCCGAAATTGACTTATTTAATAAAAGAGAAAAAAGAGAAAAAAAAAAAAGATGAAAGAGAAAAGAGAATATACATATATGGAAGAATGGCACGATCGGTCGAGGGTAAAACTGGGGGCGGGCCACATGGTAGAAGAAACAAAAAAAAAAGAAAAAAAAATTAACGCCCGTTACGATCGTGGAAATCGACGTGGTTTCGTCCACGGACGGCCGTGAATTTGGTACCTTTCTAATTGGCTTTAATAAGCTTGTAACTCGTAGAGTCTAGTCATGTGATGACTACGCAGGGGCGTTTTCCCCGCTGAATTCGTATACGACACAAACGAGACGCGACAGGCGAAGCATGCCGGTTCGCGTTCGCTGGTCGAGGAAATCGACATACGCGCCGATTCGACGTCCGGCTCCGAATACCGATATAATTATACGGGATCTTCCGACGCGTTGGCGCGTACGCCACGCGCGCGCGCGCCCCGTTTCGCGCGGCGTACGCGCGATGGAAGGAAGGTAAATAGATAGGCAAATAGATATACGACGAAAAAATCGGAAGACTCGAGCGCGAGAATGGCGGAGACGGGATAGCCAGTGGCTCGACCGCGCCTCCGACGAAGCCCGAAAATCGCGGAACCTCCTCGTGTCGCGACCGACAGCGATCCCTTTGCCGGAGCTATTCTCGCGACAGCTGGGAACGAACGGGGCACGCGAAACCATCCGCTCTCGCTGCCACTCGAAACGTCTTTTCTCATTCTTGTGCACGTCGCGGCGACGGTTTATCCGGTACCGGTTCCCGGTCGAGCGATGGGTGCTATTCGATTCGACGCCCGCGGGCGAAACAGCTGCGGTCGGCCGACGCCCGCCGAATCCTCCGAGGCTGTCGAGGTTTTCATTGAACTTTTATAATATATTTTATATCGTTGCACGATTCGGCGGCGTCGAACGGCCGCGCGGACGATCGATCCGCGGTGTTCCGTTGGTAGATTCGAGGCCGGCCGATCGATCGTTCGCCGTTGGGGCGTCGTGCACGCGAAACGTGCGGGAATTTTTTCGGAAAAACGAAAAGGCAAACCGTGAGAAAGAAACGGGAGGGGGGGGGGGGGAAACACACTCGCGATCGCTGCCGCGTCCATACGAGCCGCGAACGGATGAAAACGAAGGCCGTTGAACAAAGATATTATTCGTCCATCAAAAGGTGAGATCTATTCTTTAAAGTACAATTGCTTCTTGTTCCATATACGAGTCGAAATTACGTTCGTGTTCCTATTTCGAGATTTAAGGGGTGTACCGTGTCGGTCTTGTTCGCGGCCAGAGCGATGCGTCCACGTCGGTCGCGGATCTCATTTCTGCTAGAGCGGCGGGCGAAATCGGAGGCGGCCGGTCCTGGCACTGATTAAGCCCGGAAACCTTTCGACTAGTAGGGATTAGGTAAATGGCGCTGGTACTACGTAGTTAGCACCGGTAGTACTCGTAGTTTGGCGCTTTAGTTGTTTGTATATCGTGTTGTTTCGTTTCTTTTCGTGCTCGTTTTTTGTATATCGTCAATGTGTAAGCCCGGCCTCGCCGCGCGGCGTCGTCGTCAGGGCGAGGAACATTCGGCGGAGGTCGCGATGGGACAGAGGGGCCGATCGGCAGCGGAATTTGTCCGGCCGCGAGTTCGTCCCGACGATATCGCGGCGCCGGGAGGCAACGACGTTATCGCCGTGCAATTGTCGCATTTACCTGGAGGCATTCGCGCCGCGTCGAAACGATCGGTCTGATCGGCTCGTCGACGGACCGCCGAACGTCGGAACGACGGTGGTATCTCGGCGCTTCAATCAAACCTGCCTGTATCAAAATCACTCCGAAGTCATAACGCACCGGAAATTCAAAGTACGACCAACTAGTTACGGACCAAGTACGCTGAACTGACGGTGGATCAATCAAAACGACGCGTCCGAACGACGCGTCACGTATACGAGAAACAATTTTTCGAGAAGCTCACCGCGTTCGCGATTTTCGTGCCACCCTCGAGCCGCGCGTCGCGGTCCCGCTTCGACGATCGGAGGCCTGCGTCCCGCCGATGCTCCCGACGAGGCCGGGCGTGTTTCGATACGCTAAACAAAGTTTTTAAAAGTTTAAAGTAACCGCTCGAAGGCGAAGGAGGTTATTAAGGACAAGAAGAAACTAAATATCCAACTGGACCTAAAATCCCCACGCTCCAATCCCCCCCGCACCGAAAATCCCATCGAACAGATCGCCAACCATCCACACGAACAACCCCATCCGGACAACCAGTGCAAAAGCTCTTTGAAAATTCACCCGCATTGCCGACCACACACGCACACTCAGTGACACGCTAAACGAACACCAGCAGCATAACGATACACGCAGTCTGCTTTCTACATACAGCTACAACAATATTGCAGCCTCCCGATACCAGTCGTCTCCTTACAGTTAAAGCGGGGCGCGTTCGCGACGGATGCCACTCGAACTCGACACCGCTTCGCCTATTCCCGAGATTCGAGTCCGTCGGCAGCCGCAACTGCCGGCGAACTCTTTCTCGCGAGCCACGAGAGGCAAACAAAAGGCGGTGGAAAGCCAGAAGTGGTATCGAGCTCGACGAACAAAGATCGGTTCCTCTTGATCGGTGGTGTCGCGAACGTCCGATCGTTTCCCTGCATGTGCCGCGGGTTGTATACTCGCCCGGGGCACCGAGAACAATACAACCGGAAACACACAACAGCAACAATAGACATCTCTCTCTCTGTCTGAACCGGACACGTCGCGATCACGAGACTGTTGCACCGCGACGCACGTTAGGATCGCCGTGCATCCGAGTTACAAGTACAGCTACTATATCTCTACATCTTATATAATCCAGCAGTGATCAACGCAAACGCAGATGCCACGAAGAGCAATGCAGCAAAAAAAAAAACAAACAAACAAACAAAACATAAATAAATAAATAAATAAGAAAGAAGGATCACCCGGCAACCTGTATCGTGTTTGAACGGCCACGTGCTCGTGCATTCGAGGAATGATCAGCGAAAACGTGGCGTCGAACGAGCGGGTCCGGGTGAAAGTCCCCGCAAATCAAAATCCGCAGTCAGCACAGAATATAAACGATAAGTGCAGAGAAAACAAACTACTATAATAAACAAAAAAGTATATATTATATATATATATATATTATATATATATTATTATTATTATTATTATTATTATTATTAATGATTAAACATACATAAAAGAATATTATTAATACCGCAAAGAAGTACTATATTACTACTATTATTAATTATTACGATTCTTATTATAAATTTAATGAAACAATGATAACATTCCAACCGTCAATGTGCCACACGACTTTTTATATGCTCTTAAAACAAAATATGGAGGGAACGCGAGATTCTGCGATAATCGTCGTTGGTGGCCGTCGAAAGCAGCGCGGATGGAAGACGTTCTTCGAATCGTTGACCAAGACCGTGCGGCGAGGCTGTGAGAAACACGCGGGTACCTTCGGGCATACCTCTTGAAACGAAAGACCATCCGGATCAAAGGGAAAATAAGGGTAGGGATATTACGGGATAAGGTGCGGCGCAATTTCCCCGACAATTAATTAATCGAGTGCTCTCTATGCGGTACAATTTCGGTGGGGGCGCCGACGCGCTCCCGTTTCGTCAATCCAATATCAAAGGTCGTAGACGAGCAGCTGAGAGAAAAAAAAAGAAAAGAAAAAAAGAGAGAAGAAACGTCGATGCGAAAGCGACTCGTATTACTGTGTAGTTGCTCGACAACGATCGATCGTGATAGGTTATACTTAATCGTTCCGACTTTTTCCCAGTTTCGACGATTGTCGTCTCGCGAGGAAGTGTTTGTTCGCTCTTAGCCGTGTGTGCTAACGGTGAGACTCGTCGATATAAACGATTAGCTTGCTGTTATGATTGTCATTATTATTATTATTATTATTATTATCACTATTATTATTATTATTATTATTATTATTATTACTATTACTATTACTATTATTGCTATTATTAATATCCAGACGATTATAATTAATATCTTTATTAATATTACTGGTTACATTATTCTTTTTTTATCACAGCTATTAGTAGTCAAATTGTTGCCACAGCTGCTACTCATAAGCATTATTATTATTCTTATTATTACTATTGTCGCAATTACCATTCTTAGAGCGGAGCGCGTTTATTAATTGGATCGGGCATGCATTTACCAGGAAATCCAGACACGCGCGTACATGGACAGGCTTCACGTGTGCACCGGGATTATCATTCGGAATATTAGGACGCGTAATTATCGCGCTGCCCTTTTAAAAAAATCACGCGAATACAGCAACCGGGGCGAAAGTGTATACACGTGACGTGGAGGCGCGTGTGTCTGTTACGTAAACGCGTACACAATCGTGCATTTGTTAACAGGTTAATAGATGTAGTACTTATCGTTATCATCATCGGTGTCATTGTCGTTCGCATTATTATCGCGGTTCGTTCTATCAAGGATCATCGTTCTCATCATCCTACCGTTCATCGTCATTCCTACTATTACTAACGTAATTGTCGTTATTAAGATTATCGAGTAGCTTCGAGCGTGGACGCGCGGAACGGCGACCAATTTCTTAAATACGTACACTTTTCTTTTTTTGTTTTTTTTACCGTAGCATATTCTTTTTATACCGTTTAATTAGCGCAAGGCCTGCGCGCCCGTGACGAACCCAAGTGCAATTCGTAAACTTTTGTTTTTTGTTACTCGACTTTGTCGTAGATTACTCGCGTTTCTTATCGCGCCTCCGAGGCGCGAACTCCTCCCGTTCGTCGTTAATTTCTTCTACGGTGGCAAGGATTTCTTCCCGCTCCTTCGAGTTTCTTCGTTTCTCGCGCGGCGTTCTTTCCGTTCAAAGTAAGTACTTATATCCCCCGGGAGCAGGGAAAAGAAAACGATCGAGCGACACGCGGGCATAGACGAGGAGAAGAAAGTGTCAAACAGAACCGATTATTCCACGCTTTCGCCATCGACCTTTCCTCTGGTTACACTCTCTGCGCGCAAACTTCACCGCGGACGTGTTTCCCATTCTTCTCTCTTACTTCCGCGCGCTTCGTCGGCGTGCGTCGTTTCAAAAGGCAACGACGCGAAGAAGCTAGAAAAGAGGAAGGAAAAGAGGAACGGTGAGCAACGACAGCTCGGCCGTACGTTGCCGCCGGTATTATAATCATTCCACGATCATTCCATCGTCGCCGTTTTACGAATCGTCTGGATCATCGAGCGCGTAACGACGATCGCCGGAAGAGAGACGGACAGTCGAAGCAAGAAAATTATCGCGCGTCCTGGAGGGGGGTGGGGGTGTGGAGATCTTGGGGAGACCTTTCCCTTATTTTCCCTTTCGTTGCGCCGGGGACAGCAAAAATCAACGTTTACTAACCGCGATCAGGGCATTTGCATCGTCTAGACTTGCACAGTGGCGAGGAGTTTAACGAGTGAAGCACGTCGACAGGCGAAAATTAACATTCCACGAGAATTTTCGTTCCGGTAGCTTTTTACTCTCAGGGTGTGGCGAGCATCTATCCGCGCTGCTTTGCTACGGCGAGGGCGCGAGACCATTGTTAATCAATCGTACATCTAATTTGGGCATAAAGTGAGCGAACACCGGCCGACGGTGTTCGCGGAGCGTCAGATAGAACTTATCCTTGTAAATACCGCGTAGACGTATAATCACATTTCTGTAAGCTGAAACACGCGTACACATCAAACCACCACAATGCTGCGATTACAATACGATAATTAACCTAACTGTAACACTGTTTTTTCGTTCGTCGATTTTCCATAAGCCGCATCCGCCGCGACGGATGGGCCGTGAGAACGCGCGGAATACGATCGTTCCACGAAATATCCCTTCGTCGAACGTTCGGCCGATGCTTGTCTCGCGAACGCCGAGACACGTTAGTCGAGCGTCGCCCTTCGACGGGAACGCACCACCGACGTTCCGTCGACGCGCACGGGACAGTCTCTCGGCTGTATCTCCTTTCTTCGGAGAAGGAAGGAACGCGAGTAAGGAAAAGATAAAGAAAAGGAAACAGAGTGCACGCAAAAGATCGAACAGACAGGAAGAAAAGTAAGGACGCCCTGCTCCGAAACACTCGTTGAACATTCGTCTAATCGCAACAGAGCCAGTCTTAATGTCTTGTAAAGTAAATGGAGCAAAGCGTTAGAAACCGTGGACGCTTTCGCGCAGGTGCGTTTCAGGCGGTAGCTGTTATCGTTGAAATCTCGCCTGCCGGAAGCTTATTTCTTAGATAGTCCTGTGTATAGAGACGTTAAGTTTCCAATGTATCGTATGTACGGTGTATTTCCGACGCGCGGATCGATCGATTCGCGATCGACCGTCGACACCCCCCCCCCCCCCTTGCCCACCCCTGAAACGTAGACGATAGTAAGTTTCATTCTCTCTTTCTCTCTCTCTCTGTCTCTGTCTCTATATCTCTCTCTCCCTCTCAAAATCTCAATCTATCTGTCGATCTGTCTGTATCTCTCTCTCTCTTTCTTTTCTTTCCCATCTCATCTCATCTCTTTTTCGCGTAATCGCTCGTCAAGTACAATTGCAAATGTAACACATGAAACTTTCACACAACGTTAAAAAGTAACAACCCCTCGTACCTTTTCGCGATCGAGGCCGAGTCCGCTCGCGATTCTACATTCTACCCTTGCCCCAATATTAGCCCCCTAAACGCCCCACCACCCCCACCCCCCGCACCCCACCCGATTTCGGTACTGTATTTCGTTTAAGCGGCATATCTCATAGAGTTAAGCGAATCCCTGCACGCGTACGAGGAGCGCCGTGGGTCCGGCATTTCCCCTTCATTGAAGATTTCCCCGTGAATATAGAGGGACGCGAGTTTTTTTTCGTTTTTTTTTTTGTGTTTTTTTACGCGGGCAGCCGACGATGCATTCCCGAGCATCGAGGCGCCGAATTGCATATACGTTTAAAATACATGTATGCGCGTCGAAATCTGGACCACGGGTTGCCCTCGCCCCCCCTCCCCCCAAAGGCGTGAAACACTTTCGAGCAGAAAGATCGTGCGTATAGCTGATGGAGCACACACACACAGACACCTACACACAAAAACGTACACGTGCACGCACATACCGGAAGACGGAGAACGATGAACACGGAGGCGGAAAACAGGCTAACACGAGGAAAACTTGAACACGTCGGACACGACAATCGAACACGCATACGTACGCACGTGAAACACATCCAAATACACGTGTCTCGTCGTCGCAGAGGGGCAAACGCGCGCTCGCATATACATACGTTTCGTGACGAAGTATACAGTCTTAGCGCAGTGTTTCATATAGTTAGGTAGGAAACGTCGAGAGAATATTTTTTATATTCCACATGGATTTTACAGTTATATATTATCGTTTCGTATCGAAAGGGAGGAGTTTAAGGCGCGTCCAAAGCGTTACATAGGATATATATACATATATATATATATATATATAAATTCGAGACCTCTCGATATACGTGTCGCCATTTATTGTTTACACCGCGATAATTATATATCGATTATCGGTCATTCTTATGGCGGTAGGCGCTGTCGTTTATATGTGTATATATATATATAGGTACATAGGTAAAAGTACGAGGGGACGCGAAGACGCGCACGCGTACGCGAGCGGAGTGAGCGGAATGCAAGCGCGCGCTCGCTCGCGCCACGTACCCATCGCTATTATCTCGTCGACGATTATTAATATCGCGAGCCGCCAGGAGCAATCGGGCAACGGCGTCGCGTCCGATCGTAACTCGTTGGGGAGGGGGAGGGTGGGAATATTTTCAGTTCGTCCACGGTAGCCCCGGTGTCCGAGGGCTTGCGATAAAGGCGGTCCCCTTTTCCAAATGTTTGGACAGCCATTCTCCATGTTCTTTTCAAGCCGGTCGCTTGTACCTTCTTCTTTCGTTTCGCAGGCTTTTCTTTTTTCACCCGTTTCGCGGAGGACGATGCGCGAGAGCTTGTCGAGGGGGCACAAGCGGGATCGATCACGCAGAGGGGACATCTAAAGATCTATAATTTTATTGCAGGAAACACAGAACACAAACATAGACACACAAAATGCATGTACACGGCAGGACAATTGATTCGCTAGACGATGGAACGAGCACGCGCCAGAGTATACGCAACCGATCGGTACCGGTGGGCCGCGTACGAAACGCGTGCGTGCGCGTTTGCGAGGAACCGAGTTGACGTGTGTAATCGTAGCGCGATTGGGAGTTATCGTTTTAAATCGTGCGATTAGTAGGATTACTTTCGTCGATCGATCGGCACTGCGAGACCAACGGGCAAGGAAGATCCTGGACGCCGGCGATCTACGATCGACGAGTTTTGTTGCGCGTCGATACGATCGTGCACAGGGCGGCCGGCGGATCCGAATCTGCCCGATGGATCGGGTAGGCGTTGCTCGCGAAAACCGCGTGCACCAGCTACACTGCGAGCCCACCTGGTAATTTGTTAATTAGTTGGCCGGCAGCCGGCAGAAATGTATCGTCGATCGTTCGTCGTTGATGGGGCCGCGATTCGATTTCGGGCAGAGGCCGGAAGGCGCGTCGCCCCGATTCGCGGGTTGGATCGTTTTACTATTCGGTTTCGATAGCTGCGGCGAAGGTGAGATACTTGTCACGATCGATCGTCGATGAAATTCGCGTATTTCGCGATGCGACGGAAACGGCTGTAAGCGCGGTATACGATTTGGGATCGATGCTTGAACGAAGGGAACGACATACTTTGGGCATTCTTTTGAGTCGCGTTCGAGCGAATTGCGAGTGGATGAGAGTAGCAAGTGACGAACAAATTGCAAGTACGTGGTTCGCAGCTTTGAAACATGTGATACGTCAGCCGGCTGGTTTTACTTCCGGTTGCGCTTGGTCGAAAGGGAAAAGTGAGAGTGGCGATGAAAGGGGAGCACCGCGAGGAATGGAGCGCCGGAAGTATATCCGCGGGCTGGCGCAATTTTTAAAGATTCTTTGAAGTAGGACGCTCTTTTGTTGAAGGTTGATTGTTATCAAAATGGTTGTGAGGTTATACTATTTGAAATGTGTTAACGATGCAACGCGAACGTTCGATCATTCGATTGATTCGGCGCCCCGCGGGACAGCTCGATCGTTTTCATCGACGACCGCCGGAAGATCTGCGTGCGTTCCGCGAGGACGCGTCAGCCGTCTGGTCGGACAGCGAACGAGGAGACGAATGGGAAAAGCGTGAGCTTCCGTTGGAAATGAAATTAACATTTTACCTCACCTATCGTCTCGCAAACATTCCTTCTACTTCAAGACGAGTTGCATTTGCCGATAGAAACTTTTGTATGTAGCCTGCGCAAAAAGTCGAACAATTGTATTTACCTTCCAAATGATATTTCTTCGACGGAAGGGCAGGTGTTTCCCCGAAATTTGCAAGATTCGTCTCCGAGGGAGCGTACAACTGGCATTATTCCGCGTGAAGTCTGGTTCGAACGTCTGATTCGTCTTGTTTATGGAAACCGACGGCGTCTACTCGCGTTAATTTTCTGTTCATTTTAGAAAAGGGCGAGGCAAATGCACGGTGGCGCGGGAGAGAAATCTCTGTGGTGTAATTCGTCCGAGACGGGACACTTTGTGTCGGGCGCAAAAGTATCGCCGGAACCGCGCGTGAGACGCCGTCGAGTCCTCGTAACGAATGGCCGGACTTATAAAAAATATGTGACTGATCTAAACCAGTATTTGAGCGAGAAATTGTAAAATAAAATTCGCGTAACCTAGCTTTAATGAGAAAGGTAATTGAATTAAGTTTAATTGGGCCGGTACCGCGAATGGTGGTTCCGCGTCAAAAATTATCTCGATTGGCTGTAAAGTATTCTCACGAAAGATGGACCGTGAACACGACGATAAAACGCCTACTCGAGCTTCCCGAGAAAGATCGAGTCTCGAGAACGTCGTCAAGTAGGTTCGTCTTTGCACGGTGATGTAATTAGTGAGAGTAATGTTATTAGGTGACATAAGCGTATTTTAAAAGAGCGTAACGAAATGCCAGTTGTAAGAAGTTTTACTTTTAAAGGATGAAAAGGATAATAGTCAGGAAAGTGCGGAAAGAAATGTCTGATCAAGAAGAACACGTCCCGAGCGACGAGCCTATTGGCAGTGGAACGAAAGTCGGAAACGAAAATAAAGTCAATTGGCGATACGAGTAACAAAATTACGAATGTTATATAGGTGACGAAAGTAGGAAATATTCGTTTGGGACGAAACGTGCGACCAGTTTTTTCGTGTTTCTTTCTTCTACTTTTTTCGTGCCGCCCGAAGGGAACGATGATAAGTCCCGTGAGAACAGGAAACACAGAGAGCTAAGGTAATATATGATAATAAAGACAAAAGTAACAGAAAAGAAAGGAAAAAGGCAGGGGGCGATTTAAAATAGGCAACAGAACATTGTCATGTGTATACGCGATTACAAATTTTCGAGAAACGACAGCTTTACCGATAGTTGAACAATAGTTTTTCGCAAAATGGGCACACGTATCGAACACCTACACAACACACAGGAACACTTACATACACGCATACATGTAAAGCCATCCATGCGACAAAAAAAAAAAAAAATTGTATGAATATAACGTTTGCAGTTAGGTGGGACCAAAAACGACTTTATATCTCTATGTGCATATCGAAGCAACGTGTAATTTAATTAATGAATTAATTAATTGTCCATTATTAATGACTAGGTAAACAAAAAGATCCATTGATAGCGTTCAAGGACGATGACGAATCATTAACCAATAATTAGATTATTAAGTTTGTTTATTGATGCATTATTATATGATATAATTATTATTATTATTATTATTATTATTATTATTATTATTATTATTATCATAATTAGTATTTTATTTTATTATGATGACTAATGACGACGATAATATTATTATTTAAATGACGTTTTAAGACATGATTATTTAGATGTCGAATAGAGCAGTACGTAGCATTAATTATTAATTATTTTTTATTATTATTATTATTATTATTATGAGATATTTTGTTGTATTATTTTCAATAAAATCGATTGAAAATATTTAATTTCGCCGGTTTCATTTTTATTTGTTTATCGGAAATTCTAGGTTGCCGCAAGTGATTTCTTCTATCTTTCGGTTAACGCGCCTCACAATTGGAATTGTACTCGCGCGCGTAGAATTAGACGAATCAGATACATGGGGGTGTGCATAGTCTTCGAGGCAAATTGGAAGAACTCGTCGAAACGACGAAGAGCTTTTCCATGTTGGCCGGTATCGAAATTGAATTAATCGAAAGACGGAAGGAGGGACTTGGGATCGCAGATATCCACTTAAATCCCACAATCTTCTTCATTCATGCTTCTGTCGGGTTGATTACCGTTTGTTCACTTTTGTTTCTTCAGTTGAAATTATTTGGCTGCGCCTGTATACGATTTTCTATCCGCATCCACCCACCCCAAAGCACCCCCTCCCCTCTCTTTACGCTCCTTTCTCTCCTCTCTGTATCATCTCACCTGTCTCCCTCTTACTCTCGCGTATCTTCGCATATTTGTTAAGACTCGGAAAGAACGAGGGAAGACGGAATGAACGTCTGATGCAACACTATACGCATAAATGTATAACTATAAAAAATGGAAACAAAAAAATAGGAGGGGAAAAGAATAGAAACGAAAAATGTAAGAGGCAAAAAGGTGAAGGGGGAATTATTGATCGGTAGAAGCAAAAGGTATATATGATGCGATCGAAACGACCAAATTTAAGGTGAAAACATAAGAGTATAAGAAGAAATTTGTTAGAATTACGAAAAAGCAGGACGAACGCGTGGAAGCAAGCATGCTTAGAAACGAACGAACATGAACAAATACGAGTAACGACACAATATGAGCAGCAAGATCATCAACCAATGTGAAAATGAAGAAGAAAACAGAGAGAGAAACAAAAAGGATAATAGTTGTAAAAGCCACACACATACGCGTACACACGTACACACACAAATGTACTAAGTAAGTTCATACTGCGTATTGCCTTTCTGACTTCGGTGTGAAAATATATAAATAAATAAAAAAAAAAAAAATGTCAGTCGCACCGGGACCCGGGGATTTTTGAGCGACCGAATATAATACACGTAGCATGGTGTATTCGTGGTAGTATCTCGTGGGGCGTACGAATTTGTCGCGTTTCCCGTTTGCCGGCTTCTTTGCTCGCTTTCTTTTTTTTCAAAAAGAGAAGCGAAGGAGAAAGGGAGGGGGGAAAACACGGGGACCATTCGACTAACCGTCTACCTGGCGCGGACACGCGAAACGTTCATTTCTTTTTTCTCGCCCATTTCCCCACGGTTTTCCCATCTTTCGATCTCTTTCTCAAGAATGGTCGTTGATCATACCGGCAATCCAATTCGAGAACTATCAAGGGAAACGGAAGCCGCGGCAGAGCACGTCGCAGAAGCGAAAGAATCTTTTTTCACGATTCTGCAAAAAGATGTCCGAGGACGCCCAAATCCCCGTGTCCCCGCCGACTGTGTCTGTTTCATGTTTTTCAATATTTGTAATTTATCGATAAAATTATAAAAGCTATCGATAACAGTCTAAAGTGTGCGCTACTCTACATAATATTATTATATATAAAGTATAAGAGTATACATTATATATATATATACATATAT
The DNA here is from genome assembly GCA_948146005.1 of Nomada fucata. Classification (NCBI taxonomy): domain Eukaryota; kingdom Metazoa; phylum Arthropoda; class Insecta; order Hymenoptera; family Apidae; genus Nomada; species Nomada fucata. The sequence goes on from OX411281.1 coordinate 7,243,493, forward strand.
ATATATATATACATACACATATATTACATATGAAAAGTATAATATATATATATATACATATATATATACATATATATATATTATACACATATTGGGATTGGTGAGAATATACGGTTTTTTCGCTTTGGAGTGTTATTTTCTGAAAATATTGAACAAAATATGGAAAAAAAAAATTAAAAAATAAAATCAATGAATAAAAAACGAACGAACCGTTCTACTGTGATTCTTTTACTACCGCTACCCGATATCTTGTCACACGCCACCTCGAGTCGATTCGATTTCAACAAATAAAAGTAGGTATCTAATTCTCTTGGTACTTCAGCGTCTTCGGTTCGAAAGGACTGCCGGACAAACGGAACTTAAAATATCCAGCCGTGAAACAGATTTCATCGTCGCGAACGGAGGCGCATCAAACGGAGCTGTTCTTTTTTACTTTAAATCATTTCATCGACGCCGATGAACGTGTTTTTGCTTTCGATTTCGTCGTGCGTATCGAGTGTGTCTGCCGGAATGAGGAAACTTGTTTCAATTATGTATTCAGGAAATTTTAATTATTCATGGAATTGCAGCGCACCGAAATGGAATCAGGTGATAGGTTCGATGATTGTCATGAGTTCTCCAAAAACTTTCTGCCCACGCTACCACCCACGTTCGAGAGCCTGCGTGGAAAATCGATCGGCATCGAAAGCGAGCGACCTCAACAGATTATCGAGTTAGGATGTTCGGAACGACTAGAGACAATACGGAACGAAAATGCAAGGAACGTTTCCCTTTTTATCTCCGCAGATCGCTCGGAAGGACGCTCGGGATCACCGATTACCAGATAAATATGACGTCTTTCTGGTTTCTCGATACGTTAGCCCATCAAGTGCTACGGCACAAGAAGAATCTCGACGAGTATCACACTAGCGTTTTAATCAGTTGGCTAACCGGGGAAATGAAATTAATTCGAGGTAACGCACGCGTCGCGGACAAATGCGTTCGTTTATCTGTTTATACGCGCGATACTTTCCTCTGGAAACTGGCACGATCGGATTAGACAGGAGGTGTCGTCGCGAGGAATTTTTCGCGGAGGTGAAGGACATATTTATCGGCGCAGCGAACAAAATATCTGAGAAACAACGGCTATTGTTTTGGGACGAAATTGTGTTCGTCGATGCCGAAGAGACGGAGGGAGATCTTTCCCCACGAAATCCGTCACGTGAGAGGTATTTCGTCTACTTTTCTTAATCCCCCGTTGTCAGCTGTAATATAAATTCATGCATTCACGAGAAGTTCGCAGAATGCCATTTCTCAAGACAGTATCAAGTCAAACGGCGGTGATCCGATTTCTGTGTTGGATATCGTAATTGAATGTACATACGATATGTAAGTTTATTATTTTATGATCAAACAAAACGATAGTCGAATACGAGCGCATAATCAATTTTTATTCTGCAGGTATGCCAACGAATTGCGTTACGCCCTCATTTATGCGGTCTACGTAGAACGGGTGGAAGTACGTGTGTACAATTTACCATTTACATTACGCATGCCGCGACCACTTCAATTCGCGCCCCCCAAATCTGCGCCCCTGACCGTGAAATTGCGCAAGAAATTACAAAAAGTTGAAGGAACCGCCAAATCGAAAAGATCCACCGAAAAAGCCAAAGGTACTGTGGCCACATTTTTTTCGCCGAACAGTGAGAATATTCCGGAAGCGAAAATGAGGGGAAATTTTTATGTTGCAGGCAAAGGAAAGCTCAAGTATATCGGTGTACCGGCGACACCGCCGAATTCTATGGACGATGAGAAATTGTTGTTCTACAACCGTATGTTTATTCTTCCTCTGATACAAGCGCAAGAGGCAATCGACATTTTCGAAACGCGCACGGTGTGATATGAAATATGACTTGAAATAACTGGAGACATAAATATTTAAAAAAAATATTCCCTTTATTCTCTCTCTCTCTTCATATATACAACGGTTGAAGATGATTACAAGCTTAGTCCGTTATCAGCACTGTACCCCACTCGTTACACCTGAAGTCTGTAATATTCGTATGGTCCATGGGTACGTCTATTTCGACGAATTCCGATGATTTTCGTACTTTCTTCCGTAACTGTCCCAGTTGCCCGTATTTGTTGGATCCACATCCCCAGAGCGCTCCATTGTCTGTCGAAGGAGAACATTTTCTAAACACATTCGTTTCATTGCATTTACACGGCTTGCTTTTAGAAACGTACCAGTCATGCAAACCGTAAAGCTGCTTCCGCATTCAGCTTTCTTCACAGATATTTCCATTGCCTCGTTCTGTTCGTCTATGAAATCTACGAGCGTGGGTACTGCCACCACGCGGCCCCTGTGATCAGGCAACCCCAATTGCCCGTGCGTATTCCACCCCCACGTGTACAAGTCACCCTGCAGTTCGTCGACGGTCGTATTAAAATGTGTTAATCGATCGAATCCGTTCGACTGTCGGCGAGAATATTTATTTACTTGATCGGTCACTGCAGCACTGTGCCAACCCGAGGCCGAAATTTGTACCACTTTAATGCCAGCCAATGCCTCAACGAGTCTCGGATTGTCGCAGTCTTCTAGATCGCCGTGTCCTAATTGGCCACGCCTGTTTCGTGCGAATCACACGGATCTCAATTAAATTGTACTCAATTCGAAATATAATAATCGCACGAACGAGACAGTACGTACGTTCCCATTCCCATGGTGTATATATTACCATCGTCTGCTAATAACAGCGTATGATCGAATCCACAAGAAATATCAATAAATTTAACCCTCTTTGGCATATGAACTAGGGTGGGGACATTGTACGCTCGACCTAAATCATACTTTTTAATATACACGTACGAAAATAGTGATGGGTACAATTCATAGAATTTGATACGTGTATACCTAAATTAGTGAGAACCACTGTACATCCTCCTTGTACTATTTTAACAGGATATTCGTTTTCTGTATAATTGTTGCTACCGATAAAATTGATAACCTTTTTCCAAGAGTTCTCGTAAATCTTGTATTGCCATACCTCATTGTCTTTCGATAAGATTACTATGCTATCTCTTCCAGGTGCAGCTAGCTTGCAGCTATCAAAATAATAAAATTGTAGTGAACTATATTTATTTGAATGTGGCTCAATCTGTAGGATGTACCTATTTAATGCTTTTCCTGGTATCTGTATCGACTGAGCAAACGAATCTGTATTATTATCATTCTCCTTGGATCCTTTCGAGATGTATAATTCGTCGTTTTTCCATAGGAGAAAATACGTCCAACCTATTTGAATGTCGGAAATTCCAGGAAATGATACTTTGGTAAATGAATCTACTTTCAACGTAATATTCCCATTGCTGGAAAATAATTCGGTGGTATTGAAACCAGCATAATAAATCGACATGTTTCTATAAAATAAAATTAACTCTTTTATACACATTACTTTTCGCCCCTTTTTTTTTTATTGCATCTTACGGTTAACCATAAAGTAAACCGTTTCGAAAGATCACGTTTAAAAAAAAACTTCGCACCTGTCGACTGATGTTTTCTGCGTAAACGCGATGAAAGATTATTGGTCGAAAGCTGCAGGTAGCGTCAGTTTCCTTGGATACGAAAGAAACAACACAAACTGGAGTAACGATAACCAAACGTTTCTCGTGACGTGGTCGACTGCTACCACGTTCCTCTGTCACCGTTTAATTAATAAAAGCAATACGAAATATGGTAATAAAATATAGTGACTTGATTCTAAATGCACACCGCTGTGTTATGCACCTTTTCCTATATTTTCACGCACGTTTTTTGTCGCACGAGTCTACAGCGAGACATAACCTAAAACAAACTGCACGTAGCGTTCGAACGTTATGACACAATACTACAATACTGCACTTTTTGTGGCACGGAAAAGCTCGTTTTTAGATATTATCAATTTGTATCCCATTCTGTACCCGCGAAGGATTACACATCGCTAAACGATAGCGTAACTTTTAACGAAAAGTAGATATCGCACTCCACGTATAGAGCACTGCAATGTCAAACTGATTTCGTCTGCTAAGCGCGCAAGCCGCGAAATTTGAATAAATATATCCAGTCTGCAATATGCTCTCAACTGTAACTGGAATCGCACAACAATTTCATTTTATTCTGATACCAGGGCCTCTTGTCCATTTTGAGAAAACTTCGTTCAAACCCGGATAAAGAATTACGGTTGCTTCTCCTGGGATTAGACAATGCTGGGAAAACGACGATTTTAAAGTCTCTGGCGAATGAAGATATTACACAGGTATAACACGTATCACGATTAAGTTGCGCGACAAAATATGTTCGTCGTTTCGAATACGATCATTTCGTATGCATTAAAGGTAACACCGACGCAAGGGTTCAACATAAAAAGTGTGCAAAGCGAAGGTTTCAAATTGAACGTTTGGGACATCGGCGGTGCACGAAAAATTCGTCCCTACTGGCGAAATTATTTTGAAAATACGGACGTGTTGGTGAGTCGTTTCGGTTTGTTTCATTGACCGAAACGTTGTTGGAAATCTCTTAACGTTTGTTTTCTGTCGTTCGCCCAGATATACGTCGTAGACAGCGCGGACATAAAGAGACTCGAAGAAACCGGTCAGGAATTGTCGGAACTTTTAATGGAAGAAAAGTTGAAGGGCGTTCCATTGCTGGTGTACGCGAATAAACAGGATCTTGGACAAGCGGTTACCGCCGCGGAAATCGCGGAGGGTCTTGGATTGCACAATATCAAAGATCGCGATTGGCAGATACAATCGTGCATCGCCACCGAAGGAAAGGGTGTCAAGGTACGTCGACGATTCGACAGAGATTCGCATTTGCGCGAATATGGAATGCAACGGGATCTTTTGTTTGTTCAGGAGGGTCTTGAATGGGCGTGCAAAAACATCAAGAGGAAGTAGTAACGGAGTGAGAACCATGGCGGAAGCTGAATGCCTCGCAGTTTATCTTGTACATTCAACATGCGTTTTATTTGGCTTTTACCTAATATTTACAGCAGCTGTTACAGACAACGCTGGCGAAGAACTTCAATGCGAACGCATGAGCGCGATCGAAAGGATCCGTGTTCTGTCCGGCGAGACGAGAGAGTGGACATCGAAGGGCAGGGCGAAGCCGTCGAATAATAGATTTCAGATCCCCGCGAATTAGAAAACTCTGCCTCGATTCGTAACGCGTGCACTATAAATATAATGAACCGTGGAATACCGGTGCCAGTTCACCCTTGCACGTCGACGAGTGCTGTCACGGCTAGCCGGCGCGTGAAAGCTCCCTCGTCTCGTTGGACAGACTATAGTCGTTAAACTTCCGTCCTTGATAAAGCGAGCTCTTCTCAAGCTCGGACTTGCCATGTTTCAAAGAACGTTTCCTTGTCATCGTACTTGCCTTTTTACGCGTACCCTTGTCGCACGACGAATTCGTTAAAGATCCCGTCAGAAACAGCAAATACGACGACGTAATAAAAGGAGGAACAAAATAATTGAACTCGGTGCTTTTACCTTTGACCCTATCCGTGTAATCGCACGACACTTCCTCGGCATATACATATTTAATATGACAAAACTAAAATAGTTTCGAAATCTACACGCAAATCGAAATATCCCTGGTACGTGGCGGAAGATAAATACAACATTCCGAGAAATTAAGAACCTACTTATTTGAGAATCGCGTTCACGGTTGTTCCGTTTATGTACAGGCACAGAAACTGGGCAGCAATGAATGTCACGCTCCCTCGTTTCTTCGACGCTCACTACGAACACTCGTTCCCTCAACTTCGGTCTTTTTTTTCGATACATAATAAGAAGAACTTACGAACTAGAGATAAAACAACGGCCGCGCGTATGCAACTTCGTACTTGTAACATTGACTTTTAAAAATCGCGAATGTCTCTCACAGGGCGCACTCAGTAAAGGAATCAAAGTTCACTGTGAACATTTTCAGTGGTAACCCGGATCTCCTCTTCGTGGAAGTCCGTGCAATCGGCCGGATATTTTTGCTAAAAATTTAGAGAAGCATGCCGATGTACCGTAAATATGCGTAACGGGTTCCCCGGCAAATTGCGGACACTTTTACAAACGTTCAACTTACGATACATCCGTCGTGTTCCATGATGGCTCCGTAGAGGCCCCAGAAATTCATTCCTAACTTATTGCTGACGGCCCAAGCAACAGGGAAGCTGGTCACCTTTGACAAACCAGCTCGTACACGCGGCTGTTCCTCGTCCTGCTCGTTCTTCTCATTAATGGTACATAAGATTTGACTCGCGCATTGCGGCCTCTTGATCGCCCACTTGTACGCTCGATAGGACTAAAAATGAATAAACAATTCGGTCAAAACGTTTCCCGAGCTCGATGGGCCCGATTTCAACCCCCCCCCCCCCTCCGATTCCCTACCTTCAATATAGGATTAACGATGTCGTAGTTGATCAAATCGCTGAGCCTATTGCTGATCTCCCTGCCGTTCACCCGAGACATGATGAACCCCTTCTCGGACGCCAACGCGATCAACTCTTTAACGTACGCGATCGCTGGCTTGATGTACTGCGAGCTGTCGATCTTCATTCCCACGTATCGCTTGCCCACTGCGTTCACCAATCTGTCGAAAAATATATACGCGTAAAACCGGACCCCCTCGAATGGTATGGTCGAGCGTTACAAAAACTTTTAGCGCGATCAACGCGAGTACCTGGAGAGGCTTTCTACCGGCCTCATCGAGTCGAACATGGCCGACTTGGGGAAGCCCTGCGACTTCAAGAAGCTGTTCCCAACGAACTGGATCGTGTTCAAGTATCGTTGCTGTATCTGCGGATCGGATACATGGGAAATCCATTCGCCGACATAGTTCGTCAACGTTCTGATCCAACGACGACGTTGCGCCGGATTCTCGAAGCTGCCGAGCAGCTTCTCGTACTGTATGCGCCCGTCCGGATCGGAGATTTGACCGACGAACTGCGCCAAACCGCTCTTCTTCCACAGCGTCTGGCCCAGTTCCGAATTGCTGAAGTGATCCCACATCACGTGCAGATTCTCGACGATAGGCGGCATGTACCAGGAGTGGCCGGAGTGATCGTGGGCCTTTCGGGGCGCATCGCCGATTTCGTTACTCTCGCCGCCTAGGTTCGACAATATCATCGGCATCAGGCCCATCAGCAGGTCGGAGTTTCCGCTCTGACCCATCAGCATGCTTCCCACATTCAGGATGCCCTCGAGATCGAATCCGGACTTGTCCTCGGCGTCGACGTTTCTGGCGGCCGGCTTGGCGTTCTTGTTCGAATTCACGACACCGTCGAGCAACGATCCGATCATCGATATATCGAGCCCCGGAGCGTTCCCGTCGCCGGAGAACAGACTTCCTATCCCCGACACGAGATTTCCGACGCCCTCCAGATTCGACTTTCCCTCGAACACACCGCCGGCCTGTTACAATACGACCACAAGCGTTAAGTACAATCGAAATAGAGGCCCACGGGATGCGTCCTCTCCTCTTTCCTACCTCTTTCGCGCCGTCCGGCTGCAAGAACGACCTGGCCAAGCCCTGCAGACCGTTGAGGTTCTCCTTGTTCGCGAGGAAAGATTTCGCCGCCTCCAGGAAAACGGCGGACGCGTCATCCCCCTCGTCGCTCGTCTCGCATCTCGTTAGCGTCAGCAGTGCCAGCAAAATACACGCCCTTGGCAGCCACATCCTTCACTTATTTGCCCCTACTGTCCGTCTGCCGCGATCCTGAAAGCGCAGTGCATACTTTTGTTACGCGCAGAAGCGTTTTCGCGGAAACGATCATACCCGTGCACAGCGCGGAGGCACGGAGTCGTTCACCTTCGACCGGATCTCGATCGCGGTCGGGTTATTTTCGGAAGACGCCGCTCCTTTCGGCTCGACGACAGGACTTGGAGCGTAAGTGATACGCAGGAAACGTTTCGGCCGCTGGTCGTTCGAATACCGTTGAACGCCGTGCGACAGCCGAGGCCTGCGCGGCGCTCGACGAGCGTGCGAAGTACACCTCGCTCGCGCTACAGTTAAAAATTTCGTCGCCATCGTCCGGCAGGAAGCGGGGAAGCGTCGCGTCCCGGGAACATCCGAGAGCGCCGATCGACTCGACCGGCACCTGGCTCGATTCCACGATCGATCCTCCGGATTAACGGCTACCGCGGCGAAACCGCGAAGGGGGACACAGCGGAGCGGTCGTGAATGAAAAGAAGGAGCGAACAATCGGAGCGCCGTATCCTAACGCGCAATTTCAGTACCGTAAACCGCATGAAATTGACATTCTCCAGGTGGAGGAACGATTCGGGCTAACGGTACAAACTGTTAGTCATCGCTGCCCCGACGCGCCGAACTCGTGTCAATCGACGAGCGAGGAATTCGTTCGGGATCGGGCGGATTCGTTGGTCGACATTGAAATCGAGTTTACCTGGCGAACCTGTCCGCCGCGCGGAGCCGTGGCCGCTTGATCTCGTACCAGCGGGTTGGTTAAGGTAGCGCAAGACCGAACGGAGGAAAAAGTGTAACGGGGCGAAGTCTGGTCCCGCGGATGTTGTCCACGGTCGGAGAACTTGTATCGAACGGGGCACGTTCGTTTATCGTTTTCACGGATAAATACGGAAAGTCGCGAGATGCAGTTCCTCCTCGCGTGGACGAGAGGGAAAGCGAGGAGTACTCTCGGTTCGTCGACGATTCCCAAGGCCAGCAGGACGTCGACACCGTTTCCTTGCTTCCGGCGATCGCGACGCGCCTCGCGATATCGGGGCGATGAATATCTGTTTCGCCCCCCCCCCCCCCATCCGCCCCGGCAATTTTCCTAATTTTCTCGGCTCGGACAATGGAGCCGTGGGATGAGCGAAGGGATAACGGTACGATTCGTGTATTATTCATGATTTTGTTCGACGTGTACCGTTTTGGAATGGGCGACGCAGCTCCGCTAAGATAGTCGCTGGTCAGGTAAAAAATAAAAGGGGAACAGAGGGAACGCCTGTCAGGCAATTCAGAGATCCATGGGGTCTGAGTTGTAATTGGCGTTTTGTTGCGTAATTGAAGGAGCTCGGAGCAGCTTCCTACGCTGACAATGAGCGAGCGCGATTCGCCATCCCCCTATGATTCGTTCGAACGATGAAATATCGCTCGTCGGGTTCTGGCGAACGTTCCGGTGATCCAGTCAATACGAAAGACGTTCCCGAGTGTTCCGTGCATCGTAGAGCGCGAGCGACACGTGTGCATTCGGGAATGCAATTTTTGTTTCACAGTTGTACTGCCACCGCGCGATATTCAATTTCGATTGCAAGGGAATACGCGTGCGGCATTTATTTTATCGCGGATGGTCGTAGAGAAGTTGTTTTTTTAAATAATGCGACATTAGATTAGATCGTTGAAGAGTGATTCGTTGCCTCGGTCGAACAAAAATTACGCGTTATTTACCGACAATCGCAGTAAACTGTTTGCGGAACAAGTGTAAAATAATTGAGGCAGATAACGAGGAGCCTTGGATCGACGGCGAATAGTAGCGTAATCGCCGCTTCGGAAAGAAACTGGCGGCGACTAATTTTTTAGCGCTCGAAGAATAGCGCACCCGGGAAACATAGTTTCCCGTGGGGTACGAATTACGGAAATTCGTGCGGCCGTGGCAACGGTAGTTGCAATCAATTGGAGCGTGTTCGATGCGATCGTTGAGGCTTCGCGTAACGCCTGCATCCCTGCCCGATACGCATCGTGAATCCGCAGCACGTCGATACGAAACCGAAGATTTCCCATTTGTTTCGCCGGCGGTTCGCAGACGCGATTAAAGTTAATCGAATGGCTGGTGCGCCAGGCGTTCGCGACGGGCGTTAAGCTGTCGCGAACGATCTCGAAAGAGCGGAGGAAAATGGATAAGAATTACCTGCGTAACCAGCAACGTAGCGAGGAAGGACCGTAGCAGTGGTCGCCGGCGATAAGAAAACTCACGAGCAGCCGAAAAGTCCCGTTGGTCCCGGAGAGTCGTGCGCACCTGACACGGCGAAGGTTGTGGCGTGACTGCCGTTGAAGGTAGCCCGAAGAACGGTACTTACCTACCTGAGCAGGTAGTATACCCAGCTGCGAGCGTGGACGCCGATAACGCAGTGCACTTCTTGCAGCGCCTCGACGCCTCCTGGATCCCGGATGCATCCAGGAATATTTTCCGGGCGCCGCGTCCTCCTCCTTGCTGAATGAAACTGCGGATCCGCGTGCATCTTGGCTATCGCCGATTTGCACGTTCAAGTACCGTTATCTTGCTTTCAGTAGGTGGCTGGCCTGGCGGTGTTCGAAAACGGGGAACTTGATGCGTTCGAACATTTTTGTCGGTTGGGAAACCAAAGTTGGGTCCTCGAACGAACGATCAATCGAAGCGTATCGCAGCAGGTACAAAAGGGGATACAAATCTCCCTCCCCGATGTTACGTGGCAGTTCCATTCTTCGTAGCGCAGGTGGCAAGGAATTTCAGGTGATTTCCGAAGGATCAATGATTCGGGTTACCCCGGGATCGTCGACGACTCATTTCGCCGACACTGTTATCGTAGACGCGATTCCTTATCGATTTTGTTATCCGCATTCGGAGACAGGTTTTACTTCCGGCCTTAACCCCAACCTAACCCAAACATTTAATTGTTAAAAAAACATAAAGTAGAGATAACCTATGCATATCATTCGCTTAGGTTTGAGTTATGTTTGGAACTGAAGCGTCTCGCTAAATACGGAGTGCCGATGAAAACGTGGTGTCGAGGAAAGTTAATGTCGGTCAGATCGTGTCGATGGAAACGGTGTCGGCGAAATGAATTGTCGACGATCCCGGGGTAACCCCAATGATTATCCTGGCATACGAACGAGGGGAATTGAAGACGATTGGGCGATGGTCAGAAAAACCGGCTTCCACGTCCGTGCATAGGATCGCCACTTTCGGTGGCTCTCTCCGCCTACCGGTCGCTGAACCCGGAGAAGAATTGGGGAACGTGCGTCAACGCAAGGCTGCGGCATCCCGTTTAATTCGAAACGCCAAGGACGGGGCTCCGTTTATCCGTGGCGCAGGGAAGGATCACAGAATCGTGTCGAAGCTCTGGCTGCGTCAGGATCGAATCGTACGATGACCGGCTCACGCCAGCGTTTGACCGCGTTTAGGGGATCGTTGTATCGTTCCGTGCAGGTGTCTACGAGGCCGCTTTTCCCGGGTAGCAGCAACGTTCGAAAAAAAAAAAAATACCGACGCGTTTAGCTATACACGCGCAACGCGTGCTACTCGACTCGAGAAACACCGTTACGGGATCAGACTTCTTATTTTCATCCACGTTTTGCTCGATGAACTTTGATACTCGATGCGGAACGTTGGAATTTCGCCGGCGATGCTCTACGGGAGCGTTTCACCGCGTCGGAATATTTTTCCACGTTTGCCGACTCCATTTCCGACTCGTATTTCCGATTCCCCGATAGAAACCGGCCCGTCCTGTGATTTACCCCGATGTTTCTTTAATAGTTGAAAAAACAGCTGGCAACAGCTGCAATCACGACAACATTTCTCTCACCGCTCCTTTAGTTTCGTCCTGTCGACGGCAATTTTATATTTTTATCTGTATGAAAATACAGGCCTATCGCAGCCCCCTGATGTATCATACGGGTCCGCCTGAATAAAAGATCAAAGACACGCGAGGGAAAGGCTTGCACGTAAGTGGGCGTCTTATGGCAAGCGTTGCGAGGAACGACTTCTTCATACGTCAGGCGACAAATTATACTTCAAACAGTACCAGTCGAAGGCAGCGGGGTACATTCGAGAATCGACCTGACCGAGGCGCTAGTCCGTTTTCTGGAAATGAACGATGAAAAGCGTCCGGGCGAGACGATCGGTCGAAATTTCATGATACAAGAGACGGTGCTTCGAATAATCGGCATTTGGCCGACTGGCAGCAACGATTTCGCTTCCATGGGTAGATGGATATTCGCCGTGATAACGCAGGTAAGTTTCCAAACGTATTTAAAAGACAGCCGCGTGACGCAGATCGACCGGATATATCCACGGATCGTTTCCGCAATCAGATCGTCACTATCTACACCCTGTCAATGGAAGTGTATCGCCATTGCCTCGACGTCGACGACACGATGGACGCTTTTGTCATGGACCTCTCCTCTATCGTTAGTCTATCGAAGTTGTTCATTTTGCGGCTAAATTCGAAGCACACCTACGCCCTGATCAGTTCGGTCGCAAACGATTGGGCGGCCGTCCCTGACACTCGACACGAACGCATTATGACGGAGTACTATAAGAAAGGGAGAATGGTTTCACTGATGATACTATATCTGGGCTACGCTTCTGGCCTCTCCTTCGTCGTAAAAGCTTTACCCTTTCATGTTATTCTACCGTTCCAGGTCTGAGAATGTTAGTTTTAAACGTACAATTCTGTACTCTCCGCCAACCAGTATTGCATATTTTTAGATGATACAAGATACGACGAATTCAACGACACAATCGAACAGTGCCACGAAATTCAATTACTTCCTGGCTACTTATTGCGTTTTTGGCACGCTACCCTTCCTGCAGCATACGTGCGTGCTGGTATTGCAGGCGATGCATATCTTCGTTAACGCTGTCGCCCATTGCGGCAACGACGGGTTATTCTTTAGCTTAACGATGCACCTCTGCGGCCAGTTCGAGCTTCTTAAAATGAGTCTCACCGAAATCGAGTATGACCAATTTTCCTATAAAAGAAGGATCGGCGCGGTCGTGAAACGACACTGTCGACTCGCAGTACTAACAAACGATCTGGAGCAGAGCTTCAGCATGATCATCCTAGTTCAGCTGCTGATGAGCGCGTCACTAATTTGCGTGGAAGGTAACAATGACCTTATCGAAGCACGTGTGCGTCTGTTTGAAGATAGCTTTCCTTTCAACCTCCCTTTCGTTTCGTCTCAAACAATTGTCCCAGAAATTAATTGCCGCGCGATGGTAATTAATTATCGATGTCGTTCCGCGTGCTGCGTGCAAAATGCCAAATGAAAAATGTGCGAAAAGAAAATCTTCGGAACCAGGTTTCATATTTCTGGTCTGCCTGAATACGAAGGACAACGCCGGGGCACTGAAAAGTGTCGTCCTGATGGCGACGCTGCTTATGCAGCTGTACCTTTACGCCTACGCAGGTGATAGCCTCGAGTCTCAAACCGAAGCGATCGCGCAAGCTGCATACAACTCGCCCTGGTACCATTCTCAAGGACACGAAGCAATGGATCTCGTGTTGATCGTCAGTCGAGGAAACTCCCCGTACCATATTACGGCCGGAAAATTCATCGATATGAATATGTTCACCTTCAAAGAGATACTAAAGGCCTCCGCCTCTTACTTGTCCGTACTGAAGGTGATGATGGACGTGTGAAAATGTTTCGTTGATCAGTGAACGTGCGCTCTGCGCTTGAAAATTATTATTGTCCACTAGTTCAGAACTTTTCTCTCTCCGAAACAACTACAATGGTATACAATGGTTGCTAGCAAGAGAAAAAGATTACGCGAAGTATTTGTAATTTGTACTTTATGTAACTTGTAACTTGTATTTGATAAAATTGTTTGAATAAATGTTCGATGAAAGAAAAGAACTGTTTTATATTATTAATTCCTATGATGCTACAGTGTCCGCTTCAACTTTCCTAAAACTTTCCTCTTCGATTCCTGAAACACCAGGCCACATTTAAACGCTTCACAAAAACGCAACACAGTTGGCACTCTCTACGTGCAAGCTGGTCTTTCAACCAGTCTCTCAGCAAAGTTGCAAAAAGATTATCTCGTTCGGCAACAAAGGTGCGGATTGTGCTCCACGAGAACACAGCAATATTGCCAAAATTCTTGGGTTTCTGACAAACATTTCGGCTGAAAATCCTGGATTTGCATCAGGAGAATATGATATGCGAGGAGGTATATGACAACAGAAATTCTTGGAAATGACGTCACGTTCCAGGAATTTCCGAGCGCAAAATTTCTGAGTTTTTGACAAAAATATCTCTCTGAAAATCGTGGTTTTGTATCAGGAGAATATGATATGCGAGGAGGTATCCGACAGCCGAAATTCTTGGAAATGACGTCACGTTCCAGGAATTTCCGAGCGCAAAATTTCTGAGTTTCTGGCAAAAATATCTCGCTGAAAATCGGGGTTTTGTATCAGGAGAATATGATATGCGAGGAGGTATCCGACAGTCGAAATTCTTGGAAATGACGTCACGTTCCAGGAATTTCTGAGCGCAAAATTTCTGAGTTTCTGGCAAAAATATCTCGCTGAAAATCGGGGTTTTGTATCAGGAGAATATGATATGCGAGGAGGTATCCGACTGCCGAAATTCTTGGAAATGACGTCACGTTCCAGGAATTTCCGAGCGCAAAATTTCTGAGTTTCTGACAAAAATATCTCTCTGAAAATCGTGGTTTTGTATCAGGAGAATATGATATGCGAGGAGGTATCCGACAGCCGAAATTCTTGGAAATGACGTCACGTTCCAGGAATTTCCGAGCGCTGAAATTTCTTCTGCTACAAATTTTGTGTTTAATAACGTATAGGGCTATTTTGACAAGTTCCTCGTATTAGGACTTTGCATTTAAAATCCGTCCACGGTACTTCTTGTATAAGGAATTGGAATTAGGTTCTTTGAAGGATGGTTGAGGTGTGAAAATCAAAAGAGCAGTGGAATTCCTTTCATTAAAGATTTATTTAAATTAATTAATGAAGATACAAATTACAGACATGTTGCAATATTCATTTATAAGCTAATCGTTATGAACTATCCAGTGAAGTTAATTTGTAATACATCTAATTTGTAATACACAACAGATGAAACTTACACTAAACTTTACATAGTTTATGCGTAGAAAATTATAAATATAAATTACAACTATTGTGCAATTTATGCATATGCAGATAATTTATTACATTCTTCATTTTACATTTAGTACATTCGGTAGAACTTGTCTACCGAATAAACTAAATATAAAATAAAGTATGCAATAGATATACATAACAATTAATTACACAATTGTTCTAAATTAATCTTGCGCGCTAATAGTTACAAACTACTTTTATAAACCAATTTACTATAACTACAATATGTGGCAAAAGTTCTTCAATCTTCTTCCTTGCTGTTATGTGCAATGTGAAGTGGCGGTCAATGCTCCTCACTCTTTCCCAGGACACCTGCACACACAAAAAATATATTAGTAAGTATGTAAAAGGAGAGGGAAGAATTGTTAAGGGATATTTGTAAGCCAAAGAAAGAAGAGCAAGCCAAACCGGGAGCATAAGAGAAAGAAACAATTATTTAAACAGGAATGGAATGAGTCCAGTAAGAATGAATATGATAATAAGGGATGTAAAGGAATTGGCGGAGGGCCCTAAAAGAAGAAACTACGAAATGCAACAGTAGGAACAATCCAGAAAAATAAAAGGAGCAAGATATAATCAAAGATTTAAATATATTAGAACAATAACACTACTAAAGTACCTACGTAAGAACTGAAGAAGACACAATTGGCAATTAATAGCACAGGTAAGATGCTAAGGCATTAAAGGATGAAGAAATTATGATAGAAAGAAAAGAATAAAAGATGTGACCTGTGCAGACAACAATTTGGAACGTTAAAACATCTGTAAATAGAACATATGGAAGTAGAGGTAGTAGGATACAAAAATGACTTTGGTATTTGAAATGAAACAGGGAGGAGAGGGAAAGATGTATAATAGATATGCGAAAAAGAGATAAGAATAGTGTAATACATAAGGTACAGAAGGTTGTAAAAGGAAGAACGAAACGGATGATGAGAGTGCAGGAGTTAAGATAGTATTGTAAAGATAGGTTATATGTACACTAACCCCAACTTTCACTGCTGTGGGACCGAAATAAAGAATAATACCACTCTTAGTATGTATTTATTACATGTTGGGAAATTTATTTGAAGATGGAAATATTCAGAAATGTATTTACCTTTAGTAAAGAACTCAATTGTTGTAGAATAAAATGGGTTATGGAACTTACAATGTCATTATACATATTAATGTATGTGTTTGCTAACACTTGATTGATATATAAAACAGTACGAAACGATTTTGGAGCATTACTAAGTTAATTTTATAAACGAGGACATAAATAACCAAATTTTATTACATTTATCATGCTGCTGCATATAAAGCACTTCTTGCCATTACGTACCACTTGCATCTCTCGCGAGTGTCTGCTCTATCTAGAACCATTAGTATCGCCATCTATACAGATATTGAATGAAACCACTCAGGCCACTACGATATATACACTTACGGTAAGTAAGATGCGCGAGTAGTTTCAAGGAGTTCTGTATAGATGGCGATACCACCGCACGCGCGAGTAGTTGAAAGAGTTTTGTATAGATGGCGATACCACCGCAGGCGCGAGTAGTTCAAGGAGTTTTTTATAGATGGCGATACCATAACAGGCAGATATGGCAGAGACCCGACTAGTTTGAACCACATCTTTATAGATAGCACCACTATGGGCGAAATATTTCCGTAGTATTCTAACCTTATATCAAAAACATTTGAAAAATATAATTAAAAGTAAGATGTGGTTTAAATACTTTCAGTTGCAATCTTCGAGTGGAGCTATGCAAGAATGCGTTATAACATGGTTTCGTAATGGATTGATTGTGTATTGAGAAAATACGGTTCGGATGTTTTGCCTGACTAAAAAGTTTCACTAATTTAAAAGAAACACATCTGTCTTAAAATGGCATATCGATTAAGCAAGAAATCAAAATTAAAATCGCTGATAAAAGTTACCAGCACAGCCACTATGTTATATGGTGGTATTTGCATTTATCAAAGCAATGAAAACTTTTATAATAAATTTATCGTGCCGTTTGCACAATTGCTGGATCCCGAATTTGCACACAATGCTGCAGTCAAGATTTTAAAATGGGATCTCTTACCAAAACAAAATGTAAAAGACCCGTTATCCCTTGCCGTTAATGTTTGGGGATTGCAGTTCAAAAATCCAATCGGAATGGCAGCTGGTTTTGATAAACAAGGCGAAGCTGTAGAGGGACTTCACAACATAGGTTTTAGTTTTGTAGAAATAGGTAAGCGGGTTTCAACAATTTAATATTATTGGATGTTACATTAGAATTTCTTTTATAGGTTCAGTTACGCCTAAGCCTCAGCCTGGTAATCCAAAGCCAAGAGTGTTTAGGTTGTTAGAGGACAATGCGATTGTTAATCGATACGGCTTTAATAGCGAAGGCCACGAAACTGTGTGGGAACGTGTAAGAGAACTGAAGAACAATCGGAACTTTAGTGGTATTGTTGGGATTAATTTGGGTAAAAATAAAGCATCCGAGGATGCAGCACAAGACTATGCAGAAGGCATTAAAAAATTCTCAGATGTAGCAGACTATTTTGTAATTAATATATCTAGTCCCAATACTCCTGGATTGAGAATGCTTCAGCATAAAAAGGATTTGGAGCGATTGTTAACTAAAGTAAATGAAGTCAGGCATTCGATACAGACCAAGCAACCATTACTATTAAAACTTGCTCCAGATTTATCTGACTCGGAAAAGCAAGACATTGCGGATGTAATACTTAAACAGAAAACAACAGTAGATGGTCTAATACTGTGCAACACTACGATTTCTCGTAACAATTTAACCAGTCCCCTTAAGGAGGAGGATGGAGGACTCAGTGGAGCACCACTTTCTGATATTTCGACAGCGATGATCTCGGATATGTACAAACGAACGGGAGGATCCATTCCCATTATCGGGGTCGGTGGAATTTTTACCGGAGCGGACGCTTACAGCAAAATAAAAGCCGGTGCTTCTTTGGTACAAGTTTACACAGCGTTCACATATCTGGGACCACCGGTGGTAGGAAAAATTAAGCGAGAACTGGAAGACATGCTCAAACGAGATGGTCTGGCATCGATCCAGGATGCAATTGGAAAAGATATCAACGGTAGATAAACGATTTTATAGTTACCTATCATTGTTATAATTTTAAAGCTTAATTTATTTAAATGACATTTTTATGTATATTTCAAATTCCTGGTATGTATAATAAATTGATATTTATGATACAGAACATTTCGTACAATTTCTCGTAATTTTACCTTTATGTAACATTTATTTCAGTAACTGGATTATATAAATATATTCATTTCAATTTGTACTTTTGTACGCGTGTAAATAATATTAGTACAACTATCCGAAAGCGGCGGCAAGTATTCGTGGTACCTGTTACATTAAAGACTAATACCATTACCTTTCCTTTTTATTTCTGCGATCTTTCACACGATCGTATAAATATACCTTATGATTAATACTCATTGGTAATGTCTTCTCCGCACGGCATACTTGCTACAATTCGATAATGTCGCGGGGCACGTGGATAGAACAGTTCCATATTATACTACAGCATTTTCATGTCAGTTTACGTTAGAATAAAAGCAAATAGCTGCAAATATGTTAAAAAGACGTTAAAATTCCTACGATTATTCCCCCATTACACGCTTCTCTTCTAACAATTATTTCTTATAATCAATTTTTGGTACCATTACGTCTGACAAATTTAACTCTAAACTCTGCAACGCGATGACGATCAGCACAAATAAATAGCTGCGAACCCATCTTTGTGGGTCCAATAAGAATAAAATGAGATCAGCGCGAGCACAAGCGCTGATCAATCGAAAGTAACGTAAGATCGGTAAAGAATAGATCGTTGTCAGGTCGATGCGTAATCCTTCTAAGAGTTACATCTTCAGGTACACAGTTACGATAACGTTGCTCCGGCTGCAGCGTTAAACGTTAATGCAGACCAATATTTCCTCCCAGGCCTTGCTCCTTCCTCCACTGAGCTAATCGAATACCGTACCAGGCCTGAAAAATGGAAACAGGCATGATTTCCTAATCCCCGATCCTCTTCAACTGAAAGCAACAACGGACGTGTCCGTTTTCCAGTCTGAGCACAAAAATATAAGAACCTCGACGTCTGCCTCGGACAGCCCCGTTTCGGCTGCCAATAGGACGACATCCGCTGTGTGAGGTGCCCTCGGCCATCTGTTAAACTGTTCTTGGAGAACAGCTTCCTGATCTGCCGTCAGACGAATCACTCGAGCATCGGACCCTCTGATGGGATACTGCGGCGAAGGGGATCTCAACATTTTGCCTGCGAATAGAAAAACCGCTATCCATGTTCTTTTTTTGGTCTCCTTTTAACGCGAGGCTTTTGAGGTGACGCGACATCGCGAAGGGATAGATCACGACAATTATCGCGACAACAGACGCGTGAATCAGCCAGACGCGTCGCGAATATAGGTCTCGAATATTCCCTTTTACGGGGGACAAACGCGTTTGTACGCACCGTAAAGGTGTTAGAACCGTCCATCCAATAAATTGTCTTTAGTTACATAAAACGAGAGTCGCAAGTCATTTTACGGAGGCGTTGCAATCGTAATAGTTGTATAATAACGCCGGTATTACGTAAAACGTCCGAGACGTTGTTTTGCGTTTGTGGTACTATTATGACGCGAGATTAACGAGCCATTCCCATAACTGGAACGGTTTCGCGTTGGCCGGGGAGAACTTTCAAAACAAGTCCCCCGTTAAATCCGGCTAGTTGTTCAACTTTCAGCGACAGATATGAATTCCGTGTCCTCGATCAGCGAGACGAGGCACGAAAATAACGCGACATTGACCCGACGTCAGGGTCTCCGCAATTTTGGATACATTTCAAGAACGCAGAAACAAGAATAACAGAAAGTGATCCCTGCGTCGCGTTCACAGAGTCGACGAAAATATCGCGAAGGAAATGATACGAATGATAGCTTGATTAAGGAAGAAAGGTATCGTAATTTCTCTGCGGCGTGCACTCACTCGGCTCAATGAATCTCACTCTTTGCGTTGATCTTTTCGCCGCATCGGGATCCAAGTAAACGGCACGGCGCTCGCACAGGTAACACTTTCTCTCGTAGAAATACGACAGCGACCTGCTCATATTCCAAGATTTATCGGCAATGTCGTACCGGTCGATCGGAAATCGATTGATAAACGCGCCTGTGCGTGGTTCACGCGCGACTGATTCCCACCTAGTTTCGTCGTAATTGCTTTTGCGCACGCAATAATATAAAAATGTAAATTGATGCATTCACGTGGGAGAGGATCAGCCTTGATGGGATGCATCAGGCTAACGAGACGAGATTCCCCGGCAAAGTTCCTTGCCAAAATGTTAATAGCGCGATCCCTCTTCCTGTTCTGAATCACCGGTCGATTAAGTCGTAAAGCATTTGGCGGCTCTCCTGTGCCGTGCAGCCGATAAGACACGCGGTTACATTTTATTTGGACATCTGTTTCAACCGGTGGTAATACGGTAGCAAAATGTGCAAGGGTACGCAGGCATTTTCCTGCGTTCAATCGCGTGCAAAATGTCACGGTGCACTCAGAATTCTAAGTCGCAAATGTGCTTTCTCTTCGACGCTCGGTCACCCCAGGAAGCTCGAGATCTGGGTCCTGATAAAGAGGAGAGGTAGTTCCGCGTTTCGCAACGGAGCGGCGTGACATTTCTGTAACGTGTGTTTGTTGTTGCTGAATGATGCGTGGGCGGCGGGCAAACGCTGCCTTGAGCGGTTGTTTATGGAACAACCTGGCGGAGTGTTAAACTTGACCCAGAGATCGGATCGCATGCCAAGTAAGCGGGCACGGTCGCGGTGATCGAGGACGGTTTTTCGATCGGGAACACGGCCTGAAAATCGGAAACGTTTGCTCGTCGGTCCGTAACGAGATCGTCTCGCGGCGCGCTTGCGGTTTTCGTTGACGTCGTGCGCTCTGTTAATCGGGCCTGCACGCGCGATACGTGCACGGAAGAAGAAAATGATGGAAAGGCACGCGAGTAAGGGCGTGGAATCGTTCCGCGATCGTTTATTTCGCGTTTGATTGTTCGAGAAAGCGTGAAATAGAAATTGCTGGCACCAGGATCGGTGACTCGGTTAGATATCGGTATAGAGGGGACTGTCCCCGATGTCGGCGTATAATTCACGCAACTTTCCAGGCGTGCAGTACACGGGCAAATCCCCATTGGAGAACTCTAGGAAGTTCATCAGATTCTCCTCGAGTTCCAGCTGGTACACAGAACCGGCGTATCTCGCTTGGATGCTGCGGCGCTCGCTCTCTTCCAGCTAACAGGACATCGTGGCTCAACGTTTGATCGGTTTCGAACAAGAGGCTCAATTGAATGGGGCGCCACTCACCGTATGCCATTTCAGCCCCGCAAGAGCGCGCATGCAATCGTCGGTCAACGAATGACCAGGTATCACTGTTTTCGACAGCAACGTGGCTCGATTCTCCACTCGCAGACAGTCGAATCTGTCGTAGAGGATCGCCATGGCCCATGGCTCCCGGAAGTACGCGTACAAATCCACGATAAGCGATTTCTGTCGGGACGAAGTAACTCGTTACAATTTCAAACCGAATATCGCCGTGGAGGGCTTACTTCGAAGCGTGCCTTCAACTCGTTGAGCAGGCTTTCGTGTTTTCCGTGCAACAGGATCATCTGACGGACCTCGAAGTTCTGAAACGCTAGCTAGCATGAGCGCCAGTTGTTATCGTTTAAATGAAAAAAGAAGGAGAAAGGCTCGTACCTTTTTACTAAAGCACGTCAGGGACTCGACGGTGTCGAAGCGATTTAATCGTATGCGGAAGTAACCGATATCCGATGTGCACGAGCCGGTCGCCAGGACTTGGCCCTAAACGGAATAGGTGAACCGTGATTCCCCGTACGACGTAGCCGATTCGTTGCGAAAACTCACGTAAAGGTTGTAACGAATTGCGAGACGACGTTTCACAGGTTGCCCGGGCCTGCATACATGAAGGTACTTGTAACCGCCGGGCAGGATACAGGCGACAACTTTTGACGAACGAAACACGGGTATGTCTAAGTACTTCTTGCTTTTGAACGGCTCGAAGGGTACCCCGTTTCCTCCATGCTGCTCATTAATGAAGGTGCGAAGAATCTTCGCCATCTGGCCAAGTCGCCAAGATTAATAGGTCTCCTAAGGTTTCGACGGATTCGGAAAGTACTCTACTAACTCTCTCGCCGATCTCCACTTGATTGTAGAGGTCGTGCTGCCAGGCGTCCGCGTGAAATTTCCTGCAATACTTGGTCACGGTGCCGGCAGCGAACACCGCAGAATCGTTCGTCCTGAAATCTGGATCGATGATCAGGTGGCCATCGTATACCAGGCCGGATCTACAAATCGCTGAAACGGAGCAGTCGAAATCGTGAATCGGGGCCGATCGTTACTCGCAACCAGTTCGATTACGTCGAATGCTGGCAATCACCCAAGAATATCTTCATGCTGATAGTCTTCTCGTGAAAAGATACAAGGGCGTCGCAATCTATCGTTCTAGTTTTGCCTTTCAATCGGATCACGAGCGATTCTATTATTTTCTCCTCTGTCGCGCCTCTCAGAGTCCAGCCGATTAACTCCCATCCAACGAGTATCTCGATATTATTCCTCGCAATCGCGTTCATCACTTCCGCGTATATCTTAAACACACCAATAACTGTCGCTCGAGTAATTCATGGAAAGCGCGCTCAATTGGCATATTTTAGTTTTCACGCACTTCGCACTGGTCGAAGAAAATGGTTTCGTGATTGTCGCACTGGGGTAACGGGGGTTGCACGAGGGTGATCCAGGAACCCTGTATTCCGAATTCGAGCAATCCTTGCAGAGCGCAATAACAGTCGACGTTGTGCCCGTAAAGTACAATCCTCTCTGAGGGAAAGTTGGTTTCTCAACGATTCTACCGAAACCTAAAGAGACTGCACGAACTAACTTTCATCCTTCAAGCCGTTCGTCAACGCTTGCAGCTTCTCCAAGCACGTGGCCGCTTCGAAATCGTCGTTGATCGTCAAACAGTTCCAAGGTATTTCATCCACCTCTCTGTTGGGAGAAGCGTTTATGACCGACTTGGCCCGATAGATTGATTTTTTCGTGCCTCGTCGCTTACCCCTTCTTCTGATAAGCGTGCTGAAACTGAGGCCTCTGGTACTGCAGCCCGCATGTCAGAATCAAATGATCGTACGCGATGTTGCCCTGATTCATCACCGTCACGTACTTCTCCTTTCTGTTAATCACGCAAATTCATCGACCGTCTATGATTTTATCGCGATGCGCCTCCCACCTTTGTATCGATATCACCATGCCGTACACGATGTTGATCCAGGCACGCAGGCCAACAGCCCGACGATATTCTCGACAGTATCTACCCCTAAAGGGGATCATACGGGCGGCTATCGAATCGCAATCGTTGTCGAATGGCAAGCCATTGGGCGAAATTAGGGTAAGGTTCGCGAAACGCACGAAGCTTTGCCTAAATGCAAGGGAAACGCTTTATCCGTAAAGGATCTTGCCCGTTTTTCGTTTCGTCGCTAATCATTTACCCGTAGGCGAGACTCTCGAGGAATCCTACGCCGCAATCGGAGGCACCCACCACGACGATCTTCGATTCGATGATCGTATACGGCATCAGCGTCAACCTCGGTGTGGTCATGTACAGAGAAAAGGGTTCAGCTTCGTTCTCGGGTTCGTCGGTCTCCACGAGGCCACGGTACTTGTACTCGATCCTAGCACGCGGACTCACGGGGACCATGGCGTCTAAGCAGACCGTCAGAGGTTGCATACGCGTCTTATGGGGGGGGGGGGGACGTATGTCGTTCTTTGAATAAATGAACCGCATGGACTGGAGCTTTAATTGCTGCGATATATTGTTACCAGGGCGCTTAACGCGTTCTCCGTAATCCTATAGTAAAGGACGATCAGGCCACTGAAGCGCATAATCTCGCAGAAGAAGTACTGCAGATGAATGGAAAAGATCGGCATCAGGACGAAGTGTAGAATACGGCCGTAAGCGTCCCCAGGTATGTGTTGAACCGCGATGTAGTCCTCCACGTGGTAACGCCGCTGAATGTACGTAACGTCTGTTTCGACGCTGAGCGCGGATCGTGCTTTGTAGGTAATTCCGTGGGATCGCCGCAGATAATGGAAATTCTTGGAAGATTACCAAATGATCGCCACCCCGACGATCGTGTCGTTCCACTGGCAAACGTAACAGTACAGGTCCGTCCGTTCTTCCTTCACCGCCTCGTCGAAGTCGACCAAAACCTTCTCCACTTTTGGAATTGTCTGCACCAGCTCCTGCACCTCGTCTCGATCGGACGGTTTGCCATCGCGCAACTTCACTCGACCAAGAAGAGCGACGCGATGCGTTACGTACAGAGTCATCGGATAATCCCTGTTGCATCTCAATGGTACACGCTGAACCGTCGAGGAAAACGAGAAAATACTGTTGCGGCTCGATTATCACCCGGGCACACGCGTCGATCGCTCGAAAATCCAACGTACCACGAAGTGCTCGAGAAACGGAAGATAGGGATGGGCGAACGGAAGGAGGATCGCGCAATAATGCAAGTCGGGGAAACACTCGAACGCGGCCTCTACGAAGTTTTTGCTCCAGCGTCGCTTTATATGGTCCTGGGTCGCGAAAATCTCCAAGACGAAGGCGTTTGGTTCGCCGTAATAAAAAGGCTGCGAAGGGACCCTCAGCTCTTCGAAGGACAGGGACTCGTTGCTCTCGGTTTGACTGGCGGTGCGTTTCCCTTCGTTGCAGAGAAACCACGCTCGTTTATCCATTTCCTTTCAAATGGTCGAAGGACGGCCGGTGACAAAACTCACGCATGATTTCGAGCATGGAGTCCAGGAAGTCGCCGGTCATCATATTTGACTGGTAAGAGGCCCCAGCGTAGTCGAAGAACGATGGGGGCACAGCGGTGTACGAACTCTGCGACTGGTCCGCGGACAGCAGCTGTTTCAGAGACCGACCATCCATGGACATCATGGAAACTCCGAACTCCTCTCTGCCCTCGAAACCTTCCGCACTTTCGGCCATCAAGACTTTCGAGGCGATTCTAGGATGATCGTGGGCGTCACGAATAATATCTCTCAAATTTATACTAGACAGAGGAACGTTCGGGTGTTCTTTTCTGTTACCGTGGCTTCTTCGAGAAAAATTCAAAGAACGTTTCGCTGGCCGGATCCATGAATCCCGGTGGAAATTGGTCATTTTCGTGGGGCTTCCTCAGACCATTGTACGGTCCAAGCTCGAAATTCTCGTTAAGGGTGTCTACGTCTACCGTGCTGTTCAGAAACATTACACCCGTGGCCATTCCATCGTCATCTTCGGATACGATCAGCCGTCGCGATTTGTCCGGATGGCGAACCATCTCGCTGACGTAATATTCACCGTAAAATTCTTTCAAAAGACCGGTCTCGGCGTGGATGATCGGTATCACGTCGTCGTTATCTTCTTCCCTGTCGCAATTAAGGCGCTTTATAAAATTGTGCGTCGCGCCCACAGATTATGCACCGATCGATTGATGTTAATTAATTTCTGTTTATCGCTCACACGACGCGACGAATTCTAAGCCTCGAGTTCTTCTGCTGAAGCTTTGTCATGAAGATTGACTGTATCGAGGGCCTGTGCACCAGGCATCTGGGCGGTATCCTGATCATCTGTCCCTCGAACACGTCCGCTGGAAATTGCAACGGTGCCCAGCACTCTAGCGACGAGGAAAATGGGAATATCGATCCTTTGGCTCACCCATAACAATCCGCGGAGGTAGCACGAAGAGTACGTGTTGCAGATGCGACGCAACGTCGAACAGTTCGGACAGGAGGTTGTTAAAAAAATAGCCAGTGTATCGTTTGTCCCACACGAGGAAGTGCAGGAACATTGTGTTCCTCTCCGTCACGTGTTCCACCCTTTTTCAAACGGAACATCGGTGAGCTTTTCCGCGTCTCTCTCATAGAATATTCGCATCGGAGCGAAGGAAACGCTGTTCATTTACTTGTACAGTGCGTACAGCCAAGACAACCAGTCCGCGGGTGTGACCGACGGCACGTTTGGATAATTGCAAAGGCACATGCCAGATACGATATCGTTCTCCCTGGTGCACTGCACCACCGACAGGCAGCTAGTCTCGCTGGAAACGCAACGTTTCCCGTCGTTTCCCGTCTCATTTTCAAGCCGGACAAACGGTCGGTTTTACGAAATTGCAGTCATACTAAATGCGCCTGACGTCCACATCCCCGAAAATCGCGTGGGTCTCCGACCGTACCAATCGCTCCAGGCAGGGTAGATCGGCATGCTTCATGCGCCTAACCCCGAGGACCTGTGCAGCAGGATTCAGGTCCCTCCTCCCCGAGAAAGACGCCACTGGATCACCAAGCCATATGTTCATCATCCCGGAGAACTGTTTCAGTAATTCTACGGAGCGAAACTATCGGTTTGTACGCGATGTTCAATCGAATTTTCTCCCTCACTGCTCCGCGGCTATTTTCATCGTTCGAGTAAGAGCGGAAGCGGGAAACTTCCGCCGTGGATCGATGCAAACAGCCGATAGAGAACGGTGATCGATCGAATCATCGGACGTCGATTGACCGTGGGAAGAGCGAGGCTGGCAACGCGAACTCGATAAGACGGCCGACTTTGCCGGCCGCAAAAACGATAATAACGAAACTGCTCGAACGATTTAAACAGGGGGGCAAAGTAATTGCTTTGCGTTCTCGTTACTCGCTCCCCTCTCGAACGTTTCTGGGCCCGCATGGATTTCTTCGGGAGTTTCGCGCGTTAGGCGGCGTCCACAGCGGCAACGATCTTTTTTTCCGAATCAGCAAATAGGAGTTTATCTCGATAACCGGTATCGCGCCCGTCACCGTTTCCACTGTTTCTCCCCCGCGGTCTGCCAGAAGCACGCATCACCGGAGCTATTGGCGTCGCACTTGGTGCGTGCACCGCGGCAGGCACGTGCTCACTCCCCGTTATAGACGGGACCAATACTCTTACGCCACATTGCGGTTTTTCTCCGACATTGTCATAATCGTTGGACAAAAGCCTCCTGCCTCGTCCCGTGAATTAAACTTGCAAGCGAATTTCAGGCTTGCCAAGAACCCGCTGCGCTTCGCAGAAAACGCGAACGAAAACGCAACGTCGTGTCGCGATGCGCATCGCGAAAACGCGAGCTTGGCACACGGGGGTTTTAGGCAGGTGGCGAAAATGGGTCTTTCGTTTCTGATCGCGACCACCGTAATTGTAATTCGTCCAGCCGCGTCCTCCGGCTGGCTACGTTAGAACGACCGCCATTGTCGAATCGGCCAGGCGTTCGTTCAAAGCAATTGAAGGTAATTAAGCGAGGTTCGAGTGGGAGAAATTGGAGGCCAAAACGCTCGGACACGCGACCAAGAATCCGGTACCATTCCCAGAGGTGGAGGAGTCCCTTTCGCGGTTCAGAGTCCTGACAAAGACCTCTTCCTCGCAAGTTTCTAATTAACTGCGCGGAGATCCGTCTACCGATTACAGGCTGCAAGATCGTCGTATCGCGGAAGAGGCACGAACTCGCGTTTAGCCTCGCCGTCCCACGGCGAACCAGCTTTTATTAATAACAGCACGAAACGCGGAAGTCCTCCGGTCGTGATTGCAATGTTTTCTTCAATTACGTTGACGTTCACGCCCCCGACGTGCGTCCGATTTCCTCTAATACGGGCGCAGAAAAATCTGAAGCGTTCCAAATGATACCGTACGTTGTAACCCTTTAAAATCTACCGCGCAGCACGGACCATTTAACGCACAACGAACCGCGTAACAAGTTACGTCGGTTCAAGTACTATACGAATTTCCGACTTGCGAAATGCGGCACGCTGTTCCTTTACTTTTACTTTTACCGCAGTTCTCACAGTTCTGCGGGAGCGCGTGACTTGCGAACCGACGCGTTTGTAACTAAACGCGGAGCGAAAGGGGAAAAGCTCTCTCTGTCGTTAGAAAGAATGGTACGCAAGCTGATTCTCCGTCACTGCGATATATCGAGATCGTCGACTGATCTCGCGAGGTGGGATTGACAGAGAACCGCGTCGTGAATCATTGTCATCGCTATTCCGGCGTTGAACGATACGAAGTAGCCGTGCGACGAAGAAAATCGCGACCGCTCGTTTCGGTCCTTCTAAACGACCGCTACCCTTCGATTTCTCTTGAACGATTTCCGGATAAAAATGCTCGCATCGATAGTTACAAATGTGGGAGAGTTTTGCCTCGTTTCCCGACCACCTTGCTCTGGTTCTAACGATACGTAACAAAGCGCTAAAACCGTTGCGTCATTAGGCGGCTTATCTATGATCAGGCATCGTAAGTTAATTAAGACGACCGACGTGCTCGTCTCCAATTCTAACGATTTACGTGTGAATTTCATTTGAACGCTCTTCGCTAACCAAACGAATTGTTTCGTTTGATTATAAGCAGGGGGACGGCGTCCCTCGTCGCGACGTGACCGCCGGACTCTCGTTTACTTGTTACTGGTACAGCGGGGGACTTCATTACGATTTACAAGAATCATTAGTATATTTGATTGAAGAATGGAAATTAGTGAATGTACGCCGATG
Source organism: Nomada fucata (assembly GCA_948146005.1). Taxonomy (NCBI): domain Eukaryota; kingdom Metazoa; phylum Arthropoda; class Insecta; order Hymenoptera; family Apidae; genus Nomada; species Nomada fucata. The sequence goes on from OX411281.1 coordinate 7,271,979, forward strand.
TTCCGATATCGGAGATGAATTGATTGAGCTTACTTGTTGCTTGTCGGCGGTCGATCTGTTGCGTCGAGAAACGCGTCGGAGAACGAACGACACCCTCACTGAACAGCGGTGCGCACGAGACTGAGCAGAACAAGCGGTTGACTTTGGGAGATCGAGCCGAGGGCCGCAACTGCAATGTGAAAGAGAGCTCTAGAAGGGAGTGGGGAATGGGCTGGGAAAGTACCTGCCACTGAGTCCAGTCGTTATTGAAAATAGGATTTTTCAAACAAACATTCTTCTCTCTTGATATCTCGGCGTTATTTCTCTTGGCTTCATTTGTCTCGTCCAATTCTTGTCCCTTGCCTGGCTAAGATACAGTTTTATCTTTGATGGCCAGCGTTATCGATAATATTCCCCGGAATCGCGGTACTCTACCTATTTCGAATCGAGCACCTTACAATGTTCGATTTATTGCACGACCGTTCGATTTATTGCACGATTCATGGATGTAATTGAAATTGTTTAATCAGCGATTATGTTAAACCTGGGATCACCGAAAGCATATCAATGCTAAAAATTCGTACACGCGTTTCGTGGCTACGTATGATAACGCGGCCTTCACCTACTTCTATCGGCCGCGTTGGAATGGCTCTAATTTTTACGAAGACACGGCAAATAGGCCACGAGGTAAATTGTCGTTAATTTCTGCCACCACGAGGAACAACAACGCTCTAAAAATATAACATTTATTGGACATGCTCTGATTTTACAAATAAAATATAGTACGGTCATTATTAAAACATATAGTAAGCAAATAGTGCTTGTCTGCAATAAACTAGAAAACTTATACTTTTCACTGTTACCTAACTATCACAGAGGCTTGTGGATTCCACTTGAAATAACAGAGAAACTGATCGAAGTTGAAAGAAGGAGAAATCCTACATCGATTAAGAATGTGAATTTTCTGAATGTAATAAAATACGCGCGTTCTAGGATAGAAAAATCGCATACAACTTATATACTGAATATAAATTTGTTACAACAGCAGATTTTTGCGATCGGTACAATCCTAGAAGATGTACAGTCCAGAAGTGTTGCTTCTTTCTATCGATTTCGGACAACAGCTAAAAATCCGAAATAGGATAATAAGCAGCATCGCTTGTATGCAATTTATACTCGCCATCTCGTGTACTCGATACACATCTAGGATGATTCCATTATCAAATTGTCTTTTCCGCTTTTTTTCTGACCATCTCCATTAGAAAACTGCTTTGTAAGAAGTGATAAACAATAAATCTTGGCCGTTTAATAGAGAAACGCCGAAAACCTATGTTACTCTATTGCAGTCTTTTGAAGGCTTAAACGTAAGATATTTCGCGAGCCTGATATTCTGCTGCTCGCATTCAAACGCGACTGTTTCAATAACACGTTACGCGAGACTTTTCGCTTGAATCGACGCTCTATCGCGACGGATTGGAACGACATTAATTGGAAGAATGAGCATAACGTGCGCATGGAAGCTTGGAGTGTCGTTTATACTCGAGCATTATATAGAGGCAAGTCGCATACGCGCGGGCATTCGTCATTGTGAATTGGAAACTTTTGGCATCGCAAGAAAATGCTTAAAAAGCTAAATGTAAAATGGTAACGAAAGAGTACTCGTAAATTAGATTGGAGCTCTTCACGCGGTAAAATTTGTTTGTTCTTTCAACCAACCAACTTGTCACGTAACATGGACTTGGTCCTGCTTAAAGTACATCGTATCGTAGCACTGAAAATTTGAGCGACTTACGAAAAACGAAACTTTTCAGGCAAGATTCTTGGAGATCGGTGCCTTACGGTTATTAGATTTGAAGTCCGTAACAATTTATCGGCTTGAGATATTTATATATCACAATAGAGTTATGCGTCTTTTCACCTGTCTTCGTTCACTTGCTGTTGGAAGACATTGCCCTCGGCGTTCGGTTGCGCTACTTGTTCAGTCGCAATAGCCTCGTTATCCTTACTATTCTGCGTGTTCTCCACTTTATACAATACGTCGTGACAAAGCGGACAACGGTCCTGCACGTACAGCCATTTTCGCAAGCAAACGCTATGGAAGTAGTGCTTGCAACGCGTGATCCTGGCGCTCCTCATCTCTTGGTAGCAAATAGCACATACATCGTCCAGCATCCGTAACTGTTCCGTTTTTGCTTCCGGTAAAGAATTGATCTTGTTAACCGCTGATCGACGTTTCATGAATACGCTCCATCCGTATTTCGCCTCGCACCATATATTGAAGTAGGCATGAATGCACATCATGATGGCGCGAATCGCTCCACCCGATTCGAACACTAGGATCCACAATCCATTGAAGAACAAGAAAATGCCGAATGCAAATTCGACGGTGTTTCCGAACGATCGTATGATGTAGACACAGTCATCCAACTGTTCCCAAAACACGCCGCAGTAAGCGTCGATGAGAAACAGCGAATAGATCGCAAGCGACACCAACACTTTTACTATCACCTCGATACTGAACACCGATACCGCCAACAGCCACGTGCTCACGGTATAGTGCGACCAAAGGAATGCCACCAACGATACTGGGAACAATATTAGAAACACGCAAACTGCTAGAGCGCGGAGGTGACGATGAAGTGCCGGATTGTGAGACGCACTGAGCGACATCAACAGAGGGTTCACGATGTTGTGTACAAAGTGTAGAATTGCCGTGAATAGTAAGCAGAAGTTACGGCATAGCTTGACCAAACGTTTCTCTCTGTCTAAACTGGTCAGGCCAGTTTGAAGTGCCAGTACGTAGAACAGAATCGCGGACACCGCACCGATGCTTCGCTCGTCTGTCTCCTCTGTCAGTAACACCCATTGGAAAAAGCAACCGATGTTATGGCATATAAAAGAAATTATGCTGGTCATTCCTAAGACAGCCGTCAAGGTCTCACAGCCATTGACCAACAGAGTTCTGATCATTACGTAGTATGTGAACGTGTCTTCGCCGTAATGATTTCCTAGTATCTGAATTACTTGTCCTCCGACGCGTAGCATCCAAAACATGCGTAGCACGCAGGGAACGTTCAAACGCATCCACTCGGTTTCGGCGAGAGCGGATAGCCCGTAGTTACTTATAAAGTTTCGTGCGTGTTGATAACCCATATAAATCGTCTTGAGCATGGTAATGCCGTTATACCAAAGAACAAACTGGCAAGTGACCAGTGGTAGGAGCGCACCGAATACCGGCATGTGATAGAGAACTTGTGTCTGAAAATATATGTACATTCAATAGTGCGTTCAGGAATTTCCGCGCAACTGTTGCCTAGATCTATTTGTCTTTCGCACGTTGTTTAAACACGAATCTAGACTAATGCGTTATTGGGCTGTGCAAGAAATTTCGAAAGCGTATATAGTTATTCTGTACGTGCGCGAATATAGCGTACTATTATGGGTACATTTTGTATCGAACGTGCAAATGTTTTAAATTGATGCAACATATATAAGGTCGAACTTACCGGGAGCGGGCAAATGCCCATGATCGACGGTGCTACGAAACTTAGTACAAGAAGTTTCTGTACAATCGGGTGTCTTGGTGCAAGATGGATATAACAAAAGATACTAGCTAATAAGCATTGTAATATGTAATTTTGAATTACCAGGAACCCAGGTCCCTCGTTTAAAACATATTTTAAATTAAGACATAAAAGATCATCGAGTATGCTAGTTGTGGATTCATGTGTGCCCACGTACGCAATAATAGCTTTCATTGTACTAACATTGGACCAATAGGATATAAATATTGCCCCTACCGATATTAAGTATAGATATACAATTATCAGGTGTTTTGTCCATAACATAAATGTACATATTGCAGCAATACATCCTGAAAAGTAAATATGTTCTATCAAATATTGCTTCTTGTACTAGAATTATACTTAAATTCCAACATTTTTAAAGGCCAGAAAAAAAATATTGATTTAACTTTGTATATTAATCATTGACTTCTCATGAATAATTTGTCCATTGTATAACTTGCACCTCTTTAAAAACATTCAGTGACCCAATCGAATTAACCCTACTGCTGTGAATATCAAACTATAGTAAACATTCAGTGTATCTGTTGATAATTGTAGAGTGGATGCTACCTTTCTACTGTACTTTATTTGAAAAATTTTTGCAAAAAAAAGCACAACAAAATTACGAAACTGCCTTACAAAAACAATGCAGTGCATAAAATCTAAAGAACTAATCTACACTGTTAGCTATGTAGGAATTCAAATTTTTAGAAAATTTTTTACTACTAAGTAACTTTTAATGTATAGCCTCGAGAAGTACACACAGAAATGAGGATTAAAAGTATTAATAGTTAAGTACATACAGTATGTGAATAAAAGGATCTTACCTAACCAACAGCATAGACATTTCAGTACAATCGTGAAATGCACCTTGTAGGCAAAATACTCCAAGTCAAACGGATCTAATAACGAATTGGGTGTCATTGAATACACAATGCCGTCTGAAACTTTTGACATTTTAAATTGACCATGCTCTGTGCTATCCAACACCACATTATCGCTGGTCAACCCTTGTTCAATTCTGAGTAATTCATCTATGATAAATAAAAGCGGAACCCTAATTATAACATCGGCAAAGGTAAGAAATCTCTCCCGCATAGATGTATCCATTTTTCTTTCCAGCTCGTCCTTGTGTAATATAAATTTCCAAGATGACACTCTGCTTTTATGGAGTACACAATGTAATTTAATTTATCTCACACCTAAATTGGAAATGTTTCAATTTAGAATGTACATAATTTGTAACTGACAATGCCGTGCAACATTCGAAATGTATTAAAAGCCAAAGAACTCTTACTACGTTAAGCGTACACTTACCTTTGAAATTGCAAGGCTTTTGGATATCATATCCTTGTATTACGTTTGCCTTTGCGGACGAGTATTATAATTCTTGTCAACAAAAATCGGTTAAAACGAAACGTTCCGAGAATCGTGAATTGGAACTTGTAATAATTGAATGATCTAGGTTACTAAGGACACAGCAGCAACTCAAAATTTGATGGGATCAACGTATCGAATCTGGATCCTGTTACAATACAACCGAATAAAGATTGCATGGATAAGAAATCGTTGACTATTGTGTTCCTTGTTTTTTTCTGCTTACACGGCAGAGTGAACGGTTTCACAATCTCGTGAAAAAGATTTTACCTTTGCGCGAGAATGTTGCGACAACAGGTAGGACTCCAGGCAAATTTTTCGGCCTTCTGTCAATTGTGTTTCCTTCTAATTCGTTGGAAATCGAAGTGTAATTACTGATGCTTATTAATCACTCACGATAAAAATTATTGAAACACGTGAACGTGACAGGGACGAGATTCAGACTAAACTATGTTTTTAAAATACACGTAATTTTTTTCCCGATGTAAAACACTGTCGCGTATACTTTAGAGGTTACGGAGGGAGACACATACACGAAGAATTTGAACGATTTGATCAGATGGCGCTGTGCCACTTCAATGCTACCTGTCTTACATGATTATAACATATGCATATGGATGATTTAACATGATTCGAAAATAATGTGATAAAAATAAATGTACACTGCTGCACACAGGAATATTACTAAAATTTATATTAGGTAACTGAGAAATTGTTATCGCGTATGATCATACTATCAGATTCAACGCAAAGAAAGTATAGTCATTTGAATCTAAATTGTAAAGTAAAAAATAACGAGATATCTTTTTTTTTACAAAATCATAAAGTAGCGTTCATCGATTCCATAATGCACATTCACAAAAAACAAAATACATTCTAAAATAAATGACGTGTAACAACGCGTGCAAGGCTACTATCGTTTATTCAAAAGTTTGTCGGGTGAACGTGTTATGTATAGGGCGACGCACCTAACTTGATCACCTCGAATAACTTCTTTATGTGTCTAATACAAAAGTTGCAGGGTATCAAGGGGTATATCATGAGGTGTGCATGATTTGTTAATATCTCGTTAATTAGTAGCTTTAGGATAAGCAACATTTTATACTTTTCTACTTACAAATTAATGCTCTTTCGAAATGCCGAAAAAAAGGTAGAGCATTTCACTTCAAAGAGCAAAGTTGACCTTCAAATCTCCTAAACGCCTCTACTTATAAAACAAAGCCATATATACCACCTGATTCACCCCTCGATACCCTGCAACTTTTGTATTTAACAATTTTGTATTAGACACATAACATAGATGCTCTCCGAGGTGATCCAGATAGGTGTTTCCCTCTGAATGCAAATTATACATGCATAGAAAAAAGTATATACATGTTCATAATTTTAGATCCAATATCGGTAATTTTATTATGCAAATTCATAATTTTATTTGTTAATGGTATCATGTACTCTTTAGCGTTCGCTCGCAGAAATAAAAAGGGGTGAGAGTAACGACGTTACAATGATTGTGAACTTAAGGGAGAAATAGGAATAAGAAGATTAAAATAAAGTTTTAATTGATTCTGGAAGCATACGTGGAAACGCATTCCTTGCAACATCGAATATGTTTCTTCTAGGCTTGCACTTTTTTTTTGCGTAAAAATTCATTTACTGTAAATAGCTCCACAAAAAATTACTAAAAAGAATTGTAACAATATTAATGCCTGATATATTCGACGTTTAAATGCGTATATCATTTCATCCGAAAACAAGGCAATAAATAAATGATTATATCATTGGCCTCCCTCTGTCTCTTACAAGCATGCAACGACACAGACGTGCAGAATACAGAATATTCATACTGTCATTCGTTCAGAACTAGCTACCATGTACCTTATCTATATCTCGACGCAGTGATCATTCGTTTCTCTGAATATTCGAAACTTAATGCGCTTACATACGCTACCATAATGCTACATTATAATACAAGTGTCTTTTCGTTCGCGATTTCATGTATGAATTTGCACCATCACCGCCCCTCTTTTTCTCTGACATCGTTCTAATCATTTACGACAAATTTTATCAAGAATGTTTTGCACTCGTAGTGCTTTGTTCGGTACGAGTTTTATTGTTGCTTTCTTTTTCTCCCCGCAAACATATCAATCGTTATCATCAACGTTACACGCCTTTCGGTTCTGGTAACGCTGGCATCTTTTGAAGCACATTATGCGGTAGTAATGAACCTGTCGACCCCGATGATAATAACGATCAGGTTGAATGCTAGAGTCAAAGACAGGAGTGAAAATTGTTACTCGGCTGCTATTAAAATTCGCCAGTTTTGCTCATTAGTCTCATTTACACTTTAAATCATTCTTCTCGCTATCTCATGTGTGTCTTACCTATTTCTCAATTACACCAGTTGCGCGATGACTAAGAAATCATTATCATGTGTGGTGCTATACAGTTTTGTAGCATAAATTTCACACAAAGAAATTTGTACCATGCGAAGAGACGTACACAATCCTGAATCTCGAAGAAAAACTCGGCCCTTTCTTACGAATTTCGTTTTTTCCACTACAGAGATGATAAAAACTACAATGTAAAATAAAGATTAAAAATTACAGTACTTTTACGCATTACGCTTTATGGCACAAGTCTTCTTAATTTGACAACGGATACCATAATCGTTCTTTCTACCTAAATGCGTGTGTATCAGCGAGAAGAAATGAATTATAGAACAATAATCGAGAAAAATTGGTATCGCACGATGGGTATGTCTCGCTATTGCAATTCTGTTCCATTGTATCTCACGCAAGACAGGTAAAAAGACTCTTACGTACTTGCTATAAAAACGCTAAGTATGGACTAATAATACGTGGTACCTTAATAAAAATAGAGCTCCAAAATTCGGCTAGTAATACAATGACGTTTATTATATCACAACGAGACAGGTCCTGCGTGCCAAAAATCTACTCTGCTCGGCGTTCTTTTTACTTCTTTTAAGTCAACTCGGATTGTCCGATGCACGAATGCAGCGATGATACGACCAGTCGTAAGGCATTTTTCAACAGGTGAAATGTCTTTTGAAGGAGTCCATACAATTCACCCCTTCGTTACACATTACCGTATCAAATAGGTGGATACAAATTGTGTTTTCTTTTTCAAATTGATTCGATATCTAAGCTAGATTCAATCAATGGGATCCATCGTTTTCAGTAGTTAAGGAAAGATTTAACAGCGCCTCGCGCCCTTCGTTGCATATTTAGAGCGAGTCGGTATTTAGTGGTTTCCGTAAAAGGTTAAACTGTGCGAACAATTATCGTTTTATTCCGGCCACTTCACACGATTAATAAACTTCCAATTAATTATATCATCGACATCATGCTATCTAACTTACCGAACGTATTAAATCGTCATTAGCGCGACTAAACCTGTACAGCAGTTAACAGAACAAACAAGTAACGCAGACTACCTACAATAATAATAATATTATTACTTAATTGTTAAAATAAATCTACATTTTGTTCGAGCACAGAACGAATTTCGCGGTTTCTTCGCGCATAATATCCATTTGAAAACGAATTATGTATACAGCTTTTATCGATTATGATTTTCCATTTTTATTCGTGCGTCTTTTCACCTCCTTTCTCCGTGAGTATACAATTGCCTAAATATCGCGTCACAAAGATACTGAGTAATAATCCTGGGTTAATACATAATTATTACGTTTCATGCATTGCGCTGCAGAAGATTAAAAGCCTGTTTTCCTCCTCTTCGTTAAAGATTTCACGAGTACGCCGAAGTAACGATTAGATTTGCTAAGCGATACTATATCTGAAGTTTATTTTCATAAATAAAGCAAAGTTGTACGAAAGCTCCATTGCAAGGAACGTAATAACATGTGAAAAACTACTTTTTTTTAAAATTAAATTGGACTTTAAAATACATCGCATAAAATATCTAATTAATTATTTCCAATACCTAAAACTTAATCCTTAAATATTACATCGTTTGAATAAGAATGTAATTCATTGCAACCATTCGAGGCGCATAATTTAAAACAGCATTTTCATATCACGTGAATCTATTTTTGGCCATATAAGCAGATCTTTCAGAAACTAATTTGAAATTAAAGGCGATCCATGAGTTTAAGTGAACCAACTACAATTGTGTTAACACAGCGACCATATAATTTGTTTGTTTATATAAAACTATATGATTGCTTATATCGTTAGGAAACCTCGAAAGTCGTTTGCTAGCCTATGTCTCGAGAATTCATATTTGTACATGTGAAAATTATATGTTCTAATTCTCGATCATGTACAATTTAAGTCACGGATGTAAGGTATGTGTCATAAAGACAATTTTCGCTACTGATTCTCATCGATAAAAAATTCAATTTTATTCACCTTGATCGCAATCGATTATCCGCGCGTATGTTCCGGTAGTGTATTGTTTCGTTCGAATTTTGTCCCTATAGAGTTCATGAATGTGTAGTTACATTTCGCTAGCTAATGTATAAGTTACTCAGCGCATATTTAATTTACATAAACTCTGCAAGCCCAGCTTACCATCGTCAAATGCACTTTTCAATTTTACTGTTATCAGTGTGCGAAATCGCTGCTTATATGTGTAAGTGTACAAGTGTTTAACACGTTATCAATACGAAATATTAGAAAATCTGTATTTCACTTACAATTACCACCACAACTTCTGTATATCTTGATCATGTTTTATTTTATTAGAAAGCGGCAATCGACGAATGGTGCTTTGCACCCATGCTCTTTATTGCTTAATGTATGCAATGCACTGATCTTATTTTTTTCCCGCGAGATTATAGTAGAATATGACATTTGTCTCGTATCTCGGTTCTATGACTCGTATCGGCGAATATTTATTTTGAACATGCCATGGAAAGTGTAGTTGATAACACATTTTATTCGGGAAGTAAAGACACGAGAATATAGGCCTACGGTTTAATATTATTTTTTACTAATGACAGATTGACTGAGAAAAGAAAGACTGGCTTTCCACATAATGGTAACTGTTGATGTACTTTATATATGCTACCTATTAATAGTTATGGAGACATGTTTAATATAAAGGCACCAACCAATTCCATAAACACACCATACAATTTTCGATGCGGAGAAGTATAATTTTGAGTCAACTATCTACTGAAAACACAAAATTGTACTATACGAGAACTTATACGAGAAACAATACTGAATTCAGAATAAAATAATGATAAGGTATGGGCTAATCTCGTTGGCACATATAATTCCTACTTTTAATTTTGCACTCCTTAGGCATTTTACTTTGCAAGTAATTTATTAAGCAAATATACGTACTGCGCACATATACTGACAATACACTTATCGCATCTAGCGACTTTTACCCCTACGCATTTGATCTCACTGATGCATTTGTTTTACAGATACCATTTTATACGTAAACAAAAATTAACTATGTTAAAAAACGTTTGAAATTGTACTGTATCAAAACCTTGCAAACTGAACATACTAATCTTTCAATTACAAAAAAAAGTTAAATAATAACCGCCAACACGAGTCTATTGATTGGTTTGAACTGTACATTCTGTTTCTTTTTCAATGGACAATGATTCCACGTGCATCTTATTCGAACTAGCGGATTTCAATAGTTTGGAGAGCTACGCATATGTCTCTGCTTGCATGCATTTATATACACATATACGCGCGACAAGGTGTTACGTGCAATTCTGTATGTCTGTGTATACATAGTGTATATGAATATGTGAGCTGTGTGGACGGCGCTACGTACACCACTTTTTCGGTCAGTCAACCATTGACACGTTAATAGTCAACTTTCGTCAGTGTAATTCAGGCACCCCTTGTTCCACTGGGACTTTTCAGTTGAACGTGCCTTGCTCACGTCAATATATACCGCTGAATGATCTGAACAAATGGAAAGTAAGCATTTATTACGCGATCGGGTCATTGATTTTTCTTTGAACCTTGGCAGAATGCTAAAGAAACATACTTGCATACAAATGTGCTAAAGTTTGTCTTGAAACAGGAAGAGATTATTCGTGGCAGCAACAGCCGCAACATTTTCAGATGGATGCCAAGCAGTATGTAATATCTTTTTATTAAAATCCAGGCAGTCGACGCTTATTTCATCTTTCTTACGTTTACCACCGGTACAGACCTTTAAGAGGAAAAAACAGGAAAGAATTATATTATCAGCAATATGATTAATCGTTTTGCATGTATATAAGAAGTTTATACCCACCTTACGTGGTTTTAGAAGAGTTTTTGGTTTGGCAATGTCGCGAGCCGCTTCCAATGTGAGATCACGCTTAGTTGTACGATCGAATACTCTGAAGAAATTATTATACGAACCCGTCATAATAGCGGTATCATTGCCATTCCAACAACATTCAAATTTGTCAAAGATACAATCATTTTCATACAACGAACATAACTTTGACCTTAGGTATTCATGTACCTGGAATAATATGTTGAATAAATAGTATCGTTCGACGAACGAAAATTATTAGTGAATTCTTTATTACATACAGGGTAACATTCAATGGGTTTTGTTTCCATTTGCAAATCCCACACTTTCACACTGAGGTAGTCCCTACTGATCATATATCTTCCTGAATTACTAAGTTTTACATCGCTTATACTCGAAATTATTTCGGAGAAAAAACTTCTATTTGTTGGGTCTTCTGGCTCCTCAAAGAGCTTACTATGTTGGTCGCAAAGCGCTGCAGATCTCATGTCACAAAGTCTAATTGTTCCTTTGCTACTACTATATACCAAGACGTTACATTCCGCTGGGTGAAATTCCGCAGCGGTAATGACTTCTGTTAGCTCCTCCATATTAGTTGGCTTAATGTCTACTATATCTGTATATCCCATTTAGGAAAGTTATGCATGTCTTATTGCCAAAGGATTTATATTCCAATGTATAAGTACAACAGGAATCAAAGACGAAAAGAAATAAATTATATAGAAAAAGGATACTAAAACTCTGGTCTGTGATCTCGAGGTGCCAAAGATTAATTCTAAGATCATCAGCACTGAGGTATGTTTCCTGATCACTGTTAACGCTTATACTGTTTATGTGATAGGTGTGCGCATTAGCAAATATTCTTCTTGGGGATGCTTCTACCATCAACTCCATGGGTTTTATGGTTGGTACCTATGTTACAACAAATAAGCAGATATTCAATATATGATATATTCTAATACCAAAGTTTCGCAATATTCTGTGTACTTTCTTTCAATGCATTATCTTCATACTATTATTGTATTCCAAATCATTTGTTAGATTATGCTTCTAAAAATATTTACATATATCACCCGGCAATATAATACAGACAAGAACTTATGTGATACTCACCCTTAAGGAAGTGATACAAGCAGGATCTCGAGCTGTACCATTATCTTCTCTTGTATTATACCCTTCTATCCTGATATCTCTTTCACTAACCTTCCACAATTTAATTGTTTTGTCGTTTGTGGAAAGTAGAAAATGCGCAGGATTTTTTCTTTTTAACCATCTAATTTTGTTTATTTTTTCTTCTATTTCTAGTGATTTCAGGTAATCGAATTCAGGTTCATGACTTTGGAAGGTGCTGTATACATTGTATTCACCTCTTCGAGGTATACTGTTTTTACTCTACACAAATATTATTAGTGTTAATAATTATTTAGCGTTAATACTTAGATATTAAAGATATATTAATGAATAATTTTTCCTCTATTTGAATATTCTAAATGTAATTGATAAATTGGTCATTCGTGAATGAAAAGTACTTGAGATATCTATTTCTAATATTCTGTTCAATGCTTAAGATTTTTCGAAAAACTGTGACATGTAATTTTTGAAAAAGAGAATTTTTCTCTATGGAAAATGTAAAACTTAATATATTAATCATAGAACAACGACATTAATATAAAATTTAATTTATCAGAAATATTAAAAATTAATTTTGACTTACAATGGGGTCTCTTTGAAAAATAACAACCCGTCCACCTTTATCCCCTGTTGCCAGCAGATCGCCATCGTGGTTAAATTCAACACACGAGATTATATCGGCTAGAGTATAACACATTACTGATAAACCATTGTAACCTAGGGTACAATGCTTAAAAGAATATATATTTAAAAAAGAATGAGGGGAGCAAAATAAAATGCATAGAGACACTTTATTTCGAAATAAACGATCATGCTTATGACAATAGAATAACAATTTTAGATTTATCTTACCTTCAGTGACATCGTCCTCCAATGTTCCTTTCACCTGCGAGAAACACCACTGTATGTCACCATTGCCTGAAACAAACAGATAAAAATGTCATACACTAATTATTAGAAACTAGACAGCAATGTGCAACGCTTCCAGAAATAAAATGATATTTATGATCTTGTCATTAGATCTTTAATTGCTGTTGCATGTATGTACTGTTGAGCCGAGCTATTAATGTATTTATAGAAAAATGTCATATCGTAAAATAGATCAACAACCGATATTGCTTATCGCTCGAATTACATCACGCGTCTTACACACGAAACAGGTAGATGTACAATGGAAAAAGACGCGCAAAAATTTACTCCGAAATCGTAGGGGCTTCTTCTTTTAAACGAACTATACGAATGGAGTACACATAATCGAATAAAAAACAAATACAAATCGATAAGAACGATAAGGAGAAAGGAACAGGATTAAACGTTGAAAATTACGCAGAGCATAAGCAAGCATAAAATATAAACGTGGACTGCCCAGAAACACAATAGCCAGGTCCCGAATAAAGACAAAGCAGTTTGAGGAAAAACAAAACGATGAACAAAAATTCATCTATAAAATAAAGAGAAGGAAGACACAAAAGAAATCGGAAGAAGTATTAGGAGAATAAAGGAAAAGCAAGCCCACTTGAAGTTCCGGCGTAATCCATCGTGCTCCTAGGCCGTAGCTGCCGCTGTCGTCGCCGGCGACGGCGACGGGTGCATTTGCACCGTGCCCGATAAGAATGTAAAGTGTGGGTACGAGGTTATTATATTTGTGGATGCGGAATTGACGAAGAAGAACTTTGCGTGCACTGCGAGCGCTGCGGATATACCCGTGAACCCGTGATTAGTATCTGGGTCAAGGTTCAGGTTGCCGCGGCGCGGCGCGACGAGGCGGCCAGCAGGAGCAACGCACTGTTGAGTTTACGACGTGAAGTACGGATACATGGTAGCAATGCAGATTATATCTGTCACTCACGGCGTTTACTTACCGGCCATCTCGCATACGAGACACTACGCAACCAGTGAGATTCGCAGCAGAGCTTACACCCGGTGCGAGCTCCAATACCGTGCACTAGTCCAGAGATACACGCGCGCGGCGCGCCACGCCGGCGACCAGGAACCAGAATACCTTCACGATTATTAACCACACTTCGCGTAATTCTTTATCATGTCACATATTCGTCCATCTAGTCCACCACTGTTACCTGAACGCGATCACCAACTTTCAATGGCGGAATTCACGAACGCATAACCGCACAACACTACTATGCCGTGACGTCACACCGCAGCCAGGTTTCGCTACTTCCACGGTAATCGCCATCTTGTATGCGAAAACCGATTGCACACGACGTGCAACGAAAAGCTCCGAGCATGACCGACTAACTAAGTGGCGCCAGCTGTGCCGCGCAAATTGAAATTGAAATGTAAAACCAAACACATTTGCTCGAAACGTAATTGACACTTTGGAATTGTAACTTAAAATAAATAGTGTACTTAACTTGAAATTTGACATACAGGTATAAAAGACAACTGCATTAGTAATGATAAGATATAAATAAGTACCAGATAATGTTAGTTGAACGCCAAGTTAATTCATACTAATTATACTATTCAGTTAGGAAAATTTACCCATAAGTTCTGTCAGCTTCTCGTGCAACTCCTCCAAAGAGGAAAACATAGATATACCACTGGATAAATGTGTAAAATTCTTGGCCGAGCGAAAGTTTGTCATCGACCGGTCCATTTTTAGCAAAGCTTTGACTGGCTTGGATACAAAAATTTCTTTCTACGATTTCTCTATTTGAACGGTGAAAGTTTAATGAAATTGAAAATTATGAGCTATCCAAGTTGTAATACATCACGCGCTTCTGGTGCACTCGAAAGCATGGAAGTCTAATAGATCTCGTCGATGCATTCTCGATATGATCCCGACATCCGGCCTGCATTGCATATCAATACACCTTTACCTTACCGCAGAGTGATCTTCAGTTACTTCAAGTTCAATAATTTACGATGAAGGAAAACTAAAAGAGAGCTGTCTCATTGCTTATTAACTTTAAATTAATTATTATAGTCAAGAAATTATCAATCACAGATGTGTTGATTATATAGTTTGTAATCACTTTAATTTCTGCAAACTCCTGATCTAAAACCTGAGTAAGGATCAATGATTTATGGAGAAACTGCATACAAGAATCGTTCACTTCTACACTGTATGAACCGGTCGATTTCAATGTATTCATTCAGCTGAACAATTAACTGAGATTCGAGTGCATTAAACAAATAGGCAAGACAAACGTTGTTTTTTACGGTGCAAAGGTTCGCGAATGAAACGACCGTCTCGTACTGGTACGAAAGTGCACGAGCACATAAGACGGACGAAACTCTCGTTGCCGAACATTGTTAGATAGTAGGTGTTAACGAGTTTGTTCTAACTAGCATATAGGGCTGGTACAGCGTTTACATGGGCACGATATTTGCTATGAGTCAAGTGCAAGTGTTTAAAAAAAAACAAAATCCAAACGGAAAACAAAATATGCATCACGTGTTTCCTTCAGTAAAAGATTTCCCGAGAACGTTATTGCGATCTAATTGTAGAATTTCTAGAGATTCACATTTTTATTCAGTCTGCACCGTCTACGGTGGTAACAGATTACCCACAGCGAGATTGTGAGTCACATGCATCGAATTTTGTCCTGATCCGTGAAAAATTGATGGAACTGATCGCGTAGTCGACATCACCGATGTTTCCTGCCCCCTTTTATATGTTTCGTAACTGAACGCTACTTCGGTCAAAGTGTCGACGATTTCAAAAACCTACCTGTACCTCGCACAAAGTTTTTCTACTTACAAACGTAATGCTCGTGATTGTTGCCGTTCGAGTTTATCTCGCTGTTTAACTTCTTTTCTTGACCGACGTCCTTGCCGTAACTAATGATGGATTTTCTGGTCCTGTTATGATTTTGTGAATTCATCCTCGATGACGATCCTCGTGAACCTTTTTGTTGAACTATATCGGTTACAATCACGACGGCATACTGTTATTGCTAGATGACATCGTGTCTCGTCGGGTTTACCCATCGACCGCTAAATGTAAACGATACTCGAATTGGTACGTAACGATGTATTTATGTGCGAAGAACGATTATCGACGATTGTGCCCAAAAAACGTTCGCGTCGGTAAAAACATTTCTTGCAAAGCTTTCATGGCATGTCATAAGTTGAGGACTTTTTGAAACGAATACAAAATGTACGCCTATAGGTTTCCGGTATCCGAGGTATCAAACGGCAGGTGCAACGGGAATGGTTCAATGCACGGTTCAAGTATGCATGCGAGTGCATTCCTCCCACGGGTAAATTTTTCCAACGATATTTCCATTCGTTGATTTGCTCGGGGATAAAACATTGTCCCGGGTCGTCAAGCATTTCGGGACAGGGAGAGGCGGATTGGTAAAGCCTGACAGAAGGGATGAAGCGAAAGAAAGGAATAGCAAGTGAGGTAAAAGGGGAAACAAAAGACAGAACTCACCGACTCTCTTGTTCACGGCAGTATTGATCATGGAACCAAGCTTGGTGAGGCTAGACTGCCTCATGATGTTGGAGGGGCTCTTCATCCGTTTGGTCGGTGGTACCGGAAGCGGGCCGGTCTTGGACCTTGCCAGGATGGCACCGTTCTGGCAGCTTCCGTTTGGGCTGGAGGCGGGGGGCCGCTGGGGCGGAGCCCCCCATAGACCCACAACCCCTGCGTGACGCGTGGTGATACTTTGCGAACTTCAACCCCTTTCCACCTGTTAATCTTGCTCCTATATCTAATCTGAACCTCCACTGTGCGTCAACGCCGCTGAAACAGTACAATGAACGTGTGCACGATTATTTCCCTATACACGCCCCGAAGTATTGGCAATCCACATTCAAAACTTTCGACGTCAATTTAATATTTGCACCTGTTGAACGGTTCGGTTCACCGTGTCTGCGATGCTGCGTAGCATTCCCGAGGGGCGGAAAGATGTTTCACGAGTGCTCGCATCGAACTTATCTCAATTCAAGTGCGATATCGCGTATGTAAGCATGTGTTTGCGGATACGCGAACACGTTCGATTGAAAGCGACGTGCGAGATCGCGGCCTCGTTGCGGTGTATATGTGCCGTAAAGAGGCTGCTGCTCTCACTTGCGAATGTGCAAATATTATCAGGGGATCGAAGAAAAGAAAGAAAAGCCGGCAACAGGTAGCGAAACGTGGGCAAAGTCATCCACGCGATACGAGGAAGGGATGCGCGAGTATGAACGCGCAGGTGTAAGAAAGAGTTCAGGGGTACGGATCGTTTTTTTTTTCCACATCTTCTTTACAATCGTGTCGGCTGTGCTAACATTATTATTGACGCCAGACACAAGTGTCAAGTAGGGACGCAGAGAATGCGTGCAAGCGGGCGTGTAACTTGCGCAAAGATCTGAAATGCAAATGCAACCTTGCCCGAAAGAACACGGGAGTAGGCGCGCGGAGAGATGACACGGTGTGCAGATTCGCGACACCGAAGGCAATGTGTGCAAGTAATTAGCTGGCCTCGGATAAGTGACGTGCTGCTACTAATCTCCGCGTTATGTCGTTGAGATTACTATTAGACCGGCCTCCTGTGTCAATCTTCTACGTCACGCAGCCCATTAATCCGACGAAATCGGCAAACAGCCCCTCCTATCGTCCCGGGGCTCGTGGAAATTGAAATTTACAGCCACCGACAAATTCGCGACGAATTTACACCGGCTTCGTAAACCAGAACAACACCTGGACGCTTCTTACATCGGGCAAAAGAAGCGTAAGGGCTGCACTCGGCAACGAGGAAAGCACAGGTGTCGTATAAACTAGGACATAATCGGATTATATTCTATGGAGCTTGATACGCGCGGCTAGTGATCGCATCGTTTGTACCTGCCGGCATATTTACTGTGCGTCAAGTTTGTACGATGAATTTGCTCACGCGGTTGCAGCATTTAAGGCGCGGTAAAACAGTTTAGCCGCGATGACGTACGCGTGTGCGCAGCGTGGAATGCAATACCTTTGTGATGCACTAATGAGTTTTCCGTTAATGAGGCAACGAGTGGCACGTGCAGTTAAACAATCAAGGCAATTTTGCGTCGCCTCGATGAGCTGTTGAGTACCGTTCGAATTCGTGAATTCCTTAGCACGAAAATTGTCGCGCGACCGATATTGCGCGTTTGATGCAGAGGTACTGCCTGTGTACCGGGACGAACGCAGCGGAATTGATGTGCCATCAGGAATGGAGCAAGGTTAAATCTTTACCGCTAATCGCTACTGCCGGTTAATCTTGCAATTTAAATGCGCTTAAGGTCATCGGGCCAATCTACGAGTGGATCAAATTCTCGTACTAAACGATCCTCCCCTCAATTTTCTAGGATAGTTGTCGGAACGTTGACATTTATCCCGATGAAAAGAATGGCGTTAATTTCATTTGAAGGGACAACAATATTTCAACTGACTTACAAGGGAGACGATTTTTCGCGAGAATGTAGCGAGTTCCCTTTGCCGTGTCTAGAAGGGTGTCTCGCAACTATGGATTTTGCGAGGACGAGCAAGGAGGGTGGCCGTAGACGGACAGCAGTTTGTTAAAATGGTGGACTGTACATTCCACACTGGCAGAAGGTCCCTGGCGTTTAGCCAGCGAATTTCCCGACTGGTTCTTAAGTTCGAAATTCATTCCTGTTTGAAAAAGAAACAAGCAGCATCCCTCGGTTCGACGCACCTACTTAGAGTGCGTTCCAGACAATAAGGATCGATGACCGACACGTTACCAGAACTCGCTGCACAAGCAATGCCCAAATTTTCAATTGCGATTCCTCGGATACATTCGACTCGTCTTCCACGAATGAAAATCGATTCTCTGTCGAAACATTAATTCGCGAGGCAAAAGCTAATTAATAATACAACGTTTATGAATCAATGAAATTCTGGGGATATCATTTGATCTGAATACTAAACAGCCTCCATTAATGCAGCGCCGTGACTTTTACCTGCGCAATTGTAAGGAACACCAAATTGTCGCAGAACAATGGGGGTACCTTCCACGCTGGGTGGTCTCCGATTTCAAGGAAATTACCATGCCGGTATAAACGTGATTACCACATAGGCATTATTATTCTCGTCGGGTTAAACGTATACGCCCCTCGTCCTCGCAGAAGGAGCAACCCTGAGAAAGTGGAGGCTACTAGATAGACGATTTTTTACACGTCGCGCGTACGGCTCGCTAACAATTTTCATTTGCACATCGAATTGTCGCGCGATATACCGGGATTCATAATCTGTTATGCGTTGACGCGGCTCCGCGAACGATTCGCTAATATTTCGTTTCATTTTCAATGGCATTTAATATCCGCACACTAGGCAGAACGCGGCGGGCATGTTGCACAGCGGAAGAAACACGCATATATTAAAAAATAACGAGGATGGCGAGGGAACCCCGAGGCCAGCAGACATGAACGTCCTTCTAAAATAGTGGGTCAACGCTCAATGTTAAAGGGATCATATAAGCGTTCCAGTAGGCCATCCCGATGAATCCGTACAAGATGGGTGCGCGTTTTTGTAGGTTTTCAACGGGCATGCACGATCGTGACGCGTCTTCCGGATGTTGCTTGGCCCCACAGTTTCCCACGAGATATAATTTCGATTAATTAACATTAAGTACGCTCGGCGAACAATGTCAACGGGATGAAAATTTAAATCGTTGCCACAAACGTTAATTACGTTTCCACCGCGGTAATCTCTCAACTATTGTCACGATATCAGACGTGTTTCCGTGTCTCCACGGGTGAAAGTTTCAGTGTTTCTCACTCGTTGGCCCTTCAGTTCTCGGAGCAGTCGGTAACAGCATCTTGGTACACGGCGAAGTTAAATCGAGAATGGAGAAGTGTACGCGTATGACAGGGATGAAGCGGGTTATTCAATTGACGGAAATTCGCGACAGGACTGTGGACATAATCCTATCTTTATGAATAAAAGCTTTTAGAGTGTGTACACCGTCGTTGCTGACGATGACATTTACCCGTTAATCCCGTTTGATAATTGACATAAATTAGTGATTGAAAACGTTGTCTCCTCTTTTTATATAGAGCCCAAAAAAAAGGAAAAAAGATAGAGGGCCGAGGTAGCTGTTGGGAAAAGTAAACTGATGATTCTACAGTTACCTATCGACGCTAATTTGCGGCAGGATGTAAATTTATCCCGAAGGTTCGCCGGTTAATAAACGCCTATCGGAGAACGAGTCCATCTTCGGTTAACCTGATTTCAGCATTGTCGTTGCAAAGGAAAAAAAGGCCAGCAAAGAAGACTCGCGAGTTCGATAGATGATCGCGAAACGACCGAGACGTCCGTGTGGGTGGCTTTTATTTTTCGGCTGACGCTTGTTAGTGTTCACAGCTAACGCTTATATATTACACAGAGGGATGGGCTTCAGCGCTGTCAGCGAAGTAAGAGGCCCGACGCTTCTGCCAGTTGCTCTACAAGCCGGTGGCCTAGATAATTCGAGTGGTAGGTCTTGTTCTACGGTACTTAAGTGCCGTCTACGTTTCTGCAACCATGGTATAAATACTCCGTAAAGGCTTCCACAAATTTTCTTTTCAACTGGCGATCTTTTCTGCGAGCCGACGGTTGTCAGGATACAGTTTGGAGATGGCCCGATATGTACTTAAAACATTCATTCCCCATACATATAATTGGACGTAATCGTCGAATTTCCATTACCATCAATTCAATTGAAATTCCAAGCGATCTCTGCCCCCGCAAACTCGTTGTACACGTGTAACTCGAAGGGCAGTGAAATATTTACGACTATCGATATTCGTGTCTTCGTGTATGCATAGAGACTGCGGGCGTACCGTTCGGCGTTTGCCTTGATTAAAAAGTTCCTCGATTTGTGTCCCGGGACAGAGCGTATTGGGAGTTCATGTTCATATGCTAGCCAGATGCACATAGACGTAAGTCCGCCCTGCAGATTAATTGTGTGTCGAATGATCTTTGAGACGTTACTTCACTTAAACGGGAATATCCTGAAATTTCTCCTACTACCATGGTGTACAAGTTGCCGATACCTCTAAACGGGAAATTGAACGCGTAGGTGTCATTGTGCACCAGACACTGATGCTGTCAACGAACTAATTGTAAGCGAATTAGTCTGCTGCCAATTACCACGCAAGCTCCTGACCCAGATACTTCGAGTGGTGTACGCAGGTACGCGGCACGTATCGCACGAAGCGCATTAAATGAGTAAAATGAAAAGAAAAGGGTGAAAGAGGAAAAGAAAAGTTCTCGTTCATGTACAGTAAACTAAAACCGCTTAGTAATTTCGACAAATTCTGGATTCTCGAGTGCAACCACTATTTACAGACTCTGCGGCAACGAATCTCTTAATCAACGTCACTTTGCAAAGTAAAGGGGACTTACTGTGACGCATTTTTATCATAACAATCTCGACGAAGAAGTTTCGTTCCTAGAATTTTTCGCCGTTGCATAGGCGGATACTAGTAAAGGGCTGAAGGACGATCATTTTTCCAGATCGAAAGATACATATAATATGTGTTGCTGCAGCGTCGGAAGAATCGTTGTGAACGATGAGCGGCTGCGGGCATATCGACTGGAAGAAGAAAGAGTACGGACGAATAGAAAAGAGAATAACAGGTGGGTCGTGAGTAGGACTATGGAGGGTAGAACATCTGTCCGCTTGGTAACGAAGCGATTAACGTGCAGCTCGACGACGAAGGCGAATAGTTCGTTGTCAGCAGCTGACGTTACACCGATGACACAGGTAAAGAGTGAGTCTCGAGATCGAGGGTTGATAGAACTTTTGCGAGCTTTCCAGAGATTTCTAGTGGCCTTCCGTCTGAAGATGTGTCTGTCTATCTTCGGCCTACCGTATTACACGCCAACTCGCCTTCGACATCGAGATAGGAACAGCTCAGACAGGAAGGGAGAGAAAGAGAGAGAGAGAGGGAGAGAGGACCTTTCGGATCAATAGGTCGTGGCTTTATTGACTCGCGAAAGCGCGTGCCAAAGAAACGCAACGCCGCTTTGCAGTGGTTAATACACGTCCCCAGCAATTATCTAGCACCCCGGGCAAACAACACTCTTGTCCCTTTCATTTAATCTAGTCGTAACAGAGTTGTATGTGGTAAAACTGTACCTATTGTTAAATGCTCCCACCGTCACACTGAGCCGAGTCGCGCTAATTGCTGGACTGTTTGCGTGAATATAATGAACAATGCGAAGTAGAAGCTGAGAGCATTTCGATGAAGGCTTTCACATTTCGCAGAATCCCCCGCCCCCTTCATTAGAGAACGTCTACGTTCTTTCCTATGACAAATCCCATTTTATAAAGAACCCATGGATTAATTTAAATTTCACAAGCTTCGCTGTTCCCATTTAGCTCAGCCCTTCAGCCTGGTTCGCTCATGGGACACCAGCAATAGAAAACAATAGTTTACAATAGACGTTACTCAGGCAGAGAATAAAGATACGGCGCCAACAATGGCAACGCGCTAAACGGAAGAAAGATATTTCAATTCTTCCCCGTGTATTAAACTTGGCAGGCTGCAATAAGTTAGCAAATCGCCGCGTCGCGTCTGCTTGTTTTTATTTCAACGTGCTGTGACGTGTCCCTGCTATGCACAGTCACGCGAAATTTTAACGTTAAGCCCTTCCGCGTGTTAAGATCGTGATAAACGCTTACGAATGTCGGCCGGGAGGGAAGACCGCCGACTCTAGAAGATGCACCCGTGGCCGTGAAACGATACGTTCAGAAACGAGCGTGGAAGCTTCGCCGCGTGCAAAGCGAACTCGTTCGCCGTCTTCCGTCTGTTTGTCCCAGTCCTGATCATCTTTGATAGGCGGTTGAAACTGGCTTTCAATGATTCCACTAAAAGGCAGAGCAAATTGTGCAATTGCCCTATTACGCAACCCTCGAACGCTAAGCGAAACCGAACACGTATGTGCGTACATGTTAAATATCAACCACCATTGACTGAACTGTGACAAATTTATAAAGTATCATTCTCGAACCTCGGTCTATTGACAGAACAATGAAGTTTACCCGTGTTGAACAGCTGAAGCACTTTATGCCTCTAACTTTCCCGTCGAAACCAAACTAAACGCGCAAACATCGTTAAAACGCGGTAACTAATTACCAAGGGGACGCGCGCGTCATTTATGCATGAATATGGCAATCAAACCGTGCAAAATACATTTCGGAAAGACAAATTTGAATGTCCGTGATACGTCTCCACTCCATTTCCAAATTCTGCCCCTTTACGCAGCACCGTTACCTGTACCTTTTGGAGCATCGATTTCTGCCCGTCGAAAGTTTCGCAATCGGGTCGCCTTTGAGGTAATTCGTCGCCTTCGTCGCGAAAAGTGCGTTCGACGAGGGTAAACTATCTGAAAGTGTGCACGGATATCGAAATCGACCACGACACGACCAGTGGGTCAAGGAGAGCATCGAATACATTCGGAATTCAATTCGAATCCGAGAGCTAGGTATGCGTTATAGCCCACGCGGACGAGCAAGAATGCGCGACGCTGGTCACGAAAATAATTACGATTCACCGTCCGATAGTTTGGCCGACGTTTCGTGGATTTTCCGCGTTTGTCAATTGAAGTCAACATCCGATTGCCAGCGAGTAGTTTCTGGCATCGGCAGTTCGCAGCCGTGAAACGAGTCGAAAACGGAAACAACGGCATTGAAAATATGTTCATTCAAAAAGAGCGGCCCGTATAAAACGGCGCGCGTGCCGGCGCATAAATTTTTACGATCGACCGTCACGTTTCCACGCAACGCCGGCCGCTTCGGAAGCTCGTTCCTCCATCGTTGCGCGATCATTTCCGAAAAATTACATTCACGCCGTGTACTTCGTATTTAGAGCTTATTACGAAACTTTGCCGCGAAGTTATCGAAAACCGGGACTCTCTCTCGGCTCGGCCCGCATTTACCGCGAACAGAGCGCGGTTCATTTGCAGCCTTGTTGCACAATCAATCGCAGGCACGCGCGTGCGATGAAAACGCGATATCGTGTTTAGATTATCGGAGCTCGAGATTGAAAACACGTGCCCTTAAGCGTAAGGTAAACGGGCCCCGTCGGCGAGGACGCGACGAAGAGAGTAAAGTGGAGACCTGTTCCTACCGTTTCGTATCGTTGCGATTGCCAATAATAAGCAGCGCGTGCCATGATTCGTAGTGTTACCGTTAATGAGGGATTCGAAGAACCGATCGCAAGGCTGACGACAGGTAGATTTAGTACTGACACAATCGGAATTCGCGCGAAGCAATTGGTACCAAGGCCCGCTTTGCCTCCAGAGTTAACAAACTGCTTAGAAGAGTTTATCGGCCACTCGGATAATCGGAAAGTTTGTATTCCGCAGCACGAGCTGCGATAATGTTTCGCGAATGTACGATATTTGCATACAGCTCGCAAAACGCAAGCGAAATACGAGCGAGAGGAGCAACGCGTGGGGATAACAAACGAACGCGTCGTAAAGCTTTAAAAATTCACCACTCTCCTCCTTGCTCTTCCCGGCGAATAGATTAAATTCTTCCTATTTATTCAGAGAAATAGCGTTATTTTATTCCACGCGCAATATCGCGCGGAAGAGTAAGATGGTACTGAGCGTCCCTTCCCCGCTGACGTTATTTCCGACCGCCGTTTTACACAGGGATTTAATTAGACAATTGAAGAAGGAACGCGATGCTCGTGCATAACATATCCAATCCGGGACGCCGCGACGCTTCTTCGCGTTTATCTCCCCTTGAACGAAATGTGTACTGGGATCATAAACGAGCCGGCACGTTCAACACGAAAATCGTACAAAAGCCGGAGACAAAGCGTACGTTTCGTAGGAACTCGATGAAAACGCAGACTCTACGTTTTCGTATCTAGGCGCAACTGTTGTACCGAGGTATCGCAAAGAGAAGAAAAAGAACGCTCCTCCCCACACCCCTGTTGCACTTTACAAACGAAGGCTTTTACGCCTAATACCCTGCTTCTTCTTCTTTTTTCCTCCTATTTCTTTTCGCGTAGCCCCTCTGTGCCTTTCTTCTGTGTCGAAACTAGCGAACCCGAACATACCCCGCATTTGCAACGATTCCTCTCTTACTACGTCCGTCCGCTCCGAAACCGATCGATGATCCTTTATCGTGGAAAAGAAGACACGGCACGGCTGATGAAAGCAGCTTCTTCGTATTTCGCGTACGAATCGCGCCGGCTACTTACGGAAAAGCTTCAACGTAAGGCGAGTAACGTGCAGCACGTTTTACGCTCGATTCATTGTACGTATAATACTTGGCGCGAGAGGTAACGAGCTGCGATAAAATACCGCTTTTCGAAACGAGCCAGTAACTCTGGCCGTCGGTTTCTATTTACAAATTCGCGTCTTGGATATCTCTCCTGGCTTGCATCATTGAAAATTCGCTGGTTCATTCATGGGACCGCTCGCAGAGGTAAAAGGAGTTTTGCCTCCATAGTCTGAATTTCGATTATTTTTAACGCGCACTTTCAACCAGACAACTCGCCGCGTTTTTATTGCCCCAGTATATTAAAGCTGTCATCGAGCCCGTGCTCCGTGGAAGGCCGTTAAAAAATAAAATAAGATAAAATAGTAATGGCAGGGAAATAGAAAACCGAGAGGAGAAACGAAACCCATACCGACGAAGACTTACGATACACTATTGCGCGGCCTCGTAAATTCGCAACTGTCCCGCTAAATATAAAACTCTTTTGGCGAGCTGGCGAAACGATTTTAAACGCGCTACCATCTGACCACTTGTTGTCGTAATCAATCTTTCGTTTTTTTTTAAACGCCACATTTATTCCCTTCGTGCTTTCTTTCCACGGGCGAACCGTCCTTGACTTGAAATACGCCTGGCCGGTGCGAGGGGGGGAAGGCTCATGATATCTGCGCGTTCCGCATCGTAATAGGATCGAGATAATCCTCGTTGTTCATTTTCGAACTGGTCGTTATAATTGACAGCGTTACGTAAAACAGAAGAACAATCGAAACGGAAATAATCGAGGCAGATACGAGGGCGCGCTCGCCTTTCGCAATCGTCCGATCGAATTCCATTATCAATTGATTTTCGCATTAACGTCCGTATCTCCCATATTCCTTTTCGCGAAGGACCCAGCGTGGCATTTATTCCCTCCTCCCCGTTACGTCGCGACCCGTCTCGTGGAAACGGATCGAAGCGCCTTGGCGCCAGCAACCGGTGCCACACCACGGCGAAAAATAACGTGAAAATTTCGCGCGTCTCCGGGTTCCAACGACCCGTAAATTCGTTTCATTGTGACGGCCCTTATCGCGAGAATTATGCCGACGGCGCAAGCATTGTTCGGTACCTCCCTTCAGCCTTTATATTCCCCATTTTCGCCCCGCATAATTACCACCCTGCCAGGGGTGATCTGAACGGTAGGAGCTTCGCAGCCGATACGGCGGCGTTGGCATTTCAAATTCTTCGCCCGCCGAATTCCGCCGAAAATACAATAATTAGCCCTCGGACGGTGCGCTCCGAGAGATTAAGAATACTCCGCGACGGAGCAAACGGTGTTATTATATTTGGTTGGGGAGCAACGTGTGTGTACGCCAACGTGGCGCAGCTTCTTGTCAACTGAGAGATCCATTAGGGTAAAACGTGCTCGTAGGCTGACCAAGTGGTTGCCCGAAAATAGAGAACGCCCGTTTATTTCGGTCCTAGTTGTTTCAAGGTGAAAGGCCGTGACCACAAGAATTCCTTGCTCTCTTTCTTGGAGAGCACACACACTTGGGCTCGCTTTATCTTGCCCACATCCTCGACTTTCGTCAATGAGCAAATAAATGAAAGGAAGTACATCACGGTTCCTTTTTCTCCGTTTGCTTGTCCGGCTATCGTTGACGTAATCGACTGCAGAATACGGCACGCGGATATATATTTAAGCTCCTTCGTGCCCCTGTTGTTTAAAGGGCGCGCGGCCGATTCTAACGTCAATTAGCGTAATTGCATTTTTTTATACACCTTATAGTCATTATCTTCTTTCACTTCAATTCGCGAACCCGATTCTATCGCGTTAACGTAGACTCGCAGAACTAATTGCGACGAATGTACGACAGATCGATTAAAGTAGGTGTTCCACGAAACCGTCCAACGCCGCGGGGAAAGTGAACGCTGTACAGGTGCGATCAATTACACGTAGATATAAATTGATGCCGCAGTTCACAATCGGCGAGCAAAGGGTGCAGCTGTACAGACGGCCCGTTCGTAAACGTGAAATGTGGAAAAGAGGAAAATGAAGGGGGTTACGGGCGAGGGTCTTGGCCGCTGGGTGCTTTATCCAGGCGGAGGGAAAACTGATATCAGCGTCGAACCGGATCGAATTCCATTAACATAGCAATCCGTTAATGGCACCGAGAAGCATCGTATAAATTTATGAAAGTTCAGAGGTACACAGTTAACGAGGATTCGATTATATCCACGTTCATTCTGTTTCAGTGAATAATTTTACTCAGGGGTGGAGATTGTCAAACAAAAGATCGTTCAATTTGCAGGAACATTGGACTTCCAATAATAGACGAAGAAAATGATGAACGGGTTGGTAGAAAATATATTCGTCGCTAAAAGGTTAATTGAATAGGCGTTAACGCAATTAAAAGCACCCGTGCAAAGGTAGCCGTGTACGGGACATTTGCGAGAGGAACACCGACGTTGTCTCGTGGTCAAGAAGTAGAAGAGGCACATTTATCGCCCAATAGAAAGCGACTGCCATTCTCCAACTACCCATATGCTGGCGCATTTTTTCGCCAGCTGAATCGAAAATCGTTCGAACAAATTCTAGGTCGGAGGATGTGGACGAGGGTGTGAACTGCGGGACCGCGTTCGATTCGCGTGAACCGTTGCGGCACAATCGAAAAACGACTTGCTTCGAAAATGATGAAAAACGACTTCTATTGCTTTAACCGCAAAATTCCGGTGTCCCCTCGCTCCCTAAGCATCGATGTTTTCTCACTGTGTCGCGAAGACAATGGCGAAACAATTGTTCTACGAGACGAGGCTGCGTTCTCAGAGCAGCGTCGGGGGACGTATAATTTTCTCCGAGAAAGAAGAACTCCTCGCGATAAGATCTGTGGAACCAAACGAGTGGACCACGGTTCTCTGTCGCGTCCCGCTATTCCATTGGCGAGACGAAACTGAAAGGTTTCGCATGAAACGTGGACCGTATCGTGGTGCATTGAAAAAATGCAGTTGGAAGAAAAAACTTTCTGCTCGAAAGTTGGCCCGCAGCCATTCCAAGACTGGCAACTCCGAGCCGTAAATATTTAAACGTCATTGAACTTCTCGCTGCATGAGCCTGGCCAGTTAAGCCGATGTCGCGTCGAAGAGTTGCACAGCGGCCAGTTAACGAAAGGTCTGTTTAATAGCTCGATCCCTCGTTGCCGTACGACGAGTTCAGAATCGATTGAAATGCGCTTCGCGGCATAGCTTTATCGAGGCATCGGAGAAATTCGAAAGCTCTCGTGCCACCGAGTCGGCCTTTGCGACTAAAAGCGAGGCTTTCCCGCGATTTCTAAATATTTCCAAGGTACATATCTGTTTCCATTAGCCGTGCTTTCGAAGAGACGTTCGATCGATCGACTGAAGCATACGGTCGAGAACCGAGAACCTCTACGGAGTAGGTCAAATGCAATTGCGGGGAAACTAAGACGCGGGCAACCTCTCTCGCAAAATGCACCGAAAGGGTAATGAGAAGATGCGGAAGATTCAACCAGTCGCATCGGACCGTCCACGGATTATTATACAGTTCATATTAATCTCCAAGAAGTGCGGCTAGTTGGCAGGTTTCGCATTTTTTTTTTCAGCGCACAGCGCACAGATAACTCTCTTGCCATTTGCAAATGGGCACGTGCGTTTAGAGCTCGGGGCGAAGTAATCGGTCGCTCGGTTTTCATTTAAAATCTACGTGTTCGATAGAGGATTGCCTGCACGTCGTCCAGCGTGACGGTATCTATCGCGAACAAACGAACAAGGCGTAAACGAAAAAGTTGGTTCGTCAGCTGGTAAGGAAACGCCGATAACAGCATTAACAGGTATAAGTATACCGCTGTAACAGGATACACAAGATGCTGAAACGCGCATCGAAACGTGATTGCCGACTGTCATGCTGCTGCAATTTATAGCGCGGTCGGATTGTTTATTTCCTAAACGTGCAGAAAGTTTCCAAGTGTCGGGGAGGGGGCTAAATATAAAACGCGTACACGCACCAGTGCAAGTGCAAACCCGATGGCGCGTAGAGGCCCCGCAATGTAGATCGCCTTAACAATGTGTAATCGATGATACGCGTTACGTCGATGCGAGGGATTCGCCTGGCGAACACTCGAAGAAAGGAACGGTTCGTTGAACCACCCAACGCGTCACTACACGGGGAACAGTTTTTTTTTGCCAGAAAATCGATGCGAATTATAGGTTGCGTAAAAGCCATTGAAATTAAAAATAAAGTTCCCTTTGTGCATAGACCTTTGAATCGATCGGCTGTCACGCCCGGAGAGAGAAAAAAAATGACAGGCGGACCGGCGAGGAAATAATATTTCACCCGTTTTTTGAATTCGATGGTTTCGTCATTTCCATAGAAAATCACGCGGGAGCTATAGGGCACTATGAAAATCAGCAGATAGTAGCGATGGGCTTTGTGCTTTGTAGCGCGAGGCTTCTATGCATTTATCTGGCAGATCAAAAAGTTCCTCATTACGTTCTATCATCTATATACCTCTCGTGAACCGCGACGGAATTAATAAACGCTGGAGGAAGAACATCCCCCCTTCAAAATGAAATGCGAACAATACATTCGGAACAGAAATGGAAGAATTATTGTAATGGGTATGCCTAGAAATCGGTCAATGCCGTTTCGGGCAAAAGAATGTTACTCCACTCGGATTCACAGAAAGCATCAACCCTTTCGTATAATTTATCGTTCGCAGCTGCAAACTGCATTCATGTGCGCCAGACTTGGGCGCTTTCTTATCTAGCTAAAATCTCATTTCTCCCGTGTGTCTAAAGAATTGGCAATCTGCGAAGATAACGCGATGATTACCTTACGTGCACGTAAGAGGACCATTGAAATCCTAACATAATTTTCATGCAACGATGACAATGATAAAACGATGCATCGCGGACGGTGATCCGCAATTGCGACTGTATTTTGCTCGCACAAAATACATACGCATTAAATACGCACGGCAGGTGTACATAAGATGCAAGGTGTAACGAAACGATCTGCCGAATCATGCCGACATTACTTGCTAAAATAGATTAAGTACTATCAAGGAGATCGATGCATTCGACGCGTAGTAACGGCGACACTAATTTAAAGCCCGTAGAAAGTGCAACGTCGCAAATAACGCGTACGCCTTTTACTCCAAAAACAACAAAAATAAAATAAAGTCCGGAATAAACTCCGGAAATCAAAGCGGACAATTCTTTTCTTATTTCAAAGTGATTTTTACCTCGTCGTTGGAAAATTTGGTCTCCACTTACAATTGACAGAAAGTTGCGTCGATAAGGCTACCAAGCAGCTCGCTGAACGATACCAGATCCCCAAAGAGAGCAGGTGCGATGTCAAGCGAATATGCAAAAGTACAAACGTAGTGCACTCTCGATAAGCGTTGTGGGTAATGCCAGGAGTAACAACGCGTCGTCACGACCACTGTCTAAAGCACGAGGGCAAGTAGTCTTCCGTACACCGCGTACGCACGCAAGCACGCACGCATGTATGTACGTACGAATATACTCGTGCAGAGGACTCCTTAAGAAATCAACTTACACAGATATGCGGCGAACGCGACACACCACCGCTTGATCGTATACACACCACGTATCGTGGTTGCGACTGTCGAACGGTGACAGCCATCCGGCACTGTCTTACGCCAACTGATGTTTACCACTGATGCGCACTGTCGCGTCGTCCCTCGAAGCCGACAGCTTGGGACAAGCAGCACACCGGGAACCAGCGAGCCTCCCGAGTGCAACAGTTGCTTGACCGGGGCGCCGCGCAATGTCGACTCCGGCTATTAACGCTATCCCATACTTCTGAACGCGGTCGATAAACAGAAATGAAGATATTTTTAGCAAACGGCAAGGGAAACCATGGCGGCATTATGAATATTATGAAATGATATACGAAAAGTGGATACTTTGTTCTAGGATCTGTTACAAAAAAGAAAAAAAAGAATTATGTGCTGAGCATTTCTGAACACTGACCTTTAGAATAAAGTACCGACATGTAGCTCTCGTGCAAATAATTGCAGCTGTATTTTCAATAAAAGAATGTTATGTCGCAGTAACATGTATCACAGAGTTTTTCACCATTTATTTACGATGAAGTTTAATTGATTTTTGGGTATCGGATTGATATTGTCGCGGTTGTCGCAACTGCGGCTGCCGGCCGTTAAAGTTTGCGAGTGATAAGCTTCTATTAAGCAAACTTCTTCGTACAAATCTTCTGCAGACATTTCCACGATAAGCGCGCACTCGTTTAGTAACCAACGAAAAGTTCTTGGCAATGCTCTCTCAAATACAGCGAAATTTGACGATTTTACGCGACTAAAGATGCAGTGGTACATCCAATAGTCTTTGTAGGGTCTAAAAAATCGATGCCTCTCGGTGGTTGTACCACTTTTCCTATTATCTTCAGGTACAAGAGTGTCATTGAATTCGTTAAGAAATGAAATATCGCTCGTATTGAGATATTCGTCTAAATCCACAAAACCATTTTTTGCATACGTATCATCACAGTCAATGTCGCTAATATTTATATCATCATTTCCGAATATGTCTCTTCCTGCTATATTTTCAACATCAATATATGCATCACTTATCATACTTGTTTGAGTACTGGTTTGACAATTTATTATATTCTCCTTTGCGGCAAGGCGATCATGATGACTCTTAATAATTTGAATAGGTGTAGCGGTTACTCCCTTAATAAATTGACCCTTACTATTACGCCTAAGTTGCACTTTCGCCTTCTTAAACTGTAAATTATCCATTGTGTCCATTTTATAAATAGATTCTCTTTCTGCGAGCGATAAGCGTAAGTTGTATTTATCACAGAATTTATTTCCCAGCATTATGGTTCCTTTGTTATCATTAATGATAAAGTCCGAATTTTCCCCGCCACTTTCGGTATCGCTATCCATGGGAATTGCTAATCTTCCGTTCGGCGTAGTTTCAGTAAATGTAAAATCTTCTACTATACTGTTGGTTTCCAAATTTTTCGCTTTGCTTTGTATATCATCGTAATTCTGTTTTTTAGCGATATCGAGCTTAACGAAACATGGTAGATTAGAATGTAAATATTCATTTAAGCTTACATTTTCATTTACGTCCTGAGCCTTTGAATCACTTTGCACATCGACGGACTCTTTTAATTCTTCAACACTTGGCATTCTATGTCGTTCAAATGGAAGTACATTTTTCTCAAGAAAATGTAAACTCGAATCGAACGTTTCTAATACGAAGTTGCATTGCATTGCAAGTTCTACGAAACTAAAAACAATATTAAAACGTTTTCACTTGTGTCTGATAAAAAAAAAAAGATCATTTGTGTAAATACTTACGAGTCTGGTTTTGTCATGTATCCAACTTTTGTGCGGCTAAAATCGTATTTCGCTATTCTAGGAATATCACAGAGTGGATGATTTAATAAATGTTCGAAATACGAATGTAGTGGCGTTAGAGACGGAGGAAATATATCCATCGCTTTTGATGAAACATCGTCGATATTTAAGTCATTTACGTGTCTTGCCATAGCATTCGCAAGTT
Organism: Nomada fucata; assembly: GCA_948146005.1. NCBI lineage: Eukaryota > Metazoa > Arthropoda > Insecta > Hymenoptera > Apidae > Nomada > Nomada fucata. The sequence continues at coordinate 7,305,001 of OX411281.1, forward strand.
CCTCTGGCAAACAATTTTTTGAATTCTTTTCATCAGATTCGCATCTATTTGACTTTGATGTTACAAATTCGAAAAATTTCATGTACAAATCATCGATCCCATCTGACTCCGGACTGTATTTCATTTTTGTTGGAAAATGTGCATGCACTAAAATTGTCTTTCTACATTCGATGTATCTTTGCCATTCGCGGAAACTAAAAAGCTTTTCGTTCAGTAGCCTGCGATCAATAGCTACGCTGAAATAAGAAAAGAATAAAATAAATTATGATAACAAAATAATTGCAGAAAATTAACACAGTTCACGCGGTATGAAAATTACAATTTGGAACGGGCATTTGCATTTATAATTATTCCTTTTATCGTTGTTATACGGTTCTCTCTTTTCTTCGTATAATCTTGCTCCGTATGTGATTAAATCATTCTCAATTACTGCGTATGGCATTTTATTGGAAGTGAAATACGTTGCCCAACGACCATTTGATTGAAGTACAATGCCCCCACCAACTTGTTCATATTTTTTTAGCATATAATCAAAATGTTTGTGTAAAGCTTCCTCGCTCGCAAGATTGCGTTCAATATCTTCTACTATTTCGCGTGCTAATCCTAGTTTTATTATAGACTCGCCATGCCCTGTTAAAGAGCAACCTACACGCCTAGTAGCATAGGTTCCACAACCCAAAATGGGAGTATCTCCTACCCTCCCTACCAATTTTTTATTTAAACCACCTGTCGTTGTTCCAGCAGCTATACTATATCCATCGTATGCTACACAGCCGACAGTGCCAAAACTATCTATAAAAAATAATTGCATGAATGAAAAGATATTTATTTTTTAATGCGATCCAAAGTGTAATTTCAATTACTGCTTAATATATGGAAGTCCGATAAACTTTCATCGTCGATGCTCGTTTCTAATGATCCCTTTTCTTCTCTATTGAATGCTACACGTGCAGCGGGTGCAACCATATTTCCCTCTGATAATAAACTTATGTTTGCATGTTCTGCCAAACTTTTTGCGCCATTGCCCACAAAGACTGAATTGGGGAAATTATTCATGACATACTTTGCAAGTGTTATAGGATGTTCTACATCTGAAAGGGCTGCTACTGATCCACATTTAAACGACATTCCGTCCATTATACTGGCATCCATCTGTACCTTTTCTAAGTTTAGAATACGACTATATTCATATGAAATGTAATCTCTTATTTTTTCTCTTTTTTATTTACGATTTTGAAAATTTATAAGAAATACCTATCTCATTTAACACGGATCCGTAACCAGAATTAAAGAATTCATCACACTCTAGCCACCAAAGGGCGCTCTCTACAGCATCCACTGAAGTTTCGCCGCTTATTAATTTTTTGTAGCCATTTATTGCTGCTTTTTTGCAAGCTGTCATTTTTTCTATAACTATGGACTCGCTAAAGTTTCCCGCCCCACCATGCACAATTATACATGGGACATTGCTTTCGTAACATTTACATTCTCCCACCCCAACTTCCCTCTGTCTTTTAGCTACCATATCACCACCACAGATGGTGTGTTCATTATCCATTTTCCCTTCAAGGGAAACGGTTATTGTTTGTAGTTACAATAAATTACATTTGTAGATTTTGAGGTTCAAAACATAAAATAACATGTGTGCTAGATATTCATTTCTTTTCACATACCTGTTAATTTTCTCTGCAACCCTACTAATTTCATATTCAGTTATACCATCTAAGCCAAGCAAAATTTTCAGCACCACGATAATAAACGATATTGCTCGTCCTTCATAGTTTGGTACACATGATTTTGTTCCATCAAATGGCATTTTAGGAGGTGATAAGGCTATTAATCTTTCTGTGTATAATTGAATACCTCCTAAAAGTATATCGAATATGTGTAAAATAAAATGTATTAATGCACGATTAAACTGCGAGAAATATGCGTACTTGGTAGTGCCAGTTCTTGACAATATCGACTGATCAGGGATAAAAAATCTGGACAGATTATATTCCAGACGCCGAGAAATTTTGCCATACTCCCGATAATCTGTCTCATTCCCTTGTGCGTTAATTCAACGTTTTGTGTTAAGAATTTCCTTTCCTTTGGAGTTAAACTTATTTCCGGCGGTAACAAGTGATCCAATTTATAGTACGATAAATGTCCTTCTCTTCCGTATCTTAACATATCTCCTAACTGTATGGGATGATTATGAATCCGCAGGGCTAGATATATAATTGCCCATAGTCTCATAGGTGTAATTAGATGAGGACCCATTTTATATTGAGTACTTGTATGCTTTGCTCTGTATTTCACTCTTTTAGATCTAGGTACATTCTTAGACAGTTTTTTAATTTTTCTTGCTTCTTCTTTAGCATGGGAACTAAATTGTACTCTAGACGAAGTAAGATTTATGTAAGATATGTTTTATGTGGTTAATCTGATTGCTTTAAAAAGCGCTGCTACTTACCTTCCTTCATTTTCAGATGATTGTATAGAGCCAGATTGCATACTGTACATACTTTGGCTAAGGGAACTCATAGCATCACCCTCTGAACTACCTTGTGACTGTAGATATCTATCATAGTCTGCATTTATCAAGAGCCTCTGAAAAAATTTGGTAGATACAATATATTTCTTACAAAACTGTACTTCTTAGTCAGACAAGTGGCATCGAACATACCTTATTTTTATTTAAATCTCTTATAGAACTAGCATTGCTTGGACCGCCTGATATAATGGAAGTATTTGTGCTACTTGTTGCTCTCTTGCGTTTTCTATACTTTTTCTGCGATTGAGCTTTGCCATAAATAATTTCAGCATCTCTAGATGTTATAATTTATTTTGATATAAATCATATAGCTCATAAAAAAATGTTGATTTGCATATATACCTTTGCTTAAATCTTCTGGCCAATTTTGGCATACACTTTTTTCTAGTTGAAATAAATGCTACTTCAATTTTTCCTAAATACGTTGCCCATAATTGTAATACGGTCAACTTTATCTCAGATGGAACTCCAAGTTCTATGAGTTCGTTCGTCAAACCGATTAAAACAAAATTATATAATTCCCACGAAGTCCATCCAAGTTCTCCGCCTAACAATTAAAACATATCCGTGAACAGTGTAAAAACTGTGAATCTTAAAAACGAACGAATTGCGAACAAATTACAACACAAACCTGGTCTATCAGGCCTTAACTGCCTGATTTTCGTTTTTCTTAATCTTGTTGTACTATCAACTCGCAATTCGAGAACTTCTTCTCTGATATCCTACACAGATGACAATGTTAGCGAACCGTTTTCCTTAGTGTAAATAAAATAAATTTACCGTACCTCATCTTGTGTTTGACACGTTTGACAGAAAAAATAGCCAGCTTCTTTATAAAAATCCGTACTGCCGCAAATTCTGCACTTTTGCATTTTACCCGAATACTCCGAATGGATGTGTTATGTTCCACTGGTTGTTGCATTTATGTTAAGAGGTTATACAATATACGAGCACGTTAGTACATTTAAATTTTGCCTCGTGGTCCTGTTACGTAGCCAGTTCTCAATTGTACGGCGGATACTCACGTGAACGAGCACGTTTTAAATCGGCATCGCGATTGGTGCAGCCTGTCCGATGTATGCATCGGCGTCACGAATAAACTGCACTCCAGCACGAGTACATGCAGTGCATAATGTTCATCGTTAATTTACTGTCGAGCTTTTTGGGGAAATGTAAACAATAATCGGAGTTTTATTAATATTGACAAACTATCCGAGACATACGTAGTGTGACAAATAACTCAATAATAACTACTGACATGGTATAGCACTCGAGTTGTATTCAAGACAAAAACTGTTAGATTTAAAAAACTACGTGGGTGCTGCGAGCAAGTTTGTTTAAATTGGCGTCATAACCTCTGTCTTGCATCGGGCTCTTTGTAGAGATTTTACTTTCGTAAGTAGCGAAGTATGGCCAATTTCTTAAACGTTTTCCAACAATTTCCATCGAGGAAAAAATTTATCATCGAAATGTGACAGTGCATTAAACTCTGAATGAAAGACGATGAGGGACGTATAGTTCGTGATTATGGAGTATGATTCTGCATCAAACTGTGACGGCCGGCTGATAGAGTTTGAAGCTTCGGAAGATCTTCCTCGTTTAAGAGAAATACAAAAAGGAGAGTGTTATAATTACGCGGCAAATTCTACACCATGTCATTCGCTACAAACTGCTGCGCCTCAAGTAAAATTCAAACTGGGTGCAACGAACAGGAGTCTCTCCTCTCAGGTGATGGAGTATTACCACATGTATTCTCAAAATGCAAATTTGGATCAATATTTTTCATTGCCTACAACTAGCACATCACCAGAAGCGATTAAATGTTATTGTAGCGTATACGAGGCAAATTCTAAGGTAGAGAGTAACAGGCAAGACTGTGTAGGAGAGGATTATAGCTTGCGACCTTATGTGCCTAGAGAAAGAAGAAGATGGGCGAGACCACCTCTCATTGGCCAATCTTCCAACTCGGAATCGTCACCTAGACACATTCAATCAATGTCCAATCCTGAATCTCCGATCCCCGATCTGAAACGTATTACAACAGAGACAATTTTAGAGGAGAAAAACGAAAGCCAAGACATATCAACGGAGACCACAGAAAGAAAAATATCATCTCCAACATCTAGTATTGCTTCTCACAAACCACTCGAATGGGATAGCGGGGCCGATGTCGGCTACTTTAATATATTACCTAACAGCAAACAAAACGACAAAAGATTAAGTACAATAGAACGTATGGCTTTAGCTAGAGGTTGTTCCGCTGCTTTAAGATTGGATCCCGAAGGCACTACAGAATCCGGAATTTCTGGCAAATATGCGGGGGCACGACAAAATTCAAATCCTTCTGTGACTCCGGACGCGAATTCTACTCCTCTATTGGGAAATGCCTCAGGATCCGAAAGCGAGATCGAAATTACGCCGATCGTGAAAAATCACTTGCCGGGCATAATAGCGGGAAATAGCATAAAGTCTAATGAAAGATCTCTGCCTAAAGATCTTACGCAGCAAGGTAGTTTAGCGCCGTATTCAAAAAAGGAGCACAATCATGACACACCTAAATCCACACTAGCGCCTAAGGTATGTTTTACAAAACACGTTGCAGAGGTCAGAAATTTATCGTCTAAGCAGAATACCAACAAAGAAAGCATGTGCCCCCCTACATCGCCCTTAAAGAAGAGCACATCAATGAATATATTAGTTATACCAACTTGTGAGTTTACTTTGAAGCGAAGTCAAAGCGAGTTATATTTGCACGCTAAAGATAAGGGTAAGGCTGCATTGCCCCTAATTTTTAATTCTTCCTCGTCGATCGCTACTATTGTAAATAAACCTTCCACTTGCGATAAAGTGATACAAACGAGTCTGTACGCTTGCTCTCAAGAATCTGTTGGCGTCCAAGTCTCGGTTCCCGAAGATGACAAGCCGCCGTTACCAAAGAGAGGAGCTAGTTTGCAGAAGGGCTCGCCATTAATCTTAAAAAATCCAAAAGACACGTACAAAATTCAGAATTCGAGGAAGCAGGGACCTAGCGAGACGCTGAACTCCTTAGCGAGCGAACGGAATAGAGAAGCCAAGTGGCATCGCACTTATTCCGAGCCGTCGCAGAATGGTTCAGCGTCGCAAACACCTCAGCCTGCGGACGATCTCGAGAATATCACTGGCAGAGCGAACAGTTTTGAGTATTTCCCGGGTCACGTATACGAGAACGTTCCAAATGTAAGCGGCAGCCACGTCTCGTCTTCAGAGACAGCGAGGTCGCATTCTACTCTGCCGAATACCAGCTCCAGTATTAACGAGAAATTATGGGGAGATTCGGATAGTCTTGTAAAAGACTTGGAACGAAGCGTCAATATTTTGAAGAGCCTCGTCGATGCCAATAAATGCGACAAGGAAGTTAAGAAAAGACTGATACACCACGTGGTGAAGAGATTAATTACCGCCAAATATACGGATGACAAAATTGAGCATAACTTGGAGGACAATATTCCGTGGAATCCAGACGACGCGAGAAGTAAAGTCTACGAGCGAGAAATACTTCAGGCTTTAACGAAGAAGCATAATATCAGCGATTCTTCGGGCGACTGGAATTCAAGGAAGGATATCGCCCAAGGAAAGTCCGCCAGGAACGGCAGGGGCATTATGAAGGGCATTGCCTCGGAGAGTAGTAGCGATAAGGTAGACAAGCATACAGACAGAACGGAAACCGATGGTCGAAAGGCAAGGATGGGTCTTAGATCGGACGACTGTCCACGGAGCAGCAACACTACGACTGATCCGGACAAAAGCGAGAGTTCAGAGTGCTTCTTTCCTCAAAGAGGCCGCAAAGGCAACAAAATGCAGGACATATTCTGCGCGAAAGAACGGTGCAAGATCTCCCAAGGGGATTCAACGACAACTAACAGCACCCCGCCCGATCATAATAGAATGTTGCTGGACGCTGTTGTTAACAGCAGAAGAACGGCTGTTCGTTCGAGCAATAGCGGGGAGCAGGCCGATTGGAGGCTCCTGACTACCTTCTCCGAGAGGCAGTTCGAATTGAAGAAATGCGGCAATTCCGATTCCGGGGATTCGAAGTTGGTTAGCTACGCTGAAATGGAGAAGAGGAATCAACTCATTTGGATCACTAACGAAATTAGCCACTTGTGCAATTTAAAGAAGCTGCTAGAGGAACCGAGGAGACCGGAAAGGCAGCGGGCGTCACCGAAAAAATCAAGACCAGGAAACTTCAAGGCAAAAGCAATGGGATCGCGAGCGCATTTGCAGGAATTGCCGAAAGAGGGTGAGGAATATTTCTTACGAAATGGATTGCGCTCGCGGGCGAATTCGATGGAGGATCCGTGGTCGTCTCATTGCAATTTGGCAGCGTGTCAGCTTTCCAGCAGATCTAATAGTATTATTCAACGCATAAGGAAGCGAAACAGCTGTGCCCAAACGGCGACCAACGTCACTGGCGCGCACTCGAAGACTGGCGGCGAAATTGTGACCGCTTCGAATATGCACAATTCTACGGTGAAGTTGGTCAGCACCGGGGTGCAAACTGTTCCCCAGGAAACGTCCACGATACCCGCCCTGATACAATCGGAGATCGTGCATTACGTTAAATGTCCGGCGCACAATGCTATGCAGTTCCAGAACAGCTGCAAATACAACGAGCAAGCCAATCAATGCTCGAAGCACCAAGCCGTTCAGAACGTCGTGACTACTTGCATACAATGCCTGCAGGAACAGAAGGATCAATCGAGTAGAGTTCAAAAGGGGCACGCAAACGCAGAGAACATACGGGAGGAGAGCTCGATCGGCAGGCAAACACCCTCGGATCTAACGAATGGAAATAGCATTAGTTCGTCCGAGGTAATTCATCATTGTGCGAGCAAGGAAGTTCAGACGAGCCCGTTCAGACTAAAGGACGCAAAAAATCAAATAAACGCATCGAAATCGAAGACTTGCGATTGCAAAGTTAGCCACGGTTGCCAATGCGTGGCCGATTGCAAATGCGATAACAAGAAGGCATTGCCCAAAGGATTCCAGCCATGTATCGCGCATGGAATTGCCATCGAAAATAGCACCACCTCGAAGTGCGAGGAATGCCAGAAGAAGATGCTTCATGTTTACGATAGGGACGGCGAAAATACGAAAGAATGTAGCTGCACGAGCGTGTGCGAATGCGAGAAGGGGAAACCGAGGAAAGGAGGACGGGCACCGATGAAATATAGTTCAAAATATTATCAGAATAGCAACGGATACGTATCGAGCTCCAATCAAAACGACCGTATCAAGTTGTGCGAGTGTTCGAGCGATTGTTCCTGCGAGAACAGTCGCGAACAGGAAGTTCACAACGCGAAAGGGTACTGCAGTTACCATTCCAATGCAAAAGCTCATTGCAATGAGGTTCGCCATTATGGTCACTTCGTGGAACCGGAAGAGCGACCGACCCAAACGCGGTCTTACTGCGTGACCAATGGACAAGCCAGCGAAATTTCACAGTACAAAATACAGAACGGTGTAAAGTGCGATTGCGAGAATGATTGCTTTTGTAATAAGAGAGCAAAAAACGGCGAGGAAATGTTGCACGCCAGAAGTTGGAATAGCGGCAAACCAAATTACGTGGACGAAGCGAACCAAACATGCGATTCAGATAGAAACTGTAAATATTGTCGTCGATGCGGTGCAGCTTATCAAAACGTGAAAAAGTGTAGCTGCTCTCAAACGTATCCGAAAGCCATTGCGTACGAACTTTCGTTCGCGAAGGGTAACGGCCGGAAGGATGACAATTTCGATGCATTACAAAAAGTGCCATTATCAAATCGTCCCGTTAAAGACGTCAAAACCGATGGCTGTGTTTGTAACACGATTAAAAGAGTTAACTCGAGAAAATCCTTGACGCAGAAAAATACTTTGCAGGTAAGAAAATACGACGGTACCGCAGTTCATATGGAAAATAGTTGAGAATAGCGATGCTGAGTCGAACCATTAATATTTTAATCTGTTTTAGGATTACTTGTCCAAGAATAAGGCGGAATTCGTAAATAACGCTGAAACGCGCCGACAATACATGTCGGAAATATCCCAACTGCGACAATTGCGAAAGCAGAAACGAATACAGTTGTTGGCGATGGCTAGTACGTCGAACGTTGTGAAATCGCCGAAAGCTTCTAAAGTTACAGGTACGGATTTTATATTGTTTAAAAGGCAATATATCGCGTGTTTGTAATTTTATCCTTACTAATTATTGAATGCAGTTTATACGCAGAAGAAGGTAAGCGACGAAGAAATGAGGGAGAGACTGCGGAAACGGTACCTTCGCTTGAACGAGGTGCGACAGAAAAGAAGGCAACAAGAAAAGCAAGAAGAGGCACGACGTAACAAGCTTATGGTCAAAATATTTTGTAAGAAGTTGCAGCAGAAGGTATTGAGGGGCCAAGTAGATCTGTCTCAAAGCGTTAGCGTTATATCCAACATGTAATCTTACAGAAATGTCAGCGGGGTTTGTAGCCTAAATGACAATTAATATAATAGTAAGATTAATAATAGTAGTCTGACGATTGTACAGACGATAGTGGAGAACGTACAAAGCATTTTACCCTTCGGTCTGAAAGGATCATTAAATAGTTTCGATTCTCGAATCTAATTCTTGAGCCTTATTTTTCTTTACGATACAGCATAATACGTACTAACATTGCGTTAATGTTTATACTTAATTTAAGATACGTGTTGGAAAACTAATAACCAGAATATTAGTTAAATGCTCGCCTGTATCAACGAAGATGCGCGACAAAATAGATACTTGGATGATGCATGAATTTCTATATATCTAAAAATTTAAATTTCAGTATGCGTTTTCTTCACCCGCGTGGTTAGAGTCCATGATATTTATATAGAATATAAGAAATTATGTCTTGCCAAGATATTTTCATACTAAGAATATATTTAGAATACGACGCACCAACGTTAGATCTGATTCAATGATCAATTATGAAATTTTCATTCTCACGTAAACCGTTAGTGAACGCCATGGAGTTGTAGCTTTATATTTTACCGGTGATGTGTGTCGAAGAAGAAAATTGTCACGCGGGGGAAGCGTTCGATCCAGAGAAACTGAAATGCTTTAAGACGATGAAAGTAGTTGTTAGTACCTGAATCACAGTACACAATCTTTTGTTACTCGTAAGACTTAGAGAACATAGTCCTTTGAACTTTTCTAATATTTTACCTTTTTGTATTACGATTATACTCATTTGGTTAATAAAAATAAAGTAAATCGATACAACGAGCTGTCCTCGGCTCATTTATCCTTAAACGCTACACGCGCTTTACTGGCGCCGGAAAAAGGTCAGAAACTGTAGGGTTTTTACATCCGACCTGCCTCTGTAACACGACTGATTTCACCTTAAACAATCCATTTTTTATCGGTCGTGCAGCGTCCTTGGTCGCTAAGCCGAAACCATGCGAAAGAACGGAATGCAGATCAGCAATACACCTGTCTCTCTTCATTCAAAGAACTTTATGTTCGTGTAATTAGTCTAATTAAATAATATTTTACGTCGTTTGTTAAATTATCAGCGTTCCACGCCGGAGAACAAATGCTCGTTCGGGAAGAGCGATCGGCAGAAAGAAAAAAAAGCCGAGAAGAATTGGTAGCAACCTTGTTCCACTGAAGTAACGTTGAAACAAAAACCCTTCAGCAATATTAGCTCGTTTGTCCCACTACTAGTTGCTCTATATAAGAAGATACGGAAACTTTCGAAGCAGTCTGTTTTCTATTCGAACTGGAAACGTATCTCACGCGAATTTAATCGTTGAGTGCGAATGCCACGGTACTCGTTTATGTACGCAAAATCGGTCCTTGCGTCCCTAATTAACGATCATTACAAATAAAGAAATTCTTGAGTATCGTTTTTAATATCATAAAGAAGTCAGACAAAAGATACAAAAGAGAAAGCATAGTTCAACGAAAGGGGTAGCTCAATTTTGGATCAGAGAATTTTTCTCCAGCTGTTCTAACATCGCAACGCTTTAAAAGAATGGCCTTCCCAATTGATACCGATCGAGATTTGGATCAAATTCTGAGAGATGAATTTATAAGCGAGTTCCGCAAAGGATACACTACCGTGCAAGGTGTTTGCTTACCGGACAGGTATGAAGAATTCGCGGAGGCAATCGAGAATTTTGAAGTCAGGGACGACGATATTTGGATTTGCAGTTTTCCTAAAACCGGTAGATATTTCATAAAGGAATTTTATTACGTAGAGAAAAGAAATGTTATATTTGAAGTGCTAATCTAAACGACGTATTCAGGAACAACATGGTCTCAGGAAATGATTTGGTGCATCGCAAAAGATTTAGACTTTGATGCGGCGAAGGTTCGCTTGTCCGAAAGGTTTCCTTTCTTAGAGTGAGTAAAAATTTGTGACAATTAATGTCCCTCAGAAGCTTACAGTATTAAAAATCGTACGTTCAAACAGGTACACCGTGCTTTTTGACTACACCGATTTAATGTCAAGGGATCCGGAAATTGAGCTTCCTCAATTAGTTTTGGATAGCGTGACTCACATAAAAAATGAGTCGAGTCCAAGATTCATTAAGACCCATTTGCCTTTTGATTTACTACCGCGAGATATTCGTACGGGCAAGAAGAAGCCAAAAATCATTTATGCTGCCAGAAATCCAAAAGACACCTGCGTCTCGTATTATTATCATTGTAGATTGATGGAGGGCTATCGTGGCGATTTCAATAATTTCTGTCGCCTTTTTTTGGGCGATAAATGTAGGTATACACGCGGCAAGAATACGCACAACATTCCAATGCAAATACACAATTTTATTCTATTACAGTGAGCTTTGCGCCATACTGGGATCATGTCCTCGACTTCTGGAATAGAAGAGACGAGAGCAATATTTTATTCTTGAAATACGAGGACATGAAGTCTGTAAGTAGTACAAATATTCTCAAACCTTCTCAAAAATAAATAATCACTCAATCTCGCATATAGGATCTGTCTGCGGTGATAGAAGAAACGACCGCATTTTTAAACAAAACTCTATCCAACGATCAATTGGAAGCATTGATGGAACATCTGAGTTTCGCAAATATGAAATCTAATCCTGCTGTGAATTACGAAGATCACATCAAGATGATCAAGCAGATGAAAAAGACGGACGTTGACGGTGAATTTATTCGGAGCGGTAAGGTTGACCAGTGGAAAGAAGAAATGTCCAAGAGCGTGATTGAACAATTTGACAAACTGATGAATGAAAAGTTTTCTTCGCAAAATCTTCTATTCTAAACTACAATACACAATACACCATATATATATATTTATTTATACATCGAATTTAGTTGTACATCGCAATGCTCTTTCGTCCGGTTCAAGACATCGAAGAACATTTGGCATAGTAGTTCTACAAAGTTCTCCGATCGATGCTTTGGTTAAAGGTGTAACAACATTCATGTCGCTTCCGCTCTCGATTAACATGATCGCCGCGTCTCGTTTTCTGCACAAAATTGCTAACTGAAGGGCTGTAAATCCTGCATTATCTCGTGCATGGATGTCAGCCCCGTGATTCAACAGAATCGAAAGTATCTCCAAATTCGATCGACATGCTGGACGAAAAATTGCTTATGAAAATTCAACTAGGCTACGTTTTAAATTGCTATACCTGATATCATTAGCGGTGTTCGCCCCCGAAAATCTTTTTGATTTACCAAATCGTTAGTTTCTAAAAGATATGTTACGTTCTTTGGTCGTTCTCCTACGATAGCGTACTGAAGACAAGTCCACCCCCTGCTGCAACAGTATTTCTTTGAAATAAAGGTGCGCTTAAATCCTTAGTTTAATTGGGCAGCTTACATATCTACTTTGCGGGCGTCTGCACCCTTTTTTAGAAGAATTTGTAACATTTCCGGATTTCTCGAAACGGAAGCGGCATACATAAGGGCGGTTCTTGCCCAGGGTTGAGTAATTGTGTCATTTAAAGTTGTTGCGCTCTTTTCTAATAAAATTGACAAGATTTGTGGGTCACCGCGATCGATAGCCGACGTTATAGGCGTTCTCAAATTTGGCGTGGGATAATTTAAATCTATCGATTGGCTGAAATTGCAACGGTAAATGCGAGTGTTAAGATCAGCGATGAAATAGAGATCGAGGAACTTACATCTTCGATAAGAAGTCTTTGATTTGTTTAACCTTGGCGAATCTAAGAATCCACATGAACTGTTCCTCGACCGAGCCTATGAAATATAATTTGCTATCACAGACCGTTTACGATCATTTTCCAATAACCACAATAATTCTACCATTTTCTTTGGAATGAAATTTTGCGTCCAACATCAGTGGTTGTAATAAAACCTCGAGCACTCGACGGTGAAACTATAAATGCACAGCAGCGTTCGTTGCTTATGCGCCAGCCCCGAATCGATCAAACATTCCACAGTTATTGTACAAACGTTCATATGTAGTTGTGCACAGATATGATTAAAAGAACAATTCGGTCTGTTAATAATTGTGCAATAGTTTAAACGCCTCTCCGTTTCCCATTTCTACAATCTGTCATCGAAGAGACATTCGGAAGTACCGGTCTCAGCAACAGATGCTCTTTAGCTATCACCCGTTACCTTTTTTCCCCTCTGACGTATATTCTATTTTAGTGTGCCCCGGAAGGACGAGAGTCCAGCGACACTGTCCCCCTATCTTGGCCAGAGAACTGGTAAGCTGTCCGTAGACATCGAACCGAGTCCGAGGTGTACACACATAAATACATGCATACCTCCAGAACAAGTATACTTTCTCTTCCAGTCGTGAACACGTGCCAAGGTGGCTGGAGACCGATATACTTACCGTTCGAGCAGTCGAAGTCTACTTTCTAGACACGGAACAACTCGGACTCGCGTCCATTGCAGTGGCCGCGTACCTTTCAATCTCTTTCCGACACTTCGTCGCTTGATTTGCGACGGTCTTCATTGTTTTCGTACACCTTGACAGTAAGGGAATTGACCTGAAACCGTTCGACCACGATTCCTGAAGCATTCGCGTCAACTTAAGGAACATGAAGTGATGGCAGATGTTAAGAGGAGATGGACAACGCGTGTACTAGTGACAGTTTTGACGTGCTTGCTTTTTCCTGCATATGGTACGTGCTCTCAGACAAAACGATTGTACGAGGAGAACTTGTATTCGCTGGTTGAGACGAACGATAATAATCTGAAGTAGAATCTTGGCGAACGAAGTTTCCTTACCCAACATCAGAATCACCGCTCGCCGTGATATAGTTTACAGTAACGTCTTTGGAATAATCGCGGCATCGAAATATCGGTATCACAAATATTTGACAAGTCAATTGGACAGCAAGCTTCTGATCAGGAAAGTAGAAATGTTGATCTGAATTGCGACACTTCACTTTACCACGTTTTCCCTTGTGACCGACATTTCGAACAAAGAGAAGTCTCGAGCGATCTGTCATTTTTTTCCATCTAAGCGTGAATCACGATAAAATGAAATGAACAGGACTCGCCCAGGCGGATGACGAAGAATACAAGGGCAAGTACCTTGGGAAACTGAACGCGTATCATCATCAAGTCTCCGGTGACGTGTACGTCGTCGACGAGTACACGTTGCTCCTAACGTCCTTCAGCTACGATGGCAATGGGGCTGATACATTTTTCTGGGCCGGTGCATCGAATCGGCCGGGCCCTCAGGGTTTCATCGTGCCAGATGAATGGGGCAAGTCGGTACTTTTTATTCGATTAAGCGGAAACTGCCCGAGTGCTTCGTGATTAGGAGATATTCGCTATCTGTTTTAGAACGAATGTCCTCGATCGATACTTCAACAAGGATTTCACCCTGACACTGCCAGATAATAAGAAAATCACAGACATCAAATGGTTCGCCGTGTACGATCTCGGCAGTCAGGTAGCGAATGACAGTGGTCGAAATTATTCAAATATCGCGATTCGGCTAATTGAAAATGGGTATCTTATTTAGAACACGTTTGGCGACGTTTACATTCCCGAGGAGTTCGATCCGCCAGCACCGCAAAAAATCTCGCAATTGACGAAACGTTCTCACGGGGTGTCCTCGCAGTCCGTAATCATTATGGACGCGAAAACGATAAACATACCAGAGTTCACATACGACGGGGACGGGAACGACACGTATTTCTGGGTAGGAATTGGCCCGCAACCTTCCAGCAAGGGATCGAAGGTTCCCGACGAGTATGGCTAGTAAGTGTTCGACAGAAATTTCTTGGGGAACACCTTTACTCCCAATCAACATACTTTTCATGCTCCGATAGTCTCGACCCACTTCGCGCGTACAAAGCCGAGGATATAATTATTCAACTACCCGGGGATATGACAGTTTTCACTATCGATTGGCTGAGCATTTTCGACGTGAAGTCGAAATCCAACTACGGTTCTGTTATTATTCCGGATGGGCTAAATGTGCCACCGTCTCTAGTAAAAGTAATCGATTCTTTTAATTTTTCATTGTCCGTGCGAAATGAATTAAAAATACCACTGATCGTTCTATCAAAGTACAGGTGATCAAGCACACGCAGGCTCTGCCAAACTGTATTCAACTTCACAAGCGATTCAAAGTTAGCTGGGAAATTTTTGGCCCACAAATTACTCTTCAATTAGCTGGCCAAGTCGGTGAGTAGGACGGAATTTAATAGTCATCTGCATTTTATTCGTAAATGTTCATCTTCTCTAGCCGAGGACGAGTACATGGCATTCGGTTTGTCCGGTTCCGAAACATCGAGCCAAATGGAAGGAGCAGATGTTGCGATTGCTTATATGGATGGTACCAGAGGATACGCGGCCGATTACAACGTCACCGCGAAAGCACCGGTGCGTAAAAATAATTGATGCGCCGGTGTTTAAAGTTCTAATGAATCTTTTATTCTGTTTATATCGTGAACAGTGTGGCAAGGTTCTTGGACAATACAGGGGCGTTTGCAGGGATGAGTTATTGGGCGGTTTAGATAATAACCAATTGTACACCGCCGTTCGAGAGGACGATATTAATATTATCACGTTCAGGCGTACACTTAATTCATGTATGTGAACACTCGAGAACGACGAAGGGGAATGCAAGAAAAGCGTAATACGTTTGAGATTTTAATTTTCAGCTGATCCAGGGGACAAGGAATATCCAACAGATCGACCAGTTTACGTGATATGGGCACTAGGAAAATTAGACGGAAACAAAGAGCCAACCTTCCACGGCATATATCCTAAGAGTGATTTAAAATTGGAGTTGGCCAGGCAAGAACCCGAAAACACGTGTATGGACTTTACAGAAAATAACGAGAAACTAATGTAAGCAACGAATTGATCTGTAATATCGTACAAATGTCCCTAATTGTGATCGCTATCCCACGCAGAGAACCTTGGGAGAGAGCGGAAATATTTGATAGAAGTATTCGAACGTTTAGAGCCACGATTGGCCCGTCAGGAGGCAAAAAGGGTTATCAAGGGATCACAGGTGTGGTGGAAACATTTGTTGCATTCATATTCAATTGGAAAAAATATACTAAACTGCATGATTCGTAGGGCAAACGTCAACAGGCTTAGCATGGTACATCGAGGGCCAATTGGTACCTGAATTGTACCTACGTCGTGGATTAACATACAACTTTCGTGTGCATGGAGGAAATAATCCTCACAGTCCGAACTTGTACCATCCTTTGATTATAACTAATGAACCACATGGTGGATACGATAGACTTAGCGACGCGGCGCAAAGTGAAATTAGAGTTCTGGCTGGAGTTGAGTTCACTAGGAGGGGCCAACCAAGACCAACCGCTGGTTCGTAAAATATTTCTAATTAATATTATTTACGTATAAAGAAAAAGAAGTAATTTCCCGGCGATTAATGTTTCTTTTTTAGTCGGTCCACTTTGCTTGAGTAAACATAACGGTCGAGATAGAAGACTGGACGACGACTTTGCGACATTCAGGCAATTCAATAGATCATTAATGAGTACATGCGAACCAGGTAAGAGAATTATAAGGAAATTGTTGTATTTGTTTTTCAATTGGTCAGAGAGCACTTAATTGATGTAATTTTTCGTTGGCAGGAGAGGGCAGTGTCTTGGAAGTTACCCCAAATTCCACATGGCCAGATATTGTTTACTATAATTCATTTACTCATGCAAACATGGGCTGGAAAATACACATAGTCGATGCTTACGCAAAGGGCATCGCTGTTACACGGAAATTATCGATACTCGCGGCTATAATGGCTGTACTTTTTCGTTTGCTATAAAAGTAGGTTCAAGTTGCTAAAATTACTTGTACCTTCTTATTATGTAAATATAAACCGACTGACCTAGATAAATAAATCGTAAAAGGATTTGACGGTGTTAAACGAAGAATGGTATGTTTATAATCCGTATGAGAGAAAGAAATCGAAGTCCGAAAAAAAAGAGAATGCTTTTACATTCTTGTCGTTAGTTAAGCTAAATTATAATTTGTTTTATCCGTAAGTAATATTTTACATGTATGAACGTTCAAAAATCTTTTGTAGTTCTTAAGGGATTTCATGTATCCTTGAATATTTATTGTAAGGTAACTTTCGAAAAATATTATAATATAAGTATATACATTTTTATAGTAATTATTGGTGCTTCTCTTATAGAATTTAGTTTTTTAAATAATGTAAAGAAGAATGTACATTGATCACTTACTATTCATTATACTCTATGAGATTTCAAAAATCGGTGGAGTGTAACAGGCAGGTCTACATCTATTCTACAGGGAATGCCGTACTTGAAAATAGCTTGAGCAGCGTAACAGCGAAGACTAATATACTTTACAAGATTCACATTATTCATTGGGTTTGAAGATATCAATTTTATTGGAGTCTCGCCCGCTTTGTCCGGTGTGTCTAAATGCGCACCATTATCCAGCAGCAATTTTATTAACTGTATCAAACAATGAAATACTTAAACTTCATGCTATCCGTAAATGAATGATCAATAAATTTTGGATACTTACAGAATTATCAAAATTGTATGGTTCACTTGCTGTGTGTAACGGTGTTGCTCCCTGCTCGTTTCTCGCATTAACATTTGCACCGCATTCCAAAAGTAATCGGATAACTGCGATATGTGGAAAAATTCTCTGCGAACCGAATTCACATTTCATATACGCCCCACCATTTATATACAGAGACAAACTAGATCACTGAGATGCACATATAAGTACTATTAATAGCAGTAAAATAAGGAAAACTTACAGTGTTAATTCTGGAAATGCAAAGATGTAACAAAGTGTCTTCCGTATACGCACTTGTGGGATTTTGTTTGACTAAATTGCAAATCAGTATTCTAGTTAGTACCTTTTCATCATCCGACGTTCCCGTTTCAACTAATAAGCATATAAGATTTCCTACGCATTTCAGAATCCGTTCGTAATTATCTCGCTGTCCTTTATGCACAGGTCGTTTCTGTAATTAATTAATGCTAACTGTAGAAAGGAAGTGATACGGATGTTACAAATGAACTGGTCCCTATCTTACTTTTAATAATTCTTTAGCTTCTTTTAGCTGACTGGATAACAATTTAAAAATTGCTACTACATCGCAAAACCTTGGTTGTCCTTTATCTGGATTATCTATTGGGTCCATCGTTTTTTCGTTTAACTTAATCATTAGGTTGATTATAGCTTCAGCAGTATAGCACGTACCAGCATATAAAATCTGTAAGTTCAATGTAAAAAAATTATATAAAATATGCATAAACAAAAGCCGGTTTTAGCGTTATCAAAAAGTCGATCCAGTTACCGAATATTTTTCTACCCGAATTTCCAGCGCTCTATGCCATACGTGTATACAATTTTGATATCTATATAAAGAAAGTACAAATTGAATAAAACTCTGTTTTCCTTTTAAAGAAAATTTCATACAAATGTAATTACCTAAAGGCGTCTGTGTACGATGCTCCATTGAACATTAAACGGAACAAAGTATCTTTATGGTGTGGTCCCAGGACTCTTTCACATATTAGTAAAGATTGTATTCTCAAAGCATCCAAATCAAGTTCAATCGCATTAAGTTCTTGTACAGTTGTAAATTCAGTAGAGTTTCTGTATACACTACGTTTAGGTAACACAGGCCTCTTTGGTAAAGGAACACCATTAACTCCTGCAGAATTTCTAATATCTATAGCATGGCGCCAGTATTTTAGCGCTAGTTGAGTATTATCATTTTTATTAAAACACGTGGACCCCATTAAATCGTGAGCATCTGCTAATCTCTCAGCAGAATAAGGTACACTTTCCACTGGATCACAATGAACAGTGTTATAATGGATGTTAAATAGTTATTCAAATGTCTTTTAATGGTCTGATTTCCATTACCTAAATATTCAAAAATTTCAATAGCTGCTTTTAAACAGGCAGTTTGCAGGGCATCGTCATTATTTCGAGATCTAATGTAGGGATCTGCATTGTATTCAAGAAGCAGTTTGGTAGTTTCAAAATTATGCTCCTGGACAGCATAATGTAATGCAGTTTTGCATTGAACATCTACCGCATTCACATCAACACCCAGTTGTAGAAGAAACCTACATAAGTTTACACTTTGTACAGAATTTATCAAGCATGTACCACCATTGTAATTGGCTTTGTGTATATCAGCACCATGTTCAACCAGGTACGCCACAACATCTGCAAATAAAATTAATCAAATTAGAGGGATGGTTTTATTTATGGCATGTTATAGAACACACTGTTAAAAAATAACATCTATTGTGTATAGATCTTGGCAAATAAACCATTGACCTAGACCTACCTAGAGTTTTATTTTTAATACATATAATTTGCTTACACACACGCACGCACACGCGCGCACACACACACACACACACACACACACACACGCGTATATATATGTATATATATATAGCATATTAAGTATATTCGAAAGTTGTTGCACATTTAATATTACTTAAATGTTATTTAATCTTTGATAAAGATTTTTCAGAGATGCATTACCTAGGTGATCCATGAAACAAGCTGATCTTACAGGAGTTGAACCCAAACCAGAAACTGCATCAACTTCAGCTCCATAGAATATTAGAGATTTAACTACCGGAAGATGACCACAAACGGCTGCACACCACAACGATGTAACGCAATGCACAGGTAGATCATTAGGTGCTTGATATCTTCCTCTCTGTTCAATATCAGCATTACACACATTTATAAGGTATTTCACAATTTCTACATTTCCCTTTCGACATGCAATAAATAAAGGAGCACAGCCATCTTCAGTTTTAGATACAATTTCCCGTCTTATTTCTCGGTTACATCTTTCCAAAATATTTCTTATGTTGTTAGATAAATGTGCATTCGGTGGAGCATATTTGCATTCCTCGATCACAGCACAAGAGAGCTCATTCATCTTTGTTTGATATTCATACGTTTCTTGCATTTTTTCTCTAATAAACTGGAAAAATAAATCGATCATGGTCATTAATATTGCTTTGAACATTAAATAAGCGACGAGCAGTTGGACAATGATAAGGCTGTGTTTAAAATTAGACCAAATATTATCAACTGATTCTGTGCCACATAATTCATGTGGGTAGTTAAATAACAACTCCAATGCACGTGAAATTAACATAAAGTAGCAGAGCAGAGCAGTTTTTATTTTATATCAATAATTGAAAACACAAGGGAGCAAAAACTATGGAAATAATTCGTTGGAGCAAAGTAAATAAGGGGAGCCCAATGAACTGTTGTGTAGCTTAATGTTGAAGATTAACATTCCTATTATGGTGAGTGCATATTATAGCAATACGAACTGATAATTACGCAACAGTAATGCCGTATACACAAAATAAGTTAAAGAGAAAGGCGTCACACTGACGTGTTTGAAGATAAAGTGTGCCTGTGTTCCTTTACTAAACTCTACATAAATACTTGTTATCACCTTTCGGAGTTTGAATGAAATGTATCGTCCAATGTGAACATGTAAGAAAAGTTGTGGAAAGAAATATATAGAAATTAGATAGAACGTTCAATTGCTGTGCGCTTCGACTGAAAACAATCGACCTTACCTGTAATCTTATTCACCGCTAAACATCAACTACAACGATGGAAATGCATTACTAAATTTCTGTACATCCCAACTGACAGTTAGCAATCGATAATCACGTGGTTATAATTCTACCCACGTGATGAATCTTGCGTGTGCGCGAAAGAAATTTGATACAATTTGAAATCGAGTTTACTCCATGAATTTGATTTCTTTATCAA
Organism: Nomada fucata; assembly: GCA_948146005.1. NCBI lineage: Eukaryota > Metazoa > Arthropoda > Insecta > Hymenoptera > Apidae > Nomada > Nomada fucata. The sequence continues at coordinate 7,325,799 of OX411281.1, forward strand.
ACATCTTAGATTTAAGATAGTTAAAGGGATATTTTACTCTGTTTACCTTGAAATTGGTTAATTTCTTTTATCAAATATTTATTCAATATTGTATAAAGGAAAAATGACTGAAAGTAGATGAGCGTTAACATCGCTTTCAACGCCGATGAGATATAGGAATAGATAAATCAGCTAATTTCAGATAAATACCATAATTCATTCATTTTGTCCAACTGTTTGAACAATATGATAAGTAAGTTTAAAAGTTATAAACAATTAAAAAATTAGCGAAAATGGACAACGGGTCGATTCAATTATCTCAGCTTTTGGATGCGCTAGATTAATGATCGACTGCTTAAAACGAAGGTAAAGAATGCCGCTCCACAACAATAATCGATTTACAAATGCTGCATGCGCTATTTATTTTTCATCAGCAATTTAACATTTCGTTTGAGAATTGAGCAAAGTCCAGTAGGTATGACTCTGGGATAGCAGGCGGATAGCAGCGGTCGGTGGTCTAAGGAGATTTTCCATATAGCGAATACATACCACCGAACGCGACCGAGCGCTAGCGACGCGCCGACGCGTCGTGGAGTGGGGATACACTGTACGCGGTGCGTGCGGAGTTAGTATGAGTTCAAGTGTTGTAGCGTATGGGACGTCTATGCTATAAAAAGTTAGTGACATACGTAACCCTACAATGCAATAATATCTAGGGGTCTACTTTATCACCGCATACGCTTGACTATTAGCTTCTACTAATTAATACGCATTTATTTAACCAATACGTTAAACTGTTTATCGAGTCTCTTTTGCTGGACGCTTGACCGGTCATCCGGTACCACCGATTCTTTGATACGCGAGAACTAGGCGTTTATTAAAATATCGGGTTACTTAATTTATTAGTTTGAACGGTTCTTCGAATCTTTATACAATTAATACGACGCTTAACAACTAGTCTGACAACTTTTGATGAAGGACTGGTAACATTTAACTTATAATTTCAACGGTTTACGTATATCTCCTGTTATCTGGCGATTGGTTTTTGGCGGAAGTTCATTTCTTTCGGTTGAAAGTTATTGAACATATTTATATAGAACGTATAATATTCGCGATTGAAACTAGAGTTAGTAAATTTGCTTAATTCTAAACGAAAAATTGAAATAAGTTCATGTTTCATTGCATTTCGGTCGCGATATCTATTATTATATCTTCACTACTATTTATTAAACAATTTTATTATCTCTGTGACCTAGGCACAAGTGCGGTCAAATTCTATTTTCGGCACAGGATTGCCCTCGTACCTACGTATGTACTTGTTACAATGCCCGATATTGCTTACTTACTAGGATTGTGATCACCTTTAAAACTCTGACAAAGAACAGTCACAGTACGCTTTTGAGAAGTCATTTATATTAAACTATAATAATATATCTTCAATAAACAATTAATAATACATTAGTACTTTATTAAAGCAAAAGCAGTAGTTCCTCGACAGACATAAAGAAATAAGAAAGAGACAAATCAAATGTGTATTGCTTTAATTTCTACCTCCTCTCCTCATTTACTAACTTGTGCAGATTTTCTTTCAGAAAATTTTGATGACCACGCGCAATGCGGTCGGTAGAGTCAGTGCTTGCTCCGTCAAAGTTCGACGAGTTCGGGTTCCTATCCTTCAACCTGACGAGTAAGTATCTCTTCATTACTTTAATCCCGTATTACAATAATCTTTGATAATTAACACATTCGAATAGTACTGAAAATACAAAGATTTTAATGTTGTCTGCCCTTGTTGAATGTTTCAGCAGCTTCCATGGTTTCGACGGCGAAGAGCTTGACCGCGCCCCCTTGTGAGTCTGCAACCGGTGAGTGGCAGGCTTTAAATCTGGTCACTCAATTATGTCGCAGGACGAAAGGTCCGAACCGACACGAGTGATTCGTTGTAATTACGTAGATTTTTGTGGCAAGCACTGTGACCATGGGCATATAAAATATACTCATGAGTAGTAACTTGTATACTGTTTTATATCTTGTCTTCTTGTACAACGCGTTTCAAATTAGTTTGAGAATTTTTAGAGAGAAATTTAGTATAAAACATATCACTATGCATCTTTTTATAATAGAGTATTTAAATAGTTATTAATTATTAAATGGATATAAAGTAACGTCCAGTATCACATCAAACGACGTCTCAAATGAAAGGTGAAAGAATCAGTTCCATGAGAAAAAATACCTCGCTGCAGTAAGTATCTTCATGTGGTCGTAATAACAATTTTAATTGTTGATAACAAATGAACTGCATGTGGAATAATGTTCGCACCTATTGGAGATGGTAGCTTATACTTCTAGCTTTAATTTATGTCGTCTGATCATTGTCGCAGCTCGCCTACAAGTCGAAGTAATCGCATTTGTTTATAATATCTATAATCAAATGCAATTTGTTCGCATTCTACTGGGCCGATTTTAGTCAACGACGTCTTAAATTGAAGGCCTTGATTCGAGGAATCATCCGTTCCTATTTTAGAACGACTGTTCACCTTTCATTCCACACCTGTTCAAATAATCCTCCCTTTCGCTTATGCTTCTAGTTTTGGCCCTTCCTTTTTTCTTTTTCCTCGATACATCCTTACTAATACATCGTTTGTGTGTGCAGGTTTCGCGCGCAAAGAATAAGGAGCATGGACTGTCACTCTGCATCGTGCAGAAAAGCAAGAAAGAAGAAAGAAGAAAGAATAACTGTTGCCACATACTTTAGTTATAGTAAATTGGTTTATAAAAATATTTCGTAACTAATAGGGCGTAAGATTAATTTAGAACAATTGTGTAATTAATTGATATGTATATCTATTGTATATTTTATTTTATATTCAGTTTATTCGGTAGATCTTATGTAAATTTCAACATTACTTTACTTCAAGTTCTACTGAATTTACTAAATATAAAATGAAAGGTATAATAAATACTTTACATATGCACAAGTTACATAATTGTTGTAATTTAAAATACGTTTCAGCAAATAAAGGACGCAAATTTTAGTATAAGTTTATCTGTAAGATATATTGTAAATTAACTTCAAAGAATAGTTCATAAGTATTAGTTTGAAAATTTGAATTATCGCATTTTTGTAACTTGTATGTGCATTAAGTAATTTGAATAAATCTTAAATGAAAGGAATTCTAAGCCTCTCTTTATTTTAACACCTTAACTATCCTTGAAAAGACCTAATTCCAATTCCTCAAACAAGTACTACCGTGCAGGAACTTTAAATGCAAAGTTCATAAGCGGAGAACTTGTATAAATGGACCTTAACATTACTAAACATAGTGCAACCAGGTTGCAAAGAAATGCCTAGCGAAAATGAAATTCGGTTGCAAATAACACCTCGCAAAACCGCAACAAAGTTGTAACCAGCGCCTCCGGAAAATATAAGATAGTTCCAAATAACGCCTAAGAAAATGCAACAAAATTGCAAATAACTCCTCATAAAAATGGAATTCAGTTGCAAAGACAACACGAATGCAAAGTTGTAAATTGAGCCCTAACGAAACGCAACAAAGTAGCAAACATTCTCGAGAAAATGTGCAACAAAGTAGCAAACATTCTCGAGAAAATGTGCAACAAAGTTGCAAATCGAGCTCTCAGGAATTGCAACAAAGTTGCAAATAGCGTCTGGCGAAAGCGCAACAAAGTTGCAAATTGCGCCTGGCGACAGCGCAACAAAGTTGCAAAAACGCCTCGCGAAAACACAACAAAGTTGCAACTATCGCTTCCCAAAAAACGCAGCAAAGTTGCAAACAACGCCTTGCGAAAACCGAACAATGTTGCAAAAATTCTTCAAAAAATTTGCAACAATGTTGCCCAAAAAATTTTGCAACAAAGTTGCAAATCGAGCACTAAGAAAAAACAACAATGTTGTTCCTACATTTTTGCAACTTTGTTGTTTTTCTTAGTGCTCGATTTGCAACTTTGTTGCTTTTTCTTAGTGCTCGATTTGCAACTTTGTTGCTTTTTCTTAGTGCTCGATTTGCAACTTTGTTGCTTTTTCTTGGTGCTCGATTTGCAACTTTGTTTCAAAATTTTTGGGCAACATTGTTGCAAATTTTTCTGGAGAATTTTTGCAACTTTGTTAGTTTTTCTTAGGGCTCGATTAGCAACTTTGTTGCAAAATTTTAGAGCAACATTGTTGCACATTTTTCTCGAGAATTTTTGCAACTTGGTGGTTTCTCGCCAGGCGTTATTTGCAACTTTGTTGCATTTCTTAAGAGTTCGATTTGAAACTTTGTTGCATTTTTTACAGCTCGAATTGAAACTTGGTTGAATTTTCACCAGGCGTTGTTTGCAACTTTGTTGGATTGTCTTAAAGCTCGATTGGTAAGAAATGAAGACTTTGATAGCGATGAAAATGATTGATAATTTCCCGCTGCCAAGTTTATTAAGGTATAGGGTAATTTTTATAACTTTCTCGCTTCAGGACTTTGCATTTAAAGTTCGTCCACGGTACTTCTTGTATAAGGAATTGGACTTAGGTTCTTTCAAGGATTGGTAAGGTATGAAAATAAAAAGGGCAGTGCAATTCTTTTCACTAAACATTTATTTAAACTAATCAATGAAGATACAAATTACAAAAATGTTGTAATTCAATTTTACAAGCTAATCCTTATTAACTATTCTTTTATATCTATTTACAATACATGGTATAACTAAATCTTGTATCAATTCTAAACTAATATTTATGTAACATAAACAATACTATAAACATAAATAACCTAATACTTATAAACCATTCTTTGAAGTTAATATACAATATATCTTGCAGATAAAACTCATACTAAAATTTATATACTTTATACTAAAGCTTATTTCAACTTACAGCAATTGTTTAACCTGCGCATATATAAATTGTTGCATATATAATTACACAGTTGTATTAAATTAATGTTATGCGCTAATAGATACAAACTATTGTTATAAACCATGGTAAATTGCAATTTAATATAACTAAAGTATATGGGAAGGGTTATTCTTTCTACTTCCTTGCTTTTATGCCCAATGAGAGGTGGCGGTGAATGTTCATTACTCTCTGGCTGCGAAACCTGCACACAGAAAACAATATATTAGTAAGCATGTAACAGCAGAGGGAGAAAATGTTATGGAATGTTTAGGGGCAGAGAAATAGGGGAGGGCCACACTAGAAGCATCAGAGAAAGACAGAATTAAAAAGGAATGAAGTGAGTATCGTAAGAGTGACTTTGATGGAAACGGAAATAAAGGAATTGACGGAAAACCTTAATAGAAGGGACTATGAAATGGAATAACAGAAACGAGACAGAAAAATTGAAGGGGCGAGATATAATGAAATATAATATCGTAACCCTGTCTTACCTACACCTACAATGACTTCGGTTTCGCCATCTATAAAGAACTGCTCGAAGCTACATGTATGTTTGCTTTATCTAGAGACATTAGTATCGCCATCTATGCAAATGTGAGTCAAACTATCGAGCCTCTGCCATATCTACACTTAAGGTAAGTAAGAGGTGCGTGTAGATTCTCGAAGTTCTGTATAGATGGCAACAACATAGCAGGCAGTGTAAATAATATGTTAAGGGATGTATAGAGGAAAAATAATTAGGGGAGTACCACACTAGAAGTATAAGAGAACGGCAAAATTAAAAAGGAATTAAATAAGTCTCGTAAGAGTGAATTTGATGCGAGTGGAAATAAAGGAATTGACGGAGAACCTTAAGAGGGACTCTGAAATGCAACAACACAAACGAGACAGAAAAATAGAAGAGGCGAGATAAAATGAAAGGTTTAAATATATTAGAAAAGAATCAATACTAAAGTATTTAAGTAAAAACGGAATACAGCACAATCAGCAATTAATAGTGCAGGTGACAGATGCGAAAGCATTAGAGGATGAAGAAATATTAGGAAAAGGAGAAGAATCAAAGACGCGACCTACGCAGAGGAAGAATTTGAATCGTTAGAACAACCGTTAACAGAATGTACAGAAATAAAGATGATATGATATAAAAATGACGTTAGAATTTTAAATGAAACATGGAAGAATAGGAAAGATGTATAATAGATGTGCGATACAGAGATAAGAATATTGTAATACGTAAGAAACAGAAGGTATGAGAAGGAAGAGGGAAACAAAAGATGAGAGTCCAAGAGTTAAGATAGTATTGTGAAGGTAGATTATATGTACACTAAGTCCAATTTTCATTGCAGCGAGATCAAAATAAAAATTAATACTATTCACCCGCGACACGGCTGGTCTGCAGACGAATGGCAATGGTTTGCATGAACGAGTGGATTTATAGAGTGTAGACGAAGGATCAGAAGAAGGTAGATTCCATCAACAGGGTAATGTGGGTTTGGACAGTGTGGACAGTGTAATCTTGTGTAGATTAAATTAAGACGTATACGTTTAAAATCGTTTGAAAATAATTTTGTGCCCTTACTAAATTTCTTTAATAAATATTTTATCAAGTGGCCGCCGTTTGTAATTAGAGGACATTAAAGACGCGTTATGTTTCTAAGGCACAAGGTTCGGCAGCCACGATGGGCCACGGAAGTCCATAAGATGACTGGTCTATTCGTATATCTCGTTTGCGGCCAAATATTGCGGGTCACTGATTCTGGGCTACACGAGCGCCGCCTACCGACGAACTAGTCCCACAATTTCATCCGTGCGTCAAAATGAAGTCAGTAAAACGCGCCTCGAGTTGCCGGACGGTGTGCGCATGTTTATTTAAAGCTCACTGACGTGTGTGTACAATTGCGCGCGCAATGAATCAAGCACCAGTGTCGTGTATTCCAGCCGGGAAGATGTCAAAAGCAAAGAAAGTGCTGGATGAAGCCCGTGAGATCCAGAATCCGGAGCTCGATCTCGCGGATAAGGGCATTTCGACGTTCGAGGAGATGCCAGGATTGCGTGAGTCTTCCATATACCTCGTGCACCCTGTCCCGTTCGCCAAATTAGGCAACTTGTCTTGACTGGTTTTTTGGAGCGGATGGAAATCCGAGGCAGCCATTTGTCACCTGCCCACGAGGTGGGAGTGTCCACGCTTGCGCGATAGATTATTTCAAATGATTTGTATATAACTCAACAATAATATTATAAATACAGAGTATCCCCCGTATAACACGATCCCTGTGCAAATAATTCCTCATTGTTATATTTAAGACGCTCATTTCCATATGTGCAATACAATTTCTAGTGAACATTTTTTATATTATACGCAATGCTTATGATGAAGGACAGATATTATTCTATAGTTTTAGAACTCAACTTTTGAAACCGAAATATTTCAGATCGAATGTTTAAGATTGCTTTACCTTTTCAGTAAATATGATCAACATAACTAGGCTAACTTTGAGTCATAACAAACTACAAGGTAAATTGTGTATTTTTATGATAGTTGTTCTATTTATCACTAATAGATTATACTATTTGTTAAATTATGTTTTCATTCGCGCAGCTGTACCTCCAGGCCTTGCAAATCTAGTCAATCTGGAGATATTGAATTTATTCAATAATCATATCACTGAGCTTCCAATTTCATTGTCACAGATGCCAAAGTTACGGATCCTTAATGTAGGGTAGGTTCACCATTTAATTATTCTTTACGTGTAGCTATTTGCTTATCAAAACATGTATTTACAGGATGAACAGGCTGGATGTACTACCACGTGGATTTGGTGCATTCCCAGTATTAGAAGTTTTAGATTTAACTTATAATAATCTAAGCGAGAAGAATTTACCTGGAAACTTTTTTATGATGGGTTAGTATGCACATTTTACGATTATACAGTCCAATAGTAGAATTGAAGTCTAATATATTCTGGTTCTTACAGAAACTTTAAGGGCACTTTATTTAGCTGACAATGATTTCGAATACCTGCCTCCTGAGATTGGACAGCTAAAAAACTTGCAGATTGTAAGAAGTAACACAGGACTATATCAGACGAGATATTTTGCCGTGTTTTATTTTCTAAAAATCTAATTCATTTCCAGCTTGTATTGAGGGAAAACGATTTGATCGAATTACCGAAAGAAATTGGAGAACTATCGCGAATGAGAGAATTGCACATTCAAGGGAATAGGTTGACTGTTCTGCCACCAGAATTAGGTATATAATTAATTGAAGGCTATTAAATTAATGGAATGTTAAAATATTAAGTATAGTAATTAAAATTTAATGATATAGGAAACCTGGATTTAGTGAGTAATAAGGCAGTGTTTAGAATGGAATTTAATCCGTGGGTCACGCCAATTGGCGATCAATTGCAAGTGGGTATATCCCACGTTATGGATTACATTCGTTCTGAAACCTACAGATAGTAAGTATCCTGTATGTTTCTTCTTTGTTATTTAAATTTAAATATAATAAGCATTCAAATACATTTCCAAACGTTCATTTTCAGTGTATATAATCGACACCAAAGCGCCAAAGGCCCACCACCGCCGATCGAAAACGACAAGAGTAAGAAAATATCTCGTGTTCGTTAAAGCGGAACAAGAGATGGTTAACAGCTCGAAAAGTACTTTCAAACTAACATCTTTTTTCTTCTTTAATTGACTCACTGCCAGTAATCGCATAATTGTAACATACATTTTCCATCAAAGTGGTGCCTTACACTATTAACACAGAGTTATATTTCTATCATGCATTTGTCCATGTATAAATGCAACACTTACGCGCGTTAACTAGTGTGTTATGTAATATATTATTATATAGTCGAAGCATTCTAGTTTAATATATCATAAGCGATATTTTTATAATAATTGCATAATAAACATAATTTATACAATAAACTATATTTTAGAGTAATGGAAAGAATTATTTCGGTTCGTAGCGACAGAGCGCACCCCTCGTTAACTTGTTTCTGTTGTAATATCAATTATCATTTGACAATTTATGTCTATTCAATTTTAGTTGATTTATGGCTTGTTTGGAATGCACCTAGCTGCATGCGTAACATTTACGTTTCACACTAACTAACATTCTTCAAGTAATTATTAATCAACAAATCGTAGAAACATCTTTCGTTCTCTCTCTTAGTTTAATTTTCAAGCGTGTGTATTGTCTATTTTAAAACCGTATCATCCATTTACTTTTATAACGTCTGCAATCGTCGATTATTATCGGTCAACGTCCGCCACGATGCATGAATGAAAAATACCGTGTTAAATAAAAACACGATGGCAAAGTGCAAAAATTAATCCGACGAGGATGGGATTCGAACCCACGCGTGCAGAGCACATTGGATTAGCAGTCCAACGCCTTAACCTCTCGGCCACCTCGTCCGCTGGAGGATATGCAAAAAATATTCTTTCAACAGGGGTAGCTTTGTACCGTCAATTAAATTTTCATTTTATATAGTAGCAACGCCTAATACGACGTTCACTGGATCAATACTCAACGGCTTGTAGAACTTTGCGATTACCTTCGTAAGTTTTCAGGAAAAAATATGTACGGGGGATGAATAAAACAGCATATATTATTGTTCGAACGCATCGCTGCTAAAATCATTTTCAGGAACACATATTTAAGGGTACTATTTTCTAAACATTTTTAATAATGCTTTCGACATATAGAATTGTGCTTGCGAGGGTGAAATGCAACGAAGCCATCTTATGGTTTTCTAGTTGACTTCCGGTATCTCGTGAATTTATTTCTATAAACGAGAGAAAGGGTTTAGAAAATTAGTAGAATTCTGCTAAATATGGCAACGTTTAAGATTACGATTTTATTAAGGGTAGAAGTGAAAAATGTTAAAGCAACATTTTATTTTGAAATGCAATTGTAATAGTTTTTGTAAGATCTAATAAAGTTTTCGATCACTGCTTCTTCCTTAAGTCTTAGTCCTATGAATTTCTTATTCCTCCCTGCAGCGATCTCGTATTATGAAAATAATAAGTAGAGAGCTACGTGATGCACTACATTGTATATGATCGCGAGAAAAGAAAAGCAGTGACAATTTTCAACTGAGACACTGAATACATAACTTGTGACAACTATTATCACCTAGCAACAAGAACAAAATTCTTTAACAGGATGCCTCGTTTATTCAGTTGAATCGAAACGTTCGTTCTGTTAACATACTTTTTTATCTCACCATTTCTTCCATCGAATTTTCAAACGAATCGCCACAATGGTAATTATCTTTCAAATTTTATAACCGGTTCAACATGGAGGGATGCGAAATATGAATGAAACGCCGCGAAAAAATATTCGATGTGCTGCTAGTAATTTCTCTTCATAAACGTCTAATTGCCGGGGTTTATAAAATTGATCTCATTCATATTTTCAATTATCTTACTTGCAATAAATATTTACCGTGTATCGTAGATAATCGACACGAAATCTAAATTAATCAAACATATTCGAATTCTATTAGTATCGGTCGGTAATGTTAATTAGCAGCGACAAAATGAATTTAATACGAATATAATGAATGTTTAATGGGGACCACTTTGATATACAATTTATTCAACTTGTCAGCGTGAAGTACTGTCAGTCCACATTGGCCAAGGTGGCGTTCAAATGGGAAATGCCTGTTGGGAATTGTACTGCCTTGAGCATGGTATACAACCGGATGGCATGCTTCCTCCACAAAGTTGCAACACTGATGACGGCTTTCAAACTTTCTTCAGCGAGACTGGCGGTGGAAAGTATGTTCCACGCGCTGTCTTTCTGGATCTTGAACCGACAGTCATAGGTAAACTTCAGGCAGATAAAAAATTGCCATAACCAATAGCAATTTCGTCAATTACACCGGACATTTCAATTAAAATAGTCGTTCCTCTTGAATTTGACTATCGTCGATCATAATTACCATTTCCGTGGGTCCTGTATTTATTTATTTCTTAATAACCCGTAAATATTTGTTCGTGAACCTCTCGTACAATTTAAGCAATTTACATGCCTAACATTTACAAATCTTATGCTCTCCGAATGACGAATTTTGTAAAGTTTTGTTACACGCATCCGACAATTAATGTTCTATATAAATTATTTTGCGAGTACAGTACAGAGTCCTTCTCAGTACAGAGAAAGATGTCCTAATTCGATTCAACGGTAAAACACAAAATACCACGGTGCAGCATCGAACGTTAATATCCCAATAAAATAAACAGAAAGCATCCAAAAGAACCAATTTACGAGTCTAAAATCCACCTACGCGTTAAAAATCGTTCCCCTCCCATTCAGACGAAGTTCGAACGGGAACCTACCACCAGCTCTTCCACCCCGAGCAACTAATCTCCGGTAAGGAGGACGCGGCCAACAACTACGCACGAGGCCACTACACCCTGGGCAAGGAGATCATCGACCTAGTTCTCGACAGAATCCGCAAGATCGCCGACATGTGCACCGGCCTTCAGGGTTTCCTTATTTTCCACGCTTTCGGCGGCGGTACCGGTTCCGGTTTCACCAGCCTCCTAATGGAACGGCTATCAATGGACTACGGGAAAAAAGCGAAGCTCGAATTCGCTATTTATCCGTCCCCACAAATTTCCACCGCGGTCGTGGAGCCTTACAACGCGATCCTAACGACCCACACGACCCTCGAGCACTCCGACTGCGCCTTCCTGGTGGACAACGAGGCAATATACGATATATGCAGAAGGAACTTGGACATCGAGCGGCCGACGTACACGAATCTGAACAGGCTGCTTGGGCAAATAGTGTCGTCGATCACGGCCTCGCTTCGTTTCGACGGCGCGCTCAACGTCGATCTGACTGAGTTTCAAACGAACTTGGTCCCGTATCCGAGGATTCACTTCCCGTTGGCGACCTACGCGCCGATCGTTTCGATCGAGAAGGCTTATCACGAACAATTGACCGTGATGGAGCTGACGTCCGCTTGCTTCGAGCCGGCGATGCAAATGGTGAAGTGCAATCCGCAGAGGGGGAAATACATGGCGTGCTGTTTATTGTACAGAGGGGATGTGGTGCCCAAGGATGTCAACGCGTCGATAGCGACGATCAAGACGAAGAGGGCGATACAGTTCGTCGATTGGTGTCCGACGGGATTTAAGGTAGCGTTTTTGATGTTTCGTTTCTCTACGTTTCGTTCGAGGGGGAATGAGCGCGTTTCGGTCGCGAACGATTTTCATTCGTGACGACGCGGACGGGCAATTTTGATTTGCACCTTGTTCGAGAGAGATTGAATTCGATTTCCAGGTGGGCATTAATTATCAACCACCGACGGTCGTACCCGGCGGCGATCTCGCCAAAGTGCAACGAGCAATGGCGATGCTTGCGAATACTACTGCGATCGCAGAAGCATGGACGAGATTGAATAGAAAATTCGACTTGATGTTCGGAAAACGTGCATTCGTTCACTGGTAAATCACCCTTCGCTATCAAATGGTTATTAACGTTAAAGTGAAGTGGAATAAACAAAAAAAAAAACGCTTCGCCCTCTGTGTAATCTATTTCCAAATGTTATCCTCTCCTTACTTTTCCATTGAAATCATGAAATTTTGAACGTATTCTTTCTTGAATAGATAGACACTTCTTTTTTGTCTTAAGCCTCGGATAATTGTTCGTTCGTTGGTTCTTTATTTTATTACTATAATTTCGTTCAGGTACGTGGCCGAGAGCATGGACGAAAGTGAATTCAACGAGGCCAGAGAGGATTTGGCCGCGTTGGAAAAGGATTACGAAGAGGTTGGCATGGACTCGACAGACGCTGGCGAAGGTGAAGATGAAAATTGAACACCGATGTTTTCTGTGACGACAGGTCTGCACGGTCGCAGAAAACGATTCAGAAGAACGAACGATTCATTTACTTTGTACAAACTATACCATTGTTTTTGTCGAATTTATTTTGTAACCTTGTATATTGTTTTAGGAGGTACTTTTACTTGTAATGTGTATATACCTTTATTTTGTAGAATAAAGTTTTACTTTCTATACGTTGCTTTACTATGCCCAAAACTGGGTATGAAGGAATTTTAGTTGCCACAGATATAAATATATTATTGAATATGTCACGTACGAATTGCAATTGCTGTGATTAACGTTTTATTTTATATATCATCTCGAAATTATCAATGTAACTCATATTTCATTACAATTTACTGATAGTCAGAGTTGAAATAGTCCAAAATATATTTGAAGATTTGCTAATATTATTACACTTTACTAAGTATTATTACACTTTCGTGTATTGTATCTAAGTATTAAATACAAGAAACTATAAATATAAATAAATATTATTATCTTCTAAATATTTAATATATCCACATTTGCGTGGTTCCATTATTTATCAGAATTCTCCAGTTTCTTATATAGATATAACGAGAAGGGTAATGACGAGCGCACCACAAAATGGTATTATAGGTATTACAGGCTTTTTATTGTGTAGGACAGCACGCGGCTACACGAATTATATTACATATGTATAAATTCGTAATCGGCATCTTTACAATTATAGAGACCTCTTATCGCACATAGAATCATCTTTCAATCTCGAGGGGAGGGACAGGGTGACATGTTTTCTGTTGTTCGTTTTCCAAAAACTTGCGACATTACGGACAACACACTCGGTACAAGATGATACGAAAACCCTCGACATTTCGAGCCGTTTCCATTTCTGACAGTATACGCTTAAAAAAAAAAAGAATGATATTTTTGTGCGCACAATCTCGCCGAGCGATACATGATGAGAAATCATAATAATATTAATAATAGTTATAATAATATTAATATCAATAATAATAATGAAAGTAATCATAAAAATAAAGGGGACCCCGAAGAGCCTCCTCGCGTGACAATCGAAAAAAAAAGAAGGAAAACTCAACTCGCCGATCGAGTTCGTCCAACGCGAAAGGAAACGAGGGCTGAGTTCGTTCGAGGAAAAACGTAAAACGGTAAGAGGGATGGATTGGGCGAGCGGTGTGAGGGACACAGCGCGGATGACGGAAGTAAAAAAAAACAAGATAGTTCGATCGATACACCGACATACAATGTTAATGAACGTTGACAACGACGACAATGACAACGGTGACATCAACGAGAGCGTCTACGCAATTCCGATCCTTGTAATAATGATCGTAACAATATCTATCTGTGATATAATATCGTGACTGCCTTCGAAAGAAACGTTCTCGTCGATCGTTTACTCGTTTATTGATACAACGACGTTCGTAGTGGAACTCCTCGCGCTTTAATTATTAATTTAATTATTTTTTTTGTTTTTTCGTTTATCTTCTACTCTCCTCCTTTGGTTCTATTTAAATTCGGAAGAGCGGATTGAACGCGGAAAACAGGACTTTCGCCATTGACACCCCTCATCGAAGTCGAACGCGATTACGGCTATTAGATCCTATCGTAAATGGAGTATCCTATTAAAAAGATTCCCGTTTGCGCGTGTCGCGGTGACTTTTACTTGTAGCCGATCACGCGCGATAATTAGCAAATTCTTTTTCATTTAAAACTTTGTATTTTATAAAATTTAATGTCCATACACTCTCTCTCTCTCTCTCTCTCTCTCGCGCGCGCGCGCACAGACACACACGCATACGAATAAACACGCGCACGCGACACTTTCATACATTATTTTTTTGTTATCATTTACTTTTACTTCTCTATCTCTCCCTCTCGACCGTTTTTAAACGCTGTCTCTCTCTCTCCCTGTCTTTCTTTTCACCATATCTCTCTTTAATTTCACACTCCACTCATAATCAGCATCATCATATCATCATTTCTTTTTTGGATTGGCAGGCGAGTTAAAGCTGCCGCTCGCTGGACTAGAGATTTTCACTACTGCTTTATTGCGCATCCGTTGTTCGACGACAATCTTCTTATTTCACTCTTTCTATCTTTCCACCCTTCTCCCTCACTCTCTTTCTCACGCTTTCTTTCGATCTGGCGCTTCGCTCTCGCATCCATGGGACCGGGCTAGGAACCGCAATCCCAATTTTCTTATGTCATCTTCATCTAATCACTTCTATCTGTCTTCTCCATCTCCTTATATCTCTCCCTTCTCTCTCTCTCTCTCCTTCTCTCTGTCTCTCTCTCCAGCGAATGTTTCTATTCTCTTTTTACTTTATTTTCAAATATATATAACTGTGAGCATTTCCTCGCCATACGAACAATTCACGTCCGCATACAATTTGTCTGCCGGGGAAGAGCAGCTCCACGCTAACGATTCACTTTTCGCCGGATGTTCGGTCACGCCGCAGCTTGTAGAAAATGGAAAACGAGCATTCGCGGCCTCTCCTGAAGTAAACGATTCGGTGAGAAGCGAAACCCGTTATCGAAGATAAAACTGGCAGATCAATTCCTGAATCGTATGCGTCGACGTTCGAAATTCAGCGAACGATATAGCCTTAAAACGAATGACGAAACAATTTGAACTGCTACTCGAATTATTCAAGCGGAACTTGACAACTCCCATGAGGTTCACCTCCTTAATAATCTGTTTCAGTGAGTATCGGTATCCGTCGCGAGAAATCTACAACCGACGAACAACAAGGTATTTTACTACTTCCGTCGAATAGCGAGGCTCGTTTTCCCACGTTCACAAAGTCTGAACGACCCTCCGGGTTCGCGACCAGAGGGGTACGTTGGAACGAATGATCGGCTGACGAACAGCTCCGAGCAGACCGATCGCCGACGATCGATAGGAGGAAGCTCAGGTGAGCAACGCGAGTCAAGCGACACGAAGTGCCGACAATCGCTACAAAATGTCTATAAGGCACGGCCTCGAGGACGCTCGCCCCTCGTCGTCGTTTAGGATTCCATTCTTACATCTTTTCTTTTTGTTTTGTTTCTGTTTTACTTGATTGCGTCCGTGGGCCGGGTGGAGGAGAAAACGTCGCCACCCTTTCGGCGGGGTTCATGTATGAAAATAAAGCCATCTCACGCGGAGAGGATTCATCCTCGTGTACTCGACAGACCGTGCAACGAGATTGTTCGTGTCGTTTCCACGGTCGTTCGATGCCGATTTTCTGCCCGCGTTGAATAAACGCAGCCTCGTGGTATCGCATGGAGGACGGGGAACAGTTGACAGCAGTGTCGTCGGCTCGGTCGGGCGACAAATTGCAACACGGTTTCGTCTAAAATCGGCAGGATTACGATGAGACGGTCGCGCGAGACGCTACGAGCTTCTATAAATCGCTATATTAGTCCATAACAAAATGAGAAACTCCATGGCCCAGGGAGGTTACGCTTATGCTCGACGATCGGGACTCGTTACAATTACTGTTGGTCTATACTGCTTACAGATTATTTGGCTTTGGGGAGGGTTCACAAACACTTCGGTGGGCGGTTAATATTAAGAGAGGTTCGACGAACGAACGTCCGGCTTGGCCGCGGAGTTTCTCAAATAATTCCATTTTAGTCGTCAACACTGATAAAAGCCTCTAAACATTGTCCCTTAGAACGCTACGCAATCTAGTGTATAGTAACTTTGCTTGTACTTTTGTCGTCGATACAGTTAGGAATACAACGCGGAGGTTTGCGGTTAAAGATATGTTTAGCGTCTCGCTGGACCGCGTCGCAGCGCAGTTGTAAGTTTCAAGTCGTTACGGGCGTTACAGTCTCGATTTTCACCGAATTCTCGTAACTCCGTGACGTTCAAGTTTGCATTCAAGATATCCAAACTGAAATTCAACGTTTCGGTTTCGCGAAATGAAAAAGCTCATCCCGACGTGTATAAATGCAACGTTTGAGAAAGGCAGTAACACTTAACGCCCTTAGAAAGGAACACATCTCCGTGTTATCGGAATCTTTAGCCCGGTCAGCCAAATTTAATGTAAATTTCACGAACCAGCATCCGTATATGTATATAGCCGTATTGCAATTTGCCGCTGCCGGGAACGAGCGAATGCTTTGTTTCTCCGTGTAGCATTTGTGTTTGGGGTATGGGGCGCGCTAAATCGGTAGAAAACGGTAACGCTAGGTCCTAAAACGTATCAAAAAGCATCGTTCTTTTAAGGCTGGCTTGCGTGGAGAAGTGCGTGCGAGCTCGTTCGAAACGTATATACGCAGAGCGGAGAGGAATCATACGCATTCGTGCTCTTTCTTTGGTAATATGTACGGCGCAATTCGTGGCAGTCGGTTATACACACGCCACAGTTACTCATGGTCGCTCGAAAAGCTTACGAAATGGACAGGGAATGCACACCTGCATCCAAGTGTTATTGTCGAAAGTAACAAACGCGGAAGGGTACCCGCTGGGACACAACATGGTTACGACGCTGTCGTTCCAATTTCTGCGAGAGCAAACTAAGAAGACGAAAGAAGAAAAAAAAAACAGAAAAAAACGAATAACATAGATAATAACCCAGGAGAGGGTGTAAAAAGCGACATAGAACTAACCTACACGCGCCCTGGGCGCCCGCCTGAAAGATTCGCTTCTCTAAAAGTAATCACACGAGCGTATTTTGCATCATTAAATAAAATAAACGCCGCACGATCGATCCCGATCGTCGCGGCCGTTTCTAGACTGACGTTCTTCGCTGAGACGATTTGTCTTTGCTTTTGTCCGCGGCGATAAAAAATAATTGCCTACCCGCCGATAGAGCTACTCCTCGTATAAGAATAATGCAACGACCGCTATTGCCGTGTTAGAATCATGAATAATATTACTAATCGTAGAAATTAAAAGATAATAACTAAAGGCTGAGAATAGTAGCAGCAGTAAGTGGTAATGATAGTAACGGTAGCGATAATATATAATGTCGATTGTGAAAATATCTAAGATAAAGGTTACTCTCTCTCTCTCTCCTTCTTTGCCTAGTTCGTCACAGATTCTCCTCTGCCTTTCATACGATCACGCATTCCCTCGGTTTTCCTCTTAATCTCGAAGGCGTACAGGTGTACGATCTGTTCAGGTGATTCGTTCCACGTTGGCACCAGGACGGGCCTTTCTTGCGCTCGCCGATTATACGCAGAACCTTCGCCGTCCTATTTCAAGCAGCACTGTGCGATTCTTGCTGATATTGCAATCAATAATGTTATCGATTGGGTGGCAGTGAACGTACTCTAGAGTACAGAAGATACAAACATCAAACAAATTACTCAGCACCCAACGATCCATGATCCGATGAGGTGGGCCGTGGACATCCCGATCACATCCTGGGCACGAGTTCTTCGCAAACAAGTACGCCCCGTGCCCAGCCGATGGGGAAACAGCGCACAGTGTCGCCTGTATTCGCGTTTCGACCGACACCTTCACAGCATTCGCCCGTTCCGAGGCGACGAGTCAACGCAAGCGGACGGGCCTCAGCCCCTGGAACCGTTCCTTGCGCGTAATGGCCGCGCCGTTGTTCAGGATCTGTAGATACGAATCACGTCCCTGATGGTCGCTCGGCAGAGCGGACAATGTCCACCACCCTTGCCGCGCCACTGTTGAATGGCGCAGGGATAACACATGCACATGTGACCGCACATGTACAAAACGCTGTCGACGCTTCTCTCGTAACAGACAGAGCATTCGTTGGGTTGTCCAGGTGTCGGTTGCAAACCCTCGCTCCACTGCTGCAGGTGGGAAGACGCTTGGGAAGTCAGAGTGCCATCTAGGCTCTGATAGTTCACGGGCTCCACGTAGGTAGAGGAGCCTGTGCTGGCCATGGTGCCGGTCAAGGGCGGTGAGGATTGTCTAGAGGACGCGGGATGCGACGTGGACGCGGTGGACCCTGTGGTCGCTGCCGGAAGATGCGAATGCTGAGGTCTGTGACTCGCTGAGACGTAGGTAGGTTGCGGTGTAGACGAGGACGGCGCGATGTAACCAGTTTGGGGCGGAAGGTTCACCACTAGCACAGTGCCGCCGCCTATGGCTGGTTTGAAGTGAACCATCTCCGAGAATCTGGACAATTCCGTGGCTGCGTTGCTGTGATTCGAGTGCTGCTGCTGCTGTTGTTGCTGTTGCTGTATGATGGTTGCTGGAGACGGGTTGCTCTGACGTTGTCTAGGCGGGGACGTGGGTCTTTCAGCTAGCATCCTGACGCGCTGCGTGCTACCGTATACGTCGAAGAACGCCCACAATTGCAGGCTCTGGTCCACGTGCATGACAACATTCGGTGGTCCGCCGTTTTTGCTCATTTGAACTTCGCCGAAATGCGTCACTGTGAAGGCTATTTCGTCACCGGGCTGAGGACACGATGCAACGTCTTTGGAGACCACCCAGTACTCCGGACGATCCAGGAGAAGGTCGCTGTCGTCGGGTAGATCTTCGCCAGTGAGGCGAGCTGGGTCGCAGGAGGTTAGACCCAGGGCTAAGGCACCGACGTACATCGGCTCCGTGGCTAGGATTTGAACGACTAGACGCTCGCCCAAGAGCAAGGGCCGACCCGTGAATGAGTAGCCGTTACAGAATTCCGTGTCGTTTCGCGTCGCCACGCACTGCTGGTTGCTGAACCGGATGTTCCTGCCTCGGGTCCTGGAAAATTGAGGAATGGGTGTCATTAGAAGTCATGGAAGTTACGATGGTGGTGATATTCGTTTAAATGGGGCTGACGTTAGTTCGGTTAGAGGAAACGAATTAAACGTGTCGAGCACTGAAATACGGATGTCCGATAGGGTATGATAATTAAGAAGTGTGATTAGATATGAAGAGCAAGCTAAACCGAACCTCAATGCCAGTACTTTTGTATCACAAGCCTTCAGGTAGACGAAGCTAAATTGCAATTTTCGTTTCAAGTTACACCTGTACCATGTACGAATATTAATCGAAGTGAAACTCGCGTCTGGCCAGCGCAAACCCATTCTACTTACACCCCGATTTAGGCTAGCTGTTCAAATCACCTGCCAACTACCGAACGAAGAATGCTTTGTCTTGGGACGCATTACTGATATATTACCCTACGATATTTATGTCGTGATAATACCGCAAAAATTCGCGTCACTAAAGTATCACCTAACCACTATTATCTACCAAACATGTACGACCGGATAACATAACTGCACTTAACATCCAACCTAACGTATTCCTCGATTCCACCAACGATCGTATCTAAAGAAAAGCGTAGATCTCAAATCCAACCCCGGTTCTGCTCGGTCGGCCTGCCCTTCCGGCAATCACGAAACGTAGAATCCAACAACGAATACTCACGGGTGGAAGGGTAACGGCGTGAAGATGACGCCAGCAGGCTGAAACCTGAGTCCAGGTAGCTCGACGTCGGGATCATGATGGATCGACATGCTCTGCATGGACGGCATGATCCTCTCGACGTCTCTGCTCGCGTTGCTCGCGTCATCCATTGCCGAGTGCCTGCTGTGTTGCGCATTGTCCTCGTTGCTATGCTCGGCGCCTCTTCTGATGTTGTTGAAGTGTTGCCTGTTGGGATCGACGAACTCGATCGCTGTGCTGTTCCCGTACACGTCGATGATAGCCCATAGGGGACCCCGTGTCTCGACGCCGCTGAAGAATAACCCTTTTTCCTCGCCGTTCACGCCGAAATGCACATCCCCGGCGGACGTGACGTAGTAGAATAGCACTGTGTCCCTCTCGGCGAACCGCTCGGCCATGGCCTTCGCCCAGTAGCAGGGCTTGTTCGTCAGGTCCGGACAGGCGTACCTTGGCAAACCATTCCGCAGGTTGATCGGGTCATTGCTGGTGAAGCCAAATCGGATCACGCCGCTCCAGTTGTCGGAGATCTCGAGGAATTTCACGCAGACCTGGAACGAAAGATGGGGTACAGTTAGTTGGTTGCATTTTCTGCACGGTCAAAATAGAAATTAAGTAGAATGGTACAGAGAAGTTGGAGATAGAGTGGTGGTACGTTGGCTGATTCGGTGTTCGAGTGATTGGTATGCCATTTGGTTCAGATTTCACTTCAGAAATGTCTGCATTGGTGGAGTTGTAGATGTTGTAATAATATATTTATCTTCAGATAATGTATCTCAAACACGAGTACTTCCCGATTATCCCCAATTAGGAACTATCCCAATTCTAGCAACTACCAAAAAAAGCTTCGACTAATCGCTCGTTAATACCTTATACGTAGTATTACTACGAAATACAAATTGAACGATTGAGCAATAAGTAACAAGCGGAATTCAGGTTCGCGATTAATACATTCGAAGGCCAACAATTTCAACCAAATTCTTGCCATTCTTGTTGGAAGTCCATACATCACGGGCGACACGCAAAATCGGCATGCAAATTGTCCACGAGAGTCCTTTTAATGGGCCGTAGCTACCTGGCCACGATGACCTTACGCTCTCAGAATTTTGACGAGGCAAGCTCGGTGCTTCCTATTCCTTTCTGATAAAGTGAACCTGTTATCTCGTTCACTCGATCTTCTCGATCGTTTATTTTTCTATTAAGTGTTCGTCGGAATCTAACAGCAGGTTGTACACTTTAGATCGGTCGATTTTGTCGACAACGAGATTTTTTTTTCTCGCCACCAAGTTCGGTCACATTATGTCACGAGGCTGAACGTGACGAAAATCCCAAAGGCGATAGTTAACGGGGGAACGGGTACGAAATATCCAATTCGCGTCGATACTCTTTTTCCTAGAACCGACGTCTCTGCTGGTGGCTTTGCCTTTTAAACTGTTCACGCTCAACGACTCATCGCGACAATGTAAGAAACGAGATAACTGCGCGAATAGAATAATTGGGAACGTTCATTTCAACTTAAAATTGAAAATCTTGGTATTCCTTGTCCCATTATACAACTTTATTGGGCAGATTCAATGATCATAGGATTGCGTAAGTCGTAGGAAGAACTTTGCTTGTAATTCACGAAACCAGTGCACCTACGCGATTACTTCGCAATAAATCAGATCCTATCACCTCCTTGGACTTTGAAATTCTGGCGAGTTCGAAACTCAAAATGGAACGCAACACGGCTTAAAAAATTTATTGGCAATGGAAATCTCTTTTATCGAGGAAGAATGCGGCAAGAAATATTCCAAAATGTTTGATAATGTCCACAAATACTTCTGTACTCCCCCAAGGCAGAATACGCAAAGCGAGCATGATCATTCGACCACTATTCAAAAATTCAGAGGAACAATCAGTTTCGCGAAACAGAGAAAACTCTTTCCGACAGAATGTCAAAAATATACGAAGACATTCACTTAATAGATCCCACGAACTATCCATTTCCACGCAAAGAAAGAACGAACACAAGTCAGAAACAATTTCTTAACTCCAATTATGAAATTCCAATTTATTTATTCATTTATTTATGTATGCGCGAAAACTTGCACAGAAGAAACCTCGTCGTCGCGGAAAGATTGCGCGACGAGGGTGCTCCAGAAAAGTCAAAGATGTAAACGTAAGTATGAAAGTGCAACGAAATTATAAAGAAAAGCTAAATGCGTCAAGTCCTCGCGAAAGAAATCGAGTCCCCGACGAAGTGATTCCGTAGATCCGATATTCCAAGATGTTTTCGTTAACTCCAGAAGGAAGCCTCCTTCGCCTCGCCCACGTTCACTGCCAATCTCTTTAAAAGAGACGCGAAAAAGGATGAACGGAGATGGGCGACCACGGAACGTCGTTCGCCACGCGCATCGATCTCCTATACCGTGTATACACACGAATCAGCTGGAGAACTGTACGGTCAATTTCTCTGTTCCCCGAGAGACGCGGACGGACAAACCGTCTACCCACGTGAAATAGCTTACAAGCCCCTTCATCGTCAGGGTCGGTCGATAGACAGATAGAGAAAATGCAAATGACGAGGGCCGTCGAGCGGAACACAAGTCACCCGATTCTCACAATTAAACGCCGCTCTCCGGTATACGATTTACCGATGCATAACCGGGAAACGCGGGGAAATACCGTGCTTTTCACCGTGGGGAAAAATGTGTCGATTAATTGCGCCGACCTCGACTTGTCGCTTCTACATAGGTACCGATTGTAACGTTTAGAGTGCGCGTTTGGCGGAGAACGGTGTTTCGCGATGGAACGTGTTTATGGGAACGGACGTGAACGACGGGGTGGGTACACAGTCTGGGTTAAATTAGTGTTCGGGCTGTTCTAATATAGATTTTTCGTTTCGTGACATTGCGAATAGGTTGGAATGTTTGAAAATTGATAACCGTTGGAGGTCAACGCAGATTGCCAGGAATAGAAATTTTACCGCAAGGATTTTGAACAAACCATGGCGGCGTGCGTGGTCTCGATTCAATTAGTTCTGGGTTTATTTTACAAATTTGCTTAAGTATAACTGAATGTATGCGAGCGAATATTTTTCAGGATGATTATGCGTTTGATTTAGTTAATGATTTACCTTTTCTCCGACTCGAACGGGTCGTGCACTGAACGTGATGCCTCTGCAGAAGCTCTCGTATCTCCTTGCGATGGTTCCGCCATTGCAGAGTCTGATATTCTCACCATGAACTGGGTGGAACGTCAGTGGCGGCAGATTGTTGGTGCCTGCACTGGATGATCTCGGTGCTGTAACAATAAAACGGAATATCGTACGTTAATTCGATGTTTCCGTGGCGTTTCTTTCTGCGATTCAAATAAAGGAACCAATGGACTGAAAGCGAGTTCTCCCCCCTAAAAAATCCCGGTTCTCGTCAACACCGCGTAAACTACAAATTCATTTACTTCGAGCCTAAAACCCAGAACCTGGAGCCTTGGACCTAAACGAACTACAAAATTTAACTTCGACAGTCCCCGTAAAAATCCAACCGCATACTCGTTCAATCTCTCCGCAAGAAAATATTTAAAAAAAAAGAGCGAAATAAAGAAAGAAACGAATGGAGTTTCTACTCAAGGATAAGCCCACGACTCTGATTCCAGGTACACAACGAGGGGACCGCCGAAGCCCGGTCCAGGTCGGTCGATAGCCATAGAATAAGATTTAAATCAAATTATACACACGATTTCCCAACGATACACCGTTCGGAGATGATCGATGTACCGTCCGGTAGAACAATAATCCGTCGAGATGAACCCTGACTTTATCTTTCTCGCGCGTAAACATTGTTCGAAGGAGAGGGCGCACGAAATCGTCCAGAGAGATTCGGCGGAGGAAAAGTGCAGGTGTGTTGGACGGGAAATTCCTTCGAGGCAGCAGTTCGGACGCGAAACAAAAGCGGTCGAAGCGAGAGGGATAGGGACAGCGATGTGCGGGGAACGCGAAGAAGACAGAGAAAGACGAGGAAAAGATGGAATTCGATCGAGAAACTGAAATGCTAAACCACCTCTCGCGGCAGGTCGAGCGTTTCCACTTCGGTATTTCATAACTCTGACTCGCCGATCCGGAATGCGAATGTTCTGGCAGGATATTCCCAGGCCGTGTCCAGGATATTCCCAGCTCGCGACTGGAAAAGCCGCCATTCCCGATGATCCATGCAAGATCGATGATACGATCGGCATCAACCGTCCAAGACCGTGGATCGTCGATTTTTATATTACTCGGTAAATCTTTATATTTCGCGTACTACTTGGAACGCGTTTCCTTTCCTGGTTAACGTCGGGGAACTAAATTGACGGCTAAGGAGTCTCTTTGTCTTTGCTCTTGAAAATCGTAAAGCTCCTGGTGTCTTTGGTGTCGAGCTCCAAGAAATATTGGTGGATTCGGTAAGACCGATCGATCGTATATTTCGAAGCCGCGTTGCTTTAAAGACAATTGACCGAAATATTTTTTACTGAGTTAACGCGACAGTTTAAATACCGACGCTCGAAGGAAGCCGATAAGAATTGATCAGGGCAGTTCACGTCCTGCGTATGAAATTTCAGATACTGTTCTATCTATCCAGTTCGCGGCACGAGCAGCGATAACTCGACGTACTTAACATCGTAAATTACGATCCTCGATCAAACAAACGCTAGGCACTCAATAAATGTCTAAACCAATCAATTGAAACGCAAAATGAAACCACCAATCGGGCAACAATAGCTTTCACAAAAAATCCGGAAGGGTGTCGCGAGAATTCCGTCGGACAGAAATTGCAATTTCCTCGTCGAACGAAAATTCGTAATCCCGATATTAAACAGGGAACTGCCGCGCGACTCCGGTAACAATTATACACGAAGCCGACCAGCCAAGGCCGTCACAACAAAGGAACGAAACCGAAAGAGACGAACAAAAATAAGATATCACGGAACAAGCGTGAACCACGACCGTCACGAACGACAGCCCGGTACCAACTGACTATCGATACGCGCCACGGAGGTGGTAATATCGCAGTCGATATCGTACGTGCGCCACACGCCGGAAACCGCAACGCTCCTCGGGCGGAAGTGGCCTCAACGTTAGGAGCATCGGCCGATACGCTTTCTCCGCGAGCGGATGCGCGCCGAAAAGCACACCGTTAACAATGCCCGGCGGCAGGAAGTACGCGCCACTCCTCGACTTTTGCTGGCTTCCGGTATTTCCTACGCCCCGCGATTGACACCGCTGTACACCACCCGGACTGCGCGGGCGCAAATTTTCCCAGCTGCCGTATACTCGATTCGCGGGTACCATCTCGTTCGTGTCTTATTCGAAAGGCGAGCGAAAAAGAGGGGACAGACTTTCGTATACTTTTACTCATATCCGCTTTGATTCGTATTGTTCGACAGTGTTTGGGGGGGGGGGGGATTGTCTATTTGTCCGTTCCATTTTTTCCTCTCATCTTGTTATTCGGTGAAACGCGTGGTTCTAGGAAACGCGTTCCTTAATTTTGTCGCGCATTCGTAAAAAGGTTTCTCTATTTTTTTGCACTGGGATAACGGTGATTCATTCGTGGTTTCCGATGGACCTTTAAGAGAGTGTTTTTTAAAACGTTTCCAATTTTAGATAGCTGGCGGTATAATGATTTATGCGAGCCTGTTTCGTAAGATTGCATTTGTTATTTTAACGAACGTGTAATATACGAACAACCGTTTCATTCGTGCGCGTTCGAGAATATTTTTCGCAGACCCCGTTCGAAACGAAATCCCCGAGCAACATCGAACGGATAATCGCGGCGACACTTCGTCCCACGTTCCGTATTTTTCTGTGCCCCCCGTCGGATACCCCTCAATTCATCGATATGGTTTAATTAGTCATCGGGGAGCACGGAAAACTCCCGTGGAACGGTGGGACAAAAAAGTTGCCGCGGCATTAACTCGATCCACGATTAATCCGCTAACGAACCGAAACCGGCGTTCTCGTCTCCTCCGATCAGCCAAGTCGGTCACGATCCATGGATCACCGGCAAAAATAACGCGCGGATCGACGCCGGTTTCTCACGATCCGGCTAAGGCGCGTATCACAAAGCGGTCGACCAGTCGAATTGTAATTTCTAATTCTTCCGTCACCCTTGCCGCGGGTATTTGTCGCTTTTTTTTTTGTCCCCCCTCCTTCTTTCGTTCGGCGATACCGTTACGCGTTGCAGCGCGTCACATATCCAACGATATCCAAAGGTGAAATTCTCGGTGAACAATCGTCGCGGAAGAAACGATCGCGTGCATCCCTTCGAATCGTTGTCCCGCTATTTCCTCGGCTTTTCGGTGCGCGCTCGGGGAATTGCGTTTACGTGGAGTTAAGTGTTGCAAGCGGTTTCTTTTTTTGTTTTTTTTTTTTTTTTTTTTTGAGGCCGTGGAATTATTGGTAGTACGTGGTCGAGAAACTTTGCCTCGCTCCGTTTCGCTTCCTCTTCCACGTTGATTTTCGTTCGCGCGTTGGTTTTGTTCGTTGGCGAGAGGTTTTCGTGGAGTTTCAAGGGCGAAACTGAGTGCGGATTAAAGATTGCTGCCCGGGAACCGAGAGCTTCGATTACCCCGAGGGTGCTGTCATTTTTTTGTCGCGGTTAATTGGTTGCCATTGGACGAAGCTTTGAATGCGCGTTAAAGGGTTGTCGAGTGTACTTCGAGCAAAGGGCTCGGCTTAAGCACCGTGCACATATTTATGAAAATCATGAGCGCGACGTACGCGAGGTCGCCTCGCGCCAAGAAAATATATAATCTGCAGCGAATTCGCGGGGGCAATGAAACAGCCGTCCTTGAACCTATTTTTCGAAAATATAGCCCGAAGGTAAACTCGTTAATGACACAGGATGCATCGGCGTTTGTAGAAAAACTAGGACTGGGTAATTCGTTTCCGGTTAATTAAGGATCTATTGTTTCATTCACTCGCGCAATCCCGGCAATCTCTTCATTTCGCAGATCGTTATCGATTTACGTGTTCTTTCAACAATGAGGTACCGTTACTATCGCGGAAGCTCTGCGTACGCGGCGAAACTACCCATCGAACTCGATTGAAAAACCAATTAAACGAATCGCGAAAAAAAACATTGGACACTATTCCGACAGATTTATCCTGAACCGACTCCACTCGAAGAAAAAACAAGAATCAAGAAGGAAATATGAGGAACGGAAAGAAGATTCGATTATTCTGCATGCATATATATCATTTGCGAAAAACGGTTTCGTTTCACCAGTCGACTCACGTCTCTCACGCTTGACCACTTCGCACAAGCTACTCCACGTACAAAGAGTAAACAGGAAGAGCGCGGTGTTCCATCCACGATTACCGCCACCTCCACCCACCAGGAGGCGACGATTACCAAGGGCTAAATGGAATCACGGTTCGTTTGACGGTACAACGAACGAGAACGGCGACGAAACGCAACGGTACACGTTGCATTTCCCACGGTGAATCGCGACGAGGACTGCGCCTAGGAAACAACCACGTCGGGGAAACACTCCACGCCGTGGATAATCGTTCGAGACTTGAAACGGCCGCGTCCCGTTCGTCTCGAATCCGCGAGCGGTTTCCCCCGTGAAATCGACCTATCGACGCGCCAACTGTTGTGCCCATCCGACAGAATAGAATCGTTTCAGAACGGAACATCGTAGCGGCTGATGACCGTGATGAAGCGGATTGGGATTTTGATTAGAATGGTTTTCTTTCTTCAACGTTGCTGTCGTTGCTGAACGTTCGCGATGTCAGGGGATGTAGATAATTCGTTCGAATAAAATTAAAATTTCTCGTTTGAGATAATTCGTTCGTGTAACCACGTGTATTCGATTTAGTTCTATTATAATTGCAGTCCTGCAAATAAATCAAATGTGATTTTAATTAATTTCGTATAGAATACAAACATTTAACTATAGCAGAAAGGGAGTTTTCGACGAAATGTCTACCTTGGTAGCGAACGCACGCTCTCGATGTTTCTAAATGGACCTCGAAACGGATCATCGATCACTTGACCTCACGATGGAGGTGCTTTGACGATTGCGCCGAGGTCACCATCGATCATAGCGAATCTGCCCCCTTGACCTCGACCGTATCGATCTCGATGATCGACGCGGGAACGTGAACACCGTTAATAAGCGCCACACACACCTGGCAAGCGTTTAAATGTAGCCGATTTCTTCGATTACGCGAAGAATAACTTTCATAGAATTTCAATTGTTCCCACAATATTTTTGATAAAGCGAAATTCCTTCGAATGTAATACAAATAATATAAATTTGATCCAGGTATTTTTCATTCGTTAATGTGTTAAAGATGCCTAAGTTTTGCAGCGATGTTTTCTAACAAAACTCCTGTTGCTTCTCGATAAGCTGCTCAGGTGAAACGAAGAAGCATTTTAAACATCACAGCCGCCTTGTGGTTTGAGACTGCATATCGTATCTAACCGCAATCTCGTACAATTAACGTCTGCTTAACGTAACATCGTGGCAAGTTTTCTTAATAATTGAATACGGTACAGCACTTTTGTCATCGTGTTGCACTGCTCGTCTTCTTGTTAATCGACCCCTACAATTTCTATAGAATATTTAATACAGAATCGCATTTCATTCTGCAACATCGCGACCCCGACGAACTACGTTTCTGGCGTGTCGGTCGCAATAAAATTCAACTAATTTTCCCCTGTTCCCTTCACGGCGTGTTCACTCTTGGATGAAATTGAGCTACGTTCTGGAACCGGTTGCCACGGCCTGAACCGACAGAATCGAGGATCCTCGATGTACACGCGCGATTCTTCTAGAAATCGAAATGACCGCGCGAAAGGTTGGCTTCCACCTGATTAAAAAGTTCGATTGGGAAACAGAATAGCCAGCTCGTTCGTGAAATACTGTGGAATGGAGAAAACTTCCGACTTCCGACTACTCGGTGCCGAATAATTCGACGAATACCCGTCTAACAAAAAGTGATCGAGCTAACTGGTCACTTCGGGAACAATTGAAATCGACGATACTTCGTATCGTTTGCGCCAACATTATTTCCAAAGCTCTTAATAAAAAAGAATTTTAATTTTACACATAATTGAACGTACAATCACCCTCGACTAAATTAATGAAAGGATTGTTCCAAGAGGCGTTTGTGCAGCGAAAATGAAGAAATGAAACGACGACCAATGGCTCACCTGTCGTTCAATTAACCGTACAGTTAGAGAAGAAAACGTTTGGCAGGTGAAAGTGGGCAAGAAAGCATAACGAAGACAGTCCCTGCCTATCTCTTGACTTACCGGACTGCAATTAACGTTCGACGATGAAACGAATGAAACGTGTATCTCGCAGTGAACCGATTCTCGTTACGAGAATTGTCCATTTGTCTACAAATGAATCCATTCCGTGGACTATTCTCGCAACGAATATCTTGATATCGATAGCCGATACCGGTCGCCTCGTCCATTTGGAAATCCAATCTCCTCGATTGCATACGAGTCCGTTACCCTGTTTCCAATTTTGTTACGCGGACAATAGTGTTTGTAACGCGAACAATTTCCTCGACGATGTTCATTAAATTTACTGACGTACGGAATAATTGGCCCGTGCTCGACGGTATCATCGTGCCAGATGATACATAATTCGACGAGCGGTGCTAAATAAAAAGTCACTCGAATGTGTCTGGATAAAGTGTTCATTCGAAGCGTATTCATCTTCGAGTAAACTAAATCGCGTGGACGCGCGCTTGTTCGCAGAAACTTGTCCTAGACACACCGAAAGAAACGTAATCAGTTAAACAGCGCGGCAACAAATCCCCCGATAGGAAATTACTGTTCAGTTTAAAATATCGACTCTACTTAGGGAAAATTCTTGTTACCCAATTAGAACACCGCGGACGAGCAACTCTCCGCAGGGCGGCGAGCACGTTCAACATAAATTATAAATAATTTCTGCTGTCAACATTTCCTTTCCCGATGAACACACACTTGCGTGCCGTTGAAGCTTCGTCCGCGGGGAACGTACGCGTCGAATTGTCTCAATCGGGAGCGCGTCTCGCCCGGGATCGATCGATACAGCGCGTAAATCGCGAGTCAATGAGAGTCTACTGCTGGTAATTGGTCCATACCCGCGCCTATGCTGCCATTCGCCGGTTCATCTCGTGGGAAACTCGTGACACACATTTGCACGGAAGTGTACCCCTCGTGGATCCTTCCATCTGACGCGTACACTGTGCGCCTGTGCGCGAGCGATTCGAGGATCCTGCGATCTGGGGAACTCGATGCTACCGTACGACTGCCGCCTCGCGACTGCGCCAGGTGAGAATCTTTGGTAGCTGCTTGGTAGTAATGTTAACCGCGACGAGGACGAGCACCTCGAAGGGCAATTCGTTCGATCAACTCTTGTACAGGGTCTGCGTAGCGGATTAAATGTCAATATCAAGGGATTGGAATTCGTGAGTTCTCGGCAGTTTGGGTTCAATTAAAATTCGCTCATGGCTGGAACATTGTTCTCAACCGTGTCCAGGTAGTTCCCTAGCAGCTGTATTCTTGTCCGAGTGAAAACTACTAATAGAATGGAATGCAAAAAAAGAAAGAAAGAGTCGATCCATATCGACCTGATTTTTTGCCGAGCCTATTATAGAAGTGTTATGCTTCGAGGGAAAGTGGAGGCACAAAAGTGAAACTAGGAATGAATCCATTTGTTGTTTTTTCTATAACAGACACGTAACACCGTCAACAATGGAAGCAGAGTTCAGGT
This sequence comes from Nomada fucata, assembly GCA_948146005.1. NCBI lineage: Eukaryota > Metazoa > Arthropoda > Insecta > Hymenoptera > Apidae > Nomada > Nomada fucata. The sequence continues at coordinate 7,356,615 of OX411281.1, forward strand.
CGCTCCTTTTGCCAGGACTTGACCGAAAGATATTTCCACTATGCTCTGCATAATCGCGTTCAATGAAAGCCAATAGACAAATAATCACAAGAATACTCCTTTGGAGCACGTTTTCGTTGGTCCTCGTGCAAATCGTGATGCGCGTTCTCGCCGTCGGGATACGCCGCAAATAAAATGCAAAATGTCTCATTCGCCGGCAGAAATCGGCCTCCGGCAGAAATAAACGCGCCCGACGCATTTCTTCATTTGTAATATACAGATGCACCGGCAGCCATTTCAGCCCAGAACACACAACGCGTTACTAGCCGCTACACCTACCATTATCGCCGTGCCAAAGTGAAAGTAATTTGTTGCACAGGGAGTCGTCGGGCGTCCAATGTAACAATGCATGACCGCCTCCGCGATGTGAACGCGATGTCCTTTGCACGAAGTAAATAAACGGGGCCTTGACCGAGCCAGCACCCTCGCATCTATTGAGTCCAATAAGTTTCTATTTCTTGGGGGGGTGGGAAGGGGGGGATGGCGCGTGAAAAGGTTGCCGATAGAAAATTGCGCTCAATTGAGCCTTCCGCTCGAACGATGAAAATTGTCGCGAAAGAAAATTGAAACGATAAGAGGATCGCTCGACGAGCGACGCTATTGCAACATCGCTATTGCAGATTAGTTGCAGCGAAATGCAGGATGAAACAGTACAGTCCTGACCTCCTTTTCATTTACCAAATCATTCTGTGCGGCTCTTTCTGTTGTGCGAAAGGAAATAATTGAAACTAGTTACGTCCTACGACTGGCATTCTGCATTTCCACGAAAACATAATTAACAGCTTCCGAATATTCGCAATATTTACACCTGACGTTACGGTATTTGCACCGCAGTACGAGCCAAACTGTATCGTCCCATTCGAAGGAGTTAAACCAGTTGTGACGAGCAAATGCAAATATTAATTCCAACCCCGACAGACAATTGTTCCGCCAACAACCACTCCATCTGCCTTCTAGTTCCTTCACAAGAACCCAGAATTATCCCGAAGCAACGAAAACCAAATCGTCCCATAACCCCGCTCATTTTCCACCCGGCCAATCGTCCAATCCGTACTCCAGGTAGCATTCACGAAAGCCTGCAATCTGGCCGGGCGGCCACTGGAAACCACTGAGCCATCAACAAACAGCATACATATATATATATACACTTGCAATATTTTGCATTGCTCGCCAGCAGTGAACTGCTGGCGAAAATCGAGGAAGAAGCTTCCAGTGGCCGGATTACGCGGCTGCGGTTCGAGGACGCCGTTCTTTCAACGAGGCAGGCGTCGCGACCCGCTCGGCCCGGCCACTCCAAGTACTGTTAAGCAGCGCGAGCAACGCCGAGGAAGTACCAGTAATGTTCACCGTGTGTCGAGAGGAGCGTACAGAGCCAGGAGGGGCCTTGTTCCCACGCCCGACGCCGTGATCTTTGCCGAGCTACTTAGTCCTCCCATAGAACGAGCCTTCTCTTTCCCTCCGTCGAGATCTACGGCCGTTCCACTGCCTGACTCACCGAAAGGTGAGCGTCCATCTCTCTTCCACCTGCGTCACTTCTACCGCCGGCCCGCTTCTGTCCCGAGGGCCCGAGGATATGCCTCCTTTCTTGCCCCGCGACAAGACTATATGGGTTACGTAAGGTGGCAACGCGCGAGCCTCGGCGGCATGCACGAGTAATAATAACGCGTGTATTCGTGGACTGGTGGACTGGTGAACGGGAACGGCGAATTGGAGGTGAGAGAGGGCGAAAGGCGGAGGGGGTACGCGCGACAGGAAGCAAGTACGCATTCAGCCCTTCGGGATGTGTCGTCGTTTCGGGAACGCGACGTGGATTTTTACATCCTTTCCTCGGGGAGACTTCCGGATTTTTATCTCCTTTCTATCTCCGTGGGGAGATTCCGGGGACTGTGGAGTTTAGATTCGTTGGAGGTTCGCGAATGACGGGAGGAACGCAATTTTCTGAAACCTCGGGATATCGGAACTTCGATGGTTCGGCTTTTCTTCCCGAAACTTCCGGATTGCGTTTCGAAAAACGCCGTGCATCGTTTTCGTGCAGAGTTCCAGAGGAGCGGAGACTTGAACGCGCGGCGAGGAACTCTATCTTTGTCTGCGGGCGCGACGCGCCGGGGAAAAGAAATCCCTGGCAGTGGAAGGGAGAAATGGATAGATAGATGGGCCTGGAAGATACATATGATTAGAGTAATCAGAGAGGGAAGGAAGAAACGGAATCGCGTGCACGTGATGCACGTGATCATAAACAATCGGCATATTAAGCCAACATCCACACGCGAATGTAAATGTGTCGGAATGATTAGAAGCGTGCGAGGTCTTCGAACTCGGCGGAATCGCAGGAATGCCGAGAAAATCGGTGTACACCTTCGATCAATGTAATCTCGAATGGGTGAACGATAAAACGTATTCCCGATTGCAGGCTGGTCGGCACGCTCGGGGTTAGGATCTTATCGATCCAGTCCCGAGAGCAACTATAATTTCGTGAAAATGATACAGCGTTGCTGAATTACTGTTGGAACCGTTTCCAGTTTTCCTACGATTCCGTTGAACGCCACAGTTTCGTCATTCACTGTTTTCCTTTCCGTTCCGAGAAAGGCTTTTAGGATAGATTTTATTACTTCCTTCTTGGAACTGGCTAAGTTTGAATCCAACTAGACGCCTGAGCGGGGAGACCAGCGAGGCGAGAGTGCCCTTTAATAATATCGGTACTGTTATCTAGATTCTGTGCAAGCACGGGGAATGTTACCAGGTATGCGATGAAAATTCAGAGCCACGAAATAATTAAACTACGTATCCTTCGCGGTTCGTAACAAGTCTGATTGCGTGGAACGCAGCGTGCGCTAATCACAGTGAAATTAAATCTAATTATACGGCGAACAATAATAAAACCATTTCCTCCGATATAAATTCAAAGTTAAACGACGCTGTCCATCGAAAGAGCTACATATGTGCGTGCCTCCTGAAACGAGTTTGTTGAAAAGAATCCCTCAAAACTGCCATCATATATAATAAATATTACAATTCCAATACTCTAAAACCCTTGAAAATTTTCAATTCATTCTTCCCCGTATAGAAAAAAAAAACAAAACCGCTCCAAATTCCAAACCCCACACTTCACCCTTCCCTCGTTCCTCCACTGTTTACCCTATAACCAGTGCCAAATGTTGCGGCACAAAGGTGTTCTTACGATCTCCACTCCGGGGACGTCCCATTGCGACCCCGTGGAATCCGCGGGAGAAATGCCCCAGGACGGCAAGTGTATATTCCCATCGCGACGCTTTTAACGTGGCCACCATGGCCGGCCAAGGAACAATCGGATTAACGAAGTTAAACGTTAGGGTGGTCGCCCCACGTCTCGCATCTGTCGCGTTTCGCACGTGAAAGCTCGCGGAGACGTTGCGGGGGTGTCGTTTCATACGGAAAGAGCGTAACAGCCAGCTTTTCGTTCTGTCAGCGAGATTAACGACCGCAGACGGTGTAGAAATTAAGTTCAAAGGGGTCTGTATGGGGTATTTGCTGGAGGGGTGGATAACGATTGGCGAACAATGACGGGGTTTTCTTTAGGTACGTCGGATCGAGGGTCGTTTGCGGGCTCATTAATGGATTTATAGTCGCGGAGAATTGAACTCGATCCCCTTTCAATCGGATTTAGAGAATCTCGAGAAGCTTTCGAGGTTGTCTGACGGAGATATTGAAACTGGAGTGTATCGTTCGGAGTAACGTTCGGTTCGTGCCAGTGTCCAATATTTCTGGGATTACTGTGAGCGTGTTGTTAGGTATCTCGAACACGCTTGTAAAACTAGCGACTAGTTGATTAAGACGGGCAATTATAAATAGATGAGAGATTGAATCGCGAAATGGAAAGACTGCCAGGCTATTATCTTAATTAGTATAAAAGTCGAGGAAGTGTATATCAGTTTATACTTCGAAAGGAACATACTTTTACGCGAAAAACGATAAGCCCGTCTCTAATCTATCAATCGAACGATTCATTCAGCGAATACAGCACTTGGGCGTGTAATTTTTTTTTCCAGCAAAGAATTGCTCGTTGTAAATATATTTCTCTTGGATACTTTGTAGCCTGCTTTTCTGTCTGAGCCGCGTTTACGGTTTTACGTTCGCAAATAACGCCACATGTATTCTTAACGCACGATCGTTGTATAAGATGAATATTTCATTGGTCGATGCGCGTTCAACGAACTAATTAAGTTGCAAACAAGCTAATTACCGCCCATTCACCTTCGCCTGATTCAAATAGCAGACCCGCGACGTTCCACCTGCCAGGTGCAGTTTCTAACGCCAAGGTACAATTAAAAAGGCTCCGAAGCAAAAACGCCAGATCAATTATTCATTGCTCGAATAAATCTCCGTTAATTGTAACACTCCGGTTTATCATCTCGATCAAACGTTCTAATCAGGCGTTGTTACGACAAAGCTTACCAATTCAGAGTAACCAGTTTCCTCTGTCCAAGGCTTGGGTATACATGCGACACTCGCGCTGTTTAATATTCAGAAGAGGAATTATAATTTCACAAGCAGTGAAACTCTTTCTTCAAATTTCTACACGAAGATGAAAATAAAGGAACGAACGCAACCAGAAAGGATTTCCTATCAGAATGAACGCAATCGTTAACTATGTATACAAGCGCGTGGCGAACAATTCATAACGTGTTGCGAACAATGACTCACACTCGTGAGCACGCTAATGAAATTCCACTTCCTCACGCGACAAAGAAAACGCGTGCCAGGCCTGTTGTTGCGGCGAGTCGTGCGCTGTGCGCTAATTTCACAAACTATCCGGTCAACGTGCCTGGATCCTCCTTACCTAACAATTGTTCAATGAACGATGCCACTAACCGTCTCACGAATACCGAAAAAAAAGAATCCCGGCCAGCGTTTCATTATGGACGTTCCGTGAGGTAAGGGACAGAGGCATAAGAAAGCAGAGATGCACGTATCCGTATATACATACAATGTGTTTTGCCGACTGACGAACCTGCTCAGGTCAGAGTAACCGGCGACCCTTCTATTCTTCTCAATGAAAGAACGGTATAGAGAATTGAATGCGGACGTCCAGTTCGGGGCTACTGCTAACGTACCAAAATATGTGTGAAGTGTAGCTGAAACTTTATTACTTGTCTGTTAATCCATCGGCGAAATCAATATTGCTAGAAGTTTCGACGATAAGATATCACTAACGATGGAAGTTTTTCGCGATATTACTATCGTACAAGTTTAACAGAAGTGTCGTTAATTTCCATTCGTATCGGAATACAAGTAAATTAGTAATGCAATACAATATATGTATCACTCGAATTACCAATTCGATGAACTCGACACGAGGATTTTCCAATTATACGAGGTTTATTATTCATAATCCGATTTCCCCCTGCAATTCATTCCCAGTTGTTGCATTCCCGATATAAACTGTGTATAAATCTGATTTAATTTGCAATTTTCAAATTAATATTGAAATACAATTTCCATTGTGTCAAGTGTAATAATACTAGAAACGACATCTGCAACGAATCCACGCGTCACGATTTAACCGTTTATGCATGTATGCGTATGTATTTATAAACATGCTCCTCGCATGGCGACACATGTGGGGTACCATGAAATTACCCCAGACCTTAGCGTGTGGGATCGTCTATAATGGGGGAAAAACGGACGGATATATTCTGTACTTACCAAAACCATTTCCTAAGAGCCTTAACCGCGCCACCCTGGTGGCTCTATTGACGGTTAATGGTCTTCTCGGGCGTTGACAGGACAAAGCCAGTGCCATTGGAGATAGCTCAGTACGCTTGCGTTAGTGAAATTCGAGAGAGGCCCGCGTACTACGAAGAAGAACTCACGGCCAAACAGCTCCTTTTTTTTTTGAATCTACTCAATGGCCTCCTGGGAACGAAGTTTAGGAAATGGGAAGCAAACCCTCTATATACCTCAAACTAGAGCATTTCCTATAGCAAAACTCGATATTCCACGAATTTATCGTAACAAATTGAACGCTACTCGACGTACAACGACGCGCTTAACCTAGAAATGATCCGCGATGCAATTTCTAAATAACTCGGCGTTTATTTATTTCGTTCGACTATCTAGGTTTTATGCACCACGAACACAACACACTTCTCAATAACGAAAAGGGGAAACACCGTGATTTTTGCGTATATTCACTGTACTTATTATTCGAAGACAGACGCGGAGTAAATTGAAATCGTTCACACCTGACGCTTTGACTCTTACTGCATAAATCGAGTTTTTCAATACCGCGCCACAGTTAGAGATCGCGAAAGACGTTTCAAAGAGTGAGATGGCGCTGCGCCGGACCCGGAAGTAAGGAGGAAGTAAGATATTCACTCAAGCAACCCATACTACTTGACACCTGGGTTCTCCTACGGTCGAATAATCAGAACTGATTAAAAAACGGGGGTGGAGGAGGCCAGATGAAAGGAGCGTGATTGAACGCGGAGAAGCCGGGAAAAGGCGGGCAGCTTGAACCACGCCACTAGGACGACTGGCTTTCGATGCAGAAGCAAACTCCCCATCTGCTCTGTTCGTTGTTGCCCCAACTCCCTGCTGTCATTCTACGGTTGTGTATGTACGAGCACGCCCTTGTCGGTGAATGTACGTGTGTAACTATACGGGCACAGTGGAGCAATTCGTGCGTAGTGGCAGGCGGACGTTCTAACCTCTCGAAGCGGAAAGGTTGCGGTGAAATGAAACGCTATATATCTGATGGATCTCACCTTGCAGATACCACGCTGATAAATATGTGTTTTATCTAAAAAAAAAAAACCGTTGCCCAGCGATAAGCAGGAATATTCGGCACGAGCCCCACGGAATCACGGGTTGAATTCGCGCGGTCGGTAATTTCGCGTTATCGCTGCGCGAAAATTATCGATAAGGAAGAACGAAGTTAGGGGTAATTAGAACGCGTGAACTTGCTACATCCGCGATTTTAACTTACCACTTGTTAATCAGATCAGAACTTCTTCGTCCGACGTACAATTCGTTTCCGGCGAGTGGAGTACCATAAATGATCCTCGCCAGTTTCATTACCAATCAAATACGATTTCAGATTTTTAATAATTGCAACAGCAATTTCCTAAGCTGAACTCAAGATAAAAGAGGGAAATTCGAGCCACGAAAATCTGAACAACGCGTCTAGAAGAATGAATTCCCATTCCTCCTTTCACAGAGATTGAGGCACTGTTAAGAGGCGGACAGAGAAACGAAAAACTCGAGGCTTTCTTGACCCAAATCCGGACTTTTCAATAACGATCTCCATCGCAGTACGTATATGGATGTATCGCAGGCGTCGTGTGCAAGCGTATGTACGAGGAGCGTGTATAACGCAGCTGCAGCTGCCTGCAGGAGCGGAACACGGGGCTTTGGGGATGGCAACGGTTGCGCACCACCTGGCCTCAGGAAGCAGCACCGGGCCTCGGCATTGGCGTAGGCTCTACTCGAAACGAGTGACCGGGAAAAGAGGGGAGAGGGGGGATGAATGAGAGGCACAATAGAGCTACGACTTTGGGAATTCCTGCACCCTCCCGTGTATTCCTAGGTCCTAGATCCCTTTGTAAAAACGATCGATAACCATTCAGGGTTGCATGTACCTGAGTTTACGAGGGACGTTTCCAAGATTCTTTTTTAAGGTTTTACAGCGTCATCAGTTCTGCGCGGGTGTTGGACAAAAATGCCACGAACTGCGGTAAATATTGTAGATCTGATGCCGGTGGCTTTCCCGGATGTATGAAACGGGAAATGTTAATTAAAAGTGAAGAGGCATACGGTTAATCGATCGGAGGGAAACAGGCCCGGACTGCTTTTAATTGGAAAAGTTTGTTAACAATTTCGAAATTTCTAAAGGGAGATGTTCGAAAGTGCGGAACGATAATTGGTTATTGGTTTTACATCGCGGGTTTGAAAAATGTTTCGATCGCTGGCTAGTTTTAATTAACCTGGGTGCTTCTTATTTGATGTTCGCATAGTAAGATCATTGCGGCGATGAAAATGAAATTGAAATGGGAACGCAGATTTATTCGGAGCGTGTTGCAATCTTGTTACTGTAACCTGAAAAGAACTGCTCTTATTCTAGATGCAACATCGAGTTGATTAAAAGTAGAATGGAGGAGAGCGGTGGTCGCAGAAACGCGTTTCTAATATTCTTTTTTCAGCTGTCTCGCACAGGCCAGTAACATTAACATGCTACTCGCATCTGTACATTATTCGTCACTAGTCAAAAATCACTGCCTGGAGATCTCAGACGATCTATTTCTGTGCTATGCGCGGTACCATTAATTATCATTTAAGTATCTGGCAACCATATGTCGAGGAACCCGTAACAGAAGGTTCACCGAAAAAATTAAAACCTAAGGATCCTTTATCGGATGAAATGAAGTACCGCAATATTTCTGGTTACGGTACGAATTGTGGATTATGCGATTTTCTATTCGAGTTGATTTTCTATGCATGGATGGAAACGAGAAGCATTATTGATAGATGGGCCACGTTTCATTACGTCGAATCCGCCGTAAATGATGCAACAGACGAATTTTCCCAGTTTACGAACCAATAACTTTCATGGGGCATTACCATACTTGATCGCATTAATAGACCCAAGCATAATAAGTCACGATCAGATTAAGGGTAGCGGGAACCCCAGCAGACGTTCGCGTTCGATTGCTCAATAAGAACATTAGTTCCACGACTATGGCCAGGCGACCCTACTATATCCACGATAGAGAAATCACCTTAGTCGACCAGAAAGAAATGGCGCACCTTGCATCTTTTCACACGTGAAGTCCAGAAATGATCAATCTCGATTGAACTTGGCTAAGTCGACATTCCTAGATGGTTCCTGAAATTTGTTTAAACGAAAGACGCGAAGAAGTGAACTGTGAGGTCCAATGGAGGGACAAACATTGCGAAACGTTTGATTCACTTTGCTTCTTTCCGATACTGCAAAAGTTTCGATCCCCGGAAGAAAACGATTCTTAAAAAGAGTCGGACAACTGTAAGACGGTCGAAAGATTTGGTCAAATTAAGATCCAAAGTTTAAAAGAAACTCCCAAAGCAAAGTCACTCCCATACCACTAAAATGCCCGGAAGCCTAAAAAGTTTCGCCTCGCCGCGAGTCAAAATGGCAGCTGCTGCACCCTCCTCAAGAGTTGCAAAGAAATTTCCAAATTCTCGTTGCCCGGGGCATGTATGTATAATTTTTTCACTATCAACGCTGAATCCCCGTTTGGATGGGGGCAGGCACAGAGGGCCGGGCGAATTAACGCGTTAAGCCGTCGCGCGAATTCTATAGAATTTCCGCAGTCTATGGAGGGTGAAGGGAAGGTTGCCCGACCCTCTGCCACCCCCGCCGCCCACACGACCATGGGGTTTGCGCGTTGATATCGCAATAGAAGCTGTATCGATCCCGGCCCGACACGAGACCGGCTGTTGTCAGGGGGTTGATAACGATATGCAAGCTCTATAGACACAGCGCCGCTAAAAGCTCCGCGGAGCTTTCAAGCTCTGTCGCGAGGTCGACTTCGGCCATTTTTCGCCGCACGATTTAGTGAGAACGACCGGTTAACCCTCTCTTCTCGGAACGCAGAAACGGGGATCGAGGGAAGATGAAAAAGTTGGGGCAACGTTTTTCTTTTCTTTTTTTTTTGACGGAGGAACGGGAAGAGGATTTTCGGCAGGGCGAATTTTGTACCGAGGGTGGTCGTCGAAGCGTTTGCGGGAAAACGGTGGATTAGAAGAATGGAAGAATGTTCGAGCTTCATTCCGTTTTGTTAGGGGAGGATTTAGAAGAAGGGGTTGGTTTAGTTTTTAATAGCGAGGCCCTCGGGAGTTGCTGTACAATAGGGATGACAATGGATTTGAACCTGCGGCAGCGAGTGCATTCGATGGAATTAGTACTTTGGCCAGTTTTTTCCTCGTAGCTTGGTGACGGATATTTTCTTCGATTTTAAATGAATTGGGGAAAGGTGTACGCGATACCTGAATTGCACGCAAAACTGATGCTTTCGTGGAGATAAAACTGAAACTCTGTGGAGAAGGAAAGAATGAAACGTTTTCCGCGACTTCCGTTGTTGATCGACGATGACGAATTTACAGCTTAGAGATGAAAGAACGATTCCCCCAGTCGAAGGACGAAATCGTTGGGCGTTCTCGAACGACGAAGGAACGGGAAAGACATTTATATGATTTTCCAGACGTCCGGGTGACTTGGTGGTTTCCAATGAACTGCAGCCTAGGCGGAAATTACTTTGGAAAAATTGTGAAACGGACAAAAGCCTTCCCCGGTGTCGGTGGATCGATAAGCAGAGTTTCGATGGCTTTTAGAGTGCTCTGTCGATTTATCTCGAGCACATTCCCATTAACGTTTGTCGGCAGATTGACGAACGACAGGGGCCGGTAAAATCGACCAGAAATTGGAATGAAGTACTTCGTGCCGCTGTTCAATGATAAAGGTTAAATCATTTTTTAATTGTCTCCACGGTTATTTGCTGAAAACTAAACCTGCGACGAGTCTGCTGTTTTCTATTTTAATGAATTAAATTTGCAGAAACGTTCACAACTTATGGAATCGGTTTTTATCGTTTTATCGTGGCCGAGATATTTATCATATTAATAATATTCGAAATATGTAATGACCGTCCGTTAATACGTTCAATATTAAATCGCAGTGAACAGAATTGTGAGAAGCACAGACCGTCCTACACGACGGGTACGCGAAAACGGTGTTATAAAATTTCATCGAAACCCATCGAGGAGGACGATGAGACGCGTCGAATTTCCATACCTGGCGAACAGATGGCCAGTTCTGCGCGTGCTTCGAGAAAGGAGAAGGCGCCTTCTTGTCATAAGGATTTGCATGTGAATTCCCACGGACTGTAAGTACGGATATTTTTTGTTCGTCCAGGTCCTCGAGCAGGAAGGAAGGAAGCAGGAAAGGTGGGGATCGCGCTAGGGGAAACCATTTGAGAAACCAGCAACTTCCCTTCAGGATATTGTGGCAGATGGGCTGTGAAGCTTAACCCCTTAAGATCCTAATGAGTCGGCCGGTATAATTCGAAAGCGTTCTCTCAAAATGCTTAGACCAATTCCATTATCGCGAGAGTCATAAATTTCACGGGCCTGTTACTCTATTGCACATCCTACTCACGATCAAATGATTAACCTCGACGATTATTTGAATTTCATTGATCGATCCTGCAAAACAAAATTATAGAAGCCCGATCTGAATCGTACCTAATTCTTTAAATAAATCTCGACGAAGGTTGATCATTACTTCGCAGCCAATCGTTATTCCGATTTTTCTAACAACCTCTTCTATAGACCCCGTAGCCCCATCTCGGATAAAAAAAAAAACTGATCAGGTAAAACTTTCGTATCCCATTCCAAGTAGGTATCAATAGCAACCGTATTACCAATTCATTTGCATCGTAAACACACCTCAGGTACCTATCCCAAGACGCTAAACCAAGTCCTCCGCCGTCAAAGAAGACGGGATCGCGAATTAGAGGAGGGTATCGTGAACGAGTGGCAGCCTAATTTCCATAGCACTCGCCCGACCGAATTAACGAGGATGATTTAATCACGGTAAACGGAACGACGAAATGTTCCTCGAATCTTGCCTAGCGGCTTTTTGATGTTATCGCGACCAGTTCGTCGACGTTCGTTCGTTCGGTTTTACGGATTGCGGTGGAAAGCTGGTTAAGGTATAATTGGAAGACAAAAAGGAGGCAGAGTCAGCGGCGTACATGAGCGGATTAAGACGGTGGCCTTAACGTCTTCTGCTCATCCAACGTCTATTGCTCTCGTTGCTGTGTTCGCCGGGAACTTTCTCGGTTTACGCGTGGGTCAATGGTTCAACGTGGTTCTCAGCCTCTGCGGATCTGCCCGAAGGAGTACTCGTGACGCTGACAAACGTATCTGAGCATACAGGGGGGGCCCATTTGGGCTGCTTTGGTCGACGGGGTAAGGAGTAAGTATAAAATGAAGTAAGACCGTTTAGTCGAATCGAAAACCTTATTGATTGTTAGAAATCGAACAAGATTCGAAGAGTATTCATCCAGAGGGCCCGTTTCTCGGAGTCCAGCTCCATTTTTCTCGCCAGTAGGTACGCGTAAAAATAAAGAACCACTTCTGGGAGAGTTATTTTTGAAGATTACTCTTCGCTTGTGTACTGTGATTCACAGGCGCCGGTTTGCAGTTCTCGCTAAATCACGTGCTAACTTTTTTATATACTTCTTACTCCTCTACTTTGCGATGAAAATTCGAACGCATTACAGTAATAAAACTATCGATATCTTCCCGTAACCGTTTATTTCCCGACGAATACTTTCGTTAGCACTTACAATAAAAAGCAGCCCCGAGCTCGAAACCTTAACGAGACGCGCGCTTACATCATCGAAATCCACTGACCTGCTAAGTTTACGATGAAACGTTAACGAACGATATTTATACTAAGAAAATGTACGTCTGAAGTAAAAGTTGCAACAAACAAAATAACGAGAATCTAATTCGGGCACCGCGGAATTGATTTACATTCACCGACTACTTATATCTGTGTCAAACATCGACCATCTAAATCCCCGTACCAAAGCTTTCATCTCCCTCGACGTACACAATTAACCATCAATCCCTTCAATCCCGCCGTTCAATTCCACGGGAACCAAAATCTCCTACAACCATCCGTAACTAAACGCCAACGCCTCGGTGTAGCCGGCACGCAAGAAGTCGCTAATTCTCGCGATGTAATTAACAATTGACGGTGATCCTCTGCTCAGGCCAGGCTAATTGGCGCAATTACAGCCGTTCCCGCAAACTTCCTGCGATTAGAAACGATAACGTTGACGCTGTTGACCCCGGGTGCCGAGTGGGCGGTCGGAGACGCGTTACCGGCCACCGATCGCACGTTCACCGACGCTTGAACCCTGACACGCGACAATTAAATCATCTGCCCGCCCCTGTTCTGCTCGTCACGTTGATCCAGGCGCCACGAGGCGGCCAATTGAGCGTGGGTGGCGACGACGCGTCTTTTCTTCGCGTAATCGCGAAACTGGCAAGAATTTACGCCCGACTTCCGGCGATTATCAGTGAATCAGCCGGAGGAGCCGAAACGGCCACGCGGTTTGGAGAACTTTTAATTGGTATTCCGGCTGCTTGGAAAGTACGTACAAAAGTTGAGGCGGGGGTGTGGTTCCCGTTGGACGGAGAGCAAAGTTTTGATTGGGGGAGAAAGTGAAAGTACTTGACGAAGTTGTACCGTTTGTAAGTTCAAGTGCCTAGCGAGGGAACTTTGCCTCTTCTTTTTGTTTTTATTTTTGTTTTTTTGATTTTGTAGGTAATAATTGTCTCTTTGCGTAACGTTGATTATTAATGTCTGTACGGTGATATTGATATTTACCTTCTTGTTGGTTTTGAGGAAGATGGATGTATTAGTTGAATCTTTAATCGAATTCAACTGGTAAATTATAGAATATTCGATCGCTTTCGTTGCGCGGATAGGGGACACACGAATTTGTAGAATATATTAGTGCGTCTGGAAGTTATTGAAATTATAGATTTACGCGGTCTGAGACGGAGAAACTTTTAATACGTAGCTCGGAGCGGAATTATAAATGCAATATTTTTTAATCTTCTATCTCGTTCTTATGTACCGTCTGTTTTAATGGCTCGCTCAAATGGCACGCATGCAGAAAATCTGAAGGCTTCCCGCAGATAACATCACTTTTCCTGTACAATATGGAAAACCGTACCATGAATCCCGAGGTACTTAGACTCGCTGTATGCACACCTAGCTTTTTTAATCTCAAATTAATGAATAATTCATCGTAACCGTCCTACCATAAGCAGTTACAATAAATTTACTCGTGTCTGCGTCTATGAGATCTTTGAAGCATCCACAGGGCTAATAATAATCGCTTCTCGGTTCAGCAATTTCGTGGTAAAAATATTCCAACGAGAACTGGTTAGGAAATTTTCAAACTCACGGTAGAATTCGTGACGATCCTAGAAGTCCGCGCCACAGGAAATGATAACGCCGGCCTAGTATTCTCTGCGTACGGTAAATTTAATTACGGGCTACGAAATAATCGTCAGCTTCTGTGCCTGCTTTCAAGCAAACTCCAACAAACGACGAACAAACAGAAAGGGGATCCACTCGAGAAACCCATCCAGAACTGACGAGCTGTTAAAAAAGCGACAGCGTTCAATTCCCGTTTGCTCGCGCGGACGATTTCGATTTGCGGTCTCGCAACATTTGTTCCATTAAAGTCTAGAGGCGGCTCCGTGCTCCCTGGAGTAATATGCACCGCGATCGAAGGGCTCGAGAGGGACATCCCTTAAAAAAGTCAGTCTCAGACCGAGGGCTGAAAGGACCATTGTCACCGCGGTAACTAACTTTGCACAGAAAAATGATTCATCCCTCCTGGCCGCGCGAGAAGACGAAACGATGTTCAAACAGACGGGGCGCAAAGGGAAATCCGGGCTCGGAGTGTAAAGATAGAATCAAAGGAGGAATTGAATTTAGCAAAGTTGGAAAAATCCTTTGCCGATTGTTGAGGCGCGTTAAAACTTTCTTTCCAGTAACGAAACGCAAGTAAGTAACTCCAGTGAAGGAATTCTGATCGGAGGCGATTGTTTTAACAATCTTATCGTCTCCACTCTCGTTGCCGAAACTTAACTGGACGGTATCGCTGCATCGCGATACAAATGAACAACTGCGAAAGAAGAAGATATAAGAACACTTCTGAACTTCCAGCAGAACAAATTGTCAGGCTGAGCGTTAGCAAGAAAAACGTATATAAGATGAATTCGTCTCGCATTTACGATGATTCTGAACTATTCGTCGGGTTTTCTTCGACAGCCCTTACATCTTTCACTGCTCCAAGCAGAGATTCCACGTGTACACGATAAAATGCCTCTCGCAAACTAAAACGGAGCTCACTCGTTCGACTGACTAAGTATACAATATGTAAACCAGACTTTCCATTATGCTCTCTCGTTTCCAAAGAAACAATTGTCGCGATTATTCGTCGAACAGTCGCAGACTTCATCCCTCTCGAGGCAGGGGCCGTCTGTTAACACGAATTTATCGAAGAACAAGCGCGAAAGCCGCTGCGCGAATTGATAGGCAGAAGCCCAAGAAGCTGCCAGGCGAACACTCTCGACTTGAAAAATGGCTTCTGCCTCCGGTGTCTCAACGTTTGTTCCATTAAGAGCAGGGCGAATGCTCCCGGGTGCAGTAGAGCATCCATGGAGAAAAAGGAAGCCTTAAAGGGGCAACCTCGATAAATCTAGACGAGGGTTCTTCGGCCACGAGATTGAAGATGACGCGAGAAAAGTGGCATTGTTAAGAAAAGTTCGCGATCCAATGGGCCCGGGCCTTTGTGACCGACACGGGGAATCATTCTGTTCCTTTCACGCTATTTTCCGGGGCGAAGAATCATGCCATGTTAACCATGAAAGGAATTTCCAGGAATTTTTAGCACGAAGATATTCAGCATACCCACTTCAGTTGGTTTCGAACCGATGACAGAATCGAAACGCGTCGATGTTAAACAGCAATCCGCTGTGCAGGAGGATGTATAATTAACTCGTTGATGTATTGAGTGTAGCAAAACATTTTTTTTAACCCGGCAAGGAAAACGAAGTATCCCTACGTTTATTTTACCCAAACTTCCGTCTCTTCAAAATCGGAGGAGTGCTCCGTGAAACAAATTGTATTTCTCGAGGAATTGATACACAAGATCGTAGCAGCCTCTGGGCTCGAGGGCCCATCGAGAAACGGGGTACACTAATGGTTACCAAATGAACTGCTCGAAAGCTCTCCTGGCTCGTTCCACGTTTCTTCTGGAAGCACTTCTACCGACGACAGATGTTCGAGCGTAGCTGCGCCCTGCTCTTTAAGTCAGCTGGCGACCCGTTTCGACGACGGGCATTTATTTTACACGAGGCACGAACACGACCAACCGAGAGACCGATAAAATACGCCCCGTTTGGTTTTACAAAATTAAAGATGTGCTCGATGTATGAATAAGATACTTCTATCCAGCTGGTATTAAATGGCACTCCCCTAATGTAAAATCCACCCGCAAATTTCTTCCGCGATACGGAGGTGAAGTAATTGGCTCCGAGATAACTTCGATACGAGTTCAGACCACCAGCGAGGGCGAGCAGGTATCAAGGGGGATCAAGATCAAGATGCTTAATGCCGGCCGAGGAAAAGAAATTACGAGCGTAAAAAGCACGTTTCAAGGTGGATGCGTTTTGTCTGGCTGAACTCACGAATTTCCACGGGGGCCCGAGCACGTGCGTGCATTAGAACCGTACACTCGTGTACACCAGCAGCCATTAAGCGGCCATGACTTCCGGTTCGGGCACCTCGTCGAACCTGCACGTGCTGCTGGGGTGTTCACGCACCTTGCTTCCGCGAGCCCGTGTACATCTCGCTCCAGGTGCTTTCGTCTTGGTTATCGCGTAATTACTTTCATTCCCGTTTTACGTGTTCCCCTTTGCCTGGGCTGATGGGTCAGGAGGTTTGGGTATTTGGTATTTCGTGTTCGCCGTTACAGTTTTACCGCAATTAATCTCCACTGAATAGACAGTCGGTCGCACAAGTGTTCGCGGTGCCCCACTCTCTGTACGAGAAATTCGTATATTTTCGTTGGCAATCTTGCGAGACTTTCGTGCAAATCGATTTTAAATACGCGTTCGTTTTTGGTAAAAAGTAATGGATTGGGAAACTTCAATATCAATCAATTTCTTTCGCTGACTGTAATTCATGGGACCGACTGTACGTTAAGTGTGCGACACTTCCAATTAATGGCAGGCAAAGTTCAATGTATAATACACGCGTCTACGAACCCGGGTGCACGTTGTTGGGTATACTTTTTTCAATATTTCTATTTCGCGCACTGTTATTACCCGACCTTCGACGTTTCCTAGCCAAGCTTCGAAGCCAGAACAAAAATCTCGCCCCAAACGCAACGGGCTGACGAAAAGAATCGGAATGAACGGGAAAGCTGGCAGATTGCTCGTAAAAACCTCTTTCCCCGTGGCGTTCAGGTAGATCGCACACGATGACGCGAGTTTCCGGCCCGTGATTCAACCTCGTTTCCGCCCTCCGTATCTCGTTCACAGGAAGCACGGAAACGTGGCAAATACCTGAACGGTAAAAGGTGCCGGGGGATTTTTCGAACGATCAGCCGGAATCTTTCCAAACAAGAAAATCCGGATCCCCGTCGCTGACACGCTTCAATGTAAATCCCCGATCCGTCCAAAACAATCGTTCAATTTGCACACGCTCCGTAATCCATCTTCGTGCAAACCGTCCCCGGTTACAAGACAAAAGGAAACGTCCACGCGGAAGAACACACGCTCCATTCATTTGCTCGAGACCCAAGTTCGCCGCAAGAGATAACGAGACGATTGGGATCTTTAAGGACAACGCAACGCTAATATATCAGCTGGGCCCTATCTAAATCCGTGCCAGGATTGCGCCCGGCGAAGGTTTTCACCGATATGAATGAACGTTTCGGAGAAGAATGGGCCTGGAAAGGTCGATGCTTTAAAATAAGAACGTTTCTGACCGATTAAACGGTCCTGCCAGCTGACAGGGCACGCGGAACCATCGGTAAACCGGTTCGCGAAACGCTTGTGGGAACAAAGACGGGTTTCATTCGCGGTGCCGTGACGTCACGAACCGAGCGGAAAGTGGGTGGATGGGTGTGTACGCACACAAACGTGCGACCAGTCAGTGAGGACGGTCAGTGATCGGCCTGCACGAGGAAGCTGCCCGCTCGTTCCTCTTCTTCCTCTTCGCCGTGACGCCGGCCGAGGATTCTTTACCGCGGGATTGGCGACGCCGCGATGACCGTGATTCGCGAGGAGTTTGTGGACACGTGTGAATCATTGTTTTTCGCGGTGGCAGAGGCTTCAATTGCGTCGAATTTCCCCGAGATATTATCTTACGCGTGTTTTCGATAATAATGACGAAGTTTCGAAAAGGCAGCTGCTCGTTTCTCGTTTACGCGTGCTAGTCGATCGTCTAGTTCTTAACGCATATGTTAGCGACCGAAATGGCGAGGAAGCTCGACGCTTGGTTATTTAATATACTTCGCAGAAATTTGTTTCCGCAAAATGTGAGTTGACCCGGAAATTGTTCAAGGAAAACGAGAACTGGAGCGGTTTTGCGTTATTTTATCAAGAACGCACAGAAACGATTAAGGCAAATACAGACATGGGTAACCGGTTGCTAACACAAGTGTTTAATGTAAACTGTACTTCAAGTTGAATTATTGAAATAATTTCGCTACTAGGAAGACGTCTGTCCGATAGATAGATGCCTATAGGAGAATTGGTCCGCAGTTTGTTTGCACTATTTCTCTGTACTCCATTGTACAATGAGATCATCGAATCGAACCACTGTAGATTGGAACAGTAACGCAAGAACCTTCTAACGAAATCGTGAAAACCTCTACAGGTGTAATTTCAATGAGCAACAGATGTACCGTTCGACGAAACAGCAAGCAAGAACGATCGAAGACAAACGTTGCAGCAACACCTTCGCTCGTCTATCGTGCTCTGGACATCACAAAAACGCGTATGCCACGTCTGAAAATTCATGTACGACCCGGCCGAATCATTTGTACGTACGCCTGTCCAAAGGGGAACGCTTGGGGGGGCAAGCAACAGAAAGGGTGGCCACGGGTGTAGCCGGGTCCAAGATCGTCGCGGCAGGTCACTGTTCAACCCGTTCGACCCACGAATTACGAAACGATCGATCGTTGGCCGCAGGAATTTCGTCACGAAGCCCAGGCCTCTCGACGGCTCACCGGTTCAGCCTTAAACGGCACATGAGTCACGGCTGTCTTGCGCCTTTTTCACCGTCTAGGAAGCGGGGAAGGACTGACTGTGCGCGAAACACGTGTCTCGGTTGCGCACCGTCCGATCCGCGTTTCTGTCCCTCCACCTGCGACGGTGCTCGCCCCGTTGCCGAGATTGCAACTGAGAATCTCTGCGGCGAGTGATTCACCGCGGCAAAAAGAGAAGGAAAAACGGAGGAACGAGCGAAGCAACGAGAAACGACCGAGGAATAACCCCGACGCGTATCCCGGGAACCGTGGACTCCTCTCGCTTGGCCACTGATCAGCTTTCGTCGACCGAACCTTGCTTCGCTTGAACTCTGCGCCGTGAAACTCCCCTGCCTCGGAGATTCTGCGTCTCGGATCCACGTCGACGGACGGGCGCAGGAATCGAGATGCATCGCGCACGGAAAACTGTTTCGTTTGATTTGGGCGGACGCCGAGGATCTGTTGGTAGCCGTCGTCTGCGTTTTTCGGGGTAGACAGGAATGCACGAATTTAAACGGAAAATTAAACATTGACGCGTCGAGTATAGCGTTAGCGGCAGACCCATGCGAAATCTGAAATATTAAAACCCCACATCGGCCAGATTTCGAATATGTATAATGCACGGAAACTGGAAAACCCACCCGCGCGCACAGCTGACGCTTTCCAAATCGGCCGAGCGGTCGAAAATCTTTCTCCCCTGTCGTTGTTCATTTTCATTGCAGCGTGGGCCTGGCCTACGGTTCCTCCGTTCCAAGCCGGATCGAGGCTGGCCGAACGAAAGCAAGCCCGTTCCGCAGGTTTATTGTCCGGATAATGACCGTGCCGTGCGATTCGAGATCCCAGAAGCCACGCTGTACTTGCAACGTGAGCCCAGGTAAAAAGCCGGGGGACCGAAAATTTAAAGGCTCGTCAGCTGTTCGGGGCAGGGAAAAGGAGAGCCGCGTCATTTATCCTTTTCTTACCCTCGTTGTAACAGCAGGACGAAGAGGCGAGGGAGAGATATATGGATGCTTGCACGAGGGTTGACCGGGCACAGCTGCTACCCCAAGAAGAAAGATCGAGCCGAATGCGAATTCCGTCGGGCGATCGTGCTACCCTGTTTTCCAAGACACCGCCCGCGCCGGCATTAAAGTCACCAGGCGAGACGTATGGCCCTGCGCTATTTTTGGGAATTTCGGGGGGAGGAATTCTTGTTGCGTCTCGAGATCCACCGGCGTGGGATGAATTTGGGGTGGGGGGGGGGGGGGGACGACTTTTGTGCCGGGAGGAAGTTAAGTCGGGGTCGTAAAATTTTGATGACCGAGGAGGGTTGCCTCGATTCTGCTTTCCGCCGCGCGTACATTTTCGAAGAAAAGTCACGGCTCGATGCGGCCTCCAGAGAATAGAGGAGAGGGTCTCTTTGATGTTCGATCTCGAGAATGTTCCAACGGAGTGGACAGGGAGGAAAGAAAACGAAACAAACTATCCGATGCTAAAGGGGTCGAGGTACAAACGCGAGCGTGGCGTAATGTTTAACGATACGCGCGTCTACACAGAGCCGGTTCGATGGAAAATGTTGAGAGGAACGCGGTTCAAAGACCTCCCGCAAAGCGCCACGCGAAAAGACTCGCGCACGCAGCGTTGGTCTCTTCAACTCCCTCCGTCAAGGAAAACTTGTTGACACGCAAAGTCAAGCAACCGTGCGGGGAGGGAAAGAAGGGTCGGAAAATGGAACAGCTGTGACCTTTAACTTGCGAACCGGGGGATCGTTGAAATTTTTCGATCTCCGTGCGCCGTATTTTCTTTTCCAGCGATTCCCAAAGTAAAGTTCCGCAGAAGCCACGCGAATTTTGCCTCGATCCCGGACAAATTACACCGACGCGGTCTCGATCAGTTGACGAATTATTTCGTTGCTCCAATCGGACCAATTCGACTGCCAATTGAGACGTTAATCGGCCGATCGATGAACGTCTTCGAAATAATTCTCGAGAACGTCGAGCTGAGAGCCGCTGTTCCCGAATGTTGACGAATCACGATAGAGGCAGCTCCAGATTTCGATCGACCGATTACAGCGGAATGTGAATGAGTCGAAGAAGAGCTTCATTGTACAACTCCGTAACGCAACACGGTCGTCTTTCACAATTCCTGCGCAACCGATCATCTACAATTCAAATCGCCTCCTTTCCAATCCGCCCGTTCGGCGGCGATAAAGCAAAAAGCCAAGAAATTCGAATCCACTCGACCCACCATCGCTCCGTTCGAAACACCGATCAAACCGGCCGAGCAGCGCGTCCAAACAGCAACAAACGTATCATTCGTGATCGGGCACCGTCGGAGGACGACCCAGAAAACTGGAAAACGCGTGGAACAAAACGGAGAGAAAGAGGCAGCACCAGTGCACGCGACTTTGTGAGAACAGCAGGGCGATTGCGCGAGAGAGAGAGAGAGAGAAGCAAGATTTTTCGAATAATCGGCCGCGACCCAGACTCCGACTAGGCCTTTGTCCTCGGGCCCTGCATTGTTGCATTCGAAATCCGTGAAAGATTCGGTGGCGCAACGTGGTCGCGGGGGAGGAACGTCTGGCTGGCTGGTCGGAAGACAAAAGTTGGCCGAGAGGGAAAAGGAGGTAGCGACGGTAGGTGGAAGAGGAGAGTTTCCACTTGGCGAAAGCTGTCGCCGACAATGGGGAGCGTTCTTAGAAAAAGGCTCGTCGCCGCGGCCGGGGAACAACAGATATCTGATGAGAACGGGGGTGCACAGGGAAACGTTGAAGGGTGACGAGGGAAAAAGGGAACGAACACGACTCGCTCCATCTATCCCTGTCTCCCGTTTTTTTCGCGTCCGACTTTCTCGCCGGCGAATCATCCATTGAGGGAAAAGTCGGTCAACGAGGAACGCGACGATACGGATCCGCGAGGAAGACGCGCGGCGGACAAGCGCGACAGCTGCAACGGAAAATAAATGGAACGACGACGCCCAAGGACGGTTTTCTTCGCTTTGACTACGCGGGCGCGTTCGTCGCGACGAAGGACTGCTTAATCGCGATTCTCGAAGGAAACGCCGGGGAGCACCGGCTTCGAGGTGCGCGAGTTCGTCGTCGGGCGGAACGGTCGTTTGATTATGCATGCGCGAAGGGGGATGAACGGTGTGAAGGCTTCGGGGGTGAAGTTTCTGCGGGTCTAACTGTTACAAGGGGATGAAAGTTTGCCGAGTACAAGCAGACGGGACAATCGTTCGTCGGGAGCTGGCAACGGAGTCCTTGGAATCTTTTTTATTAACGAATCCCTGGAACGATTCGGGAAGCGTTCGAGTCCTTCAACGGGATCCGTTGAAATCGCAGTTTCTAATAATCGGACACGACCCGAAAGATTGAAACCGGCGAACCAGGGGTAGGAGGGACGAAACGAGCAGCCAGCCCGAATCTCTTTGGTCTCGTCTGCTAGTCGGACTGACGAATCATCCGTTGAGGGAAAAGTCGGTCATCGACCAAACGCGACGATGCAAATCCATCCCCTCCCGTGACAGAGTCGCGGATAAGCGCGATATCTGGCCGTTGTTCGCTGCAAAACGACGGAAGCGAGAGGGTTGGGCGGGAGTTCTGCGGGAAAATAACGGAGGAAATGACGACTCCAGCCGGAGGACTCTCTTTCAACGACCTACTTCCATTGTGCATCTCGGTCCTGGCTTCTGTTCCGACGAAAGGAGAAGCACGGTAATGGAATAGTAATATTGGGGTTGCCGGGGAATTCCTGTCCAAGGGTGCATATCGCGTTGCTCCAAATGGAACAGGCATCCCCCCCCCCCCCCATTTTCTACGAAGTTTCCTTCATCGGATCGCCAGGAGCCGGACGGCGCAAGAGCTTGTCCCACGAAGTAGTTCCGTTCCGTTCAAGTTTCCGTACATCGCGCACAGAACCCGAGCCCGGTCCATCGAAAACCGCGTGTCGATGAAAAAGAAAGCGGACGGGCGCGTTCGATACACCCGCGGAATATTTATAAAAGATTCATCCTTCGTCCCATTAACGGACAGAACATTTCCAGCCAGCTGGCATATAGGTTATCGGATTTTCCGGAAATAGCCGACAATCTTTAACGTCCTCGAGATGCGAAAGTGGATCGTGGAAGTCGCCAAGAATACTCGATTCGCCCTATTCAGTGCTACTCGACGATCATATTCCGACACCCCCCGCCAGCCCCCCCCCCCCTTCAGACGCCGTCCCCCTCAAGATATCTCTCTCTGAATGCGCGACAACGCGTCCCCGTGTCCCGAGCTTGAAATCGCCGAAGGGAAAGTGGAGGGACAAGAATAGAAGACACGTGCATATCCCGCGTATCGGAGCTTCCGTCAGGTGGCCGAGTTCGATCCTCCGCTTTCAAGTTAAAGGACACGGGGCAACGGCGAGATATCGAACCGGGCTCTCGACTCGAATGCACGGGTGCCGCGATAAACGGCGAGCACACAGTGGTCTGGTCGTCCGCGTCACGGGCGTTCTTATATTATCCCGAGAGCCTTTCACTTCCACGCTACGTGGGAAAACAGCGATTAAAAATAAAGGAAGCAGCGGGAAACGCTAACGATCCCGCAGACGAGTTCCCCGGGTCCCTGCTACCCTCCCTAACGACCGTCCAGCCATTATCATTATGGGTCGAATTAACTCGCCCATTTGTCCAACGAGACGGATGGTTTTTATCGAGCTCCGATTCGATAATGCCCGGCACGCGTTTTTAACGAACGCTTGCTCCTCACTGTTAACTGCGGCGAGAGTTGATAAACTCCGGTTGATACGTTTGAAGGCAAAGTCTTGTTTCCTTTGTATTGCTGTTTACATTAGTTGGGGGTGGTTGTATTTGTGCGGTGACAGTGAAGCCGGGTGCACGTCGCGAGATGGGACGAAAAATGTGCGGAGAAAGGGGAACAAACATGGTTCAAACGTAACAAGACCGTCGTGACCCGACAAAGAGACGACGAGGTGTGCGCTTTAACTCATCCCAGGCGGAAAGTTGCGTTTTATCTCGAGATTAAACGCAGGCTCCTTTGAGACGAACGCCGACGACTAACGAACTCTCCTACGCTATCGGAACCGGGTCACGGTTATTTATTAACGCGTTTATCCGATAAACTCATCGTGGCTATGCACACGGCGGGATCGGAGTACAAAAAAAAAATTTGCCCGAAGGAGACTGAATTGCCGAATTCGCGATGACTCATCCGCGGGAACGGAGCGCCACCGGGGGAAAAAACACAGGCGAATGCACGTCTGTGCGCACAGAAACGGGAATACCGAATGTTCGTACCGTTTTCAGGCGTGGAATTTCCACCGCGTCAACTTCCTTATTAAACCCTTTCGCCGAGGTGTCGGTGTTGTTTATCGTGTCTCGCGAATAATAGATTCGCGAATCGCTATAGATTCTTGACGAACGTTTACCAAATATCTCGTAAGTATTCGCACCTTCGCCGGCTACGGTATTTATTTGGGTAATTATTGATAATTATTTATATTGATGATTAAGTGATTAAAGTTCAAGATGTTGAAGTTCACTCGATTTCGATCAATGCACTCGATTGACAGCGAAGGCAGGAATACTTGCAGGTCTGACTGTGCATCATACCTATATGTATATACCAACAACGAACGGGTTAACCCCCCCCCCCCTGAAATTCCAAAAGTGCAAGTCCATACAAATTTACCCCTACGGCAAAATATGTATGCACACGCATCTTCCAATTCTCTCTCAACGTACCACCTATCTCTCTCTCCCTTTCTCTCCCGTTTTCTTTTCCCGGTCTGTACGCCCCGCTACCTCACCCTGTCAAACGTCCATTTTTTCCTCGCGAAACGCTAGGCACAGCTTTTCTATCCAACGCCAGAAAAAGCATCGGGAAAAATCGTTCGCGAGCCCCGGTGCAACGTTTCAGGACGGTGCACTTGCACGGCACAGTGCAGCACCTACACAGAAACGTTAGACGCGTGAGAGCCACGTCGTAGGTACTGTTACAACATCGGTGTGCTCCTGTTCCGTGCGACAAAAGCGTTGGCAACCCCTCGTCCAGACGAACGAGCCGGGACCGGTTCCATAAGGAAATTACCAGCAGCTTAATTTCACGAGCCGACACCGGTGCACGAGTTATGTCAACGTTGCGTACGCCAGGGCGGTGTGTACACGAAGTATCCGGCGAGCACGGCTTGAAAGGATAATGGGTCAATATAGCTGTGGAGCTTCGACACGAGGGGTTTCCATGAAGTACGAGAAGTTCGGAGGCTGCACGAAGTGACACGGGCGTTCGGGAGTGTTTGCGAGGGAGGGGATGAGGCTTGAAGGTGCACAATAATCGATGGATCGCGTTGCGCGAAGTTCCTTGTTAAGGGACTTTTTCATTTGCCAAACATTCGAGGGGCTGCGTCTCCTTTAGGAAGCTCGGGAATTCTTCGAGCGTAATAATTATTGCAGCGTTTTCTGATTTAGCGCCGCCGAACGTGTGAATGGTGTGCCGCGGTAGACTTTTCCGTTTTATAGCAGTTTTATAGCAGCGCTTTAGAGAAAGGGTAGGAGAATTCTGAAGAACGCACGACTGAATTTATCGATCTTTTGTTGCCAACTGCAGGTTCTCCAGATAACAGAACCACCGCGAACGAATGTTTCGATTGATAGATTAATTAACGCGACGCAACTGCCGCAAGATTAAACGGAAAATTCGCATCGTTTGTCGTTACACAGACTTCGATGAAACTTCCCTCCGCGGACATTTCCAATAACTGCATCGTTCCTAAAAGACCGCAGATACACCTACCCACGATCCGCGAGAAACTTGTGTTGCGAAACGGCAACCCCCCGATCGAGGCAGTAAAAAAAATTCACATCGATAAATCCACAAAGGTTCGCCAAAACGGAAACCGAGGAATCGTCAGAGAGGCTTCTTCCATCGCCGGTTTAGCGCAATATCAAAAAAAAAAGCACGCATCGCGGGTGTCGCGTAGAACAGCGCCTAGCAACCGCGCGATCGCGGCCAGTGCGCTGCGTTTTAACCAAGAGGGGACGAGGGCGAAAAGAAAAAAGGGTAACGAGAGAAGAAAATCGAAGGGAATGAAAGAAAAGTGGGGGTGTGGCTCACCTAGGCCCATCTTGCGTTTCAGTTTCTTCAACACCTTCATCTTGCTGCGCAGCGGTGCTAGTATGTTGCAGTCCCCGTTGTTGTTCTGCGGCTGTAGCTCGCCGGAGGGTTGCTTCCCGGCGGGGTGGTGGTGATGATGGTGCTGCTGGTGCGCGTGTTGCGTCTCGTGATGATGGTGGTGATGGCGGTGGTGGTGATGTTGCTGCTGTTGCACGCTCGCGCTGGGACTGGCGAGGTGGCTGCAGCAGTGACAGGGGTGGCTCTTGCTGCCCTTGACCGCGCACGACGCCCCCATAAATGTAGCCGTGGTGCTCTCGAGGTGACGAGAGCAACCGTGAGATCCCGGGGTTAGGGAGGTTGAACGGTACGACGAGACTGCGTTGGACAGAATCGCGGAGGTCGAACAAACGTAAATACACCGGGGCTGATTCACTGATCGCACATCGGGCACACTGTGATGATTTATAGTCGGGGGTGGTCTGTGTCCAAATGCACGAGACAGTTTACGACCAAGCTCGAGATAACAGAGAACTGGACGATATACGGACGAGAACCGAAAAAGTAAAACGCAGAGAGAAGACGGTTTTCCCCTGTGACACGCACTTTGTATACGTGTATGGACAACGTATACGACTTGGCGATGATTGAGACAGGGATAGTAAAGGCAATAGTGTTGCCGCGTTAAGGGGTAATCGCGAACCGCGTGACACGAAGACGAAAAACGCAAGCAACGACGCGCGAGTACGATGCGCTTGCCTGCCCCTTGGACGGCCAGGGACGACTGACTGCTCCTGAACCGAGCGCCAGAGTATCGCCGAACCGCGCGCGAGCCATCGACCAATCGCAGCCGCGCTACCCCCACGCGGTTCGCGCCGACAGCGGCTACGCGTGGAGGGGCGAGTGGCACCTGGTGGACAGCTGCCCCTTACCTGGCCACGACACACCGGGCCACCCCGTGCGCCAACGCGGGGAGGCCGGGGTGGACTCGTTGCCATCACGATCCGAGACGCGCGGGGTTGGAAATTCGAACTGGTCGCCGACTGCACGAGCATTGATCCTGCTAGACGCGATTACTCTTCTTTTTTCTTCTTTTTTCTTCTCTCTGGCTACGTCTGCCCCGTAGACCGAGAGGAAGAGCGTTTTCGGTCCGGACACCCGACCACGGCTTTCGGCTCAGACCGACACGTTCCGGTATGGATTTTTCGCCGGAGTCGATGACTCGGCAACGGATTACAGCGAGTTTCGGCCTTCTGGCGGATAACTTCGAAATGGAAATATTGGACGGGCCGCGCCGGTTTGCGCTGGCGATGTTGTTGCGTAATAAGAGTTTATTAATTAGGGAGTATTGATTGGAATGTAGAGAGATGCGAAACGAACGACGTTGCACGTTTACTGTATTCCATTAAGAGGTCGCGGGTTTTTCGGACGAACCGGGCAAAAGCTGTGTGCACCACCCAGCATAGCTTTGCTCTGATAGTTCCTTTATTGGAAGAAGTACTACGAGTAGGTACTTTCAAACGTATTTCGAATATAGAAATGTCCCTAAAATACGTGCTTTTTTTCGACCTCACGCGTAGGCATAACCCCTTAACTTCTTTTATAGCTTTGGAGCCGAGTTTCTTCGGCAGCCATTATAAATCATTCTCGATATTCGTTTTTACCGGTTACTGTCGACGGGCCGACCAAATCATATCAGCTTGCTCTTAATTCCATTTTTAGCCTCAGACATACAAAATGAAGGCTGCTAAAGTCAACCCTCGAAAACACCGCTCCGGTTTTCAATTAAAAACTCCGTCACAATGGAAGAATAATAAACAGATGAGAAAGCATGCAAATCCGGCAATAATTTTCTACCAAGCTGCACCGGTATATTTATACGCGATCCCTGCAAATACGACGGCATTAATAAAACGGAGCATGGCTACTTTAACGAAACGACGGAATTCTAAACACGCAATTCAGCGTTAAAAATGATACATCGGGAGCACAGATCGCAGACTTTATATCGTCTCGTGGATACTCAATGGTCGATGCTTGCTCACGTTTCGACGATCTATCCCACTAGGCCTCGTTTCCAAGAAAATTGGAGCACAGCGATACCGTAAAACTTATGATCGGCCGCGACGATACGGAAATATGCAAATAGAGTCGTAGAGGCAACTTGGGTGAAGCATGGTAGGTATTCCGCGTCGAAAACGGTCCAAATGGCAACGTTTGCGATCATGAATAATGCAGAACGCACGGGAAGAGTGTGCAACGAGATATCGCAAAGTAAAATTCAGAGTTCCTCGGTGAAACAGGACACGGGGCCGTGACGCTAGATGCAACGAGTGCACGAGCACCTCTTAATTTATTCTCGATCGAGGGAATCGGCTGAAGCTCAAGATCGAATAAAGGTGTCGATACTTTGCTAGCGTCAAGTCTGATTCATTTGGCAACCTGTTTCCCTCCCTACAGTACCTATACGTACGTTGAATGCGCCGATAATTATTGAAGCACTGTTCGCGAAATATCTCATGAAGTTCTTTGCGAAATTATTCCAATTCCAGTTCCAATGTTTTTTGTACCATATTGGCAATCGGACGTGCTATTTTTTATTCATGGTTCGCTCGCAAATTTTTGCCTCGCAATTAGACGAACTTAATTCGCACTTGACTTGGGACGGCAAGGCAGCCGGCTTGTTCACCGTGACGACGGAGGCTTGTTTTGGTTTGCCATTTCGAGTTACAGGATCGGAGTACAACGGTAGAAATATCGTGTTTCCATGGGATTCGAGATGCGTTTCTGGTCCCATGGAGCAATGACGATCACGCTAACAGATAGGAGAAATTGGACGAGGAACGAGGAAGATTTCGTAGACACTTCGCTTGACCCGATGATCTCAATGATAATTATAACAGTACATCCACGAGCAACCCGAAAATTCTTTCGAAACTGTGGTGACTTTGACAAACCGAGCGTTGCACGTATTTTAAATATTGTGAGTTAATTTTTTTTCTGAGATCAAATTTTTTTTTTATACAACGTACATTCGTTTGGAATTGCTTATACTCTTTGAAATAATCAACGTCGCGAATCGATTGTAGTAACGGTGTGGGCCAATTTAATTTTCATCCGTGAGACTTCCTAAAGAAAATCATTAATCACTCCGTTTAAATTTGAACCACATTATGCATTTATATAAACATTCAACCACTTTCTGTAAAGGGCGCACGAATTCCTAGCGAGATTTTAATGCCTCGAATTCTATACAGGTACCCCTATAACGACGTCTCCTGTCGTAAGTGTTGAATAAATTTAAATTAACCGATCTTTAGGCACGGGTTGCTCACCTACAAATGATGTCAATGCGGGCTGTGAACCTAATAACGAAAGCAATTGTTCGGCGTAATCCGTGCTTCTTTTTATCTATACAGAAATATTCATTTCCTCGTGCGTAATATATTATCATTTAATTTGAATCAATTTAACTCGCATACCTTTCCTGCTGGATGCCAACCAAATTTATAACAACTACGCATACAGTACGAGGAAAGGTACAAATAAATCTCCATTATTCAACGGCGTTCAAATGCGTAGAACATAACGACGAATCAACAAACGAAATACGATGAAGAAAAAAAACAGCTAAAATAATGCCTGCAGTAGCAAAGTATCATGCTTAACAGCCAACAGAACAAAGCAAGGTACGCTGTTCTATACCCGAACGTTGCAAAATCTAGGTCAGCGTTTCAATAAAAAAAAAAAATCCCTCTGCAAGACGAAAGAATATATTGTATATACGTATACGATAAAATCGACAATCGAGTCGCTGCGGAGATAAACAGATGAATAAAATCGAGGAGCAGCCGAGAGTGAATGGTTATGGTGCACGTTGCACCGAGAAAACCGCATTGCAGTCCTGGGAGTCCTTGTATCCTTCCAGCAAGGGGAAACTCAATTTGCGAGCCACTCAGTGGCTGAATGGAGGGACCGTCTCAACGCGTGCAGCTTCCACGGCGACGAGAAACGACATTAGGGACGGAAATTAGATCCAACGTGGGGCACGGGATCGAGTGCGACTATGGATCGATACTTGTCAGGAATTGCTTCTTCGAAATCAATACACTGACGGAGTCCTCGTTGTGCTCGCGCACTCTCAAGGCCGTAAGAACATGCCTCAAGGTTGACATGGTCGAACGGTACCGATGGTTATCGATATGGAACCTGATGGAACATCCAATGCGGAGGATGAAAGGGAAACGGTGCAATTAGACGCAGGATAATTTTGCTTCTTTTCGAAAAAAAGATTCGTTGGCGAATAAAGTTGGGCGAATTTTTGTCACCGTTCGCACAGTTATGCTAATTAAATATCTCTCTTTTTCGGTTGAAAACATGAGTTTCACTCGCTCTTCCAGCAGTTGCTCGCGGCGACGCGAAAATTTTTGAACGTTGGTGTAATCGAAATATCTATTAGCTTTCGCCGTTAGTTTAGATACGGTGTCTCGCAACTTTCTGTTGATAGAAAAAGCTTCTTGATTCTTATTTCCCGTGGATAACACGGGATAATAATTATCGAGTTTATTCATTCGCGTTCTATTTAATTCTCACGACGCCCACGGATGTGCCGGTATGCAATTTGTTTACACTTTACACCGTCGGCACCCTTCGCAACAGGTTAAATCAAAAAGTTACAAGGGGGAACGTTTCACGAGGTCGTCGGGGGCAACATTTATGGAAGAAGACATTTTTAGACCGTTATTATACCGAGGGGTGGCAACCAGCCCCTACTGACTGCGACTATCAACACGCGACCACCGTTTTCACCCTATTCGTGTTCACGCCAGCGTTCCTTTAGAAGATGCTTATTGATCCTTAAACTCTGCCTTCGTCCCTCTAGATTTCGCGGATGACAAGAAAAACTGGTTACACGAGCCACCTGTATTAAACGTTCGCGGCAATTCAGTTGCAATATCCCCTTTCAAGTTTTCACGGTTCCATTGAAGGGATTAATTTATATTGCAAATGCAATTGAAGAAATTCTTCAACAGGAACATTTGAAAATAGCTATTACTATTAGTAATCGACAATCAAGAAAAAAATCAATAAATCACAAAGTAATGAGTCAATTATTTTCTTTCACAGATATGATCATTGTCTCCCGAGTAATTAATTATTATCGATCGTTAATATAACTAATGCCCTTCGGGGGCAAAACTCGTGCTGAACCTGCGCCAAACTTTGCCAAGGAAAATGAATAAGTCGGCCGCGATCTGAACTTTTAATGCTCGATTTAACAATTTCCTTTTTTCTCTGACGCACCGTTTCGATATTCTAGAATTGTTCTCCAGTAGTTAACGGGTCTCGGTCGTTATGTAAGCGTAATTTCATAGCGAAGGAACGCCAAGGGAGGAGTGGGTGGAATAGGAAGCAAGGCAGAGTTAGACACCCAAGAGGATGGGAACTATGCTCACAACAGCGTGGCTACGGCTTCCTTTCGCACATCCTTTTCATCCGGACCGGTGTTCCTCTTGCGTAACGATCGTACGCGAGCGACCTAACGGAAACCGTTTGTCCGGTTCACGTCGAACTTACTTTCGATCGTTCGATACAGTCCAGCGGGACCGACTTCCTGCGGGGACCGCTCTGATTGTCACGTTCCTGTACAAACATTTCCACACTTCGCTCTCGTTTACATTCCCTTCGCTCGCAAGAATTTTTCATTCATCCGCGCGGGTGCGACATTACGAACGAATTAAACATCGAGGGGCTAGAAAATATTCTTCCCATTTATATGCTGTATTTATGGGAGTTCAGATACGCGTGTCGGTGCAGAAGGAGCACGAATGCAAAGTAGAAATCAGATTTTCGAACGCGAATAATATTTCTCAGCTAATAATTATTTTAAACGCTATTATTCCACGGTGCAGACGTATTGCAAGTGGCACGCTATTCATTCGGTTAATATTCAGAATCGTAATATGCACTGCGAAATCCAATGTTCTAAGGAAGACTGACTTGATTGAAGCGGTTAAATAATTCAATAAATATTTTTATATAGTTCAATAAATCCAATTTAGGTTCACGTGTCAAATAGAATCGAACAAATTTTAGGACATATGCACTTCGTTTCAATTAACCACAACACAGTCCTACGAATGCAGTAAATAAATCAGTATAAAAGGTGTATTTACGATCTACGCCATTGTACACATACGAAGTAAATCAATTAAAATCTCATCCTCCCAATAAACGAGGTTCTTGCACAGCTGGCGCTCGTCAGAACGACCTGGTCGTTAATGGTTAGACTCTAATTAGAATACAGTGGCTCTTTACCGGCTGATGTCTGCGCGAAGAAATTACCGAATAATTACATAAAATCGCGGTACAGTGGCTGGTAATTCGTTCGGGCCAGCTGTTTTCCCGCAGCCGGCCGTTATTATATTTCTAGCTCACGCACGCTGAAAACGACGTATTGTTCTATGCAAGTGAACGTGAAGCGAACGCACGCGTGCCTATTAATCCCTGCGTGCAACTGTATGCACTTCGACAGTAATACACCGCTGAATTATCACAAGCTGGAAGCTTTTCTTTGCGTGTCAGGCCTCGTCGAAATCGTTCGCTTCCTCTCGAACGCTAAGCAAGCGAAACGAAGTTCGCGTTTTTACGCGAAACAAAAGTAACATATCAGCCAGATGCTGCTTAATTTCGAATTGAGAATATATTTGGAAAAGTAACGAGGATGCGCGGGATAGGAGGCACGGAAAGCGTTAACATGCGCGCGCGCGAGATCTTAAAAAGTTAATAAATTTTGGGATTAAAGTTCGCCCGAGTCTGTCGTAGCGACTGAGCGCACGAAACCCCGTTGAACATTCTCGGATGCTGTTAATTCCACGACCGGAAGCTGTATTTGTTTAAGTAACTCTCACTTCGTCGGTCGCGTTTCCAGAGCCACTTAAACTCTAGACCCGGCAACCTATATATTTGCACCCGAATTCGCGATTCAGGATCGGATGGTAGCCGGCGAACAGTCGAGAAGAGGCGTTTAAACGGAGCAAGGCGGCCCGTTGTCTGTAATTTCGGAGGATCCAACGACTCTGCAAGCAAGGGACTCATAAATCCTTAGCTCCACCACGGCCTCGAGGAAACGGAAACACGGCTCGGTTATTTACTCGTGCCCGAGTGTAGCGCTTCTGATCGAGCCGCTACGTGGGTGCGTCTCGTGAAAAAGTTTACCGCACAGCAAAGATTAAATGATGGAAGAAATAAGAATGATTCCTGCCTTTTCGCAATTATACTGGCGATAGATTGCTCGCGAAGCAATCGAATGTAAGAAGACGTTGGTTTTGTTTGAGAAAAACGTTATGCGCGGGGTGTTTGTAGTTTTAGAATTAAATTAAAGGGTTGAATACAGTGACATTTGGTAACAGACGCAACTTGTTTAATGAAACGTGAAATTAAGGGCAAGACGTGTGTATTACCTAGAAATGTCTTCTAAAGTGAAAAGAAATTTTCGACCCGCACTTCTTTTCGCTTTGTTTCGATGAAACATATTAACTGTTGATTCCTTTTAAATTTCTAAAAGGAGGAGTTCTTTGTTTTGATTGATATACGATTTCGAGAAGGTAAAAGAAAAACTGAAAATAAATTACCACCTCAGCCGATCTTTCTCAATTTCTTTTTAGAATAATATTCAATACTCTAATGCTAAATTTGTGAAAGTATCTAATGCTATTTTCCAGCCATGTAATTCGGTACGAAGCGATCATTCTGATTCGTCGAAAGTAGAAAGAGACGATCGTACAAGAAGAAGGAATATTTTACTTCACCTTTTTCCCATCTCTTCTTCCCACCCTTTCTTCCAACATCTGCCCGAATAAAGCGAAACAAATGAACAATCGGCAAGTTCACACTCCACACCGTTACACTTCCTTCGTTACCAGCATTGTGCAATTTATGATTAGAGTACGACCCTCCATAAGGTGATCATTATATTACGCGGGCACCGTATTCTCAAACGTAATTGCATCGAAGTGTCTTCGACGTTTCACCTGTACTTAATTAGTGCAGCGTTCCGCGAGCGACCGTCCGGTGTACACGATACTCGGGGAATCGTTCTGTCTATCAATGTTCATTCCTAAAATTCCTTTAAAAATTCCTAATCGCGAGGCCCGATACGACGTGTGAATTAATTAATTCGTAACGAACGAATCGGTCGCTCGCGTCTATTTTTCTGAAAGGCAAAGGCGACTGAAAAAGAAGTTTTCTTTGGGGGAAGTTTACGTCTGTTTGCATAGAAGCTGAAAGTTTTAGTCTTCACGTAGATGTGCCTATGTATGCGTAGACATGCATGCGGGTTAAAAGCACGTGTATTCCATATTCAACGGTGCGTCTGAGACATGATAAGTTGCAGAGCTTTCGAAATGATATTTTATTAATACGTTTGTCGTTATCAATTCGGTATATGTATTAAAACAGAAAGTATAAGTGAAAAAGCGTAAAGCAAAGTGCGAGAGATATTGTACAGTTATACTAAAACTTGTAACATTAGCTTTGTTTTCTGTAAACTGTAAACAGATATCTTCTCTAAAATATCAATGAGTTCCAACACTTGAAAGAAATATATTAAAATATATTAAATATATTTTAAATATATGCTCTGTAAAGATATCTGAACTTCTACAGAAAATAGAAACTTTAATATAACGATAATAATGATTCTCTTAAAAAATTAATATTCATAAAAATAAAAATACTCTCGCTCAGAAATTTCGTTCTATATATCTTGGATACAAAATTATATCCAGCGACCGTGGTCGGAGGGTTCAAGGATTCAGCATCTGTCTGGGGCAACGTCTCGACCTCGCCACGGTGCCCCGTGGATGTGGAGGAGTGTGCAGATGCGTTTCCTATGGGGTATACCCCGTCAGAGGACGGGGATGCGTGCATATAGCATAATGTGAAATAGCGGAAGCGAGCAGCGGATGGCAGGAAGTCGGAGAGACTGGCGCGTGCGCACCCCCCATGAAAATATAGAAGACGCAGGCATTTTAAAAGTGTATTGTCGGCTCGGATTACTGTGGGCGAAAGAAGGGATGGAAGGGATCACCGAATGGTTGTCAACCTTCTATTCTCGAATCTTAATCGTTCACTTTCGTGGTATCGTTTCGGTCATCGATGTCTCGTATTTGCACATTGAAATACAAATGTATAATAAAATCATAAGTTAGATTGAATTTTATTATGCGCATTAGAAAATTCACTCGATTCGGATGGAATATTTTCTATCGTTTTCTTTTACACAGTTCAATATATCTGTTTGCCTTATGCTCACTGTGCATTACAAGTTTCTGTACCACGACCTTCCTCGTGTTTCAAATTTCTGTACTTTCCGTAACTTAATTTCGAACATTTTCGAATAATAATCTGTTCGTATAGTCTGCGTTTATCATTTAGCCTGATCTTGGAATTTTGCAGTACAAACATGTATAAGGACTGACAAATATGTAGTAATGAAACACGTTCATGAAACCCGTGTAAAGACTACCCTTTAAAAATACTATTCACAATTCGATCATATACTATGATCTCTCTGTTCGACGTACAATCATTTCCCCAACATAACCAAAAGGAAAACTATTCCTAATCGAAGGTAACCACGAAACCTTTCATCGTTCGTACACTCATCGCGGCTAATTTCACGCACCCTCGAACGGAATTAAAAACTCAAACGCACCCCCCCCTCCCCCCTCGATAAATTTGCCTAAATTTGCCTCCAACATTAACGTATCGACGAGAACGTCCTGTGAACGAAAATTCTGAGCAATCCGGACAAAGCCAGTTTGGCTTTTTAGAGGCCCAAACTGAGAACCCCAGTTTTATAGGACACCCTTGCAATTCATTCGAAACCCGCCGCCCTTTCTTGAGGCCAGGCGGGGAGAGTAGCGTGCACATCTGACAGAGGCATTGACCGAAAATACAATCTTTTGCTCCGCTTCTTATTTCGGGAGGACAGACGGCGTGCCAGACGAGAAAGGGCCGAGTGCGCCCTTTCTGCCGGACAGGCAATTAGGAGGCCCTTCAGGAAACGGTACGTACGGTTGTACGGTGTTTGTCCATTCACGGAATGAGAGATAGGAGGCATGGAAATGTGGATCGGTTGATTCACGAAATGTATGCTGCATATATACGAGAATCGTATACAGCTCGAAACGAACAGAGTGATATAGGTACTAGGGAAGGGGAAGGGGAAGGGGGGGGGGAGAGGGTTGAGAATGCGATTGTTTAATTCCCTTCGAAATGTTGAGACAGATCTTTGTATCTGTTACACTGGAAGTTCGTTAAACAGATTTTAGCGAACAGATATTTCGCTCGGAAGTGTGGATAGGTCGATTCACGAAGTTCAATTCCCTTAGAAATGTTGAGACAGATCTCTATGTACATGTGCTAGAAATTTTCCGAAACTCCGCGCAAAGATTAAACCAGTACTGTTCGTGTAATTGGAAACAATCGTTCGAAATAAAGCAGCGCCGCCAATAATTCACCTAATTGGATATTCCTGGTGTCTATATACGGAGTTCGACTCGGGAACCCACACCTGAGAAAGGGAAGCCGGTACACAGGTAACCTCTGGTAAGGAAGCGGAGATACGGTCCGCGACTCGAAAGCGGAATCGACTTTGGCGTCGAAGCGGCAGTACGCTTAGCGATTCACGAGCCGGTTCGCAAGATTTTGGCGTTCACGCAGGATGTGAAGTTGTTTGCCGTGAGCTGACGTGTGCATCGGGGCCCAATTCGTGCAACCTTTCCATCATTTCAATGAAGGAACTTTTGTAAATTGAATCGTCACCGGCTGCGTTCCCATTCATACGATAACTGAACACTCGACACGTTCTAAACGCGTCGACATTTCTGTCGCGTGTTTGACTCGCTTTGGACTTTTTTATTTAGATTAGGGGGAGAAAAGAATGCTCTTCTTTTCGCGTCGCCCTGCAGGAAAGTAATTGCAGGTGATTGATTACTATTTATTGCAGTACTTTGTTGGAAATTTGTGTTAACCCTTGTGTGGGCAACCGAGATGGTCAATAACTTTGAAGCTTTTAAATTTGAATTTTTAGTAACTTATTAAAAATTTTGTTCACAAAACATGAATTGACGTAAAAGCGTTCAAAGAGTGGAGATTCGGAGATTCCAGAATTATTAAAGCAAATATAGAAATGAGTGCTTAAAGAGTTAATTTGTGGTAAGTATTTAAAATTGATTATTGACTTTATGTGAGCCCTATTTATAGTACTGTTACGATTATTATTATTGTTACTGTAACTGGCTGTTCCTATTGCTAAAACAAGAGAGACAATTACTTTTGTTGCATGCGATATCATACAAATGATACAATTTATTCTTCAAATAAGGATTACATATTATAACATTCAGTTTGTATTGAATAATGATATAGTGTTAGTTTAGTAGGGGGTTCAATGATAATGAAGGGTAGTTTTTACCGAATTGTCTTCAATGAAATACGAGATTGGAATTTATAAAGGAGAAGTTCTATGGTGTGCTGTTAAAAGAAATTTACAACTCGTGCACGTTGCGTGGAACGAACCCTCGAAAGGTCTTACCCACTGAAGACATGGACCTCTAAACGAAGTTGACCTCATTGTACCGTAATCATTCCATTATCATTCAATTCTCTGGCACACAGATACGCGCGAACAGTTAGACACTACCATTGCAAGTAAATGAGGGACGGGCTAAGAAGTGAGGTACGTTTTATAGAATACTTTCTTTACGATCGAAAATAAAATTGAAAAGTCATAGAGAATTATGATGGGAAAACTATGCCAATAATTTTATTTTTACGTGAATTTAGAATTTGAATGCGACATTTTTTTCTATCCAATTTCTTATCACAAATCTGTGTTCGCCTGGTGTTAATTTTAGCTTACAAAGGTATCCGAGCATGTTCATAAATTTTTAATACACGATCGCCAACTGTGTACCGAGCAACGTGTAAGAATTTCACTGCTTTTAGAAATATAATGAATATTTTATACAGTTCCTAACTCTGAAAAACGTATGCCTGAATGACTTACTACGATTTATTCGTTCCTTTAGATTTCCAGCTAAACAAAAGTTCCTTAAACGTTTAAACCTGGCCTGGAAATTAAGTTGGTTACCGATATCGAATTAAGTTATTGATGGAGAAGGTTCACATCGTAAATTACGTGATCTTTCAATGTTTCCTAAACCCCGAGACTCTCAAATTGCCCGGCACTTCTTCCGGTTTCAGGATCGTCAAGTAAACAGGAATCTCGACAGATGTTGAGTATTTTCGGAAACCAATAAAGACCTACCCTTCGAGCGACTAACTAACCTTACACCTTTTAAATGTATAATACAATTCTGAGCATTAATATTTGTTTCCAACCACCGTGACATTAGCATCAGAATTATTTAACTCGAGCAAACCAGAGGGCAGATTTCCAATACCGCTAATCAGCTCTCATCGCAGCTATACTATTATATCATAGAATAACATAATTGAATCTTAAATTAATTGAGGGTGTTAAACGTATTAAATGTACTTGCACGTTGCTGCATGCACACCTCAATAAATCCACTGTTTTAATTCTCTGCATTAATCCTTATACAGAATTTGCGAATGCAGTATACGAATATAAATAAGAAATTCTTGAAATCATTTAAGAACATAAACTAAATTATTTAAAAATGCATGTTTAATGTCCTTCGGTTGTCCTGTAAAATGTTCCACGCAACAGATCCAAGATAATTCATTTTATTTGTCGTTCCCCACTGTCCGTACATCCGCGACTATAACTATAACCGAGATTAACCCTTTCGCTGCAAAGAACGTACAACATACGTCGACAAATATTCAGCACGTTTCAGCCAAAACTTGATGTAAACATTTTAATACGATCGTGTGTCGTTCTTTCAACAATTTATAAAAAATTGGAGATAATCAGTTGCCAGGAGCGTATCGAAATATTTATACAAAAATCCCCCTTGTTTCCGCCTTCGGGACACTTTCATACCTCATTCAACGAAAGGGTTGACATCCACGGGCCGTCGCGTAGATACTGATTACGTTGCAGCCGCCGTCGCAATTTGAAAACTCACCTCCCAAGTTAATTTTCGCCGCTCTCGGTCAGGACGAAACGAACGGTCCACGAGTGCCGACTCGTTCGCGACCCACCGATGACCGCCGATCTTCTAACGAGTCCGATGGTACACGCGTACGTGCATTCAATTCAGCACAATAGAACAACGGCAGAGCCGAGGAGGGACGAGCAATTAAAAGCGGCAGGCAGCTGCATACGGGCGTCATCTCTCGCGCAACGATCATTCAGCTGTTACCGTAGCTGCTCAAGACGATATTCACTGTGCCGTAGTTACGAACAATACCAACAACACCTGTCTCCGCGGGACAGAGAGAACAGCTCTGAATGTTCGTAGAATAGCGAGCGGTCGCGTGAATTCACGTCCGGTGGACGATGCGGGCCGCTCCTTTTGTGCGCCGGCGACCGATTCGTTTCGATGAATTTATAGCCGATTGCGCTCGTGCAACCTCGCCCCGCGGCGGTGTCGCAATCAGTTGACGTTCGATATTTGACGTGGCTCAATTGCCAACACGTGTACCCCTTCTCTTTCTACCAACGATCGACGGCGATCGGAGGAAGGAATCGCTGTTTCGTTGGCCCCTTTGGCGGACGGTGTACGAGAGTTCTTTTGTTTCGTTTTTTTTTTTTTTTTTTTAATGGGACGCAATGCGAGAGACGTTGAAACGAAAATGTGAGTTGACGGTAATTTTTATCTGTCGAACGGAGGCCCAGTAGAAATTGGTCAAACGTGTACGAAATTAGAGGTAAACGTGTTATAATGTGGGGAATGTGTTGAATTCGCGAAACGAATTTGAAAAGGAATATGTCGATGGTTAATCGGTGGTTTATTCGTTCCGAGATCAAAATTTGAATTTCGTAGGGTTGCAAAGGTGATTGTTGATAGTCCTGTGGTGTTTAACACTTTCGTTTGCGGCATCACCGAAATCGAGAATGTACTCGATGCAGAAAACAGTAGAGATTTTATTAATATCGAGGAGCCGTTCGTATGAACGTAAATAGATCCAATTAAATGATACGTTATGGAACGAGAGTGTTGATACGTTCTCTGTTACCTTCAAGCGAAATAATCGGTGTCGTAAAAGAAACCTTATCCTATAAAAGAAACCAAACCTACGAACTTTTTTCTCGCGGAGAGCTTTTTCTTGTCTCAATGAATCTTCGTGAAATACTGCACAAATTTTTGCCATTTCCGATATAACTGCTAATCAGTCGTTTGAAGAAGAACGGGCCCGTTTAGGAAATTCGAAAGAACGCTACGCGTAAAGTTTCGCAAGGTGCACCTGTGTAGTATACAAAAGTAATTCTTCGGTTGCGTGTCACGAATAGGAGCAAACAAGATTTTCGCGAGCTTAAATCGCAAGGACAGGCAGGCTAGTTAAGGAACAATCACGGTACAATCGGCTTTTTGGTAGCGACAAAGAAGCCCATCATCTCGTTATTCAAATAAACCGCTTATCACTGGCTGCGATTGAGGTACAGGTTGCTCCAAAAGTATTGCACAACTTCAACACGAGAGCAAAATTATTGCTGTTGCTTGCTTTCAAATGAAAAACAGAGGATAAAAGTTTCCACCCTACAATGTAATAGAGTTAACGAATATTCAAAGCTCTTGCAACGAATAGAATACCACTATTATTATTATTAGTATTATTATTATCCCTGTTTTAAATTTACGATTTATCATGCCACTGCGCGCAGCATTTAATTGTATAGATTTATAATTAGCACACAGTGGCTACCGTTTAATACCTTAATGCAATGAACTTACCGAGACTTACCTTACACGTACGTATAGTATTTAATATATAA
This sequence comes from Nomada fucata, assembly GCA_948146005.1. NCBI lineage: Eukaryota > Metazoa > Arthropoda > Insecta > Hymenoptera > Apidae > Nomada > Nomada fucata. The sequence goes on from OX411281.1 coordinate 7,397,539, forward strand.
TCATTAAAAGTTTTAAACGGCACCCGTTTTACAAACAGACCTTTCTTTCCGTTTTAATTTGCCCGCGTCGACGGCAAGATATCCAGAAGAACGGAAAGGAAAAACAGAACAGGATACGTTTGCTAATGTTACGTGCGAGTTGCACGCGCACCGCTTCAGATAAGTGGTGTGTGGTTTTGCGGTTAAAGTAGATCAGGTGCGCGCGGTTGGAACCGTTACGGATGCGAAAAATTCGGTCGTGTAGCAATAAACATGAACAGAGGAACGGTAACGTCATTTAAAAAGCTCTATGAACCGGGTTTACCTACGACCAGATGGAACAGTAGGTGTCGCGCGATTGGAGCTCACTTTCGTTCAACTCTTACGAAATCGCTTCTAAAAGGAACCAAATAGATGTTAATGAAAAATTGTGGAAAATCAGTGACGAAGCTGAGACCGATACAGCTTTGATCATTCATTGAATGCCATTCTGATAATAATAAAAAAGGGACGTAAATTATCGAGACCCTCCCCGCCGCTACTTTGCAACCCTTTCGTCCCGATAGAATGCCGTATCCTATTTCAATTCCCCGCATGACCCTTCGGATACGCGATACGTTTAATCGGGCATATTTAATAACTTAGAAACGGTTTTACAGCTCTCTGCCCCGATATTATTTATTAACACGGGCGGTCGCAGCATTCACAAATTAGATTCTGTCTCGTCTTGTTACGCGGGGCAGATGTTTGATCCTGTGAGATAGAGCCTGACTCCTCCATCCCTCGAAAAAAATGCTCTTAGGAGGGAACAGGTGCATGTGAAAAAATCCTCTTCGAGTTTCAGAAAGGTGAACGGTTGCATCGGGTGGTTTTAAGGCCGCCTATCCTATTCTCGAAATCGAGATGGATTTAACGACGCACGTGAAACTGCGTAAACGGAAATTCGGACAGAGGTGGGTTCCCTAATCGTTGCTTTCAGCCGACGGTTAGAAACGACGTGGCGGTGCACGAATATTGTTGGATAATGCAAATCAGATGGCCGACGGCGATAAGAAATGTTGCACGGCGACGTGTTTTAATATCTTGCAAGAATAATCGGCGTATTTCATTATCGTCTGAATTCCGTACTTAAGAATTCGTATTTCCTGCCTTCGAAGATTTTAATTGGAAGTACTTAACTGCCTTGTACTCTGTATTTCGTTCAGTAATTTATATCTGCCTTCCTTTTTCGCTGGAAATATTTATTAATTGTCCTTCGATTGTTCGATGTAGGAGAAGATGCTTTTATTTCACTCGTGCCCGCGCCTTGTTTCCTTTATTATTTTTTATTTATAGCGTCTTTGAGATAGCAAAAAATGTTACAGTTTTCATGAACTATAGCAAACCTTGGCCACTAAAAGGGAATCTGTACCCTCCATCAATTGTTGCCCTTAACAATGAGACCTTAACCTTGTTAAAGGCACCGGGAGGCGAAATTCCACAAAGGTAATGCTTCTTTAAATAGTTTCGAATCGAGGAAAAGCATTTGGGAAGAGTTCCCTTGAAGGCAATTGTGAAAGGCGTGAGCCCAAGGGATTGCTAGGTAGTCCTCATTTTTGTGGCAAGAAATACGTGTACGCCTTTAAGGGCTACGTTTGACGAAATGAGTCTCGTCCTTCGACAAAAAATGTGTCACATTCTAATAACTAAAGGGTGCAAATTTTATAGCTTCCTGGTAAATAAATCTGGAAATAATTTATAATCAGAGACTACCTGCAGAGATTATATTGAATAGTTCAGTATGACGACATTTAAATCGATTAAAACCTTATCTCGCATAATGACATGAATATTATTCATTATACTGTTTAGTACTATATTCCGTGGTTAACAACGTTTATCAATATCGAAGCTATTCGAGTGCAGAATTTTCGAGCATTTTCCGAGGAACTTTCTATTTTACACGGTCTCTTGTCGCATCGCATCGATTGTAAGGAAAGGCAGGAAGGAACCTTTTAAACGTCCTGCAGAGTCTGCGCAACAATTTTCAATAGATCTGGGAAGAACAGCTGAGTTTCGACCTGTTTCCGACTTTAAATCACCGAACAGGTAACAAGTCGAAAAAGGCAGCAGAGAACTCGGAAACCGTCCGACACGATAGAAAAAACCTGGTCCACCTGAGCTTTCGGGCTTACCTTTTAAAATTAGTATGCAGCCCCCATTTAAACCCACGGAACCCGGAGCTCGAGGGTTCAACGAAACTTCAAGAAACGAACATTTTTCATAATACCGTCCGCCTCGAAGCAAACCTTTCCACACGAAAACTCCGCGCTGCATCGGCCGGCACATACCGTCCTCAAGAGACCCAAAAACGTTATTCACCGCATCGTAAAGCGATGCCCTCGATTAAGAAACCAATAAACAAACCGCCGGCCCAAATTCGAACCCCCTGGAAACTTCCGACAAACCTCAATTGAACCTCGATATTCGTTTCAGGAGTCGATCTAAAAACTGCACCGCGATAAAATGCTTCCTCAAACGCGGCACACAAAACCGAACGTCCAATGTATTTCAATCGAACTCCGCGTCGTCGTGTTCGCCACCCCAAATTCCACGGACCCGACCGATCGAGAACCGAGTCCGCGACGAGTACAAAAATCCTGCCCGTCGCGGGGCCCCCGCGCCTGAACGAAAAACGAACCAACGGAGGAACGCGAGGAAAGGGAAGGAAAATAAAAAAAGAAAAACGAACGAAAAATCGCGCGTCCATTCATTAGCCTAGACGTCCATCCGAGCGTGCGAGCAGCCGAACGGGTTCCGTAGTAGCGGGGCCCGGGTCCCGATTAATAATTTACGCGACTAATCGCGGCGGTCCCGCGTCTTCTTTTGTCCACGTTCACCGGGACGCATTTCCGTCACGCTTTTGGGCCCATTATACGGGGCGGAACTTTCTTGGCTCGGCATGCATGCGTTTGTTCTCGACCGGCTCGACAAAGGTGGCACGAAAAAGATGCGTGGCAGGTGCGTACGCGTGCCCGTCGTCCAATGGGGCAACGCCGTGTGCCCCGTTCACCGGAGTACATGTACATACACAACCTCCCACCCTTCCACCCCTTCCGTCTTGCCTTGGGCCAGGCGATAGCACCGAGGAACAAACGCGACGAGGGTAGGAGCGCAGGTAAGAAGAAAGAGACGGAGAAATGGACGCGGTGCACCTTGCGACCCGGTCTCGATTCCATTGACAGAATTCCCCTATTACGTTTTCCTGTGCCGTGGATATACGCGTGTGTATGCGGTACGTACGCGCGCATATGCTCGCGCGGTTCGAAAAACCCATAGCCGAATTAATTTCCGCGTATCGTATCGCTATGTGGGCCACGCGTGTCCGCGCGGTTAATTTCGCGAACGGTATTTCGGTTGCGCGCGGCACAGAGGCGAACCGATTGTTGTAACTACGCGGTGCACCCGAGAATATATTTGTTTAACTGTTTGTCGAATTGAAAGGGTGAATCCTTTTTACAGGCGGGCGCTGCACGAGAAAAGGAAGATAGGCGTCGGGGTATCGTAATCGGTCCGCGAAACAAGGAGACTATATTAGGACTGCTTTGCATACTTGACTCGTAGCCAAGGCATCGTAGCATTCATTTGTCTGTACCATTTCAGAAAATGATCAGAAAATTTGTCAGAAAATCTGGCAAAAGTGTACACACAGAATCCTTTTGGAAAAAAAGGAGCTTCGAGCGCCTCGCCTATTTATGCCGCTTGGTTATGAAAGAAACTAGCAGACGCGCAACATTGTTTGGAACTAATTTCTAATCGTTACTGCGACGTTACGCTGACGTGTGTGAAATAAATTGGGGCACGCCTGTGCACCTTTCGCGACACACCGCGTCGATTGGAAATCGCGAGTACATACTGCGGACCTTGGCCATCGAATTGGAGCAGCGTGCAACAATTTCACTTTTGCAATTGTAACGCTGTAATTATAAATAGACAATTGTTCTTAACCGTTGAAAATGTTATCTATTAAATGCCTGTTTCGGATGTGCGAAACAGGGTGCCCGATAGGCTGCTTCATTTGTCCTTACATTAGGCCGGTAGGGCAGACGTATGATACTCGCTGATAGACACCTGTCTCGCTGTTCATTTTATAGCGGATACGGGTAATGAGCCTTCTAGCATGTGGCGAGTGAATCGTGTATATAAAGTAGTTTTCGGGAATGTTGGTTTATGGTGGTAGGCGTTCGTGTCAAACAGTGCGATAGATCGCGCTTGGATAATTCTGGGTGGTATCACCTATGTTGGAGGTGAAGTATTGGTACGATAATCCTTACACTTTTAATTTCGTGTTACGCTTTCGCGTTGGATACGCAAGAAAATGACCATTGAAAAACATTGACCCCTCAGCTGTAATTAGATTATAAATAAATAAATAAATAAAGACCCTAAATAACCAACACAGATGAATCGTGACCCCGCGTGTAAGGAAGGGAGAAAGAAAATTGCAATAATGGCAATGGGCGCAGTAAGCAAAGCAGGAAAGAAAAACGAAATCTTCTGTACGACTACTGCTTTCCGTTGCATGACGCGCAGGGAACACGCGCAAGGACCGAACGGTCAAGCTATTACTATAAAGGAAATCGAGTTCACGAAACCGACAGGTGAAATTCGAGCTCGGACAATCGACAGGTATCGATCGAGAAACAAGAACATTCTCAACCAGACGTTATCGTCCACCTGATACAAATAACGATCGTTTTACGGAATCTTAGTACATAGTGTCGAATGAAGACGCAAACAGAAATGCACAAGTGTCTCCTAGCAGGGAAACAAACGAAATCTATGAAGCGAATTTGACGTTTGAATATACGAAAGCGCACTTCGAATCAAATTTATATTTCTGAGTACTTCCAGTGGAATAATTAAGTGGAAGTTAATGTGCGTCGCGAAGCGTCAAGAAGTGTGTCAATTTTAACGTACACGCGAGTAAAGTAAAACCGACTCGTCGTACAAGAGAAAAAAAAAAATACATACCACATAAATGATTATTACAGTATTGAATCTTAATCGTGCCCCTGCTGTTTCGATGCATACGTCTCCGCAAACATTGTGGCGTTAAACTGCAACGCTCTGCCAAGAATATTTTATGTTCTTGCAAACTGATAAACGTTCCTGTAATCGATCGCGCGAAAATAAAAATTTATGCGTCGGTTATCGATCGATAACTTTCATCCTCAGCGGTTGCCCGCGGAATATTGCTACATTTTAATCAGCAACATCGAAATGGCATCGCTTTTACATAGCCTTGCAATTTATTCGACGGGCGAAAAAAACTGACGAATGTTTTACAACGCAAAAGTCTGTACACTGTTACATCGTTATTAAGAGGTCCGTCCCAGATACTTCATCGTGATCGCTTCTTGTTTTGGACTTCGCAGCTGTTACGTCGACGTTGATCAGCCGCGATAAAAAACTTTGAAATTCGTAACGCGGCGATTCGTAAAGTTAATGAAGATCGAAAGCATTGCCGCGATGCGCAACTGGCGAGTACGGGAAAATTGCTTGCCGTGCAATTATACGACCCAATAAAAAAAAAACTGGACCAAGTATTAACCGTCGAATTCGCCAGTTTATCGGAACATCGGGTGTACATTGTCGTTCGAGTGTTCGAGTAAGCAAAAATCTCTATGTAATACGAAATGTTCGATAAAGTGGACTTGTATATTACACCTGCCCGTGGTTCTTCTAACTAATATTTTCAAATGTATACATTTGGAAATGCGGTTTTCGACGACTTTCATTTCGTAACCGTTAACGAATCAACCATTCAATTCTTTCCTAACAAAAATAAGTACACATTTCATTCATTCCAAAGTCAGCGGGGGTTTCGATAGTTATAAAATGTCGTTTCGATAAAATGGCGTTCCACCGTGCTACACCGGGGAAGTAACTTTTCCAGAATTCGTTTACACGAGGGAAATAATTCCTAAGGTTCGACGGACTCCGCCTCCGTCCCAGAATAATGAGTCTCGCGCGCGAAACTGTGTACCTACATACCGCGCGGTGTAACGTTTTAATTTCTATCGTGGCGTAAAATTTCGAAGATGAATACCACGTACGCTCCGAGGCCTTCCTTATTGGAATCACCTTGCGCAGCACCTGCAGGAGACATCGAGAACTTCGCGTGTCAGGAAACGTGTAATTCGTCCCCAAAAAAGCTACTCGGACCAGGGGGACGCGTAATTACGTGGGCGAGGTGAAAGTATCTCGGTGAATTTCAATAATAAACGACAAAAAAGGAAGGGACGAGGTGGCACGTGCCACGCGCCCGTGCCGGCTTCGCCGACGCGAGCGGTAATTTTGAGCAAAGTTCATTACCTTCGCGGTTCGAAGAGGAGGTCTCCTTCACAAAGAGATGGCTCGAGTCACGTCGTGTCGCACGGTAGCTTCTAAACAGGAGGGCCCGTTTCGTATTCACCGTGTGGCTATCGGTTGTTCACGGTTTCCCAGCAAGACCGGCATTTAATCGAGCTTCATGGAACAAACGTGGCCGAACAAAAGACACTTTGCCGCGCGGCGTGGAACTACTGATTGGGCCCAGTGACGGGCGTCAGCTAAATTCTCGTCATCGTTTTCAAGCAATTTCAATAATCAAACACTTGCGTGGAAGATTCGAGACGTATTGAACGATGGGGAACTTGGTGTCGACAGTTGATATCGATTCTTCGATAAACAGGTTAATAATGGTATTCGGTATCGTGCTACTGTTGCTGCAAAGTAGGCATATCCTACTTTGTAGCTATTTATAATATATATTTATTAATTTATTAATTTATTAATAAAGTAATATATATATATATATTATAAGTAGCTGCAAAGTAGGTGATGCCAATAATAAAAATTAGTAATTGCAATATCACCACCATTTGCAACAGTAGCACGATACCGAATACCATTATTACCATTATACATATATATAATATCGTATATTGGAATTGCTGATCACACTTCAGGAAAAACTAAATAAAAAAAAAGTGAACTGCAAGTTCACTTCATCCTAGTCCTATCCTATCCATCCTTGAATATACCGTGTCGCTGTCACGTCTCACTCAAGCCCTGTTCCCAAAAGAACGGCCGCCGAAGCAATTAGGAGTGGAAAACTGCGAGCCGTCAACCTTACCGCAGGAACACCCCAAAGGAATGCGTAGAAACGACAAGTCGGACGTCTGAAAGCGGGGCCACGCTGAAACGTTCCTGAAATTTCCTGGATACGATCTAACGCCGCGGACAGATGAGAATCGAAGATCAGAAAGGAGATAAAGGAGGTCGAGCCTGAAGCAGAGGCCCGAGTTCGGACCAGGAATCGAAGTTTCGAAGGTATTCGTCGGGCCATCGGTTTGCCTAAACAGGCAGCGGTGTCAGCCGTGAACACCTTGTCCCCGTCGACGGCAGCAGGCTTTGAGCGTGAAACCGGCACGCGACGCGTATGCGTACGCGCGTGGAAGTACGATTTCCACGGGCAACAGATCAAAGCGAAACTGTTTCGGTGCGTGATCCCGGCTACCCGCAGACGGTCCTCGAACAGGGAACGAAAGCATCGAGGAGGGAAAAGATGCTTGGAGCGAATGAAAATAATACAGGCAATGCCGATGTACACGAAAAAGGAGGAAACAAGCCGAGTGCCCTCCAATACGCTCTGTTCTTTGCGAGATTTAATTCGATATGGGAGTTTCAAAGGGAGCTTGGGTTGAAGTACCATGGATATTAACTCTGTGTACATTCACCCGTATATACGTGTATGTACGCATGTATGTGATACGTTTACGTAGCGATGCTTTTTAGAGTTCGTGGGAGGCCCCGGTGGTAAGGATCTGGTACATTGTGGCCCGAGAGTGTATGATCGATTTTTATTATATGTACACCGCGGGTTAAAAGTTTGGGACCATTTCGTTAGCCGGATGAATGTTGAAGAACTTGTTAACCATTCGTTGATTCGAGATTAATGTTATGTAGACCGATGGTGGTTAGCTTTGTTTCGATTTGTTCTTGCTTGAAAATGTTCGTAAATGTGCAATTTAATGTTATTAATGAGTTTTATCGTCTCTGTATAACGCGAAGCGTCCGGTGGGCCCAAACTTTATTTTTCAATGGATGTTTGTGAACAAGTGCCTATTAGTTCGCGTTCGTACTAAATAGTTGTTCATTTATAAACAGAAAATTGTCTGGAAATGATTGTTAAACTTCGCATTGTTATCCGATTGTTCGATTCTAGATTACTTTCAAGTCCACATTGTTCGCACAATCAAATCGATCAGCGAAGCCTCGGTTTCACCAATTATTGAATTGTAAATGGCGTTCCTCGCTGAACACGTCATGTTGCAAACAACTTACGTCATCAGGATGGATATTTTATCCTCAATGGTGAAATCATCATTTACATTTTCGCAGACCACCTTATACGTGCTACGGCGCTTCCGTTGCAAATAAACTAGTTATTGCACAACTTACCTGAAACAGAAAAAAAAGCATCCTAGTCAGTACAATAATTATTACGAACAATGAATCAAACATACGCAAAACGTACAACGACACGCGTGCAACAGAACTGAACAACAAGCCTCAAAAGAATTAACAATAACACTACCGTTATCTAGCAACCTCGCGAGCAACGGATTATCAATTGATTACCCACCATCCGCATAAATTGACGATTTGCGCACCATATAAAATACCGAATCGTCATCGACGACAGGCACGAAAAAATTAATTTCGTAAATCCTGTATCTGAAATCCACGTGTCCCCAAAGATCCCCAAAATGTCCACACATATCCGTGAAACAAGACATCGCCATTTCTATGCGAACAATTCCACGCGTCCCCCCGTCCCCCGGAATTCGTGAACGCAACTCGGTTCCTCTAAAGATACACCGGTCCTGCGACCCTCCGCCGTCCCAGAAACAACGGGGCACGAACGTGAAATACAGGACTTTCGTGGGGGACACGCGAATCCTGTCGAATGAAAAATTCAGCGTGCAACAGGCGTGTGCCGGTTTGAAAAGGTGAAAACATCTGGCGCCGGGGTGGCTGCCCGTGCACTGTATCGGAATGTCAGCCGACGTGAGGGGAGGAAGGGGACGGGGACGCACGCCAGATACATATTTGAATAAAACCAAAGGAGGCGAAACGCGGCGTGTCCCCTTTTCAATTTCGACAACCTCCCCTAAGCGGAATACCAGCTGAAACTCCGCCCTGGGCAGTCTACCGGTGAAAACTTTTTCGGGACACCGTTTCGATGCTCTCGATCGTGTACAATGGGGACGATCGTCTGAAATCCCGACCGTCCCGCCGCCGTTTCGACGGATAAAAAACCAGATCGGGGAATTTTCTTTGCCTTTTTACGTGGCTGATTCGTTATTATCGTTTCACACCCCGGCTATGTTAATGACGAGCGGAGGACCGATCGAGTCTGGGGGACTCGTTTTCGGTCACCTGTAGATAATGGAAATGGGAATAATATCGTTGGACTGGATTTTATTATGACGCGGGCACAATGATTCTATTGTATGCGTTGGGTGAGACGGATTCGAGGTTTGGAATTTTTGAAAGGATAATTAACGGGGGACGAATGGACGAAAGAAGAAGGACGGTGTGGTTGGTTTATCTATGGTTGTTAAGTCAGTGGTTCGTGACAAGCTCGTGTGGGTATTTTTCAGTCCTGCGGGATACTGTATTTTGGCGAGATACGTATGTTAATGAATTTGGAGACTCTACGAGAAGAGACTTCTACGATTTCCTAAGTTACTAATTGCATAAATGCATTTGCCGTGTAGTAAATATATCTTGTACATATTTAATATACGCAGGTGCATAAATGTGTAATAAACTGCGTAATTTTTACCGATTTACTAATGTCGAAATATATATTTCGACATAATGCAGAGTTCGTTTAACTAATTACGCACATTTAATAGCTAAATAAACAGCGCATAAATCGCAATATAAAACATACTATAAGTAAATACATTTTCCAGAAAAAATTTTCCTATCACGGGAAAGTTTGCAAATTATTGAAAATTTAAACGACGCGCTACAATTGTCGACAAAAATAATGCCAGTAGCAACCAATTTGCTTACTGCCAAACTGCGTACAGATTGAAAGGTGACAATTTTGCTATTGACGCAGCTAATGCAAGCTAATAAGCTTCGAAGCTCGGCAGGTAACACGAAAGGAAGATATGAACACGTGATGCAACGAGGGGGGGTCATAAACGCGACGTGTCTAAATGAAAAGCGGCGCTGTAGAGGCCCCGGGACTTTGGCATGTGGTACCCAGATGCCAATTTATCCCTAGAAATTCCACGTGAAAAACCCAGGTGCATGAGGACGTCCGTCGATACCCGAACGTGGTTTCTATAGATTCCGGATTGAACCCATTGATTTTGTCGAGCACTGATCATACAGAAGGAACACAGCTGCGTGCCAGAAGTCGGACACGAACAAACTCCGAACGAACCGGCCAAATACCTGTACTGATTTCGTACGTGCCTTTTGCACGACACGCTCAATTTTTTCCACCAATAAATATAAGTGCTTTCACAATGTTTCTGTAATATATGAATATGGGTGCAAAGAAAAGGTGAACGGTAAATGATGTACGAGAAGTTCTGCAACCCCTTCAACGAATTCAAAGGGTTGGGCTGTATTTTACTTCGCGGACTGTGCAGATTTTATTAGTCGAATTTATACGACTAAAAAGAAATAGGGGAAATTGTGACACCAGTTGAAGGATACTGTTCTAGCAATAGTTATTCGTTTACAAACAGATGAAATGAACTGATGATTATTATGAATTTTCTTTCGGCAAATTTTCCTTCGTTTAAATCGATCTAACTGCAATTAATACTCTTGTCCGTGATAATAACTTTCTTGCTGATTCGCAAAACGATTACCTACCCAGACGTTTATCCAAACTTTTAATCATTCGACACGAAACGCAATAAATCGAACATTTTCGAATGTCGAATCACGTACGAAAGGATCTATTCACCGATGCATTTTTAAGATTAATGCCTGTAGCTATTTGTAGACACCGCGCAGGCTGAAATTTCTGTTGCAACCCCCCTCAGCTGTCTATGGAACCCTCGTTGCTTCCTAGAGCAACTGCCACTAAAGAGTTTGCAGAGTAATCGAGTAGCCACGTGGCTTATTGACAGGAAGCAGGCCTTTTTGCTCACCCACCTCTATAACGAAGCCGAGAAATTCGATACAATAACGGACGTTTAAACATTTCGAGATGATCGATGGATCAATCATTTATGATACATTAGGGGGTGGAAGTTACCCTGTACATTTATACCTGCTATAGGTCCCGATCAAATATATCTGATTTTTCGTAACGAAGCGTTCAACAAAAATTTAATTACGAACTATAAAGCCTTCCCGCAATATATAAAAAGAGCGCTCCGGCGATATCATTGAATTATGCAAATTCATATAGCAATGTTAATTCAAAATCACGACACCAATACACCACGTTTCGGCGAATTATAAATGTTGTTATATAAAAAAAAGAGAGGCCATCGAACAATGCAAATCCACGAAACGCCTGAAATCGGTGAACAGAGCTAATCGATAGAAGGTTGCTCGAAGCTGTACGTGTAAAAGCTTCGCCCTCACCGAGCCGTCTATCGCTAAATTGAGAATTTAACTCGTGGACATGGAACGCGGAGGAGCAGTCGTCGACCCCGCCTTCTATTAATTCTTAAAGAGAGCCCATGCTGCATAGCACGTCTCCTTTGTCAGACGATAGCTCGTAAAAGGTTGCAAAGAAGTAACAGGTTGCAGAGGATACGGCCAAGCGCCGTTATTACTACATAATTAAGAAACTCAAGGGTTCTTCGAAGGAGGATCCTTAATTCGAGCAAGAGAGTGTCTAGCTTCTCGGGCCACCATCGCTCCTTCCCGTGTAATTTGCATAAGCGTGTAATTATGGAGATAACTCAGTTCGACGAGCCGGTTCCCTACTTGCGGGGCTTCGTGTCACGCGAAATCATTTTTTTAATGGGTCAAACGCCTGTCGTTTTAACGATTCCGTCGTTGCGAAGCTTCTCGTTAAAAGGGCGCCCATGCCCTAGCACCGTCCTCCAATTAGCTAAGTTTAATGTACGATCGACTTTAATACCGTAAAGGGAATTAAGGTCTCGTGCGCACGGTAAGTGTATATGCTATTTCCACTAACTTTCTGCGAAAGTAATACAATGGACAATATAAACGAAGATTTTATATTGCGTTCAATTTCCTTGAATTTGATATTAAAGACGAATTTATTGACCCTTACGTTAGTCACCGGGTACCCATTTCTACATTTCCTTTGATAATTCTGGCACGTTCTTGATCAAATATCGCAAAACCGCTCCAGATCTCGATTCTTCGAACGATTTTACGTCAACTGAAACGTCTGTGAAACCAAATGTATGCAAAATATTTAAAATAACTAAGGTTAGAAATTCTTGACCATTTTTGTTGCTAACATAAGTGTTAACATTTATGGGAAATTTTTTGATCGGTTTTTTCTCCCGACAACTTAAGGGGATTATATTTATTTTTCGTACTAGCGTAGATTCATTTCATGTTTCATAGGATAAATAGGTATTATATTGAGATGACGTATGGTATACGTACACCTGTACGTGTAGGTAAGTAAAATAATTGTTTCGAGGCGCGCTAATGAATATACCCGCCGGAGCTCTCTTTATATTTTGCACGAGGATTAATAGCTACACATATGGTAGAGCAAAATGAAAAAAGATCGAGTTTTTAAGCAGCTGCTTTCGCTTGGAAATTATGCAATTAATACTACAATATTGTTAATGCTCGTGAGTAATATACATATACTTGCAAATGCTCGGGTGGATGAAGCTTGCAACGGAAGTAATTCGCTCCTCGAGTATCATAAGAAAGAAAAATTATAACCAACTAATTTCCTTTCGCTGACGTTTACTTAAATCCATGAGCGCCGTATTAACCGTCGAACTTTAATAGAAGAAAGGCATCCATAAAAGTATTCCGAGTATCCAGTTGTAAAACTATTTAGTGCGTTCCCGATTAATATCAAAATCATTGTCCTTATCGTGTGGCAAGAATTATATCTCGCATTTTTCTTAAATTCATTTTGTCTGCCGTTCGTATTTACTTTCGACTAATTTAGAATTAATAAAATATACAAAACTCATTCGGATTCAACTGAACACTCATCTCATTCCTTCAAACAGAAAACAATTTAACGTGACCCACCCTGTAAAATATTTTACAAACTCCCTCAAACTACCTCGAACAAAGGAACAATCATCAATAAAGAACCAACCAGACTCCGATCTGCGATAAGACAGAAAGTATTACAAAAAAGAAAAAATCCATTTCTCTATTTTTGCCTCCAGGTCCGATCACTTCCACGCATCATCGAACTATATGTTAATTCCCCAAAAGTGCGTCAAGATTTTCAATAAATCGCTCAACGCATCCAGTGTAATTTCATTCAGCAGTTGTTGCCAGGCGGAGGTGTTCTTTCTTGCAGTCAGAGAATGTCAGCTGTCTCCTGGGGTCTCTTTCAACCCGTATACACACGCATGTATACGGCCGAGGCAAGAGAAACGCTACCACCACTAACGCAACGTGGGGTTAAATTCGCTGGCAAGAATATGTCCCTAGATTTACGTCGGCCGATGCGGAGGAAATATTTTAGATCCGCTTAAAATTTCAATCCGTCTGAAGTGTCTAATGCATGAACAGTTGAACGGCTTGCATCAGATTGATTTCACGAGCACTTTTCTTGGACGTCGGGCGACGTCAACCTAGGGACATGCCACTGTAGTGGTAGGTCTGCCCCCTCCGCGCATTTGTAGTAGTGCTGAACGATATTCTTGCGCCGGCTGTAGAAGCCAGACGGCATTGTTCGATCAACAATACTCAACCGAACCGCTCACAACATATCCCATTCATTTCATCCACCCACTTTATACTGCCCCCGTGTCCACCCCCAACGGATAAGGGGGAAGAACCGGGGTCAACGACGAGGATGAAGAAAACGCCGTGTCCGTTCGTTCTGCGGAAGAAGCCGTCACCCTCTTCGGCGAAACACGTCTTTTTCACCGTGGCCTTCTTCAGGCTCTGCGGTGGCTTATGGGGTCTGGCAGTGTCGTGACAGGTTTTTGTTCTTCTTCTGCAGCTCGCGCAGGGTAATATGCGAAATTTCGTTCACGGAATGAATGGACGAGGGACGAATGGCGCGATATAATCGGCGAACGTTGCAAGTATCGTATATATTTGTACAAATGAAGCGAATTAAAAAGTAATGTAAAGAGAAATTAGGAAAATTCAAGGTTATTAATTATAGATACGTCGAAGGAAGAGTAAGCTGAAGCTCTTGCGGAAAACACTGCGATTCTACTATTACTCTACTCTTTGCTCTCGCTATCGTTTCGGCATGCACATATTCTCGCTGTCTCTCTCTCTCAAAAATCATAATTATAATAATACGCGATTCATCTGTTCGTTTCGCCGCGTCTGCACCAAAATCAAATGAAATAATTCGAACAGAGGAGCAGGTACATCGCGATCCCCGAACCTGCGCTGCATACCTGAAGCGTCTTATAGGTGCTTTGCACCGGCTCCTCCTCACCTCTCGAAAGGTCTAACAATAAGAGCGAGTCTAGTGTCCGCAAGCTTTTTATTCGAGAGAAGGAGCCGAAATCTGTGCACCACGTGCCTCGAAGATCCCCGGAGTCAATGAGGCGTGAAAGGCAGGGGCACGATCCTGAAATTTTTCAGGTAACGAGAGAGCCGCAGCTCTTACACGCTGTCTGGGAGACCACGAACACTGCCGGTCTCTTCTTTCTTTGGAATTCATCCCTCTTGAGGCCCCCGAATCTCCGATATCGTTACGAAGGACATTATATTATATTATAAGCTTCGTGATCTGCATTCCGCCCCTGGGAGCGTTGACGGGAGGATTTGATCTGGGTCAGCTGCTTTTCAGCGGGCGAACGATCAACTTTAAAGGGATCACGGTAAAGAATGTTTAATTGAAGCTAAGAATTTAATGTCCCAAAGTTGGTTTCTTCTGCGAAGGGTCCTTTGTTCCTTCCTCGGTACCAAGGATCCCGGAGTTTCGATGAATTTTGAAAGCCGAGCGAAAAATGTACACCACAGAATCCTTCATTCCAGTCGAGTAAAATTTTAATCAATTATATGAAAAGTACAGAACTCAGGTAACCCGTAGCTAATTGTTCGTAACATACCGCTGTCCAATCAATATCGCTGATCTCGCACTATTATACATCCCATAATTAGGTTTCAATTAAATCGCAGCAATTTAATACGCCAACGTCAACACATTTCGTTTCGCGCATTAATGACAATTCATCAATGCACTCCGCGATGCGATTCCTTCGTCTCCGAAATCGTCGCGACGAAAAACAATGCCAGCCAAAGCTCGTAAACCTGCCCCCTAAATATAATAAATTCTCCTCCGAGTACCGCAAGGGAAAAAAACATTACAACGGAACCCCCCAGCCTCCCATCCCGTCCAATCTTAACAAACTACCCATAAAACCGCACCTATCCCACGCCGCTCATCGCCGCACCACCCATTCACAATTTCCACAAATTCGCCCGGGCAATTCAATGCGCCAAGTCCACCGGAGCTGACCAACTCGAACGAACCATCAACGATTGCTGCGGGGACCCGTAAAATCAACGGATCGTTAAGATCGATTGTCCCAAATGTTTACGGCTTCAGGGTTAAGTCGTGACAATGGACACCGGTCAGCAGAACGACCAATTCTGAATGACCGGCCGCCATTGTCTTCCCTTGGACGGATCGCACAAAGGAAGTTTATTCGTGGATCGATCGACCCTTCGGCAAATTGCACTGACGCGGAGAGACGCGTTTTTATTATTTCGGCTTTTTTTTTGTCTCCTTTTGCTTCTCCTGCGCTCGTTTACGGGGCCGCGATAAAAATCGCGGCACGATGAACACGTGGTCGCGCCGTATGGGCCCCGTTAATAAAAATGGAAAGGAGGCGAGGCCAGCCCTCTTCGCGACTTCGTTTCACGTGGAACTCGGCACGCGCCAAATCGAGTCAGCTGGTGAGGACTGGCGAACGGTACCCATACGATGCCCGACAGCTTTTTATCTCGAAACAATATCTTATGGTATTTCGAAAACGTTGCCGGCGACTACCGAGAGGTGAAAGGGATTTCGACGCACGCACGGATGGCTCGGTAGATTGGATCGGGCGGATAGGCAACGGTAGAGTGGGTGCAACTTTTTTTTCGTTTGCTCGCCACGGCTGTGGGTATTGTTAAATGGTGAAGGGATAACGCGGTGCGTACAGGTGGGAGATCGCGACGCGTATGGCCGGCGATTATTTGCGAAAGATGCGAATGGAGAATTCGAGGCGCCGAAGCAACCGAATGCGCTGCGAACGTTGCCCAAATTCGAATTGAACGACATCCGCGGTCGAGACGCGTCTATATAATTTTCGCGTTTCCGACTCGACGCGCGGAATAATAAGGGAACGTCGATTCGCAAAAATTTTCCAGCAAGCACAATCGTTGGAACGATGGCAAAAAAAAAGAACAAAAGGCAAGACTTCAGAGCAAATCATTTAATCCACAATCCCAATGAAAAACCTCCAAGTAAACCCATCGACTCCGCCGTCATTCCCTACCAATTCCCGTGCCCGCGATACTTTCCACGACCCCGCAGACAGCCATAAAAAAAAACAACCTGCACGTACATTGTATCTGAGTACCTTTTGCCATTTCCCGAATGATGCTCCGAGAAATACATACACACAAGGGGGCACACACAGTTCAATGCACCCCAGCTTCTAAAGCTCGCCTCAATCTCTCTCTTCTTCCTCCCGTCATCGTCATCATCGTCTTAAGTGTCTCCTACACCCCGTATTTATCCCCACCACGGCGGTCGGATAGCCACGCGCCACCATGCTCCATTATTTTCTCACCGAGTTTTTCCCTCTTTGTTTCTTCTCTCTCTCGGTCTCTCGCTCGCTCGCTCTTCCCTTTCTACCACCACCCCCACCCTTCGTCTTTCTTTCTTTCACTCTCCGGTCCTTCTCCCGAGTCTGAAATTTTCAACATCTGTCGAGCCTCCTACCACCCTTAGTACGTTCACTTGGTAACAACGCTATCCTCGTTCTTCGACTGCTTCCTGTGATCCCGAAATCCCAGGATCCCCGAACGCTGGATGCCGAGAACGTCCAGAGGGACTGAGAGTGTATTAGATAACTGGTCTATCGATTCATCTATTAGGTGAACCTAGAACGAACGTGCTGTGTATACTCGTACGCATGCACGCGTACAGAGAATTCGTACACGAGGCAAGTCGAAGAGGAAGACCGGACCGGCCTGTTGAATTATGCAACGCGGCACCTCGACAAGGAAGCAGGGAAAAGGATGCAGTGTCCGTTATCGATACGCTTCTTCGACTCGTGATCGGTGATTCTAAGCAGATTCGAGAGATGCGAGATTGGCTGGGGTTGCTTTGGAAATAGGTCGGAGTCGGGACGTGGAATTGTGAGACGCCGGTGATTCGATAGGATCTATAGCATAGTCCTTACTGAGCTTTCGGTATATCTCTCTGGACTTTTTCCACGCAGACAGGGATTAATGAATGACTAATAACTGCGTTTAGAGCGGAAAGTTGTGATTTATGGCTGAGTTCTGTTTTCTTTTTTAGATCTGGAACCCCTGAGAGCCCTGTGCTTTTATATAGGACTAGCTATTGTGATCCCCCTTTTATGTAGAATTTGTTGAGGCCTCCCGATATGGACTAAAATTTCCACGATACTGGCGTGCAATTATGAACGTCATATTTAATGTCAATTGCAATTAGTAATAGTAAGGTAGAATTTTTGATCTCGCCCATTATGCGTTTCAAGTAACCCGACTGTCGTTTCTCGAAGGGTTCCGCGGAACCGTTCACAAGTTTCTCTTCAAAATCAAATACCCGTTTAACAATTTCCTAAATTTCGTATTCCAAATTGCATTAACAGATTTCTGCAATTCCCTCGAACGACAAACGTCCACGACTATTCTTCGCGCCCCGATAATACACTACGCACATAATTGAACATTAAATCACCCAACGTTTCTCGCAGAAACTAAGAAAATGCAGCTAACCCGTACCCGTCGATCTCTCCCAACTTCCTACCGTATAAAACACCGAGCCGTTGCGCCCCAATGCCAATCCACCGCGTTCAACTGTTCACCGTTCAAACAACGTCCAGCTCGAGACAAACTCAGCCCCAATCCGGCCGTCCCGTTCGATCGATCCGTCGACGAATTCCAAAGCTTCGTCGACTCCGTGCATACACCTAACGCTTCAAACGCGTCGCTCGTCGCCTTTCAAACGACGGCTCGCAACTTTCCGCGGGCATTATCATTTAATTGCTCGGCGTGTTTCTCTTCCGTGTAGGCCGCTGCCTGGTCCTGCCAGGGACCAGGAGGCAATTCGAGGACGTTGGTCGCGCCGGACCCGGGCACATCTGCCCGCTCGTGGCAGGTGGCGACTTATCCGTTTCTCTTCTGCTCCTCTGTTGCCTGTCCCGCTTCGGAGCGTGCACGTTTCGTTTGATCTTCGTCCGTTTCACGGCACCGCCGTGTTTGCCCTTCTCGTTCCAACCTTTTGCCGTATTGGCTCCCTTTTAAGCGGACGAGCCACGCGACAATACCGCGGCGGGCGCGTGTCAGCATTCCCACCACATCCACCGCCAGAATGTCGTGAGCGGTGTAAAACGGCCGACGGGAGTACGTGGCTTGTAATTATTAATCATTAAAATTACTTCAGAACCGTCCGATCGGTGGAAGCGTTTTTCCATCGGCCACGACGACGGCTGCCCGGCTGACGGACTGAGAGGTACGTTACATATGCGTGTACCGGCGTAATGGACGACGCGGCTCGACGGGGTGAAAAATTTCCACGTTCCTTGTGTACTTAGATAGTAGATCGTCCGCGAACGCTTGGACGCTTACGGGGTGGTGCTTCGCGTGGAGTTTAGTTAAGTGCTGCTGCGGGCGTGCGAAATGTTCGGCGAGTTTGACGAGAAGTTATTTAACGTGTTTTTGGTTGCAACGTGAGATCCGGAACGCTTTTGTGATATTTGATAAAAGAGACATTATTGAGGGAAATATAGAAATGGGCACGCGCGAGGTGCGAAGAATTTTCTAGTCAATTGGGAACTGTACATTGTGATTGTGGTAGGTTTGAGTTATGTGTTTGTGTATGTTTTATACGAGAATTATTAGCGGTTTATTTGGAGATTTTATATAATTCCCGCATCCTGAAACTTCCATGATCACTCCATTTTTCGTAGTTGGACTTGCGAGACTGAAAAGGAATCACTCGATTCTTATTGGAACGTACAATAGTGCCTGAAAAAAGATGAGCCTGGATGAGGAATAATTAAAACACCTCACACGTTGCAACTTTCGTACTAAAAACCTGTAATTTCGAAACTACCACTGGAACAATAAACTGCATCGAACTCAAGCAAGGTCCAGCTTTATCAGTTTATCAATGTACTTCGTTGAAAAACCGCGATCTTCCCCAATCGATTTACAGATTTGAACTGTACACCGATTTGCATCGCCTATAATTGCCTCCCTCTTAGCCGTTGAAATGAACTAATCGGGCCTGACGCGAGAATTAACGACGTGTGTAACGGACAAGCAATTTCGTGCCCCGTCGTGTATTTCGCCGTATTAAGATCGACGCGGCAACTTTTGTTGCTGCAACTTTGACAAACAGGTGTTTGAAAAAAACGTTTCTCCCCGAGTCATTCGAGGTATGCGGCGGAGCAACGAAAGAGGAGAACGAGAGGCAACCGGGCACGCATTCGCAACGAAGCAGGTGCCGATCGATTTCACGGACAGCAGCAACAATGGTCAATTCCGAAGTTGCTCGCGCCGAATTCGAAAGCCACTCGCCTAAAGGCCGGCCCGGCCAGGGAAACTTCGATGCTCGTTAATCGTCGAACGTCCCGTGCTCGGTTATCAGCGGTGTCGGGCATTTCCGTAAATTGAAAATTACGCCGGGCGGAGTCGCTAAAAATGTGACACCGTCGCCGGTACAATTGAGAAACCGCGTGCACAGCTAACGGGGCGAGGGAATTTTCGAACTCGTTCACATTTAGCCCGTGAAACAATTTTCGCCTTCACCTGCGCGATCGTTTTCGAAAGCATTCTGATTACAGGAACCCGTGCGGCGAGGAAGCTGCAAGAACGTTGCAGCTTTCTTGCTTTTAAAATGCGTGGCATCAGTTTTATGTTGCTCTATAGCCGTGTAATGTGTTCTTTTTTTTTCTTTTTTTTTTTTTTTTAATTGCGAGCAGGATTAACTGGCAAACTTTTACGGCATACGAGGTGCAGCTTATTTTAATGTATCTTTATGTATGCCTTTCATTTTTTCTGAGAGAGAGAGATGTTAAGTTGGTGGGAAATTGGGGAAGAGATAGGAATATTTGTTTGTTTTTCTTATACCATAGTGTTTTAATGAAATTGTTAAAAAATATTCTAGTATTAGAAGGTAAGGTAAAGTAAGTTTATACTCCTTTCTTTTTCCAAATTCTTCGTCGATTGAATGTCGCCGAAGTAATGAAAAAAGTACATGTAACAGTATATCGAAATGAAGAGATTAAACAAAATATTTCATCGCAATTTTTATGTCGTAGATTTAATCAAATATGCGTCGTGTATCTGCTGCGAAATTAACTCAGCCTCGCAGTTTCAGAGATCGGTGCACAATTTTAAGAAGAACTTTATTTGTCGTCGAGGAATAAAATTGCAACAATTTCACGTCAAACGTCGACGATTCTCGCACTAATTCTACCACCATTACCATTCGATATTCCATTAATTCTTTCTTCTCACGCACACGCAGCAAAATAAGAATCACAAAGAAACATTCTGTTCGTCGGACAATAAAATAGACAAATCTACGCAACCACCATCGTTTTGCAAAACCACCGCCACCGGTCCGGACCCCAAATTTCGACCGTTTTGCTAATCTATCGACCCGCCTTTGTATCACGCAGAGCTGGCAAAACTATTAACAATAATCAGTCGACATTAGAAGAACTAGAAACGGCAGACTGCCGGTGTTTTTCTTCCCCGAACCGTTTCTACGACTGCTTTCGTGCGAGCCGGCTGCCAACGCGAACCCTTCGTCGCGCGTTTATTTCCTCAAGAGAGAAAAGAAAACGACGGCGAATCCTTATTATTTCCGAATGAATGCGAAATCCAACGCGATCTGGCCCGATGCACCCTTTCGCAACACAATACGTGGACGTCCACCGGGCCATGCACACCACCGCAACCACCGACGTGAGCACCCTTCCCTTGTCCTCTTATAGTTCTTTACTTTCGTGACGGACAATGCCGGCGACGATCGGGCATGAGTTTGCACACGGACATATGGAAACTGTCCGTGATGGATGAAATTTTCCAAATCACGCGTAGACTCGAGGTTTCTTGGCTGAGAGCAGCTGATACCGATCGATCGAGACGAACTATTGTTATGGTTTGCTACCCGCGAGGATACGGATACATTCTTGCCACACATGAATCATTTAACAGGATTCTTCGTGAATAACAAAATTTCGACACGACGTGAGCAACAGGAAGGTGAATCGATTTTATACGTTACAATTATCGAATAGCACTCGATGTTCTTTAAGAACCGTTAGCCCCTGTTACGCGTAAGGAGAAATGTTTGCAACTAATCCTACGCGAAGAGACGAAGAGGAACTTCCGATTATATTTCACTGTTCAAGTGTGAACGTTGTAGAGGGTGGAAGCCCTTGCCCACGACAAATCGTCAAGGGGTTAATTCGAACCATTGGTATATAAATCGTCCGAGGGACAAGTGCAAAGTTTCCCACTATTTGTTCCAACAACGTTGCGTGTCGATGAGTTATGACATTTCGACAGTGTCGGCCTATCCAGTCGACTTGCAACCCTTCTCGAGGGGTGGCACTTACGGGAAAGAAAAAAAACTGCAAAAAAATGTACAAAAAGCGGACGACCCTAAGTAAAGGTAGAAACATCTGGGTGAAGTTCTCATCGAATATGTAGATCAATAACAGCGGTACAGGGATAATAAAAGTTCCACAGATTAGACCTATCCGCAACTGCAATATTATATTTACGATACCGAATTTAACAGAGCTTATGAATTTAAATACACCCGGTACGCCCGCAACGTTCTTCTCCAAACGAGACTCCATGCTTTAAAAATGAAACAGCACAAAAAGGAAGTGCCTACGTAATAAAGCATCATCCGATGCTCTTGGACTACGAATAATCAAAACAGTTCTTCGTCCCCCTAATAATACGATGCGTGATTCAACATTTCCATAGCCCCGACAATATCGTGTTCCCTTCGATGAATCGAATCCTCTGAAAGCCATCTCCGGCGACGAACTCGCTTCGTCCAGATCTCAACGAACCTGTCGATACGACGAGAAAAGATACGGGAGCACCGGCGCGAAACGCCACGACAAGATGAATATCAATAATTTTAAATTCACAACGAAACGCGTGTTCGTCGAACGAGGGGAAAACTTCGGCCACAAAATCGGGCGGAACAACGAATGTGCCGGTGCCCATCGAGCGGATTCAGGGTGGTTATTTTTCGCGTTGAATGCCGCGTCTGAGAGAAGCACCCGCGCCAGGAACCTTTGATAACGGGGTAAGCTCGATTCCCCGCCCCAGTCGGAGCTCGAATTTTTCTCCAAGCTGCTCCGCCCCGCACAAGTTTGTCGAAGGGCGGTTTCTATAATTGCGAGGGTTGCCCATCGTCCTCCCTTAACGAGGGATAAAAGTCTCTCTCGGTGGCGGCAGTGTTTCGCCACTCTTGTACGCGGGAACGTGCGTCGACTCTGACATTTACGCGCTGTTCGAACGCTGGAAACCGGCGGTCTTAATTGCTCCAAAGGGTGGGCCTCGCATAATTAATCGCGAGCAAGGATAAAGGATCGGGCTGGCTACGTTTCGAACTTCGGGGGCGCGCGGCGGATCGATTCGTTTGAAAGAGGCTGTTTGAATGATTCGCCGTGTACTTTATTACATTTCATTCGGGGGACTAAGGTTTTCTTCCCCTTTGCAGCAACGCCGCGACGATGATTGTCCGCTTTAGAGGTTGATCTGTGGTGCCGCTTTACTTTTTCAATCGAATTTTTTTATCGACAAACGGGTAACTCGAATGGGATCAAGCGAGACATATTTGCAACTTGTAGATACATTTGTGAAATATTTCTTTCGCAAATTGTACGTACGTCAGGTGACTCTGAGAGAAATGATACGTAGGGGGTTTCGTCCGGGTTTTATATATGTATGAAATCGTGGCAGTATTTTAATGTAAGTGCTACTGCAAAGTACCGTGACGCAATAAAGAGTTAAATAGGGGAGGATTTGTAAATATTTCGTTACACAAATGAGTATGGTATATAATGTAGAACTGTTGTTCAGAACGATAAGATATTTTTAAACGAAACGATGTAACACAGAGATAAATAACTCTGTGCATTTGAATCTGAGAAATTGCAAAAATAATACATATTTGCTCCGGATGACGTGCGATCAGGCAACAAAATAATGCGATTTTAATACGTATGATTGCATCAAGGTACAACAAATACATAATAATAGACACACAGCAGTACCCCAAAGCACAAAACAGAGATACAAAAAAAAGTCCATTACTTAACCGAACAGAATTCATTCATCAGTGTTATGAACACCTTAATTTCTTCGTGCATTATATAATTTCAAAACCCAATCGGGAGGGGAAAGAATGGCGAAACAAAATATCGAGCACGCGCCTGTATTTCCCTTTCATGACCACCACATCGGAAAACATAATTGAACAACGTAAAATGGTGAAAGGAAAAAAATTACAAATGGAATGTTAACGTTGACGCAACAACGGTGGTCTTTAATGGTTTAAAAACGGAAGCCGCGAAGTAGACAGCCGCGAAGCGACGACACGGCTGACCACGGGGAGGGGTAGGTTCCTAAAACGTCGTTCCCTCTTAAAATTAATCCGCGAGGGTTGCAAATAGCCTCTTTGACGAGCGGCCAATTCTCCCGTGCGAATCGCGTGGATGCCACTCCCTGCGTACTTTCGCCTATTCTAACGAGGAGAAGACGGAGAAGAGGAAACGAGAAGAAAGAAACGGAGACGGTCAAGACGCCCAGTGGTATAGAAACGAATTTAAACTAACGAAAAATATTTCTATCGCATTGAAATAATAAAGCCTGGAATTTTCTTAGTAGAACTGTTTGTTCATATTCGACGGTCCTGCGAAGGATCCTGATCGTTTATTTATTTATTTATTTATTTATCTTGCTGCATTTCGAGCGTGGATGGGAAATATTGGACATGGGTGAGTCGATTGTTGATAGTTACGATATAAACGACAGTATAATTGATAGAAAGTAAGAGGGCAAAGTATTCCAGATAAGATTGGTGAGTAATTAGGGGAAGCATAGGTGACCAAAAGTTTGGAGTACATTCCTTAGTTAACTAAGTGACTCAAGTGGATTACAGTAATTTCGTAACGATTGTACCGCCTGTGGCTTTCATGAGTATTACCGGTGTTTTTTTTACCTAAATTTCTGCTTCGCATTCGCACTGTTTTATCTTGAAACATTGCAACAAATAGTCCAGTGCGCTGTACTATTATATTCAGCTCACGAAATATAAATTACCCCGTAAATTATAGATTATTATGATTTAAAAGAATACATAATTCCATGATACGCGGTAGATAAACAGACGTTTCGATACGATCTACTCACACGGAAGATAATAGAAATATTAAATTCTTTCCGTTCGGAACTAATTTTCAAGCATGAAGTAATCCGGGCAAACTTTTCGCACCGTATTTATATAACTGTTGCCCATTGCAACTGACCACAATCAAACGGTATTCGTCCCGATGTTATCGCCACCAATGACAAGACTAACTCGTCCCAGAAATGTTATATAAGAAAACGAATTTAAACAAAGTAAAGGTCACAAGAAGTTGGCCGAAGTTGACCATTCCCCGTAAGAGACTATCGACCTGTAATAAAGGATCACAAAACTTTATCCCGCGTAACACAAAATCCCTCCCAATCGAGTGCATACTAGGAACTCGCGAAAGCCAATATACCATAAAAAAAAAAGAATACATTCCACTACGAATAACCCTCTAATCACTACAAGCTATAAATTCTATCCCAAAGTTCGATTCCACCTTACACTCCAAAGAACCGTATCTCCTACCAAGTATCCCGACCATTCATCATCCAACACCCTCCTTCCCTAAACCTGCACTTCCAAACTAAACAATAAGTGACGTCGAAGACAAAAGGCCCCTCTCCTTCCCTCGCTGCGGCATCATTTCCGAAAATTCTTTCGGTTCATAAATTAGACTCGTGACCAGCTAAAAGCCGTTCCTATACCAATGTCTCAATAAGACGGAAACTGGCTGGCAAGCAACGAACCGTCACCGAACACGGGGTCCCCGACGAGTGTTGTAGCCGTAGTTCGCGCCCCGTGACACGAGAGGAACCTTTTCCAATTGACGTCATAGACGCACTCTTTTGCCCTTTTTTCCCGCCCCCTTTCGTCCTCGCTGGCCCCACCGTACGACGGTGGCACGGGTTAAGAATACAGCGTGGCGGGATTACTTTCGTCCCGTGTGTTGCAACGTTCTGCACTGGGAATAGCCGGTGGCCAGGGCTGAATTAACGGCCGCTATCGAGACTATATATCCGTGTTTTGCGCTCCTCCTCGATGGCCGAAACCTACGACCATATGCGAATTCAACGCGAAGGTTCTCTCCTAGTCTAGACACTGATTTCGTTGTTCGGATTTGCGTGTCGGGTTTCTACTGTCCCACGATGTTCAACTTTGCTCTCGTTTTCTGTTCTTATTTGTTTGCGCTTCAAATCCGTACGGACAGCGGTATATTTTTCCGTATTCGATCGACCGTTTCTCCTCGGGTCTGATGGAACTGAAGGAAACAGCGGAATTTGTAATTGAAAATTTCAGGACACGGTTATGATTGACAATGAGCATCGTGATATTATTGGCGAGGGGAAAATGAGACGGGTTTGGGCACGATAGTTTGCAAGGAAGTACCCGTGCTTCGTGCTCGATTTTCTTTGTGAAACTCTTGCATGCGTTTGTTCGCCATAGAAATCGGGTATACCGTATCCGGCGGGTGTATCGATCTTCTTTCGTACGCCGCGTGTAATTTCTTTAGATGTACTTGCCACTCGACCCGATTTCGTGCACAGTGTTGGTACACCTCCGTGACGTATTGCATTTACTTTCGCGGCGAAAGAGCGAGAATTTGATGGCAGCCTTATTCGCAGACGTAGCGAGAAGTTCAAATTGTTTACAGATTTGCTGACGTCGCAGGTCGATATTGCTACTGATAAAATAAATCCTGTCCCCTGGAAAGAAAAGCCGACCTCTTGACACTATATCAGAGGATGTTAGTGTCAAGGAAAGCTGGTAGCAGACGGAAGTGGCAGACGGCTGCGAGGACGATGGCCCATATGATCACAGAAATATATATATATACATAGTGTTGGCGTATGCATAGTTGAAGCACGCTCGGCGTACACACGTGTCGGCTTTCCTAGGTGAAATACTGGCTCACGTGCACGCGTATCTTAACACGATAGATATTTTCAGCCCGAGATACCTGCAATTCCTTGTGGGGATAGGCCGGTCTTTTAACTTTATTCACGCGCCCTTCGCTCGAGTGCCGTGCGAAAGTGTAAACTGAAGGGTAGAACAGTGCTACCTTCAAGATATTTCATAGAAATAGCGTATCATTCTTCGTCTTTCTACGATTTGATTAAAACGCGAAATTGAACGTGCTTGTTGAATGCATTTAACGAAATTGGAAATAAAAAATTTGCGTACCTTGACAAATTACCTATCTGTAACCAACTAGTACATACATATTCGATCTTCTCGTATTAAACTCTCTATATAACTATATCACTATATCACAAAAGTGTTTAACGCTAGGTTCACGGAACGCGTCAATTTGACGCATACCTGATTTTCAAATGCAGAGATTATTGAAGATCCGTTAATATTATATAATTAAAGTAATTATATCTCATTTCGGAGTTAAGTGAATTCATTTTCTAAAGAAAACACGCATTTTTATTGGCAATTATTGGTAAGTGTTCAGACTTGTCCATAATCTAGTGTTAATCAGTATATTACAAGCGACCGTGACTTCGAATCTATAGTGGGTGTCAGTTTAAAGCAAAGTTATTGGCTGACACGGAATAATGTTAACTCTGCAAAGTCCTGTGGCAAGTAATTAAAAAGAAAGATAAAACAAGGCTCGCGAAATATACTCAGGCATGTGGTTATCAGAACTTCTAGATAACCATTGCCAATTCGAACAACGAGGTCCTCGCGAGTGAATCTAATAAGATCGCAAAAAATGAAATAAACAAACGTACACGACAATTCAGGATTACAAAGTTGCGAGGAAAGTAAGTACAATTGGATCGATGGGTTGAGAAGGAATATATGTACTTCACTCGTCAAATTGTCTCGCATTCAAGTATTCAGAAGTGAGGCATTTTTTCGCGAAAAGACTGTCGCGACGGCCTGTACGTATTTCGCGTTTCTAAAGCAGGCAAGATGATGTTTATTGGCGGATAACTTCGATCAAGCAGCGTTCCGCTCTCAACGCGAAACGAAATCAATGATTTCACTCGCGGGAGGGCCAGAAATAAATCGGCTCACGCTCGTACGATTATTGCTTCGACTTGTACCTACCATTCACGAGCCGCTGCAAGCCTTATTTATTTACGATCACTGGATCAATTTAGATCGCTTCCGGCCGCGAGGCGTAAGACCATATGAACCCATTAAGTGCTCGCGCAAATGGTGCATTGCAAATCAATAAGGCATTACTAGGCCTTGCGATGTACTGTCTGGCCGCGTCTTCGTATGCAAATCAAAAAACAAGTTACGAATGCATAAAAGAGTTATAATATCTTAGGTGGCACACGGTGCATGTACGCATCTTGTACTAATAAATACCACGGGAACAGATTACTCCAAAGTGTGTGCCTATACCGTATCTGAGAAAATCAGAAATATCGAAAAATCTCGCTTAAACTCAAATTTCTCAAAAGTTTTCCAATCTTGCCCACTGTTTGCGTATCGTCATCGTGTTTTCCAGATTTTCACCGATCCTACACCGTACCCAGTGCTACCTGATCGTCCTTCGGCCCATCTGGACAAAGGATGCCGCTCAGGTGACTTTGTTGCACAACGAAACGTTCCTTTCCATTTCGCAAACCTCCCTTTAAAACGCAACCAGCTTTTTCCACCGTTTCTTTTCCCGTTGCACAATGGGTCGCTTTAAAGTCGCATGGTTCAAAAGCGACACATTGTGCGTCGTCAAAGTTCCACCACTGGATCAGCTGGGCTGAGTCGCGTGGGAGTGTCTCTCACAGCTGAGATTTATGGTTCGTCTTTCCGTGCGTCTATAATCTGCCGACGAGCATGCCGTCAGGCGAAAACATCAACGTGGATCTGGGTAACTTGGCGATAGAGCGGAGAAATTCGGTCGAAATGCTCGAGATTGCGCGAGACACGGGGATCTTTGAACGATAACGTCATCGATTACCATGGGATTTCGGTGGACAGAAAATAAAGAGGTGAAATTTACTACTACACGGTGGAACTTAACATTGACACCAGAACTACCGAGCCAGGCGAAATGACTGGTTTCAGATTCCTTCAGGTTTCTGTTTAAATGATTAACGTACAGGTGTTGTTGCAGCAATGTGTGAGGACTTCGAATATGACAGAATGAACATTCGCGTTCACAGTGGCATAGAAAGTTCATAGAACTTTCGTGTTAAATCTGCGGTCTGGCCTGGGCCCCATTGTCTCAATGTTACAGAATATTCTCCCAGCAAAGGATCAATGGAAGAAATATATCCCGTTAAAAGCTACGATGTTTACTTTGTAATCTTCTTAAGATGTATAGCTGAAAGTTTGATTCCAATTGATTAAAAAGTGTACGATAATTCCGACGCGAGGACGTATGTAAATAAGTACTTCTTCCATCGTGAATCCAAACTTCGCTTCCTACTTTGTTCCCTCGATTTTACGCTCCGGCGACCAGCTGTAAAACTTCTCGCAGTTAATAACCAAGTTTCCGAGACTGCTGTGCGCATTTAATTTCGCTCGAAAAGTTTCCAAGCTTTCGCGATTGCCCGCTCGGGAAAATATGAAATATCGGCGTATACTATTACGCCAATTCTCGTTACCGACTTATACCGTTGCATAAATAATGACACGAAAGTTTGTACATCTGCAGGAAACTTGATAAACGCCCGGCTATAAATTGTGAAGAAATCACCCTGTACTACCTGTCCTGTATATCCATCAAAACGTTTAACATTAAAAACATTTTTGAACACGCTTTTCATCCCCTGTCTGATTTAATCGAAATTAGTTGATCGAAGAACACGGCTCGTTACACTACGCTTGCCCATACGTGTGTCAACAAATTCGATTTAAACCTCAACTAATCCTACGGAGACGAGAGGATCCATACCATATTGTTATACCGCAACAAGATATCGATTTTCCAATATCTCCATTCACCAAATTACAAAGACTGTCTACTAGAGACAGTGAACTCCTCGATCTGCTAAAGCAATAAATAGTCGCGAACAATAAAGGCAAATTCCGTGAAACGCCGACAGGAACAATTCTATTAGCGTCGGGTAAAAACCGTTTCCACTACATCTACGGCCACAAACCTGTCCGAGAGCGTTCACAAAAACAACAACAAGAAAATCTAATCGGTTCGCATAATTATCGAGCATCTTGGTCATCGAAGAATCACTTTCTTGCGCAATCGAACCATGCTCGAACTATTTAAATCGCCCCGTGGATAAATCTATCCGCGGATGGTTAAAAACGCTCCGCTATTACTACTTGTTGCCTATCTATATATAATCCCGGAGTGACGAAATTACTCTGTACCGTGACGATTTCGTACCGCACTGTCCCCGGTCAAGTCGGTTTTCCCGCACAGTCGGAATTAAATTTCCAGATTCATTAGCCCCCGTGGCGCGTCTCGTGACGCACGAGGCGGCACTCTTTTCCCCTTGTCCTTCTCTGGCTCGTCAACCGGTCCCTTGCACTCCTCGACACTCCAAAATGGCCACACGCAGCCGGCATAGCGTCTTCTGGTATAAATACATATGAGAACTGGGTCGCTGCCCTGTACCCCAGTCGCTGCATCGTCTGCGACGGCTCTCCTCGTCGCTCTCCGGAAGTCTTACCTTTGACCCCGTGCACGTCGTCGTTTCCGCTGGTAATTAGTCAGCCGTGCCGCGAAGGTGATATTGATTATGTTAACCAGGTGACCGAGGCTCTTCAAATTCCTGCGTCCTCTTGCTTTTCTATTTCACTTTCTTCCTTCTTTTTATTTGGGAGGAGGAGGTGGTGAGGGTTCTTCGTCATTAGTAACTTCGTGATTCGAATCCCCCGGTTGCTGGGCTATTCGTTGGCGCGATTTTTAAATTCGTATAACAGTTCTGACGATGTTGATGAAATATATATTTTTTATATTGGGAAGAAGTTTGCCTATCTATTGCAGTCGCGCATACAGGTCAAACAACCGGCAAGTAAGGGGGAAAAGAACAAGCACACGCAGTGGTGTGAAATTTTGATTCGAACCCTCCCAGAAAGTCGCCCAGCGTAGGAACGGGAAGAAAGGAAAGAAAAATCACCGTGCCATTATTTCGCAACGCTGCATTTATATTCTTTTGCAGCAGGTACGAAAAGCCACTCATTTTGGTTATTTCGATAGTTCTAATAAAATATCGACCACGTTGTACTTGCCTCGTTCGCGTGACACGCAGATTAGATAGTATTATGCGTACGCTACAGCTACATCGGCTACACCAGCAGAATTTCTATGGACCTGCAGTCGCGGTTTTAGGGCTCCGAATCCCCGAGCCGTGTGTCTGCCATATGACAATAACATCTGTGGGCCACGCCAAGGTACGCGTACCTGCGCTCAGAGCTACCTCGTACCATCTTGCAAGCCCGACAACCGTACCGAACGAAATCGAAAGGTGTTCTTGATGTTTGTCGGTGGTGGTGGACACGGCGAGAAACGCAGCTGGTAAAATATTTGTACGGAAGGGATACGTCTCGTTCCGCGATTGCCGATTAATTAGCGGGATCGCTGATCTGTTTGCAGGGATGATTAGCGTGGAAGGGAGAATTAAGTGTGGCGAGTTAATCAAATTTTCGATACCTCCGAGAGAACGCACGACAGTTGTGTTTTGGCGGAGTTAAATTAATGCCGGTGTATGTACAGTGTATGTACATTTAGCTACCCCTCGATCCTCCATTTCTTTAGTATTGGTTCTATTTGTTTATTTATTCAGTTATTTCTACGAACTGTGCGCAATGTTTTCATGAGGCTTTGGAGAATGAAATTTTCTACTATATTGTTGTGGACATTGTTTTGTTTAGTATATTCGTGTAGGTAATGATCTTTTGTAGACTCACCGTCATCATAGGAATAATTCATTGTTTTATTTCCGCGACAAATATATTCAATACGCGCAGTATATTTGATTTCAAATATTTATGTTTGTATCGCAGGAGTAGCTGTTTTATTGGCGTTTATTAAATTTTCTGCACTTGACATGGTACAATTTTCGTCAGTGCCTTTCCCTCAGTAATCGAAACAATTGAAAGTAATAGAATGATCCTTTTTTGCAGTTTATTGTATTATAATGTATCTCCTTGTTTTACAATCTGTACAAATTTGTTGTTTTCCAATGGAGAAAATATCTAGTAACGAAATTTGTTTCATTATTATTGTAACTGCTTGTGATACTGTTACTAAAAATTGAGGAATTTTGAAGAATTCAAAAATTCTTAATTATTTAACAAATGTTTACACGCATGTATGTACAAGATGTCTAGGATCGTGTAAAAATATAAAGACGCACTTCTTTTTATGAACTATTATTAATATTAATTGTTCCATATAAATCCCCAACTATTTTTAAACAATTCTTTTTCAGAATTCCTGCATTATCCACTATGTATATACGCTGCAGAGAGTACATGCACTTTGTTGCAGATGTCGCTTTCGTACGGACGTTCAAAATGCCACGTCGGTAAGAAAGAAACGCAAACTTGCTACTCAAAATAAAGCACACGACAAAATAGTGCAAATGTAGTAATAATCAGATCAATTAACTACTCTATCATCTCT
This sequence comes from Nomada fucata, assembly GCA_948146005.1. Classification (NCBI taxonomy): domain Eukaryota; kingdom Metazoa; phylum Arthropoda; class Insecta; order Hymenoptera; family Apidae; genus Nomada; species Nomada fucata. The sequence continues at coordinate 7,429,875 of OX411281.1, forward strand.
GGCTGGCCGATATTTATTGCTACAACTACCGAAATATTAACTAAAAATCATTACTATACAAGATGTCTCCTACTGCAATTCTACAATCTCTGCAACTTACAATAATATGTTACAAAAGGGTATAATATTTAAAAACTATGAAAGCATTCATGATTAGCGATTACTAACAAACCATTAGTCGTCGTCATTTGCCTTCGAACTATTCGATATCTACGGAAAATTACGTAAAACTTACAGATAAATCAACGCAAATAGAACAGCTTTAACGGACTGGAGAAATAAGTAAACGTTTGGCCCGTATCGTCGATATGGATATGTATACACCGTTTCATAGTTTCCGCAGCGATAAGGGGAACAAAAAAATTTCGTTCGATCGGTATGCATTTAAAAACACGTTACGGCGATAACGATCGTTTTGCGCAGATTCAACCACTGCGGCAGTGAAATCGGCAATCGATGATGGGCAAAACAGGACGAACGGGACAACGAAAAGTAGTATCGTCGTTGTAAAACAGACGATAATCAAGCGTTATCGAGATGTAACATATAAACGAGTCGGGCACCGTCAGCGCGATCACAGTTATTTGTGATCGTTTTGTACAAGACGACATAACCTCCAAATGAAACGTGATCGACGTATACCAAAAAGAAAACTGCACCGCTGTTGTTTCGACGAAAAGCACAGGCTTCGTCGGGGAAGGTTCTCCTTGCAAACGACGCAATGCCATGGAAAAAGTCAACGAAACTTGCGCAGGAGCTGGCAGTAAAGTCAAGAGCCCTGGCAGTTGACACATGTCAAGCGTGCAGTGCAACTCGAAAAAACGTCGGGTCGGCCAACAACACACAATTACGAATACGGATGTAAAATTGACACTCACCGCTGTGCCCGATGTTGCTCGACGACTGACCCATTGTTCTCACGCCGACGGTGATGGCAAGCACGTGATAATGCACTCGGTGATCGCGGCGGGCTTTTCACGTGAAAAAGCGATTGCATGAGTGCGCGAAAGACCGACACATTTTTTTTCTCGAAAAAATACTATCACATCGTGTACCCGCAGTGTCGCTACGACAGAGGCGGACGGCCGCTTCGGAGCAACGAGGTGATTGGCCCGCGAGTATAAGCGCATGCGCGACCCGCGGAATTTCGAATCCATTCGTGTTATCTACGCGTTCCAATTTTATTTTCCACTTCGATTCCCGCGCTACCAAAATGGAGGATATATTTTGTGCCCGTCGAATCATATTTCGTCTAGTTTGTCTTCACTAATCGAACCGGTTCAAATTCAGAAAAGGTGAATCACTTTTGCGTACGCATATGGAGCTTGACCGTATGTTTTATTGCGGTGTACTTTGAATGCCGCGGATTCTTAGTGTGATGTTCGCGGTGGCAAAGGAAGCATTGCTGGTGTGCCCGTGAAACGACAGTTTCAAAAAAAGGTAAAATATAATAAAGTAAGTAAACCTACGATGTTTTGCTGTGTGTGTAAAAGGATATACAAGTGGAAAACACAGTAGAAAAACAGTAACCGTGCACTCAACGCGAAGCAGATACATCGTCGGAAGGGAGTAAAATGTATAACAAATTTAACGGCCTAATCAGATTACGAATTCTGGTACACAGTCGGGAACGAAAAGCAGTAACCGTAACGATGCAGGAAATAATAAATTACAATAAACTCGATATCCACGTAAACTATTGATATCTATGGTAAATAGTTTTGACGCGATGACGGTAACGTAAACTGTTAAAGGGTTAACAGTCAGCAGCGGGGAATTATTATCAACTACTTCGTCTAGAATAATTGGAGGAGGTAATGCGATGAATACTAGGTTGAAATCAATAACTTGTAATCGTTTTGTAGATGAATGAAAACGTACATTAAGTGGCCTTTGATTTTAATATAAGATGTTTCAAGAGGGATGTCGACGATTGTTGGCTCCGATCTGGGTGAAGGGCCCTTACGAAAAATATATGCATTAAATCTGTAATAACGTCGATAACAAAGTCGACTGAACATGAATAAACGTGAAGCAAATTTAAACGAAAAATAATGTAATAAACAGGTAAAGAATTTCTCAAATTCATTGATTTGATCAAATGCTCACTTGAAACACCTTACGCATTCAAATATTATTCGTTTGAACGTTTAATTAATTAATAACTTGAATAGCCACCATTGAATTGCTTATAGTTTTCCCCGTACAAAAATTATATTGCTTCTCTCTTTCCTAACCAACATTGACTACAACCTTCCCCGTCTTAAACAATACTCTATACCTCGCAAATCTGCTATCTATCACTAGCAGCTCAAGCAGAATCCTCTTCCACACACGTCACGTAAACGCGCTTGGTCTACCAGCAATCTTCGCCCCTAATAGAACTGCAACCGGTCGAGCACCCTCGTGATTGCAAACGACGCTCCCAAATATCCTTCCACTATTCATCCCGTGCCCCGAACGCGACACCATAATCCCCCAGAAACTTCTCACACTCATTGTCAGTCGACCTTATCACACTGTGTAACCCTCGAGTAAAGCTTCGTGCGACCGTACGCGCCTATTAACTCGCAACTGCGCCCACAAATCGCGTGTGCCGCGCTCACATTTCACCGTTCGTCGCCGAACAGAAACACGCAATTACGAACTGTTCTAGCCAACGACGGTACCCGACATCGTCCCAACCCGGGGAACACTTCAGTCGGCAAGACGACCTCGGGAAAGAAAAAACGCGCAGGCACGATCTAAGCGTCTAGTCGCGTCGCGGACCCGTTCAACCATTGTCGCTGCGGAATCACCGGCGAAAGATCATCGATCAGCGGTAAATCCACGGCGAGAAAGTTGCAATCGGAGACGGGGCAATCATCCCCTTGGTAACCGGTCGACAAAACACTGCGTTGTTCGGGGCACCAGCGGAGATACGTGGTCAACGGACGAACGTCGCGAATCTCTCTCTACCCTATATGGATTTTTCGGTCCGGTTCGATTCACGTCTAGGAAGACGTTGATCCCCGTAGTCGACATCGGCCTTTTTGTTTCCCTCTGTCTGACATGACAGTTCTGGAAGAACTCGACTCGAGGCCGCGGGCATTCAACAGCTGACGGCGACCAGGAGATCGTTCGGCCTGTGAAAAGCGTTCAACGTTCTGGCAAAGATGGATGCCAGATCTTCCTGGATCGTGTCTTTCGGCTTGATCGCGCTCGTCGCGACGCAAGGTCAGTTTTTTTTCTCCCTTGTTTTTTAAAGCAATTGTGGGATAATTAGGCACGTTATAGATTAATGTTTAGCCGCATGGTTATGTAGGAGTTTGTTGAATAATTTTCCTAGATTTTTCTGCTGTACAATTCTATTGGATTGCGTTCTTTTATTTACTTCATTACGCGAGAACGGCGAAACTTTTGTTATTTGTTCGTGCGGTGGAGCTGTATGTTAATTGGTGTTCGTTTTCTCGGGGAAAAGTAGTAGCGTGCTCGGCAGAAGGGTTTAGAAAATTTCATGCAAAATAAGGGAAAACAGGGTCAGCGTGATCGTATCTTGAGGTGAACAACCGGGCTGTAAAAATAATCAATGGAATAGCTTTTGAATACATAGCACCTCTACTCTAATTAATTTCATAGAAATGCTGGATTTACCGCGAAGCTTTAGAGAGATTCAAAGAATGAAGGGGGAGGATATATACGTGGATAAATGTGCGGTGTTATAACCGGAATCTAATGGAATGAAGAAGCTTCTGAATGAAGAGGACCATGGATAAAAATACACCAAGCATTTGTCAACACTCTATTCTAATTTCACGTTCATTTGATATATTATTTCGTGTAATTCACGTATTCAATTGAACATCAAATTATTCAGTACTCAAGATGCGAAAGCAGTTGAGGAATATAACACGAAAAGTTTTGCAATCAGTTGAACAATATTTTCTTCTTTCGCTCCTTTTTTCCACATTACAAAATATGAGGTATTAGAAAACATGAGTTTAATTATGTTTGCCCACTGTTTGCTTCTGCTTTATTATATCAGGTTTGGCGATCGATTGCTTCAAGTGCGTGTCGATCAACGGCAACAATAAGCCTTGCGACGACCCGTTTCACAATAACGGAAGTCTCTCCTTCTTGGAGTCGCCCTGCTTAGGGGGGCGCAAAGGACGCGATGGCCTTTTCCCCGCGACTGCGTGCATCAAAATAGCTGGCATATATGGTAAAACTTTTCTCTTTTTGTAATCACGAGTGGCCCTTAACCCCTTTCGACGCTGTCTGTTCAACGAATACACTATGCCTCCGTGTACAGTATACCGGTTTGCTGACGGAGGTTTCAGTAGTGGAAAGTTAATATACTGCTCGAAATAATCACTAAATTCACTCTGAACTTCTCGAGGAAATTGTCGTATTTATTTAGCCATTGATATCAAACGTTCAAGCAAACTGTCCATATTAGAATCCAAATTCTACCGGCGAAGATATTTATAATGGCATATCAATTGCATTCGTGTAATAACTCTATACCGCAATGATAGTTATTTTGATTTTAAAATAATTATACTGCGTCGAACAGAAAATAATTCCTTCGACCTCAGCGAAATTATTTGTTCATTTCGCAAGAATGAGAATAAAATTAGATTACATACAATTTATACCTGAGACTCTGTCTGTTCATTGAACAGAGAAAGATAATTACTTTGAAAAGAAAGTGCAAGTTTGTATGTTTCTTTAATATGTCGAGATAGTAGGGACAGACACGGAGAAAGGTGTGTATAATTAACGTGTGATTAATTAGACGAGTCTGGGATCTCCTTGACGGTGAGGAGTTGCGCGCTGGACAGCGGAACATTGACGACTGACTCCGAAATCATTAGAATGTCTCACTGTGGAGGATTCTACTTCGACAACAAGTGAGTGCAAAAGCGGATGAACATTAATTTAGCTTGCTTTTCTTTTGTCCCCAGTACTAATTGCAAATGTTACGCTGTCTGAAATTGACCCTCATTATAATTGCCGCGAGATCTGTCGAAGATAAGAAGAGAAAAAAAAGAAATAAACCAGGCGGCTACACCTACATAACTACTTTAATTTTAATCAATACTTCACTTCTCGCAGCACGTTCAATAAAACGACTTCTTCTTTCTTTTTTTCTTTGCACCAATTATTTTCGTATATTTCGATCTTCTTCTCCGCCTTGCTATAAGAGGGTGGGCTTAAATTTCTCACAATATAAAAGAGAAAATTCAATTGCTTGCATGTCTTATATATTTTGCATTTTCTAATGTAAATAATTTATTTCTGTGCCAATAATACTGTGAAGGAATGATTGGCAAATTAACAGAAGCCTGAATAAATTAGATTTTCCGTCTATGTAATTCTTTCCATAATTCCGACACGTTTATTTTAATCGCGCACGACTTCGCCCAACGGTCTGATGTTCCTAACAACAATAATAAAACAATCTTAATAGATACGTTCGAGGTTGCGTTCAGTCTTGCAACGATGGAGATGCCTGCAATGGATCGTCGCGAGAAGCAATTTCGTTCACCCTTATGACTCTATCGGTCTTTGCCGGGCTAATTAGACGGGAATGTCCCTCGTAAAGCTGACATAAACGAATATTATAGATAATAATTATTGTATATACCAAAGGGAAACGTTTGCCTAACATGTAATGGACCACTTTGAATTTAACACATTAACATGACCAATTAGATGTGGACCAAAGTCAACAAGAAAACGATATGACAGGAAGAGGGAATGTTTTTCGAGATCTCGTTCGTGATTTATCGCATTTAACGTAATGTAATGTAATGTAACTTACCAATGGGAAACACCAAATATTACGATAAGATAATGATACAGTTTAGATGATAGTCAGTGTTGGACCACGATAAATGTGGAAGGACAAAATGATGCGAAACTAGGGAGCAAAAGTGGAGGAAAATATGTAGCAAGCTTAGAAAAAAAAATGTAACAATAATCAAAACAGTACTTGCTTGTTCACTCATAAATCTGAATAAAACTCGAACGTTCGAAAGCAAAAATTAGTTTTGGTACTCTTAACTGAAAATCTATACTTCTCACTAGCTAGTGTCCGAGTTAAATCTATGGGAAATAAGTAATTGATTGCGAGTGGGCGCACGTGTATTCCATATTGCACGTAAAATGTTAAGAAGACATTGAATGTCGTTGTTTGAACTTTTGAAAGGTACGGGGGACAATAATAATGTTGGTACAGGTCGAACACTGACAACCTACTGATATTTAACCAGCATATCAAAAACCATTTAGCATAATCAAACGAATTTACAATTCAAATATGTACGCGTTTCTTAAGACCCGGTATTCCGTACGAAGTGTATACAGAATCACTATTTGATACTATTTGATAGCTTACAGAATAGGGAGGCAAGAACTGCCATTTTAATTACGAATGCGTAGTGATTAGTTGTTTTAACAATACCAATGCGTACCGTATATTATTTATTCGCAATCGTAGATACTGCTTGAAAATGTAACGACGCGTATACTCATACAATTTCAGCAGACTGTATACAATATTCAATAAAACGAATTTTAAGTTATGAATCTGTGTTTAATTTATTTGATATTCTCTACGCGTGATATACTCCTTACAGGTGTAAATATCGCTTTCAATTATAAACTTAAAGTAAATCAGACAGTAGATCGAGAAGAATTAAGTCCAATCCTAATCGATGCTATTCCATTCGTACTGAAAAGTGTCACAGAAGGAAAGAAAAAAAAGAAAAAGCACACGAATACCTGAATTCACCGCAAGTCAAGCGAGCCCATTACAGAACTCATTAAGAATGAATGAAATGCGAAAGTCTTTAAATCTGAGCCGTGCAAGGGAAATTGAACGGGTGGAATGGAAACAATGCCAATGAAGCAACGACCAGAGACGAAAAATTAACCATGAAAAGTCGTATGTCGAACGCATCGCAGCAGTTCGTCGAGTTCTTCTCGCGAGTCGTCTGCTGGTTATGGGAAACCCTCGAAAAGTTATTCGACATCTTTCTCGATTTCTTGGGGAGGATAGTCGAGTTGATACTAGCGGTGATGAACCTGCTTTTCCAGGTGATCTGTTTCCTAAGGGACCTGTGCATCGAGTCCATGCAAACGTTTGCGAATGTCTTTCGTGGGTTCGTTAATATCGTTAGGAATATCAGCTGCGAGGAGATCGAGGATTTCGCATCTGCTTGTATCGTTGTTCTATTATGGGTCGCGGTATTTAGGCTTACCAAGAATGTATTTCAAGTAGGAATTTTTTCATAATTTTATATCGCTATAGATGTTTTAATACTCAGCTGATTTTTTCACATTTTTTCAAGCCTGATGTATTTGCTAATGATATCGATGAACTTCGAAATACGTAAATTTATTTAACTTATTCAGCCCACAAGCTGAATTACGAAAATGATTAACTAACACAGTTTCGTTGAAATATCTTACGCGTCTTAGTAAAGAAAAAATCGACTATTCTAACTACGGGTTAACTTTCGTTCCTTTTCAACTTTATTATCAACCCAATGCCCCGTTTAAAATAATCGGATCGCGGCCCATTTAATTAAAAATCTACCTATTCGGACAATAATTCCATGAAACTCAATTGTGCTGGACCAATCTTACTTCCCCTATCATTGATATCAATTTATCATCCATTAATGAAAATTAATTCGGAAAACGTCAATCCAATTTGAATTACGTTTGCGACACAACTTCAGTGCATTCTCGAAAATTGTAGTTGAGTCTGCCGTACTTATGTTTCGCCCCGCTTTTTGAAATTACGATGATATTCTCGGTTGCCTACGAAATGTTCACGATGTCAACAACATTCTCACGAATAGGTCAAGTAACCCGCTTTGATTTTTACGAGCAAGAAACACGACGAAATAACGAGACTTTAGAGCATTAAGCACGTTTGACGATATACTGTGGAACATTTGTTCTGGCGTATACCGAAAGGTGTGCGGCACAAAAACCAGGTAATCAAAACATTCACGAATCCAAGAACAATAGACCGACTTCTGTGTCTGTGTAAATTTCGAAATTATTTACATGAACATACTTCGACCGTATCGTGTTGATTGTAAATTTTCAAAATTGTAATGTTACCTGGTTTTCGATTCGACAATTTGACTACTTCTACTACGCGCGTTGCTCGAAACAATTGAAGAACCATTTATGAAATGAATCACTTCGAGATCTTAAACGGTGTAAAATAAATCGTAATAAATTGTATTGGCTGGACAGTATAGATATTAATATATATTATTAATCGTCTTATAAAAGTTATGAACAACTTAATAATCCTTCGGGTTGCACTTATTGTTATTTGTACGAATTTCAATTTGGATTAATTACACGGGATATCCAAGCATTTATAAGAATATTTCGTTCCTGCTAATAAAAACTGTGCCGGTTTCTGTACTAACAGAACACCTTTAACGTTAGAACAATGGGCTTGAAGTAAATGATTCATAATACAAATTATAGTTATTGAAACGAATAATTCCTTTAAATGTTTCGAGCCATGTGTACCAGCAATCACAATTCGAATGCACATACCTGTCGACGACACGCCGTTTTCTATAATTCCTATTAGCCCACCGTACGCCCATGTCTTCACGTCCGCTACCATAGTTGCTCCATTCATATTTTCAGCACTCCACTTCAACTACTGCATACATATTTGAACGTCTATCAATAAAAAATCTTTTATCCTGCATATCTACATACATAATACACGTTACGTTTACGTTAACCGATAAACTCGATAAATGAACAAAACACGAAGGACCGCCCGTTCGGTATCGCGGTTATTCGAACACTAACTAAAGTATTATTGGTTTACACGATAGTTCCAATGTCATACCTATCTCCCAGAACTCTCGAATAGCTGAGTTCCTTTACCAACGAGACGCTGCTCCGGACGTAAATAATAATAATATGGCAGCGAGGTTCGGGCAAGGAGTATGCCCGCAACGAAGGACAGGAAAGAGGATGAATCGACGTAGTAATAGGAGGCAGCCTCAGGTTCAGATCAAAGAAGAATACGATGACTAGAATGTAAGGAAACGTAAGGTAAGGATTTAGAGTGAATAGATCAAGTTGGATAATATTAGTGTCAGGATTAATTCATCGAAGTTAGTAGCGAAGAATATAAAACTTAATGTTATATCAATGTGTTAAATTGTTACATCATTCGGTTCATTGTTTTATTGTTAATGATCTTTTTGTTCGACAGATTCAAATGGGAGAAGAACGCACACATCGCGTGTGGAATGTATGAAATCTTTACGAAGAAAACTGTAGAAAATAAAATATATTTCCGTATAAATATTAGTCTTTATATTTACCGTTTGTATCATACAATCTTTCTTTCGTATTGTAAAAATTGGTATAGAATTCTGGCAAAAAAAAAAAAGAAAGAAAACGGTGCCAGAACTTCAGGGTTCTCTATTTACAAAAAATGTTCTGTATAAAGCAACAACGTGTAAACTCGTATATCAAATACAATATTACACTTTATAATTCGTGATCTATTATGTACACAATTAAATATCGATCGTTAACTAACAGGCATCAACTTGTAAAAGAAAGGCACATTAAGGTATCGTTTATAAAATGTACTGCACATCTTACTTGTCCCCGTTGTATCAACGCGTATCTATTCTTTAATACATTCTGCCTCTTCTTGTACGCATTGATTCGCAAAGTTACCATGGCTCTATCGCTTTCCCGATCAGAATACGTGCGTACATCGATTATAAATAACTTCGTCAACATTCGCTATATAATAAGATTAGATAATACTTTGCTTACTTAATTTATCCTAACTTTACGATTAACGGGTATTTCTAGCCGCATCCAGTTTCGTTTCCTCAGTCATTCACAATGGTGATAACCAGTTTGTGCTCGGGCCAAGAAAATGTCTTTGGCAATTGTATCTGTCGTAACATATATGTCCAGCAATCATTACGGATAATTCGACAAAAATCATTTCCAATATAACATACCTGATTTGGTGAACTTAAAATCTGAAATTCATGGGCCATCCTTTCAGATAGATCCTCTGGTAACAGGACCTGCAACCACGGCCCTTGGACTACGTATGGTTTTTCTCTAGAAACCAGTGTTCCAGTAACGGATGGTGCCACTATTGTAATTGCCGTATGAGACAGTACAGATTTAAACGTAAAATGCCTTCCGTGCATCACGCGACCTCTGCCAATATTGAAATACATATTTAATATTCGGTCGATAATACGAAAGATTAATGTTTGCAACAAAGTTTACGATCATGCTAATGCATACTTTATTGCTAATGGTAACAGAGATCCAGCTTCAAGATTGAAAGTCAAATGCAGGCCGGGCAAGACTTTGACAAAATTTTCGTTCTGCAAACTTGCGTCCTGCTCACAAGGGGACAATCTTTCTGACTTTATGACTGGCTTTATGTCCTCGTCCTCTTCGTCCGATTCGTTCCTTACTTCTCGATATTTCTCTGTACTCTTATCGCTGTTCACCTGGACCCACCTGTGAGTGGTTAGATAACGTCACGCATGTTCGAAATATTAGATTAACTCGTTAATTATCTGTGACACTCGCCAACATTTTGCAGATACACCGCTTAAGTTAGATCCCTCCTTTTCTATACCACTTTGTATCTTCTCCGCTATAGATGGATCGTCTTCCATAACGGAATGAATCCTTCTCATGTCCGTTACCAACCAAGAACCGCAACCGCGACTAGACTTCAATAAATTTACAAGACCTAAACCGTTCCAGTGTTGTGCAGCTTGCAATTCTTCGGACGTAACTCCTACAATTTGAACAAATGAAACCTGTAACATTGTACACGATCCGTTAAAAGTATTTTATTAGAATGTCCGTTATTAAAACATTTGCCCCCGATTCAATTGGTTAGCCTTACTTAAAATGAACATCGGCCAGCAACTTACCTCCCCGTGAGGTGTAGATATGGATGCTGGTAGCTGCGGATCTCTTCCCATTAGAATTTGCGTTATACAACCGTTGCCATTATCCAAGGGTGCATGCCACGAGACATGGTCCCCGGGCATTAACATGTTGCCAGAATTGAAAACGTATTTTGCCAACTGCTGCATTACGTTCGCCGGCCAAGTAGGTGGTGTCATCTCGTTCCTTTCCCTGACCAATCTGAAGGTCAACTCAAATCCAAAACCGCTTGGACGGCCTGGACCGCTCTTTGGATGTATCCTTCCATCGCCATGCAGATCCGATAAGCCCAAACTTAAAGTGCATTAAAATTAGTGGTCCGATAGTATTCTAATACAAGAGGTGCTTAAAGTTACAGATAAACGAGAAACGTTAGAAATAGAACATGCAAGGACTATTGGTAGAATGAAAGTGAGCTTAGATCTAATTCTGGCGAAAATAGAAGACCTTCAGTCAATGGCGGAATATGTTTAGACAAGACAAACGGAAATGGGAAAGTCCCGTACATCTATTTCCGACGCGACGCATTTCGAATTACTTTATCTTCCTGTACCCTATACTGTCTATATATAGAAGAGGGAACTATTCGAACAGCTGCTGCAGGACAGAGGAAGGAAGGGGTGCTCTCTCATTGAGAGAACAAGGAAAAAAAGATGAACACCCTTTCGCGGTAGGCCATTCGTCATTCGGCGCCTAGTTTTTAATGAGAAATTCCTAAAATGGACATCCATTTGTCTTTTGGCAACGCGAATCATTATGACAACCATCCAAGTGCCAATCCTATTTGAGTAAGTCTGAACCTTTGCAAACGTTTCATTTCATTTATCGATAAAAGAGACAAAAATATATCGATTAAAATCGGATATAGCGTAAAATTGAACTTCTTTGATGAGAGATGAGAGTCGGGATTAAGAATTGTAATAGTAATGGGTTCAAAGTTCTCGTGCCAAACATTAACCGCCGGATGGCTGAGGGTGCGAGAATCGATTCTGAATTATATGCAATTCTCATTGCAAGAGTTGCTCGTTTCTACATCAGACAATCAGTTAATATGTTCGTGAGATTTTTACTAGAAATTACTAACAATCTGAATTACATTTTTCAGGACCTTAAAAAATTAAAGATGTTATTAATAACACATATTTAATCGTTAACATAATTTCTCCCTTCGTCAATAACATTTTAACAATTAGTCGAACTTTGCCTGGTTCGAAAAGTTCAATAAATATTGATTTATAAACATGTATACGCTGCAATTTATTTCACACGCATATTTGCAAATAAATAAATACTGAAAACTAGTTTAAGTTCATGAACGATTATATCAGTGGGTTATTATTTTTTAATTTATTATTTTTTAGTTTTAATTAATTAATAGTAATTATTGTTACGAAAATATCAATGACTCTTTATTGATTCAGTATTCATCTACAAAAACGAAATCATACTTTGGACTGACATAAAGATGAACATTTAAAATTGAACACTACAAGGTATTTGTACCAAATACGCAAAAACTTTTGAAATGATCCAATAACCGGGCGGTTAATGAATTCCCAAATGACAGAAATGGTTGCCGCACACACGTGTCATCAAGCAGGGACGCACTCGTGCTCCTCTTCACGGTGACACTGACGAATACCCGACTTCCCGTTTTTTCTTTCTTTTTTTTCTAACACTCCAATTCTTCCCGCATTTTCATGTCAGAAGGGACGAAAAAAACACCGCCTGTTCTTTCAAATTGAAAGATGCGCCGCATTGTGTCACTTCTGCGATCGCGTGCGCAACCAAAAAAAATCGTCGATCGATAATTGCCGAAACAATGGTACATATATTTAGATTGTGAATGTAAAGATTAAAAAGAACATTCGAGGGAAATGATCGTGGCTAATTACAAGTTAAGTTTCGTGGTTTAAATTTGAATACAAATTCAATTGTATTAATTATTGTCTAATTTTATATTACATGTACTAATTGATAATTAATGTGTCTATACCGCGCTTGCAAAAACAAAAATGTTAATGTGTGCATTGTATCAGATCGGAATTGTTCGATGTAATAAAATGATAAAGATCGAAAAACTTACCTAATATAATGCCAATGCGGTGGTACGCCTAATGCAGGGCAACCAGGATTTTCGTACATGCTTATGTAGTCCAGAGGATCCGGACCTCCCAACCTAAGAAAAGGTGCACAGGAAATCTCGGTTATTTAGTTTTACATCCGGTTAAATGCACGTACGACTAAGGGTGGCTAAATATAAATTGTTCTCCTCCCTTCTTGTGCAAGAGTTTCATACCCAAACTCTATAGAAACCACCTATCTGCTAAAAGAATACCGTGTACATACCTATATTGTTCCTTCAATTTTATATCAACGAATTATGTACCATAAATTAGTTCAATCAAATAAAATACGTGGTGAATAGACATGTAATTATATGTTGCAGAATTCATATACTTATTAAATAAATCATTCTGTCAGTAAATAAAGGATAACGGGGTAGTCGTGAAATTATTTTTGGATACTTATCATGCGCACCAGGGTCGTGGTATTAAATATTTATTGGGTTAGGATATGTACAATGCGACATACGCATCTACAACGCGTACTCTACGAGCAACTAGATATAGCGTAAGATAATCAATTTGGCGTCATCGGAATACAATAAAATGGATTTCGTAAAAATACGTACTATTGAAGGATCTAAAATCTCCCACAGATTTATTTTAAAAACCAAATAATTATTTTCTCTGCTCAACTCGCATTTAATATAATCAAAAGAAATGAATATACGAGCAGAAAAATATAGACAAAACAAATTTCCATATTTTTTAATATATTTGCATTGTGGCAGAACGAAAATGTTGCAATAAATTTTTATTACGCTACAATTGATAATGCAAATACTGTACATGCAAAAAAAACAGCGCAAGGTATTCCCTCTATGTACACTGCTATAAACATCAACATTGGGATTTAAACCTTTTGCCACTGTACGGATCGCTATTGATCGCCACGATAAAAGTTACAAAATTCCTACCAGTATTTGACGACCGCGGTGACAGTGAGCGGATTGCTTTGGTCTGGATAGATCTCTTTGCAAAGATTGTGGAGAGCGTCAAGGCCCGGGGCCCGAGCTGTCGGTCCCGGAATTGGGTGTCCCGGTGGAAAACTTCGACAAAATTCTTCTCTCTCGCGCATATTTCCGTACATATACGCAGCGGTTTAGCCACAAAATGTGTACTGCCTCGGAAATGATGATTCGTGTATACGATGCACGATCACTTTGTTTACTGTCGACCCAACCACTGTGTGTGCACGTACCACCAAGCACGAAACACACGTCTCCGATCCTTGATGAAACTAAAATTCTTTCGGTGCGGACAGCAGAGTGATACCGAAATCACTGCGCGTCACCAAAGGTTTCATTGAGAAACGGGGAAAAGCGATACCTGATTGGTTGGTGCGATCTCGAACGTTTTCCTATTGGACCATAGCAATAGAGAACTAGAATTTTCCATCCAATGGTATAGTCTTTTCACAAACAACTGCATCTACCATCCAACAAACAGTCGCACAGTTAATAATGCTCTTTATCGATGTACTACGATAAACTTTACGGAGCAGAAGTATATTTCAAAAATGTCATACCTGACAAGATGAGGTCACGATATTCGGTTCTGCTTTCAATTTATCTTACGTGGCATTTACAAGCATGTTCAGCAGCCGCGTTAATAAACAACACGACAGACTTTCAGCAGGACTACAGACCGGAGGGTCCGTTGGTAATGTGTAAATTTCTGTAAGTATTTTGTATATACTACCGGACAATGCAGTTTATTATTTATACTTAAAGGACGGGTTACTTTCGAAGTAACATAGAAAAGGTTCTAATGAAATTTGCTTTTTCCTGAGTTAATGTGAAACTACTGCGGCCTGTCTTTCAAGTGTTAATAAACGAATTCGTTTGTATTTCTTTATTGTGACGATATGTTCACGTCGTTTATCGTAGGCCAAAAGAATTTATAGAATGCGAGGAACCAACTGACCATAAGGGAAATAAAACTGCCAAAGAAGAAACTGGATTCGGTTGTGTAAAGGTAACATTGTAATCATAGACACATCTATGTATATCGAAATTGTAGGTATAACAATTGTCTTTCAGACCTCTGGTTTTTAGTTTGGAGGTTCCAGGTACGAGGATGTGGAAAAGACTAAAATATCTTGCACTGTTCTACCATATATCGAATGCTATGGGCAAAGGACATTTACCCGGGACGGAGTTCCTTGTGTAAAATATAGCGACCATTATTTTGCTACTACTTTACTGTATAGTATACTGCTAGGTTTCTTGGGTATGGATCGTTTTTGTTTGGGACAGACCCGCACTGCTGTCGCAAAGTTGTTAACGTTAGGTGGACTTGGTGTATGGTGGATCTTTGACGTAATTCTGTTAGTCACGGGTTCTTTAGAACCAGAAGATGGCAGCAATTGGAATCCGTATGTATAATATACTAAGAGGGAATAATCTCACAGATGCAAATTAAGAACAAGTATTTCATGTACTACCTTTTTAAAATCAATATTTAATAATTTCGAATTTACGAAATAATTGCGATACTTTTTGTAAAATAAATTTTTTAATGTGTAAATAAATTTTTTCCTGTTAGAAAATTTGTATTTAAATATGAGAGGCCCTATTGTTCCTTCTTATAATAACAAACCGAGTCTCTGGAAAGAACAATTTTTGTTTTTGATCGTTTAAAAAATATTAGACTACAAATCTGTAACAAATATGCCTGTATAAATATCTTTCAAGTTCAAGTCATAACTCATAGTCATCTGGATGATACAATTCGCTGAGCAATCTGTAAATATACGATGGCGCATTTCCGCCCCTGAAATAAAAAATGTATTACGATATTAATGCTTGTGACTAATTCCGAACAATTTGAAAATACATGGAAAACGAAACCATTTCATTTTGTTAGTCTTACGTGTTCGATATAAATAGTGTAACTAATTCTGGCGGCACATAATCGAAAACTGGATTATACGCATGAATTTTTTCCAGCAAGGGAGCATTAGCACTATCAATTACACCTTGCAATGGTGAAACATGTTTGTTAAATCCATCTTGTTCGTGAGAGTAAAGATACAGTGGAGAAAGCTTATAAAGCGGTAATAAAACCATCACTGGGACAGAGTAATGTTTGGCGGCTTGAGCAACTGTATGCGATCCAGAAATTGCTCTCAATCCTCCATTTGCCATGACGGTATGCGTACCAATTATTACTTTGTTCACACGTGACATCATTGCAAAAATTGCTACATCTGATATTAAAGTAGTTTTAATCTTTGCCTTTGCAAGATTGATCGCCATTTCGCGACCCTGCAACAAATAACAATTTTGTTTAGATCAATTATAAACTAATTCTGTATTTCTTCATAAAGCCTCTAGCATGTAGTGAATACTATACATTCAAGGATGGTCCTCCTTCGGCTACAATAACTTCGAAGGCTCGAGTTGCGGCAGCTCGTTTAAAAAATTCTTCCACCAATGTTGATTTACCAATTGTCATAATAATTTCATTGGAATGAATATGCTCAGAAGCTTGCTGCGTTATATTTTCTGCGCTAAAAGAAAAACATTTAAACACTGTGTAATTGTATCCAGTTATAATTTTGTGCAATTCCATAGATCGTTTGGAACTAACCAGGTCTCCAATTCAACTTCAAATTCATTAATGTGCTCTATAAGAGCTGACTTCAGAGTTGGTACGGAAATATTAAAATCTATTTGCTGATCACCCTCAGCGGTAAGAATTTTATGCAGCGACTCTTGCGGGTCAGTCTCATCGGTTTTGTTTTTCAATTCAGAGGTATACTCCTCTCTGATTATTTGCAAAATTCTACGAACCATATTTCCAATGGAAAATTCCAATGGAATAGCATCTAACAAATATTTTCCATTTCTCGTTATAATACTTATCAGGTTCCTTTCAGAAGAAAGTGTATGTAATTAAAATATCTTACTCTTACATCTTTATAAAATTGTATTGACCTATGAAGATACAGATCCTGAAGTATTGAGCTACTTAAAAAATGATTTAGGACATAGAGATTCGATATCATTCTTTCATTTACTAATATGTAATTAATTTACTTTTGTTCTATATATCGCATGTGTGTGTACACATTTGGAGCATTTATAATTTAGTAGCTACTATAATTATTGATACTTCTTATTAACCCTCTGGTTGCAATTATTGCCAAAAATTAAAGCTCACATCCTAGCCAATCACAAACTATTAAAGTTTGGAACAAAATTTCTGCGATGACTTCAACTGCTCGTATCAAGAGAGAATTAACCTTCCGATTACAGGCCATTCGAAGTCAACGCGGAAGATTTGTCCGCCTGCGAGGTGATGTTGACTATGAACAACATAAAAAATCAGGGGGTTAAACAGTTCTATGGTTCAAAGCTTCTTAGGTTTATACAGAACTGTATTAAGATATAAAGAAAGATATATATCATACTCTGCAGTCGTCCATTCTGCGTTATTTATTATTTCTTTTAAAACCGATATAGTTGCCACTACGATATTGTGGGTACCTTTGGTGTCACTGAAACACAAAATATCGTGAAACTCATTGAAGGTTAGGACTATTTTAATCCTCACCCGTAATGAATGTCGTTTATTAATTTTAACACTCCCTCGTTAATGTTGTCCTCCTTGGTGATCACCATCTTGGCTACAATTTCTCGCAGATCTTTTTTCCTCTAAAAAAGAATCTCTTTCTTCTTAAATATGAGGTACGAAGGAACGAAACATTTCGTTCGCTGATATTATCAATATCATGCTACAAACGAAAGACATCTGTGCAATGATTGGTTCTACTTTCCTCTCCTTGTCATTTCGTTGCGCCGCACGTGTACTTTAGTGGTCTGACATGTGCTTTATACCATAATTCTCGATCCTGAATATTTAATTTTATTCTTAAACTAAATCATATATTTGACAATTGTCTGGTAAAAAGTTATCTTTTAGACGACACGAAAATGGAACACATTGGAAATGTTGTAAGTACAGTGCACTTAATATTCTTAGAACTTTTATTTTGCTGATGACCTTAACCTACTGTCTATATATTTTTACGTGAAATGTAAGTTTGACTACAATTGTAACAATTGAAATGTGCATTTCGAATATGAAGTACTTTGTTAAATAATAATTGTATGCTATGGTGAAATAAAAATCAATAGTTTAATTCATAGAGTTATCGCTATATTTGATTATTCTTTTTTTATTCTGACATCGATGTATTTAATAATTTCGAACATTTTATTGCTATATTAAGACTGCAGATCAATTATTAGCCGGTACCAGTGTGTTGTCTAGACCTGCGGAAGAATTTGAAAATGATGTAAGTTACAAACAGAAGATAAGGAATAAATGAAAGTATATCCATATTCATAACAATTGTATATTTTTTAGCCTTCGGTAGAAGCACTATGGGCAATGAAAGCTATGGATCACGCGGAAGTTTATTTCAATGTAAAATAAATATTATTGATAGTTAATTTAATTTCTTTCTCACAAATGAAAAGTGGCAGAGCTTGAAAATTTTAATTTAGCATTTACATTTTAGATTTTATGTTCAGTTGATCCTAAGTTTCTGAAACTCACACCTCACGATGAACAAATATATGAAACCTTCCGAGATGTTTTCCCCGACGTCAAAGTAGATAAGATAAATGAGGACGAGTTAAAGTCAACCGAAGGGAAGAATAAGTGGAGGCCATTTTGCGAACAGTTTAAGGGACTAGTAGAAGATTATAGTTTTGGGACCCTGCTAAGAGCAGATTGCGAAGGTGATTATTCAGAAGCGAATAGTATACTTACAACTAGAATACAATTTTATGCTATTGAACTTGCTAGAAATAAAGAAGGTTTCAATGATGCTATTAGAGAGAAGTATAAACCAAAGCGAATTACAAGAAAAGCAGGAAAATCAAATGCAAAGAAATAATGATCATCGGAATATTCCTAATATTCTATGTTAATTATTTGAATAGCGTGTAATTTTTCATCTATAATTTTGTACAACTGAAATTTACGAAAACTTATCGAATGTTATTTATAACGAGCAATGATACGAAATAAAACAAGTTTAACAAAAACGTATTACGATTGTTGGTGTACAATTTTTATTTTGTTTTATGTATTTTTAAACTGATCAGAGGATTTGATGCACGTGCATGATGCTTTGATTGCGCAGCGGTAGGTTTTGATCCGGCAGCCTCTCTATTGAATCGTCTCTTTCTTTTGCCAATACCAATGAGTCTTTTCAAAGCGGGCGGAACTATATATTCAGGCACATCTTTCAAATGCGGCTGTAATTTTACAGTATGCAATGCTTTATCTTGTCTTAAAGACTGTAAATCCCTTGGATTATCCTCAAAGTAGCTCTTTAATTTTTCGCAATTCAATACTTCTTGTTTTATTTCTTTTAAACGTGCTTCACGAACAGCTATCCTTGTTACGGCCTTCCAAGCATCTTTCGCTCGATACCTGAAAGTAAAAACATATTCAGGCAAACTGAAAGCAAACAAGTTTACATTCAACATACCGAAAACCTTCAACTTCTTCTAATTTGAACTGATACGTTTTAAACAATGTATCGCGATTATAGCAGTGCTTTAATTCTGCCTCGACTTCCTGAAGTAGAGGTTTTTCTCTGATTGATACGAAACTCAATGCTGTTCCTTGATTTTTTCCACGAGCGGTGCGTCCCGCCCTATGAATATAAGAATTCACATCCAAAGGAAAATCGAAATTAATTACGTTCGACACAAATTGGAAATCAATGCCGCGCGCCACACCGGATTCTTTGTCTTTCTTTCGTTTTCCCTTTTTAACTTTTACTATATGAGGCTGTGAAAAAAAGGAACAGACATTAGGCTCGAACAAATAAATGACACGCTTTCGATTCTGAAACGTGTATACGTTTCGATGATCACGTTTAATTGTTCGGAATACATAATACTTACTTCGTCCAATGATTTTTCGTCCGATGCTATTATAATATCATACGTTCCAGAATTAAACTGGGTCACTGCTCTGCACCGTGAAACAGCCGGCAATTCAGAATTTAATACACAGGTAGGTATGCCGAACTGTTCCAAGAACAATTTTAATTTGTAGCACCTATCTACTGTATTTACAAATATAATCGTCTTTCCTCTATACAATAATTAAAAATAAATTAGAAACTTGTAGCACCGAATTAACAATTTCCTTCGTTATCTTAATGTTTGCATACTTTACCTAATCAAATTCAATTTCAATAAAGCGTACAGAATGGCGGCTTTATCATTTTCGTCAGCAGCAAGACTATAGTGCGATAATTGAGACAACGGAGCTAACGGAGGTTCTTCTAATTTTAAAATCGCTGGATTGTGAAGCACCAGCTTTTTGAGAGTTACAACATCTTCTGATAATGTTGCAGAGGCTAAAGCTGCTTGGTACACTGTTGGCAAATAGCTCAACAAACTTTTTACTTCCTCTTCATAACCAAACGAAAATATCTAAAATAATAATACAATAAGAATACTATTACACACAGCATTGCATAATTTAAATTAAATCACTTACCAAATCTGCTTCATCAATTATTAATGTTTCCAAAGAATGTTTCAATTTCACATTCCTCGCTTTTAAATGTTGCAACAATCTGCTTGGAGTACCGATAACGATATCTGGATTTTCTATTAATAATGGTTTCTGAGCAGAAAGATCCAACTGTGGACTAACATCGACAGCTTTTACTTCTCTGCTACATTTTATTGTTAAACTGATTATAACATCGTGGATTTGTTTGCATAGCTCTTTACTGGGTGCTATGATAAGACCTTTAATTTCTTGCTTCTTCTGCATCCTTTTATTCGATAGAATTTTTTGAATAAGCGGTAGAGCAAAAGCAGCTGTTTTACCAGAACCTGTACGAGCTCTAATTAATATATCTTTCCCATCTAACATTAAAGGTATCGCTTTTTCCTGTATCAATGTAGGTTCCACCCATCCTAATTTCGCGATTGCCTGAAATATTTTGTATCGCAATTAAATTTATATGTATATAGAAAACTGTTTCATCATGAGATGAAAACTGTACAATATATGAAAAATAGAGGTCATGCAATTTTATTAACTGGTTAAACGATAAGTTACACAAACATAACCTCTTGTTAAAAAATGGAGAAACATTTATCTCTCTTACCTTTAGAATTCTGTCATCTAATTCTAACTCATGAAAATTTATCGGCTTCGTTTCATTTTCGCCGTCTACTTCCATTTCGTTCGACATATTTTGTAGAAATTTATGATTATATTTTAAAAACACGTGTCAATCTGTCAGTAGATACAAACAACGAATTACAACAGTGCTGTTCAGCGGTAGAGCCCCTCACGTGCTTGCCCCCACTGCCATTCGTTCTTTACGCGCAGTTCTCTTATACTCGAAAGTATGTATTTTTTGTAAGTATATACTACTATAAACTTATACTTGCTTGGTTCTTACAAATTGTACACTCATTTTTCACATAATTGGCTGGATATTTACAGCTGAATATACAATCAGGCCTACCGTAAGTATACATAGACGTATCACCACGACAAATTTTGTTGCAATTATCTCGGCCCCTGCTTATCATTTTTAATCCCCGGAGATGCAAGGTAAAGGTAAAAAGAATAAGCTACCGTTTGAGCATACGTTCTTTAATCTATCACAACTGGAAGAAGAAGTAATTGCAATCGCCCAGATTGCAAATTTCGCTACTTCTTCAATGACTCTCGATATTGGTTCCAGAATATAGTATATTAAAACTTCTGTAAGATTTAAAGGATGATCGCCTTCTTCTGCATAAACGAAAATTTACTTTTTATGACGAGAAATTAACTTATAATGATCTTAATCGCCAAAATTTTTAAATAATTGTTATGCTTTATCTTTATTTCATATGCTATATTAAAGTATTCATTATTGTTAGTTCTCTCTACATTATAATGGTCATATTAAAAAATAAATCTTACGTGGCTCGTTGGTCTAGGGGTATGATTCTCGCTTCGGGTGCGAGAGGTCCCGGGTTCAAATCCCGGACGAGCCCATTTGTATAATTTTTTGTAGTTTTTTCAATTTTTTATATTGATTTCACCATACTTATACTTTTACTATAAACCATATTATAATCGAAGATAAATCGACTCACTTTATTATAGTAAAATTGTTAAAACTAGAAATTATTCTATCGATCACTACGTGAACTGTCGAAAACAAACATGGCGCTTGCGTGGAACCCGTCGAAAAAACATAGTGACCGTGAAAGGTACATTTACTGATACATTGCATCCTCCATAATATTATTTCATGTTTTCTACCCAAGAAAATACTTGCAAAATTCTTTTCCCATTTAAGATTTTATTCTAAATAAGGACTATGTTGCTACTATCTGTTACATAACCTCTCTAACGTGAAACTGTTAACAGTACGATATTTAATTTGTTTTTTTCTTACAGATGGATTTGTATTTATCCAGTTTACGTAAATAGTAAGAGAACACTAGCAGATGGTCGGAAAATTGCAAAGGAGAAATGCGTGGAGAATCCTACGCATCAAGAAATACGTGATGTTTTAGTGGCAGCTGGTTTCAATGTTGGAGTTGAAAACAAATTGCATCCAAGGGAGCGTAGTAAAGAAATGTTGTACCGTGGGCGTATTCGCGTACAATTGAAAAATGACGACGGTACACCTGCAAAATCAGAATTTCCAACCCGAGATTCGGTTTTGGTTTACGTGGGCACTACTATTCCAAAGTTGAAAACTCGTCAAGGAAAGCAAACGACTAGCGAACAATCCACTCAACCTTCTAGCTCATCTGTGAAAAAGGGTAAAGGGAAAGGTAGAAGGTGATAAAATAATATAAGCTCTACAGAAGTTGTAAAAAATTTCGAAAATTATATATACGTATAAATGTTACAACCAGAATTGTTCTCTTCTAGAAAGAAAGTTACATTACATCTTGTATTATCGATCTAAATAGGAGTTTTAAACTCAAATTGTTTATTCGTGCACCTATGTATATGTATTATAATCCTGGAATATATTAATATATTGTTGATTCACATATGTTTCGTACTGCACATGTCTTTGTGTATTTTGTGTATATTGTGAAAATACATTATCTTCTTTCGTACATTAGTACAACGTATTTTCTGTATTTTGTTCTTCAATGCACTCAAGCTATTTTATTGTACTATGCAATAAATTATTTGCTGTTCCTCAATTGGTTTTACATCCTCATTTTGAGGAGTATATTGATTACTATCAGCAGGACTAACTATATACTGTTCTATATTTGTATTTTGAAAAGCAGTATCGGAAGGTCCTTCCTGTAGTGGATCAACAACTGGAGATAGTGGCTGCTTGTGCTCATTGTGAAGTATATAACGTATAATATAGCCAATAGGCTCACGGAAAATCGTATTTAATTTGGATTTCTGTAAAATTAATACCATAATGTGTATAAGACAGGATCATTATCCTGCATTGGAAAACCCATGCTTCTCTAGAGTGATCAATAATGATCAACCAAGAGGTTTTTGCCATGGTGTTTAGGCAGCAACACTACTTTGAGTCCATTGCAAAATATTTGAAAAACGTATTAATAAAGATAATAGAGTAATACATACAGACAATTTTAAGGACGGTTTAGATCGACGTCTTAGCTTCTTTGGATACTTTCTACTCCTCTTCCGTTCTTTTTTTGATTTACCACGTTTTTTTATCTGAAGGTAGTAAAGTTGATGTTCAAAATATCAAATATATACATATAGACAATAGCATTACACTATATGTGTTACTTACCTTAGGAGGCTTTGTTTGCAGTACATCCGCAAATGGTGAGCTAGCTGCTTTCATCAAATGTATAGGAAGTTCACGGAATTTATCAATCTGATTTCGCAAAGTTTGCCGTAACGGAGCACCTAACAGACTGTCACCTGGTGATTGTGGCTGGCCCGTTAATGTATTTAAGACAGGATACAATAAATTCCGTGGAACACCTAACAGTGAATTTAACACAGGCATATATGGATCTTCTGGTATGTGTGATGCAGGGACATTTGGGGTTTTAACAATAGGATTGTAATCTATATTTGAACCAGTTTTATCCACAGTTGGACCTGTGTTATCTTTGTTAATTGGATTACTTTCTCCAACCATATTGTTATTATCAGTTGAACCGTAATTTTGGTCTCTGAAGAAATGACAGTGGCCTTTTTCTGGCCCTCCATTGCGAAAATAATTCGCTACCTGATGTGTATCACCTGAAAGTTGCCGAGAAAAATGTAAAGGTGAAGAATATCATTCCAATATTCTTCCAGATTCATTTTTTCCGAACTAGTCTTAAGCTAGCTAGCTAAGCTAGCTAGCTAGTCTTAAGTTTAAAAAAAAAATCATTACATTACCGACTTTAAATTGTTGATGAGATCCTGACGTCCTACGTGGAATTCGATATTCTCCGGGTAGTTCCTTCAAATTATTACGAAAATCAGTTTGCCGTAAGACCTTCGCAGAATTGACTTCGTAAACGGAATCTGAGCCAACAATTAATTAATCAATTTTATAAATTTTATCCTATACTACTTAATTAAAAAAAACTATGCATAAGATATATTGTTATACCTGATTAATTGCTTGTTATAGATTTGTATTACCTTTGTCATTCCACTCGTCTGAATGATTAAACTTTATTGAATCAGGTGATAGCCCTTTATCAGATTTATTACACGATACACTGCACTTGTACGTTACAATGTGGCATAATATGAAAATGAAAGATACTGTTCGACTTCGTTCCATTCTGTATAACAAATCCAACAGAATATTCAAGAATTAAGTCTGGAAAATCGATGGAAATGATTTCAGTATCGAGCTCTATACTGAAATTCCTCATGGGTGGACTTGAAATTTATTGACTTTGTAGAAGGAATATTGCTGACAGTTTTAAAACAATTTGATTAAACATAATATAAATACTTCTTCGAGTACGCAGGGTTTCACAAGTTCGCAATATACATTCAGGTTTTATACGTATTGCAAAATATCAACGATCAATTTCCGGATCCGCTATTTCATCATATAGCGAACACACGAATAAGTAATATTCGCTGGAAAAGTGATTGTTGAATGACGTTTGATTTACGTATATTTCATGAGATATACGATATACTGTAAATTATATTGAAGAAAGGGGAAAAAAATAAACCTTCCCGTGATAATGTTTCATTAAACATTGCCGTGACCAGGATTCGAACCTGGGTTACTACGGCCACAACGTAGGGTCCTAACCACTAGACGATCACGGCTATTGAAGGTCATGTTAAGTATGCTCATTTTACAATAGACTACCTACTTACATTTAATTGTACTTAGGAAAGTATTTTATTTATTTATTAGTGGAATACTCTGAATAGGAAATAAAATTTCATTTTCATTTACTACATAATATATAAACATACTTCTTATATGTATTCTTGACAAGACAGAAGGGCGATAATAAGAATGTGAGCAATGAATATTAAATAAAAAGGAACACTATTTTTTCCAGCATTTTTATAATTGTATATAATGTATACAATTACAATTAATCTTAGTATTTTACATCGAACTATATCTTTTCAATTAATTGTTATTTTTATATAATTATATATTTTAACAGGTAAGCGGTCTCTATTCTTCAATTTAGCGCAGTTAATATGTAAATATAGCATTAATATTTAAATGCCCATAATTAATCGATAAATTAGCTTGTTATTCGCTGAGTATGTTATACCAATTACAATTTCAACTGGTGCTCATAGATGGTGATAAGTACGACAACGATAGACAAGAAGAGATTGTTCTCACAATTCCTGTTCTCCCAATAGTGTTCGGCTTTTACTGACCGCCGTTGCTATTGCGGCGTCGTAGATCTAGTAAGCAGTGTTTCTTGAATAAAAAGTACTTTGTATAAACATGTTTAAACCATAGAGATTTTCGATGTTGTGTATTCCCTTTTCGACCACCGTAAAAACTGTGCAGGTATGTATATACCAATTTCATTCATCTACTAACTATTATGCACCTGGCTGTGTAGGTACCTTAAGTTTCAAATTCTTGACTACTATAAGTTTGCAAAAACAGGGTGAAAATTTTCTTTCTGGCAGAAACGTCTTTCGAATGACATAAAAAAATTGTTTTTTAAATATACTGACGATCATTAAACTTACCAACTATACTGCTATACATATGTATACTCTTCATTTGTGGTCATACAGGACACTAGTTAAACGAATCTGATATTTAAACATTAATATATAAATTACTTCAACTGCTAGCGTTATGGAAGGTTCAAATTATACATATTAGATATGGAATATTAAGTAAAATAACTTTTATATCTTTACTGATTCAATATATTTAATAGATCTCGAAAGAAATGTCCTTCCTCTACAAAAAATAGAAAAATAGACTCTTCGACTGACTGGAGCGCCAAAAAAGAACTGCGGGTACTGCATTTTACTGACTACCCAATACAGGCACATCTGGTCCTCTTACTATCTCTGTTAGCAAGACGTTTTTATGAACGTTGAATCAATTTTTCTCTTTCGTGATATATTTTGTGCATTATCCTTAGTAATAATAAACAACTTTTAATTTATTTCGCTCATTTCCATGTATCGAAACGCGCATCGCAGTATAAACACTTAATGAAAATAAAAATATCGACATAAGAGTAATTAATAATGACAATGATCCGCCTTACGTAAAACCGTAGATCGTGTTGTCTAAGTACTGGGAATAATTTCTGAATTGCGTTATATCAAAACCGCGTTATACGAGGGCTGTAATGCATATCTAACATGCAACCATCTTGATAATTTTGCTTCCCTGATAACAAGGCTCTCCATGAGACCATACATCGCAACGCTGATAACACAATATTGCAACATCGTTTCTCTTTGTCATTTTTTTTATATCGTTCTCATTCATTTCGATAAACGGCGTCCACGGCTGTTATTATGGTATTGATAAATTAATAAATTAATATTGATAAGATTACGCGGTAGAATCAATTGTGACATTGTAAAATAGCTCTCATAAACTCATAATCACCTGCAGGTTATTGTCTCTTAAGTTATATAAAGTGTATTTATGAATGGATATATTGTGCAAGGTTCACTGCAAGAAAATAAATTACATCATAATGGCGCGTAATATTTAAGTTTTGCTTCACTTAAATATATTCTCAATTGCATGAGCAGTTCTGACTCAATAATAAGTGAGATTCTTATGAAATTATCGGCACTAAATGCGTTATTATTTAGTATTGTTTATAGTAGTATATATATTAACTTTATTTCATTTCGTAATATTTCTCATGCATACACTAAACCATATATCTTCCATCATTAAATGTCATTATTTAAGAGCAGCCTTTTCGATAATTTTGATTAACTTGTCGACGCATCTAGCGCACTCCTCTACGTTCTTATGATCAATATCGTACACCTAAAACAATAGAGAATCGTGTAAAGTTCTTAATGATTCTAGGAGAAAAAATACAAAAGTTAAATAAAAGTTATGTACCCGTTTGATGAACTGTTCTTTCAGCCTCTTATCTCGAAACATCATCTTTTCGCCTAATCTCGCATGTTTGAACGTTTTTATTCGCAGTGGAGTGAACTTCTTCTGAAACTTTCTCATATTTCCTCGGTCAACCCTTTCGAGCCTCTGAATTTTCATGTGTATCTTACGTTGCCGTTCGCCTAATTCGTCCACTCTTTTCGTGAACTTCTTGATATCTTTGTAAGCATGACAATAATCGTTTCTCATTTTTATCCTGAAGTCTTCCGTTATCTATGTGCGCAACGACCAGTTTTAATTCGTTAGCAATTAAAGGAAACTTGAATTGACTGTTAGCAGAAACTAATGAACACGTAACATAGGAAAACGATAAGACAGTGAAAAATAATTACATGTTCAAGCTCAATGGTTACTCTAACTTTATATGATTCCGGCAGATTTGGATGTTTATTAAAAATTCTGTCGATCCTCGCACAATTCGACTCCATCCATAACTCAAGTTTTTTGTCGATGCTCTCGTCGTTGTAATCCACCAGGAACAATTCCTCTTGGTATACGTTGTCGGCTGTCCTCGATAAAACTTTACTGCTGCAATACAAAACACGATCTTTTCCTTCCAATAAAGAGTCCCATGAATCGGGCATATTCCCCACGACTTGCCCCATTGTTCCCATGCACGCAAGTAACCGGCGAAACCTGTAACGTGGTGTGAAATATCGGCTCGGCGCTCTTTGTTTATAATTCAAATACATAAATATGTTGTGCCCTAACTGGCCAATTCGTGTACAGCCCACGTGTGTACTTGCTTCTCAAAAGAATACTTAAATTGTATATAAAATATGAACAACGCATGGAACATTTGTATATTGTTCATTGTCGTGTAGCAGCATTCTTTACCGTCATTTTAAGCACTCGACCATTAATCTAACCCCTTCAGAAGTCGGGATAATTGAAGCGACCTAGAGTGCATTTTCACCGATTTTGTAATTGTTTGTAACTTCTGAACCATAAATTCCATATTCTTGAAACTTTTGGAGACGATGGCTATGGCTCATAGATTTAATTTGAGACCAGTCCGGATAAAAAATACCTACTAGAAGCAGGGAAAAATTTGTTACCGTCAATTTAAAAATTCCTTGGAAAATTTCGCAGTAACTATACATGAGAGTCGTTCCAACAGAGGATCAGAGAGGAACAGAGAGATCCTTGAATCGAAAATCGAAAAAGTTTAGAGAAATTATAAACAAATGCGAATACTTCGACATTCCGGCCGGCTATATTAATGATCAGAAGACATAAATTAAAGTTGGCAGTATGATCTACAATATCCAATAGGTGGGAACATTATTCACTATGAGATTCAATTGTTATAAACAATTCAAGAATAAAAATAATTATTACGGACAACGGAATGAAGTTACCGCAACGGTGCCTTTTTTCTTGTGTAGTTTATACGTTTCCCTTTCATTTATTATAAAATAACCACCAGGAGTCGAGACCACAGTTTTAAAAAATTTGATCGGTAACGTTGTGTCTAACTTGGAAATGAAAGCGCCCTGCATATCAGTCCATGATCAGACATGTGGCGCCATCTCGCGTTTGCGGGCTTTTTCGTCGTTTGCCGCACCTTCAAAACCAAATTTCTGGATTACATCGTTAAATTAAATAATTTCGTTTTCTCGGCTTCCAGTAGGTATTTTTGACCCGAACTGGTCTCAAATTAAAGCCACGAGCCATAGCAATCGTCTCTAACGGTATTATAAATGGAATATAGAATTTGTCGTTTAAAAGTTGTATATAATTAAAAGATCAGCGAAAATGCATCCCGGGTCATTACAATTATCACCATTATCTGGAGGCGACAGCTTAATGATTGAATGCCGCTCCGCGGCAATAAACCATTTACAATTGCTCCATTCGCTATTTATTTTTTATCAACAATTTTAGAATTCGTTTGAGAATTACGCAGTTACTACATATTTAATACATTTATTATGTTACTACATATATGATTATATTTTCGAAAGTATAAAAATTTAACCTCAAGTAAAGAAACGTTTCAGCTAGTGCATGCATCTCGTTACTATGTGCAATTGGAAAAGTACATCTACATTATGGATGCAAACGGATGACAACCGTGGTTACCTATGTGTATTTCTGAAGAAAGCTATCATAAAATGAGATTTAGTAAATTACGTTACCATGGAATTATGTAAAGTTCATTCACTATCTGGGCAACATCCATGGCCTTTATAGAGGAAGCTAGGTTAAGAATAAGTATCAGCCATTTGCTTATCTTTACTATCTTTGCATTTGTCATGGGAAAATGAAAGTTTCAGCATAACTGGGATTTTCAATTTAAAGATCTGAGTAAGTTCTACAATATATATGCCTGGTTAGCTGAAGAGGTTTTGTTCGACATTTTTCATGGGTTACAATGCGAGACATTTAGCAAAAATATGATATTTAGTTTTTCTCTTTACTACCCCCCCAGTTGACATATAATGTTGATACTTGGTACAAATAGTTTCTTTTAACCAGTTATCGAATAATCTACAAGTCGAATTTGACTTTGGGACACTACTGTCACCTAATCAGCCAATACATATGCACCTAACGCGCTAGATGCAGAACAAGTAAAATCTGGTCTTAAATTAGTTCTTTCATAGGAACTGAAGCGACTCTAAAAGGAACCTATTCTTCCAAACTCATTTTGATGTAAATTGTGATTATAATATTCATATAATATACAAACATATACATGCATATTTTCGTTGTTATGTATTAGTGAATTTATATTTTTTTCTTTTAATTCCAGTGAAGATATCAACTTTGTCTTTATTAGTGGAGTGTATTAGTAATATGTAACTTTTCTTAGAATGTTCCCTAATCTTCAAAAGGTTCACCATTAAGTACCAAAGCTATTACGTTATTATCCATCATAGTTATGTGACTTCCTTCAATTTCATGTACTGTTACTGTACCATGAGTTAGCTGCAAGTAAAAACAATTGAATTACAGTAATAATTCAAATACATGGAAGTAATCCATACTTTTATCTGTTACCTTGTTTAAGCCATAAGTCAAGTCTGATACTGGCATGTCTTTTACCGTTGGTACTAATAATGTTATAGGGGTTCTAAGAGGTGGCAAGGTAGAAGGGTTGTATTTGTCCACCAGGCACAATTTGTTGTACAAGGACGATATAATCATTTTCTGTGTTTCCGCCGAGTAGATCTTGTACACTTCATCGGGTACGTGTTTTATTACTGTATTTATTTTTTCGTCCCAATTGCTGCACTCTTTCAACTCCAACATGCACTGTCAGTTAATAAAATTAATTTACATACCTCTATGGCGAATGCATTCAGTGTATAATACATGAAAAATATAATTCACCTCTTCTATGGTGGCAGATTTAAAGATATTCAGCATGCCGGACAAGAACATGCTTTCATATTCTTCCATCGTATCTACCTTGAAGCATTCTGCCTTTACTGCTTTCATATAATCGGGGGATCCGTCTATTAAAATTAGCCGGCCTATCAGCGAATGAGCTTCCAATCTCCTTACGAGTTCTATAGCTAACAACGTTCCGTGGGAATAACCAACGACTGTAAAGTCTCTACGATCTTTACTTCTCGCCAAAACGTGCTGAAAATAGAAAAAAAATTATATTCTGTGGGTTCTGTAATTATAAATTCATTAAGAATGAAAAGGCATACAGGCAAGACACGCTCGGCCATTTTTTCAACAGTGTCGTCTATATCATGTATTCCCAACTGCAAGCAGGTGGCTGGTACTTTTAATTTAGGTGCGAGAGAAGCGTAAACTGTAGTAGATCCTTCGATGCCCGGAATAAGGAAAATTTTGTTCTTATTTTCTACACAATTCACCGGAAGTTCCACACAATATTGATTTTTCACTACCGGAATGTCCAGATAACTCGCCAGGAATGCTAGATGGGTCCAATTCTTCGCCAGCTTAACTACCTGTTCAACTAGTTCCTTCGGGTTTTTCGTATCTTTAGCAGATAGCTCTACCAATTTTGCTACGGTTAATACTCTGATATCCTGAGGAGTTAATAGCACTTCGAAGTCCCTCTCTAGAGTCTGTTTTATCTCCACGGCCATCATAGAGTCCATGCCAAGTTCAGCCAAAGATGAATTCTGACCAACATTTTTAAGGTCCTTGATGTCTAAAACCGGCGAAAAATTGAATCAAATCTATATATCCACACTCTTTTTTGGTCCAACGACTCATCGAACTTACTCATTATATTCAGTACTGCCTCGAGAACAGTGCAAGCTTCACTAGCGCTGGGGCGTTTCTCTGCTACGATCATGCTAGCCACAATTGGTCTGCACTGACACAAGAATTTGTCCAATTCTTCCAAGCACGAAGATATTGCTTGTGGCAAGGTACCACCGATTGCCAGATGCTGCTTGTTCTCCAACATTTCTGCGGCAAGGCCAACGTCTCCAACAGCTCCCCATTGAATGGCCATGCCAGGAAGACCTTCCTCCACTCTTTTCTCGCAAATCCTCTCCAACACTGCGTTAGCCATGCCATAATTACTTTGTCCAGGTGTTCCCCTGCCACAAGAAAGGGAAGAGAACACAACGAAGTAACGGAGTTTGGGACAAATCTGCCTAGACAGCTCGTCTACTTTCTTCGTGATTCTGGCTTTTGGCGTCATGCTTTCTTCGAACGACATTTTAGTTTGGTTAACCATCAGACAATCCTTTAACACAGCTGCCAGGTTGAAGATACCATCCACAGGTGCCTGCTTCTCAGCTGATTTCAAGATGAACTCGCAGTCCTCCGTTTTAGAGGCGTCTACGCCAGATATGACTAAAACTTGCACGCCGTCGGATTTCCATACTTCTGTCCTCAACCGCTGGTAACCGTCTTTGATGCCATTTCGAGAAACAATCACGAGACTTCTGGCGCCGCGTAAAATCAACCAATCTGCAAGTTCCAAACCCAAACCTCCCAAACCTCCTATCAGGACATAGGTTTTGTTTCCCGCGGCGTGGAAACGAGGATAGGCGAGGATCGGGGTGTCGAACGGGTCCCTCAGGTTTCCTACTTCTATTAGAATCTGCGAACAAGATGATAAGATTCAAGGCTTATCAATAATCCAAATATTCGTGCCTCCAAATTCTTAACGAACTAATCGCAAGTAGATCAAGACTAAAGTATCAATCAGAAAGAGTAGATAGAAATGAAATATTCAAAATTACCTTTCCAATATGTTGTCCTGTCGTCATATACCTAAACGCTTCCTCCACTTGGTCTTTCGCGAAACATTTCCTAACTAAAGGCTTTACGGCGTCAGAGCACAGCCGATCAGCGAAGAAGCAATGTAACTCTTCGCGTAAGCCAGATGTTACACCGTCAATCTCAGTATCCAACATAACTCCATGAAAGGAAGCTTCCTTCAAAAATATATCCATTCCCAATTGACTATTGGCAGCGAGATCAAATTTACCAATTTCCAAGAATCGACCACGGGTGGACAGGCAACGAACAGATGCTTGGAGCTTGTCCTCAGCCAAGGAATTTAAAACTACATTTACTCCGTTCCCGTGTGTCTGTCTCATTACCATCTGCTCGAAGCTCGTGTCCCGAGAGTTTCCGATATGGTCGTCGTCTATGCTAGGGAATGTCTCCTTGAGAAACTTTCGCTTTTCTGGAGTTCCTACGGTGGTGAATACTTCGCACCCTTCAGCAAGGGCTACATTGATAGCAGCCTGGCCTACGGCCCCACTTCCGGAGTGGATCAACACTTTCTCGCCTTTCTTTAATTTTCCAAAGTAGAAGAACGCGTAGAAAACGGTGCAGTACGCAGTGGGAATGGTTGCAGCATCTTCGAGGGTCCATTTGTCTGGCACAGGCCATACATTGAAGTGATGAACAGCGGCGAAGTTCGATATAGCTCTGAAATAATTAATGATCCATATGGGATCACCTATTTTGCTCACTCTATAATGCTGTAAGGATTAAATAATTCCTTACTTGCCCTTCGTAAATCCCATCACTCGTCGTCCATTGGAATCGATTCCACTGAACTCGAACCCAATTAAACATTCACCTTCTACCAGCAGTTTTCCCGTAGCTGTCATGACATCTTTGAAGTTCAGGGAGGAGTATACCACTCTTGCAATATTACTGTTTTTCATATCCGGCTTCAGGTCCCCTTCGATCCATCGAATAGAGCTCAAATTTCCCCTTACCTGTTTTAATAATTTAATAATTATTAAATAATTTTA
Source organism: Nomada fucata (assembly GCA_948146005.1). Taxonomy (NCBI): domain Eukaryota; kingdom Metazoa; phylum Arthropoda; class Insecta; order Hymenoptera; family Apidae; genus Nomada; species Nomada fucata. The sequence continues at coordinate 7,463,825 of OX411281.1, forward strand.
TTTAATTTATTATTTAATAATTTTTCTTCACTTTTAGAGACTCGAGTCTTTGGTGTAGCAGCGAGTATTTACGTACGGTTATATTAGCGTTGGCATGGGGGACTAAAGCTGCCGCCGGTGCAGGTAACGGCAGGTGTCTGTAAGTTCCCCAAACTCTCCCAGGTCTGATCACGTTGTAACCAATATCTATGTCAAGAATTGCAGCGTAGTATGGATCCTTCAGCGAGAATAGAGGAGCACTTTCGTCTTGAATTATCATAGCCTTCACGATTTTTCCATTGGGTTCTAGTCTTAAACATTTCACCAAACCTAGAAGGCCATTCTCTGTGTCCCCTTGCGCCACTAGGACCAATCTTACTGTCTCGTCAGTTTTCTTCTCCCCTTCATTTTGCAATATTTCCTTCACCTTCTCCAACCAGGTGAACTCACTGTTATTTGCGTAAACGATTTCCGTTCTTTGAGGAGGTTTCTCCTCTTTTTTCAAAAGCAACAGCGTCTGGTTTTGGAAAGTTTTCTCTAGCACAATCTTCAGACCACACGCTTCGAGCTGGGATAATGTGTCATCGTTGACGTTGGATTCTCGTAGAAGAATGAATCCATGTTTGTTTGTAGCAAGCAGGAGCTGGTCCAAAATGTCTCGTTTCTTCCGTGACAAAATTTCATAACCGGTTGCCATGAAGACACTACCATTGTTTGGTATTTTGCTCGGTTCTATTACAGTAACGGTCTCAGGAAGCGACAAGTTCTTGTATTTTTTCGGATCTACGGCGAGAGTAATGTTTGCTCGAATCACCGGTAAATCGCCTAGTACTTTGAGCAATATCGGGGCGAGGATTTCTTCGGTGGTTAGATTGTCATCGTCATTGACTAGCTCGAAAACCTCTGGGGTGGTCGTCATGTTACTCTCTAACGCAAGCTGTGCAGATAATACGATCATTTCTTCTATTGATGTTTGCACCCTGTCACGGTGTGGAACGAATTTGTACTCTTCTAGAATGGGATCGGCATTTAGCTTCCGACGCGGTATAGCATTGGCCTTCACTCCACGAATTTCAATTCCTCCAGCTACTATCGTGTCGTATTCTCGCCAGACGCAAACGGGAATGTCTGTAAAATAAATTATTTTGTTACGAGAGGGAAGTATTTGGAGGAAGAATGTTCTCAATTTATTTCCAAAGCGCATAGAAATTTCTGGATGACATTCCACGTACCAATATCGTTTCCAGCAAGACTTTGAATAATCTTAGCATGTGCTTTCACATTGACCACAAGTTTCCGTATAGCAGTTGGAACACACAGGGCCCTGGTAGTGATGCCTAATATCTTCATTTGCAGCATATTATCCATAAATGCGGCCCAATTTTTCCTCCAGGCAATATGACCTCTCGTTCCTCCGATCGAAGAACTCTTCAACGCCCGGAACACTCCGGTGTATTCGTAACCACGCAGCTTCAATTCCTTGTAGATATCTTTGGTCGACAAGACTTCCTCGTCCTTCATGTCGGTTAGGAACTTCGAAGAAATCATTTCTTGCTCTGGAGTTTTCGTAATTCGGATTGTTCCTGTCACCACTGTTGTCGATCCCTCTGTTATCTCGAATTCTCCGGATCCTAAAAACACATGGCATCACGCGATACCATTGCTACCATTCTCATAGTTAATAAAACTTCGATGCAGGTACTGACCTCTACATATAGCGATTGTCAGTGGAACAGAACCCTCCGCGGAAATGGTGGTTGCTCGCTCGAATTTAATATTTTCAAACACTACCGACAGTTCATCGTACAGTACTCCTTGCACCATACCCACGGTCTCCCAAACCAATAGAAGATAACCCGTTGCTGGTACCAAGTTTCTTCCATCTATTACGTGGTGAGCCATGTACTCGTAATTCTCATCCATAAGTTCTATCTCCACTGTTCTTTCTGGCGTGGTGATTTTGTCTTGCTGTGAGTAGTATGGCACAAACCAATCTTTGGAGTGTTCCCATCTGAAATTTAATATCTCCGCTCAATATTCTCAATTATTGGCGTATTCATTCTCATACTCACCTTATATAAGGCGAGATCATGGGAGTACCACGGCTAACAGGGAATTCTACATCGGGATAGAGATTCGCCAGCTGAGGTTGCAATCCAGCATTGTACAATTTTCCGAGTCCCTGCAAGAGATACTCAGCATTGTCTATATGACCTCGATGGGTCAATGCTATATTCGTCACATCCCGGTCCAAAGATCTACTCAGGATTGATTGGAGGAGACCATGCGGAGCAATTTCTATGGTGATAGCATTATTTGGAATCAGAGTCGACGTTTCAGCGAACAGCACAGTGTTCAATAAATTGTTGGTATGATATTCGGCGGAAGAGTATTTGGCTGCTGGTGTGGACCATTGATCGCGGGGTACCGAAGTGCTCAACCACTTTGACCCACGTGGTTTCGGCACCGGAATTACTTTCTTCAAGTGCGCTAATAGTGTTGGACCGGCATCGGCGACGTAGCGGCTGTGGTAAGCTATGTTGCTGCAGGGCACTTCTTTTGCGAAGATTTTGTTCCCCTAAAATGATTAACAGACAGAAGAAGTTTTAAACGGAAATAAATATCCCAAGAAATGGGCAGCGATTGAAACGATTGATTGCACGGTAAAAACGAACCTGCAACTTAGCAACGAACTGCTTCATAGACTGCGCAGGACCACTAATGGTGGAGCTATGTGGGCCATTGTGACAAGCTACTTCGATATCCGGTGGGCACAGATTTTTGATCTCTTCGTACCCAAGCCCAACTGCGGCCATGGATCCTGGGATCAGTTTGGTAGTTACAGACGCCAAGGCTCTATAATACGCTGCGAGAATCATCTGTTCAGCTGTAGAGCATCCATCGGCATAAGCGCAGCCGAGCTCTCCAACGGAATGTCCAATCATATAGTCTGGCTGGATACCCACGGATGATAACAGATCCACGAGACCGATCTATACAAATATCTCTATTTACTATCACAGAAATGTTAATAATCGCACTAGGTAAATTAATATTTTGTCTACCTGAATGGCTGTGATTCCGACGATAGAATGGATAATATCGTCGAAAGTTTGCTTGGCCCTATTTGTGATGATATCAACAACATCGACACCGTGCGGTTTCACAGCTGTATCGCATTTCTCGATAGCTTTCGCGAAAATGGGGAACTTCATGAGCGCCTCACCTGATGGATTGAGTTTCAGTTTGAGATTGTGTCGAGGACAGAAGTTCACATTAAAAGTTAGGCATACCCATGCCAGGCCACTGCGATCCCATTCCAGAGAAAACGAACCAAATAGGTCGTTTGATTCCTGAATATGCTTGAATTTCCCTCGCGGGCGTTTCAGCTATTTTAGATCCGACCAAGCTGTATCCTCTGAATGAATGTCCACCTATGTTTTCTGCGTAAATATTATGCAACAGTCGAACGTACTCGACGTCCACTGGAATGCTTTCCACCTATGAAATTAATCGTTATCCTCCTGTGCTAGTATATACAATTACAGTTCACTCACGTAGCCCAGAAGTGTATCCAAAGCCTCCTGCGTACGTCCTGATACGGCTACTAATCTAGGAAGATCGTCGGATGGAGCTCCATTGTTAACTTTTTCCTTCGTGTGCGATTTTAGCAACACGTGAACATTCACGCCACCAAACCCGAAAGAGTTTATTCCTACGTAACCACCCTCCCATGGAGTTGGTTCTGTCACTATTTCGGCCTTTCCCTCGGCCAGGCATCGAATTCCTTTCATAGGTGTCCTAAAGTGTAAATTTGGTGGAATAAATCCTGACTCCATACCGATGATCACCTTCAAACATATTTTTCACCAATCAGTCAACCTTAATTTCCCATCGGATAATAGGATATGGTTACCTATTAATTACACACCTTGGCTATTGAACATAGGCCACTAGAAGATTCGGTGTGCCCCAAGTTCGACTTAATCGAACCAATTTTCAGAGGGGTCTTCCTATCCTGACAGAAGACTTGATCAATTGTGGTCAATTCTTCCCGATCGCCGACTGCGGTACCGGTACCATGAGCTTCCAAGAAGGAAAGGCAATGTGGCGAGATTTGACACTCCTTGTAGAAATCTTTCAGGAGCATCTTCTGTATATTACTGGCAGGAAACGTGATACCCTGTTCCTTGTAACCATCACAATTGGTCTTCGTATAAACGATTTGCGAATAAATTCTCTTAGCGTCTTTCGCTTTCTGCAGAAGGATCACGCAGATAGCCTCGCTACGTACATAGCCATTTGCTGCGTCATCAAAGACTTTGCAACGGCAATCATTGGATAGCACACCTATTGTAATATTGGAAAAATATTCAAGCTTCGTTTACCGCTAATAGTTCACTGTTGTCTTTCGCAATTGTGTTTATTATTTGATTTACCAAGCCTGCTGAATTGAAGAGACAGAAGAGGGTGGAGACAAATATTCGATCCACCGACTATAACCGCGTCGCATGTTCCAGCACGGATCATTCGATAAGCATGGTCCAAGGCACACAAACTGGAACTACAAGCTGAGTCTACTGAATACGATGGTCCATTTAAGTCGAAAAAGTGGGAGATCCAGTTAACGAACAAGGCTTTAGAGCATCCGGTGATACCGAAGCCATCCGCCTTAAAAATATTTGTAGTGAAGATACACTTGGGCCTAGATTGCACAAAGGATTCAGAATGATAGTTACTTCTATCGTTTTGTAGAGCCAAAGTTTCTCTGATTCAGTGAGGCTACATCCTAGAATAACACCAGTATTGGTTCCCCTAAGTTGTCTAGGATTAATTCCCGCGTCGATAATTGCTTCGTACGTAAGTTCCAACAGTATTCGGCACATTGGATCCATAGTGTGGGCTTGTTTGAAGTGGATACCGAAGAACAGCGCGTCGAATTTGTCCAGGTCGTCCACTAGTCCACCCGCTTTTGGAATATCCGGGTGATCTATTCGCATGTACATAGTTTCATCTCCATTCTGCATGAATCTGTGTTAAATATCAATTACCTAGTGCCCATCGTGAATAATTATCTGTGACGAGATCCGCCTTCTTCAATAAATTTTCCTTTAGCTCTGTCATGTTACTGCTCGCCGGAAACTTTCCAGCGATACCGGAAATCACCACTTCCTCCCCCGGTTCTACCTTGGCGAAATTCATTTTCGTGGGATCAACTTGCTCGGTGCCAGACATTCTTGCTTGCTTTACGAATTTCTTTGATTATTTTCTTGTTTGCCTCGGTGTAGCTGTTTGAAAATGATGAAGAGAGATCTGATCTCAAGGGGATGACACGACGATACTGGAACTCAGTATTTTCGCGTAATCAACAGAATTACCACGGTCGTCACTGGGTTCCTGAATACCACTGCGGTCTGGGGATACAATCTTGGGGTTTTTATAACTACGATTTCGCCCCTATGTGACCTATGAATTTCTTTTCTGAATATTCCTGAAGCCGATCTGCATAATGGTGTTTGTATCAGTTTATAATGATATTGATCATTGGGATAGGTCATATTATAAGTGATGGCCTGTACCTCGTTCCTTTCGCAGACAATGACTTTTTAGGGGTACGCGGAACGAGAAGAGAGAAGGAATTACCACTGCAGCGACAGTATGCGTGTTAGACATGATAATCGAGTGGCTTTTGTTGGGCTCTTTGTAACTGCGTATTTTGTAAGAGTTAATAATTAACATTTTATATGAGAGGTGAACCATTGACGTTGTATTTATTTAAAATGCACTAACTTATATTGCTCAGGTCATAATTAGGGCATCGTAATGAATATTCTTTAGTTCGACGTTGCGAATGTCAAGGGTCGCCGGATGTCGTATTATTCTATATAAACACTGTAATACGTAGGTCTTCAACCTCAAGAACAATAGTTTCATGTTTGTATTGTGTTAATTCCAGATACAATTACGTCGTGTAATATGTTAGCTGAAATTTATCTTTGCATTTGTAATCATGAAATACAACTTTTCGCAGTAATCGAAATGCAGAAGATGGTACTAATTGACGTTTTTTAAATATTTCACATAGACGTTGTTAAATCTTTTGTAAATTACATCTGAAAATATTTCGCCCTGTTACGTATGAAGAATATTTCATACGTCGCTTTCAACGCGTTTTCGAGCTCGCGTCTGTGATGGGAAAACGCCCTAAAATTCTTTCGGTTACCATAAACAGATAAAGGGGTCCTGAGACCATGTGCGACCAGCTGCATTACGACCAAGACGGGCGTGGTCCGACGAAGACTTCTTAATTTCCTTATATGGAAAGTTCTAATGCGTTCCCGCGCATTTCGGGGGTATATAAACCCTTTGGTTTCTACCCTCGTCGGTTCAGAGTTACATAGTCACTCGTAGAGTCGCGTCGTGCCACGCTCGTACAGAGTCAGTTAGATCAAGTGAGATTGGGCTTAGCGCACCTTCCGAATCATAGATTAACTCGTTAGAATCCGCTGGTCCGGTTGAAGTTCTTTCGGCATACTCTTAAAAGCGGCTCTCAGACCCCGCATCGCCAGTGCGTCAACACCGTGCAAATATTTAGGTAACTTATACATTTTATATTATTTCATCGCGACAATTAGAATTGTACAGACGACGGATTTGATATATATATATAAATCACCATTAAATGGAGTAGATTCGTTAAACCAATCTTTACTCCGTAATCTTTTATATCAGTAATAATGTTAAATACCAGCGGTTGATCTTGCGATCGTTCTGGTTTTGTTGGTAATTTGCACGAGGTGTGTGCCGACTAATGGTTTTGTATGTTGCTTCTCGAAGGACCAGCCGGACTGTTCGGTTTCCGGCACGTGTATAGTTTGCGGAAGGAAAGAGAGTTGTTGTTCTTTTCGTAGTTCCTTTGTGAATAATAATTTATTGGAAAAGTTGCTTGCTTATATACTAATGTGTGGCACGAGTGTCGACCAATCAGAGGCCTCGCTGGCAAGTTTTGGGTAGCCAGGTAGGCTCGCCCAAGTTAACGGTATCGGGCGCGTGGGCCCAAGGGTTGGCCGTTGATTTCCTCCACTGGGGCGGCGTAGGTTTACGATACGCTAATCTCTATTCAGAGAACGAAAGCAAAAAAGGGGCATGCGAATTTGGCTCAGGGTAGGTTTATTGGAAAGCCACCGCGGAGCGCAAGTTATGATGCCAGATGTCTCTGAATAGAATTGTCAGGTATCGTGTCGTAAAGCTAGAGTCTGATGATCGACTCGCCGAAGTCTTAACATACCGCCCACCTAGAACTGCCGTGCATGTTCTAAAGATATGGAGGCACCCTAGATTGTAGATGAGTCCGTGCTGAGTATTTATCCCCGATCGGGTATAAATGATGTTTGCTAATTTTGGCGGCTACTATTTACACTATACATACGCATACATTTACATATAAATATACAATTGTGACTTATATACTATTGTTCCGTGCTACATTCTTCTTCAACGGGCAGAATGCAAACCCTTGTGGTGGGTCTCCTTATTTCCCCTTCAGCAACCTTGATCGTTACTGCACGGGTTGTTCCATCCGATCCGGAATGTAGCTCCTTGATTCGCCCGAGACGCCACCTGAGTGGTGGGAGATTGTCCTCACGGATGGTGACCATTGCGTGGACCCTGAATTTGTCGGGCTTACGGAACTTCCATTTGTGACGTTGCTGTAGCTCGGGCAGGTACTCTTGGTGCCAACGCTTCCAGAAATGCTGCACGGTCTGCTGTATTAGCTGGTAGCGGTTTAATCGAGTATGGTTTATATGCAGCAGATCGGGTTGAGGCGGTGCCATTAGAGAGTCGCCAATTAGAAAATGACCTGGTGTCAAGGGTTGCAGGTCTGCAGGGTTGCTTGACAATGGTTGAAGGGGACGCGAGTTCAAGCACGCTTCAATCTGCGTCAAAATCGTGTACAATTCTTCGAAAGTCAAATGTCGCTCGCCAATAATTCGTTTGAGGTGCCTTTTCGCGGATTTTACTACGCTCTCCCAGAGACCGCCAAAGTGAGGAGCGTGTGGTGGGATCAGGTGCCATTGTACTTGTTCCTGAGCTAATGTGCTTTGAACGGTGTTACGGTGTTCGTTGCTATTAAGTAGTGGAGCCAGTTGCTTTATTTCGTTCCTGGCTCTTACAAAGTGTTTTCCGTTGTCGGAGTAAATACAATGCCGCCTGCCTCTACGAGCGAAGAAATGACATAAACAATTAAGGAAGGCCTCTGTTGTTAGGCCTATCACGAGTTCTACATGTACCGTCTTGGTTACGAAGCAGACAAACAGATAGATGTATGTTTTGTTGGCTATTCGTGCGCGTCCCTTCTCCTTGATAAAAAACGGTCCTGTGTAGTCTACACCGCAGGTGTGAAATACGCGTGCGGGAGTAACCCGTGATGCGGGTAAGCTGCCCATCATATGTTTCGAACTGGTCGGGTTTGTCCGGAAGTATCTCACGCGGCGACTTATGGTTCGTTTGGCCACTCGGCGCCCGTTAATGGGCCAGAATCGCGTTCGTAATAACGCGAGGGTGACTTGGCAGTCGGCATGGAGGAGCCTGAGATGTTCATGCTCTACGAGGATCGTGGTAAACGCGTGATCTGCTGGTATTACAGGTGGATGTTTGTGACTGTATGGGCTGGGCGCATTTGCTAGTATGCCGCCCACCCTGATCAGGCCGTCCGCATCGAGAAATGGGCTGTGAGAGGCTAGGCTGCTGCCCTTTTTAATTTCCCTTCCCGCTGACAGGGTTTCTGTTTCTGCCGCGAATTTCTCTCCCTGAACGAACCGCACCAGTAATTTTTCGGCCAGACCTCGCGATTCCCCTAATTGTTCTACCCGGTCGTTGAACGGAACGGCGACTACATATCTTCCGTCATTGTCGCGTCGCGTGTTGCTGATGAAGTGCCCCTCACAAGGATGAGTGGCGTCAACTTGGGATTTGCCCGGACGATAGGAAGCGTCTTCAACTTCCCATACACGCGAGATGGCCTGGTCGTGTTCTACATTAGTTGCAATGTGGCAAACTTGTTTGTCGGGCGCTTGGGTGGTGCTAAGAGGCCGGTGCAATTGTCCTCCAAGAATCCATCCTAGCCGCGTTTTTTGCCATAGCAAGCCGGTGTCTCCCGCGCGCCGTTGCCCAATACAAAGTAACTTCCAGAAGAGGCCGGCCCCTATTAGCAGGTCAATGGGGCTAGGTTTGTTAAAGCGGGGATCTGCAGGCGCGATGCCACCCGGCGCTATAATGGTCGCTTGGCCTAACGGTACATTTGGCATGTCCTCCGTGATATTTTTTATTATTAGGCAGGAGAGGCTCGAACTGAATCCCTTGCAACGCGAATGGATTGTCACGTTTGCCCTTGCCCTTACTTGGGTCGCGCTTCTACCTAGGCCTCCGATGGTGGTTTCTATCGCGTGTGTTTGAATGCCAGTTCTTTGGCAGAAGTCTTCGCGTAAAAAGCTGGCCTGGGATCCGGCGTCCAAAAGAGCACGGCATTCATGGAGATTGCCGTGCCCATCCTCCATATAAATTAACGCGGTGGATAGGACTGCGTACTCGAACGTGGGTCCTCGCGAGTTTGAAATGTACGATTGGATCGCGGATTCAGTAGAGGTGGAGGCGTTAGGTTCAGGAGCGAAATCCTTATGCAGCAGTGTGTGATGCTTCATTCCACACTTCCTGCAATTACCCCTTGTACAGTTTTTCACGCCATGGCCCTGAGAGAGGCAATTAAAGCAGCATTGAAGCCGCTTTACTTCTTCATGCCGTTCAGCGTGTGACATGGCTTGCAATTTCGGACATTGATGGAATGTGTGACCTTCGCAGCATAGCGGACACTGTGTTTGCCTGCTCGCGACGTGAGCTGCCATGCCTTCCGGGTGGAAATTTACTCTACTTTCGATCGACCGGTTGCGCTGTTTGTGTGAAACTACCGCCCTTGCAGCAGGGGCCCGTTCGAGCAGTTTTGTTTGCTGCTCGATAAAATCGGCGAAGTCTTCAATCCGCGCCTTCCCGTTGAAACTGACTTGAGCCTTGTCCCACTCTATATGCGTGACCGGATCTAATTTTTTGGCAAGCAGAAGGATGACTAAAGTATCCCAGGCTTCTGCGGGCTCCTTGAGAGCCCCTATGGCTAGAACGTGGTTGTTTGCCGTGTCGATGAATTCGCGGAGGGAGTCACAAGTTTGCTTATGCACGGGCTTAATTTCAAGCAGAGCATTCGCGTGATGGTGTACCAACGATATCGGATCCTCGTAGCGCTTTTTTAGGATAGACCAGGCTAGTTTGTAGTTTGCGGCTGATACCCCGAGTGCCTTGATGGTGCGAGCCGCCGGACCCGTCAAGGCCGCTTCCAGGAAGTGGAAACGCTCAATGTCGCTTAGAGAATCGTTGTGGTGAATAAGTGATTCGAATGTGTCCCGAAATTTGAGCCAGTCGCTATAGTTTCCATCGAAAGGTGATAATGTTATATTCGGTACTCTTCTTTTCTTTGGCGTCTCAGCAATTACGGGAGATGCCGTACTGAGCGTTGCCGTTGATGCCTTTGCCTGGTCTATGTGTCTTTCGACGTGTGCCATTAAACTAAAAAACGTTGTTTCAAACAATTCCCGTTCTTGCAAGTGAGATGCTTCGAGTTCTGTCCCTATGACTAGTTCCTCTATTCGCGTCTGTATATCGTCAAATCTATTGTAAACTGCTTCGTTAGCCTTAACCCGTTTCTCTATCATGTTTATATCCATTTCTTCGGTGATTTTGTCTATGAAGTTCTTGAGTATCGTTAATTTGGCCTTTGCCGCGCCGCGCTCAGCGATGAGTTGTCTCATTTGACTTTCCATTGCAACGATTAGACACAATTTGAAGGTACTTACGAACGGCGACAATGAGTTCAGGTAGATGCTGCTTCTTCCTTCCGCGTGTCTGTTTCCTAGGCTGCGTTTCTGTGAGTCGCAGTACGGCTTGCTATCTCGTCCAGGGGTGTGATGCCTCTCAGAATAGACACTCACTGCTACCCTCCTGGATGGTGCCTGGTTAGGCTGTCGCTGTAGCTGCTTCACGTTGACAACGGCTCACCTAGGTAGTAGCCTCGTAGAAATCAGGATCCTGGATTTCTTGACGACGGCTAGTGCACTGGTTACCACTTACACTCGTGGACAATGCAATAGTTCCAGATTGCTTTGGTGTGGTACAGTGCTGTCTTCTTGCAATTCCTTGGTAGCTCTATCCGGCTCGAAGGACCAATGTTAAATACCAGCGGTTGATCTTGCGATCGTTCTGGTTTTGTTGGTAATTTGCACGAGGTGTGTGCCGACTAATGGTTTTGTATGTTGCTTCTCGAAGGACCAGCCGGACTGTTCGGTTTCCGGCACGTGTATAGTTTGCGGAAGGAAAGAGAGTTGTTGTTCTTTTCGTAGTTCCTTTGTGAATAATAATTTATTGGAAAAGTTGCTTGCTTATATACTAATGTGTGGCACGAGTGTCGACCAATCAGAGGCCTCGCTGGCAAGTTTTGGGTAGCCAGGTAGGCTCGCCCAAGTTAACGGTATCGGGCGCGTGGGCCCAAGGGTTGGCCGTTGATTTCCTCCACTGGGGCGGCGTAGGTTTACGATACGCTAATCTCTATTCAGAGAACGAAAGCAAAAAAGGGGCATGCCAATTTGGCTCAGGGTAGGTTTATTGGAAAGCCACCGCGGAGCGCAAGTTATGATGCCAGATGTCTCTGAATAGAATTGTCAGGTATCGTGTCGTAAAGCTAGAGGCTGATGATCGACTCGCCGAAGTCTTAACAAATAACGTTCCCACAGATACAATTTAACCGCTCGAGTTGTATCGAATATTAATTTAAAGTTACGAGACAAACTAACATTTCCTGCGACTCCCTGATTTCGCATCACGTTCGTTCGCACACCTTATCCAAACAAAATAACTACAAATACTCCAGCCCAGGGGCTCCCCGATTTCGCATCGGGTTCGTCCACGAAACCTAACCCATCCTACAGGTCCTGGTTTCGCACCAGGTTCGTCCGCGCTTGACTATATTCCTGAGGCTCCCCAATTTTACATCGGGTTCGTCCTCGTTTCACACATCCAAGCGGCTCCCCGATTTCGCATCGGGTTCGTCCGTGCACCTTACTAACAAATTCTCAACCGTATTCCTTGGGTTATATCAACCTCGCCGGCCTAGGCGTTGCCCACAGCCCCGGCTCGTATCAGCCCCATAAATAGTCATCATTCATGATCATGATTCATGATCATCAAACATATGCCTCATATAAATATTTGTTTCGTTAATAATAAGTATTTTATTTTGAACTACAAAATTATGAAAATTTTTTGCAATATAGAAGTTTGAAAATATATTATTGTCGTAGTAGTTGTATTTCTGTTATAATAATATTATTATTATTATTCATATACATAACATTTAAATCTACATACAGGTTGTCCTGTAACTAGTGAAGTATCGGGAAATGGTTGGTAGCTGCGGCGATTCCGAACAGCCTTTTCCTTGACCAAGCTGTGGGTTGAAGCTTATTTTTCGCATTATTAACGAAAAATGCTGGCCAATTAAGAATAAATTAAGAATAATGTGTAATTATTCGTTATTCATGAATAACAAGTTAACTAACAAGTTTTTAAGCTACACGAGAAAATATACACCGTTGCTGTAACTTCATCCTGTTGGCCGTAATAATTATTTTAATTGTGGAATTGTTTATTACAAATGAACCTCTCTTGGAATAATGTTCCCAACTATTGGAGATTGTAGATCATACTTCCAGCTTTACTTTATGATTTCTGATCATTAATGTAGCTCGCCGGCAAGTCGAAGTATTCGCATTTCTTTACAACTTTTTTAAACAAATTCAATTATCTCGCGTTGTACTGGGTCGATTTAAATCAACGATGTATTAAATGAAAGCTCTCGATTCGAGGAACGAACTCTACCTCTTTTAGAACCACCCTCGTGTATTGTTACTGTGAGATTTTCAAACGAATTCTTGATTTGTTTATATAAATTAAACAGCGCATGCAGCATTTGTCAATGTTTTATTGTCGTGTTGCGGCATCCTTTTCTTTCATTTCGAGTACTTGGTCATTAATGTGGATCATCCAGAAACCGAGATTATATTAATAACTCGGAGTGCATTTTCATTTATTCTTGAATTGTTTATAACTTTGAAACCGCAAACGCCATATTCTTGAAACTGTTGGAGAGGGTAGCTATGGCTTGTAACTTTAATTTGAGGTCTGTCTGGATCAAATATTCCTATTAGAAGCCGAGAAATACGCATTTGTGTAAGTTAACGACGTAATCCAGAAATAGCGTTTCGAAGACGCGGGTAACTGGGAAAAAGGCCGCAAACGCTAGATGGCGCCACATGTCATATATTTGTGGCCGTGATTCGTGATGGAAAAAGAAGAAGCTGTTTTGCATTTTTCCCGACTTCAAATCTTTATTTTCTATTGACGCTCACGAACTGTTGTGGTGGAACCCCTACTAAAGTGGTAGCTCTTTCTAAACTGTATACTAAAAAGTAAGCTAGGCTCTAGTGACTAGATTCAAAAACTTAAACCTAGTGTTATAAATTGAAGTACTGTTACGCAATCGCGTTCTTATGTTGTTGCGTATCTATTGGTGGGATATAGGGAATTTCCGTGGATTCGGGTGCCCGTGGAGCGCTGGACCGCTCTGCTTGTGGAGAAGCGCGGATGAATCAAATACACAATTGTAAAGTTTAGAAAGAACGACTATTTATTCTGGTTTTCAGCGTAAGAGATACTGGTGGTTCAAGAATTAACGAAGTTCTGTTCGTGACTGGAGATAAAGTAGTTCTGCTCTGTGAGGGTGTTTCTTCTTTCCTTTTCGCCTCTGGTTCCTCTTCCCGGGTTCCTTGCTCCTCCCTTTTGCTGTTTCCTGTCCAATGGGGTGGGTTCTTGATGTGGCTGGGCATGTGGAGGTGCCAACGCTTCGGTTTCCGTGTGACAAGCTAGGGTGCGCGCGAGTTAAGGGAAAAGTGCGGGAAAACTAGTGAAAAACGCGGGAAGGTCGGGGAGAGCGCCTCGACGAGCTGGTGGGGTTCTCAAGGGTTCCTTTGTTTCGGGGTAGGCCATGTGGTGACCAGCCCCGGATATCGTGGGGTCGACTTTTCAAGGGCTGTACGTGACTTGTTAGACTAAGCTGTATTTTTACGGTCTGTAATAAATAAGCTTTAGAAACTTCCAAGTGAAGTGTTCTAGGATCTGCACTTAGAATAATGTACGGCTTTATTTATCGCGTGCCCCTATCCGATTTCGAATTGCGCTCCTAAGTTATTATCACTATCGATAGTTACAATTATATCGTCGACCGTTGATTCGATGTCACTAGATATTAAGGCCTACTAACGCGATAGCGTAACAATGCTATTGCGTTAGTAGTGTCGCGTATCTATTGGTGGGATACGGGGAGTTTATGTTGGTTCGGTTGCTTGTGGTGAAGCGCGCAGAAATCAAACACACAAGTTATGAAGTTAAGAAGAACGACTACTTATTCAGTAGATCAATGTAGAGAGTACCGGTTGCAATGAGTTATAAAGATGTTCTGTGCTGCGAGGCTTTTAACTTCTTGTCCAATGGGGTTGGTTCTTGCTGTGGCTGGGCCGTGGAGGTGGCAACGCTTCCTTTTTCGCGTTACGAGTCAGGATGCGCGCGAGCTAAGGGAAAAGAGCGGGAAAGCCAGAGGAAAACCCGCGAAAGTCGGGGAGAGCATGTCGCTGATTTACAGAATAAACAGTCGTTCTTTTTAATTTTATAATTTGTGTTTGATTTTTCCGCGCTTCTCTACAAGCAGAGCGGTCCAGCGCTCCACGGACACCTGAATCTACGTAAACTCCCCATATCCCACCAATAGAATCGCAACAGTGTCCATTCGTGGGATATGGGGAGTTTGTGTAGGTTCAGTTGCCTGTGGAGCGCTAAACCGCACTGCTTCTGCAGAAGCGCGGAATATTCAAAGACAACTCATAGTTTTATAAAGATGTACGTTTACTCGCTGCTCGAGTTAAAAGAGACTGTTTATTTCAAGAAATCGTGTCGTTTTGTACAAGGAATTTGTCGAAGTAGCTCTGTTCAAGGCTAACGTTGGTCTCCGGTGAGAGTTTATATTAATCTATATCAAGGCTTAACTTGAACTGTAGAACTGTTTTCCGTGGCTTCTTTTTCTTTCCATTACAGCTCTGGTTTCTCTTCCTGAGTTCCTTGGTCCTCCTTCGAAATCCCCCTCGTCCACTGAGTTTGGGTCTCGTTGGGGTTCCTATTCGTCCTTGGGCGAGTGGAGCTGACAACGCCTCGTTAGTGGGAAATGCCGGAAAACCTGGGAAAGCGCGCGAAAGTCAGAGGAAGCGCGCCAAGGAGTCGATAGGCTGTTGAAGGGTCGCTTTTGTTCAGCGGTCCAACATGTGGCAACCGGCACAGGATATCGTTGGGTCTGACTGACTCCGGTGGTCGTACGTTATTCTATAAAGTTTATTATTTATGTCCTGTAATAAAACAGCCCTTAGAATCCCCCAAGCGAAGTGTTCTAAGATCCGAATGCTCTGACTTTCCTTTTTGTTCGACTATCTACGACTTGTACTAAATAATATGTAGCTTTATTTATGGCGTATGTTCATCCGACTTCGAATTTCGCTCCTAAGTTATTATCGCGTACAATACTTACAGTTACATCGTTGTTGTTGTTTCGATATTACTAGATAATAAACCTGGGTAACGCGATAGCGTAACGACTAAAACATCTAGAACTAAAGACTAGTGTCTTAAAACCAACTATAATAACACTAACGTAGTTAAATCTAGTTATGACCACCGACGTTAAGACAGGTCGCGCCTTTGCGTCCATTGTCGGTAATCCCCGGTCGCCACACTGATGTGGCGGTGATACGCGATGGTAACAGAAAACGCTTGCACTTTTAAACGACTTGGAATCTTTATTGTGTTCTACACTCACGAGCTGTCGTGGAGGAACTCTTACCACTTCGGTAACTCTTTCTGGACTGTGTTGTAAACTATGCTAAACGCTATTGACTAGATTCAAAAACTTAAACCTAGTGTTACAAATGTAAAGTACTTAAACAACTAGAACTAAAGACTAGTGTCTTAAAACTAACTATAATAACACTAACCTAGTTAAATCTAGTTACGCCCACCGACGATAACACAGATCGCGACTTCGCGACTAACGTCGGTAAATCCCGGTCGCCACAATGATCAGACATGTGGCGCCATCTCGCGTTAGCGGTGTTTTTCGCCCTTTGCCGTGCCTACAAAACCAAATTTCTCTATTACATCTTTAATTTAAACAGTTGCGTTTTTCTCGGCTTCTAGTAGCTATTTTTGATCCGGGCTGATCGCAGATTAAAGACACTAGCCATAGCTATCGTCGCTAACGGCTTTAAGAATATAGAATTTGTCGTTTAAAAGTTGTAAATAATTAAAATATCGGCAAAAATGCATCCCGGATCATTACAATTATCACGACTTCTGGTGGCGATAGATTAATGATTGAATGCTTAAAGTGAAGGTAAAGAATGTCGCTACGCGACAGTAAACGATTTACAACTGCTCCATTAGCTGTTTATTTTCTATAAAAAATTTTAGAATTAGTTTTAGAATTACATAGTTACTACATATTTAATGAATGACTTTTATATTTGCTTTACAAAGTATATATGTTTATATTTTCGAAAGTATAAAAAGTTAACCTCAAGTAAAGAAACATTTGAGTTAGTGCATGCATCTCGTTACTATGTGCAATTGGAAAAGTACATCTACATTATGGATGCAAACGGATGCCAATCGTGCTTACCTATGTGTATTTCTGAAGAAAGCTATCATAAAATGAGATTTAGTAAATTACGGTACCATGGAATTATGTAAAGTTCATTCAATATCTGGGCAACAACAATGGACTTTATAGAGGAAGCTAGGTTAAGAATAAGTATCAGCCATTTGCTTATCTTTACTATCTTTGCATTTGTCATGGGAAAATGAAAGTTTCAGCATAACTGGGATTTTCAATTTAAAGATCTGAGTAAGTTCTACAATATATATGCCTGGTTAGCTGAAGAGGTTTTGTTCGACATTTTTCATGGGTTACAATGCAAGACATTTAGCAAAAATATGATATTTAGTTTTTCTCTTTACTACCCTCCCAGTTGACATATAATGTTGAAACTTGGTACAAATAGTTTCTTTTAACCAGTTATCGAATAATCTGCAAGTCAAATTTGACTTTGGGACACTACTGTCACCTAATCAGCCAATACATATGCACCTAACGCGCTAGATGCAGAACAAGTCAAATCTGGTCCTAAATTAGTTCTTTCAGAGGAACTGAAGCGATTCTAAAAAGAACCTATTCTTCCAAACTCATTTTGATGTAAATTGTGATTATAATATTCATATAATATACAAACATATACATGCATATTTTCGTTGTTATGTATTAGTGAATTTATATTTTTTTCTTTTAATTACAGTGAAGATATCAACTTTGTCTTTATTAGTGGAGTGTATTAGTAATATGTAACTTTTCTTAGAATGTTCCCTAATCTTCAAAAGGTTCACCATTAAGTACCAAAGCTATTACGTTATTATCCATCATAGTTATGTGATTTCCTTCAATTTCATGTACTGTTACTGTACCATGAGTTAGCTGCAAGTAAAAACAATTGAATTACAGTAATAATTCAAATACATGGAAGTAATCCATACTTTTATCTGTTACCTTGTTTAAGCCATAAGTCAAGTCTGATACTGGCATGTCTTTTACCGTTGGTACTAATAATGTTATAGGGGTTCTAAGAGGTGGCAAGGTAGAAGGGTTGTATTTGTCCACCAGGCACAATTTGTTGTACAAGGACGATATAATCATTTTCTGTGTTTCCGCCGAGTAGATCTTGTACACTTCATCGGGTACGTGTTTTATTACTGTATTTATTTTTTCGTCCCAATTGCTGCACTCTTTCAACTCCAACATGCACTGTCAGTTAATAAAATTAATTTACATACCTCTATGGCGAATGCATTCAGTGTATAATACATGAAAAATATAATTCACCTCTTCTATGGTGGCAGATTTAAAGATATTCAGCATGCCGGACAAGAACATGCTTTCATATTCTTCCATCGTATCTACCTTGAAGCATTCTGCCTTTACTGCTTTCATATAATCGGGGGATCCGTCTATTAAAATTAGCCGGCCTATCAGCGAATGAGCTTCCAATCTCCTTACGAGTTCTATAGCTAACAACGTTCCGTGGGAATAACCAACGACTGTAAAGTCTCTACGATCTTTACTTCTCGCCAAAACGTGCTGAAAATAGAAAAAAAATTATATTCTGTGGGTTCTGTAATTATAAATTCATTAAGAATGAAAAGGCATACAGGCAAGACACGCTCGGCCATTTTTTCCACAGTGTCGTCTATATCATGTATTCCCAACTGCAAGCAGGTGGCTGGTACTTTTAATTTAGGTGCGAGAGAAGCGTAAACTGTAGTAGATCCTTCGATGCCCGGAATAAGGAAAATTTTGTTCTTATTTTCTACACAATTCACCGGAAGTTCCACACAATATTGATTTTTCACTACCGGAATGTCCAGATAACTCGCCAGGAATGCTAGATGGGTCCAATTCTTCGCCAGCTTAACTACCTGTTCAACTAGTTCCTTCGGGTTTTTCGTATCTTTAGCAGATAGCTCTACCAATTTTGCTACGGTTAATACTCTGATATCCTGAGGAGTTAATAGCACTTCGAAGTCCCTCTCTAGAGTTTGTTTTATCTCCACGGCCATCATAGAGTCCATGCCAAGTTCAGCCAAAGATGAATTCTGCCCAACATTTTTAAGGTCCTTGATGTCTAAAACCGGCGAAAAATTGAATCAAATCTATATATCCACACTCTTTTTTGGTCCAACGACTTATCGAACTTACTCATTATATTCAGTATTGCCTCGAGAACAGTGCAAGCTTCACTAGCGCTGGGGCGTTTCTCTGCTACGATCATGCTAGCCACAATTGGTCTGCACTGACACAAGAATTTGTCCAATTCTTCCAAGCACGAAGATATTGCTTGTGGCAAGGTACCACCGATTGCCAGATGCTGCTTGTTCTCCAACATTTCTGCGGCAAGGCCAACGTCTCCAACAGCTCCCCATTGAATGGCCATGCCAGGAAGACCTTCCTCCACTCTTTTCTCGCAAATCCTCTCCAACACTGCGTTAGCCATGCCATAATTACTTTGTCCAGGTGTTCCCCTGCCACAAGAAAGGGAAGAGAACACAACGAAGTAACGGAGTTTGGGACAAATCTGCCTAGACAGCTCGTCTACTTTCTTCGTGATTCTGGCTTTTGGCGTCATGCTTTCTTCGAAGGACATTTTAGTTTGGTTAACCATCAGACAATCCTTTAACACAGCTGCCAGGTTGAAGATACCATCCACAGGTGCCTGCTTCTCTGCTGATTTCAAGATGAACTCGCAGCCCGCCGTTTTAGAGGCGTCTACGCCAGATATGACTAAAACTTGCACGCCGTCGGATTTCCATACTTCTGTCCTCAACCGCTGGTAACCGTCTTTGATGCCATTTCGAGAAACAATCACGAGACTTCTGGCGCCGCGTAAAATCAACCAATCTGCAAGTTCCAAACCCAAACCTCCCAAACCTCCTATCAGGACATAGGTTTTGTTTCCCGCGGCGTGGAAACGAGGATAGGCGAGGATCGGGGTGTCGAACGGGTCCCTCAGGTTTCCTACTTCTATTAGAATCTGTGAACAAGATGATAAGATTCAAGGCTTATCAATAATCCAAATATTCGTGCCTCCAAATCCTTACCGAACTAATCGCAAGTAGATCAAGACTAAAGTATCAATCAGAAAGAGTAGATAGAAATGAAATATTCAAAATTACCTTTCCAATATGTTGTCCTGTCGTCATATACCTAAACGCTTCCTCCACTTGGTCCTTCGCGAAACATTTCCTAACTAAAGGCTTTACGGCGTCAGAGCACAGCCGATCAGCGAGGAAGCAGTGTAACTCTTCGCGTATGCCAGATGTTACCCCGTCAATCACATTATCCAACATAACTCCATGAAAGGAGGCTTCCTTCAAAAATATATCCATTCCCAATTGACTATTGGCAGCGAGATCAAATTTACCAATTTCCAAGAATCGACCACGGGTGGACAGGCAACGAACAGATGCTTGGAGCTTGTCCTCAGCCAAGGAATTTAAAACTACATTTACTCCGTTCCCGTGTGTCTGTCTCATTACCATCTGCTCGAAGCTCGTGTCCCGAGAGTTTCCGATATGGTCGTCGTCTATGCTAGGGAATGTCTCCTTGAGAAACTTTCGCTTTTCTGGAGTTCCTACGGTGGTGAATACTTCGCACCCTTCAGCAAGGGCTACATTGATAGCAGCCTGGCCTACGGCCCCACTTCCGGAGTGGATCAACACTTTCTCGCCTTTCTTTAATTTTCCAAAGTAGAAGAACGCGTAGAAAACGGTGCAGTACGCAGTGGGAATGGTTGCAGCATCTTCGAGGGTCCATTTGTCTGGCACAGGCCATACATTGAAGTGATGAACAGCGGCGAAGTTCGATATAGCTCTGAAATAATTAATGATCCATATGGGATCACCTATTTTGCTCACTCTATAATGCTGTAAGGATTAAATAATTCCTTACTTGCCCTTCGTAAATCCCATCACTCGTCGTCCATTGGAATCGATTCCACTGAACTCGAACCCAATTAAACATTCACCTTCTACCAGCAGTTTTCCCGTAGCTGTCATGACATCTTTGAAGTTCAGGGAGGAGTATACCACTCTTGCAATATTACTGTTTTTCATATCCGGCTTCAGGTCCCCTTCGATCCATCGAATAGAGCTCAAATTTCCCCTTACCTGTTTTAATAATTTAATAATTATTAAATAATTTTATTTAATTTATTATTTAATAATTTTTCTTCACTTTTAGAGACTCGAGTCTTTGGTGTAGCAGCGAGTATTTACGTACGGTTATATTAGCGTAGGCATGGGGGACTAAAGCTGCCGCCGGTGGAGGTAACGGCAGGTGTCTGTAAGTTCCCCAAACTCTCCCAGGTCTGATCACGTTGTAACCAATATCTATGTCGAGAATTGCAGCGTAGTATGGATCCTTCAGCGAGAATAGAGGAGCACTTTCGTCTTGAATTATCATAGCCTTCACGATTTTTCCATTGGGTTCTAGTCTTAAACATTTCACCAAACCTAGAAGGCCATTCTCTGTGTCCCCTTGCGCCACTAGGACCAATCTTACTGTCTCGTCAGTTTTCTTCTCCCCTTCATTTTGCAATATTTCCTTCACCTTCTCCAACCAGGTGAACTCACTGTTATTTGCGTAAACGATTTCCGTTCTTTGAGGAGGTTTCTCCTCTTTTTTCAAAAGCAACAGCGTCTGGTTTTGGAAAGTTTTCTCTAGCACAATCTTCAGACCACACGCTTCGAGATGGGATATTGTGTCATCGTTGACGTTGGATTCTCGTAGAAGAATGAATCCATGTTTGTTTGTAGCAAGCAGGAGCTGGTCCAAAATATCTCGTTTCTTTCGTGACAAAATTTCATAACCGGTTGCCATGAAGACACTACCATTGTTTGGTATTTTGCTCGGTTCTATTACAGTAACGGTCTCAGGAAGCGACAAGTTCTTGTATTTTTTCGGATCTACGGCGAGAGTAATGTTTGCTCGAATCACCGGTAAATCGCCTAGTACTTTGAGCAATATCGGGGCGAGGATTTCTTCGGTGGTTAGATTGTCATCGTCATTGACTAGCTCGAAAACCTCTGGGGTGGTCGTCATGTTACTCTCTAACGCAAGCTGTGCAGATAATACGATCATTTCTTCTATTGATGTTTGCACCCTGTCACGGTGTGGAACGAATTTGTACTCTTCTAGAATGGGATCGGCATTTAGCTTCCGACGCGGTATAGCATTGGCCTTCACTCCACGAATTTCAATTCCTCCAGCTACTATCGTGTCGTATTCTCGCCAGACGCAAACGGGAATGTCTGTAAAATAAATTATTTTGTTACGAGAGGGAAGTATTTGGAGGAAGAATGTTCTCAATTTATTTCCAAAGCGCATAGAAATTTCTGGATGACATTCCACGTACCAATATCGTTTCCAGCAAGACTTTGAATAATCTTAGCATGTGCTTTCACATTGACCACAAGTTTCCGTATAGCAGTTGGAACACACAGGGCCCTGGTAGTGATGCCTAATATCTTCATTTGCAGCATATTATCCATAAATGCGGCCCAATTTTTCCTCCAGGCAATATGACCTCTCGTTCCTCCGATCGAAGAACTCTTCAACGCCCGGAACACTCCGGTGTATTCGTAACCACGCAGCTTCAATTCCTTGTAGATATCTTTGGTCGACAAGACTTCCTCGTCCTTCATGTCGGTTAGGAACTTCGAAGAAATCATTTCTTGCTCTGGAGTTTTCGTAATTCGGATTGTTCCTGTCACCACTGTTGTCGATCCCTCTGTTATCTCGAATTCTCCGGATCCTAAAAACACATGGCATCACGCGATACCATTGCTACCATTCTCATAGTTAATAAAACTTCGATGCAGGTACTGACCTCTACATATAGCGATTGTCAGTGGAACAGAACCCTCCGCGGAAATGGTGGTTGCTCGCTCGAATTTAATATTTTCAAACACTACCGACAGTTCATCGTACAGTACTCCTTGCACCATACCCACGGTCTCCCAAACCAATAGAAGATAACCCGTTGCTGGTACCAAGTTTCTTCCATCTATTACGTGGTGAGCCATGTACTCGTAATTCTCATCCTTAAGTTCTATCTCCACTGTTCGTTCTGGCGTGGTGATTTTGTATTGCCGTGAGTAGTATGTCACAAACCAATCTTTGGAGTGTTCCCATCTAAAATTTAATATCTCCGCTCAATATTCTCAATTATTGGCGTATTCATTCTCATACTCACCTTATATAAGGCGAGATCATGGGAGTACCACGGCTAACAGGGAATTCTACATCGGGATAGAGATTCGCCAGCTGAGGTTGCAATCCAGCATTGTACAATTTTCCGAGTCCCTGCAAGAGATACTCGGCATTGTCTATATGACCTCGATGGGTCAATGCTATATTCGTCACATCCCGGTCCAAAGATCTACTCAGGATTGATTGGAGGAGACCATGCGGACCAATTTCTATGGTGATAGCATTATTTGGAATCAGAGTCGACGTTTCAGCGAACAGCACAGTGTTCAATAAATTGTTGGTATGATATTCGGCGGAAGAGTATTTGGCTGCTGGTGTGGACCATTGATCGCGGGGTACCGAAGTGCTCAACCACTTTGACCCACGTGGTTTCGGCACCGGAATTACTTTCTTCAAGTGCGCTAATAGTGTTGGACCGGCATCGGCGACGTAGCGGCTGTGGTAAGCTATGTTGCTGCAGGGCACTTCTTTTGCGAAGATTTTGTTCCCCTAAAATGATTAACGAATGACAGAAGAAGTTTTAAACGGAAAGAAATATCCCAAGAAATGGGCAGCGATTGAAACGATTGATTGCACGGTAAAAACGAACCTGCAACTTAGCAACGAACTGCTTCATAGACTGCGCAGGACCACTAATGGTGGAGCTATGTGGGCCATTGTGACAAGCTACTTCGATATCCGGTGGGCACAGATTTTTGATCTCTTCGTACCCAAGCCCAACTGCGGCCATGGATCCTGGGATCAGTTTGGTAGTTACAGACGCCAAGGCTCTATAATACGCTGCGAGAATCATCTGTTCAGCTGTAGAGCATCCATCGGCATAAGCGCAGCCGAGCTCTCCAACGGAATGTCCAATCATATAGTCTGGCTGGATACCCACGGATGATAACAGATCCACGAGACCGATCTATACAAATATCTCTATTTACTATCACAGAAATGTTAATAATCGCATTAGGTAAATTAATATTTTGTCTACCTGAATGGCTGTGATTCCGACGATAGAATGGATAATATCGTCGAAAGTTTGCTTGGCCCTATTTGTGATGATATCAACAACATCGACACCGTGCGGTTTCACAGCTGTATCGCATTTCTCGATAGCTTTCGCGAAAATGGGGAACTTCATGAGCGCCTCACCTGATGGATTGAGTTTCAGTTTGAGATTGTGTCGAGGACAGAAGTTCACATTAAAAGTTAGGCATACCCATGCCAGGCCACTGCGATCCCATTCCAGAGAAAACGAACCAAATAGGTCGTTTGATTCCTGAATATGCTTGAATTTCCCTCGCGGGCGTTTCAGCTATTTTAGATCCGACCAAGCTGTATCCTCTGAATGAATGTCCACCTATGTTTTCTGCGTAAATATTATGCAACAGTCGAACGTACTCGACGTCCACTGGAATGCTTTCCACCTATGAAATTAATCGTTATCCTCCTGTGCTAGTATATACAATTACAGTTCACTCACGTAGCCCAGAAGTGTATCCAAAGCCTCCTGCGTACGTCCTGATACGGCTACTAATCTAGGAAGATCGTCGGATGGAGCTCCATTGTTAACTTTTTCCTTCGTGTGCGATTTTAGCAACACGTGAACATTCACGCCACCAAACCCGAAAGAGTTTATTCCTACGTAACCACCCTCCCATGGAGTTGGTTCTGTCACTATTTCAGCCTTTCCCTCGGCCAGGCATCGAATTCCTTTCATAGGTGTCCTAAAGTGTAAATTTGGTGGAATAAATCCTGACTCCATACCGATGATCACCTTCAAACATATTTTTCACCAATCAGTCAACCTTAATTTCCCATCGGATAATAGGATATCGTTACCTATTAATTACACACCTTGGCTATTGAACATAGGCCACTAGAAGGTTCGGTGTGCCCCAAGTTCGACTTAATCGAACCAATTTTCAGAGGGGTCTTCCTATCCTGACAGAAGACTTGATCAATTGTGGTCAATTCTTCCCGATCGCCGACTGCGGTACCGGTACCATGAGCTTCCAAGAAGGAAAGGCAATTTGGCGAGATTTGACACTCCTTGTAGAAATCTTTTAGAAGCATCTTCTGTATATTACTGGCAGGAAACGTGATACCCTGTTCCTTGTAACCATCACAATTGGTCTTCGTATAGACGATTTGCGAATAAATTCTCTTAGCGTCTTTCGCTTTCTGCAGAAGGATCACGCAGATAGCCTCGCTACGTACATAGCCATTTGCTGCGTCATCAAAGACTTTGCAACGGCAATCATTGGATAGCACACCTATTGTAATATTGGAAAAATATTCAAGCTTCGTTTACCGCTAATAGTTCACTGTTGTCTTTCGTAATTGTGTTTATTATTTGATTTACCGAGCCTGCTGAATTGAAGAGACAGAAGAGGTTGGAGAGAAAGATGCGATCCACCGACGATAACCGCGTCGCATGTTCCAGCTCGGATCATTCGATAAGCATGGTCCAAGGCACACAAACTGGAACTACAAGCTGTGTCTACTGTATACGATGGTCCATTTAAGTCGAAAGAGTAGGAGATCCAGTTAACGAACAAGGCTTTAGAGCATCCGGTGATACCGAAGCCATCCGCCTTAAAAATATTTGTAGTGAAGATACACTTGGGCCTTGATTGTACAAAGGATTCAGAATGATAGTTACTTTTGTCGTTTTGTAGAACCAAAGTTTCTCTGATTCAGTGAAGCTAGTTCCTAGAATAACACCAGTATTGGTTCCCCTAAGTTGTCCAGGATTAATTCCGGCGTCGATAATGGCTTCGTACGTAAGTTCCAACAGTATTCGGCACATTGGATCCATAGTGTGGGCTTGTTTGAAGTGGATACCGAAGAACAGCGCGTCGAATTTGTCCAGGTCGTCCACTAGTCCACCCGCTTTTGGAATATCCGGGTGATCTATTCGCATGTACATAGTTTCATCTCCATTCTGCATGAATCTGTGTTAAATATCAATTACCTAGTGCCCATCGTGAATAATTATCTGTGACGAGATCCGCCTTCTTCAATAAATTTTCCTTTAGCTCTGTCATGTTACTGCTCGCCGGAAACTTTCCAGCGATACCGGAAATCACCACTTCCTCCCCCGGTTCTACCTTGGCGAAATTCATTTTCGTGGGATCAACTTGCTCGGTGCCAGACATTCTTGCTTGCTTTACGAATTTCTTTGATTATTTTCTTGTTTGTCTCGGTGTAGCTGTTTGAAAATGATGAAGAGAGATCTGATCTCAAGGGGATGACACGACGATACTGGAACTCAGTATTTTCGCGTAATCAACAGAATTACCACGGTCGTCACTGGGTTCCTGAATACCACTGCGGTCTGGGGATACAATCTTGGGGTTTTTATAACTACGATTTCGCCCCTATGTGACCTATGAATTTCTTTTCTGAATATTCCTGAAGCCGATCTGCATAATGGTGTTTGTATCAGTTTATAATGATATTGATCATTGGGATAGGTCATATTATAAGTGATGGCCTGTACCTCGTTCCTTTCGCAGACAATGACTTTTTAGGGGTACGCGGAACGAGAAGAGAGAAGGAATTACCACTGCAGCGACAGTATGCGTGTTAGACATGATAATCGAGTGGCTTTTGTTGGGCTCTTTGTAACTGCGTATTTTGTAAGAGTTAATAATTAACATTTTATATGAGAGGTGAACCATTGACGTTGTATTTATTTAAAATGCACTAACTTATATTGCTCAGGTCATAATTAGGGCATCGTAATGAATATTCTTTAGTTCGACGTTGCGAATGTCAAGGGTCGCCGGATGTCGTATTATTCTATATAAACACTGTAATACGTAGGTCTTCAACCTCAAGAACAATAGTTTCATGTTTGTATTGTGTTAATTCCAGATACAATTACGTCGTGTAATATGTTAGCTGAAATTTATCTTTGCATTTGTAATCATGAAATACAACTTTTCGCAGTAATCGAAATGCAGAAGATGGTACTAATTGACGTTTTTTAAATATTTCACATAGACGTTGTTAAATCTTTTGTAAATTACATCTGAAAATATTTCGCCCTGTTACGTATGAAGAATATTTCATACGTCGCTTTCAACGCGTTTTCGAGCTCGCGTCTGTGATGGGAAAACGCCCTAAAATTCTTTCGGTTACCATAAACAGATAAAGGGGTCCTGAGACCATGTGCGACCAGCTGCATTACGACCAAGACGGGCGTGGTCCGACGAAGACTTCTTAATTTCCTTATATGGAAAGTTCTAATGCGTTCCCGCGCATTTCGGGGGTATATAAACCCTTTGGTTTCTACCCTCGTCGGTTCAGAGTTACATAGTCACTCGTAGAGTCGCGTCGTGCCACGCTCGTACAGAGTCAGTTAGATCAAGTGAGATTGGGCTTAGCGCACCTTCCGAATCATAGATTAACTCGTTAGAATCCGCTGGTCCGGTTGAAGTTCTTTCGGCATACTCTTAAAAGCGGCTCTCAGACCCCGCATCGCCAGTGCGTCAACACCGTGCAAATATTTAGGTAACTTATACATTTTATATTATTTCATCGCGACAATTAGAATTGTACAGACGACGGATTTGATATATATATATAAATCACCATTAAATGGAGTAGATTCGTTAAACCAATCTTTACTCCGTAATCTTTTATATCAGTAATAATGTTAAATACCAGCGGTTGATCTTGCGATCGTTCTGGTTTTGTTGGTAATTTGCACGAGGTGTGTGCCGACTAATGGTTTTGTATGTTGCTTCTCGAAGGACCAGCCGGACTGTTCGGTTTCCGGCACGTGTATAGTTTGCGGAAGGAAAGAGAGTTGTTGTTCTTTTCGTAGTTCCTTTGTGAATAATAATTTATTGGAAAAGTTGCTTGCTTATATACTAATGTGTGGCACGAGTGTCGACCAATCAGAGGCCTCGCTGGCAAGTTTTGGGTAGCCAGGTAGGCTCGCCCAAGTTAACGGTATCGGGCGCGTGGGCCCAAGGGTTGGCCGTTGATTTCCTCCACTGGGGCGGCGTAGGTTTACGATACGCTAATCTCTATTCAGAGAACGAAAGCAAAAAAGGGGCATGCGAATTTGGCTCAGGGTAGGTTTATTGGAAAGCCACCGCGGAGCGCAAGTTATGATGCCAGATGTCTCTGAATAGAATTGTCAGGTATCGTGTCGTAAAGCTAGAGTCTGATGATCGACTCGCCGAAGTCTTAACATACCGCCCACCTAGAACTGCCGTGCATGTTCTAAAGATATGGAGGCACCCTAGATTGTAGATGAGTCCGTGCTGAGTATTTATCCCCGATCGGGTATAAATGATGTTTGCTAATTTTGGCGGCTACTATTTACACTATACATACGCATACATTTACATATAAATATACAATTGTGACTTATATACTATTGTTCCGTGCTACATTCTTCTTCAACGGGCAGAATGCAAACCCTTGTGGTGGGTCTCCTTATTTCCCCTTCAGCAACCTTGATCGTTACTGCACGGGTTGTTCCATCCGATCCGGAATGTAGCTCCTTGATTCGCCCGAGACGCCACCTGAGTGGTGGGAGATTGTCCTCACGGATGGTGACCATTGCGTGGACCCTGAATTTGTCGGGCTTACGGAACTTCCATTTGTGACGTTGCTGTAGCTCGGGCAGGTACTCTTGGTGCCAACGCTTCCAGAAATGCTGCACGGTCTGCTGTATTAGCTGGTAGCGGTTTAATCGAGTATGGTTTATATGCAGCAGATCGGGTTGAGGCGGTGCCATTAGAGAGTCGCCAATTAGAAAATGACCTGGTGTCAAGGGTTGCAGGTCTGCAGGGTTGCTTGACAATGGTTGAAGGGGACGCGAGTTCAAGCACGCTTCAATCTGCGTCAAAATCGTGTACAATTCTTCGAAAGTCAAATGTCGCTCGCCAATAATTCGTTTGAGGTGCCTTTTCGCGGATTTTACTACGCTCTCCCAGAGACCGCCAAAGTGAGGAGCGTGTGGTGGGATCAGGTGCCATTGTACTTGTTCCTGAGCTAATGTGCTTTGAACGGTGTTACGGTGTTCGTTGCTATTAAGTAGTGGAGCCAGTTGCTTTATTTCGTTCCTGGCTCTTACAAAGTGTTTTCCGTTGTCGGAGTAAATACAATGCCGCCTGCCTCTACGAGCGAAGAAATGACATAAACAATTAAGGAAGGCCTCTGTTGTTAGGCCTATCACGAGTTCTACATGTACCGTCTTGGTTACGAAGCAGACAAACAGATAGATGTATGTTTTGTTGGCTATTCGTGCGCGTCCCTTCTCCTTGATAAAAAACGGTCCTGTGTAGTCTACACCGCAGGTGTGAAATACGCGTGCGGGAGTAACCCGTGATGCGGGTAAGCTGCCCATCATATGTTTCGAACTGGTCGGGTTTGTCCGGAAGTATCTCACGCGGCGACTTATGGTTCGTTTGGCCACTCGGCGCCCGTTAATGGGCCAGAATCGCGTTCGTAATAACGCGAGGGTGACTTGGCAGTCGGCATGGAGGAGCCTGAGATGTTCATGCTCTACGAGGATCGTGGTAAACGCGTGATCTGCTGGTATTACAGGTGGATGTTTGTGACTGTATGGGCTGGGCGCATTTGCTAGTATGCCGCCCACCCTGATCAGGCCGTCCGCATCGAGAAATGGGCTGTGAGAGGCTAGGCTGCTGCCCTTTTTAATTTCCCTTCCCGCTGACAGGGTTTCTGTTTCTGCCGCGAATTTCTCTCCCTGAACGAACCGCACCAGTAATTTTTCGGCCAGACCTCGCGATTCCCCTAATTGTTCTACCCGGTCGTTGAACGGAACGGCGACTACATATCTTCCGTCATTGTCGCGTCGCGTGTTGCTGATGAAGTGCCCCTCACAAGGATGAGTGGCGTCAACTTGGGATTTGCCCGGACGATAGGAAGCGTCTTCAACTTCCCATACACGCGAGATGGCCTGGTCGTGTTCTACATTAGTTGCAATGTGGCAAACTTGTTTGTCGGGCGCTTGGGTGGTGCTAAGAGGCCGGTGCAATTGTCCTCCAAGAATCCATCCTAGCCGCGTTTTTTGCCATAGCAAGCCGGTGTCTCCCGCGCGCCGTTGCCCAATACAAAGTAACTTCCAGAAGAGGCCGGCCCCTATTAGCAGGTCAATGGGGCTAGGTTTGTTAAAGCGGGGATCTGCAGGCGCGATGCCACCCGGCGCTATAATGGTCGCTTGGCCTAACGGTACATTTGGCATGTCCTCCGTGATATTTTTTATTATTAGGCAGGAGAGGCTCGAACTGAATCCCTTGCAACGCGAATGGATTGTCACGTTTGCCCTTGCCCTTACTTGGGTCGCGCTTCTACCTAGGCCTCCGATGGTGGTTTCTATCGCGTGTGTTTGAATGCCAGTTCTTTGGCAGAAGTCTTCGCGTAAAAAGCTGGCCTGGGATCCGGCGTCCAAAAGAGCACGGCATTCATGGAGATTGCCGTGCCCATCCTCCATATAAATTAACGCGGTGGATAGGACTGCGTACTCGAACGTGGGTCCTCGCGAGTTTGAAATGTACGATTGGATCGCGGATTCAGTAGAGGTGGAGGCGTTAGGTTCAGGAGCGAAATCCTTATGCAGCAGTGTGTGATGCTTCATTCCACACTTCCTGCAATTACCCCTTGTACAGTTTTTCACGCCATGGCCCTGAGAGAGGCAATTAAAGCAGCATTGAAGCCGCTTTACTTCTTCATGCCGTTCAGCGTGTGACATGGCTTGCAATTTCGGACATTGATGGAATGTGTGACCTTCGCAGCATAGCGGACACTGTGTTTGCCTGCTCGCGACGTGAGCTGCCATGCCTTCCGGGTGGAAATTTACTCTACTTTCGATCGACCGGTTGCGCTGTTTGTGTGAAACTACCGCCCTTGCAGCAGGGGCCCGTTCGAGCAGTTTTGTTTGCTGCTCGATAAAATCGGCGAAGTCTTCAATCCGCGCCTTCCCGTTGAAACTGACTTGAGCCTTGTCCCACTCTATATGCGTGACCGGATCTAATTTTTTGGCAAGCAGAAGGATGACTAAAGTATCCCAGGCTTCTGCGGGCTCCTTGAGAGCCCCTATGGCTAGAACGTGGTTGTTTGCCGTGTCGATGAATTCGCGGAGGGAGTCACAAGTTTGCTTATGCACGGGCTTAATTTCAAGCAGAGCATTCGCGTGATGGTGTACCAACGATATCGGATCCTCGTAGCGCTTTTTTAGGATAGACCAGGCTAGTTTGTAGTTTGCGGCTGATACCCCGAGTGCCTTGATGGTGCGAGCCGCCGGACCCGTCAAGGCCGCTTCCAGGAAGTGGAAACGCTCAATGTCGCTTAGAGAATCGTTGTGGTGAATAAGTGATTCGAATGTGTCCCGAAATTTGAGCCAGTCGCTATAGTTTCCATCGAAAGGTGATAATGTTATATTCGGTACTCTTCTTTTCTTTGGCGTCTCAGCAATTACGGGAGATGCCGTACTGAGCGTTGCCGTTGATGCCTTTGCCTGGTCTATGTGTCTTTCGACGTGTGCCATTAAACTAAAAAACGTTGTTTCAAACAATTCCCGTTCTTGCAAGTGAGATGCTTCGAGTTCTGTCCCTATGACTAGTTCCTCTATTCGCGTCTGTATATCGTCAAATCTATTGTAAACTGCTTCGTTAGCCTTAACCCGTTTCTCTATCATGTTTATATCCATTTCTTCGGTGATTTTGTCTATGAAGTTCTTGAGTATCGTTAATTTGGCCTTTGCCGCGCCGCGCTCAGCGATGAGTTGTCTCATTTGACTTTCCATTGCAACGATTAGACACAATTTGAAGGTACTTACGAACGGCGACAATGAGTTCAGGTAGATGCTGCTTCTTCCTTCCGCGTGTCTGTTTCCTAGGCTGCGTTTCTGTGAGTCGCAGTACGGCTTGCTATCTCGTCCAGGGGTGTGATGCCTCTCAGAATAGACACTCACTGCTACCCTCCTGGATGGTGCCTGGTTAGGCTGTCGCTGTAGCTGCTTCACGTTGACAACGGCTCACCTAGGTAGTAGCCTCGTAGAAATCAGGATCCTGGATTTCTTGACGACGGCTAGTGCACTGGTTACCACTTACACTCGTGGACAATGCAATAGTTCCAGATTGCTTTGGTGTGGTACAGTGCTGTCTTCTTGCAATTCCTTGGTAGCTCTATCCGGCTCGAAGGACCAATGTTAAATACCAGCGGTTGATCTTGCGATCGTTCTGGTTTTGTTGGTAATTTGCACGAGGTGTGTGCCGACTAATGGTTTTGTATGTTGCTTCTCGAAGGACCAGCCGGACTGTTCGGTTTCCGGCACGTGTATAGTTTGCGGAAGGAAAGAGAGTTGTTGTTCTTTTCGTAGTTCCTTTGTGAATAATAATTTATTGGAAAAGTTGCTTGCTTATATACTAATGTGTGGCACGAGTGTCGACCAATCAGAGGCCTCGCTGGCAAGTTTTGGGTAGCCAGGTAGGCTCGCCCAAGTTAACGGTATCGGGCGCGTGGGCCCAAGGGTTGGCCGTTGATTTCCTCCACTGGGGCGGCGTAGGTTTACGATACGCTAATCTCTATTCAGAGAACGAAAGCAAAAAAGGGGCATGCCAATTTGGCTCAGGGTAGGTTTATTGGAAAGCCACCGCGGAGCGCAAGTTATGATGCCAGATGTCTCTGAATAGAATTGTCAGGTATCGTGTCGTAAAGCTAGAGGCTGATGATCGACTCGCCGAAGTCTTAACAAATAACGTTCCCACAGATACAACTTAACCGCTCGAGTTGTATCGAATATTAATTTAAAGTTACGAGACAAACTAACATTTCCTGCGACTCCCTGATTTCGCATCACGTTCGTTCGCACACCTTATCCAAACAAAATAACTACAAATACTCCAGCCCAGGGGCTCCCCGATTTCGCATCGGGTTCGTCCACGAAACCTAACCCATCCTACAGGTCCTGGTTTCGCACCAGGTTCGTCCGCGCTTGACTATATTCCTGAGGCTCCCCAATTTTACATCGGGTTCGTCCTCGTTTCACACATCCAAGCGGCTCCCCGATTTCGCATCGGGTTCGTCCGTGCACCTTACTAACAAATTCTCAACCGTATTCCTTGGGTTATATCAACCTCGCCGGCCTAGGCGTTGCCCACAGCCCCGGCTCGTATCAGCCCCATAAATAGTCATCATTCATGATCATGATTCATGATCATCAAACATATGCCTCATATAAATATTTGTTTCGTTAATAATAAGTATTTTATTTTGAACTACAAAATTATGAAAATTTTTTGCAATATAGAAGTTTGAAAATATATTATTGTCGTAGTAGTTGTATTTCTGTTATAATAATATTATTATTATTATTCATATACATAACATTTAAATCTACATACAGGTTGTCCTGTAACTAGTGAAGTATCGGGAAATGGTTGGTAGCTGCGGCGATTCCGAACAGCCTTTTCCTTGACCAAGCTGTGGGTTGAAGCTTATTTTTCGCATTATTAACGAAAAATGCTGGCCAATTAAGAATAAATTAAGAATAATGTGTAATTATTCGTTATTCATGAATAACAAGTTAACTAACAAGTTTTTAAGCTACACGAGAAAATATACACCGTTGCTGTAACTTCATCCTGTTGGCCGTAATAATTATTTTAATTGTGGAATTGTTTATTACAAATGAACCTCTCTTGGAATAATGTTCCCAACTATTGGAGATTGTAGATCATACTTCCAGCTTTAATTTATGTTCCCTGATGTTTAATGTAGCTCGCCGGCAAGCCGAAGTATTCGCATTTCTTTATAACTTCTTTAAACAAATTCAATTATTTCGCGTTGTACTGGGCCGATTTAAATCAGCGATGTATTAAATGAAAGCTCTCGATTGGAGGAACGAACTCTACCTCTTTTAGAACCATGAATTCAAACGAATTCTTAATTTGTTTATAAAAATTAAACAGCGCATGCTGCATTTGTAAATTTTGTATTGTTGTGTTGCGGTATCCTTTTTTTCATTTCGAGTACTTGGTCATTAATGTGGATCATCCAGAAACCGAGATTATATTAATAACCGGGAGTGCATTTTCATTTATTCCTGAATTGTTTATAATTTTGGAACTGCAAACGCCATATTCTTGAAACTGTTGGAGAGGGTAGCTATGGCTTGTAACTTTAATTTGAAACCAGTTTGGGTCAAAAATACTTATTAGAAGCCGCGAAATACGCATTTGTGTAAGTTAACGACGTAATCTAGAAATAGCGTTTCGAAGACGCGGGTAACTGGGAAAAAGGACGCAAACGCGAGATAGCGCCACATGTCATATTTTTGTGGCCGTGATTCGTGATGGAAAAAGAAGAAGCTGTTTTGCATTTTTCCCGACTTCAAATCTTTATTTTCTATTGACGCTCACGAACTGTTGTGGTGGAACCCCTACTACAGTGGTAGCTCTTTCTAAACTGTATACTAAAAAGTAAGCTAGGATCTAGTGACTAGACTCAAAAACTTAAACCTAGTGTTATAAATTTAAAGTACTGTTACTGTACGGTTCTCAGCTCGCGAATTGACTGTTGATCAAAAGCACGATGACCGTTGCGCTCTACCGCAAATTAATGCCGTGAGGGCTACTTATATTTAGATGGTGTAAGGTGATGAAATTTGGTGTCACTTGATAAACAGTCGTATATTTACATGTTACTGTACAAAATGATAATTAACTACGACTACTCAAGGTTGTTGATAAGAGTGCCTCGCAAGGTGGTGTAAAGACCTTGGAGGTGTTGCACAGATTTTGAAGGTGTCGATGATAACTATTGATGGATCTATTGATGATGTGATCTGACTTGACGATCTAGTCGTACTACCGATTCTTACTTAGTTTCGCTTTAACGAAGAATCGCAAACCCTAGGGATGGGCGTGTTGTTGTTGGTAATATGCTGATTGGTTAGTTCAGAGGGCTTGTTCGTGTAAAAAGGTGACGGAAGGGATATTCCAAAATCTGGTAGAAGTGGAAATTAACGCCCCTAATTACCGGTCACTCTCAGGTAGTGACTGAGGGTGCCGTACGCGGAGTCCACATGTGCAGCTAAAGGTTCGCAGATTGTAAAACCATAAAATGTTGTGACTTTCAATAAAACCTACTAATCCAAAAAAAGGCGATGCACGAATTTATAGATATATAGCTTGCAGCTGTGGAATATAGTAAGTATACCCGAAACGTAAATAATTATATGTTATGGAACTCGATGGCTTTATGAGTCTACTGTTTGGGCCCGAACAGTTACGCAATCCCGTTCTTACGCTATTGCGTTAGTAGTGTCGCGTATCTATTGGTGGGATACGGGGAGTTTATGTTGGTTCGGTTGCTTGTGGTGAAGCGCGCAGAAATCAAACACACAAGTTATGAAGTTAAAAAGAACGACTACTTATTCAGTAGAAGCGAATTCAGTGAAGCGTTGAAAAATCAAACACAAAATTGTAAAGTTTAAAAAGAACGACTGTTTATTCTGTAAATCAGCGTAGAAAGTACTCTTTGTAACTAGAGATAAAGAAGTTCTGCTGCTGCGAGGGTTTTTCTTCTTTCCTTTTCGCCTCTGGTTCCTCTTCCCGAGTTCCTTGCTCCTCCTTTTGACTTTTTCCTGTCCAATGGGGTTGGGTCTTGATGTGGTTGGGCATGTGGAGGTGGCAACGCTTCCGTTTCCGCGTGACAAGCCAGGGTGCGCGTGAACTAAGGGAAAAGTGCGGGAAAACCAGAGGAAAACGCGCGAATTTTTAGCTGCATTTTTACGGTCTGTAGTAAATAATCTTTAGAAACTTCCAAGTGAAGTGTTCTAAGATCTGTACTATAAATAATGTACAGCTTTATTTATCGCGTGCCCCTATCCGATTTCGAATTTCGCTCCTAAGTTATTATCACTATCGATAGTTATGATTATATCGTCGACCGTTGATTCGATGTCACTAGATATTACGGCCTACTAACGCGATAGCGTAACAAAACCAACTATAATAACACTAACCTAGTTAAATCTAGTTATGACCGCCGACGTTAAGACAGGTCGCGCCTTTGCGAGCATCGTCGGAAATCCCCGGTCGCCACAATGATCAGACATGTGGCGCCATCTCGCGTTAGCGGTGTTTTTCGCCCTTTGCCGTGCCTTCACAACCAAATTTCTGTATTACATCTTTAATTTAAACAGTTGCGTTTTTCTCGGCTTCTAGTAGCTATTTTTGATCCGGGCTGATCGCAGATTAAAGACACTAGCCATAGCTATCGTCGCTAACGGCTTTAAGAATATAGAATTTGTCGTTTAAAAGTTGTAAATAATTAAAATATCGGCAAAAATGCATCCCGGATCATTACAATTATCACGACTTCTGGTGGCGATAGATTAATGATTGAATGCTTAAAGTGAAGGTAAAGAATGTCGCTACGCGACAGTAAACGATTTACAACTGCTCCATTAGCTGTTTATTTTCTATAAAAAATTTTAGAATTAGTTTTAGAATTACATAGTTACTACATATTTAATGAATGACTTTTATATTTGCTTTACAAAGTATATATGTTTATATTTTCGAAAGTATAAAAAGTTAACCTCAAGTAAAGAAACATTTGAGTTAGTGCATGCATCTCGTTACTATGTGCAATTGGAAAAGTACATCTACATTATGGATGCAAACGGATGCCAATCGTGCTTACCTATGTGTATTTCTGAAGAAAGCTATCATAAAATGAGATTTAGTAAATTACGGTACCATGGAATTATGTAAAGTTCATTCAATATCTGGGCAACAACAATGGACTTTATAGAGGAAGCTAGGTTAAGAATAAGTATCAGCCATTTGCTTATCTTTACTATCTTTGCATTTGTCATGGGAAAATGAAAGTTTCAGCATAACTGGGATTTTCAATTTAAAGATCTGAGTAAGTTCTACAATATATATGCCTGGTTAGCTGAAGAGGTTTTGTTCGACATTTTTCATGGGTTACAATGCGAGACATTTAGCAAAAATATGATATTTAGTTTTTCTCTTTACTACCCTCCCAGTTGACATATAATGTTGAAACTTGGTACAAATAGTTTCTTTTAACCAGTTATCGAATAATCTGCAAGTCGAATTTGACTTTGGGACACTACTGTCACCTAATCAGCCAATACATATGCACCTAACGCGCTAGATGCAGAACAAGTCAAATCTGGTCCTAAATTAGTTCTTTCAGAGGAACTGAAGCGATTCTAAAAAGAACCTATTCTTCCAAACTCATTTTGATGTAAATTGTGATTATAATATTCATATAATATACAAACATATACATGCATATTTTCGTTGTTATGTATTAGTGAATTTATATTTTTTTCTTTTAATTCCAGTGAAGATATCAACTTTGTCTTTATTAGTGGAGTGTATTAGTAATATGTAACTTTTCTTAGAATGTTCCCTAATCTTCAAAAGGTTCACCATTAAGTACCAAAGCTATTACGTTATTATCCATCATAGTTATGTGATTTCCTTCAATTTCATGTACTGTTACTGTACCATGAGTTAGCTGCAAGTAAAAACAATTGAATTACAGTAATAATTCAAATACATGGAAGTAATCCATACTTTTATCTGTTACCTTGTTTAAGCCATAAGTCAAGTCTGATACTGGCATGTCTTTTACCGTTGGTACTAATAATGTTATAGGGGTTCTAAGAGGTGGCAAGGTAGAAGGGTTGTATTTGTCCACCAGGCACAATTTGTTGTACAAGGACGATATAATCATTTTCTGTGTTTCCGCCGAGTAGATCTTGTACACTTCATCGGGTACGTGTTTTATTACTGTATTTATTTTTTCGTCCCAATTGCTGCACTCTTTCAACTCCAACATGCACTGTCAGTTAATAAAATTAATTTACATACCTCTATGGCGAATGCATTCAGTGTATAATACATGAAAAATATAATTCACCTCTTCTATGGTGGCAGATTTAAAGATATTCAGCATGCCGGACAAGAACATGCTTTCATATTCTTCCATCGTATCTACCTTGAAGCATTCTGCCTTTACTGCTTTCATATAATCGGGGGATCCGTCTATTAAAATTAGCCGGCCTATCAGCGAATGAGCTTCCAATCTCCTTACGAGTTCTATAGCTAACAACGTTCCGTGGGAATAACCAACGACTGTAAAGTCTCTACGATCTTTACTTCTCGCCAAAACGTGCTGAAAATAGAAAAAAAATTATATTCTGTGGGTTCTGTAATTATAAATTCATTAAGAATGAAAAGGCATACAGGCAAGACACGCTCGGCCATTTTTTCCACAGTGTCGTCTATATCATGTATTCCCAACTGCAAGCAGGTGGCTGGTACTTTTAATTTAGGTGCGAGAGAAGCGTAAACTGTAGTAGATCCTTCGATGCCCGGAATAAGGAAAATTTTGTTCTTATTTTCTACACAATTCACCGGAAGTTCCACACAATATTGATTTTTCACTACCGGAATGTCCAGATAACTCGCCAGGAATGCTAGATGGGTCCAATTCTTCGCCTCATTAACTACCTGTTTAACTTGTTCCTTCGGGTTTTTCGTATCTTTAGCAGATAGCTCTACCAATTTTGCTATGGTTAATACCCTGATATCCTGAGGAGTTAATAGCACTTCGAAGTCCCTCTCTAGAGTCTGTTTTATCTCCACGGCCATCATAGAGTCCATGCCAAGTTCAGCCAAAGATGAATTCTGACCAACATTTTTAAGGTCCTTGATGTCTAAAACCGGCGAAAAATTGAATCAAATCTATATATCCACACTCTTTTTTGGTCCAACGACTTATCGAACTTACTCATTATATTCAGTACTGCCTCGAGAACAGTGCAAGCTTCACTAGCGCTGGGGCGTTTCTCTGCTACGATCATGCTAGCCACAATTGGTCTGCACTGACACAAGAATTTGTCCAATTCTTCCAAGCACGAAGATATTGCTTGTGGCAAGGTACCACCGATTGCCAGATGCTGCTTGTTCTCCAACATTTCTGCGGCAAGGCCAACGTCTCCAACAGCTCCCCATTGAATGGCCATGCCAGGAAGACCTTCCTCCACTCTTTTCTCGCAAATCCTCTCCAACACTGCGTTAGCCATGCCATAATTACTTTGTCCAGGTGTTCCCCTGCCACAAGAAAGGGAAGAGAACACAACGAAGTAACGGAGTTTGGGACAAATCAGTCTAGACAGCTCGTCTACTTTCTTCGTGATTCTGGCTT
The DNA here is from genome assembly GCA_948146005.1 of Nomada fucata. NCBI lineage: Eukaryota > Metazoa > Arthropoda > Insecta > Hymenoptera > Apidae > Nomada > Nomada fucata. Next base: position 7,503,111 of record OX411281.1, read on the forward strand.
TTGGCGTCATGCTTTCTTCGAACGACATTTTAGTTTGGTTAACCATCAGACAATCCTTTAACACAGCTGCCAGGTTGAAGATACCATCCACAGGTGCCTGCTTCTCAGCTGATTTCAAGATGAACTCGCAGTCCTCCGTTTTAGAGGCGTCTACGCCAGATATGACTAAAACTTGCACACCGTCGGATTTCCATACTTCTGTCCTCAACCGCTGGTACCCGTCTTTGATGCCATTTCGAGAAACAATCACGAGACTTCTGGCGCCGCGTAAAATCAACCAATCTGCAAGTTCCAAACCCAAACCTCCCAAACCTCCTATCAGGACATAGGTTTTGTTTCCCGCGGCGTGGAAACGAGGATAGGCGAGGATCGGAGTGTCGAACGGGTCCCTCAGATTTCCTACTTCTATTAGAATCTGCGAACAAGATGATAAGATTCAAGGCTTATCAATAATCCAAATATTCGTGCCTCCAAATTCTTAACGAACTAATCGCAAGTAGATCAAGACTAAAGTATCAATCAGAAAGAGTAGATAGAAATGAAATATTCAAAATTACCTTTCCAATATGTTGTCCTGTCGTCATATACCTAAACGCTTCCTCCACTTGGTCTTTCGCGAAACATTTCCTAACTAAAGGCTTTACGGCGTCAGAGCACAGCCGATCAGCGAAGAAGCAATGTAACTCTTCGCGTAAGCCAGATGTTACACCGTCAATCTCAGTATCCAACATAACTCCATGAAAGGAAGCTTCCTTCAAAAATATATCCATTCCCAATTGACTATTGGCAGCGAGATCAAATTTACCAATTTCCAAGAATCGACCACGGGTGGACAGGCAACGAACAGATGCTTGGAGCTTGTCCTCAGCCAAGGAATTTAAAACTACATTTACTCCGTTCCCGTGTGTCTGTCTCATTACCATCTGCTCGAAGCTCGTGTCCCGAGAGTTTCCGATATGGTCGTCGTCTATGCTAGGGAATGTCTCCTTGAGAAACTTTCGCTTTTCTGGAGTTCCTACGGTGGTGAATACTTCGCACCCTTCAGCAAGGGCTACATTGATAGCAGCCTGGCCTACGGCCCCACTTCCGGAGTGGATCAACACTTTCTCGCCTTTCTTTAATTTTCCAAAGTAGAAGAACGCGTAGAAAACGGTGCAGTAGGCAGTGGGAATGGTTGCAGCATCTTCGAGGGTCCATTTGTCTGGCACAGGCCATACATTGAAGTGATGAACAGCGGCGAAGTTCGATATAGCTCTGAAATAATTAATGATCCATATGGGATCACCTATTTTGCTCACTCTATAATACTGTAAGGATTAAATAATTCCTTACTTGCCCTGCGTAAATCCCATCACTCGTCGTCCATTGGAATCGATTCCACTGAACTCGAACCCAATTAAACATTCACCTTCTAACAGCAGTTTTCCCGTAGCTGTCATGACATCTTTGAAGTTCAGGGAGGAGTATACCACTCTTGCAATATTACTGTTTTTCATATCCGGCTTCAGGTCCCCTTCGATCCATCGAATAGAGCTCAAATTTCCCCTTACCTGTTTTAATAATTTAATAATTATTAAATAATTTTATTTAATTTATTATTTAATAATTTTTCTTCACTTTTAGAGACTCGAGTCTTTGGTGTAGCAGCGAGTATTTACGTACGGTTATATTAGCGTAGGCATGGGGGACTAAAGCTGCCGCCGGTGGAGGTAACGGCAGGTGTCTGTAAGTTCCCCAAACTCTCCCAGGTCTGATCACGTTGTAACCAATATCTATGTCAAGAATTGCAGCGTAGTATGGATCCTTCAGCGAGAATAGAGGAGCACTTTCGTCTTGAATTATCATAGCCTTCACGATTTTTCCATTGGGTTCTAGTCTTAAACATTTCACCAAACCTAGAAGGCCATTCTCTGTGTCCCCTTGCGCCACTAGGACCAATCTTACTGTCTCGTCAGTTTTCTTCTCCCCTTCATTTTGCAATATTTCCTTCACCTTATCCAACCAGCTGAACTCACTGTTATTTGCGTAAACGATTTCCGTTCTTTGAGGAGGCTTCTCCTCTTTTTTCAGAAGCAACAGCGTCTGGTTTTGGAAAGTTTTCTCTAGCACAATCTTCAGACCACACGCTTCGAGATGGGATATTGTGTCATCGTTGACGTTGGATTCTCGTAGAAGAATGAATCCATGTTTGTTTGTAGCAAGCAGGAGCTGGTCCAAAATATCTCGTTTCTTTCGTGACAAAATTTCATAACCGGTTGCCATGAAGACACTACCATTGTTTGGTATTTTGCTCGGTTCTATTACAGTAACGGTCTCAGGAAGCGACAAGTTCTTGTATTTTTTCGGATCTACGGCGAGAGTAATGTTTGCTCGAATCACCGGTAAATCGCCTAGTACTTTGAGCAATATCGGGGCGAGGATTTCTTCGGTGGTTAGATTGTCATCGTCATTGACTAGCTCGAAAACCTCTGGGGTGGTCGTCATGTTACTCTCTAACGCAAGCTGTGCAGATAATACGATCATTTCTTCTATTGATGTTTGCACCCTGTCACGGTGTGGAACGAATTTGTACTCTTCTAGAATGGGATCGGCATTTAGCTTCCGACGCGGTATAGCATTGGCCTTCACTCCACGAATTTCAATTCCTCCAGCTACTATCGTGTCGTATTCTCGCCAGACGCAAACGGGAATGTCTGTAAAATAAATTATTTTGTTACGAGAGGGAAGTATTTGGAGGAAGAATGTTCTCAATTTATTTCCAAAGCGCATAGAAATTTCTGGATGACATTCCACGTACCAATATCGTTTCCAGCAAGACTTTGAATAATCTTAGCATGTGCTTTCACATTGACCACAAGTTTCCGTATAGCAGTTGGAACACACAGGGCCCTGGTAGTGATGCCTAATATCTTCATTTGCAGCATATTATCCATAAATGCGGCCCAATTTTTCCTCCAGGCAATATGACCTCTCGTTCCTCCGATCGAAGAACTCTTCAACGCCCGGAACACTCCGGTGTATTCGTAACCACGCAGCTTCAATTCCTTGTAGATATCTTTGGTCGACAAGACTTCCTCGTCCTTCATGTCGGTTAGGAACTTCGAAGAAATCATTTCTTGCTCTGGAGTTTTCGTAATTCGGATTGTTCCTGTCACCACTGTTGTCGATCCCTCTGTTATCTCGAATTCTCCGGATCCTAAAAACACATGGCATCACGCGATACCATTGCTACCATTCTCATAGTTAATAAAACTTCGATGCAGGTACTGACCTCTACATATAGCGATTGTCAGTGGAACAGAACCCTCCGCGGAAATGGTGGTTGCTCGCTCGAATTTAATATTTTCAAACACTACCGACAGTTCATCGTGCAGTACTCCTTGCACCATACCCACGGTCTCCCAAACCAATAGAAGATAACCCGTTGCTGGTACCAAGTTTCTTCCATCTATTACGTGGTGAGCCATGTACTCGTAATTCTCATCCTTAAGTTCTATCTCCACTGTTCGTTCTGGCGTGGTGATTTTGTATTGCCGTGAGTAGTATGACACAAACCAATCTTTGGAGTGTTCCCATCTAAAATTTAATATCTCCGCTCAATATTCTCAATTATTGGCGTATTCATTCTCATACTCACCTTATATAAGGCGAGATCATGGGAGTACCACGGCTAACAGGGAATTCTACATCGGGATAGAGATTCGCCAGCTGAGGTTGCAATCCAGCATTGTACAATTTTCCGAGTCCCTGCAAGAGATACTCGGCATTGTCTATATGACCTCGATGGGTCAATGCTATATTCGTCACATCCCGGTCCAAAGATCTACTCAGGATTGATTGGAGGAGACCATGCGGAGCAATTTCTATGGTGATAGCATTATTTGGAATCAGAGTCGACGTTTCAGCGAACAGCACAGTGTTCAATAAATTGTTGGTATGATATTCGGCGGAAGAGTATTTGGCTGCTGGTGTGGACCATTGATCGCGGGGTACCGAAGTGCTCAACCACTTTGACCCACGTGGTTTCGGCACCGGAATTACTTTCTTCAAGTGCGCTAATAGTGTTGGACCGGCATCGGCGACGTAGCGGCTGTGGTAAGCTATGTTGCTGCAGGGCACTTCTTTTGCGAAGATTTTGTTCCCCTAAAATGATTAACAGACAGAAGAAGTTTTAAACGGAAATAAATATCCCAAGAAATGGGCAGCGATTGAAACGATTGATTGCACGGTAAAAACGAACCTGCAACTTAGCAACGAACTGCTTCATAGACTGCGCAGGACCACTAATGGTGGAGCTATGTGGGCCATTGTGACAAGCTACTTCGATATCCGGTGGGCACAGATTTTTGATCTCTTCGTACCCAAGCCCAACTGCGGCCATGGATCCTGGGATCAGTTTGGTAGTTACAGACGCCAAGGCTCTATAATACGCTGCGAGAATCACCTGTTCAGCTGTAGAGCATCCATCGGCATAAGCGCAGCCGAGCTCTCCAACGGAATGACCAATCATATAGTCTGGCTGGATACCCACGGATGATAACAGATCCACGAGACCGATCTATACAAATATCTCTATTTACTATCACAGAAATGTTAATAATCGCACTAGGTAAATTAATATTTTGTCTACCTGAATGGCTGTGATTCCGACGATAGAATGGATAATATCGTCGAAGGTTTGCTTGGCCCTATTTGTGATGATATCAACAACATCGACACCGTGCGGTTTCACAGCTGTATCGCATTTCTCGATAGCTTTCGCGAAAATGGGGAACTTCATGAGCGCCTCACCTGATGGATTGAGTTTCAGTTTGAGATTGTGTCGAGGACAGAAGTTCACATTAAAAGTTAGGCATACCCATGCCAGGCCACTGCGATCCCATTCCAGAGAAAACGAACCAAATAGGTCGTTTAATTCCTGAATATGCTTGAATTTCCCTCGCGGCAGTTTCAGCTATTTTAGATCCGACCAAGCTGTATCCTCTGAATGAATGTCCACCTATGTTTTCTGCGTAAATATTATGCAACAGTCGAACGTACTCGACGTCCACTGGAATGCTTTCCACCTATGAAATTAATCGTTATCCTCCTGTGCTAGTATATACAATTACAGTTCACTCACGTAGCCCAGAAGTGTATCCAAAGCCTCCTGCGTACGTCCTGATACGGCTACTAATCTAGGAAGATCGTCGGATGGAGCTCCATTGTTAACTTTTTCCTTCGTGTGCGATTTTAACAACACGTGAACATTCACGCCACCAAACCCGAAAGAGTTTATTCCTACGTAACCACCCTCCCATGGAGTTGGTTCTGTCACTATTTCGGCCTTTCCCTCGGCCAGGCATCGAATTCCTTTCATAGGTATCCTAAAGTGTAAATTTGGTGGAATAAATCCTGACTCCATACCGATGATCACCTTCAAACATATTTTTCACCAATCAGTCATCCTTAATTTCCCATCGGATAATATAATATCGTTACCTATTAATTACACACCTTGGCTATTGAACATAGGCCACTAGAAGGTTCGGTGTGCCCCAAGTTCGACTTAATCGAACCAATTTTCAGAGGGGTCTTCCTATCCTGACAGAAGACTTGATCAATTGTGGTCAATTCTTCCCGATCGCCGACTGCGGTACCGGTACCATGAGCTTCCAAGAAGGAAAGGCAATTTGGCGAGATTTGACACTCCTTGTAGAAATCTTTTAGAAGCATCTTCTGTATATTACTGGCAGGAAACGTGATACCCTGTTCCTTGTAACCATCACAATTGGTCTTCGTATAGACGATTTGCGAATAAATTCTCTTAGCGTCTTTCGCTTTCTGCAGAAGGATCACGCAGATAGCCTCGCTACGTACATAGCCATTTGCTGCTTCATCAAAGACTTTGCAACGGCAGTCCGTGGATAACAGGCCTATTATAATATTGGAAGGATATTCAAGCTTCGTTTACCGCTAATAGTTCACTGTTGTCTTCCGCAATTGTGTTTATTATTTGATTTACCAAGCCTGCTGAATTGAAGAGACGCAAGAGGCTGGAGACAAAGATTCGATCCACCGACGATAACCGCGTCGCATGTTCCAGCTCGGATCATTCGATAAGCATGGTCCAAGGCACACAAACTGGAACTACAAGCTGTGTCTACTGTATACGATGGTCCATTTAAGTCGAAAGAGTAGGAGATCCAGTTAGGCAGGAAGGCTTTAGTGCATCCGGTGATACCGAAGCCATCCGCCTTAAAAATATTTGTAGTGAAGATACATGTACGGTTCTCAGCTCGCGAATTGACTGTTGATCAAAAGCACGATGACCGTTGCGCTCTACCGCAAATTAATGCCGTGAGGGCTAGTTATATTTAGATGGTGTAAGTTGATGAAATTTGGTGTCACTTGATAAATAGTCGTATATTTACATGTTACTGTACAAAATGATAATTAACTACGACTACTCAAGGTTGTTGATAAGAATGCCTCGCAAGGTGGTGTAAAGACCTTGGTGGTGTTGCACAGATTTTGAAGGTGTCGATGATAAGTATTGATGGAACTATTGATGATGTGATCTGACTTGACGATCTAGTCGTACTACCGAGTCTTACTTAGTTTCGCTTTAACGAAGACTCGCAAACCCTAGGGATGGGCGTGTTGTTGTTGGTAATATGCTGATTGGTTAGTCCAGAGGGTTTGTTCATGTAAAAAGGTGACGGAAGGGATATTCCAAAATCTGGTAGAAGTGGAAATTAACGCCCCTAATTACCGGTCACTCTCAGGTAGTGACTGAGGGTGCCGTACGCGGAGTCCACATGTGCAGCTAAAGGTTCGCAGATTGTAAAACCATAAAGTGTTGTGACTTTCAATAAAACCTACTAATCCAAAAAAAGGCGATGCACGAATTTATAGATATATAGCTTGCAGCGGTGGAATATAGTAAGTATACCCGAAACGTAAATAATTATATGTTATGGAACTCGATGGCTTTATGAGACTACTGTTTGGGCCCGAACAATACAGTTGGGCCTAGATTGTACAAAGGATTCAGAATGATAGTTACATCTATCGTTTCGTGGAGCCAACGTTTCTCGGATTCACTGACGCTACATCCTAGAATGACACCAGCATTGGTTCCCCTAAGTTGTCCAGGATTAATTCCCGCGTCGATAATTGCTTCGTACGTAAGTTCCAACAGTATTCGGCACATTGGATCCATAGTGTGGGCTTGTTTGAAGTGGATACCGAAGAACAGCGCGTCGAATTTGTCCAGGTCGTCCACTAGTCCACCCGCTTTTGGAATATCCGGGTGATCTATTCGCATGTACATAGTTTCATCTCCATTCTGCATGAATCTGTGTTAAATATCAATTACCTAGTGCCCATCGTGAATAATTATCTCTGATGAGGTCCGCCTTCTTCCATAAATTTTCCTTTAGCTCTGTCATGTTACTGCTCGCCGGAAACTTTCCAGCGATACCGGAAATCACCACTTCCTCCCCCGGTTCTACCTTGGCGAAATTCATTTTCGTGGGATCAACTTGCTCGGTGCCAGACATTCTTGCTTGCTTTACGAATTTCTTTGATTATTTTCTTGTTTGCCTCGGTGTAGCTGTTTGAAAATGATGAAGAGAGATCTGATCTCAAGGGGATGACACAACGATACTGGAACTCAGTATTTTCGCGTAATCAACAGAATTACCACGGTCGTCACTGGGTTCCTGAATACCACTGCGGTCTGGGGATACAATCTTGGGGTTTTTATAACTACGATTTTCGCCCCTATGTGACCTATGAATTTCTTTTCTGAATATTCCTGAAGCCGATCTGCATAATGGTGTTTGTATCAGTTTATAATGATATTGATCATTGGGATAGGTCATATTATAAGTGATGGCCTGTACCTCGTTCCTTTCGCAGACAATGACGTTTTGGGGGTGCCCGGAACGAGTAGAGAGACGGAATTACCATTGCAGCGACAGTATGCGTGTTAGACATGATAATCGAGTGGCTTATGTTGGGCTCTTTGTAACGGAGTATTTTGTAAGAGTTAATAATTAACATTTGATATGAGAGGTGAACCATTGACGTTGTATTTATTTTAATGCACTAACTTATATTGCTCAGGTCATAATTAGGGCATCGTAATGAATATTCTTTAGTTCGACGTTGCGAATGTCAAGGGTCGCCGGATGTCTTATTATTCTATATAAACACTGTAATGCGTGGGTCTTCAACCTCAAGAACAATAGTTTCATGTTTGTATTGTGTTAATTCAAGATACAATTACGTCGTGTAATATGTTAACTGAGAGTTAATAAATGACTTAGGATAAAGTTTCAGCCATTTGCATAACTTCCTTATCTTTGCATTTGTAATCATGAAATACAACTTTTCGCAGTAATCGAAATGCAGAAGATGGTACTAATTAACGTTTTTAAAATATTTCACATAGACGTTGTTAAATCTTTTGTAAATTACATCTGAAAATTTTTCGCCCCATAAATTGTCATCATTCATTTGGTGACATTACAAACATATGCCTCATATAAATATTTGTTTCGTTAATAATAAATATTTTATTTTGAACTACAAAATTATGAAAATTTTTTGCAATATAGAAGTTTGAAAATATATTATTGTCGTAGTAGTTGTATTTCTGTTATAATAATATTATTATTATTATTCATATACATAACATTTAAATCTACATACAGGTTGTCCTGTAACTAGTGAAGTATATTAACTAACAAGTTTTTAAGCTACACGAAAAAAAATACACCGTTGCTGTAACTTCATCCTGTTGGCCGTAATACTTATTTTAATTGTGGAATTGTTTATTACAAATGAACCTCTCTTGGAATAATGTTCCCAACTATTGGAGAGTGTAGATCATACTTCCAGCTTTACTTTATGATTTCTGATCATTAATGTAGCTCGCCGGCAAGTCGAAGTATTCGCATTTCTTTACAACTTCTTTAAACAAATTCAATTACCTCGCGTTGTACTGGGTCGATTTAAATCAACGGTGTATTAAATGAAAGCTCTCGATTGGAGGAACGAACTCTTTTAGAACCACCCTCGTGTATTGTTACTATGAGATTTTCAAACGAATTCTTGATTGGTGTATATAAATTAAACAGCGCATGCAGCATTTGTCAATTTTTTATTGTCGTGTTGCGGCATCCTTTTCGTTCATTTCGAGTACTTGGTCATTAATGTGGATCATCCAGAAACCGAGATTATATTAATAACCCGGAGTGCATTTTCAGTTATTCTTGAATTGTTTATAACGTTGAAACCGCAAACGTCATATTCTTGAAACTGTTGGAGAGGGTAGCTATGGCTCTTGTCTTTAATTTGAGACCAGTTCGGGTCAAAAATACTTATTAGAAGCCGAGAAATACGCATTTGAAGACGCGTCTAACTGCGAAGAAGGCCGCAAACACGAGATGGCGCCACATGTCTTATTTTTCACTGCTTACGTGGCGTTCGCGCCTCTACCAGTTCAGTATCACTCACAATGTTACAGACGAATCGGATGACGTTAATGCCAGCGGCACGACCGCTTTATTGTTTAATATCTCGGGAATGGTTTATGTAAAATACACGTATATGTTATGTTTTGAAAACGGTTCGCTGAAATCTATAAGAGTATGTAATAAAAAATATAGCACATGAGTCTTCGAAACGTAGAACTTGATGTTCATAGGGCAATTCAGGGTCATTTGAAGGCCATGTGGATGTCGGTATAATATGACCTCCCATATGATATAACAATATAACTTATTATTTTAAATAATTTTCCCATATTTTTAATATTTTTCAAGGAATTTTATTATTCTTACCTAAACCGGACAGTGTATAGCATGTAGGTAGAGAATATGACACCATTAGCCACAACTTTTTTTTGTTATAAATATTGAATATTTGGTAATGAATATATTATAAAAATATATTAAAATCATGAGAGGTGTCAATTAACAGGGAACCAACTTACAAACTTTTGCTCTACATGTATCCAATAAATGATTGATAGTGGAGTCCAGGTAAATTTGTTACTAAACATATTTACACAGATTGTATCACGCTAATTACGTCTGTAACGGGTATCTGAGACTTTTGGTACTGGCATTGGAGTTTCGTGTGTGTTATAAACTATTAATGGGGGCATGCGGGTACTCGAAAATTTCAGATGGGTCAATATGTATTGGGTGCTTAGATCAAGATCTATAGTCACATAGATCAAATGTGTGTGTTATTTGGACAATGTACCAAATTCAATAATTGAAGTATCTATGATGGGATAGTACTTCTTGTACACTATCTATACATATTTTGTACAATTCCTATTCATCGTCAATCTAAAATTTGCTTTCATAGCTTTAGTAGATCATTCGCCACCGTGATAATCTTCCGTCCACTATAATCTGCTATATAAAAATGCTATACAACCATTTATCTTCTATTCCACAATTTTACCTCCTTCCTCAATACAGTAATGTCTCGATTGGTGTACCTCGCTCTTGACCGAATGTGAACACTAATCGTGTGCAGACACGATTCTCGAGCGAGTTCGGGTCCCCTGTGATCTTGTGGCAGCCGAGATACGGGGCAGTGTTCCAGGAAAAAAGCAAGTTTAAATACCCGTGTACCGTGAGACAACACTACCGCGATAAAATCTAATATTAAAACTTGTTCATTTTTGGTCCGTTTTAAATTAAATTTTACCAGTGTTCGTTGCAATATCCTGATTGAAATCATACCAAACACGATATGGTTTGGAAAATGTTTACTACTTATGTTTACTTTTATCTACTTTTTTGATAAAGGAACTACGCAGAGAAGAGATCTCGGTCATTCATCGCATCAATAATAATAAGTAAATATATGTATAGTTCCAAGATATATGATTCTAGTTGTCATCGAAAACGATAATAAAGGGGATTAAAATTATTAATACCACGATAAGTAAAAATGATCGAAATCATATTGTGTTTGGTGTCATTTTAATCGGGAGATTTTAACCAACATTTTGGTAAAATTTCATTTAAAACGGACCAAAAATGAACAAGTTTTAATTTTTAATATCGCTTGCATCAGTGTTGGCTCTCACTGACATTCGATCTGGGTTCAGATTACATGCTCGGCGCTTCACGCTTCGCTGGTTCCAGGGGGACCACCCCAAGTAGTGGGGATAGAAATGAACACTGATCGTAGACACAATTTTGAACACTAATCGAGACATTACTGTACATATTTAGTCTCGAACAATCTAAACATCACTCTGCTGTCAGAAATTGTTTTCTAATTAAAAAGCGCCCCCATTTAGTGCTCCTCTTGTTTACTGTTAACCGCCTGCCACACCTGCACGATGTCGGAGAAAATGTGTCCGCTGTTCTCTTCGTCTTCCAGCTTCGTGTACCCGTGTCTGGCATTGTTCGCCAGCGAGTAAGCAAATAACACGGCCGCATAATAGCTGGCAAACTTGGTCGGCCGGCCACAAAAGGTCGATTCTTCGTGGTCTGTCCACGGGGATTACATTGAGCGTGATTTCACGCTATCAGACGTGTAAAAAGGAACTGGAGCGGATGTCCGGCCGTCTCGAAAGTCCGCGAAATTCAATCGGCACACGAAGTCCGCGTTGGGGTGTCAATTCAAAGCAATGTAATCTCCGTTCAGCTCTACCAATAATCGGCTTATTGATTTCGATTCGAGGCTAAAGCAGCGTTCACACTACCGCCACAGAGAAACGAGCTGCTCCACCCCCCCCCCTCCCTCCCAAACACCGTTGTTTCCTTAATTTTTGTGCGCGCGCATGTGTGTGTTTTTATTTAACTGGCAGTCGAGTGCTTCGAGCATGGGAATCGAGAGTCGATTTTAATTGATTTCTAGCCGCGAATGTACGGGACGCGGTTTTTTAAAAGTCGTGAATGGGAATGCGAAAGTGGTTTAATTTAGTAAATCAGAAAAGTGCGTTTCTGTTTTATTCACATGTTTGATTGAAAATGGTTTTTGTCGAATTGTAGGTCGAGGTTGCGAGGTATGTACATATTCGAAAATGCTTTACCTCGCGGGGCACTGGAATCGATTCTGGAATGGATTTATCTTTGATTGCGTTGAGGGGGATCGTTGTTTATAGTTGGACAGTTCGTGCGACCAATTTCTATGTGCACAGAAGTAGCTCGGCGGCATGAACGTTGTTCTAGAAAAAATTAATCGCACTGCACATTACTCCGGACAGATATTTGTATGCTGACGTGCAGCCAATAATTCGTTTGATCGCGCAACCAACTCGCGTGAACTTGAAATTAATATTGGAAACTCGTATCTTGGCCATAAGATACGTTTTACATCTTAATTTCTTTAAATGCTAATCAATTCGTTTTTATTTCGAGCTGTATTCCACATAATTTTATCATCCTTGCTCGTATTCAATTTATCAATACAGATTCCCCCTTATTTATTATGGGAAAAGTAGCACTTGACGAGTGCTTCATGGTGACATTTTGAACGTCGAAAATATATTTTTCGTCACGATAACCCTTTGAGCAGTCCGGTAGAGAGGTTTCCGTCGTATGAAAAATGTCAAAACCGCGATTACTTTGATCGCGTTTAATTAACACGATGGCCGGGGTTAATTCCCGTGATTGCAGATTTTTATATTTTTGCAATCTTTTTTCACGCACTCGTTCAACATTGCTGGAAAAATTGCAGCGTTTCCACTTAGCACTACCCGCGTTTCCACGTGTTTCCATGTGTGTGCAATATTATTAAATTGCCGGAGGGTGAATGGAGGGAATTTTTTCGAGCAGATAAAGAGTAGGTATTTTTAAAACCTCTGGTTGTTTTTGCTGATGTAGATATTCACTTTAACGTCTGTTTTAAATTATGCAAATATGTCTGACAATTTTTTCTAATTACCCGAATTACGGATGCGGTAGGATATATTGTAGCAAACGATGCTGTGCAATATAAATTAAAGGGGAAAGGACTAGTCGCAAAGTGATCAGTAGAAAAATTATTTGCAAGTTTATTTAGGAAAAATAGAATCGTTAAATGCCCAAGTAACAATTTCACGAGTGCACTCAATGATTTTTCTATCAACAATTGGTCCTTTGGCCCTTTATATTTTTTTGAGAATTTTATGGTGCAGGAACGTCATTTCAGCGAGTTCACGTTCCAATTTCCATTGTTCCCGACTTTTGAGTTCGGCGTACCTAAACTTAGCTCCTTTCGATCTTTCAAAACGCGGATTAACTGCAGGCCAGAGTAGTAGAACCAGCGGAACCGACGGCAGAATCCATTTTCGAAAATTAAACCTCAGCGGAAAGAATCGGCGAACGCAATTGATTGGCGTAGCTGTTTGCGAATAACGTTCGGAGATTAAAGTACTCGGACACGCACTCTGGCTTCTTCGTTCATGTTTGGCCGCGTTCCGAATGAAAACTATTTTTGTAATTAAAGCGCAGATAAAGCGCCTTCATCCAAACTGAAATAATCTATAGAGCAAGAGATTGATAAACAGAAAATCTAGCCAACGATTGAACAATTCGAACGCTACAATAAAATTTATAGTAAAAAAATATCACCGCGGTGTTAACGATAAAAACAAAGATGTTTTACCACAAACGAAGAAAAGAGAAACGCTCACATTGCATAGGAAATTACAATATACGTACGATCCTGTACTTCCAATCCTTGCTCACCTATTTGTCCATTTAATGTAGCACAGCAAAAATTCCAAAGAATAAATAAAAAGTAAAAGTCTGCAACAATTAACACGCTGAAATCCAAACCTCTCTGTAAAATCGTGTCAAGAAATCCCCCCCCCCCCCCTTCCCCCTTTATCACACTGGGGACATTACCTAACGTTCCTGACCGCCATTGTTATCGTATCCGATGCTTCATTGACCGCATCCTAACCTACCTCATGTGTGCGTCACTCGAGGTGGCGTGTACACCTGCGTACGCACGGATCCGTACTACGCACACCTACTCCCACACACTGGCACAGGTGTGTGAACGTGCATGTATAATACACGTAGCCCGTTGAACACCACGTGTTGTCCCGTGGCAACACGTAGCCTCACGAGATTGCTACTCTTAGTTAGTCACTCGCTCTCCACCTCTGTGAATAGGAGGAGGGGAAACGTTTTATCACAGCGAAATGTAGATCCAGGTAATGGCGATACAAGTGAACGTAATCCGAGCAGAAGTAAATAAGATACGCAGGAACCGTGATACATGTATATACAATTTAACATTACATTTACTTGTACAAAAGGATTTACCCCGTCAATAAAGAATAATAATAATGGTAATGTAAGAAAACCCGAGGCTTTGGAGGTCCTCGCATACACATCTGGCAAATGTATGTAAGACGACGTAAAAACTACTACTATTATTCCTTCTTCTTTATGTAAGAAAACCCGAGGCTTTGGAGCGCCTCGCATATTCATCTGGAAAATGTCGCCACGAGGCCGATAGGCGAGCGGGGCCCGTAAACATTGGGGGGTCGTAAACCAGACCCTTGAAGGTACTGCGTCGTGGGACCGGGGGCGCGCCTTCTTGACGGGCACGAATGCAACGACGAGGCACTCTTTGGGAAACGATCGTCTAGAGCGGACTGATTATAACCATTCCATTGTATTGGCTTAGAAATAGATATTCCTATAACCGTTGACGTATTTTATATATTCTTTAAATATCTGTGTCTTACATTTATTATTCCCAAAAACTATACAAAGCAATACTAAAACGTAGGAGGATGTACTTGCGCGTAAATAGCGCGTAAATGCGCCTAAACAAGTGTTTTCTCCGTTTACTCTCTGTTATATTGAAAATACGACTCCTTCGTTCAACGATCGATGCCAGAATGCCATGCTGCGTCGTGATCGCCAAAAAGGACCCGTTGTTGGGGTTTTTCCCATGAACCATGGCTTCAAGGGCCTCGGTCACGGATTTCCCTTCAGCCTACGGTGTTCTATGGGTATGTGCGCTATCGGGCCCCGCGCTGACGTAACCCAGATGCCCAGCTACGCCGCTCGCAGCCGAAATCTCTTACACAAATGTCGCCACGATAGGCCGATAGGCGAGCGGGACCGGTAAACATTTGGGGGGTCGTGAGCACGGACCCTTGAAGGCACTGTGTCGTGTAACCTGGGGCGCCCCTTCTTGGCGGGCAATAATGCAACGTCGAGACACTCTATGGGAAACCGTCGGCTAAAGCAGACAGATTGTAACCGATACTATTGCAGTATTATAGCAATAATAGACACGCATCTTACCGTGCGACTTCCATTAATATCCGTCTTACAGTAACAGCATTGCGCACGCGGTTACCCGTGTCCCCTGGGATTCACACGTAACAGAATCGTATTACACGTACAGCGTCAGCTGAAACGTATAGCATATATCAGTGCCCCAAATATTATTTGAATTTTCTGAAAACATCAGTCAAATCGATTCATCCCTGTCCCATTCGAGCATCCCCTTTCATTTCGGCTGTACCACAGAGCTGCCAGCTCCGTTGGTACGTCTTCATATCTCCGCTGAGAAGATCCACACCTTTCTTGCTCCCCTGTGGGGCTGTTAATCTTCCGCCGCTGGGAGGCTGAATGCGCATCGAATGCGTTATCCAACTCGTCTGATGGCCTGTATCCATGCGGGAGGAGGTAATTAAGGGAACGTCCAATTATATCTGTTGCAAAGACGCCACCGGGTGTCTACGTCTTCCCGCTGTGAAATCCGGTTCCGTCATAGATGCGTTATCAATGCGCAGTTAAGGGGCTTTAAGCGTGGCTGCAGATTGGACCTTTAAATCTATTAGGGCCGGTAATTCGGTCAGAGATATGGCCGCGCGAACGGTGACAGAGAAATTATGGTTCCTGACACTTTTTAATGGATCGCGCCTCCCTGCAATCGCCCATCTCGAGTTTCCGAGACCTGAACAAATCTTGCACCGCACTTCTCCACGAGAAATTTATTCGGCCGGGTGTAATCCCGGCGTGTTTAAGAGTGAATACAACGTACAGAGAAGAAATCGCGAAGTTTGAACGAACGTTACATTGGTGTCACATTCAATGGGTATTATTGCGCTTTACGAGCTTCTGGGATTTCGTGAAACGACCACGCGAATCGAAGGAGGTTCTGTGGGCTTAACAAGCTTTAAATCACGGGTTACCTTTAAATCACCGACAATGATCTCATCGAAATAGTGTTACGGTTTTCATCGATCACGTTCGGACAAGTAGCTATGGTGACAAATGTATTCTTTTGCACGCGAAAGCGATTCGGCGGATGACGAAAGATACGTTATGCATATTTGTATAAGAAGTAGGAAGTATCAGAAACTGCATGCTGAACATTGACGCTATTATTTTGCTAATTAACAGAAATTATGTACGCAGATTTAGTATATAAATACATATTATTAATTATTATCTTATTAATTAAGCAAAATTATATGCATGAAATAAATGTAATTAATTATAGGCGTGCATATGCAAACTATATACGTAAAATAAACTAAAACGTTATTTAATATATGGCGGATAACGTTAATGTTCAGCACGCGTTTGTGATGGCCCTTACATATTATATGTATAAATATGCATATCGTGTCTTCAACGCGTCGGTAAATAAGATTGTCGGCGAGCTCGGAGTCGGTGAAATCGTGTCGTCGAAATCGTTCTCGGTGAAATGGTTGTTCGGTGATTCGAAGGTAACCCATAAATCACCGCAGAAATCATTGTGGGTTTAGTGGTTCATTTCGTGGCGAAGTCACGGTCGGTGCAATTTTGCAATTGCATTCTAGCGATGACGTATCGCCAATGCTTCTACAGTTTCATTACGTCTTCGCAAATGATCTGTAAACAATACTAGTTCGAATACTCGATTCCATACCTTCGCAATAAAATACCGATCCTGGCAATCGTGGATCAACAAGAAATTAACGTTACCGTCATCGAATCGCGGTTCTACAAAAAAAGTTCCCGTTTCAACCAAGGACTTTTGATCCATCCGCTCGGGCTCGTTTGACGATACTGCCAAAAAAACAAAAAAAACAAACAAAATAGTCGAACCTAACAGAACTACCATTTCTTTTCCCGGAGAAATATTCCAATGTCCACTCTAAGCCCGGCCGCACAGCACTCCGCGTCCAGCGCCAAATACAATAAGATCCAATAGCGACTTCGACGTTCCTACGAGTGTCGAATGGGTGGCACAATCGATGCGAAATCCTTTCAACGATACGAAAGGGCAAACGGGGTGGATTATAAAGCGGACGGCTTTTCTTTTTCCCTCTTTCCACAGAGCGCTCGCCGTCGACACATTTAACGACGCGACTGACGCTTAGCCGTGGGTACAAACACGTGAAAATTTCTATAGGCCGGTACACACACGGTCCTGGGGCTCTGCTTTATGGCATCGTTCGAGCGACAAATTGTACTAAAAATAACCATTTGCGCTCGGTTGCCACCTGACTATTCGTGCGTGCGAAGGTGGCCTCGAACACGGCCGGCAGCCGTGTACACCGGGGCTCCCTTTGAGGTGTAAACGATTGGAAGTCTCGGGGCTTGCGAATTATGTAGCCGCCGCGTTTTTTTTTTTTACAGCCTGACCTACCTTCACGTCGCGTGAAATCTCTGCGCCCCGATGGATTTATTTGGAGCACCGCCGACGAGCCGCGTCACCTGGACGGCGTGCATACATAATGCACCTATTGGTACGCGGGGAAACGAACCGAGGGAGCTTTTCCTCTTGCGACAGAGCCGTTCGAACACCGACGGGGGAGATTTTTCGAAAGACTCGTCGAATTAGACGCTGCCGAGTGGGCGGCTTGTTGTAATCGCACGGAATGGAATTGTTACTTGACCGGTCGATTCGATCGTTAATTGGTCGTTCTGATGTCTCGTGGTGGCGACGGAGATTTAAAATATACCGTGATTTAAAACCGTGCTGTTTTGCCGGCAGAATATTTAGAAGTTATTGGATTTATTTGACTATAGTGGTTTGATACGCGATTATTGATCAATCCAATTATTATAATTTGTAATGCGAGATATGTAATGAGATATATTTATAAGTGTAACATGTATATTTGATAAGATTCTTATTAATGCGAAGCTTCGACGGTATTTGTTTACGGAGTTTTGGACCACAATTTGCGAAATTGTGAAAAGAAAGTGGTAATTGTTGGGAATATATTAGGAAATTATCAAAATAATTGAATACTTCCTCAATGTTCGTTGGTATCCGGTGTTCAATGTTTTACAAATACTTTCCATCTTGTGAAGAACTCTTTATGCCGTGTATCAGCTGGTATAACACTTCATTGTTTAATAATTGAAATGGCCGATAATGAAAATCGATGTGTATATTAATTTTACATAAACGGCAGGAGTAAAATCAAACATTAACGCAAATAGCATTTCGAATGTACCGGAAATTGTTTCCCGTGTAAAATACAACGAAGCAATTCTATTAACAATTTACCGCGTGCGCAAGTTTGCACGCGCGACAAATCAATTTCTTGCGTTCCGTTCGAATGTTTGAACTCGGTATGTTTAATCGATATATCATGGTATTCCCATAACTTCATGGAGTTCGTTCTGTTATTTTTTCGATATCGTCGGACACGGAACTCTATCGATTACCCGTTTAAGCTTGCTCAATATTCGGAATTACGTACAACGAAGCTACCGCAACCGCGTACAATGCTCCATTGCGCGTGATGATGCGATGAAATTCATTAATAAAATTTCACTTGTCGTATTGCATCCGTGTACGTGTTATCGCGTCGCTCGTTAGGCTTTAATCGAAATCAATCCAATAGACGTGTGAATCGGTTCGTGGAATAGAGTTAACAATCAGAATCAACTTTACAACCGATGTACACGTCGAAAAGAAACCACGTTCTCATCGGTCATATATTTGTTCCTATTGTCTGTATCCCGTGGGCATAGAAATTCATTCCGGCAAATGGATTTGTATAATGTTCACAGATAAAAATTGAAGCAGTGCCAGTTGTTGCTGGAATATTTATTCGTTCTTAGATTTACGCACAAAGTATACGGCACGAAACATCGACGAGCCGGCATTTTAATTTGGTCCAATAAATATGTGTCTTTTGGGGAAAGTAGTATAGGTCACCGTTACGGTCAGACTTTCCTTTCGTTTCCCTCAGTTGTCTCTGCGACGAACATAGTTTATTCACGGTTCTGTTTACATCAAATACCGATGAATTATCTGGTAGATAATTAAGTTAGGTCACTATGTTGTCTCAATACTTTCGAACGCTTATAAACTAACGGGGAACCGAGCGCGTTGATCTGTATTCGCGTTATCGAAAATAATCCTAAGAAATTTGTTCTCCGACCGTCATAATTGCAAGAGAAAATCGACAAACAATTGCACAATATTGTCGGGAATATTATTAATCGGTATCTTCGATTGTTTTCGCGCGGACGAATAAACGTATGTTGCGCAGAGGAACGATACGAGAAGCAGAACGATACGATAAAACACGCGATGTCCGCTCTAAACCAATTTCGAGGCACCCGTGCATTCGATTTTTTGTATATGCAAAGTGCAAGCGCAGACAAATTGTTTTGTTAAAATATAATACTGATGATGTAATAGCTGAATTTATTTTTTATATATCTTACGTTACTCTACAATCGTCGACCTTTAACTCCGAAGGAACCGTTGGAATATTAATACGTATACATTAGAACGTTGAAAACAGAAATAAAAGTGACCCCCGCATGAACGCTATTCTCGTGTCCAAGACAAGCGTCTACTTGCATAAAAATGATACGGGTACATTAGCATCGGATAACAACTTGATTTACATTCGACGGCGGTACGTTAATCGTCTGCGCCGCGAGCCAACGAGCAGCATAAAAATTCAGCAAGACTGACGAGCAGGGGCTAATAATATGGCAGTTCAGTGACGTCGCGAATTCTGAAACACCAAGGATACAAAGTGCGTACATATCGCGTCGATAGTCGAACTAAATCGATCTATCCACCGTTCGTCTGTCTGTAAATCGAGCTCGCACTTGGAAAGCACCGGTTCGACGATCTTCCGCCTCCCGGGTCACGCCGGGACGCTTCATTTACGCCGTCCGCTATTTCTTTTCCCCACCCGCCCGTCGCTGGGGGTGGTGGAAAGGGCGAAGGGTGCACGACGGGCCGAAATGTCGTTCATTATGTTCACGAGCGGCTACCTTTGGCGTCGTCAAACAGGGAGGGCGATCTTCAGCCATCCGATTACAGGTTCGGTTCGCGTGACAGTACGGCCAAGCTCGTTTCATAGCGATCGGGTCCTTCCACATGGCAGATCAAAACAGCTCCGGCCTGCCGAATTGACATGCCCAGCGAGCACGGGCCATCTGACACTAAAAGAGAGACGTCGCTTCCGGTTCTGCCCGCCGACCCAGCCACAAAGAATTAACCGGATAACGCACGTATGTACGTATATGCAGGTACTCGTCCGTGCTTCAAAGCCGCACGATTTTCACCGGCGACCCCCTCCCCGTTCCGCGACGATCGATCGATCTTTTCGCTCGTCTTTAACCCGTCTCGGGAGCGTTCGATGGTGGATCGAGCGGGTCCACGATGATTTCCGGTTTGGCGAAGAGCGTAGAACGCGTCGGGCGATTTTTGATCGAGATCGACAGCACGCGGAAGACTGGGGTCCGTGGTTTCGGGATTGAAAGCGAGTGTCTTCGTTTCGAGGAAGAAGGGCTATCGAGTGCGGTGAATGTACTTGGAATGATTGATACACATCCATTAATATTCTTCGGCTGTAGTCGATCCCCAAGGAACACGTTTAAATAGAAATTGACCGCTTCGTCGATCGACAGCTTCGCCCACGATCGCGTGCCATTCTTGGACGACGATGATTCGTGGCATTAAAGACGCTATGAATCGGTGCATACGATTCGATCACCCTCGAATTCCTCTGTCGACGGAGACTCAAACGACGGGACTAACGCAAGGTACAGGGAATCCTCTGTGGACCAACGACAATCGATAAAAAAAAAGAAAACACCTGGAGACAAAAAAGGGCGGTTCAAACTGTATCAAATGTTTCGTCTTCAGCGATGAAATACCTCGCGTTCAGCGTGAAATGCGACTCAGCCCCTTTCGTGAATAATTCCTCCCGTTTGGCATCCGATTTAAATGAGTGTCGCCAGTCTCGTGCTTGTACGTAGCAGGAATTCTGGAATTTTTCGTGCAACGACGCTTGATTCTCGACGACGGTATTGTTTTATAAAATATTAACCGGGTGTTCGCGACTTCCCTCGGTTCCTCGAACGCTGTCGTCAAACTCTCGCTTGAAACTCGTGAACCACACAAATGCAATATTCTTGAAACCTGTTTGGAATGCGAAGCACTTGGGATCGCAGCTTCAATTTGAGACCAATTCGGTTAAGAAATACCCACCGGAAGCCGAGAAAAACGCGACCGTTCGAGTGAACGATGCAATCCGGAAAGGTGGTTTTGAAGCTGCTCGAGGCAGCGGCAAACGCCAGATGGCGCCACGTGCCGTTTCTTCGACGAAAAATCATTCGCTTCCCTTAATTCCGCACCGAAAACTCTCCTCCGCGGGGCGAATATTTTTCTTTCGCCGCGGAAACGATTTATTCGTAGATACAGTTATGCACGCGTCAATTGGCAATTTCCCGTGTCGCCCTATGAAAAGTGGTTAGTGTCCGAATCACCTGGCATTTTCGTAGCTTCCATTCACTCTCCGTCCGCGCCATTTCCCACTCTGTAGACAGATTTCCCGCACCTCCGCGAACATTGTCGCAGGTCACGCCAATCGTGTACAATACCTTCGATTTCGTCAATTCCGTCCGAGCGATTCTCCAATGCGTAGTGATACAGTTTCCTCGCGTCCCTACGAGAATCGCGATTTCCCCTGGATCGAAAGGGTTGAAAAGCTCTCTTAACCATTCGAAGCTGGTGGATCATATGCGTAGGTGGGGCAGAATTAATCCAAACAATTAAGCGTGCTCTTTATTAATTAATCTTTATTAAATTCCTTGTGCAATGTTCTGTCTGCTGTAAAGCGTTGCTCCATTCCAGTAAGGTCAATATTTCGTAGTAAAATGTACGCGACGTGCATTGAGCTTGAAACAGTGAGACTTGTTACGTCTAAATCGGTATTTATGTGTTTGGCGTGTGTGTTACTGTAAACAGAAATCTTCGGACACTGTGGTGCCAAAGACTGGTAAGTTCGAGTCGGATGTTACAGTTACTATAAACGCTCAAAATGAACAATAGAAATTAAAAACTCTCCTAGCTATAAAACCGTACGATCTGCAAGCATCCGCTTGCGCGAATTAACGATTACACGTTACTCCATTCTCAACAATAAGTGCCAACGAAATTTCTAGTAGAACCCTTGAAAACGAAGATCCCAATTGCCCAATCTACAGGCGCCCAACCCAAACCTAATCCAATCACGGGCAAAACTCTAATTCCGTCCACAAACGATTCGCATCCGAATCGGACCCACCTCGTCGGCGTCTGTTTTCTACCGACGTTTCACTCTCGGTAGAAAATCGAAGGTTGGCCGATGCCAGTGTACAGTGGCCACGAAATTCCAGACGGCTCCAGGGGTGGCCCCTCTATCATCGATCCATCGCGTTTCTCGGGACCGTCTGGGAATCCAAGCCCGGCGGAGGGGTCGAGGATTCGGTGCACGCGTTCGCCAAGCCAAACTTTTTCGAAAAAACCGTTCGGAAATCGTCCGCCACTCGATCCGTTCTGTTCGCCGCGAGTGCATCGACTTCGCATCCGTGCATCTTCATCCGACGCGTCCTTCTTCTCCCACCTTTTTGCATTTTCCCCTCTCGTACCGATCGTCCGTAACGGTCCTCGCCCGATCGATCATTCTTCCTTTTTTGGTCGATGGACTTGAGCGAGGAGAGAGCGCGACAGGAAACGTACCAGTGGTCGTGGTTATTTTCGAACGGTCGGTAGTCGGCCCGATACGCGGAGGCCATTGTTCTCGCGGTCCTAGTTTGGCAGTGATCCTCGGTGTTAGCCGGTCTAATAAAAGCCGGGTCGAGCCAGCGAACGACCGCCGATCGTGCTCGGCTGCGATTCAGCCTTACGGGCTACGGCACGGCCTGGATAAACGTCCCGATTCGGTTCTACTGTTGTGTGCACGCCTCGCGCCTCGAAAACGGAAGGAGGAAGGAAGGGAAAATGGCTCGGAAGTTTTTCCTCTTTTCAGTTCGTCTGCATAATTTTTTTCGAGCGGGATATTGTTAGATGTACAGGCGATAGACAAACGGGGCGGTAACGAAGTTTTGTGCCGCAGTGATCGGGGCTTGCATTGGTCAGGCAAACGAAGGTGCAATTCGAACTGCGAATTCGAATTATTCAACCATAATTTCCGTCGCCGGTACCGCGAAGTGTAATTGAATTGTTGAAGCTGCGTTTCCTTGTAAAGAACGTAGGTTTAGGGTTTCTCAAACGTTCTCAAACGTTATCAAACGTTATCAAACGTTCTCAAACGTTCTCAAACATTCTCAAACGTTCTCAAACCTTCTCTCTCTGAAGGTTTCGATCGAACGTGTTATCCAATTTTTCGAGCGATTCGGCAGTCTAGGGACAAATATTTTTTATGAGTGGTGTAACAACGCGCAATGAACGGACGTTAAAGTATATATCCGTGGCTGAATCGTTTCCGTCAATTTCATGAATCTCTTAATCGTCCCGCAGCATCCGACGGAGTTCCGGCTGTCCGTTGTTTCCTTCGCTTCCGTTCCTTCGTCGTCGTGTTCCTCGATGGGTGATTAATCGTTCTTGTTCGGGGATTTTGCGCTTAACGTGCCCCGTGGCATCTGCGGTGAACGACAGTCAGCGAGGGTGAAGTTTTTGGCGGAGTTCGTACCGGTACTTTGTGATGCATACTTTAACCCCTTATTGTCCGACGGTACTTTGTAGCATCACCTATATTGAAATGCTGCTATGAATAATTTAAGGAAACCCGATGAAACTTGTACCGATTACTTCTTCGAAGTCTTGGGACGCGGTGCAATTATTTGTGATGAAATGGTTGTAAAAAAATATTTGTCGCTGGAATGCGGGTACTGTTTCGTCCCTTTTCAAGTGTTCAGAATGAAAGGATGCGACGAGAGAAACATTGAAGTACCAGTTTAATTCGCATAATGGCAATGATAAAAGTATCAGAGGTGAACGTAGTGCATCTTACGCGCTATGCACGCCGGGAAAGGAAGAAGATCAGCAAGATTTTTGCGAGTAATATCGTCCGCGTATATCTTGGACTGGAAGATAGTTTAAGAGAGTTATCGGGCCACCGATGAGGCTCTGAAAAGTAATATCTGCTCCATGTATCATATCTTAAATCCGGCTTCATCGGAAACGAGTGACGAATTTTAAAGGATAATACATAGCTGCCAGTGACTGGGTTTAAGGCATCATGTGCACAGAATGTCTGAAATTTGTAAGCCCAAACTGGGCGTAACAAAGGGGAATAGAGGATCTTGATAAATGTGTGCCAATGGAAGTGCATTTTTCATGGAAAATTATCTACTCCTTTAATCAAGAACCTAAGAGATGCAATATTTTATTTATTCCATTGATCGAAACTTTGTACGACTTGTGCTTCAGTTCTATGATCAATATCATTATGGGTAATATCCAGTGCTATCCAGTACTATAATATACCGTAGTTATAGCACACACGAGGGTGTTATCAGCCCTCAAAGTAGACGATGAAAAATACGTTTTCGTCAATATTTTGAAAACTATCAGGCCCTATTGCTATATTCCCAAAACAAATAACTGTTAAACCAAATGAATTCCACAAATATTATCATAAGCAAACCACTTCGTCACTTTTTCCCCAGCCCGTCGCATTCCTGCGGCAAAACAGTCTCGCATCGGCCGCACTATACACGAAACCATATAACCCTCGAACAGCCGTGCCAACAAAAATCAGGCTCATTTGTACCATCCACGAGCGCCAATCCGCCGGCCAGAAATTATCCAACAATATCCACGGTTCCACCCAACAGACGGGTCGTCGACCAGAAAACGAAGCGGCGAGGCTCTTCAATGCCACGCGAAATCGATGTTCACAGATAGCGTTTGCGACGAGACAGTTCAAAAGACGTTCCCCATAAGACGGCCGAGAGATGTTAGACCGATGGCCAGTTGCCAAGCAGACACAATCCGCGCTATAAATACTGGTGGGACACCAGCGAAGTGTCCCACCCTGGTCCTCGTTCCATTCCGTTCTGCACGACTACCCTCGGCCGCAGACTTTTTACGTCCACGCGGTGCATTCCGCGCTTCGTTAACACGGTCTAAGCGTTCAGGCCGCCTAGTCGCGGCGGATCCGCGCGGCAGCTTGCCGGAATGCCTCGTGGAACGAAGCCGAACGATGCCGAACGGGCCTGCTAATTTCGATTTGCGCGACCTGAGGCGAAGTGACGTGAAGCGTCAGCCAGAAATTGCGATTTTACGGGGAACCGCGGTCGGACAGGTGAATTTATTAGGAGGGGTTGGTAGGCGGGGTTGAGAAGCTATTAGAGGCGATGGTTATTGGGTAGGTGGAAGGGCTGGAACGGTATTATTTTATTTTTCCTTCGATTTTTCTTTTGACGGAGGGGGGTGGGTGGGTGGAGGGGAAGGCGATCTTGTTTCCTGGCGATGGAGGATGATGGATGGTATTGGACACGGTAATGATTAATATTGTGGTAAGTGTTATCGTTAAGTGGTTAATCGGGGTGCAGTTTAATTGGGCGCTTCTTTAGAGGAAGAAGGGAAATGGTTAATTAACCTGGATTATTATGTTCTATCGTTCGGTAAGATCCTAAGTAAGAAGGGTTTTATTTTTTTTTTTTTTAGGTTCACTTGGGTTTCGTTACTTGGCTAGGGTGCGCGGATAATGTAATTTAACTTAGTTTCCTTTACTAACGGGTCAAGCACATCTTTAGGGTAAAAGTAAATTTGCATGAAATCAGTGCCACCGTATGATGACTAACAGTATGTGACGGAAATGGATATTTATATCTTGTTAATAAGTTTAGAAATAAACAAGGGGTTCTATATTAAGGGGTGCCATCTATATTAATATGGTGGGAAGAAATGTCAGAACATAACGACGTTGCAACATTCCACTTAACGGTGTGAAAACCATTGATAACCATTCCCTGTCGTGATGTTCATGCACAATAAGTATGCCAAAAAGTGCATGTCATTTGTGTAAGAAAAATATGCAAACCTGCAGGGGAAATATGCGACATTAACGATGCAGCTTTCGATTACTGCGACATATTGCAATTCGAGTTACAGAAAATGGCAAGCATTTTTTCCAAATTCGACGGGGCTAATTGATGACGCTTCTCCGCAAAATTTAATTTATATGCGAAAAACGATCGCCCCACGTCACACGATGTAAGCAATGCGTACTTCTATTCACTTCAGTAGATTTCCGACACGTCTAACGGATCTTGTACAAATTCATCGTTGAAAATATTTGAAGTTCGTATTAATTTCGTTAATCCAGTTAATCGTTTATTTCTATAACAGCAGTTTGCTCATCGCCATAGCACATTCAATTCAGACCAGAGTCTATTGGAAATGGTGTGTTAAATAAAATAACTATTATATTTATCACATTCCGTGTATTTATTAACAGCTCAGAAGGAATGTCTTATCACCATGAAATGTTCCGTTGAACTGAATAAAGCGCTCAGAAGAACTGGGTACTTATACCTACGAACGCGCATCGTCTCATTTTACAACCAGGGCCCTTTTTGACTCCCCAAGTAGAGCCCCATCTGGTTCTCTTACTATCTTTATTAGTAAGCCATTTCTAAGAACGTTGACACAATTTTGCTCTAGCATATTTTACATTCACTGACAATAGCAAATATTCAACAGGGTCAATTTCCCATCATTTTCTCCGTAATCAAATCCGATGTTAACCCAACACGAATAAGAAATTACGAACAGCCTGCACATATTTCATCATTTCCTCTTCCGTGTAAAAGAAACAAAAAAAAAAAAAAACGAAACAGGTAACAACCCAACCCAAACTCCTCCGCTAATCCCATTAAACTTGCTGGTTTCGCCATTGGAACGACAGCTCGTAAACTCGATTGGTCGGGGGAGGGATATTAGTTTCCGGTATCTCTGACACAGGATTCCCGTGAAATAAATAATATCGCGTGTCTCGCCTAATCGATCGTCTTAACGTGACGCGGGTAAGAACGTTTAAGGATCGTGGGACCGGTTACGTCGACGAACACGAGCGACACTTAAATGGAACGGGGCTGGAGGGCCGGGTGAATAAAATAAAAAAAAGAAGCAGAAGAATAAAAAGAAACGGGAGGAGGAAGAAAATGGAAGAAAAATGAGGAGAGAGGAGCATTTATTGGACGTTATTAAATGTAATGCCGCGAGGCGTGCCCCCTTTTGGGAACTTTACCGATAACTTCGTAATTCCCTAAAAGGATCCCCGTCACGGGACTTTCAAGACGTTCCCCAGCCTCGTCGCGATGTTTCCCTTCGTTCTAGCGCCGGTTATTCCGCAGCTTGCCGAAGAATGGACCATTATGTTCTACTTACTTCCTCCTCGTTTTCTTCCCGTTTCTGTTCGTCTTCTTTTTTCCCCCCTTTTCTTTCCCTGCCTATCTGTCCCCGTGAGAATCGATATCGAGCTCCCTTGTTGCCTCCTCGTCTGAAAAGTAGACCCTTCTTTAAACAGCGGACACTCGTCCCGCCGACTTCTGCGTTGTCTTCATTTCCCATTCGGCGGAGGGAGTTCGAGGGGCATTCGGGATCTATAACAGAGGCGACAGCGGATCTTTGTTGGTACGTTGGAGTATTCTGCGTTGGTCGAACGGGACGGGGAACGAAGCTGTTTCTTATTCGTCGGGCGTGCTAACGAAATATTATTGGAGCGGGGTAAATATACGATAAAGCGACGGCTGTTCCGTTTTATTTCTTCGCGTCGCGGCTCTGCCAGCGGAATCGTCGCAAATTATTTTCCCATCGACGGTTCGATGTCGCTGATTCATCTGGTTTATCGTTCATCGGATTATGAACGCTTGTCGGAATCATCGGGATGTAGCAGCCGAGTTACACGACCATCGGGCAAAGAGCGTACACGCCCGGGTCTTAATTAAATTTTCCAGAGAACTCCGACCTGGCGCGCGATAGACACCGATTCAAATTTAAATTCCGCTTAAGTTTTAACCGGTCCCCGGCTTCGTCTGAGAGTTCATTGATTCGGTGCCCCCGTGTACCCGACCGACGTATAAATTCATTTAAACGCGCAAACTGCTGCGCATTCTCATTTGCCTGAACATTGCCCCCGTTGCTGGACAATGGGAACAGTGTAATTAATAAGGGCGGCGTGTACGAGCGTAATAGAAACGCGGTGTTGACTTTACTAGTCGTCCGCTTAATTTTCCACTCTTTGCTAACACGGATCCGCCGCGATTCGGGAATCGTCCAATCGATGTCAGGCTCGTATCGCGATTTTGTTATGAAAGTCTTTCTCTGCCTTTCCGTCAGCTTTCTCCCCTTTTCTTTCATCATTAACTGTGTCGCCGGTTTCGGGTTGCGAGTTCAATTATAATTTAAGCACGCCACCGCCCCGCAACGTTGTCCCTCGTTCAATGTCCAACGTCTCATCGTGGCCAGGGCGATAAAGTCGCGGTGATATTCATGCGACGCGTATGTTAGTTACGGCGTAACATTATACGGGCGAATAGAATTATTGCTGGACCGTCGTTAGGTTGTTTTAAGCACGCTGCGGCCGTTGCAGCTCCCCTTTTCTGCGAATGACGGCCATTAAAAGCTGTGCTTTCCATATGGAAGTTCAGGGTTTCGTTGGAAACCATGCGTCTCGTTTTCGTTTTTGGTCCTTTTGGTTTTTGCGATTGCGAATTCACCGTTTTGATTAATGAAATTGCCTATTTTTCGTGCACCTCTCTGGTTTCAGTCTGGTTAATTTAATTTGCCGACAGAGTTAATTGTCGAGACTCTAATGTTTAATCCGGCTCGTTTCGATTTGATGCTGTTAAGTGGCAGCAGTAATATAATCAGATACGTAACTGGGGCATGGTAGCGAAAAGAATTAATATTACTCAATTTAAGTCAGAACAATATTCTTCGTACGGGCGTAATTAATATTTTGTTAGTTTTGTAAAAAATAGTTTCGAGTCCCATAACAGGATTGTATTTGTATGAGAATTTTAACATTCTTGTATTTCAGTAAAAAAAAATACATTTATTATTTCTATGAGAGGCTTTTCCAGCGAAGGTATTCGCAATTGCACAAAAGTGGTATTCAGTTTTATTTTGGGTCATATTTTCACGGCACATACTCCGCTTGTCTTCTGCGGCCTTCAAAATGGTTTTGCACGATGCTTGGGAAAAGCGAGGCGGCACTTGGAACGCGTTTAGTCACTTCTTCGTAAGATTTATTCGGAACTTCTATTCAGAAAGTAATTATTTTCAATAAAAATATATATCGTCCACTTTCGTTAATCAATGCCATGATAAATAACAATAGAACCACGAACAATAATCTTTTCCCTCTGTTATTCATACGATATCACAGTCCCGGAAGCAAACAAACAATCATAAGCGAAACGGCAAGAGAATGAAAGGGGACTAAATAAAAGCCTGTTTCGCAAAATTTATATATTTCAACATGCGACGTTTTCGATCGCTCTTTAAAAATCTATTCAGCTGAAATACTAGATCAGCTATGTCCAACGCGCGGCCCAATCGAGGATCTTATGCAGTCCTTTTCAAGTTTTCAGCTACATATATATATCGTGCATCTTCTTAACAGTAAAATAAAAAATATATACTGCTTGTTAATAGACTTATCGAGTATAAAGAGTGTTCTCTAGTCCACATTTGCTTGCTGTAGCCCCTCGCTCACGAAAACATGAAAACATCAACTGCCTTTCGCGTCAACTAAATTACCAGTCGATATTGAAAAATTAGCAAACAAGATGAGAAAACAATCATCGCATTAAACTTTGATTCAATTTTGCTTTATAAATGTATCGATTATATTAAATGAATCATACGAAGGAAATAAAGTAATGCAACAATGATCGATCTCCATGTTTGCATTTGCGGCCGACAAGAGGCCAGAAAGATTATTTTTCGGCCTTGCAAGCGATTTCAGTTGGACGTCGCTCCACTACATCGATCTATCGCCAATTACAAAATACACTTCAGCCAACGGACGGTTTACAGCGTTCATCCGCCATGCTCGCGACGCGCAACGCGATAATTAGTCCCTCCGAGTTCTCACCTTTGAAGTAACGCCGCGATACGCCCGACCGATTAAAAGCCCCAGGTGCATCCCGTCGACGCGAACTTTGCGCCGCCCGTTCACGTCAAAGCTCCGCCAACACGACCGACAGGCACTTACGTCCACGAAACACCGCGACAAGCGATTCTTTCGCGGGCACGTGCCCGGCTCCGTGTCCCGGTGATCGGAATGAACGATGACGAGTGGCGGTCGAACGGCTTTTCCCGGTCGCACGCAGACCGGTTAGCGGCCGGGAAGTGGCTTACAGCGCGGCTGTGTAGCCCGGGCGGTGTGTTTGGACTAAATCCGCAGTACTCTGGCTGAGAGCTATGGCGTGTAGCCCTAATGGCAATGTTGACGAGTGAAATTTACCTGAAAATCGCGTTACCCGCGAAGTTTCGTCGGATTCGTGCTTCCACGGTCCGCGCAGAGAGGCAGGCCGTGGGAAAGAGGGAGAGAGGAGGAGAGATCGAAGGGAGAGAGTCAGCGCGGAAAGCTAGACGGTACAACAGGCACGCGGAACAGGCCTGTTCTAAAATTGAATCGCGACAGCGCGAAGCAGCAGACCAGGTACCCGTGCTCGTACCGTCGCGCCACGTGGCATCTGAACGAGTGTCCTTAACGAGATATCGTTGGCATAGTGAAGATTGAAATTGAATCTCGCGGCGCGACGCCGGGGTCTTCTCGCGTCGCGATATGTCCTTTCGACTTACCCTCGAACGACGTTTACCGAAGTTTCGTACCTTTGATCGCGTGAACTAGCTCTCTGCCCGTCTCCCCCCCCCTCTCTCTCTCTCTCTCTCTCTGTCTGTCTTTTTTTTGTTCCTCGAGACCGTGGCGAAACTTTCGATGGTAAAAGTCTTTTTAGGCATTTCAGGCGGAACGACGAGACGAGAACGACGGTCCTTTGAATTTTCGAGGAAATTCGATCGAAGTTTCGCCTTTGCGCTCGAACCGCGGTTTGTTTCGCTCACTCCGCGAAAGCTTTCGATCGTTTGTGTCTGGATACGTGAACGGGCAGGCCAGCTGCTCGCTCGTTGCGATTCCATTGAGGGTTTCTTAGTTGTCGTTTGAAGGGGTGTATATAGCGAGGGGGTTGGTCACTGTGCATGGCGTTTCGATGAAGCATTTGGGTCTAATTGAGCCTCATGATAATGAAAACGTTGAAGGTTGTCGTGGAGCAGAGGTATCTGGATGCTCCTGGAGCGCCGTTGATCCGTGTATATTGTCCCGTACTACTTAAAAATAAATAGGGCTGACATTACGCCGACCTGTACTACTTGAGAGGTACCTCTGATCGTGTCATAGGCTTGTGGTACGATGTCAGTTCATCACTTACGTGTTCCAAAATTAACGTTGCATTATTTGCTTATTTATTCAGTGGAGTTATGTTTTGTTTAATGGCCGGCGCGAGCATTTCTACAGATAAAGATTTGTTTGACGAATTTATTTCATCTTAACTGAATGTACGAATGTTGTACAAATTTCAAGGTATTAAGATATCGGTGTAGGTACGATTTGTATTATTAATTTGTTACTCTTACTCTACGGTATATTGTTACAATTTTCCGAGTATTTATTTAGTGCTTTTGCAAGGAACGATATTTGACTGTTTATAATCGGTGCTTGTGCCAAAATTCGAAATATTTCCATAAATGTTTGTTAGACTGAATTGTTCGCTGCTTGTAGAAATTTAGCCCATATATCGTCTTTTCAATACCCCTGTTATTAAACGCTGGATTTTCAATGTATGCCCTGTGTACACGTTTTCTTCGAAATTACCGTTGATCGATTGGAAAACCATTCGGGCAACAACAAAGTTCGCTCAAATTACCGTCGATATTGCAATTTTCGCAAAAAATTAATTAAAACTGTAACATGGCGGGCAATTAATAATTTCGCGCGAAATACCATTATCAAACGATCCCTTAATTAAAAATACCTTCGCCGTGAAAGTAGACGCGTGATGTAATACGGGGGAAATAAATATTCCGGTGAATCGATTCCCTTCGATAGAACACGCCCACCCAACTGGAAGAGTTTTATGAACTTCGCCAAATATATATCCGGTTCTTTCAATTAAGCATCCATGTCAGATCAATAAAGTAATTCTCACTATACGAAGAAATCTTTCGACCCTCTTTATTGCAAGACTCCATTGCAATTTTTACTTCATTATAGAATTCAATATCGTTTAATATATTTAGTTTTACGTAGAAAATTTAACAAAGTTTTGTAAATGCAATGAGGCATTGCAAGTATTGTTTATACCCTTTTTACATATCCCTCAGCGTTCTTGAGATATTTCACGAAGCGGAACATTCTCAATTATTATCAAGTGCGATTTCACCCTCTATACTTTCGATTGGACAGTTTTAAACAAATACGTGTCACTTATCTTCACCTGCCCGATATATCCACCAAGCTTCATCGGAATCGGAGACGGACAGTTCGGGACGTTGCCTTGTTAGCAATATCGAAAGTAAAAAAGTGTTAACATTATTCTTCAGTTGTGAACAAAAATCGATACTCCGTACGATACGACCTGTACGATTTTAACCGCGACGGACCGTTGCACATACATTGTACCAACTGACATGGAATAATTGTAACGCGGTTTATAAATGCCAGCATACATTCATAACAGTTTTAACATTGCTCCGCCGCAATTATTAATAACAGCCTGCAGATGTTAATTTTCCAAGCGCGACTGCACTCGGCAGATTGATTCCCATTAACGTGAAAGCTCAGCTTTGAATCCGGTGCAAATTGACCCGGGTTGTCCTGTCTTAGAAGGCTCGTGTCTCTCCCCTTTGATATTCCGCAGTTAGCGCTCCGCGTAGACGCGAGAACGAGCGAGCAAGTGAATCTCCGCCAGCTTAATCGATTATCCGCGCTGTTGTGCGACAAACGTATTACCCGCGATTACTATAACAGGCTTTCACCTGCGTTTTAGGTTACGAAATTACGCCGTTTGCATACGAAACAGCAGCGCAACGCTCTCTCAACGCGTGCCTCGAGAGGATTATCGCTTCAGCTTGTTCTCCTCTACGCGGTAACCGGCCGCTTTGTTACTTTTTTTTTAATAATTTTCTTATTTCGGTAATCGATACGCTAGTCGTTCAGTCCTAATCATTGTTTTATTTTATTTCAAACATTCGGGAAATTTAATTGTATTCGTTGAAATTGAACTTGGTCCTTTAATGGACATTCTTCAGTTTTAATGCAGCATTCAAATGATCGTTGTTTGGGAACTGACACAATCGATCGAACACATTAATTAAGTGTTACATACGCGGGGGTGAAATATAATGGTAACATCAGTGTGTAGGAAATATTTATCCATTGTGCGAAATAAAATGTCTATTTCGACGAACTTCTAACGATAAAGCAATTGGGTAATGAACATTCGACGATGGACTGGAATTGAGAATCTTTGGAGTAGTTTGGAAGTTATGTGAGATTACGGATTAAGGAAGGATCATGTCTCGGGATCGGGGATCGGTTCAATTATGGTTTTCCGGTTAGCAGTTTGCTTAGTTAATAGAGGTTGGTCTTAAGTTAGTTCATTTGGCTGGAGATTGTTTAAGGGGCTGGATAGCAGGTATATTTGTCAAAATAAAATGCAAAGACGAATGTAATAGGGAGATGGATAGAACAATAGGCAGTGTTGTATTATAAATATAAGGATGCAGATTATATCGTTAATTATTTAAACTATTGTTGTTAGAAACATTATTATTGACTGGTGCAATACAAATTACTGTCGATTGCGTTTTGCATAAATTTGTTTAAGTTTGTTAGAAATTGCTGAAAACATTCTGCCGGGAAGCAATTTTTATAGACCGCTGAGTAAGTAGTGCAGTCGCAAGATCGCTAAACTCATTTGCAGATTTATATTAATTAAAACGAAATAACGAGATAGACTTTCACTTGGGTATAATAAATTCAGGCTGATTCCTTTCATGTCGAGGAAAACGTTAAATGGAGTACTTTAATTTTCTTTTTAGAAGCAACATTTTCAACTGCGCTTCACGTATAAAATGCAACCACCGTGATCAAATAAAACGGCTGGATAATTAGAGAACCTATCTACGTATTGTTATCGCAGTTCGTTATGTTTGTTCGTAAATTAGAAATGTTTATTACTCTTTGTACGAAACAAAGCAACTACATGCCGTGTTTGAATTTTTTATTTTATTTTGTTTTATATTTTTTGTACATTACTTAATGTTACATGTTAAGAGACGTAATCAAATTTTTTTCCTTGCAATTGTACTAAGTAATGCATTAAAACAAATTTTGATAATGAAATCCGATTAACATCTCTTTATATCGATCTCAGCTGATGTCTGACTACGCGCTGCCTCTTTTCACTTGTGGCTAAATACTTGATTTGCTCTTCAACATTGAAATGTATTTCGTATACTTAACAGTAAAAGACTAGCAAATTTTGATTATATTTCCAATCCTAAGGGGCTTGCCAAATATTATTATTATTATTAATCAACAGGTTTCTCTACAATAAGTGAACGCTTATGTTTCAAAGCTAAGAACTACGATTTGCCATCACCGACTATCACTTGCGTGTGTGATATCTCTGAGACACGAAGCGTAAGAAAATATACCGACAAGAGAAAATGCAGAAAATTCCACACACCAAAAAGGCACCTGTTCTTTTTTAACTTAAAACTTTTTAAGTCATGCCCTTGCCTCGTACACACTTACTGCAACATGCCATCACAGAACGTATTCTCCTTCCCCTTTCTCTCTTTCAACAAACAACACTCTCGTCTGTCCGTCTAGTCTGTTTCCCCTTGCGAAAATCGGTCCTATGTAATAAACTTCGTCGGAGCTGCTACCGCTGAGTTTATTTTCACGCCACTTTGCCGCGTCTCGTTCGTCGCGCGCTTCGCGTTGTCATTTCCTCTTTGCCTCTTGTTCGTTTTCGCTTATTTCATCCGTCTTAGCTATCTAGTCAAGTGAAACAAACCTCGTGGAGGCGTCTGCGTTCATTACGAGCGATCGTTCGTCGTCCAGAGAGTTACGTCTCGCCAAGTGAATTTTTTTATACACACAAGAATTTATTTGTATTGCCTTCTCTTGTGCAATGTCGTACAACTTGCATCACGAGTAATTATATCTAAGAGAATTATGAATTGCGACGTAAAAATTCAACTATTTATTTGTTAGTCTTCTTTGATCGTGTATTTGGTAGGATATTTCTTTTGATTGCAGTTTTAATCTATTCGTTTCCTTGGTACAATAGCGTATATATCCTTTTGATTATTCGGAACGTTTCAATTTTGCACGAAGTGAATATTTAAACGGTGTGTATTACTCTGGTTTGTTACTATTTGCCTACACTTGAATATTTATTTCAATGCTTAATGTTTTCTCAGGTACTTCGTATTTCGCTGTCTATATATCCGCAATAAATAAATGTATTAATTGAAAAGAATAAAAATTCGACGATACACAACAGTCGACGATATAAACCGTTGTCTTAAACGTACTTTCTAAGAATGCTCTATGAACACCACAGGCTATGAACATAACTCTGTACCTTTTTGAGAATCCTCCCTGCACACATGCACAAAACAAATGCCCCCATAAAACCAGACAGTTACGGTCTGTTAGAACTAAGATTACGCGTATCTCGCGTCAAGAGAACTCCAAGCGAAGCCCATTGCAATAGGAAGATACATTCTGAATTTTCCACGAAAATTCTATTACACGTCTTCGCCGAATGATTGCGAAACTTGAACAGACCGAAGACCGATGAATGCTCGATAAAGTGTATCAGATATTTTCGCTATCGCCACGAATGAAACGTAACGGGAATTACGGCGCACTATTAACTCGGACGATATTACTATTTCACGTTCTATTCATTTTCGAGTTATTCAACCTCGCCCGAAGATGGTCCTGACTCGCGGAGGCTCACGATTTAGTAATCTTGAAAGGACGATTTGACAGTAAGGGAGCCTCGGGTCTCGGTAGTCGCGGAACGATTTACGCCCTGCATAAACTCGGAACGTACGGACGTTTTACGGAACGAGGTCGTCGTCTTCATAGTAATCGTCAATGAAGGCCCCTCGCAATTTCGCGTGCGCCGTATGCCACACACAGGATGTTTGAATAATAAACTTACTATTGACTTCGTCGCCGTTCAAATATTTGTCCCGATTATATCAGCAGAACTTGCGCACAATTCTTTCTACCAGACTTCGTTTCTGCAAGTGATCCTTCGTCTTGCAAAAAGAATGCACGATTAATTTACGCGAGTTAAGCAAAGCTGTCTCAGCACACCGAACAAATAAATTACGATACTCGATATTATCAAATATTCTGACTTTCTGTGAAATGTGGAGAGAAATATTTGTGAAACTATTTTTGTAACAATTTTTTATTTCTATTTTTCTTTCGATTGCACGTTGGTTGATTTGTCCGTTCAACAACGAGGAGATCTGGATCGACCTGCGAGCGAGGGTGCACGAAAGTGTGCATTGTCCTGGGTCGATCGTAAATACATGTAAGCATCAACGAATATTCAACATTGTTCTTGCGTCTCCGAGATGGGCAAATGGGATAACTTCATGCCGTAAACTATTGCGCGGAATGCATCTGGCGATACAAACGCGAACGCGAAACAATTAGAATTGTCAGAAATGCAATAAAATCCTTGGGTAGAATGGCCATTTGTGCGTTACTGGAGTGGGTCTGGTTCGCCTTCCGTTAGAACGGAGATAATGCTTTCGCAGGCTTAGAATTGAGAAATACCGGAGTGAAATCAATTTCTACTGTGGCACGGCTCCTATACTTTAGCTCGAATAAAATATAACAGAAAATGTAGTGATTGTTTGAAAAAGAAACTATGCAGGCTATCGTCTGCAACGAAAATCTCTTCGTTGGAACGGTTTTTCCTATGAAGATAATTGGTGTACGTTTGTTCGAGACAATTTAGTACGGAATTTGGCTGGCACGTTTCAGGAAGATAATTTTTGACTCAGTTCGGACAATACTGTATTTAATTATTTAGGATCTGACTTTACAATAATAATGCATTGTTCTATACTGTTGTAATTTATATGGCAATGGAAATTCGAAAATTAATCTCAAGAGATTACAACGGTGTTACCATAATATGTAATAATAAAATCAACTAATGTAATTACGTACACTTGAACACGAACAGCCGGAATGGTTTCAAATCCCACAGCACTGAAATCCGATTAAAGTAGTAAATTCAAATACGCAATATTCTCTATTATCATGCGTGCTGTATTTAAACGAATACATAGCGCGTCAATTCCCCAAAATAATACCTTCGCGAAATAACACGGTGCATCCTACAAAATTCCACAAATCATTATATTAACGAACAGAAATAACGCGAAGCGTATAAAATCTCACAAATGTTAGAAGAACAGTAAATTACTACTTACAATTACAAAATACCCGACAAGTCGTACGAATTGAGTAATGTACCTCGCCGAACCAACAACACCTGTTACCCGCCTATATCCCACCGAACAGGAAGAAAGAAGAGGAAACATTGGAGCGATTTGAAAAAATAATAAAATGCTCCGCGGAATATTGAAAAAACAGGAAATCAATTACAGTCGCGAACCTTTCCCGATTCGTTACACACCTCATTCCCGAACAAGGATATCTGGCACAGGACGAGCAGAATCGTCTTGTTCCACCACGAAATATCGAATCAGTGCTGTATCACGAAAATTGACGGCAGTCCCTCCTACCCGGTTATATTCGTGGCAGAAAGCTTATCGGATCGGCGCACCTGCTCCATTATTCCGTCTGAAGTGATAGAAAATCCGCGGTGGAAGGAAGACGCGGAAATTGCCAGACGTCAGAGAAAGGACGGGACACGGTGGGTTTTAGCTTTTTAGAATGGAATTTCTTTTCGTACATGCACGCCGCCGGCGCGCTGCGGTATTTCCCGTGGGGAACTTCGGATTGGAGATTACGATGCAGTTATCTTCCTTTAATCCGGAGAACCCACGTCCCTATGTATGTGCCTCGAGTTGCCCTGTACCTCTTCATTATCACTGCACCTCTTGGGAGCCATTCGTGCTTGTTAAACCTTCACGGACATTCTACTGCCCGGCACTCGTTCCGAAATTTCCCGATTACGAAATTATCGCTGGTATGGTTTCGCCGCGAAATAATTCCAACGTCCTGGATTTACCTTTTCGAACCGGATGGAAGTTTCTTCTCCCTACCTATCATTCGTTCCGTGTATAAATCCTGCACGCCGAACCGCGCGTTCGTTCTGCGGCAATGCGTGCAACAAGACATTTCGCAGAAGCATGGAAACGTGGAAGGAGTATTAAACGAAATTAAATGAGACGAAAATGTCCGCTGTGGCTCTTCCTACGATATCGTAGAAGTTATTTTTTGTAAACCCCACGTAGTTTGGAATACAGGACAGGTGGTGTAATAAGACTTCAGTTACTCTCATTAAAACACTAGCTTTATTATAAATACGTCGACACACGACGTTACTCAAACACACGATACTTTTCACTACGCTCTGTTTCCACTCTCTCTTCGCTCTCACTTAGCTCTGCCTTAGCTCTGCCTTAGCTCTGCCTCATTCATTCTTTATATTCTTTCACTCTTAGTTTCTCTTTCATTTTATTCTTCATTTGCTCTCACTCATTTAGGACACACCCCCGCAGTCATACCTCGGTGGTGGTCGGTCCCGACCACCCGAACCCTTGGGCCACTGTACCCCCCCATACGCACGACCTTCTCAAGTACTCAGCTCAGAACGTACCTTTCATACATCGCAATCATTCTAAACATTCACGCAGTATTTCCAATCCTACGATATTCAGACACGTTCGATAGTAGCAGGACAGAATTCCTATATTAAATTCTTCTAACCGCAACGCGAATCGAAGATGCACGAATAAACAGCGAAGCGAAACGGAGGCATGTACAATCAAATAATTCGAATGAAAATGGAACAAGACAACAATCCTGCCCACCAGAAAGACGGCGACGGATGTTCCAGTTTATCCCCTCGTGAAAAAGCAAAGAAAAATCTGGAGGACAAAGTACCGCGTACAATGCAATAATACCTGCTGCGAGATTCCTCGGATTGTGTGTGACATTAACGATCGATTGCAAAAATGAAGTTCGAAATACTCGTTCGCCGGGGACGTGCATAAATACAAATCCGACGAGCAGCAGCCGTCCTGAATACCGATAATAACGTGCAACCACGACAATGTACTGTACCGGTGTGCGTAAGCTGGCTGGCGAACAATAAGTGAAAATTCCAGCCCCGATAATGTCATATGCGCTTCAATGCAGGCATCCAACGATGTCCTTCCACTGTGGACAAACGTTTGTACCTACGTACAGCACGAGAACAACCCCAGAGATCTCGCAGATCCCATCGCCGGAATACAATCGATATCACGACGTTACCGAGTATCGAGATCTTCTGGTTTAATCTGTAATAAGTTCGCGGGGGATGTTACTGTTTTTGCCCATAGTTGAAATTCCGTGTTCGACCTGATCTGTTTCGCCACGAACAGTTCTTATGGACACTGTCCGAAAAAATCGAGCAATTGTTTGCTGCTAACGCGCAGGAAAATTGTTTATAACGTTGGCTCTATTATTCAAATAGAAGATACGCAATAGTTAAGTTGTTTACAGTTTCGGATGTATTGAAAGCTTTCGGTACGACGTTAATAGGTTAATAGGTTTCCTTCTCTGATTTTGGAAGTAAGATATCGATTTCAATCGGTGCGATGATACTCATTTTGTGGATCGCGAAGGGGTTGACAATTGGTAACGATATTATGAATATCGGAAAGATGCGACATTAAAGTTTTGACATTTTATTGCAAAGCAGCATGAGGCAAGTGATGAGCTACTTCATTTTACAATTGGTGAACTGGTATTCTATTTTCATTAAAATTCACCAGCCGTGCAAAATATTTATGAAAGTACGGGGTACTTCATTGAAAAATATTCGGGTAACCTGATATCATTCTTTGTTGAACGTATGTTTTCTGTTTCGTGCATCGAAACTGAAATGAAAATCAGGAACATTTTCTTCCATTACCCCGAGAAGCACTCACAAAATATTTTCCTCCGTTCCGGAACTAAGCTCAAGAAGATTGAATATTTATCGTTACGATCTCAGAATCTTTTCCTTCAATTTTCCATTCGAAAACAATCGTACAATCTCGTCGCGCCTTCTATTCTCGGTATACCGTCCCAAACTATTCCCAATTCTTACCCGTTCACCACTGTGCCCCGTCAATTCAAACCGAAACAAAACATTGCCGTCGTTAGTACGACGGCAATGATTTCTCCGGTATTAGCAGCTCGATCGACCAGCAAGAGGAAGGTCTATTAAAGTCATTCGATGGCCCCAGTTGGCCGAGAGATGGCGATCTCGATTTGTCCCGCGGGCCGTTGCGATTGGCCGGCGATTTTTCTGGCACTGAATCTAAAATCATTCTCTCTTGCTGCTCTTCCCCCCTAGGCCGCCTCCCCCGTCCCCCCAATCGAATCGCACCCCGAAGAGGAACAAGCGCGACATGTATTGCGCTCGTCATCCGCGTCTCTGCTCCTTCATCGACCGTCCTCTCTTCCGTTTCGTTTAGAACCGACTACGGTACTCTAAACTTAGCCACACCCGGTGTTTCTTTTTTTCCTCGCCGCCGTAGTTCCCTCTTCGAGTACCTACTCCGATTCTTATCCTTGTTCTTGCCGATCCCTCCTCGAACACGGTCCCCTAGTCGCGCCGAGACTTCTCGTCAGGGTCGAGTATTCAAATTCGATCACGTTTGAGTAAGTTTGAGCTAGTTTGAGCGAGTTCGAGGTTGTTTGAGTTCGTTGCAGTACGTTCCTAGTAAGCTCGAGTGATTCGGAGGGGCCAGGCGTATCGGCGGAAAAAAAAACCGGCGAGCTCGTGCATGCACCGGCTGAGTATTTACTTTGGGAGCACACGTGTCGTCGGGTCGCAAGTGAACAAGTGATACAAGCAACTGCCTCACGGTGTAACGGTCCTCTATTCTGTTCTCTCGTTTCTGATCGCGTACGCGTCGCAGGAAAACGATCGACCAGCGAACGCAGGCTTCTGCCGTTTGTTGACCGAGCGTCTTCAAACCAGGGCTCGCAAAGAGGGCTTCCGGCCTCAGGGGGTGAGTACTGCTTCCTTCTACAATTTTTCTTCCCCTCGCCGCTCCAACTTGGCTGTTGTCCTCCCTTTCACGTCGCGACTTTCCTTGGGCCTCCTCGTGTTTTCTATTTCCCCGCTTATCCGACCGGCATCCCCGTCTTAATTTCTTATCGCTCGAGGAGATAAGAGAACAGCTGCAACAAGGTGTTCCGTCTTCGCGTTATTACCTCCTTCCCAAAACCCTAAAAACCATATATGGCAAATAATACGCTTCTCGTTAGCAAGACACGGTTTCGTTTGTCACTGTCGCGGCAGTCGTGCCGTTGGTATTGCACGCACTCCAAGAATGCTCCAACTGCGTACAAGAATGTGTGAACTTCGGATAATCCAGCTTAGTAGACAATGTAGGATATTATAAGGTAATGAAACCGTCCGAAAGGCAGTTCGAATAAACAACTTGTCCCTTGAACTGTACCGAAAAATTTAAGGGACGCGTGGAACTTGCAATGTTCCGTCGTATCTCGAAAACTGAACAAATTCTAGCCAGGACATTTCACCTGAGTATGGCACGCAGGTGCGCAACGAAATAATTTCAATACCTTCCGATAAAATGGACAATTGCTAACAATTGGTAACTACGAGCAATATTGATTGCCACGGAGACGAATGATTTCTTCGTTTTCTACTTATGCCACCAGCTGTTGGCTTCTACTCGACGCCTAAATAAGAGGATAAGGCCTTGTGACGGTATCTTGAATAAGGTAAAAAGCGTGACTGGTAGCAGCTTAAAGTATCGTCCTCGTCGACGACGCGGCCGTCAAAAGAAGAAGGGACTTAGACTCGCGCCGCTTGTTGACCGAGTGTCTTGAAGCTGGCTGCTACCGGAAAGCCCTTTCGGCCCGCAAATACTTCCACTCTTTCTCTCTCTCTCTCTCTCTCTCTCTCTCTCTCTCTCTCTCTCTCTCTCTCTCTCTCTCTCTGTCCCACCTCTTATCGCCTTCCATTCACTTTGATTTCTTACGTCCCGTAAATTCCACTGGAACACCCTCGCAATATTTATCGTTCCTCTTACGTCTCTTGCCCGACGCGGTTCACGCTTGTGATCGTCGGCTTCCGTGCCAACGACTTTGCCCTCTTGATTCGTGTTTGACCGGCATCTCGGTTGACACAAGCGGCGACAGTTTCGCTGGAAGATAGCGGTTTGATAGGGCAATTTTGGGGACGCGTTTTATTTTTATCTATTTTTTTTTAAGGTTGCGAGCCGTTTGCGTTGCGCAATCAATTCACGCTTTTTGATGTTAGTGTTTGCGGTTCGGAAATTTGCCAAATTATTAATCGAGATGGGCTTCGATAGTTCGTGTGTCGAGCAAGTGAATTTTGTGGTTCGCACAGTGGGGCAACGTTTGTCACGTTGGAATAGAAACGGTGTCTGATCGAGACCGATCGTTTCCACTTACACCGAAATACCAGTGCCTCTTCTTCTGTGGTTAAACAAGAGCGCACAGTTCTAGTTGCTCAATGTATTATTTCAAACTGTAATAAACGTGATATTTGAACGGGGTTCGATTATGTTCTCTTAAACTTTGATACTCTTCACGCCCTGTCGAATTTACATTTAGGACGTCCGATTAATTATAATTCTAACGACCTTCTCCCCTTTTTATATAGCCTCCGACACAATATTTATCGCATCAACAAATTTTTCCCGAACTAATTTCACGACCGATTCTCCACGAAAATTCTTACCTCACTCTCCTGTCACTTCTTAAGGATCGTCGTTAACCCGATTTCTCGTACGCAGTTCTGGCGACGGTATAATATCCATGATTCTCAACAATTTAATAGCAGATTTCGTTTGCGTCTCGACGAGACAACTTTAATATCGAACGGTGTATTATTTTTAACGTCTCTCTTAACGAGGTGCACTTCGGCAGACGACTTCTCGACTCGCTAATCGACACCGCATTTTGGCAATTCACAGTGGCAGGTGAATAACGTTCTTGGCAATCCGACGCAAAGCTACACACGTCGAGGCAATTTGATTGGTTGCTTGAACGTGTGTGCGTACATGCACCACAGTGACCTGTTTCTGACGTCTGCTTCGCGTGGCATTGTCGACGTCGTTTAGGTGAGAACGCGTTATATACGGGGAAAGGTGGAGCCTGGGGAAAGCACGAGAAACAGGCGAAGTGTTGTTGGTTTCTCGCTCGGGTGAATTGTGCGCCTGGTTTCAAAGGACCCGTTTGTTTGCACGCGGTTGCATTTCTTTATGCCTATACGAAACAACATTCTGCACATTCAAATACATTCTTTTTCTTTTTACGTCGAAGTAGCTTGTTCAACGAAATCTCGCAATTAAATATTTTACTTTCACTTTAGATGTAATAGTTCCGAAATATTTTCTAGTTGCTGCCGATTCGTATTTGGAAGTGG
Organism: Nomada fucata; assembly: GCA_948146005.1. Lineage (NCBI taxonomy): Eukaryota > Metazoa > Arthropoda > Insecta > Hymenoptera > Apidae > Nomada > Nomada fucata. Next base: position 7,547,042 of record OX411281.1, read on the forward strand.
AGTTGAAATTGTTTCTCGACATTCAAGGTGTACGTGTTACTTTTAGAAAGATCTTTTACTGGAATTGGAAGGGTTCGACGATGTTTGGGAAATGGTTTATTTTAATAAGAAATTTTCGGCCAACCAAACAGCGTTTCAACAATAATTTCCATCACGGTTCTGGTAGAAATAAGTTGGCCCTCTATTCGCGCAATTACCATTAAAACGAGATCCAAATTTAACGTAAATTGAGGGCAGCATAAATTATCGACGAATTAATAACGCTTACCTTGACGAGTATCGTACGATTCGAACAATTGTTATTCTCCCATTTGCAAGTTCCACGAATAACAATTAGCAGCTGTATTTACACATTATGGTTGCCATTCAATTAACAGCTGGCAAATACTTTCGGCGTCAATTCGTGACAAAGTCCACTTCAGCACGCCTTATAAATTATTCAAACTGCACGTCGCGCACAGTTCTGGGAGGATGAAATATGGAATCGCGCTGCTTAAAGTTTCCTATATTTAACGGGAATGGCTATTGTTATATGCTGAGAATGTCGATATTACTTTCCTGTTCGGTCTAATACTTCCTTGCTTTGCAATTTTATCGTCCCTAAAGCCTTCAATCGGCTGTATCCATTAAACAGTTTCACTGTACCTGGGAGATTTTGTTCGTGCCGATCGAGGCTGAACGGAATGATATACTGCAGAGCCGTTGGAGCACGATGATGAGTTTAATAATTAACCAGCTTAGCCGTGCGGCCGGGAAGACGTCCAGTCGAATCGCAGATGATTTAGTCCAACCGTAACTAGAGAGAAATTTCTACGACAACAGTGTTCGACATTAACGATTGTTAATTTGACATATCATTGCTTTATCAGACAAGCCCCCAATAGCAGAAGGTTTGCCATCCGTGGACGGGTCGAAATTTTGTCGCCACTCGATTTTCGTATTCGGCAAGTAATGGTTTGTTTCGTGTTATCCCTCGCAGCTGCGCATTATTCGCGCAAAGTAATTGTCGACGAAAGCAGAAGTAATCACACGAGCACAGTGAGAGCGCAGAATTAATGCAAAATAGCTCGTCGATTTGAGGACTTGTCGCAACGTTTAAAAGAGTCCAAACAGCGGAACGATTTATTAACGTCCGAAAAATCTATATCTCGGAAGCAGCGTAATTAATAAAGGAGGGCATCAAGGAGGAAGGTGTATCGACGCCAACGAACTATCGCATTTACCAAGATCGACCAATCCCAGCATTTCCATACGTACAACCGTATAACAGTTCGTCGCGGAAGGTTGCAAAAATGATCCACCTCCCTCGGAAGACCCAACCGACCAAACAGCCTTCGATAACCGAAACTTCCCGATCGACCTTTGCTTCCCAGCATTCACACCGACAGCCCGCAAGACGAAGTGACTGTACGTGAATCGGCCCCAGCGAAACGGAGCCACTGCGAAAGAGGCTGAGACGGGAAGGAACGCGCGAGACGGTCGACGGCGGAGGGATGCGAAGGGTGGAGAAGGACGGAACGGGGTTTGGATGGAAGGGACGTACTGCAGGGCCTGGCAGGCACGACGATGCATTTAATAATTAACTCGCTGGATACACGACGATGGATGTCTGACGGGGTTTCGCCGGCGGGCTCTCAGTGAGTACCCTGGCGAGGGCAGGGGGAGTGGGTTGAGGGTACGGCGGGGATGGGGGTGTGGGGTGTGGGGTGGTTTGTTGCAGGAGTAAGCGCGAGAGGGAGAGACGGAGGAGAATGGTGGTCTGGAGGAGACTGGGCGGGCGGAGATGGGATGAGAGAAAGGGGTAGTGCTTGGGGTAGGTAGGAAGGTTGGCAGCCGGAATGGCTCTCGTGGATGCTGCGCGGCGATCAATACACCACGTGATGCCACGCGTCACGTCTATCTCGCTCCTTCGCTTTCCCAACGCCTTACGGCCGTCCTTGTCCCGCCATGTCTGTCTCCCCGTTCTCCTTTCGCCCCATGCTTGTTCTTTCTTTTTCAGTCTCTATTATAGTCTGCTTCTATGCCTCTTTCTCACTTTTTGTCCCGGATGCTCTCGTTTCCACACGGCCCGGTCTCTCTATCTTCCTTCCGTCGCTGCTCCGCTACCAACCGCCGCGTTTCTTTCGTACTCGACTCCTCTCTCTTTGTCACGTCTCTCTCTCTCTCTCTCTCTCTCTCTCTCTCTGTGGCTCCTCGTCCGTTAGTCTGCCGTTTAAGTCTCGCTCTTTTTCTTTCTTTCTTTTTTTTTTCTTAATTGTAGCGGCGCGGTTTCCTTTTCTTTCGCCGCTGCCCACCTCGTCCCCTTATTTCTATTTTTTTCTCTTCTTACCCTATTTAATTCACCCCCCATCCTCCGTTCCCCGCAACCCCCAACCAACATACCCGTCCCGGTCGCCGCGATCCTTTCATCGTTACACTCTCCCGGGTTTCGACTTATTCTTCGCCGTTCTTCGTCCTCCTTTACCGCCTCTACACTCGACGGATGATCTTATTTTTCTCACCCCCTCCAGCCTACCCGCCCGGTCGGCGGGCATTCTTGCCCGTTGTTTGCATTCTTCGCATTCCGCAGGGCTTCCCCGTTCCTCGTACGTTTTGTCGACCCGGTGTTTCGCTCATCGGCGATTCTCTTTTGCGCCCCATTTTCTGTTACCGCCGCCCCCGCTCCGACGGCGGTCTGCCCCAGCTCACGAGATTTATAGCTCGTCCGAATTTCGCGTCGCGACGTGCCGCGTTCGGTTGACTAAGTCCCGCAGATATTCTCGCTGCTTTATGTATTTCTGTTTCTGTGGTTTATTTTCTTCTCTTTCCACCCCCGTCCTTCGTTCCCCTTTCTGCGCCGTGATCCGCGAGCCGGAGCGGAGGATCGCTCCTCCGTGAAACACCGGCTGTCCGCGCGTTCGACCGAACTCGTCGCTTATTCGTTTATCGAAAAGGGCCCCGATTTTCATTACACTCCCCCTCGCCCCTCCCATTCCACTTTGCGTCCACCGTCGATCGAGTTTGGCCATTTTCCGATCGCCTTCCGACGAGCGCCGGCGTCCGCGCGCACGAAGCGGAACGCGATTCCGCGATTCCCGTTCGATCGATCGTGAATCGAATTGATTTCGCGAAGATTCATTCTCAATGGCGCGCGCAACATTCCAACGGATTATTTCACCGACGAGAATCGTTAAAATCACGGGGCCGTTATGCTTGCCGCACAGTTTGGAATTATCGTCGTTCCATCCGAACAGCGTCTGCATAGCAAATACGAGCGTGGGAAAGCGTACGTTCCCTTTGTATCCGCGAACTCGGGGAAGTCGAGAAGGCAATCTCCAGGAGTATGAAGCGGAGTATATCGTTAGCCGTCTCGAAGACCCGGGCCATTTTAATTATGACGTAACCGTATCCGCGGCGTTTCCGTTAAAAGTCGGACGAGCAATAAAGGAATTCGAGGATGGAAGTTATCGGGCTTCGTGCTACCCGTTTGCCGGATTCCCTTGTCGTCCGCATGAATATTAATCGAGTCAACGTGTCGCGGAAGTTCGAAGGAGGAAGACTGAGGGTCCGGAACGGGGAAATTTTTGTCATTCGAATCGCTGCGATTGTAGCGACGCGCCTTTTGTGTGGAAAGATTTCCGTGAATCGAGACGTTCGCGTAAATATCAATGGAGAGGAGGGCGAGGATGGTCGCGCGGTATCAATGTATTGATACGTGTACCCTGTAACTTTTTTCGCGGTCGTAGTATGCGAGCGTAGCATAGTAAGCAAAGCGTCGAAGTAGTTTATCACTGGAATTAACGACGAACCAAGCGTGCCAAGATTGCGCGAGGAACGCGAAGAATGCAAAAAAACCTATATCCGTTATACGAGACGTGAACATGCATTTTTACGAACGAAACAGATTTCTACGACCTTCTGCGAAGTGGCTCACGGTAACAGTCGTATATACTTATTTACCATTATTTATTAATAAGATCGTGAACTTCTTGTAGCCTTAAGATTCGTTCTATATTCTCCACGAATGTAAACGTGGACAATTGTAATCCGACAACTCGGTAAACGAAGTAAAATCGTGTCTCGCGTTGCATGGTCCGATTGAAACGAAGGATTGCTCCCGGCCCTCCTGCTATTTTGTTGGACCGAGAGAATTTGCTAACTGTTAACCTTCGCCCGTTGAAAAGAGGTGCTGTGTGTTTCGAAACGCTCTTCCAACAGCTGTGAAATTCTATTTGCATCTTAATTTCGTCGGACCAGGGGATTTTATGCAACGAAATGAAAAAAAAACGAGAACGGGACAGCTGGATAGGGGCGGAAAGTTTCATGTAAAATGAAGTAGCTGACAGTTTATTCCGGCCAGGTCCGCGCAGTACAAACGCCCCGAAATTGCAAATCTGCTCGATTGATCTCGGATGAATATTTAAGCCTGCTGTAACTCGCGCCGCTCACTTTCTCCCCTTTTTCCTTTTTTTTTTTTTTTGTTTTTCGACCCGCTTTGAGTCGCATCGAAACGCTCGCGAGCACAGCTTCCGCGTTTGTTGTGCGCGCGTTTCGCGTGCGGCAATTAAACTTTTTCCGCCGGTAAGCCACGCTCGAAATTTTACGACGCTTTTTAATCGCACCGTGCGCCAATTCGTGTACTGTCTCCGTTACGACCTGGAAATTTAATGGTAATGACGGACAGTCGAGCACGGTCGTAATGGTAATATTGTGTCAAGTAGTGCGCGGAATGGAGTTAATCTTTGCATGTTTCAGGTGCTTTATTCGTTTCAATGTTTTGATAATGTTTTGAGATATTGTACGGCGCGTTTAACAAGAGCGAAGGAATTCGTACATTCAATTCAGTTGAATTTATAAATTAATAGTGAAACGAATATTAAGGTGTCGTTTAATGTTTGGAGAACGTTGACATCTGTTTCTGGTGCAGGAATTAATAAGGACGGGTCGAAAATAATATCCATTACACTCGTCACAGTCAAGGTGCAATTTCTATCGTCTCGTGTGAGAACGCGATTGTACCTTATTGGGAATTCGATAAAGGATAAAGAGCTGAAATTGATGTATTAAAATTTTGGTTACTAAAACTTGGTAACTTACTTGTCCCAGTGAAAATGTGTAATAAAGGAGGAACACGAAATTGCCATCGCTCGTATGATTTTTCATGCGAAACGAAATTTATTTGCCCTTCTAACACTAACGATAAATGCGCCGACGGTTTTGTAAATATTGGTCGAGACTAATTATAAACAGCTTAACTGGGTTTCCTGAAGTCGATCATCGATGATTCGCGTAGTGCGCGATCTATTTGCTCATTAATTGTTTCGGCGTCCTACTTTGACGCGTAAATAGAAATGTTTAATATAGGACAAATTCGTGTATGCGATTTAATGGTTTAGACGGTTGCTGTTGATAAACGGTTGCAGATGACTCAACGATATCGTTAGTTGCAGCGTTCTTTGCAAATTGACAGCAAATTTTGCAAATCTGTTTTATTTTTACTAAAAAATATTTAAAAGTTTCTGCGATCGTAATTAATAAATGATTAGTCTGATTTGCACAAGATTACGTCATTGATATTTATTTGAATAAAATTATAATTAGCAATAAATCCATTTGACATATCCTTCCGTTGACAGTCAGTTACAAATATAAAACTATAACTATAATTATCAGTAGCATGTTAAAATTGTGCAATTTATATAGCGCAGATAAATTTTCTTAAACTCTCGATAAGAAGGCATTGGTCTGACCGATAATTACATACAGGTGGGCTAAGAAAGTATTCGTGCAGTGCATTAGTGTCACTCGCATCTTCATTATTTTGGTGTTGAAGACAACTTTTGCAGATTGTGCTTCGTATCCATGTACATTGTTTCAGGAATAATTGTTCCGAGACCGAAATATTGAAGCTGCAGGTGAGACTAATGCACTGTTTGAATATTTCTTTGCTCCGTTCTATCTATGTACGCGTACTCATTGATCAAATTTACAGAAAACTATCCAGTTCTGATCTTTCCTGCATTAAGTACTCAAGCTTCCATTTCGCCGTACATTATTATATCTCTGCATCGATCAATTCGTCATTGTTCGATTTCAATTCCGGTTCACAGATGTATGCCACAATAATAAATGCATCGTTCTGAGAAATTTACCAGGATCAGTCCAGTTCATCCACGCGACGTTCTCAGTAGCGTCAAATAGCGTCGTGTACCTTTCTTTCTCAGGTTTCCTCCACTTCGTATCTTCCCCTCCCGCTTCTGTTTTCTTGTTTTAATCGCGTCGTTTATACGCCGCGGTTCTTGTCCTGTCGTTGAAAAATGTTTAACGCGCTTACCCGGTGTAATTCGTGCGCGGACTTCCGCCCGCCTCCCGAGGCAGAACTTGCCCGATAAAATTTAATTTGCGCCCAAGTATCGTGGCACACAGCCATTCACCGACGTCCGCGCGATGGTACCCGAGTTCGTGTAGGTTGAGATGAAACACGCCTCGAATCTGCCACCGTGAAACACCATGGAATACCTGGGATCGTTAAAACGTTATTTGATCGACCCTTATCGGGGCCCAGTAGGTATCGAAAACCATTTCCGATATTTTTTATTGCCTATCGTTGCCGCGGCGTTTCCATTTTTCCCTTTACCCGGCGCCGGAATGGAGACTCGTAAGTGGAACAACGCGGTCATCGAGTGTATTAGATTTCTGTGGTATTTCGACGATTTTTAACGAGACACAGGCTTCTTATTTGCCTTGCGGAGAACGAAATTAGGATAGATATTTCCATTTTGAAATGGCTGATAATTTATATCCGTCGAACTCGTGTATTTTCCCGTTGGTTTTGTTATTTTGAAATGTCTGGCGTGCTCCACGCATGGTCGCAGTTCGCCAACAAATATTTGGAAAAACCCATTCGTCGGAAGTTTTATTGTTGGAATGAAACATTCGGTAAACAATGACAGTGAAACAAGCGTTAATGTGTTTTACAGAGATATTTCCTCTCTGTATTCAACTTTTAAGTCAACGATGAACTGGGATGGAAAGCAATCAAAGTAAATACGAAAATGTATTTCGCAACGCAATGTATTCACAGAAAGGTATCGCAGTTTCCGCAGACGTACGCGACTAACAATAAGTAATATTTCGCTGTAATTTTCCCTTTGGAGGACGATCATTCTGGTCAGAAAGGGTTAAGCAGACGCGTCTAAAAATCATAATACGGTCGAAAGGAGCATTGCACCTTGCTTCCTTCCAAATTCCCTAACCGGAATACGTAAAAAAGAGGAAAAAAGGTAAAGTAAAACTATCTCACTTCTTCGCAACGGCCAATACATTGAAAAGGGTGGCTGCTGCAGAAAATGCAAACAGATTTCTCTCGATCAAATAATCACCACTCCAGCGGTTAAATAATCTCCGCGGGATGCTGCGAGCTAACGCGGACCACATACGCCGCGCCCGAGTCTGTGGATGTTTCGAAACAAATCGGCAAACAAAAATCGGAAAAAATATCCCACGTCCGCGTAAAACCGTACGGGCTTGGACAGGCAGCTAAAAGCTTTTTGGACCGCGTTGAACGTTCGCACGAACGATTCCCATAAACGCTGCTACCGAACGTATCGCCGCGGCGCGTCGGTCGACTTCGTTGTCGCAACGTTTCCCAGAACGCGGCTGAATGCACGCGAAGACGCAGACAGGTGCAGTCTATACGCACCAGGTGAATGCATCTGTCGGCGGAGTTGCAGCCTGTGTGTGCCGACTCTGGTCTCCGGTGTAATTGAATAGAGTAGCGGCGGGGGCGGCGGTGCGACGTGGCAGAGAACGGGACAGGCTGGGCGAAAAGTGAGAGAGATACCAACTTGTGACAGCGCAGACCCGAGCACAGTGGCACACAGCACCGCGTCATTGTTTACGGATAAACCGGTGCTGCTCTGTTCGGTGCCCGTGAATGCGTTTACACCCACAAGATTGCATCCCCTACGTGCTCCGCCGTCCGTTTCGACTGGCGGATCGCGCGAGTACGCAGGTATCATTTGGCGATGCGGTAAACGGAAAAATGGATACCTCGAACAGCCGTAGGTGCGTGCCTATTGGTATAAATGGAGAGGATTTATTTATTGGCGACGGGATTGGTGATTAAGGGGTGAAGTACGTTCGGGCGGTTGAAATTGACCGGATTTTTGTGCATTTTTTTTTTGGAAGGGAAAGGTTTGTTTCGCATTTTTGAAACTTGTGGTACCGTTTATTAAAATTTCTGCCTGCCGCAGCGTATTTTTCTGCTTTCAAAATAGTTCAGAATGGCGGAGCTTTGGCTGTATTGCTCAGAAACAAACCAGTGAAAGGTATTCCGATAGTTTAGTATTCACAATTTATCGGCGAACCTCGAAAAATGCAAGAACTGGTACGCTTTTAAATAAAAATTAGAGTCTTACACGAAATTTCCGCTACATTTTGCAATAAAGAAGTACTTTTATTAATAGTTTAACTCATATAGAAGGTAATATTGTTATATGGAATATTTGTGCAAATTTTCGACAAGATTGATCTAATAGTTTTTGAATTATTGCTCCGTCAATTCCGAAAATGTAAGGTTGTAAAGCTGTTCGAACGAAAGTTTAAATATCTCGGTTTCTTTACCGTCCAAATGTATCATAATTTGTCGTTGCATAGACACTCTTTATCAATCTCTCTTGCATCTATAACGGTCGGTTAAATTCTTCTGTTGATGCACACATTCTTGTTCATTTTCACCTGGATAAGTAATAATCTTCCATTTTCCAAGATTTTCGGAGACGTGTCGTGCGAAATTATTGGACCCACCGGTAAGAATTGATGATCTAGCATCGGAGCAATTAATTTTTCTAATAATATAAGCCAAGTTTCATTCTTTTGCGCGTTCTTAACGAACGACTTTCAATTAAAAATATTCAAATGCGTACGCGTCACTATGAAATCATCTATCAATATTGCTATCGTATACTAAAAAAACTTTATAACAATCCAAAAACAAAATTAATCCCTAATCGTCGCTGAATTAAACCCAGCGTCAACTTTTCGAGGTAATTAAAAATCGCTCCAGCCAAAGCTTTGCAAGGAAACATTAACGTTGAAGTTTCCGAAAATCGTGACACTTATTATTAGCACAGGGTTTAAGATCTTTCCTTCCGCCCCGTGTGAACCACATTATATCCTGCCACTTTGCCACTCAACTTCGACCAGTATATTCTGAAATATTCACCGTGCAACACGGTGCATCGTCGACACCTGATGCACACGCGGTTCGCTATACACGCGCGTCGCTTCCGCGAGGACGTTAATTATCCGTGTCGCGTTGCGCGGACGCTATTTGCATTCCTCGTCCTGAAGTTGTTGGCTGCTTGAATAATGCGAGATTCGCTATACAGCAGATGTATCGATAACGCGTGTTACGTGTCCGCCACTGATCCTCGCAGGCCTATTAATTATCAAGTTTCCCGGGCCGGTTTCGCGTTCGGTAGAACTGTGGAACGACACCCGCTCGTTCTGAGAATGGGACGTCTGTATCGTTTCGTCGTTTCTATTACCGCTGTCGGGTTTACTCACGCCGATTACTTGAGCATAGGATGAGAGGGACAGGCAAAGCATGAACTCTTAGGGAAACTAGTAGAATGTTTATTTATTTACGGACTGATGTATTGATTGATTTAAACATATGGCAGGTCTCATTAGCGCACAAAGATATTTGAAGAAAATGTGCGTCTGTCAACCCTGTTACTGCGTTCTGGTCTATACTACTTGATCCCGGTTCGGAAGCAGTACAACATTTTTAGCTAATAGTTTTTAATTAAAAAGAAGCTTAACAATTTTTAAGTACTGAATAAAAAAAAAGGTATGCTAATGCAAAGGCAGGATAGGGTAACATAAGGCAACATTACTGCAATATTAGAACGCTACGATCATTTAAAACTTGGAGGAAAACAGGAAAACTGGCGACACTTTTCGATAGACCTGCCGGCGAGTACGAAATAAGAAATACCGTCGTGCAATTTCTGTACGAGGATTGTTTAAAAGGTAAAAAGCGACAGCGCCAAAGGGGATCGCGCCAAAGGATCGCGTAACCTTTCGCCGTCGAGCTAAAGACGAGTGTCTCGTGCTTCCAAAGGGATTCTCGAAAAGTCTCGAAAGTTGACCGCGGCAGAACTCATGACACAACTCGTGCAATGTATCCGACACTTACTTTGTTGTTGTCCCGGCTGAATTCGATTTCAAACCGAAGGAACCTTCCGATTTTCAACCCCTGAATCGTGTTGTCCACGTTGAAACGGGGAAAAGCGGTTTCACATAATTCTTTTCATAATATTCTGGTTGGGTTAGGTTTGTAAACCCATGCCTACGTTGTCGAAAGTATCAAAAATTGTTTCTTAGTGAACAAATGCTCGGAACAATAATAACAATAATATCGACAACAGCGGCGGACGTTTTCATCTCTGGTATTCATATCATTTGTATCTGTTCAATTAATTATGGCGGTGAAACGTTTGTTTTTATCAATGCATCATACGTCTGTCGTGTATCAATTAACACGCAGGCCGTACTTGCCGTTGTACCTGAAAATAATTATACTTTGCTTTCGACGCTGCCTCGATTTCGACGAAATCGCCAAAATAGCCTATTACCTTCTCGTCGGTCTCGTTTCCGTCTAGTGGGACGTGACACGCAAATTTCTTTATTTACCCGAATTACTTCCCCCTTCGTTTCACTCCTCCCCGTCTGCAGAGTCGCAGCTTACGAATATTTACTCCCGCGGATTTTCTCATTTCCCATGGTAACGTCGCGGTCGTTCATTCGAGACTGTTCCAATAAACTGTTTCTCGCGAGCACCCAGGATTTACCATGCTTGATTCGATGCGCGCAGCGGAATATAAACGGCGCTTATTTATTTTTCGATTCATTCCGCGGCCTCCCGTCTCGCACATTTACGATCGTTTGATTCCGCCGTTTAAGGTACGTTGTTAATTTCACCCCATATGCAAACAAATCAATCTGCTACGCGCACGGCTTAGCCAATAAACGAGGAGTATTACCAACAAATTTTAGATATCTAAGGAGCAAGGAATTTATAATACCGGCGTGCACGACGATCAGGACAGATCAGTGAAATGGAAAGTTCGGCAAGAAAATGATAGAAATTTTTCTAAAGTAAATGTCGAGCCTCTGGCAAGCTGAGTCGAACAATCCCCTTTTCGTACCCTGCCTAAACGGCAATCATTTACGCCTTCCCGATTCAAACTCTCGGACACGCGCAGGTGCGTGTGTGTTTAAGGGGTCGCGCGGGGGCACAGGCTCATGAAACATTCATGCGGTCTCTGCTAACGCGACACCGCTAAAAACTGCGTGCAAAAAATTCACAAGCTCGCGGGCGGGTGATATACGGCACGTTCAAACGATTTCGCGGTTACGTGGTTTTCCACCTTGATTTCCCTTCCATTCGTCTCCCAGAACGGCCCGCCATTGTCACGTCGAATCAGGATGAATTTATCGCGCGGAGATTTTCGTTCTCGCGGACCTACGGAGCGCGCGGGTAATTGTAGTTTTTATTCCCAAACGAGGGGTAGTTTACCGTACACCCGTTCCACGATTCACGGGGTTCCTTTTAATCCCACCGCGCGATCGTCCCATCAGAAGTTTCATTTCTTCGTATTGCCGCGCCGCAAAGTATCCTTCTTCGTTACACATTAACCGCGGGCGAAGTTGAACAAAACCTCTTCCCGTTTGCCGAACGAACGAGGCCGTTTCCCTTTTCTCGACTCGGACACTCGTCATGGGGCGGATACGGGGGAGAAGAAAAATCGTCGGCCGAAACGCCGGCAAACTCTACTTAATCCTGATAAACGAAGTGTATATCCGCGAGATGCAATTTTCTATTCCATAACGAAAGGGTACTGTCAAGAACGTGACGGAGGCGAATTGGATGTTTGTACGTAACATTTTTCAATTAACCTCCCTTCAGTTTGTTTTCCATGGGTCGCGGATGGAAGGGGCGAGGGCAGTGCAATCGGGACGTTCAAGTAGGAAAGTTTTCGAAAAGGTGATTCTGTCGAGACCTCGGCTCTCTCTCTTTTCATCCTGGAAGGATCTAAGGGGAATGGGGGACGGTCCGAGACGAACGGGAGGAAGAGGAAATAGTCGGCTCCCGCTGACGATAGATTTCGCGCGATCAATCTTCTTTAAACCAATAAAAGGGTTTTCGCGCGGTTACACGCCGACGATCCGATAGTGGAGATGAAAGATCCTCGAGCATTGCCGTAAGTGCGTAACGTGGAATTAGTGGCCCATTGGCTTGGAGCACTATAAGACTGGAATTATTTGTCGAAGTTTAGTACGACCGAAGTGCTGAAACGTCGAGTATCTTGAAGAAATTGGCCTGGGCCGGAGTGCAGGTACAACGGAAAGAAATTGCAGCCACGATAAAAGCGAGCGTGCTATGTCTTAATGCGATAGACAATTACGAGATTTAATTACTTTTAATTTTCTATATTTTTAAGTAGCGAATGTACTACCGTCAATGGACCACAGGTGAGAAGGGTAACAATAGTGTGGGATTGGAAGTTTTAGGAGAAATTAAGCCGGTGCAAGTGCAGAACGATTGGTAACAGATATATATGTATATTTATTAAACAGTTTCTACACTAGTCCACACTCTGTTACTCTATTCTGTTCTACGCTGTTCTACACTATTCTCTGATCTACACTACTCTGCTTCGCTGCTCAATCTACACTGTCTATTACCAATCATACATCCACTCGTCTTCAGTCATTCTCTCTCTCTCTCTCTCTCTCTCTCTCTCTCTCTCTCTCTCATTCATATCCTTAAAAACATAGAAACAGGGGACATGGGTCTGCAGGCCATCGTTGCACGCCTGCAGCAGACCAGCTGTGTCCTAGATAGCCCGGTCAAAGACGACCCATGCCCGGTCGTTGGGCGCTTCGCACTCCTACAATAGGAACGGCGATTAACAACATTGCAACGCCAGAATGAAAAGGAAACTAAGAAACAACAGCTACGAGTAGCCAATGATACTGACGAATAATTATAACGAACAACGAAAGTCTACTATAATATAACAGTCGTCGGCGGGTAAAGGAACGAACATATCATTCTTATCCATTCGCGTAGATTTGAAGAAAAATTGCTTATTCCTAGAAGCAAACCGCGGTTCGATTGGAACCGACCGTCCCTGTTCCCAGGAATTTATTCGAAGCTTTCCGTTGAACATCTTCCTCCGATCTGGCGGCATTAAATGTACATCAAGAGCGGAAGATAGAATTCTGATCGCGGTCGAGAGGAACGTACGATAGAGACGGAGATAAGTGGATAAGAAGCTAATCGGTATGCCGAACACGCGACGTCTAAATCGACGATTATCATATTTATGGTGTCTCCCCGTTTCCGCGGAACGAGGAAACGTCTTGCCCCCGTTGCCGGATGTCTTGCAGCGAGGATTTCCGCGTCGATCCGCTCGCGTTTTAGCCCCTCGCGTGACGCTCCGTCGTGATTGAATAATTAAGCGGCGATCGAGTTCAATCAAGCCGTTAACGATACTCGCGTTCCTGCGCTTCGAGTGTAGAAAACAAGGGGAAAAGAAGGAAACGAGTGTTTCAGCACCGTCCCTCCCGTGGGCAATTATCACGCTTACACGCGGCGCTGTTTAATGAAATTTATCCGCCGTTAATTACGAGCACGTGGACGCCGATATTCTCGATGGTTATCGATTTCGTAAGGACATGCCTCGTGTGGGGGAATTATGGACTATAATGGAATCAATTATACACGAGGTAAACATTTAAATGGACGAGTATGCTCGTGACGACGAGCTGCGAATTTTTGTTGCAAACCGTTCAGAACGCGAAGTATAATGTCGACGATTTTATATTCGTTATCCGTCATTGTTTGTGTTAAAGATACGTTCGATGCAACAGAATAACCGATTGACATGGTACCACTTGTATCATATACAAAACTGGCGAACAACACATTCCATTTCTACCACGAGAATATGAACAGTAGGCTGCATCGGATTTATACGGAACAATGGAAATGATAAATCGGTGCATACAACGTGCGGTTGCAACTCGCTGACTGACAATAATTAAATCCGTGCAAAGTACCGTCGCGCCGTAGAAATCGGAACGATCGTCTTCTATCGCAATATCTGATATTCAATCGCAGCGTAACCGCGGCCGACGCGATTCAACGGGGAACAATCTGCTGATAAATTAGCTACTCGCACTTTTAGGAAGCAGCTTACATCGACCAAACTTCGCCGCGTTTCTCTGTTAACGGAACATGTTCGTCGAGCTTGCCGTCCTCGCTTACTAATTAACGTCACATTTCCGCGATGCGTATTTGAATATTTGCGGCCGCAGTGACGCGTGAAATTCCGAAGGCACCCCCATCGCCGTCGAATATTCCAGTATGTAAACGACACAAGCAATTCGAACTAAGTATTGCCCTGATTTGAATAATCGTGGAGTACGCGGAGGGAAACGGATGGAACGCGGTACGGAACCGTGCGCACTTTGCCCTCCCCTCGTTGGCACAATTAATGCAACCGGTGTGCGTCAAAAACACGCTATTAATCTATTTTCTGAAACATTAATAACTTGGCTCGGTCCCGGAAAGTAATTGAAACGCGTCCACGGCCAGAGACACCCGGCTATCGCGCTCGCGCGACGAGGAATAATTAGGACGTAATGGAATTTCGCCACGGTGCTGTTCATCAAATCGCACGGAATAACATAGTTTCGCGTTGCTCACGCCTGCTGGCGCGTACATAATTCGCGAATCACGGCCGTTTCGAGCGGCGCGAACTCGATTCAAATTTCAGTGGCCGGTGGACGAGGGGATTTGTACCGTGGGGGTGGTTTCGTGATTCGAGGAAACGTTGCACGGGTGCTCGGTGTCGAACGTGGAAACCGCGAGATCTTTAGCGGTGAATTCGCGGAGGAGGTTCTCGATGGACACCTTCCGGCCGTGAGAGTAAATTGAGGCTATCGGGGAATTTGTTTATATTTGGACGCTTCGGGACGGTGCTTTTGTATTACCGTTTACCAGCGGCTACGAGAGGGTTTCCGATTCGTGGTTTCAATTTAATTTTCTCCCTGTTATCTATGTGTGTTCATTCGAAAATGAACTTTTACGTCATGATTTCTGCGCAAGGTTCGCGCAACCGAGGCACGCCATAAATCTTTTCTAATTGCGGCTGAAACGAAGAATGTTACAGGAATAAAGTAAACGTTTCGAACGTTGTGTTATCTTAAAATAAATATGCTCGTTTAATATATAATGCGAACCGATGCGATTTCATTCGTATCTATTCCCATTTCGCAAATTATTCCTGAAGTTATCCCAATATTTATCATTTCGCAGTACGACGATGTGACCTACGTAAAAAGAAAAAAACGAAAACAGATTTCCCTTCGAAAAAACGCGGAACTACGTAATGCACGAGCTCCTTTCCACTAGCGAACAAATTTTTCCTTCGAAAGCTTTTCCTAATTGCGACCAGAAAATCGTGTATACGACTTGTCCTAGTTGTGCAAACAACCCGCTATGAAAACATTCGAAAATATACCGGTGCACGGTATCGTGACGAACATTCCATTTTCCAATCGAAGATCGCCCGACGAAGTCGAAATTGAAATGTAACGACGCATGGCGGAATAACAAACGACGAGTGTATAAAATTAACGATAACGAGTTAATTAACGTGTCTGAATAGCGCCATAGCGTAAACAGCGTACTAATTAACGTAATTGACACTCATTAACGAGGGTTTCGATTGACCGGGCGTTAACGATGAATATGCATCCGCGATGAAAGCACGGAAAATGGTCGACTGAAAATTGCGAGGCGCTCTAGTATGGTGGCAATTAATTCACACGAATTTTTACCTAAGCACGCAGTTGGCACGTTAAGTAGGCCGGTAATAAAGCGGTTCGCTTCGTTCTGGAATAAATGGAACGCGCAAAATCTTCCGAAATAGAATGTAACGTGCGACACCGTGGTCAAAATTGGAACACGATGTTGGCTTTAACGTAGAACTCGGATTATTCGGAGAATTCAATCGATCGAAGGTGGACGGATAAAAGGAATTTCCGATTGGAGAACCAGAGAATGAACGAGTCAATGTCTGTAACTAATTTTCGCTTGTTTATTATTTCGAGGCCGGACGTAATATATTACGTGATTAATTAATAATTGGGTAATATTAATTGAATCATAGAATCAGCAAAATTAGAAAATAAAATGGTGTAGATTGAAATGTTTCGTGATCTCACATTGGAAAGTATATGAAATATTTTGCAAATGAACGCAATTATAGACATAGTTATTTGCCTAAGGCAAATCGTAATTTAATTGGACTAAAAATTTGCAATCGGTAAGACTCTAAAAAACACAGGCAGGATGAATTGTTTTTTCATTTATCTAAAATTACATCAAGTGTTCAACAACTGTAACTAGAATCTTATTGGAATAATAGTATGCGCGCTATTAAATACGCGACTACATACTTTAAAAGAAATTGCCCTTCTAATTGTTTCGCAGGTAAAATTATGCAAACAACCATTTCCTACCCTTGCCAAACGTTCATGAATCATCCCTTAAATGCATGTTTCCATAAACAACGCTGATTTTCCAGGCTCATCTTTTACCTTCGCGAATAGAATAGAACAGGACCCACGGGGTTTTATGCATCATCCGTCATCGCTAATTATTCACCTTAATTTCTCCGGCGACACGGTCGTCAAAGGGTTCTTTTATCGCACTGCTGGTCCCCTTAATTATCGCCGTACACAGGCTCGCTTTGATGGAAAACATCGGCCATTCGATTACACGTCGAGGCACAGGTAGTGAACGGTGTAGCTAAACGCTTCAAACCTTTCGCATTTTTCCAACTTCCAATCTTGTTTCGCTTGCATTACATTTTAAATTCTTATTGCGAGATAATTTGATTCGCCCAAGGATATTATAAACAAACGCAATTATTTCGATATCCAGGAACGATTGAACGACGATCGAGGTCTTAAATCAACGGTAGTAGCTTAACCCCCAATAGATTTATAGCGTACAGACTTCGCCACGTTCCTCACAATTTCCACCTGCTTCCCCCATCATTCTCTCACTGTTTCATCCGCGGCAGTCGGCGCTCCGTCTCGCGCGGCTTTTTCGCCGGCGAGAATTAAAAATATTTAATTAAAATTAATGAAACACCTACGTCACGCGTGGGAGAGGCGAGCTCGGTAATTGGAGAGGTCTGAACCATGGGGGCTATGCACCCTTTTGTTCGTTTCCACCCCCGCCACCCATGGGGCACCCTTTTCATCTCCTCGCTCTCCTCTACGTGACTGTTTCACCGCAAAACTCTTTCTTCATTCCTTTTTTCTTCTTCGCCCGTTGGTTCGTTGTTTCTTCTTTTTCTCTCTTTCCTTTCGGGGAGGTAAAAACAGTGAATTTATGGGAAGCACATATTAGGCCGCGTTCACCCTGTTCCGTCGTATTTACGGGGGTTGCATGTGATTATGCGAGATCGAAGTGCTTTCACGGAGTTCCAATGGTCACGTTGGACATACATACGTCAGAGCCAGAGTACGTAAAGTAGACTTTTTTCGAAAAGTAACATTTCACATTTTCCCTGTAATAAATTTGTCACTCTTTCCAATGGTGCAAATTATTTCGTTCCAAGTTCGCTACCTTTTAATGCGATAGCGTGAAAATGATATTAGGTTTCTGCACCTTCGATCGACACTCCTCCAAGGCCTGGAGAGTGCGAATTAATACTTAACGTACTTTCTGCCTCTGCTACAATGGAAGAGATGACTGCTAAAAGGGAAATGTTGCTCGAACGTGGACATATTTTCGCGTTCAGGTGGATTTTAATTTTCTCCAGGGCAAACGAAATTATCAGCGACAAAGAGGCAAAGGTCGGATTTCTAATCAATAACCGTGTCACCGTGAAGTACTGTTGTTTCGAAAACTGTATTTGACACTCGATTTCTCTGTAATAAGTCTGCTTGGACAAGTGACATAGACGAGCTACGCTTTTGCATCCATTACACGCGTCAAAATGTATTTCCTTTGCTGTCCAGAAGCAACGAAAGGGAAGCAACGGTTTCGTAGTCAGGAAAGGGGAAGCTTGCAGCGCGTGAATAAATGTTCTCGATTTTTTACATTGCTTCCCCTGCTTTTGTCGAATAAAAAATGACTTAGAAACACGATATTTTGCGACGAACATTTTCAACCATTGTGCTACAACCACACCTCTCGGGCTTTCAACGTGACACGCGCATTTACAAAACACATTATACAACAGCGACGCCGTTGTACCTGCATAAACTGTTTCTTTAACAAATAACGTTGATACAACTAACAATAGTAGAAGATAAAGTTCAGTCGGATGCGCTGTATCGAAACGAAGCTCGCAAAATCTTTGCACCCTTGCACCAATAAAACAGACAGAGCGTCTCGCAATAGCAATCACGACGATTCGATTCGCGAAAATATCTGCAATCCATAGAATGCCTATAAACCGTAACCCCCGACTCTATCTCGCATTCCATTCCTTCTTCGTCCTTTCCTGCAAACGATTTTCCGCCGTTTTTCGCCGCCGTTAAACAGCTCCACGGGGCTCTGTTCCGGGCTTAAACGCAGCTCCACGGCGATTGTCAGATCGCGAGAAACGGAGCTACAATATAATCGTCACGCTAGACCGACGGATTTCTCTTCTCACCCTCCCCGCCGCGCCCTGGTTCAAAAGCAGCCCGTCGACGGTGCAAAAGCGAGCACCACGCTGTAATTAAACTTCAAACAGTGCGTTCCGCGTGCACCGACGAGAAGGGCGCGCACGGGGACAGGTTGACGGCAGGAAAAAATTTTTTAATCACGACCCGTGAATCTCCTATCGCGCTATCGACGATCCACGGGCGGATCTTTATTTTCTTCGCCGGCGAGCGGACGCGGTCGACCCACTGCTGGGACGGCGGGGGAAACTCAATTTTCCGGCAGTTTTCCATGCGTGACCGTGCGCCAGCGTCGCCTAACTAACCGGTTTACTTCCGACATCGTGAGAAATAATAATTACATTTCCGGCATCGGCGGCGGCACGGACGGATTGGGTGGGAGGGGAGGGGAGCGGTAGACGAATACTGGTGGAAACTGAATAGCCAATTAAGAGCGTGTCGTCGGGTGGATGGTATTAAAAGCACGATTTTCGCGAGAAAAGTACGTGGACGTTGGATCATCGATGCCGCCGGTAGGCACGATGACGTTCGTGTAGGCTGAGTGGGAAAGGCTGGGAAATTCGAGGGGATGATAGGTACGTGCGTTTTGATTCACCCTCACGTCCAGGGAAATTCGTGATTGTTGTTGTATTTTCGTTTGGACAGTTGGGTGGGGGGGGGGGGGTGTAGATGGCCGGTTTCCATTGCTGTATTTTGTTGGCGGTGCATCTTACTCGAGAAAGATTTAGCTGGAAATGAGAGGTGGGTGTCTCAGAAGCTAGCAGGAAGGTGATGTTTCGTTTCGTTCCTTTGGAGGTGCGGTTGCTTTTGGACAGAGTTTACAGCGTGTAGACTAGAAACACTTATTTAGTATGTAGATTTAATAACGAACAGACAGTCTTGTGTATATGAATTAAATACTGTGTGGATAAACGATGAAGGAGCGAGACAGCGTCGTTATTAGCGAGGAGTAGAATGGGACATTGCGTGTCAGACCGCCTCGTTCGTAAGCTTACGCGGTTAAAAAGATATGTCACATTCCGCTCGATTCGTTTCCATTCGTAAAGTTATGCAATCTTTGTCCGTAGCACTCGGGACGAAACTGTGGGTGAATATATTGGGAATAATTTGGATGATTAATTGCACCAGTTTCTGATTATTGATCTATCTTGTGAAACGTGCAAACCATACGTTGATTATGCAATGGTTCAGGGATATTTGTGAAAATAGAAACTGGGGAACGAATAGTTAGATTAAAATGTGTGGAAGATTTGCACTAAATTGTATTTATTACGTATTATATTGCTGTTATATTGCTGTTATATTGCTACATGATTTTTGCGTACCGGAGATCGTCTTGAAAAATTACATTGCCTACTTAAATGTTTTATGTTATTCAATGGGTTATAAACTAATAAATGCGTACATGTATATTGTTTTAGTGAATAGCACTAGAATTATGTACACCAAAACGAATGAATAACTTCGTTCGTACGTTGTCTGGCCACTGGCGGCCTACTTCCACTTGCGCGTTACTTCACCCTACAAACAGCAGGAATCTTTGGGTCTGTTATAGATTTAACATTTATTCTCATTAATTTCGAGCAGAAAACAAAAAGCATCCCATCCTTAGAGGGAGAAATAAATTGTTTTACTTCTAACAGTAACCTTTCACGCGGACTATGGAATTCACAGTTTCGTAACAAGTTTGTCCTATACAACTGCAGACACCTGGTTGCATAAAGCGTGCGTTCCATCTACTATCTCGAACAAGCCCACCCGTTTTACATAACCATGCTTCATCCCACTATTAACATTGGAACTACTTCCCTTACTCGGTTCGCATCTATTCAACCATGCAACGAAACCAAAACGGAAATCAATACCACCAAAAAAAAAAAAAAGAAAAAAGAACAAAACCTACAACAAGAATCATTCGAAGTAAAGGGGAACCGCCTATTGCTCGCGGCGCGTTTATCTTTCCAAACCCGAAGCACGGGCGCCACAGGTAATCCTAATGTATAACAATTAAACGATCCAAACACGCGGCGACGCGAATCTACGCCCATCCCGCTCTGCTTCCTCTCGAAATCGGGAGGCAGGAATTAATCACCGAGTTATTACTTCCGATGCGTGTTCTCTCGTCTCTCTGACTTCCCTTCCGCCCCCCTTGTTCGCTCACTTTCTCATTTCCCCCCTGATTCACTCGCTCACGCTCTCTCTCTCTCCCCCTCCGCGTGTAAACTCACTTTCGCGCGCGCTCTTTCACTCGCCCACGCATTTTCTCACTTGCTCTCCACGCTTTTTTTCCCCACTCGCTCATTTGCGCCCCCTCCCCCTCCCTCCCTGCCACATACGCACACTTTTGCAACACCCTCCCCCCCCCATCCCCGACCCCCGTTCTTCCATTTACTTACTCGCCCACCTCTTTCCCACGTTCTTTCAGTCCTTTTTCTCACTTTTACCCCGCCGTGCCCACCCGTCCGCGACCAACCCCTCCACCTTACATCTCTCCTCTCCTTTCCCCCCATTGCACATTTCCTCCGACCGTCCACCCTCTCCGTCGATATGACGATACGAGGCATCGCGAATTCGTCCGAGGCCTGACCCTTTAAGCCAGACAGGCTTTTCTATGGCCTCCACCTGCAAAGCTGTATTGTAGTTCCCCCCTCCCCCCTCCCCCCTCCCCCCTCCCCCCTGACCCGCTCCCTGCTCCCCGCGAAAGAGTTTTTTGCCTCGTGCTCGCACTCACACGGCCGCACGATTGCTCCTCTCAATACGCGGCCGGGGGTTTTGCACGCGCGTGCAGACACACGCTCGCGATATCCCATATCGTTCTGCTCGGGCACAGAAACCCTCCCAGCCTGGGAGGAGTGCTTTCGAAGCTCGCGCCTCTCGGCCAGACTGTCATTTCGATCCCGAAAGAGACTCAGCGGTTCTCAGCCGGTTGAATTCGTCGTTCGCACCGGGGGGAGGGTTTGGAAGAAATAAAGGGGAAAAGACGGACATAGACAGTTTTAACCTGGCTGAGCGTTTGGCGCGAGTCTCGGTTATTTCGGTGGACAAGAGTGGAGGATTCAGAGGAAAGGGGTGGCAAGGGAGGGGTGGTTACGCGGGGTGTCTCGGAGCGGTAGATATTCACGCAGCTTGTTTGGGTAGCTGTTTCGTGCAAGCTCGCGTGCAGTGAAAGTTTGGTGAAAATTTAACGTATACCGTAGCATATGTTTTGTTAAGGGTGTTAAGGATATATTAGGGGGGTTTCGTAACGTATTGGTCGAATAAACTGTTTTATTCGTTAGAGCGAGTTCTCTCGTTTGACTGTTGGAAAGGTAGGATACAATTGGCTGAAGGACGGAGCGATTTATTTTTATTTTAACATTGCTATCACCCAGCTGATAACGTAGTCGGTGGTTACTGTTATTTGGGGTGAACGTGAAACGTCTGTTATGTTATTGTTCCCGTGGAAAATGCAATATTGTTTTTGTTTATCGGAGCAATGCGCATAACATTCCCGTAGAAGTAAATCGTTACTGAAAAACGTTCGTTAATTATTTTCATATTTATTCTGACAATCGCCTGGCGCGTTAATTTCCACCTGTAATAGAAAATCGCTTGAACAAAAGGTCTACCGAAATGAAATTTGTCATTCGTTTTATGTCACACAAAGTACATTTTCATTCGGAATACATTTACATTGATGAACAGCGATCGACAATTGAATTGCATATTAAAATCCAGAGACCATCCTGTAGTAGAGCAAAGAAACATAATGTAATCGAATCTTCGTACAATTGCGCAAGAAAGTACGCAGAAATAGAAAATAAAAATATGCCTTCTCCCGGGAAAGCAGTCCGTCAATCGACATAGTGAAAACAGAAACAGCAGAAAGTGCTGTTACCCTGATCGCCCCATAAGTTTCACTTTTCAATCGCAATTGCATGTATCGAATAATTTACGCATTCTGTTTTTCATCCGCGAATCTGACGCATCGACAGATTCAATCGTCGAATCATCCGAATCCTTCAGACATTCTGAAACGTGGAATTTATGCTCCGCATGAAAGCGGTAAATCTTTATTCCGACCCGCGCCAAACGATCGTTCAGTAGATTGCATTTCACTTCGGAGGAAAAGTATCGAAGTCTGTACTTTCGTTGCGAAATTACCGTCGAAACATTCGCGTGCCGGATCCTCCATGGATATTTTCGTTTTATCGAAGATCACGCCGTGCCGAATGAGTTCTCGCGTCGTTTTCGTTGTCACGGAGCGTGGCGACTTTAATCCCGACTGCTATCGCCGCCTTCGTTCACGATCCATCTGAATAAAAAATGCATGAAAATTTAGCAGCGGAAACTGTGGGCAAGAGTCGGAATTTCTAGTTCTGTAACCGACGAATATCGATGCTTCTCGTCGACGAAAATATGATTGGCAACTCTCAGATAATAATAGGATGAATTATCGTTTTCTCTGCATTCTCTCTGCAAACATGCTGAATAACATACGATTCGTTCGAGTCGAAGTCGCAGCTTTTCTCGCAATTCCACTGCATGATCCAACGTAAACTAAAGCCTCACTGCATCGGACCTAAAACAACGCGACCTTCCCATTCGGACAATGTTCCACGTTCAATTCCTGACATTATCAGAGTAAAATTACTCCTCCGTTTCCTTCCACTTTTTATCCTTATCGATGAGAATCGAATGAAACAGCACAATCCTGCTCATCAGTTACGAAACAATATTTATAACGAAATCTGCGATATTTCGGGGGACAGACAATTTCTTGCAACGAAACGTACCGTACATTCATAAATACTCATTCGCTGTGGACAAAAATGTTAACCCCTCCACGAAAACTAGGTGTACCTGGCCCAAAATTGAAACGCGACCACCCTCTCTCCATTACCTAACGCACTACACTATTAGAACTACTGCACACGGCACGAAGACGAAATTACTCAATAATACCATAGTAAAAAAAAAAAAAAACCATAACATACAAATTTTCGAACAAGCCTAATTGTTCCACATCCCTTTCGCCTTCTGCAAACGCGCACGCAACGCATAATGCATCTCAATGCATTAATGAATTTCATGAAATGCCTGTGCAATTACGAACAATTCGATTCGGACACCGGTTGACAAATACTTTGCCCTCGGCTATTAGAACGAAAGCGTTGAAGCCCACCCGGTAGAAAATCGACGAGCATATGCAACGAGTGGGCCCGTTGTAACGCTTCAGCTAGTCCCTCTTCCTCTTCTGCCCCCTGCAACCCCGTCGACTTTACCCTTCAAGAGTAGAGGGACGGAGGCAGAGAAGCAGCACCACATAGAGACCGTGCCGGCGTTCGCGGGGAAAGGGGATTTGTGCAGACACCCCCGTTCACCCCTCTGCAGACCGCCCGCGCCATGATCAATATTACGCCCCAGAGCTACGGTATCCAAACCGACCTCGAGACGGACTTCTTCCTGTTCGAAGCGTCCCGACGACCGACGGGGAAATGCAACTTTCGTCCCGAAACTTCCATCGAAATCGGAAGCCAGAAATTAGAAGGACGGGGGGATGGGGGGTGGTGGACGGAGGGGTTTAGACAGGACGTCCAGTTGCCATGGCCGGGAAAGATTCTTGGCGAAAGTTTTTCTGCCAGACGGACACGAACGAGGGGCTCTCTTTATTTTTTCCTTTCTCTCGTTTTTCTCCTACCTTTTCTCCCTTTTCTTTATTTCGTTAATTTAAATGGAAAGGGACCATCACTTTGGGCCCGGTAATTTGACGTTGACGATATTATTTTGGTTTGCGCGGATTTTGCGCAAATGCTCTGCGCGGGCGTATTAATGTTACGGGTTTTTAGATTTTTATGCGAAGCTGGTTTCGATCGGCGGATTGGATGCACTCTCTGTGACGTAGTTTGGTGTTTCGGATGAAGCAATACTTGAACTGGTTCGCGAAGGGGCCGTTTCGTCAAGTTATATTGTTAATTTGTATTTTAGAGTTCACGGTTCTTCCGGTGTCGACTGTTTTAAGTTGTCGCTCGATTTAGCGTACTATGCGTTCAATATGTATGAGAATTGGGGATAGGTAGAGGTTGACAAAGCGGTATAGGACGGTGTTGCAGTTGAGTGGTGTAATTTAATGAACTTTACCCCCGTTTTACGATTCACTACTGGAACTTAGCACTACAACCAGGATACACAATATTACTGCATGGAACACAATTAAACGGAATAACGCAATTCGTATACAGAACATTGAAACCAAATTGATGAATTACTGCAACACACTACAAGTTTAATTGTAAAATAACTTTCCCCTACTTATTTCTATTCAGCAACAACAACGCTTCATCTATTGAATTCCTTACAATAATTTATTATTTACCATATACAATTTATTTCCTGTACGTCGATATTTCCTATTCAATTTACGCGCAGCTGGGCCGAATTTTTTTGGAACAATTTATCACACCTTTCATTCGAACCGGCATTTGAATAACGCACAATATCGCGTGAATTTGTGAGTCGAGATAATTGCGTTAACTTCTCCGGCAAACCAACCGGGAGAAGAAGAATAATTAAACGAAATAGATGACCGAGAATGTACCCCTTTCATCCATCAGCATGTTGGTAAATAGAGTTCGGTTTGCAGTTGCTGCATAGTTGGGGGAATTGAAAACTCGGGGCGGATTTCTCACAGAAAGGAAATGCCGTTCAATGGAAAACTTTGTTGGTAAAGTAAACACAGGCTGGGCCGAGCTGTATCTGCAAAATTTGATAGTTAATTCCGATTCGACGTCTTCTCATTCAGTTTTTTCTTTCAACCCCCGATGAGGTGGCTTTTAAAGGGAGACACTGAAACGCAGCCGGGGTCGATATGCGCCTGTAAAACACGAAACGTCCGGGATTTACGATTCACAGTATATCGTTATTGCACCGCGATTGTATTAATCAGAACTACTATTATTATAATAGCTTTTGTATATGTATCGCGTGCCCCTTGCGCTTTAGTTTTTATGCCCCCTTCAAGTAACAAACGTCGAACGCGATACATTTGTCCTCTCAGCAGAATACGTTGTCCAGTAATTTTTTAAACATAATATGCCCGCTTTATTGTTGATTTCTTCGGCAACGATTGCGTTCCCACGAATTGTCGCCCGACACCTTGATAATGTTGTCCTTGCAACATCTGTGACGACGATCCCTGGGCGAATTCAATTTCTCCTTCAACTTGTTAGTTTTCCGCAGTATGTGAACTGAAATTCTCTTCGCTGAAATGTTTCCGCTCCCCTTGAGAAGTGTACGATGCTTGTAACGAAAGCAATGAAGAGATACGAACGTGGAACACCTACAAATATCATTTATGTAATACGATAAAAAGTTTGATTCGTTCATCTAAATTTAACGATGCGAAAAAGAGTCCGTCGACTGGATAATGTTGGAAGTTCTTATACCTGTTATTGGCTTATTAGACCGTCATTAAGGCAGTTCCTCGTACAAGCATTTAATGTAGCAATTACACGAGCAAATGGTTTTTTACGCCCCAGAAATAATTCATGGTGATTGCTTAGATATCCTAGACAGATTATTATTATTATTATTATTATTATTATTATTATTATTGTTATAAGCAGGATGTGATATTTGATGTAATTAGGAGGAAGAATAAT
The DNA here is from genome assembly GCA_948146005.1 of Nomada fucata. NCBI lineage: Eukaryota > Metazoa > Arthropoda > Insecta > Hymenoptera > Apidae > Nomada > Nomada fucata. Next base: position 7,573,429 of record OX411281.1, read on the forward strand.
TTATGTGAAAAATTGTTGGAAAAGAAGCCTGTCCCTCCATCGCGAGGACACAGAAGTGCTCGCAAATTTTCAGCGTTGAACAGAAAGCGATTTTTGGAAGGGCAAGGCATTTTTAATAAGTGTCTGAATGTGCAGTCGAGAATAAGGAAAAGAATGGACGACTGGGAAAAATCGTCGATTAGAAAATCACTCGGGTACGTATAGATTCTTGACGTGGTGCAATTTGTTGTTTCGATGCAAACACGGGTCGCGAACTTGGCAGCGTGCAATTTCTGTTGCCGCTGCGAATACTAACGGGCCATTCGTATGGAAAACCGGTGTTGTTGAAAAAAGATGAGGTTTCCGTGACAAATGGGACCCCATCGATGCACGGTCGTCAGCGTGGAAATTTCTCCGTCGTTCATCATGCGGCGATGGTGCAATTGGTACGCACGTGACGCGGTCGTGGACAAACAGGCAAAAAGTTTCCCGATTGATATACCAAATTTCCGCAATTTCAGTTCGCGTCAGCTGAAATAGAAGTGAGCCCCGATTAGCCGCAGAATTGTTGCATCTTGTTCCAGGACTTATTCGCAGAAACTTTATAACGGAGAGTTCTTTGTTCGGTATTTATGAAGTTGAATTAAATTAATTGTTTGGAGACGACCATAAATGTATGATATTTATACAATACAGCTGGGCGTGAACTAACTCGAATCTTTCGTAACTTTTGTGAAAGTTCTTGTTCGTCTATTTAAGTCTCAGCCATTTCTTCTAAATTTACCCATTAATCATTAAATGAAGTTTCTGTAAAAATTATTATCGCACGATTGCAATGATATCTCTGGGAACGTTAGTTATATTCTATTATTTATTTAGCTGGCACATATTCAAAAATTGATATTCCGTTTCCATGTGAGTGGTTGCTCGCAATAGCCATTATGCTGCTCGCAGAGAGTACCGAATAAAGGAAATATTCAAATTGGCATTATAACTCGTCCATAACGGTAACAGAAATTATACAAGAAATGACTTCAAAATTTCATTGCGGACAGTACAATTTAATTTCGGCAGCGTTGCACCGAATTGCATCGTTTACTTCACACGTTCATTCTCTTTCAAAGTATAACATCGGATCATTTCCATTCAAGATCGTTTAATCACGGTTGGTTTCTTTTATACCAGACTGTACCACGAATTCCTTTCATCCTACCCTATCCGGACCACGAAAAGTCGACGAGCTCGAGCACACGCTAGAACGAGCCCCCCCCCCCCGAACATTCTGTCAACTATAGTTTATCGTACGTATCCGTATTTGTACAAGTAGTAATATCACGATTTCGTCAGACATGACGGCCGAGGGGGATGGCAGCGAGTATTATTTCACACGTCTCCCTCGTGCCCCTGGAAAAGGACTGTACACGGCCAGGTCAGGGACTGTACGTCTGCCTCTCCAATCTGCAGGCTATTGTGACACTCCTCTAGTTCTCTGACTCCCTCTTTCCACCCCCTTTTTCTTCCAACGGGCCCCCTTCCGTCCTCTTCCGCGCCTCTTCGCTCCCCTCGCTACTGTTCCAGCCTCTTCTTTGCCGCCTCTGCGAGTTCTTCTTTCTCCGCCAACCCGCACACCCCCACAACCACCCCCCACAACGCCACTGTCGCGGCAGGCTATGAGAGAAGCGTGCATACCGGCCTACCCTTTGCTAGCAGACGGCCTGCTCCCCTTTCACTCCGGCCGTCCCGACGTGAGGCGTGACGTCGACGCGAAAATTATTTACATTTTTCTTTCCGGCCAACCCCATGTCCTTCCTTCGCGTCCGTAGACGAAAAGGGACGACGGGACGAGATAAGACTTTGGATCTGGCTGGTGAATTATTTTTCGAGGGCTGAGAAAAACGGGGGTGGCTCGAGGGCTGTGGAATCGTTGCTGATTTTCGCGGTTGCTTCATTCGAGATACGGGGGTTAATGGGATTAATTGGATTCGACGCGACTGGTATACGGTTAGGTGAGAAGGGTGGTTTTAAAAGATTCGTCGATCAACCTGTCGGAGATTCGTGTTCAGTATTTTCGTGAATTTCTGGCGAGACGTTATCTGACAGTTCGAAAAAGTTCGGATTTTGTATGTTTGTAATATGGAAATGGAATTGATGGAGGAATATTGCTCTTTGTTATTTTAGCTACTTAACAGACCACGTGTAAAAGAATATCTACTTTTTACTGTCGATAATGGTATTGCGACGAGGAATTACTATTACAGGATCGCGTGACGATTGTACCTCGCGTTTGCGTCATTTAAAGGGTACATCTATATGAAAACGCGATTCAGTTGGCGCATCGATTATCACGAAAAGAGCGGCCTCAGAGAATCGTAATAAAAATATGAACCCATCGGTTATTAATTTTATTATACATAGATCATGTTTCAAGAAGCCTTCGGGATAATACACGTCGCTAAAAGTCAAATCATTGTACGAAAGCTTCTATTCTCACATTTTACATCATGTTATTACTCCTTGTTCATAATCAACCCCGAAGGAGATAAAATTACGTTACTAAGCCCGGAAAATGTGAGGAGAGGGCTCGGCGTGTAGAGTTTGCAAGGTTAGGCAAGTTTTTTTAGCCACTGCTTCTTGTTACGAAGTTCGTCGTTATAAAATAAAGCTCATCGCAGGAACAAAAAAAAAAAAAAAATGGAATGTGGGTTCTTAGTCCAGACCATCGAGGCTGCATTTTACTTTTGCCGGGCAACATGGCAACCGCGTAATGGGGAAACTTTCTAAAGGTATACGAAGCTGTAATTTTTCGGCCACGTCACTATCCCGGCTCGCGTTTCTTCCGACGAACATTTAATCCCCCTTCAATGTAACAAAAGTTACATGTGAATACTGCTTATACATTTTTTCGCGTCCGTGCAAACGCATAAAAATTATTAACTGTTAGTATAGAAACATTTCTAAAGAATTTTGTTCTTGAGTCGGATATTTACGTAATATTACAAGCAAGGGAACGTTAAGTTGAAAAGTGTAATGCCTTGAAAGGTGTCGCTCTTATTTATTCTGTTTGCTTAGAATTGCACTTAAGATACAAATATTCTGAAACGTAGTAAAATGGTAGGTTTAGCGATCTTTACAGTTTAAATATTTCAGCTCTACGTTCTTAGGTAACTCTATGCCCCGTTGCATTTAAAGTATAGGTTGCTGAGTATGTTGAGGAAGCGTTAAGAGAAATTTCACTTCCGATTTATTTAATCGCATCCCGGGGGAATTTCGTAGCTTCGCAGCTTGTAGACGGGGGTACGTTGAAAGTCGTAATAATCATAAGTTACTTACGTAATTTTAAGAGGCGTGCAATCTCGCAGGCGGCTCGTTCGATCGTAACTACGTTCTGATGTTGGGATAAGTTAATTAGATGGAGTCGGTGCAGCGACGGCGTTGTTGCAGTTCCGTAAAGTGAATTAAACTGTTTGCCCCCGCGGTTAAGTCGTTCGCATCAGCATCCGACTGTCGAGTGTGGTGTCCGAAATCGTGCCATCGGAAAACGTTGTAATCAAGCGTTCACCGCGTTATCGATAATATCTGTTTGGTTTACGACCAACGAGAAGACACGATTATCACGTTTCAAGATGTATTACGGACTACACTTTACAGGGAGTACATTTAAAAATGATTATTGTTGTCGAATTGTTACCGAAACAAGCGCACGCGTATAACGTCCGTATTCCACTTAACCACAATGATTTTATATTCTTTGACGTTTCCAGGAAGTCGACAGTTTTTACTCGAATAATATAAATAATATAAATTTGTATGGAACAAAGAATTTTTATTGCAACGTTACTTCAATGAAAACTTCATTTTCTGCGCTACTGCACCTGCGTGAATACATTTCATTTGAAATACACGCAAGTAAGGGGGGAAAAATGTAAAATGATATAATAAAGCGATTCTTCGTACGAGCATACAAACTCTAGGAATGGAAATAAAAATGAGTTACAACAAAGAATCTTGCATTGAAGTTCTATAAAAATGAGTTAACTTCTAATGCGAAATATTATACACCGAGAACCATCAAGTTTAATCCTAATATCAACGTTCAATAAACTTCGTTCGAATGGCAGTATAAAATTGTGGGTTTCAACGATCGCGGTACGCTCAGGAAATCAATTTTATTTTCCACTAAATTCATACAGAAATCCTGGGGCATTTTTCTCGCGTGATCTTAATTAAAAGTGGTCGACGAGATGGGAACGAAGTAGCCTGCGAGAACCCGCGAAGACGATAGATGGGACGTGAAGTGTTGAACGGTCCTATAGGCAAACAAGAATCCATTAATCTCGAGGGGTGCAATCGCGACGTTAATAACGGTGGCTCGATTGATGATCGAAAGTCTCCGTCGGAGATAATATGGAAAGTAGAATTGAAAGTTCGTGATTCTTCATATTTCATCCGGTCGGAGTTAGGAAATGACGGAATTACGTAAAACGGTGGCCCGACGACGATAAAGCGACGGCGTCGGACGGCGGTGGAAAGCGTCGGGAAATTCAAAGAACAAAGCACACAATTATTGGCCGGTTACGAAACTCTTGATGCGACTTCCGCTGGAGTTCGACTGCCCCGTTAATTGGACGAAATTGTTTGTTTAATCGATTAAAAACACGCGGCAGTAATTGCGCGATTTTCTGCTGTTATTTTATCGTTCTCATTTGAACAGTCTCGCGGAAAATGTTGGCAAATTTATTTCGATCGAGTTTGCTACGAGATTTATTCCATGCTTCTTCTGTTCACATTCTGTCGTTTATCGTGTTCCAACAATATTGTCGAATTATCAAAAATATAATACGATGACGGTATTTCTGTTACTATACACGTACGTGCAACTATTATTTCCTTCAATCCCCACCCTATGCCCCTTATTTTTACGGGCAAACGCGCCTTCAATTCAACTCGTCGCAGGTAACTAATATCGAATAGCAATACGTCGCGAACGTTTGTGCCGCAAAGCATTACAGCAGCCCTTCCACTTACGTGCCACGTTAACGCGAGTGAAACACAGCACGGCACTCCATTCTCAGAAACGTATCGGCGCTTCGGTCAATTCGTTCCTCCGCGGCCGTTTCACCCGTCACTTTTAATTTCACGCTTAATTCGCGCGATGAAATTTTAATCCACGCGATCGTTCGTCATCGCGAGCGGCGAGGGCGGGCCGTGAACGTCACCCCGAAGTCCCATAACCGCGGATTAATTTTCAAGAGGGTTTTCCTTGGTCGAGTAACGTCGTTCCTCTTACTTCCAATTTGTAATGTCGAGTTTTCCACAAATTTGCCCACGATTACCCGACCGGCCGGTCCTGGTTAGCTAATTTCGCGATATAATCTGCGAGATCCGTGCAATCTCACTCGTCTCGACCGAGTTTCCCCCCTTCCGCCGTCCCTTCATCTAACTTACCCTACCCCACCACCCCACCACCCCACCACCCTTGGATCACGCTAACTTAATGAAGCCCTTATTAACCGCGAGGTTAAAGCCGCCAGAGTAGAGAAGTCCTCGTAGCTGGCTCGATCGATCGATGCTTTTAGTTTACAAATTGCCCCGCTCGCCCCCTACCCCCCGCCCCCTCAATGCCGACGACCGTGGTACACGGAGTCCTTTATTCGCTAACGAGAAACATTTATCCATATCGGGGGCGAGTTTTTAAGGAACATTGGTGGTTTCTGTTGAGGGGCTTCGCGCCGTCGGATATCTCCGTTTTATCATCTAGTTTCGAACATTATTTCGCGTTCCTTCGTGGACGTTATGAGAATTTCGACGGGCAACGGAGGATTTGTCTTTCGCAGCCTTTCGCGTGTTTCACTTCTCGATTTCTGTCCGCTGTTCGAAATTGGTTTTCGATTTGTCTTTGACGATTGACCAGTTACCTTTGCGGGTTGAAGTAGATTAGGGAAGAGATTACGAGGGGGAATTTTGGCATTCTTCGTTCGTCAGGATACTCGTGTTTGGGAAACATTGTGAGGTTCTATATAAAAGTGGATAAGTTATGTACAATTTATTATTCGACGGAGTATTGTTAAATTTTGTAGCGATGGCAGTAACTCCTCATAGCAATTTCTTTGTTTCGCACTGCAAGGAATAATATTTTTTTTTTTCGGAGTAACGGTGTTGTGGGTTTCTTTTCGAAAATCGACGGAGCGAATAGTCCATTACAATTTATTCGATGTTACAGCGGTGACAACTTCTGAATTCAGAAATATGCAACTGTGATATAATACGTCTATAGTAATTTTTCTTTTTAACGTTCTTTCTTCCACTTGTGGCATATTCCATTTATTGCATCTTAGAAAAGGACGTTATGGTTTTTCTTTTTCTTCCTCTGTAAATACTCTCACGGTTCCGCAACAGATGGAAACAAAATTTGTATTTCAACAGAGTAACAATATTTGTACTGCGTTCTCTTTCAGCGAAATTTTAAAACATGAATTAAGGTGAAGTAATAGGAATTACTTTTTCATTGGTACCAATATTTTATGTGCGTCACTGCAACGTGATAGGGGAGTATTTATTTCTGTCACGTACAAAAGTGCGACACTGTGTCCAATTTCTTCTTCTACATTTTTCTCCACTTTGTAGTCGTAATACTGGATCTTCAACGTTGAAAATTCCAGACGTATTTGCCGTTGAACGTTCTTAGAAGGTGTCATCTGAGTGACGCGTATAAGGTGTCCAGTAAATAGTGATCGGTAAACAAGGTTGGTTACGTTAAAGTATGCAAAGTACGAAAACAATATTGTTCTTTGTACGCAAGCTTTCCTGAAAAATCGAATGAATTACCTGCGCGAAGTATTTTTTAATATTTATAATATTTAATATTTAATATTTAATATTTATATTTTCAACCGCTACGGAATTATATAAAAAAAATTTTCCCCGCGGGTACTATTAACGAAACACAAAAATACAATTTAATTCACCAATTATATTCCACCTCTAAACCAATCAGTAAATATTATAATGCTTGCCAAAACGCGCAGCGTTCGCGATCACTAGCAAATTTGAGAGAAAAATCGTAATTATATTTTCCTCGTGCCACCGCCATTTCGAACGCCCACCAATTATCCCCAATCGTCATCAATTATATCAATTATCCCCAGACACAAATAACGTCCACCTCTGTTCCCAAACAAACGTCAAACATCCCTTCCACGGCGCGCGAACGAATACACCCGTTCGGCTCAAAAAAGATTCATCCACGTTCGCATGAACTCACCTACCTGTTCCCACCTGGCCAATCGGAAATATCATCCACGGGGGTACAGCTGTTGGCGTACACACGCGCCACTCGTCGAACAGGCAGCCCTGCGTATGTTTGGTTAAATAGGATAGGAAACGGATGGTCGGGATCGCGAGAATCGTGTTTGCGAAAATTTTCCTATGGGAAACGTACGTAGGTACGTGTATGCAGGCCGCCGGAAAACGTCGCCGGGTTTTCGCTCGCATAAATCCACTTTGCCATGTTACGCGCGAGACGCTTGCCAGCGCGAAGAACGGGCAGAGAGATAAATAGACGAGGAAGATGGCAGAGAGAGCAGAGACATTCTGACGTTGGATAATGTATAAATGACGTCAGACCGGTGCCGGGCGATCGTACCACGAATTATGAATAAAATATCATTCGCCTTGGCTCGAGATCCCGTTCTATCGAACGACTCGATTGAACGGGCTATCGAACGCAATTAAATCGAAGGGCTTGGTACACTTATGAGGAAGGGTGGGGCGGTGGGTCAAAAACCTAATTTCGAAGGGCGGGTTCTCGTACTTCTGAGGGGTCCATTGTTTTTTAGCGTTTCGTTAAGTTGGGGTGGATATGCCCGAGCTAAGGGAAATTTCCACGGGGATAATTGTGGCGTGCTTGGAAATTCCGTGGGCTGCGATGCTCCAGCGTTGCATTATACTGCGGGACGAAGGTTTAGGGCGCGAGTAGAGACAAGTGTAGCGTTTAATTTTTACGTGGAGTTATTAATTAATGGTTGCAAGTTCGTTGGTGTCGAAATCTTCTAAAGATTACTAGCACAGAATTAAACAGTTTTTCTATCAAATGTATTTCGAAAAACAAATTTGAGAATCCTGTTCTCCTTTTGTTTCCCTTCTTCTGTTATTCGGAAACTTTATTTCATGAGGCTTGGGTGAATGGTAAGCCTGTCTTATCGTTAGATCGTGCTGTCAAATTTCCCCTTGTCGAGAAATCATTATTACGACACAAAATACTTGTTGTGAATAGGAGTTTGTAAACCAGCGCTAGTTCCCGCCTCAGCGTGGGCCTCACGGGTTCTTTTGTTTTTTCGTATGTAGACGTGTGTATGAGCGCGATGCTGTGTGGTATGCTGCGGAGTCAAGTCGAAAATTCAATATTACTTACTTAGATATGTAAACGAGACTCTTAGAATAAAGCTATCAATACTTCTCAAACAACAAGGGGCACTGACTGTCCACAATCTCGCCCTTCCGACGTTTCATTCCCTTTCCGAGTTCGCCTCCCGGACCTCACCTGTTCGAAATAACTTATCCCCGACACCCCGTGTCAATCGATTAGAGAAATTACGATAGCCGAATTCCACATACGTTCACGTGGCGACTCAAAGGGTCAGTCGGGAAATCCTCAAGCGTTGCGGTGACAATTTTCAGACGCGCGCCCGCCCGTGCCCCGTTCATCATAATTTCGTTCCAGAATCGATCGGGCAGGTGTGGCAGACGTCGCGAGCCGAACGTAATTTCCCGATTTAGCGTTTTCCTATTATCGCGTCCAGTCTCCGTCTGGCAGACCCTAAACCGACACCGGTAGTCCGATTGCGACCAACTCGAGACCGCTTTCCGCGTCGATGTTGTGACGTGCACCGTACCGTTCATCGGCCGCCACGCCGCCCGGGTACACAACGTCGCCACCGCCGTTGATCATACGTTATTCGTCGGAACAGACGAGGGTACGGCCCGCCGTCAGCGTTCTCGGATGAACGATGGCGCACGCCGCTTCTAAGAACAAACGGACGAGCGAGCCGGTCGAAAGTAATCGACCGAGTCACTTGCAACCCCTCGTGTACGCGTTTCGCGAGGGCAGTGCGTGCTGGGTGGTGCCGAAGGCGAACGACAGGTCGATTTGGGGTTACGAGCCGAGATTGAGATCGGTGGGCTGATTGGAATGGAAACGGGGATTTATTGGGCCCTAGAGTGACGTGCAGAGGGTTGTTGAAGTTGACGCTGACGGGGTGCTTATTGTCCGTACGCGTGTTTCTGATATTTCGGTAGCGACGATGAATTAATAATTGTTCGGGGCATTTGATGCGACGGGGATTTCGTGGATTGGAGTCGGCTGAAACGGTTCAGCGGGGGATGGATTACTGGTCTTCGCTGGGAGATTTCGCGAGACCTCCTTTGAGCCCCCCCCCCTCTACTCCTTTCGCCAAGGAAATTATTTTCTCGGTGCATCGGGTTCTCATTATCCCGAAGTCCGTTAATCGGTTGTACAAGAATTCTGTCAGGGATCGACAAGCCTTGTATCGCTTTATTTGCTATTGCCCGACTCGGTATATTGCGTTGACGGTCCTTTCGTATACGTATACTGAGAGGGCGTTCACGATTTTACAAATGCGCAGTCGAGCCTCATTAGCACAAATGGCATTACGCGAAAGTATAATCATCCGCGGATCATGCTGATACAGAAATCAACAGGTTGGTCGCTTCATAATATATGGATGCGAAAAAAAATCCCATTCACCTCATACTAAAATAAAAACAGAGTCACCTTTGTCTACCGATGGCTGTGTGTATTTTATATTCTAAATTTTGCTTATACGTGTTCATCAGTGGATTTTTTCTCTTTCTCTTGCGATTCCGATTGCGAAGCTTTGATTGTTTTAAAAAATCCGAAGAAAAAGATACATTTATTGTTATTCACTGAACAATATAATTTTCGTCATTACTAATGTAATTTAGAAAGGCACATACGGTGGCCGAAATAATGTTAGGTGCGCATCAGTTTACTGACATAAAAGTGTGTTTCATGCAGTTCTTTTTTATATATTTTATCATATTTACCAGCGCCGATTCCCTTCAACGATATCAACAAGACGCATTGTGCAGTGGAAAAGTATAATTTTTATCAATAATGATTTCATGCCTACCACTGCACAAACTGAATATTACGTCCGAAATAAACAACAGTTTTTCATTTTGTTTCTGCGTAAAAAATGAATCTTACAACGTACTCCTGCAACGACAAAAAATTCAAGCAAGCGTTGAAGCAATGAGTAAGACGGACCCATTAAAAACAAAAAACAAAGACCACAATACCCTTCCAAAAATGCACATAGCCACGATAACAGCAAACGAGCGGGTTCAAACAGCGTACCTATCATTATTTCGGCCACCGTTTCTAGAAGTACAATGGTAAAAAAAGAGGCAGCCGTATACATTGAAACTCGAGACGACATTCACCGGACGGAACTTTCAGGCGGACCTGATATATATATTCGTTGAAGATCTATCATCTCCAATCCCTTCGTCTGTCTTATTAGAACCGTTTCATCGAACATCGAACGGGCCATGGCTCCCCATGCCACCGACTACGTACATCGAAGTGGCAAGACCGACAACGGCTGTCGGTGTTCCAGCGCTGGGCTGTTGGCGAAACGTCAGAGCGAGACACTCCGGCGGCCTTAATTGCAGTAGACTCGCTGCTAATTAGTTTACATTACACTGTCCGTACCCTCTGGGCTCCGGCCTACTCGCCCTCTGTCCTCGTGCTTCTTCCGATATTGCGAGGGGCTCTTTAATGTCGGCCGTTTGCGAATACGCGTATACGAACGCCTACGTGCCACACACGCGTTCATACGTGGACACGTCACGTGCACTCCGTCGTCCTATATACCTGGCGCGCGCCTTCCGACACGCTCGGGTTTCGCATCTTCATTTGCTTTTGTGCCCTTTGTTTCCGTGATATCGGGACGACCTTCGACCGACGCTAAAAAGGCCCATCCCCGTTCGACGCTCTAGGGTAATTTGTGGCAGTCTGGGGCCGAGCAGCGGGCGAACGCGGCCGAGGCGAAGGGATTTTTAGTTTGGCGAAAGAATTTGTAGCGGTGAGTTGCGGTACGCGGTTTTCCCCATTTCCTTCCGGCTCTTCTTCCCTTTCTTCATGATTTATTGGGCGAATTTTGGGTTTCGTTCGACGGCGATCGGGGCTGGTATTCGTGACGCGCGATGGAACGTCGGCTGGTAATAATTGAAAGGTTTCGTGGGTGGTAGTGATTTCTGGGTGATAGTGCACCGAAATCGTGAGCCGTTAATTGTCGAGAATCGGTAAATAAATTTTAATCGGTCGGGCTGTGAAATATGTGTGCGAACAAAAACGGTACATTAGCGGTACGATTAATATTTTCGTTCGTCCTCGTGTACTCCGAGCTGTATTTATTTATTCGGTTATTTATCGGCGACGCGCGGCAATCTGTCTACTTAAATTGCGCATCGATGCGCTTAACCTGTCGGCAATTTCGTTATATTCGTATGGCGCGTCGATCGTCGAACGAATTAATTAACAATTAACAAGGTAAAATGTGCAACAAGATTACCGCCTGTCCCCGTAATATCATCGCCATTGTTATTGTACTCAAAATGATTGTCACTACCGCGGCATTAATGGAAAACAGGTCTTAGTAAACACGTACGCGATTCCCAGAAATGAACACGAGAGTAGTTCGTGGTCGCGCTCGCGAAACCATTACAGGTATTACAGCAGTAGCGGAGATAAAATCACCTTTACGAGTGGCCGTTCGGTGTTCCGCGGTCGATGAATAGGGGAAAGTTGCCAGTCGAAGTCGCGGACGAGACCAGCGTGGAAGTTTTCACAGCTTCTGGAACGATGTTACACACGATTGGGGTATCGATATTCAGACGCGTCGGAAGTCGACCCAGCGAAATGGATATAAGTCACGTGCGAAAAGTTACGTGCGTTTTTCGACGCCCGACTCTCTCACCTGTTGCCAGGGAACCGCACTCTCGGCTGTCTTGTTTTCGCGACGATCAGACACCCTCGCTTTGGTTTATTTCTACCTTTTTTTTTTTCCATTCGTTCGGCTGCTCTCGAGGGCATCCCTCGATTTGCCTACCCCATGCGTTGTAGGAAAATGGCAGGCATATTCGTCGAGTAAAAAGATGCACTTCCTCGGACGAGTATTGGGCAATTCTTTGTCCAGATGTACATGGATGTAGATTGAAATAACGTTTACTGTTTTCGAACGTTTGTCGTTGCTTTTAAATACGACTTTGATTGCATTTTTTTGTTCATGAATTCGACAATGGGAAGTGTGAAAATGATTATTGTATTATTGGGCAATTGTTTGCTATTCATTCATTACTAAGTGGAACTACTCGTATGTTTGAGTAAAGAGATGAATTATGTTTCACAATTACGGTTGTACTCATTAATACTTTATTTCTCGTGTTGACAGAAAAATGAGGAGTATTCAAAATGAAAGGGAAGAAGAAATTAAACACTTGGAATAGCAAATTACGAAAGTTGACGAACAAAGGATGAGATACGCAGCGTCCGTTCCTTTCGAATAACGTGGCACTTTTTATATTTGGCCTGCAAGTCAACAAATATTCCCGTTTTCTTTACTCCTTGGTCTCCCGCTGGAATAATCCGTCAGGGGTACTTTATGCAACGAAAAATGTAAAGTAAAGCATCTCTAGAGGACTAGAATATTTCTCCCATAACTCGGAGAACGTCGCATCTACAGACTTTTCTTGCATCGTGTATATTATTGGGGAGATGCTGTAAGAAATTAAAAAAGACACGCTTTAGCAGACTTCAAGTCTGGTCACTCTTACAGTCGTCTATAAGAAAAGACAATTTACGAAACTTTGTGCTGAAGAGAAAGCAAGATTTTCTATAGTCATCTGAAAAATAAACGATTTGTCGGCATTTTCATAGGCGAAAAAAATATTTATAAAAGTTGCTGTAGAATTGCATTTTCGAAGAATCTAGATAAAACGTGTCGAAAACTCCCCGCGAAAGCAGCGACAAGCTTTTATAAAATTCCACTTTGAAGATACATGTGAGAGAGTTTCAAGAATCTTCGCATCCTATATAGGAATGCGAAGTATTAAAAAATTCCACTTGAAGAAAATTGAAGTTTTCATAGAGCTTTGTTCTACAGCAACCCGAAGTGTTTTATATTCTTCGTTTTAAAAAGATATAGATCTTCGCGATCGTTCGTTCCGCGAGACAAAAGTTTGAAATGCGTGAATAAGAAATTTTCCATCGAACAAACTGCAAATACCTGTCCCGTGAAATTTGATTTCGAGTGCATAAAATATGATGTAGACCCCATATAGAATATCTCGAAGTTGTTTTCCTTTTCAGTGAATTTTTATCTCGCTTCGAAGATGCGAATTGTGTGCACGTCGAAAGGAAGATCACGGCGTTCCTGGGAGGCGTGCGATCTCACCTGTTGCGACCTACCTCGTCTGTTGATCTTAATCGAGATTCAGCTGGCCAAAGTTCACAGGCGCCATAATCTTGCTTTCCTGGTTCTGGTATCTGGTGCTGCGGTCGGTGTTAATGTTGGGACACGGATATACCGTACAGCTACTTTCAGGCAAATCCAACTCACCTACGCTACTTTTACATTTAACATATGCTGATGGACTTTCCTTGTTTAATCTTATCTTTATATCGTGAAGCATGGTCGAAAGCAACGGCTGCTGGGGATAGAAAATCGTGGCTGCATTGCGCTATCTGTATCTCTGTCGCGTGTTTTTCATAAATGAAAGATTTTAAAGAACTGTAAAAAATGTTTTTCACGAACACGCTCGTGCGTGTGTTGTGTTATCTCCTATCGCAGGGTAATATTTGAAATACAGCTTTATCAAATAAAGCAAATTTTAAATTCAAATCTGTTATATCCAAAGGCTTGGCCCAACTTAGGTTTATTACTGAATTTGACTTTTAAAAATTACACTGCGGTTTAGCTAGCCTTCAATTTAATTTAGTAAAGGTATACCACAGGAACTAATCGATTATACAATCGTTTCTAATTGACCATTTATAATTATCAATTATAGTAAGAATATGGTGCTTGCGGATTAAAAGTAAAATTGAACTGAAAAGAAAGGACCAAAGATTCGTTGCGTACGTTTAAGACCACTTAAGTTGTGGAAATATTGAACGGCTTGTTAAATAAATGAATATCATACATACTGTTGGTATTTAACCTGTGTTTCTAACGTGTTCTTCTATCAAAACCGCGTGCATTCTCGAGAAACGCTTACGCGTGAAAGGTTTAATCGAGTCCTTACTGTTTTACGCGCAGCGTACACACCCGTCGTTGATACGCAGCGAAACGCTCAACTATTCACACGCTCCGATTAACAATACTGTTTCAAATTTCGCGCCCAGGGAAACTACCCCCTGACACGGCAACATTCAAGTTTCCCTCGCGTCTATCGTACCGCTTCCGGGATTGGCTATATCGGTCGGCGCGCACGACGAGGCCGGATGCGCGTGGCAGGATGCGCATTAAGAGCGCGTGTAAACGCGCCCGCGAACAGTGTCGCGTCAGCCCCCGGCCCTGCTACACCACGTACCATCATCCAGGTCCAGAACCTATACCTGTTCTTTCTCTCTCTCTTTCTCTCTCTTCTCTTTTACCACCGACCGACCGACCGACCTAACCCAATCGACCCATCCACCGACACCACAACCTGGCGAACTTATTCGATTGCCACGTTGTCGAGTCAAAAGTCGATCAACCAGTGTTTCACCGTCGTCGTCACTGTCGTTGTCGTCGTAGTAGTGGTCCTCAAGGTTCAACCTGTCTACAAGCTGGATTAACCTTCACTGGCAAGTCCATACTAATATCTTTTTTATCATTTACCTTTTTCTATCGATTCACGTTCCCCGTTTAATCGTCGCTGTGCCGCGTTCACGCGAATAATACCGAACGCATGGCTCCTGGGTGCCATTGATTTTGAACCATGGTCACGTGACCACGGCGGAACGAATCTTTGGCCGAGTTATCGCGCATTTGGTTTTCCGCAGCGAAACGTTGACGAGGATTCGATCTGTTTTCCATCCGCCGTGGCAAATGATGTCGATGGATTTATGTGCGAATTGCGTTTGCGTGCAACGAACAATATCGCGCGTTTCGCGGCGGTTATTTGCCAGGTATAGGTTTTTTTTCGTTGGACTCGAGACCCCTATATAGACACGACTGTACACGTGCTATGTTGTTGGCCAGGTTTGTGCCCTTTGGGCGACAAACATTACGCACGTGGCACTTGTCCCGATAGCGAAATGTCGTAGCTCGCGAACGTAAATACGTACATTATCTCGGCACATTACTTTGCACGCATTATTCGACGAATTGCTTCTCTTTTCTCTTTTCATTTCATTTCGTCGCGACGACCACCGTGGATCACTAGTCGGCGCATACCGGTTTGTTCGAATAACGATATTGCAACGTAACATTCTTCCCCGCTATTTAATACTTATGCCGTTGCGAAATCGGAGATCCAGTAGCGGCAAACAGGTACAATGTTTACCACCGGTGCCGCGACTAATTCGGACACGTGGCGTATAAATATCCGGAGCGTTATCTTTGACACATATCGTGTCACCGTGGGTCACCGGTGGCCCACGGCAGTTGGCACGAATGTATCGCCGTGAGAAAAAACTTGAAAATTTTCCAAACGTCCGTTACAACTATCAAGCCAGCACTCGAGAGATCTGCTGGCCGGTTAAGCTTCTCGAAGTTACTCGAGAAACGTTCGGCCATCGCGTCGGTTCGGAATTAATCAACGGTTCGCAAGTCGCCGAGGAGCACGAAAGTTCGGTTAACGTTTCGCGTTGGAAACGTGAAAGTTGATAGCCGTTAATTGTCACGAACGGAACGAGGGCGAGGTGTACGGTTCGTTCGTTTTTCTCTTTCCACCCCCGGCGAAATGACGCGAACCGTTTAATCGAGTTGCCTCGTTGTTTTCCTCGCGGCAGGATTTTTCCTTTTCGACGACACTTGCAATTACGAAAGTTGCCGCGCGAGGCATTTATTTCTTTTTTTGCTCCCGCCGCGCCGACGTTTACGCGACTTTCTTCCTTTCACCGGGGAAACGAAATATATCGCCGCAGTGGCGCCCTTTGAAAACCACGCGGACCACAATTCGCAACGAAGGAAATCCGATCGCGGTGAATACATTTTAGCCGCGTGATTCTCGTGCCGCGATCTTACTTCCGAGAAATTCTTCTCTATAGATTCTGTTCTCGCCTTGATTATGATTAAGATACGAATGCATCGCGGCGCGAAGGGACGACTAAAACGGCTGAGGAATCTCGACAGGACTTGCTTTCACCGTCTGAATACGCGTGTAGGTATTATGAATTAATTGGCTGAAATAGAATGAATTACCCGACGCAGTACGGTGTTATATGGATTAAAAAGTCATCGAATAACTAGTTCTGCGGATGTTGAATGCAGGCACGCGGGCTGCTCGGATCTTAACGCTAACGGAGTTTATAATTAATATAAGTTGGAGAAATATTAAACTGACTGCAAATGCGACAGGCTTCGTTGTTCAACAAATACGCTGCCGCGTTAGGAACATTTCGGGGCACGAACGAGTTACCGGAACTTCGCCAGCGAGTTGACACGTCGCTCTGTATTGCGTTTCATATTTGTGTTTCGTTAGAATGGGAATCAAAGGTAACGAGACGCGGCGTTCCACTGAACTTCATTACCGACGTTGCCGTAATAATGGAGAAAGTTTGAATTATAATAAATCTTGATTAATTCTGCGGGTGTATCGATGGAAAGGAATATCCCTTCGTATTGAAATAACGGAATTTAATACTTGACGTTATTGCAGTCAATATGGATATAATGGTTACTGCAGCTTCGTCGGATTACCATTTATCCTTTTTAATCCATTTCCATGATTGGAACAATTTCTCGAACAATCGTTGGGCAACCTTTCGTTGAAATTCTCGTTCTTTCAACGCTGTTCGTATCATTTTCAGTTCTATAGCTGCGTTGCTTTTGTTTCTCATTCTGAATGTAAAAGAGTGAAATACAGAGCTGATGCCAATTTTATTTTATTCCTATTCTTTTTTTAATCGCGCATACTGCTCAAAGGAATATCAATAGATTATCGAACGAATATTAGTATCAACAGTTGGCTGGATTATTACAACAATGGCGAGTGTACGTACTTTGCAATTGTCGTGTTATACGTGCGAAATGTTGTACAAGGATTGGAATTACAGACGGACTTTAAAACGAGACTTCGGTCCAGCGAGTTAGGAGTTACAATTTTATTTATTGCTTAAACTGACAATTACTTGTATAGAGTGTGTTATTACATCAGCCTATTTGTGTTACATTAACGTTTCACTACAGCGATTTAGGTACGCGTAGACATAACGTAGGGGAGATTGGTGTTATCCCAAAGTTTCGCGAGCGTTTAGTTAAATTGGGTATTAATAACAACGTTCGAGGATCTACGTGTCCGGACGAGTCTAAAATTTGCTGACCCATTTGGGAAATAATGTAAAATAATTAACGATCATTAATTTATAACGAAATCACGTAGCTTCAAATAGCGTTTGGGAAATAAAGAAATCACTTCACCCATTCTTGGACAATGAAAAACAAAAGTGTACCCAACATGGATTTCCGAATAATACAATATGCACAACCGATCGCAAAAAGGCACTCGTAAATAATAAAATCTGTCCTACTTTTGCAAAAAATATCGTAACCCAGAAAAATAGCGTAATCGTTTGCACAGTATCCAGTCGAATCTCCCGAGCGTAACGAGGTTTTCGCTAGGGTAACGTGCGAGTTTTCGGGCTGGGGATTCGCTTAGGTCAGTTTGCACTTGTTTGTTCCGGCAAATATTATCGTTAGGGGAACTATTATTACATCCAGACAACAAGTGCGACAGAGAATCGTCGACTTGGTGCGCGATTCCGCTAATAACTCGCGCCCGGCGAAAATAGACGCGCGTTAGAGTGCGGTAAATACGCTCGCGTACAACGGAGTGTACTTGGAGTGTACTATGTTAGATCGGGTCACCGACTGCTTCACGGTGGCACTACTTTAGATCGGGGTACTTTGGATTCTCACTGCGCCGTAGGATTCAGCACGGGAACAGAGAGAACGATTGCCTCTGCCACAGGTATTTCACCATTGCGATTAAATTCGTTTCATTCTATTTCGCTTAGGAAGCTCTCGGCTCTAGAATTGTTGTGAACGCTTTGCGGTTCGCTTTGCTGTTCTCCTTCCTGCTCTTGTACACGATGCTGACCAGCGTCGGGTTTAACGGAATGTCTCTATAACGCGACGATTCTTCACGACCGTGCCGGAAAGTATTATTTTCTAATCGCGGAACGACGACAGACTGAAAATCGATGCACCGGTTAAGAAACCGCGAAATGAGATACTTAATCAGTGGAACTGTATTTCATGGAGCATCGATACGAATTACGACAGGCCACAGCCAACCGTCCGATCCCTTGATTTATTGCTTCTATTATATTTCGCTCCCTGTCCGGCGAGGACGCAGTTACATTTGAGTGATTTGAAGTTAATACGAAAAGGCGGAAACAGTTTGAAGATTTTCAATGAAAAAGGTTAATGAGAATGAGGAAACATAGCCGGTTATACCATAAAAGGTGTGCTGATGACAGATCTGTTGATTGCTCGGCAGCACAGATTTAATGAGGATGCTTGCTATTGCTTTCATACGCGCTGAATATTCTTTGTCTATGCGGACGTGGCCGGGGAAAATTGCTGAAGTTCGCTTTGTTCCTCGGGAGGGGAGGGGGAACGTTCGAATTGTACACTGGCGACTGTAGAATTTTATGAAAGACGAATATTTCATTCGGATCTTTCCATGTCCCGCAACGTTAACGAATCGGCAGTCCACCCTTTTCCAAATTTCTGTGTTACACAGTTTCGGCGGCGTCTTCCAATTAGTGATTTTTGCTTGCTTGCTTGTTGGCGTCGAATTAGATGAATTATTTCCACAGTTATGCCTGTCGACGATTTTCTATTGAATTTTTTGGAGCAATAGTTTAAAGTCCTCGGGAATTTTTATTGTGGGCTCAGGTGTGGACCAATCGGGCCGAGTATTACAATATTATCAGCCTGATAGTATCGGGAGGAAAATTTAGTTGGGCAAAATTACGGCGGTCTCGTTGAAACAAGATTAAGAATTGGAGCGATAAGAATTTTAACGACGAAGGGATGGAAAGTTCGAACTTCTAGGACCGCGTGGCGATTCTTGTGTGATCGAATGATAACGTAGTTTACGAACTCAATTGTTCTTCTGTTAGAGTAAAACTTTCGTGACAAAAGCGAAAGTCTGTGAACTTTTAAACGCTTTATGATGGAATTGATGTTGCAAGATCTGGGTAAGGTACAACAATCTTTAACTTTTAAACAGAGGAGAATATCTTTGTTGGTTAAACATCCATGAAAATCGTAAGCGAGATAATTAAAATGATAATGAATTCATTTCAGACATGACACCATATTTTTGTACCAAGACGTTTCATTTAAATGGCAACAATTTTTTCGTCTCCTTACCATAGAAATATTTTATTGCTTTCTGTTTCAAAGAAATTAGTTTCCATCTACAATCGGAACAACCGATATTTAGCATCTAGTGAACAGTAAAATATCCAAAACGGTTTGTCGCAAATCAATATATTTGAAATTCGATCACGATAAATTACTAATGACGTAAAACCTGTAACTACAAACTATGCAACAAAATTAAACATTCAAAGCCTCCAGATAAAATGAAAACCCGTATACAATATCTTCCAAAGGTATCTTATCGTTCCGCGAAAATTTCTAAGTAGAAGCCATTCCAGATTTTCCTCATTATTTCTCAAACATCAACAAACCACCCCTTTCTCTCGAGTCGCGCTCGAAGCTATCGTTTCACAGGGGCGGAGGGGCAAAGACGCACCTCGTTGGTGACTTACTCGATTTCAGGGTTACAATATTAAAATGGTACAGCCATGGAATAACTTCAGCGTAGAGAACTTTGCTTCCATTCTTCTCCCTTCCCTCTGCCGGCTTCGTTGCTCGAGGGTGTCGCGTTAATATTGCAACTAGTCCACGGGGACGAAGGAAAGCTTCGAACTTGGAGACGAAACGAAATTTCTAACCGGCATACAGGTGCATCGCGGTTCGTGACAGACACAGACATTTATTGCTGTCTACTCTCGGTTGTATTCGATTTCGTTGACTTTTACTACTTGCGTGTTGTCGGTTTGACTTATTCTCAATCCTTTGTGCACTCATTTGTCTTTGGTGAATTTCTATTTTCTTTCGATATTTTATTAGCGACGATTGTTGATCGTTTTTTCTTATCACCGGTTATAAATGTGCTCGATGTATTTAAATGTTAAATATCAAAGTTATAACTGGGTTGTTGTTTAACTTCATGCGTAACGTGGCAACGGAGTTAAAAATTGAGGGGAACGAATTCATTTGTTTTGAGCTCAATGTTTCTATTCCAAGTATTTTCAGTACCACTTTTACGGTTAATATAAATGGGACAACTAATATTTGAAGGCAACAGAATATTTTCTGCGATTTAATGGGATTTTTTTATCGAAGGACGAACAATAATTTAAAGCTTGCAGTAAGCTGTTTCTTGGCACCATTCTCCTTGAAACGATATGAATTTGTACTTCGCGTTTATTTTATTTCTATGGTGTGACTGCATATTTTATGACATATCGTTGGAGTACTCATGTTCCGTAACATTTTCCTTATTCCAAGTAGAAGGGATGTATTTTATACTCGCATGTTTCTTTATATTCACGCGAAAGAAGAAATATGATAGATTCAGATGAAAATGCCGTCGTTGCAGACGTTTATAAATGTAAATTCGTTGCGTCGTATAAAGAATCTCTTCTGTGATAGCAAAAACTCAGTTGAGAAAATTTCCCCGTCTCTCACGTGAACAGGATGTAACTTGAAATGTAATAACATGTAATATTCCAGGAATATCGTAAGGTATCATAAGTAACAGCACTGTTACTTAAATTTGTTTTACCATCGATAAGGAGCACTAATAATAATCATAATCAGAATCATTATTAACATTAGAAATCGTTTGTACACACATGAATGGTATAATTTTTACAATACAGCTTCTCAGACAAATCCACGTCCTTCGTCGATTAAAATATCAAATCCTAAGAAACATGTATTTTCAGAGATCATTGCGACGAAGTTGTCATAATATTGTCCCATTACTTTGTACCCATGACATCGCAAGTACACACTCACTCAGTCGTCGATGGTATGCTCATTCCACGTAATACGCGGTCCCCAAGAATGGATCATTTGCATTGACCAGGTCCTTTCCGATTTCGGTCACGGCAAAATCGTTCCCCGTTTCCTATCATTCGTATCGCACGACGTACCATGCATGGGCATCTGTGGATTGTAATTTATGCACGACTTTTTCCATATACATATGTATTTCGCTGTTCATAACGTGGCTAGGTCCGCCGGCGCATATGTTTGACACGACCCCGTTGTTTCGTTTCCTCGCCGGGCGACCCGATGCATATTGCATTAAATATCGCAGGGGCAGTGGGCAGTTTTTAAATATTTAAAGCAGGCCACGTGCTAAGCGAAAAGTCAACGTTGTACGATTGCCTCTGTAAGACAGGGCAGTTTAATTGAACGAAGTCTCGCTGTACTATTTGTTCGCATCTCTGTCGATTTTCTACGATCCATATTCATACGAACGTCGAATCGTAATTGTTTCAATTACTTTGATAGATGTTTTAATGTTTCGTCGGTCGAGGTAGTAACGTCTGCTAATAATATTATTTTACCTAGCATTAACTGACTACGCGACGTCGAGCCATTTCATATCAATTTATTATATTTAGTAACGTTGAAATAAATTATAGCTCTTGGTACATTTAATCCAACCTTGCGCTCAAAGAAATATTATATTCGCCAGCTTTGTTTATTCATTTATTTATCCTCGGGCACGTAAGTGAATCAGATACTATCTCGAGTAATTAATTAATGTTTACCTTTGAAACCGTTATCTCTGATACTCGGCGCTGAATATTTTAATAGCCAAAAATTCTGCCTCCCAGCACGAAATCTTCACAAAAGAGTCACGGAAACGCAGAAACCGGAACAAAGGGTTAAAGCAGCGTCTAAATTTAATTTCCTAATTAATAAACGCCACGGTAGGTTCGCGGCATTCGTGTGCACGCAGTTGTCGTAGAATTTTTCAATGAAATTAAGGCACGGGAGCGGCACACCGCGAGAGTTTCTTGTTTGCTGAGAAAACAGCGCTCATTACAGCGTATGACGGGGCTCCTCTTGCTACCGCGGTATTTATAAATGTTTATTGACACAGGTGTCCATTGTAGTTGTCGTCGTGGCTGCGCGAGCTTGACGATAATGAATAGCGGGCTATGATCCTTTAATTAACTGCAACGAGACAGGGAGTTAGAAACTTCTATCAAATCGTCCGGCAAATATTGCCTTGGTTAATTCCAGAACTACGAAATTGCGTCAAAGTTGTACGTGCATGCTAATCTCCATGGTGAATTAGAACTTTGGCATCAATTGTCAAGCGAAATATTTATATTTGACCGGAGCTTTTGAAATCTAGAATTAACTGTCGCAATGCACACGACCATAAATATTTGCCACTTCTCCAAGATGCGCGTTGTAAATTTTAGAAACTTCAATGTCCACAATACCACGAGCTAAAGGAAACCCCTAATTACAGGTTCGGTATCGCAGACTGCATCAATATCTAGAAATAATTCAGGAAAATAATTGGTGTCGCGGGATTCCGCGTCGATCCAAACGCCTCGGCCTTCCTCGCAACTCCGATACAAACGAAATCTCACCCCCATAAGAGCACGACGTGCTCCCCTCTTTCGGTCGCCCCCTTTTCGCTCGCGAAAAACTGCACTCCAGCTCGTGCATCGCGCCGCAGCAACGACTCACGCTGCACTTCTTCGACTTCCGTCCATTCGCCCCGCTCTTGCTTTGTCCTTTAAAGGAACCCCGTCGCCGGCATCCACGCGTGCACCCCTTATTCCGCCCCATGCACGCTGGACTTGCACGTTATCTCGGACGGGACGCGACGGTAGACACTGTCCGTCGAAACTTTTGTTCCAGTTAGACGCTCGTAGTGTGCATGCGAGTATTTACCAGAGGACGGGAGCAAGACAGTCGGCTGTTTGAATAAATGGAAGCGAGACAGGGCTAGGCGTCTGTCAGAAGAGGCGTCGTTAGAGCCCAGGGGCGTAATTCCGCTATCTGGAGTCGGCCCCCTCTGCGTTCGTTTGTTCGCCAGGGAGAAAGAAAGGCTCGCAACGTGTGTGTATCTCGGCGCGAGAACGTAGCGCGCCCGCGTGTAGAAAGTATGCTTACTCTGAAAGCAGCCAGATTTCGTTTTTTGTCCAAAAGCGAGCTGTATACACGTGGAACGAGATTTGTTTGCTGGAAGTTTCGGTTGCTAAGGAGTCCGTTGCTAGATACGTCTTGTATCTCGGGCTTTAAAGAAGCTTTGCTTCGAACCCTTCTTCTTGGCACGGATTTCACATGGAATAGAGGCGCCATACATTCGTCCGGAGTTTCCTGCAGACAGTTAAACAACAGCGAACCCTTTAATTGCATTTCGAATCGTGTCGTGCAAACAGTTGCACCGTCGGAAGTATTCGGTGCAGATTTCAAGCAGCAACACCCCCATCGATAAATGTAGAGGAAACGTGTTTCGTCCACAACGAGGTTCAGGGAAGTATTTAATAATCGTGACAGAAAATTGATGCGAATGAAGCCGGAGGAGATACGCGGATAGACGACGAATTCCGACTTCGCTCGGATCGAATAGAAAACGTATCGAAATCGGATCACTGCGTTCTCTCGTTCCGTTCCGTGCCACGAGTTCGTCTCTATCTCGTCCCTGGTCAGGGCGAGAGAGTCTTGCCTCGAATTCTGTCGCCTCCTCTCACGGGGAAATCAATTTTAACACACCCCGTCGGGGAAGAATGCCTGCGATATCGGTGCGCAATACTATTGGTCGACTTTATTCGTTGTTTTGAAAATTACTCGGCTGGAAACATCGAACATCCGTGTAAGAGAACAGACACACGACTTCCTCGGTGAGGGGCATTCAACTGTTCCTCGCCGAATACAGACTGTACGTGCGAAGACGGTACCGTGGAGGACACTTAGGGACTCTATTATAGAAATCGTTGTTTTTTTGGTTGTTTAGGTATATGTAGATACGGTGAGTCGTGGTTTGACGCAATTATTGAGAAACCACCTTTAAGTAGTGAATATTCATTTATGTTATAATTAGGGTTCGACATAGTGATGCGTGCAATAGTTAATAACTGTTTATGTAAAGCTTCTGATTGAAATAATTGTGAAGAATACCTGTTGGAAGGAATCGAAATTTCTACCCAGACATTTGAATTACCGCAAATTAACATTTACACGCTTATTTTGTACGAGTTTTCAAAAATTTGCAATATGAAAGAGGGACCTAGAGTACTTTATCATCTTTAAACAAAAATTACAAGATTGAAAACTTGGACACTGGTTTCCTCTATTAATCTCAACAGAATTAGCTGGTTAATTGTCCGAAAACATTTCGAAATCTCGTCGAGCTAACCTTCTGTACAATCGAAGAACATAATCAGACAGCCAAGGTTTGAAAAAACGCGTAATGGAAATTCGGCAAATGTATCGATGGCTGGGTAGAATTACCATCCTCATTGGCTAGTATGGGAGGATGTCTGATAATCCGACAGCGATTTTATTATCAATTTAACCGGCAGCTGAAATGTGGACAGATCGTTAATCCATTCCATTCTCGTTCGTTATCTGGCTGGCGGGTTGCAACGTGCGAGCACAGAGAATATTACACGGCCAATATTTATTCGTTCCGCGTAGAAACCTGCCGAATTTTTCAGACATAATTTTTCGTGCAATTAGGCAGGCATTGTCCGGGCAGAATTTTCTGTGCAGTAAGAGAGTTTCGTATTATGTGCAGCGTGGGACGTGTATTCTAGAGATTAAACGTCCCGTTGGCATGAAGCTTATCAACAAGCGCCACTGCACTGTGAGACACCAGGTTGAGTGTTAAAGGGGTTAAAGTGTGATCCGCGGTTACGCGAGCTCAGCAAACGAAGACGCACTGCGAAGGAAACCTGTCGTTCAATGGAAATAATTCGTTCTTGATTATTAATTGGGAGGGGCACGATATCTGGTTGTTGTTGGATTATAGATTGCCGATAAGTCTCTTGCTTAAATCATTTGCACTCATTTTTCGAATTTTCGATTGAACAGTTTCCGCTTCTGATATATTCCCTTAAAGCGTTCGTCGTTGTGCCAGGAAAAAGTTGAATTCCTTTATACAGCGGCTTCGAAAACTTTCGAACTGTGTCTTGGTGCACCGCAGTCTCCGCTGTAATCTCGCAGAACACTAACAATAGAAAAATCATCCCCGAACCGTGAATTTACTCGTCCCAAGAAAGAACGGTTTTAATCGGGGGGTAAGAATCAACAAAAAAACAGTTTCAAATTGAATACTCGCAAACCGCCGCCAACGCCCACTCAGATATCAAAGATAGGAAAATTTCGAAACATGGAATCCCCTCGCAAATAAATATAAAATTTGAAATACACAGCTACGCCGCCAAGCCACCGCTCTCCAGAAATTAAAGCGAATTAGAATCGCGCACGGCGTCGTCGATAATATTTACGAAGGGACGCGCTCCTTTCGTTTCGCTGATGAATGGATCGAGCCGCGCGTTGGATCAAACAGATCAAGCGGAACAACGATTTCGCAGGGACGCCCACGTCCTCTGTTCGGTTCCGCCTTCGACGGGTCGCAATCATCGAGAAACGTCGACGATGACCTGGAAACGCTTTTTGTTCGAACGGATGCGACTCGCGCCGAGAAGTTCGATCCGCGGGGTTCGACGTGTAGGATAATCTTCCCTCTTGGGTCCCTGGGCGTAGAAACCGCCTTCAACGTTACGCGATCCGGACGATCTTTTGAAAATTTTCGCCAGGCTCGCGATGGAAAGGGCGCGAGAGGTACCCGTGTACCTCGGGCTATGAAAATTCTTTCACACGGATCACGAGGTCTCCGCGGTTGTCGCGAGGCTCGTGCGTGCCACAGGATGGAAAATTGACGGGGAATGATTATTACTGGAAGTGATTTTTTAACGTCTATTCGCGGAACGCCCTGGGGGCTTAATTTCGCATCGTGAAAATTTCCCGGCAATGATTTGGAATCGATAGTGCGGACGACGCATAATAATTCGTGCGCACGAAGATTGCGAAAATGTCGGAAAGCATCGTTAGAATGTGTGTGTCAGATTGCACGATGCTGCGTTTAATATATTTTTCATTACCAAAAGTAATGCGCTTGTTGTTGGTTAATTCTTAATGGCTCGCTTAGAACCGTTTGGGCTTTAATTGAGGGACGGCCCAGTTAACAAGGTAATTTAATTGGTTCGATATTGGTATGTGGAGCAGTAAGTTCGTTCAACATTGTGGATGCGAGAGTTGCTCATTTGTGGTTCCGAAATTGTATTATATGCTTTTGGAAAGCGGTATTTATTTGTTACCGTTACGCGTTCGATAAATTCGCGATATTATTTGAACGTCGATTTCGATATACAGAATATTACACTGTTTATGGTCAGGTACAAAAACATTCTAAGCAAAGATTTCGCAAAAGTGCATAAACCGAAATGAAACTTCGTTTCATATTAATGTTTCATAATAATTAATCGTTTAAAATTTCGGCGGAAAAGTTCCCATTTTCAAATGAATTCTTTTCCCCGCGTAAGTCGTGCTTTTAGAATAAAACACTTTTTTGTAACCTCTGAATTGATATACGCAGAGTTCAGTATTAATATAAAACGACCGCAAAGAAGAACAGATATCTAATTTCCTTAGATTTAAAAAACAAATACGCGAAAACAATAAATCGTTCGAATTAAAGATACTTCAGTCTCTGTGGGACCTTTGTGTTCTCCTTTTATCTAACTTTAATGGACAAACGTGATAAGCATAACATACACGTGATAAATATTTGAACTTTCTCGTTCCCGTGGCTCGCGTATAAAAGTTTTAGCTTACTGAATTATTGTGGAAAAATATTGCCGAATTAAATCGGATAGTTCGAGAATTCTTTCATGTTTTCAAACAATTCTCTGAGAGGGCTGGCAGGAATTATCACGCGTAAAATATTGAACATTCAGGCTAGAAAGTTATAAAGTTTCTCGATTTCGCAGTAATGCTCGCGCTTCGAAATTATTAAGCCACCTCAAGTTCAGCAGTATACCGCCAGTTATTGATTAGTTCAGGAGTTGTAACTTTTTAGTGCTGAATGAAAAGTTTCGGTACGTTTACATACTTCACAAGTTGCTAAGTAATTACGGGCATAACGGTTAGGAGGTACCGAGGTGGTAACTAATTAATTACTTTCGGGGGTTAAGATATCTCCAACTTACGCAATTTGAAATTCTTAAGTTGCATAACACGAATTAATTTTGCAAACTAAAATAATGCGCTTGCCGACAATATGTAAACAAAATGTCATTTAGCCTCTGTTTTTCTTAGGAATGTACGCAGCAATAGGAAAAAAATGATTATTAACATTATACATTTCAGGTTTATTGGAGCTATAAACTGCGATTAGTTAGAGAAGATTAGAAATTCTATATAGGATTACATATTCATGGCGTCGATTGTAAAACTATCAGAGGAGAATTGTGGGAAACATAATATCAGAAGTTGGGCTATAACTCACGAAAAACAAGAATGTTCGCACAACAATGAAAATCTCACGGGAAGCAGTAACTTCATTACCACAGTTGGCAGTGTCTTTAATTATTCGACGATGTTTCATTCTGCGTTCCGTATCAGTTACAGGCTTTCCTATTACAATTCATTCAACTGTTTTAAAACATAACTGGGATTTATATCCATTTCCACGGATGAACGAACAATTCTGAACACTAATAAATATCCCCTCAAATAAGTACCTAACAGATGGAACATAAAATAAGCATAAGACACGACAAGATTCATAAATGGATCACAAGAAAATCTACGAAATAGAACGGCGCATCGTAAATTCTTCTAATCAATACTAAATAATTCGAAACGAAGATCCACTGCGAAGGAAACCTGTCGTTCAATGGAAATAGTTCGTTCTTGATTATTAATTTGGAGGAGCACGATATCTGGTTGTTGTTGGATTATAGATTGCCGATAAGTCTCTTGCTTAAATCATTTGCACTCATTTTTCGAATTTTCGATTGAACAGTTTCCGCTTCTGATATATTCCCTTAAAGCGTTCGTCGTTGTGCCAGGAAAAAATTGAATTGCTTTATACAGTGCCCCCGAAAAGTTTCGAACTGTGTCTTGGTGTACCGCAGTCTCCGCTGTAATCTCGCAGAACGCTAAAAAATAGAAACACGGATTTATATCCATTTCCACGGATGAACAAACAATTCTGAACACTAATAAATATCACCTCGAATAAGTACCTAACAGATGGAACATAAAATAAGCATAAAACACGTCAAGATTCATAAATGGATCGCAAGAAAATCTACGAAATAGAACGGCGAACCATAAATTCTTCTAATCAACACTAAATAATTCAATCGCGTATAGATTTCAACGGTGATATTAATCGAGCGTCGAAGTTTCAAACGACAACACATTACCAAATTCAAAAGTGACGCTTTTCGAATCGCTGCCCGTATCATATACTAATCGACAATCATAATCAAGACGTTCTCTTAAGCTTGTCAATACCGCGTCGTTCGCTAAATAACTTTCCAATAACGACGAAACGGCTACTCGCTTCCTCCTAACAGAAGAGCGCACCTCTCTTCGTTTCTGTCGCAACTGCAAATACACGCGAAGAACCAAAACTCGTTTGCGCCGATCCCGGTCCGCGAACCGGATCGATCGAAAATTCCTGCGCCACGCCGATTTCGGTGGGTCGCTTGGTCTATAATTACACGGCGCAAAAACAATCCGTACTTGCGTGATGCATGCGTGCGCCACGGATCGACGAGGTAATTAGGCCCGCGGCCAACGCCACTTCCCGAGGCGTGCGCCGAACGCGAACAATACGCCCATTCGGTTCCCCTTGAAAATTGTGTAAAATTAGCGTCAAGACTCCGCGGGGCGGATCAACGCCGCCGGTTTTCCGATGGAATTGTCGCTCTTTTATCGGGAATCGATCAACAATTCCCTTTTTCTTACCGTTGGATTCCGCGCGGTCCGTATCGGCGAATCGATCGCCGGCCAGAGCCGTTCTAGTATAATGGAACTGCTGGTTAACTGGACATCAATTAGCTGGTGCCGCGATTATCCGGGCATTGGCTCTCTGATTGCCGGGCTTTAGAGCCGGGAGTTGTCCTGGAACTGTGCGTTGGGACGCGGGCATGCAGTTCTTCCGGGCATTAAGGGGTAGCGGATTGTTTCTGGATATGCGTATCGTTTATTTGCCGCGACAATAATAATGGCAGCTCCGACTCGGGGTCGTTGCTTGGATTGGGGGTGGTTTTTAAGGGCGCGTAGGAATTCATGGCAAGACGAATGGCGATGTTATATCTTCGCCTCGTTGTTAGCTCGGTGTTCCAGGCATACCAATTGGGAATTTTGATAATAATATTAATAATAGGAAATACTGCATTTACGTTTTAATTGAATATGTTGAACACAGGGCTTTCGTACGGTAGTGCGTAAATATAATATATAATAATTCGCCTGTCGTCGCAATGTCTGTTATTTAACTTGGTAATCAATTTCTTCCTCAGCATCGAGTCTTCGGGGAATACGTGCAACCCAAACCCATCTCCCCTGTCTCATTTAACAGCTACCACGTAATTCCTCTCTTTTCGCGAGCAGACTATCGTCGAACAAACAAATATTCATCTCGTCGTGCAGCGATTCCTTCCGCGCCGTCCTAGAAACAGCGAACGAGCCTCCGCAATACCGGATACTGGCTGAATTCTCGCGAGCTGATAAACGACCGCGTTAACGCAAGGCATCCGCTCGTATTTCGTTCGCGGGCCCGCGCCGAACGCTGTAAATCTGCCCCGAGGCCCCGTGATTCCGTCAGCGGGGACGAAAACAACGCCCGGGTAAAAATGATGCGAGGCATGGGCCGTTGAGAAAGGAACGGGCGACGAAGATGACGAAACCGGCGTGTTCCGGTCGAAAGTTGGTCGGGCACCAGCAGAGTCACGACTCGCGCGGAACTTTTTGTCCCTCGACAATGGGCCAACTGCACACGTACCCACCGGGTATACCTTCGTTCCCCGTGTCGTCGGTGTCCTTCAGTGGACGAGAGTTTTAGAGGGGCGATCGTTTTCGCGGCTCGCGTGTCTCCTATGGTTCAAAAAGGGGCGAAAGTTTGCGGATCGCGCGGTTTGTCGAACGTTGGTTCGCAGCAGCTGTCGTTACAGATTCAAGTTTAATGTTGAGTGAATGCGGAGGAATTGTTGGCAGAATTTTTGTTGCGTTGAAAGTGTACTCGGAACGGGGTTCGAGATTTTCTTCCCCGAAGCGGAACATTCGGATGGAGTTTGACGGGAACGGTTTGCGAAATTTGACGAACTTCGTGAATAATTTCTGTGGAAATTTCGTGTCGAGAAACTTGGGCGAGAATTTATAAAATCTGTATCTTGATTAATATAGACTTGCTGAAAAGATTGGATTACGCTAATGGCAAAGTATTTAACGAAAACAATGCACAGGCGACCCTCCTGAAACACGGCAGATAGGTTCCTAGAAAATGCAGCATTATGCGAAACCGTGTT
This sequence comes from Nomada fucata, assembly GCA_948146005.1. Lineage (NCBI taxonomy): Eukaryota > Metazoa > Arthropoda > Insecta > Hymenoptera > Apidae > Nomada > Nomada fucata. The sequence goes on from OX411281.1 coordinate 7,604,327, forward strand.
ATACGGGACGCCTCAGCGGACGCTACGAAATGCAGGCAAACGACCAATGGCTCAGCGCGGAGATTCGACAGTCTATTGTCGTGCTTCAATAACTTACAAACGTTGAAAACAATATTTTAATGTATACATACGTATATAAAACGACGTTGCAAATACGAGGCTTTCCCCAAATTTCCGATCGCGTTAGAGCGAAACCGCGTCGCTGGTTAAACTGTTATATGCTGGTTGCCTGTACTTGTATTTAGTATTCGACAGAACGTGAAACATTCACAGCCGTAGACAGTTAAATATTGATAATCGAAAGTACGTCACGAAAATGAAAATACCGTTACAGAGTACCTTAGATAATTTAAATATACACCGTTCAACCAACTGCCCTTATTAATTAACGCGAAAACAGTTATTCTCTCTTACTTAATCTTCGTCTCAACACTACGTTCCATTAATCCGTTCCAAAAATATTCCACCGAAGTGCACCACCTTGACGCATTCACCATCGAAACGAACAAAAAAATCGCCGCCTTCGTTTCCACCCCTTCCCGAAATCTTTTCCGGCTCACCCGAAAAACCTCTCCAAATCCTCGCCAAATCCGCCCCCTGGCCCGCGATTTTCATTTCGACCCGCACGCGAATCGGCGGACTGCGAGCGTGTTAAACGATAAAATAATTCCCCGTCGAAATCCGGCAATTCGTTCGCGTCGATGTCTCATCGCTGATATCCCCACGGTGCCTCGCACTTCCGTTCGCGGTTGACCGAACTCGCCGGTAAACGGGGCGCACGGAGAAAGAGAATCGTCGCGGCATATTTAATTAAGAGGATTTACGCGACGGCGTAACGCCGCGCGAATAACCCAGTTTTAACGAGCCGCGTTTAAGTTTTCACGCGTGACGCCGGGGTAATGGGAAATAGGTCGAGGGTGATCCCGAGCATTATAGGCGGTTTCCCCGAATGAATATTAATGCATCCCCCGCACGGCGGCGAACCGAGCTTGTCCTGCTGGCCTTTCTTTCGTCGGCCGTTTTATTCGACCGCGCGGAAACCAAACATCTTCCGGCGGTCCTCCGTCGAGGGTTTGGTTAAGGGGGCGTGAACGGGGGTGTTCGGTGTTCAGCAAATACCCGACTGATTGCATGTATCGAGCGGGCATGAATTATGCATCTTCCCCTGTGTGCTTTGGAATGCGTTCGACGCGGCAACGCGCCGGTAATTATTTTCACTGTTCGCGATGAAATCGAGGGTGAATTGTCGGATGCCAGTGTTCGATCCTCGGTCTCGGTGTTGCCGAGTTCTGGTAACGCTCGCGGAAAGATCGGGGCAAGAACCTTTCTCCTATCGTCGATTCGAAGAATCCGATTAACTGTTCGTGGGCAAACGTTGCTGTAACGATCGTCGCGAATGTTTCGAACGTGAGTATCTTTCGTTTCGTTTTGCAGGGAGTCGTTGCACAATGTTGGACCTCGCGTTAGAAGCGCTTCGCGAACATTCGGGAGAAGTTTTTGGGGCGAGAGTTCTCCAGGGGAGGTGCGACAATTTGTCCGAAGGTGACAGGGGTACATGCAGCGAGTGTTCCATCGGCTATTCGTTCTTTCGAGTCTGCTTTGGGCACGATTCGGTTCACTCTGTCGTTACTTTGCGGCCCGTCGCACGGCCAGCGACATTCCTGGTGTACAACCACGAAAATCGATGGAATACCATGGTTTCCGCTCGTCTCGCTTTCGGATGCGTTAATCTTCCTGCTTTTCCTCCGCGTTCTCCCACGGCCGTTTGGCAACAGCCAGATAGGATATTTCGTGCACGTAGTCAATTTAGCCGGCTAGATGAGCTGGCTCCCGAGATGATGGATTCCTCGACAGCATGACATCCTACCGGCTTCGAGGAACTACAGATAAGCTCTCGACGAGAGTAGGAGACAGGTGGTGAAGCAGAGGAAGGACAATGGTTACGTACGTTCGGTCGTACACGGGAGAACAACTCGAGCAAATTGTTACCGGTGCACCGTCTGCGTAGAGTAGCCGCGCGGACATTAAGTTAATTCGACGCAATTTTCTCGTTACCGTGATAATTGTGGAGACAAAAAACCGATGAAGCCCGGGAAGATTGTGTTATCGTTGTGTACGTACCGTACAGGCAGTCGCATAAGTATTCGTGTACCGGATGCGGGTAAAAGAAATTTATTGAAATCGAGTGACGCGTTTCATGGTTGCTGATAAACTTGTTGTAAACGATCGCAGCAACGATTTAAAACGAGCTCGAACGCTCTCCAAGCGTCAACGTGTCCGGTTTCATTTTTGAACGCTCGGTTGCAGGAGCCGATTGGTGTAAAAATTGTTAGCAGTAATCGTGGTTTCTCTGTCAATAACTCGAGGATTGTACAATTTCGGCTGCGTCATCGTCGCAGCGAACTTTGGTTCGCCTCAAAGTTTATTTAGACAGATTTTTAATACAGTCGAGCGATTAACGAGAAAAATATGTGAATGTTAACCCAGTTTAATTTCGACAAAAAGAACTGTCACGTTTGAACTCGTGAATCTTCCTGAAAGTAAGGTTTCAAAAGGTGTCCCCCCATTTCGTTGGACAGGTTTGGGTTCCTAATTTGTATTCTTGGTTCCTCTACATTCCCCGAAACAAAGTATTATCACAGCAATTATTTCTGTCAATTATAATTGAGGTAATTAAACCGGCTACTCGAGTGTTTATACGTGTATCTGTTTGATATTAATAAAGCCTGTAGTTCGTTGTACACCGAGGATATTTTTCGTTTCGAGGGTGCAGAAGCGAAGGGGACAGACTTTGTCAATTATGATAAAGGTTTGAACAAATGCAGTATAACGAATGTAGTATTACGCGAATTGAAAGTCACTTTAGAAACGGATCTCGATCAATCTAATGATGATTAATCGCCAATGACAGTTGGGATTTCCGGTTGTTCAAATTTACCACGCAGATGGGCAACATTTGATGTAATTCCGCACTTCGCTGCTCTTAAAGCGAACCAACGCCGCGTGTTTAAATCCTCCACCTGGAAAATAAATCGCGCGTATCCCTTTGCACATATGCTACATAATTAACGGGGTGGACACGTAAAAGTGAAATAAGAATAGAAGGGAAAATATCCGAGTCCCTCGCTAGCCTGAAACTATTTTCCAACTGTTCCGCCCCAGATATTGTAAATTCATATCGCGACAGAACTTCAAACCCTTTGGAATCCCACGATTCGACGCGTCAACAATATCAGCTGAACGCGCGGAAATGAGATGCGGATCGATTACACGCAGCAGCTTTATTTTGCTTGGCTCGGAGCACAATGGCTCTGCCGCAGAGGCGGACTAATGTTCCTGGAAGTTTGATGAAAATCCAGGAGAGCCGAGACGGCCAACAATGGCCGTCAACGTGCATTGCGTCCCAGCTGAGGCGTGCGCGATCGTTGTGTTCTTACTCGCACTTGTCCACTTAATAATTTAATCGCATTGCGAGGGAAATTTTACACTCGTCCACCGTTCAAACGGGGCGAATAAAACGCGTTGTACTTCGTTATCCCTCTGACGTCTCGAAAATTAAACCGCTGATAAAATGACCGAATTCGGAAACAAGAACTGGCCCACCGTAGGGAAATTTCGCTGGTGCTAAATATTTAGAACGACATTGTTAAATAACGCGGTTCGAACGCTGTAATTATTCAATTGTTCAACTTGCGACCAGAACATTTGGTTGCTCGTCGAAAATACGTATCGATCGTCAATAGAACTTACCTTTACTTTATTACGGTATTGACAAATATTGAAAGACGAAATGTTAATTCGTACAAATGAAAGTATTCTGTAACATTACGTAGGAATATTCAATGTTAAGGAGACATTGCGACGATGCATCGCCATAAAATAATTTTCTACGTGTTCTAAGCATTTTTCCATTCGAAATACATGCCGGACGAGAAAGTAAAGGGACAACGAAACAGAAACGTAGCGAGGGTGTAGCCATTCGGGGACAGCTCGAGTCGACCATTATGAAAATGCCCAACAGTTATCGGTTTCGCGAACACGGGGGGAAGTGATAACTGCGAAGAGCAGAAATATTCACGGATGTTACTAAGGGAGCTCTAAAATCAGCTCAAATCGAGCAAACGAGCCACCTGCTGAGCTCTCGCCGGATACATCGAGTTGGTGAAAAGCATTTCTAGCAATAGCACCATTCCGTCATTATACGATTATGGATTCTCCCGCCGGCTATTATCCCACAGAGCTAATGTAGATAACCAGTTGTGATTGTAACACTTATTGCCACGCACATATTTCATATTAATAAAGCGTTCCTAATCTATAATTATCTCCTGTTACACGAGCGCTAAAACAATTGTACAACGTTCCACAAGTTTAAACCAAAACAGACTTACAATTAAAAGAACTATGCTGAAAGTTTAGGCAATATTATTTCGATAGGCGTTGACGCGCGTTTATAATTTCTGATTGATTTTCGTCGAGTGAATATTAAAATATTAAGCGACCGATGAAAATGCTAGTTGACATAAACCTAGTAATAATAATTGCAATTCGTATAAAATATTCGTATTCCGTAAATATCTCAGCGTATTATTATTACAGGTATCGATATCGATCAACAATTGATTCCATTTTTTTACAATTATTATTAAACACGTTATATTACCTGTAACAAGGTTGGTCATTTTGCTTGCACCCCTTGTTTATATCGCCGATAAATCCATTAATTGATACCGTTTCAATGTTGAACAGCCACCGGATAACTTTGTCAATTATTGGCAAATTGTAATTATCTCACGGGAACCTCTCAACATTACAACATTACTTAGTATTCCGTAGCGAAATGTTATTTAATCACACCGGCGGGGTTTGCGGGCCCCCTGCACACAATATTGCCCACCCTAAATGTATTAACGTTAATCGATTACCACGGCAACAACGGCGGCGCAACAGTCTTGGAACAGAAAAATTCTTCGAGCGGCGTCGCAACGCGAACCTCGTTCGTCCTCGCGGCACAACAGTCGCGAACGATCATTAGCCGCGAGCTTCAAGAAAGTGAACAGTGATTAATACACCCTTCTACCCCGCGTTATCGCGAGTTCACGGCCCGTTATCTTTTTCCGCTCGTCCAATCGCCGAGGCCGATCCGAAATCACGGCGAATGTCGATCATCGCGAAAATTAAACGGAACGAAGGACGCCAGCCGGAAGGACCCGGTGTCCTCCTGGCATCAAACTTAATTATCGTTTAGCAATTAAGGGGCGGTCTCTGCCCGTGAATTAGACAGTTTATGAACTGCAGGAAAGTTGGAGCACCGTCACGCCATAATGCAATTGGAACGTCGCGTCGTGTGCACGCTCGCCTATACACACACGTTGTTGATTGCGTATCCATCCTGCAAATAGTCGAGCCTTTCGAACGCTCGATCTCGCCGACCCAGCCGGAAATTGGTAAAAGCACCGGGGCATCAGGTTGTCGATAAGTTAATTGCTCGAACTGCTCGCGCTTTGTAGAGTGGCCCCTTTTAAGAGAATAATTAGTGAACTCTGGTGGTCTGCGAGTTAGCCATTCTTTAAGTACGTTTACCGTGATTGATCGCGACCGTCCTACACACGGTGGGGATACTTTATTTTAATATGACGTGTGCTTTGGAGAAGTCGAACGGACGTTAATGATGCACGACTGAAACGCATAGTTATGCTAGGTATAAAATATAGTTGCGCTTTTAGTATTCGTGGGGTTATGCAGGGGTTATGGGGCTGTTCGGCAATGTGAAAGTAAATAGTAACCGAGAGAATGTTGACAACAGATCGAAATATATTTAAACCGTGTAACCGCGTGCCGCGAATTGTAAGAAAACCCGAGGCTTTGGAGCGCCTCGCATATTCATCTGGAAAATGTCGCCACGAGGCCGATAGGCGAGCGGGGCCCGTAAACATTGGGGGGTCGTAAACCGGACCCTTGAAGGTACTGCGTCGTGGGACCTGGGGCGCGCCTTCTTGACGGGCAAGAATGCAACGACGAGACACTCTTTGGGAAACGATCGTCTAGAGCGGACCGATTGTACCCATACCATTGTATTGGCTTAGAAATAGATATACTTGTTGCAGTTGACGAATTTTATACTTTCCTTTAATATCTGTGTCTTACAAGTTATTAAGTTCAACTCGAAGTAAGCAATGAGATATATCATTCTTCCCATCTGTTCGTAATATTTTGCTGGCCAACTGTGTATTCACCTCCAACCGGCTACCCGGAAGGAGAATCTTCCCGTTGCCTTCCAGACGCGTTAATCCCGTTCCGAACAAGCCACTCTTCGTCGACACTTTGCTTCGCCGCTGTCCCGTCCCTCGAGAACGCTTGCGTTTAAACGTAAACCAACCCTATGGTAATCCGCCAAGAGTAACTACGGGACAGTTGCTCGATACAGTGCTGCCCACTTATGCGGCCGCAGACCGGGCGGTCATCCGGTCGTTTATCCGTGCTGATGCGTTCCGAGAATTCGACTGGAGAAAAGGTGGAAGAAAAATCAGGAGGAAAGTGTGAACGCGATACGGATGTGTTCCGAGCCGTCGATACGTTTCATCGCGTGTTCCTAGCAGCGTAACGAACCAAAAACAAACGAGAACATAATCCGCCCTCAACGCGAAACAAATGCGACGTCGGAACGGAAGCAATGCACCCGCGACAAATTTAACGCCAAAGCAGATACTGCTCGCGGGCGATACACCAAAGCCATTCTCCTCGTACTTGAGCAAGCGTTACCGAGGAAACGCGTCTTCAATTCGCCAAGTGGAATTGTTTCCCGGAGGTGGTCGTCGCCGATGGTTCTGGAGGAAAGCGCCCTGGCAGCTCAAGGGTTAAACAAGAGAGCCGCGCGATTCCGGCCGCGACGGATCAAGCGGATCGGGGTCGTAGGAGAAGCGCACAATAGTAGGGGAACGGTTTACCAAGAGGAGTCGGACGGAGGTAGTTATTTAAAGCCTCTTTCCCTCGATCGAGCGACGCGTTTCTCGCCTCCTCGCCCGCTTCCGTTCCCGTGAAGCGCGAATCGTTCCGCGAAGCGAAGCGGACCGGAGGCGTGCGTAGTTATCCGTACGTACGCGCACGGCCATCGATGTCGTCGCGTCGCCGGCCTTCTTCTTGCAGGCGGGTTGCGACGCTTTGCAGGCTTGCGGCCGGTGTTGCGAGGGCTTCGCCTTTATTGGATGAGCCCGTACGAGCGCGGCTAATTATGAGATCCCCTTAAAGCGGCCACCTCGGCGAACCGCGCCGCGGTCTCGTGCCGCTTGGACGAGAATAACGCGCACGTAGGCCGGCTGAATTCTAATTAACTGCAATTTAACAGACGTGCCTATTTTCACGTGGTCGCGCGCGAACCACCCCTCGACGCCTCGTCTCGCGCGTCACACTTCTTTTTTTCTCTCTTTTCTTCTTCGCCTTTTTTTCGGCTCTTTTTCCTCCCTTTCCTCTTTTTCCTCTTTTTCACGAGCGCCCGGCGAACTCCCGACGGTGGTTATTCCGCGACGCGTAGCGCGATAACGACGCCGAAACGTTGATAAACGGATCGACGCGGAGGAACTCTTTGGGGTTGTTTTGCCGGGGGGTTGGTCGCGACTGGGACGCGAAAGTCGACGAAGCTTTGACGAAGCAGGGATGGAAACGAAGAAATGGAAGATTTCGGGATTCCTTTTGGAATTAATGCTATTTCTGTTTACTCTGATACGTTGCACGTTGCGCGTTATTCTTCGCGCGACGATAACGGAATCGATGAGCGCCGTTATTATCGGTCGCCGGGCATTTTAATCGAAACTTTCTCGGGCAATATTGTTAACGGTTGCTGTTAATTTATCGGGGGAAGTTCGTTTGTTCCAGTCACGCTGCGCGCTCCTGCGGCAAGTTGTTAATCAATTATGGCTCGCTGAACGAACGTTTATTAAATCATGGACGCGGATACAATTAGGCTGCGCGAAACTGTCAGAACGTTAACAGATCGGCAGTCTGTCAGCGCGGCAATAAATATTAAGTAAGCAAATTTTAATCAACGCCGCGGCTATTTAATTGGCTACGCTAAATTGCAGCGGGTATGAAACTTCGTTTCGAAGGATTGATTTTACACGGGAGCATCGGCGACGTTATCTCCCGAAGCTCTGTATAAATGTTATCGTGTTCGCTGATTTGCCTCCGCGGCACGGTTATCGCGACGTCGATTTTACTCTTACTGGATATTAGAGAAGACCGAGTTTACGGAAGGCCGACTGGAGCATCGCTGTAAATATCGAAAAGGAGTCGATCCCGATCGGGAACGCAGTCGGCGGGCCACTCGATTCGCCGTAGGATTATTTTCGAACGATGAAACCGCGCGGTCCCTTTAATGGCCATCCCGCAAATTGGGTCCCATTGAAACTTTCTCCAACAAAGGAATCAACAATCAGTCGTGAATTTAGTGTTTATTATCCAGCTTTCTTGACGGCGTCCCTTTCTATGCAAATAACGGCACGGATCCCGGCCGCTTTTTCTCTACCATCGAAAGGAATAATAAAATATGCCGCGGTCAATTATCGGCCGGGTAATTACGTGAATGTTGAGCACCGGCGCATACATATACATAACTCGTCGGAGTGCTCGGTTGAATTGCCTGACCTTTCTTATTCATTTACCTGGAAACATTCTTTCTCAACTGAAAGCCCTCCACCTTTGAGGGTCGGCCGGGTCGAGGAACCGCGGTGAATTTGATTTTGAAATTGCTTTTTATCGGAAAGCATGAATTCCGTGGAATTTCCTTTACGAAGTTGCGTGTATACAATTGCGGCGCTGTCGTTTCGCCTAAAAAATATAAAGCTTTATCAAGCCTCCTCAGAACTCGCCTGGCAACAACGTAAGTTACAGCGCCCATGGTAATTCAAAAATATATACCCAATTTCACGTCTCAGTTCGATTAACAAATGATTATGCAATAGTGTAAGTTACAGCGTCCATGGTAATTCAAAAATAGATACCCAATTTCATGTCTCAGTTCGATTAATAAACGATTATGCAATAATGTAAGTTACAGCGTCCATTGTAATTCAAAAATAGATACCCAATTTCACGTCTCAGTTCGATTAACAAACGATTATGCAATAATGTAAGTTACAGCGTCCATGGTAATTCAAAAATATATACCCAATTTCACGTCTCAGTTCGATTAACAAACGATTATGCAATAATGTAAGTTACAGCGTCCATTGTAATTCAAAAATGGATACCCAATTTCACGTCTCAGTTCGATTAACAAACGATACCCTGTTGCCAATTCGTTCTATCGTTCCGGCATTTTTAATTCGACCCAAAGAAACGCGATCGCAATTCGCCACCCCGCGCTCTCTATTTCTGTCGCGATAGGGGATCGCGTAAGACAAACTGCGAAGCGTCGAACAGATTCCACCGCGGCGACGATAACGACCGCGGATCGTCGACGTGGTCGCGCGATGCTAAAATATCGTCGAGCCCGAACCGAGAACCGCGGCCGACCGGTTAAACTTTACAGTCGTCTGTAAGCATCAAATCGATTCGCGGATTGACACGGGCCACTCTCTTCGCGGCGGCAAGTTTGACGAATTCTCGCGCGAGAGCAACGAACGCGCGTGGCTGTTGGTTTCGCGTGATCGAAGAGCTCGCGCTTAGAGTCTTTATCGTATGTCGCGACGGCCAGGTATATCGCTTGGCTGGTTGGCGTTACGCCCAGCATTATGCTCGCGTTACGCGGAACGAGCGGGACGAAAGAAGAGTGTGAAACGCCGACAAATATTTCGATGCGTCGATGAATATGTCGGTGCGGTTGCACGACGAACGAATAATTCGGATGTCGGCGTGAAGCGAGATAGAATGGCCTCTGCTGAATTCTTTTCATAATTAATTTACTAGCGGTCGGGGTACGTAGCACAGATAGTCCGATTATTATTTGTAGCTTCACGGGCGATACGAGAAATTGGTTAAAATTGAGCCATGCCGTTCGTGGGTTTTCAATAAATTTGTTATTATTATATGTATGTGTGTAGAAGTTGTTTTCTGTAAACCTCGCGTAGATTAGAATAGACGGCGGGTAGGGTAATAAGACTTTTCAATTAAATATTAGCTTTATTAATATAAAACGTCGGCACGCGACAATTCTCGACGAACAACGACTCTCACACGACACTTATAATAGTTACAATTCGATACTCTCAGCTCGGGATACGACTCTTCTAACCCTTATGTCAGCAACCGGGTACCCGGGTACCCATATAAGAGACGCGATTGTTAGGTGTTCTATGCGCATAAACATGAACCAATTTTTAACTAAAATGATTTATTTATTTATTAAATTACAATAATAAACAATTTTGTGGACAATTTCTGCAAGCCTTTCGTGTTTTTCGTCGTTTCTTTTCGGGATCAGCCTGACACATATAACAGAATCTCACGACTTTTTTTGAAGTAGAAGGAATTTCATTTATTTCTACTTGACTATTTCTCGTGCTTTGTATTGCCAATTTTGTGGAAGTTTGAGCATTTGTAGTTTGAGCATTTGCCAATCGGGTTCGAATTGTTCGAAAAGAAAGATCTTCGCCTAATTGACGTAGAAACACACGACGATTATTTGATTTTCTAGACAATATATTATTATTGATAATGCTTCCATTTTTACAATATGAACTTCTGAAACTTACAAATTATATTTCACAAAAGCACTGTCTGTTTCACCTAATTGCAAAGAATCGTGGGTCTCGAATCGAAAGCTGAATACAAACTGATGCATATTGGAGATCGTCTCTGATGCTAGCTTAAACTTGTTTATATAAAGATAATCATTCCCTCTCTAGTAATAGAACTAGAAACGGTTCGAAGAATCAAAAGTCGAAAACTGGACACTTGAGGAACTGGGAGACTTCATAGAAGAGCATGTACTTAAAATATTAAAAAAAAACTGATACTTGATTTCCGTATAAGAATATACATATAATGCATTTGCATAAAATGTTTAAAGCTGCAGCTGTTGAGTTATAGAAATGAAAGCTCACAGTCTCGAAAGAATATAATTTCATATTTCAGCCACTCATTGGCTACATCGGTTAAGTCCACAAAACAAAAAGAACTCAATTTATTATAAATATAAGAAGTTAAGTGTCAATAAAGCGCTTTAACGATAAAATTGTAAAAAAATTTAATAGGTGGAATCAATCAATTTGGCTAACGTGCCGATGAAAACAGTATGGGGTACCCGGGTACCCGGTTGCGAGACACAGACGTTGAAATTTCGGTTGCTAACGTAAGGGTTAAACTCTGCAAACTATTCTGCTCTGTTCTCAGTCAGCTCTCCTCTAAGTCTCCCCAAACTCTTTCTCCCTACGCATCAGGCACTCTGTATATTCTTTGACCTTTAGTTCCTCTCTTATTCTATTCCTCATTTTCTCTCACTCATTTAGGATACACACTGCACACATTGCTTGGCGACAGTCATTCGCGTTCACCCGAATTCTTGGGCCGCTTTACTCTCCGTTCACGCATTCTTCTCGAGTACTCAGCTCCAAATACATATCTTTCACACCTCGAAATCATTCTAAACAGTCACGCGGTATTTCCAGTCCCACATATGTATGCATGTCTTGTGTGTGAAGCCGATGCGACCGAAAGCGTGCCGCCCGAATCTCGAAGGATCGCTCGAAACATTTCGAGCAACAGCGATGCATTACAAATTACGAACTGACCGCGTCGATGTGCAGACTTAAACATCGTCGAACACGTTAGCCATTACTCGCACGGAACAAGGAGAAATGTAAACCCAATGATCCGGACGAATTGCTGGAAGTGTCGCGAGCAGAATGGGGCAACGAAATTTCTATCGAGGCAACTAAAAAATTGTACACGAAATTCCTCGAAATATGTGCACGAGAATCGCGTACCGCCCTCGCCAAGGAAAAGACGGCCGGGGGATGAAGAAACAAAGCCGAGGCCGTAATTTGTCTCGGTCCGTGTACATAAATTCGTGGATACAGTTACTGCAGACGGCGAGCACGTCTGAAAAAAAAGGAAGAAAAAAAGACCGATAAGAGACGAAAGGTTTATGAAACGGGCTTACCCCTTTTCCCAGTCGAGTTACGTCATAAAACGACGGTGCAGCGTGAAATTCGAAAGGGCGACGGAAGCTTTTTAGCTCGCGACGCGACCGTGTTCCTAGACCTCAAACGGATCCTCGTAAAATACCCTCTTAGACGAAACTCCCCCGTGGTGCAAGGGTTAAAGAACTTCGTTGCGGCGGAGACGAAGAAACTGACGGAACGAGGACGCCGTTTTGGTGCTGCGACGATCGTGGCTGCCGCGAAGCGGAATTGAGAAGCGAAGCCGCATGTACAATTCATTGCAGATAGTTTCGTGGCTATTCACTGTCAGCCGGACTGGTTACTTACAATCGAGGGTAGTGAGTTAATTGGCAAATTTGAATGCAGAGGGTACGGATCGCGGAAGCTCTCCTTTCGAGCCACGGAAAGCTTGGACATTTGTACTACGCATTTGAAGACGCATTGGTGACTTACATAAGTGGAGCGAATGTCTATGCGAGGGGTAGTTTTGTTTCTAGTAGGGGAAAATTGTCAGAAGTAGAGTGGGCACGAAATTTGGTTTGCTATAACTACTATTGAGTTTTAATGATCGGAGAAATATTCAAATGGGAACTTATTTGTTTAAACAAGGAATGACGATCTGTAATTGAAATATTGGTGCTATTACGACGGGGTATTTAAAGTATCGTGCGTTAATTTCACGTTACTTATCAGTATTGGGAAATAATCATTGAAATTTCAAATAATCCTGCATAAATGCTCGAGACAGCGTGACAAAGATTAGCAGCTCCCAAAATGGACGAACGAACCCGTGGCCAATGAGCAGCTACATATCTCGTGCCTTCGAAAAAGTTAACCGGCCCAAAAAATATCAGACGAATCACCGCCAATTAATTCAGACCAATTGACGGAAACGGGGCAGCGAAAGCCGAGTCGACAAACAATTCAAGATGAAACGAAAGTACCGTCCATTCCAAATCTGTCCAACGTAATCTCAACCGCGATGAAAAAAAAATCATCGCTGCCTTCATTTCTTTCCCGTACCTGCCGGTAAAAAATAGACGGCGAGCCAGGGGATGAAAAGGTCGAGGGGGGGAGGGTAATTCTTGCGCGGATGACGGAACGCGAAGAGCTCTCGAGACAAAGTCGATCGCGGGACAATGGCGGATCAGAGAAGTTCGGTCCCCCGCGTATCTAACCGTCGGCGAGAAAAAACGGAACCGACCGATCGATCTTCCGTTCTCGCTCACCGTGATGTTCGACCGGGATCCACGGTGAGAATTCCGCGAATATCTGGCCGAGAAACGAAGCCAGCGACGACTCGCAGACGTTTCCGGGATGGGGTTGGCGGAGGGTTGATCGATACAATCTCGACCGCGATTTTCGCACCGAAACGGTCGCATAATTTCGGTCGGAATTTTATGGGTTACCGGGCCGATTGCAGTCGAATGCTCGAGCCCGTTCGTTAGGGAATTTCGATTTCAAGAGTCGTTGGGATCGCCCCCATCTTCGGCCCCCGCAGTTTTATTTTTGGGTCCATCGGCCTTTTGTTTGGTCGGAGTTCCCTTCCTTTTTTTTTGGGGCGGGATCGACATTGTTTCGATATTATTTAGGTACACGTATTGTTGTAGGTACGCTTGTTATACGACGAAATATACGGGTAAGTGCTTTCTGTTCAATTATTTATCCGCTGAGAATGAAACAAACTTGCCTTTCAACTTTTCTTAACTTTTGTTAAACGTAACTTTCGTTCCGAAACCGTTTGGAAATTGAAAAATTCGCACAGGCGGTACAACTTTTTGGAAAGGATGTATTTGCACTTCTTAATTAATCGTAATAAATAAGTGCCTCGATATCATTCAATTAATAGCACTTCTCCGTGATTCTGTAAAAATAGATCCTAGATTTACCATGATCCTACTACAATTGATCCTTTTCCCATCAAGGATTTGCGATTGTCGAAAGATATTCGACAGCCTTGTCGAAGTTCAGTATTCAGCTTTTACACTCAGTACGGTGCCGATGAAATTTTGTTAATTGCCGACCCTCGTTCGATAAATTCCTCGACGAACCGGACGATATTCCTTCGAACGGTCGTGCATATTTTTAAATCGCAACGCGATCTCCGTCAATCATCCGTTCAATCGAGCTGCCACCGGCAGGTAACGCTTCTCGCAGGGTCGATCGTTTTGATTGTCTCGCGATATCATAATTGTCTGGCGCGCGCCCACGAAACCGGTCCGTCGTTCGGCAAACCGTTTAACCGTAATTAAAAGAACGCCGTCGTAACGTCAGCATCCGGTGGAAATTCGTGGATATCGTGCCGTGAACTTTGTTTCGAGGGTGGATCGGGGTCGCCAAGACAATGACGTGCTTGGAGATAAGGGACGAACGAACTCTTGCTTGACAAAGTGGAACGACTGGCTCCCTGCTTCACGGTCGAGAGTACGGGTACAATGAGATAGAAAAACCGTGGCATTCAACGGGGATGAAATTATTTTGCTGACGATGCGAGCGGGGTTTTATTTCAGTTTAAAACATTATAGTAATTAAACGCATCGAGGGGTCGAAAAATGAGGGGGAAGAAAGCACGATGTTCTATCGTTTCTATATTCAGGCGAAATGTTCTGGTAACAGTGAATTCGAATTTTGTAATCGAAAGTGTAAAAAACGTGTGTCCATTTTTTGTAGATGCTTTGGAGATTATAGTGCACGTGACAAGAACATTTATCAAGCGGATAATAAATAAATGGAAGTACATATTTCCCTCTGAAGTGCATATTTGGCGAATTAATTCTAAAAAGTTCAAGGGATTCGAGAAAATGTTATTTGTCAACGCTAGCTGCCTAAGTTGTCAAAATAACTGGCGCAACGAAATTATCAAGCTCTACAGAAGTTGAATTTCACGAAGTATATTTTAACGCAGGTATGCAAGCTTCGGATCACTGACATTGTTCCACTTTAATACCGAACTCGAAATACTTGCTGCCCCAAATAATTGGGTCTTCGACTCTGTAGACCGAATCAAGTATCTCGTATTAAAAAAAAAAGTACAATATTGCATGCAATGGCAAGTGAATAGTAACGTGAACGGTAACACTGAGAAATTATTCTCGCATTATTTAATGCTACGTTTCATCATCCCTGACGGAGGGTCAGATTGTGCTACTCGTCTAAAATCGTTTTGTACAATTGCATAAATGAAATTCTGAATGCACGAAGCTTGACACAACAATCACTAATATTACTTCGAATATTACGCCTTTCCACTTCTTCGACGACATTTATTACATTTATTTATTATATATTATTTTTCCTTCGCGGTTCCAATACAGTGGCGACGCATCAATTAATCGCAAACAAACAAAGATTTCTACACCCTCTAACACGGAGATACTTCCTTCGCCTCTCCTTCGAGGATCTAAATCGAAGTGCTTCACGCATTTGCACACTGCAAGTGTCTCCTTTATCCCCGTTGAACGGCGGCTTTTCGGTGTTAATTTAAGAAGACACGGCTAAACGCTTTCAACTCGTGCCACGGCGTAATTAACAAGGCGAGAGTCGACCCGACAGTCTGTGATTACAAGCCACCCCGTCTGATCCTCCTTTCTGTATCTATCCCCCTTTTCCTCGTCTTTTTTTCTTCCGTCCGCCGACGATACCGGCTGTAATTATACTATAAATTTTAATCGCTCTCCGCGGCTCTCCTGCCCTCCACTGCTCGCTCATTTATGCCGTTTCACGAACGAACGACAACCCGCCGTGTACCCGGAGACAGCTTCTCCGCCCCGACTTCTACTCTCTTTTTGACGAAGGAGTATCCTAGTTGAATTATGGAGGATTTAATTAAAAGCAGGAAAGACGCGGCGATCTAATGGCGCGAGAGAGCCTTTGGCGTTTCTTTCGTAGTCAAGTGTCGAAAATAATAAGGGGAAAGACGGCTCGGGGTTGTTTTTAAACTCGTTCCCGGCCTGATTTTCGTCCAGTTTGATTGTGAATTAATGGCAGGGACACCGCGGCGGAGTGTTCAATAACGACGGCCGCGCCGAGGCTTTAGAATGATATTATAAATATTAATCCGTAAAATGAATAACGAGAAGATGGTGGTTCAATCGACGCGGGGCTAAAGATAAATCGTTTCCGTTTTAATGTCGGAAACTTTCGGTGAATGATTCATTTGACTATTGCAGAAATTTCTATTGAAAGGAGATCCTCGATAAAATGTTTAAATGTTGTTTCACGTGTTCGACGAGACCCTGGGAACGATCGATTCTGTCGAAATACTAACGAAAGAATTCCCTAAGGTTCTAAGTAAATTTTTGTACACGTGCATTTCCAGAGTTAAGTAGTACAGGTCAATGCTTTCGAGGCATACACTTTCAAGTAGTACAGATCAATATATAGACTTTATTATCGCCTATCGTTACTTTCGGAGCCAAAAATGCGGCCATTAAAAAACGCAACGGCGAACGGTTTCGTTATTTGCACAAACGTTGCAAAAAAATCAAGAAAAAAATAGGAAAAACCATTTTCCCTCGAACCGTGCCGAACGCGCCGGAAACGAATTTCCACTCCTTCCCCCCTCTGAAAGGAGACCGACGAAAAATTTGGTTTCACGTATGTCCCACGAGTTTCCGCAAATATATCCAAGGCACTGTTTCAGGGGGGCGGGGGTCCTCGATTCAATTTCCACCAGCAGGTTAACAGGGAGAGTTACCAAGGGACA
This sequence comes from Nomada fucata, assembly GCA_948146005.1. Taxonomy (NCBI): domain Eukaryota; kingdom Metazoa; phylum Arthropoda; class Insecta; order Hymenoptera; family Apidae; genus Nomada; species Nomada fucata. The sequence continues at coordinate 7,621,130 of OX411281.1, forward strand.
CGAACATGGTCGCGTAAAAATTAATCTCGCGCGACGACGACGTAATTTCGTATAATCTGACGGAATCTGATAAAACGCAGCCGACCAGGGCGGAGGCTCGTTTAAGCAACCGACCCTCCTACGTCGCATATTTCTCACGGTATAATTTTTCAGAATTGGCTGTGTCTGCCAGCGGCGTGAATTTAATATCGCTTTGCCGCACGCTTCGGGAACGCGAAAATGTGCGCGCTCCAGAGATTCACAGGTACACGAATATACTTCCCACTGTACGCCCGATGTTTTTTCGCGAAATTTTCGTCCGTTCGTCGTGTTCCACGGTGAATCCAGCCGGGACCTCGTAATTCGCGCTTATTAGACGACTAGCTTATGATAGCGGTCTTTAGAATTGGGATTTAGAGACGAAGGTAAAATGGTGTTCATGTTGCATATCAAATATTTGTCGTTACTAATGTGAGAATTTAGTATCGTTATTATAATTCTATGGAAGTGTACTTTTGTAGGTAATTAGAGAAAAGGAGTTTATAGTGGATTATTTGGTCGTTTGGAAATAAATTACGTTTCATTTAGTAATAACTGTACAGTGCCATTATTAATTCAAAGTTTGGCAAATTCTGAGCTATTTGATATATAGCTGATATATAGCCTTGATATATATATATATATGATAACGAGCTATTTTATATATGTATATAGCAATGGTCGAATAGTGTAAGGAAGTCTACTTAATAATTGTAGACCGAACTTCGATTGCGCTCAACGAGTAACTGAACAAGTAACTTTGACAAGTAAAATAGCAAACGTAAAGTCAAATATGCAATAATCATAATTGCCCCCGTTTTTCGAAATCTAGTGCATCATAAACGAGAACCTCTCACCCTATTTTCGCTAATATTATCAGTAATGTATAATAACGCTGCGATATTATTTCACGTGCAATGCAAACGTATCTTTCAAAAAGTACAATGGCGTCGAGGGGGATTCATCGGGATAGAAATAAATCGGCGACGATCCCGATGCGGAATCGTTGCATATGTAAAGCACAGCATAAACAGGGCGATAATTTCGACGGCGATCGATCGCGTAATTTAATTAAGCCACGGGGAGTTAGGCGGCTGATCTATCGGCCTGAATATTCTATTTGTTAAACGCTCCGGCGCGGCGCCGCAAATTTTTGAGCATTGTTCAGACACGCGTGGCGTTCACACCTGGATTTCGCTAATTACTATTCGCGCTGACGAGTTAATTCGCCGGACGTTAACGATCCCCCCCGTTTGACTCTCGATTTCGAAATCCGTGGTTTTGTTCATGGCAGATTCCTGGTGAAATCGTTGACAGCCTGAAAACTATTTGTTTATATAATCGTGGGCGTCGCTTAGCGAACGTTCGAAAATTCACAGAACGTTCCTCGAATACCGTTGGAAGCGTTCCTAATGAATTTCGATGGGCCCAATTTCGATTTGAATTTCGTTCGATCGCACTGACGTTTCTCAGTTCGAAGAGCCGAAACGGGAAAAATTTTAAATTTAGAGAAAACATTCTAAAATTCATGGGGCTGTAGTTACGTAGATCTACGAGAATCTAAAATGGATATTTTCGGATCGGTGTTTCGAATAGTTGATGAAATACCTAGAATTGAACAATTAACATTTTCAGTCGCAGAATTCGAAACTGAATATTGAATCTACTGAATTCGATGATATTAAAATAAACATCCCATTTTTGTATTCACATTGAATTAGCATCCTTATAAGTTGCGCAGAATAAAAATTGCTGCACGTTCGTCAGACAGATTTTTCGTACGCTTCAACCTTAGTCATTATTATATATGACAATAATAATGATTCCTCACTTTTAATTGATTTAAAATAACGGGTCTACAGTACGGCGGAGAAGAAGAGCATATCAATAGCTAATATACAAAATGCTTCTGAAATTCGTCCACAAAGTACAGTCTATACCAACTGTACACCGTAGCACATTTCAAAAATCGAAAATACTACCCTTCGAATTAAAAAGTCGACACCGTTAATTCAAGTTGCCTAACGCTTACTGTCTGGTGCTTAAAGTTCACTTCGCTTCGTACAGATTTCCCTCCTCCATAAATATAAGCGTACACAGTGGAAAATAAAGAAACCGCCGACACGAAGCAACAAATAGACTACGCCGATCGCGAAAATAGATACAACACCTGGATCGTAAAGCACGCCCGTACCAGAAACCCTAACGATTCCCTGGAACTTTGAAGTCAGCCGGGCGAGGATTTATCGCGGGCCCGAATTAAACGTTAAATGAAAATTCATGGATATCAGTGGCGTTTTCTGAAGGAGCGGGTCAGAGGGGCTCGGCTTTCGCTGGCTGTCGCGAGTCACGCGCCACACGCCGATCTGATTTAGGATCGACTTTAACGAACGGCGAAACGATAGTGCATGTGCACGGCGCGCCGATAAATATCCATGGTGTCAACCGTCCGGTTGGCGAAGTATCTCGATTGGACGACAAACCTCGTCAATTGATCAAATTTTTTAAACGGAAGCCGCTCGGTGCGATCGATTTTTAAGGGTCGAACTGTCTCGCCCGTAGGATGAAAAGCGTATACAATTGGCACTGTTTCTTTTCATTTTACTTCACAGTTGCATTACGCGATTTGCTGAAAGAAGGGGACATCAATGTGGACGGAGAGAAACGAACGAAATAGATTCTTACTGTGAATGAGACGTCGACGTCGATCGATTACAGTGTTCAGAGAAATTTGACAAAAATGTTCCGTCTGCGATGAAAATATTCGTGGATCAGCCGTTCGGCAAGTGTTCCGCTGAGAATCGTGCTGCTCCAGTCGTTCGCGGCGTAAATGAAAGGAAGGGGAAAAAAACTGTCTGGAACATCGACGTAAACGATCAAACGCGTTCGACAAGCCGCGTAATCGAGTCTCGCGTGTAATTAATGCAAATACCGCACGGTCGACTTGTGCCTTGCGACATCGGCTTATGATATCGTTGAAAAGGAGGCCGGATCCACGAGCGAGGGCGCGAAAGCATCGACATCCATGCAAAGTTGCTAACGAGTCGTTCGATAACGAGGTTTGCTAAGCGCTTTAATTAACGCCGTTCGCGTCGTTCCGTGTTACCGGGTCTGCGATGTTTAGCCGGGTCCCGTAGGATGGTTGGGTCGCGGGGCGAAAATCTGCCGAAACTCATAATTACCTGGCAATCGATAGAGAAAAAAGGTCGACACGAACTGGACTGTGCGGATCACGCGTGAAGCAAACGGGCGGAACGAATGGGTTGTATCTTATTGTTAGTTCGGAAATGGATTCGCAAAGTTCTTCGCGAGGGAAGCGTGCCCACTGGATTCTTCGACCGAGTTAGGTTAATTTGTATTAATAAACACAGAGAACGGGCGAGTCGCTGTGACGAAGTTGTAGAACATTTCTGAGCAAGGGTTTCGCGTGGGATGAAATGTTCGCTATTTTCGGGAAGGGAAACGTTGCTTTGCAACATCTAGTTGCCTTTGGCATATCGTCAAGTGGCTCTAGGTGAAGAGTATAAATATTATTGTTATTATTATTAGTCACGGCTTGGACGCATTGTTGCGGATAGAAAAGTGGGAGTGGTATGCAACGCGTAATGAAAGATCGAGTCGAAGAGATTTGATTGTTTCCAATGAAGAATATGGTACCGGTCGTGAAATAATATTTGCACAGTCTTGGCAAAGGGGACAGTAACGTGCAAGGGAACCGGCATTTTCTGTTAGTTGACGCGTCGAATTCTAAAGAGATGAATCTTAAAACAAATTGTTCAAATTGTTCGGTTTTTTTTCCAGGTTTATTCGCTGCATGTGCTTGCGACTTGTGAGACCACTTTCATGCTCATCGTTCGACGAATCCGCTGCATTTTGAAGCTTCACTGAGGACAATCTTTTTGTTCCTGCGAATACACTGTGGACCAGCTGCGCCAAATCGTGCGGTTTAAAGTTTCTGCGTAAGTACAAGTGTTTCGAGTATCAATAGTTTCGTAATCTGCATACCGCGACAGTCATCCCGTTGCAATATTTATCATTCACATCTGCTTTCAAGACACAGTGACTCGTTGATTCATGTTTTGCAATATATCAGTATTCAACAAGCAACAAGCAACAAGCAACAACGAACCAACGAGTACCTGTATGTCTACCTATTTATAATCCGAGAGGCAGAGAATGACTATAAAAATATTCGAATCTGCACTATTCGCCATCGTACTTTTGCGTACTGACTTTAAAGGGAACAAAAATACAGCGTGCACATTGAAAATGCAGCCGCGTACATTAATTCCGCGCAAGAAGTCTAAAACATAGAAACAGAGAATAGAACAGAAACTACGAAAAATCGTATATGTATACTCTGACTAACACATGGACACATATACTCTAAAATAATTGTTAAAAGTTTCAGGAATACAAAATTCTTCACCCTCGTGATATAACGTAAACGCGAAACTGTTTACGCAAGAAATAACGGCTAGGATTCTTGAAAATTGAAAAAGAATGTAGGGTTTCTCTTAACAATATTAATGTTAACAACTTCTGTCGGTGAAAATCGTGGTTCTAATTTATCGGCCACGCAAGTTATAGTTTCGAGACGTATTGCTTCAGTTGAACGGTTTATAGGGTCAATCTGAATGTTGGAGGATAGTAGACCGGAGAAATTCGCGATGTACAAAAGCCGTAACTGTGCGGCAAGTCGATAATGGAAGCGGAACTGAAATCGACGTTGATATCGACGCGCTACGTACGGCTTCCCAGCGACGATTAAGAGGAATCGACTATCGAACCGTTCAGAAGTCGCGACTTTAAACGCGTTGCCACCGCATTCGTGCGTTCATAAAATACAGATAGAAGGAAGTATCGGGATAAAATAGTGAACGCCTTGGTTGGTATACGAAATACTTCGCTATAGACGTATTAATACTCTGTGAAACGAAAAAGGAATTTAACGCAAAGGGGATAGTTTTTTATAAATATTTTATTATATTTTGCAAAACGATTTTTCCTAGCTGTTGTTGCGATGGATAAATAATACCCACTTGCTTTCCGCAGTAATAACATAAAACGGAGCGTACTGTGAAAGCATTGGATAATGAAGCACACCGTTATCTCTATAAAAACAAATTGTTCTTTAGGATTTAAATGACATTCGACGCGTAGCAAAAAAACTTGCAAAGATGATAGAACTAAATAATTTACCGTAGTCGACAATAAAAATAACAACGCTGCTTCTACATATTCGTTTTTGACTTCTGTTTGATGCAAAATTCTCTCTCGTGGATGAGTTTCACGCGGGTAACTAATGGTTTTGTTTTTTTGCTAATTAAATCTAATTGGATGGCCAACTGGGCTAGCTTTTCCGAGGCTGTAACAGCAAATCCGCGTGTAAAACTTGCAGAGAGGGTATCATCATTTCCCACTCGAACACTTCCATGGTATAGGGCTCTCCAACGAATCCAGATGTCCGAGTGCTTTGCAAATGTTACGTGTACCATCGTTGACGTAGTGTATTCTATGCTCGAGTATATTGTGCAACTTTGAAGTGCAAACAACGTGATAACGTTTGCGAAGCGCTTAGTAGTATTATATTTAAGGGGGAAAGAGGAACTAAATGGGGAAGACTTGCGGATGATAGCGAACAGAAACTGCGAACGCAAACGAAAATCGGCGAAATGAAACGGGGAACTGAAATTGAGAAGAAATTTGGTAAAAACATTACAGAACATTGAATTAACATGAAATTCTATTGTAACACGGTTCTGTTATAAATTCACTTCAAAAGTAATACCAGCAGATAATTCTATAATATTTCAGAACTGGAAAGCAGAAGATAGAGTGACATAATTTACACATCCCTTGCGCGAAACTCAGTCTTAATGGAGCAGTTCGCAACATTCTTTACACGAGTTTATTTTCCGATTCACTGTCGCCGAAATACAGCGGCATGACAAATAAGAATACCGCGATAATTAATAATCAATTATTTCTCGCGGTTCATAAACTACGACGAATAAACTACTTAATACGATTCATTTCGTATTACTGTACTTGAAAATAACATTTCAACGTCTCAAACATTCGACATAATTACATCACCCGGTATAATTGAAAAGGCAACGCTTTTTAAATCCATCCACTGAATTAACATTGACCCTCTGCCCACGAAATCAATGTACGCGTGCAACTGTTCACGAAAATTTTAAACAATCGTTCTTTGCAGCAAGATATACAATTATTGCAATTATTTGTACAAATTATTGTATAAATAATGGGGTTAAAGGGAAACCCGTTTATCCGAATCCCTTTGCGTTCCCCTTAAAAAAAGAAACACTGTTACGTTTGCTATCTGGTCGCTCACGAGACGTTTCAGATGATCGTCGAAATATCACCGTCGACAATTATAATCTGCGAATCGATATATCCGCGAACGAAATCCCAATTAACCACGGTCAACGCCAGCCGTGCAACGTGTACAAACAAATCTCGCGGGTTTCAGGATCCGTCGAATTTCCGCCAGCCTCGGATCACTAGATTTAAAGTGTCTTTCCGCTCGAGGAATCAGCATTTCAGGAAGTACGACTTATTTGCGCACGTCTGATTCGATATGTCCCGATCAAACGGTGTACTGGATGGATTATGATGGTTCCACGACGAGACATTGCCAGGATTGTATAGCGGGCCGACGTTTGCCTTGGTTCCTTCCAATATTCTGACGTGACAGAAACGTGGCTTCAATTTTCATATCGTTAGCTAGACTTTGGATAGGGGTACGTCCGGAACTTGATCAATTTAACTTCTATTATTGTATTTGCATTTAATTTAGTATATACTTGAATTCCGGGGAGACCGAATCGTGATTCTCGTTCTCTTATTATCCACTTGGACTTTGTACGCGGGGAATTTTTGGGGCTTCGTTGATTTCGCTTCTGGTTTATTCTATATAAAACTTTTCTCAGAAAGATGGCTGATTATTGTATATTACGGAGGAAATTATTTTCGTCAGTCGATATCGCAACGACTTCGAGTATATTAATGAAGATGTTAAAACGTAAAAATAGGTCTTACGTAAGCGTATTGATTGTAATGAAATAATACGGGGCGTTCGCGTTTGTTAGGGAGGCTGGTAACGATACGACTCGCCGATAGAAAATTAACCAGACTCCACGACACTGGCGGGGCCCTGTCAAAGCCTGGACAGGAACGTTGGCTCGAAGTTGCTCTTTCGCTACGGAAAACGGCGACCCTTCGTTTATATCGGAAACACAGCGGAGTCGAACTCATTTGCACGACCGTAAATCGATTTACATTCTCATTAGTTTGAACGAAAACGGCCGAGCGAGCGCGAGAAGGCGAAAACAATTTAACCGGCGTTAGTTGACGTGCAATTAGAGCCTCTAATCGACCCATCGATGAATAATATTGTTGACGACTTACTCGCCCGTTCTTCGATGGCCATTGTTTCTATCGATTCGCGGCGATAGAATGTCGAATAGATTTTCGTTACGTACAGGACGGAAGAGAGTCGGTGATGTTCGGAAAATAGTTATTGAATTTTGTAACAAATATAGTGCGGGATTGGAAGTTTTAGGAGAAATTAAGCCGGTGCAAGTGTAGTACGATTGGTAACAGGAATATATATATATTTATTAAACAGTCTCTACACTAGTCCAGACTCTGTTACTCTATTCTATTCTACGCTGTTCTACTCCACGATCTACACTACTCTCTGATCTACACTCCTTAGCTGATGACTCTACTCTCCGATCTACATTCCTTCGCTGTTAATTCTACTCTCCCTATTGCCATTCATACATGCCTCTCTCTCTCTCTCTCTCTCTCTCTCTCTCTCTCTCTCATTAATATCCTTAAAAACACAGAAACAGGGATGTATTTAATCATTTTGAAATTAACGTCTCTGGGGCCGAAAGACGCGCGTGCAAAGAAATAACGTAAGCGCATTCTGCTTTGTTTCCGACGAAGCCTGAACCTGTAAACGAAATATCGTCGTATCAACAATTCACACCTGCACCTCCGGGGGTTCGAAAGTAAATCCAGAAGGAAAATAATCTCAAGTAACGACCCACCAAAAGATTTACTCGTCGCACGGATTATAATTCATTAACACGGAACTCCAAGTTCGTCGAGTGGTCTGTTTTGAACCGAAAAGAAACATTCTCGAACACGGCGGCGCGATGTTTTGCAAAACGGTAGAAAAAACAGGGTCGAGGTTCACCGCGGTGATGCTTCCGCCGGGAGGATCTCGCGTATTCGAAACCCGATTATCCCAGGACGCAGTGATCAAGAGGGGCTCGTTCTCCGCGTGATACGAACAATGCAGAGGGACGACGAGAGTCTCTCCGTAAACTGAGAGGGCGGTTGGCAACGGGATTTGTGCGCCAGCATTAATATGCATCGTCGAGAATTTGGTGAGGTTTCACGAATCAGAGTCAGAAGGAGATGGGCAAATGACGAAAATGGCGCGTGATAAGGAGAATGACGGGAGAATGGGGGAAGACATCGAGGAGGGCCGGAGAGGGGGAGAGACTCAATTGCAAGCCAAACTCATTGATAATCAATACTTTTGTCTACGTAGACGTGCTGGCTAATAGAATCGAGCGTTGTAGAATTGAAGCATCACTGGCTGGGATCAATATTTTTTCCTTTGTAAGTGTTTGTGTGTGTGTGTGTGTGTGTTGAAATTGTTTAACACTCGCCAATAAAGATTTTCGAACAGGGTGATCATTTATTAGTTATCTTGTTTAAATGGAAACTGTGCTTCAAGAAGAATGCAGAAATGTTAGTTGCACAAAAGTTATCAAGGTGTTGGCGTATAGCGATGTTTCAAGTAAAGCATCACATGTAAATGGGAAATACGATATATTAAGTTCACGTCGAAATTGAACGAAAAATCTTGCGCGAAAGTAAAGTAATAGAAATTAAAATTGCAATGGGTATAGTGCAAGTACTCAGACGACAATGTATAAACACTCGCAGGGCTCCAATAAATGATACATTTAAAAAGTGATATACTTCAATACCATTGGAAACATTACATCTTGATTCGTCAGTAATTTGAAAGTTGTGGAAAAATTTGTCATTCCCCAATCTGAACCTTTCCCTTAAGCAAGAGACTTGCAATTATTCAACAGTTATATGCGTGAATTTCGACTCGATTTTAACTAACTTTTCATGTGCCGCGAGGTGTCGTTTATTTTATTAACAATTAGATCGGTGCGTACATTATTGCACGATCCAATATAAAGGGGGCATTGTAATTCGAACTGAATCACGAGTCACTTTCACGTATGGATGTAGGACGGACTATAAATCGACGAACGTGCCCGTACACGGCTTTAGTAATGACCATCCAATAACTGGCTTATGGCTAAATCCGAGCAGAGCCAGAACCGGTGAAAAATTCAATTACGACCGTTCTGGGAGGGCCTGATAGCCGGCTATCTAGTTGGCGTCATCGGCAAAAAGCAATGCCTTCGTTCCGATACTCGTGCACGCGCGAAACGGAATTTCTCCTGTAGGCCTGCCAATGAATTTTTCGACATTGTTCGATAGAAACATTGTTTCTGTTTGGAAAAAGCGTCACCGGCTTGGAGAGCACACCTTTTAGGCGAATTGAGGCACGGCTACGACTGTGCGCAATATTTGAAAAGGGAATGAATTGTTTGCGCGAATCGTAGAATCAATTCGATTGGAATATATTTCATGAAAAAAAATCTGTCGAGATGTGATGTGACTTGTGAAACGGTAAACAGGATATGCAAATACGCCTATATTGTGCATCAATGAAATTGTAGTGGAAACAAAGTTTCGCCGCGTGGTGCGGGTAAAAATCGTTTAATTAACAGGTGCGCAGGTATTTCGATGCATCAATTTAAACCAGAATAATCGATGGTTCTGCACGATTTGAATATCGTGTACAATATTAAACCAATTGTATATATTTTATCAAAATCTGCATTCTAATTCAATGTTCTCTCAAGATGTATCGGTAATTGCGTTTTGAAACAAATTGCATACCCCTTGCGCGAACGACAAACAAAACTTTCACGTATAAAACAGAAGTGTGTTCGACAAGAGCAGGGCCATACAAAATTGGCTGTCCCACAATTGGAAACAGGATACCTTTCTACACATTCCTTCTGTCCATTCGCATCAGTGCAGCATGAAAAATTGCCCCCGTGCCGCAGTACCCAAGCGACGCGAAATTACCGGTGCTCAGAATCTCATTGAGGGGATAGATCGTAAACTGGCTGATTCCAGTGGTTAGACCACAGTCAAAGACGAAGGATGGCTCTGCTAAGAGGTCTATGGGGGGGCAGCAGTGTGACATAATAGCTTGCTCAGGATCCACTTATGGTCAGTAATCGGATTGGCAGGATCGACAGGTCACGGCACGATGATCGACGCGTGCCGTTCAGGACATTTATTCTCATGAAAAACCCTGCCTCGCCCGCGTTCCTCTACCTTTCCTCCCTGGTTTTCTTTTTCCCGTCGCAGAAGCGTCCCTGACCAGTGGATTATAATCGTCTCGGCGCCCCGAAACGTCTAACGATAAAAATAATGATAATAAAAGTGTTTCGCCGATGACACGATCTTTGTAACGAACACTATTACTCCGCATAGATTGAACATGAATGTACTGTGGGAGAAATTGAAATCACGCCGCGGTGGCCGTAATTCCGTTCATTTTTATTCAGACGGATATAATTTCTCCGCACAGAAATTATTGTAGAATAATCGTCTCGGTTGACAAGCGAAGCGATACCTTGCATTAGGCTTCAACGAGAGATTTATAGTTGCGACGTTTTGCGATTAACACATACCGTTTCGTTGGCCCCGATGTTTTTCTTAAAGCCAGCGACTCGCGGGGGACTTTGCGGGCCGTTTTTGGAAAGCAAAAATAACTCCATATAGTTCAGCCGCGCGAACTAAATTATTTCCTGCGGGAAATTAAACAAGTTGAAGTGAAACGTCAATCGCCACACGAGGACACCGACACTATTCTGCCTCTTTTTTTTCCTCCGCCTTCCACTGCTATTTTCTATGTATATTTTTCATGGGGGTCGTCTCTAATTTCGCGCTGCTTTTCACTGCGTCGAAATGTCTCGCCAGTAAACAATTATTTTCGCAGAATTTGACACGTGGCGTACCTGTGACGTAGTTGGGAATGGTCGTCAACCGGTCAACAGTATGCTTTTAATAATAAACGATTGAAGGTGCAACGAAACACCGGGAATGAAATAAACGAAAGCAAACGTAGATGCTCGAATAAACGGTATTACGGCTGTGCAACGTTCGAGGCAGCAATATGAAAAATGAAAGGGTGCTGTGCGCACGGCTGCTGTATTTCTTTGCATTCGGTTAATGGAACGCTCGCGCGCATGAGAAACTTTGATCATGGAATTGGATTAAAAAATTCGTTTCGGCCCTGTACCATCGGTGTACGGGAAAATAAATTGTCGAAACGACGCAGACGTTTAAATTGGAACTGTTTTATTTGATCGCATGAAATCGAATGCACGTATAATTTGTTGAAACGTACGGTTCCTTCCAACGCGTTGTTAAATTTGTTTCTCCTCCGCGGAATATCGCTTCGCTAAAAAATCTGACACCTCTATCGTATTACGTTTTTCTATAATAAACACAATATAACTACAGTGCAATTTAATCTGCATCATTGTGCAACGGCAACAAAGGCCATTTAATTGTACTATTGAGTGCATAAATGAATACATTCTACGGCCAAACAAATGGCTAGGGGGTAAATCAGAATTGATCATTACACGGGACGAATAACAATGTACAATACATTAATAAATTAATTCGGAAACGTAGCGCTCGTTCGTGGTGATCAATAAGCTTTGATCCGACGACTGAGCGACCGTAATGTGAGCTTTGAACATAATTCTATCGCAAATCGTATCATAGGATTCCGAACGAAGTGATTGAAGTTAAAAATCGGCTACTTACAAATTATGAATTTGGTTCGAACAATTGCACGAACAATTTTATGGAAATATAAAATCACGAACTAAATAATTCTCGCATGGAATTCAAAATTTATATTATTTACTCGGATGAGGTAATGCACGAAATAATATTTCCCAGAATATAAATACATATCTCAGCGCCATCGTGACAAACGAACATAGCTTTTATCTCCGCGAGTCGAAATTAAATTTACATACCTTGCGAAACTAATTGGTTCGCAATCGACGAGAATAATAACGTTAACAATAAAATGCTAAACTGCGTTCCCGGATAAACATTCTTGTTCAGCCTCTGTCGAATCACCTTTAAACATAAACATTTACAAACGCTACGCCCGAAATGAATTCTATCGCGTCGACTGGAGATAAGTAAAATCGCTAATCCAACGTAAATAATCGGCGGTCAAACGGTATTAAAAATGCGCACGCAAGACGTACAATACAGCTTACTGCGCAATCAACTTTATTTCCAACCCATCGCGAACAATAAATACTAAATCCATCAGTGGACGATACACCCTTAGAGCCTGAGATTCAACCAAAACTGCCCTACCACGCCCGTAAACACTCGCACGACCCACCGCTCAGGACCAATAACACGTCACGTGCATCATCCCCCCCAAAATACTGGCCATCGCGACAGGCCAAAAAGAATTGGAAAAAAAGAGAAGAGAAAGCTCGCTTCGCATCCCCGTTCGTCCTAGACGATCCGCGTATCGCGTGCATTTAATTCCACTCGTCCCGTCAGCCTCTCTTTCCCGCCGCAGTGTACTCGATAGTGACGGTAATTAAAGTTCCGATTCAAGACCATTCATATTTGTCATCGTTCACGACGAATCGAGAGGGTTCGACGGAAGCGCGCGGCGGTTCGGCGCGGGTAGCCGGCACGGGGTTTGAGAGGGGGTTGGGTGGGTGGTGTCGGTGGAAAAATTGCGCGACCCTATCAAGGACCGGCAGGGTTTTCCATTGGATTTCAATTTTCCCGTGGCCGCGAAACGTCGGGAGGCAGCTGCGAATTAGCCCGTGTCCACGGGCGCGCGCACGACGTCTGTCCGGCTGAAACGATATTATCGGTCTATGGAAAATCGAAAATCGAGAAGTATCGAGCGATCGAGTTTGCGGCGAGACGTCCTGTCCCGTGGCCTATCCTATTACACGGACGGTCGAGGAGGGGTGCCGGGCAGGGAGTATAGTCTAGCGTGCTCTATTGATCGGCAATCCATGTGCAAAGAGAGCGGGAGGGAGAGAGGGCGACGGGGATAGACGTCGTCTGGTGGCTGGGTTAATCGACGACATGGAGCCGACGGTGATATTTCGAAGATCGAGAGGCGAAGGGGGATGGGTTTGTTGAAGGAGAGGAGGATTGTCTCGCGAGGGGGAAGGAATTGTCGCGCGGATTCTTCGAAGATGTTCAGCGACGGTCCCGTTTCGCTTTTCTTCGCAGGAGGCAGGTGTGTAAACGCGGATATGGTGTTGTGGTGGGTGACGCGAACAAGGGGGAAGGGTGCAGTTGTTCGATAGAGGGAGGGCGAACATATCTGTTCGGGATATTACGAAATATACGTCGGTCGAAGATGCATCGAACTTCAACCCGAGACGTTCTTGGGTATGCCTGTCGAACTATCGGGTTTCGGGGACAGAAACGGGAGAGGAATGTGCGAAACAGAACGCGACCGTGCGCAACGATCGAGGCAATCCCCGCGAAGTGAAAAACTACAATCGCGTCGAATATTCATCGACAAATCTGCCTTCCGCGTTTAAAACCCGCTCCAAAAGCAGAAAACCGTGACGAGCTCGACCCCGCGGAACAGGTACGTGCCCGAATAAATTCCAAACAGTCCGGCGAAAGCGTTGCTGAAATCGACGAGCGATCAACAGACGTACCCCGATCCGCCTTCTTGTGGAGTTCAACGACAACCACCGCGGAACAACGGTGGTTTCTCTCGGACAAGGCGGAAAAAATGAGCGACTAATTAGCCATAGCATCGGAGGAGGGGTGGGCTGAGCCGCGTTGAATGGACGGTCAGGTTTTCTGGCGGTCGGTCGGCCTGCTTACAGCGTTAATACACGGTAAACGAGGGGCCCCGTAGGTCGAGACCGTTTGGATTCAATTTTCACTAACTGGAGCGCGGACTAATTAACCCGACGCGAATAGCCGCTCGAGAAACAATGGCCGGCTGGATGAAGGGGGTGGCGAGTCCGCCCCCGTGTGTAGCACTGTCGCGAAGGGTTGCGAGGGACAGGGTGAAACGAAGGCGCACGGTGCGCCTCTCTGTTCGTGCGCGAGAAAGAGGGTGAAAGGGAGGGGGGGAGGCAAAGGGTGGATGGGTCGATGGCTGTACGAAGGAATCACCGAAGGAGGGCACAGGGGTAACAGACGGTTGGGGGGTTGGAGTATTTTTTTCGACGTTTTCCCTTGCTAATGAATCTCCGCGGAGGGAGATCGCGAGAACATTTCCGACGAAATTCGGTTGGGAAGACGGGAACACGCGGAAAGGGGTCGACTTTGATGGAAGAGGGATGTTCGTTCTTTTTTTTTTTTTGCCATTTCTTTTTACTTGACGCGAAGGGTACTTGGGATGAAAGCCGTGAAGGTTTGGCGAAGATGGGACAGGTGCAACGTCTGGCGGCGTGTTATCGTTTTTTTTTATCTGGGTTAGGTTCCTATTCCTGGCTTAGGAATTCGTTATTTAGGGGTGGTATTGACGGACACCTGGGAAACGATATTATCGAAGCGATATCGTTGTACCTGCGTGTATGGTCGATGACGTACACGAAAGGATCTTCCTCGCATCTCCAAGTACGTATAATCTCGTAAGGTATTCCCATCCTCCTGTGAGTTAATTTTTCAACGAACACCCGTGTGTTCCTTGACACGCGTTTCCATAACAGGTGTTGCTAAAAGAAAGTACAGAAACGAATAGCTTGTCTGGACAGCGACGTTGCGAGTACTCACTTGGCCAACTGTGTATACCATAACGCAGAGAACTCGCCAAGTTCACTGTTGCTTAATAATTCTGCCGTCATCCGCACCGCAGTCAAGTCTTTTTATAGTCTCACCTTCCGCGATATCGATCAAATCCCGCCCTCCTAAAATTCTCGCATCCCTTTGGGCGATCGAGTGCCCATCGAAAACACGCTTCCCCCGCGAAAAGGAGCTCGCGATACCCTCGAACAGAAATCACAGAGATCCCCGTGTTCACTTCTATCAAGTCTCTCGAACGACCCGGCTTGCTTTCGAAGCCGGGTCCGACGAGGGGGTCAACGTCGCCGTGGAATCGAAAGAAAGGACGGCGGAGTCGCAACGACCCGGGCGGGACGTCGGCGAAAACACGTCTCCGCCGAAACGGAGGAACGGGGAATCGTTTGAAAGAAAGACGGAGGAACGGGGCAGGAACGACGGAGACCTGCTCTCCGATCCGCGCTCACCGCTGCTGGACAAAAGAGGTAAAACGTTGTGAAAGGAAGGAACGAAGAATTCCGGCTTCCTTGGAACACGGCAGAACCGCGCGTAGCCGGGCAGAAATGGTTTGCAGCGAGGTCGAGGCGGGATTAAACTTCGAGAAAAAGCGGTTTCTAAGGACGGCGGGGGCCGACGCGGTCGTGGAAAAGCTGAAACACCTGAACGGTTCCTTGACCAACCGACCGAACCCTCTCCTGTCCTCACTTTTATCCATGTCGTTCTCGGCCCGGGGCTACGGCGTCTCGGATTCCGGCCGGCTGATTTTCGTATGGGACGCACGAAACTGTTCGCGACCGTGCATGCTGGTTCGCGTGAACGGGAACACGTGTTGGCGGACGTTGTTTGGGGATGGCGCCTACCCCCGGCGGAGTGACGTAAACGGAATGCTCGGAGGAATTCGGTTTCGTTAGAGAATGGCGTTCTGAGGGTGGTTCCAGGGCGCTTTATTAACGCTGCTTTAGCTCGCTGGTTTAATTTAGCTTTGCCGGAGTGGCGTCGGTCTTGAAATAAATCCCGGACTGGCATTGTTTGGGCATTTTATCTTCGAGATTGGGGAAAGAAATGTTGGAGACGCCTGTTTGCTCTGGAACGTTTTCGCAATTCTGCTCCGCGTATGCGTTTTTATTCACCTCGTCGTTATATCTGGGCTCGAGCCAATAATCGACGAGCGATCATTTTAATTTTCTCGTTGGGGTAGAATGCAAGGGTTCGGTCAATTAGAGGGATAATTCATTGGCAGCAAGATTTTGTAGAACACGCGAACGAGGATGTATTAGTATATTGTGCATATTAAGGTATAAATAAGATTTATTTCGATGTACTGCACTTTCGTAGCAAATCGTTCATTGGCCCGCTGGGTTTGTGCTGCTTAAGCGCAGCTGAAAACGCTGATCCTCGACGTTAATGCTATATCGAAGACTTTAAACCAATTTGACGTTTCGTAACGTGGCGCGTGTAATCGAATCGCAATACTTCCAGGACAGTGCGCGTTGCCGACGAGTCTTGTCGAATTATTTGTGTCGTTCGACGACGTGTCGCTTTCTGGTTTAGTCAACCAAAAAAATGCTTCGCTGGTGTGAAGTTCACTGAATTGACTGGCAATCGGGCCTCGACGCAGTATTAAATGTCGGAGGTGAATATTCTGACCGTCTCCCCGAAGTGGTTGGCCGGTGTAATATTTTCCTGCTCGTAGATTTTACGATTGTTTATACGAGAAAATAGGCGATAGGTACTGGCGAGGAATATATTCGGGGGAAACGCATATAATTTAGATATTGACACGGAGGCGAAACGTTGCGTTCGAAAACCAAATCATTCGAGCGTGGAAATTTCCAACTCGATAGTATTCGAAGTTTCACTGACTGGTTAATTTTTTCTCGCTGTTTTATTCATTTACTGCTTGAATATTTTTACGTTTCGTTCGAACATTTTATATAGGTGATCGATAATAAACTTTCGTGTTGTTTGATTAAATTATCATATTCTACGAAACATTACAGTCTTCAGATTCCAACATATTATTTTACTAATTTTTAATTGGTTTGCCATGGTGAAATGCCAGGTTTGCCGTTGCAACCAATTTCTTTTACTGTATCTCGACATCCACTGTGAATTCGGAGTCACCAATTCGATTTTCCCGCATTAAACCAATCTTTCTAGCTTGGAAACAAATC
This sequence comes from Nomada fucata, assembly GCA_948146005.1. Taxonomy (NCBI): domain Eukaryota; kingdom Metazoa; phylum Arthropoda; class Insecta; order Hymenoptera; family Apidae; genus Nomada; species Nomada fucata. The sequence goes on from OX411281.1 coordinate 7,638,295, forward strand.
ATCAGCATATGGACGGTTAAATCGTACTAAAATTAAACGTAAGACGCGGTGCTAGAAAAAATTTAACCTTCTATGCATTCGAAATATATCATCAGATTCCGCTTACGCTTTATTTATCGTTATTTATTGCCACAAATTTATTATCATCGGTGCATTGGTGTACCAGCTATACAAAATTACATACCGCACACGTGCCAGGTGAATATTGAAATTCGCTTCAAAATACAAACATTTGTGCATGAATAAATCGCTCGCATAATATTATCCCATTCAAAAGTTAACACGGAAACATACTGTGGTCCGATACTTTTGCACACCGCTGTATATATATATCTATAAATTTCTGTCACCCCCTGTATACATACACCTGTATGTACGTATGCCCCCGCTGGATCTGATCCCAGTAGCATGCTATCCAACTCGTGCTAAACCTTGGAGGCATACCCGCCAGCCCCAAGTTCGAAAGCTTTCAGACGTCTCGGCCCGTGGTGCGGGCCAAGGTGCCCGTGTAGACGTCGCGTAGGTGTATCAATAAAAGAACGGTCACGTACTGTGCCCCCTGCAGCCCACATAACTCACCTGGCCGGCTGGCTAAACGTCGACCGAGTCGATACCGCCGGCAGAGATTTTCATTTCCGTCCCCGCTAACCTTTCCTCGTCATTAAGGGGCCCCAGAAAAATGGCCCTTTATCGGCCACGGTCTGGGAAATGGAGTTTATCAGCCGTGCAGGCGTTTCCGTTTCGCAATGAGCAGCATGAATTATTCGCTCGGAATGGGACACATTGAAGTGCGATTGTACGGTAGAAATATATGGGTCTTCTTGGGCGCCCTTCGAAATTGGATATAAATACGCCACTGTGAAATTGAATCTCGAAAGAGACGTTGCTGCCTCGGTAGTGATTATTCTCCGCGTATCTTTTTCTTCCGTTCATTTCCTTTCAATATTATGCTTGCGTATATGCTTTCGTGGAACGTAATGGGTAAACGGAGTTTCTCTTTAAATTTTCTTCGCCACCGTTGCCGATGATCAAACGGTGCGCACAATTTTGACGAACCAAAGGACGCACGATCTTTTAATCACGCATGACACATTCCATTCTGGTCCGACTGAACGCATCGCGAGCGGCTCGATATTCTACACGAAAATGCGAACGAACTTTACCATCGCGTTCAACGCGCCGACTACGAAGAACGGAAAATGCGAAATAATTGGACGAGCGCGGAATATAGTAAGGAGTCGTTGCACGTTACACAGACAGCTGAACAATTAACGCCAATGACAAGTTACGGAAAAGAAGAGGAGAAGGTGGATGCAGAGCCGGAGTGCTTCATTAATTAAATCTGCATGATTGATGAGTCCGATAGTACGTATCTTCTCAAACCATAAATTACCGGAAACGTCACACATAGACGCAATTGCAGTTGCTAAAAACGTTTCGCAATACATATATCCTACGGTCACGGGGGGACGAGCATCTCAATGGCAGGACCAAGAAAAACTAGTCGCAAAAAGAAAAGAAATATATTCGCAGCATCAATTTATCCAGAAACGTTTCATATATTACCAACATTTTAATACCGTGATTATTGAGAGATGTTTCTCGCGTAATTACCGCCCTCGCGGAGTGAATTCAATTGCGGCCACCGAACCCTTACAAGCGACGTGTTTGATACGCCCGTTGACGCGTGTTTCCTTGCTGTTTAAATATGCAGCAGATCGTGACGAACCTTCCCGCAGCGGACGACGAATTATTAATTACGTTTGAACGCAACGCAGCAGGACGGCGGCGTTACACGAGGGGGCAGGGCCGGGTCGAGAGGTCGCGGCTAACAGAGAGGATCGAAAGTATGTTGAAGTGTCTTCTCCCTGTCCTTGCCGGGTCTCGTTGGAAATACGGCGGTTGTAATGAAGCTTATTCCAGTGCTCGTGCCACGATGCGGAAAGCTGCTTAGCTTTTAATTGCTATAAACCAGTCCGACATAATTTCGCCGTCTCTCAAGCTTGTCCTCCTCGTGAGTCAGAGTTCGGACAGCCTAGTCGGAGCACCCTGGCGGATCTTAATGACCGGGGATCCAGGGGATCTTCTACTTGAAGAATTGTACGCGAGATTTGACTATCACGATCGATTTTCTTTCCACCCCTCGTTCATTTATTTCCGTGCGTTCTGTCCCGTTTATTCAACCGTTGGGGCGATTTGTTCGATCGAGAAAGAAATAATCTGTTAATAATCGTTACGCAGAGGTTGTAACTGATATCAGTTACGAAGAAGCTCCATTCGGAACAATCGTCGCGAGGAACAGAAATTTCTGTCCATCGAATCGGTCGTGTACCTATTGCTGATTTAATGACGCCTGTAAATAAGGGGAGCAAGGGGGACAAATAATTGCCAGCACCGTTTTGGAAGCAATATAGGATGGAAGAATATAATTAGCCCCAGGATCGATATACGACGAGTAATCGAAACGAATGCGAATAAAAATTTCTGGTCCTTGCAATCGTTTCGGAATAATTCGGAATAAAGATTCTTCGGAACTGTTTTAACAATCGAAATCGATACCATAACTGTTTTCAAGCCCTTGTTTCGATGCTGTTAATGATCCATGTATATACATGCCAGGGCTTTTTTTTTATCTCGCGATGGGTTTTTCGACGACCGGCGGTGATTACTACAGATTGGATTGCTCCCGGTTTTTCTCCCTGTTTGTGTTGCATTAATCGATCGGGAGCAGCGGTCGACGGGTTGGATTTTCGTTGAGTTTCGATAGCTCGATTTTTTATATTCCTGGGGTTTGCTTGTATCTATGGTTACGCGATAAGAATATAAATTAAACGATTGGAAAAGGTATTTTGTTTGATCGTTCGGGGATTAGGTGTAGGACGTTGCATCGCAATAAAAACCGACACGCGCGTAGAATCGAGCGAGTGGATTTATTGCAAATTTTTGTTGCACGGCTCTCCGCTATTTTGCGCAAGATAATTGTCGAGAATGCAAAGCCGCTGCCGCAGGGTCGACCGGGGCGATGAAGCATCCGATGGATGCGAAAATTGGGGTTTAGGAACTCGAGGGTCTTTATCTTGGGGGCAAGTTTCCGTGACTTATCTCGTTGCGACGACATAGTTTCGATGGAGGTCGCTCGATCCAACGATGATGATCGAGGGGAAAGAGAGTCATAGGGGCTGGAGATACACTATCGAGAAAAATAGTATGAAACCACCTGACTTACTTTTCCTTCCTGTCGAGAGTACGATAGAAGTGATAATGATGTGTAGCGCATTATCTTATCACTACCCGAGTAACACGTTTAGTAATGATATAAATTATTTCTGCGATTTTATTCGTACAATTACATTATTGAACGAAGCTCAATTTCTCGTGCTATTCTCTTGGAACGATTAAGTAACTGCGTTCGTTATCAAATAAAATATTTCTAACGCCTGATTAGTAATTGGAAAAACTGTGGAAAACAGATTTAATTTTTCTAACACGCTTATTAATATACAGTACGATTTTCAATTAGAGTTCTTCGTGTTAATGGAAGACCAACACTGAAAAGCTTTAATTAACTGTTTATTTGGGACACGACGGGCCAGCGTCATAATTGTTCTGCAATGAATTCTCGTTCTAAAATTTCTATTTCATCAGATAGAGCAGTCATTTTTTCAATATTCAGATAGAAGACTACGTTTCGTGATACGCATTATTTACAGTCTAATGATTCTAGGAATTTAGCAATTCGGTTAATATTTGGCACAGATTAGAGCAACTAAATCGTTGTGGACATCGATTTGAAACTGACGATAATGGAACACTTGTCGATATATTACATTACACCTGTAACACGGTATTCGCGTGCGTCTGGCTAATGGAATTTCAATCAGATGCATAATCTGCATATGTTACCAGATTTATTCGTACCGCAAAATTTAATCTCCGAAGGTGTTCAGTAATGACAGTTTACGGTACAGCATATCAGGTATAATCGAATAAAAGGAAAAACATATCAACCATTTGTTCAACAATTCTCAAGAGCGTTTCACGTTCATATTGAAAAACGGTATGAACCTTTTGTATTGAATTAGTCACAGGTGATTAAGAACGTCCGAGGGATTTCGATCGAATAATTATAATACACAATTCCAATAATATTAAAGAAGAAGCGAAATAGAATTGAGCTTAAGGCAATAATGTGAACAATAGATTCTCACTTCTTGTTTCCCCGAATAGAACTTCAATCCCACGCTAAATCGCGTCTCGTATAAATTAATAATTTTAATTATACCCATTTAATATTCAAACACGAACCGCGGAAAAGCTGAAACAAAAATTCGAATAATAGCGACAATAATAGATTTAAAATTACTGGCGCAACTTCGTCGTTCCTCGTATCACTATTAATTAATCTCCATAAACAGAAGCAATCAGTGGCCGTCGATTCGCACAATCGCGGCGTCCGATCGTTTAACGTCGAAACGGCGAAACGCGTTGAATAGACGTTCCGCGGAACGAAATCGATTCTCTGGAATCAGCATCGCTCATCAGAATTACGTGGGAAGTTCTCATTAAACTCATCGTCCGTTTCCATCGAGGAAAATCCCAGTTTTTATGTCCGAAACAGTGGTGCCGCCTAATTAAATCCTCGTCGACGACGTGAAAAAGGAGAAACGCGAGCGTCGCGGACACGATGAGCTTTTTTCAATGAACCACTACATCCTTTTGAAACTCCTTACGTTTTATTTTTTTTTTTAAACTATCCTACGTTTTTTCTTTCAACCCATCTTCTCAACAAATTCGTGTATTACACCCCCCCCCCCCCTGTATTGTCGAAATTACAGGCCACATAATCTATTTAGAAAAAGATTGTACATCACTTTGGGGATAGAGTGGTATTTGAATATTCTGTGGGTTAAAAGCTGGTTGATCTGTTATGTACAGTGTTATGCCGTCGCAGTTTCACAGCTTTGAAAACGGATGGAAAATATTTATGTGATGTATCGGACAAATTTTGCTTGCGATGTTTGACAACACTACAGCGCACTGCGTTCGAAGAATCGTAAAAGTTTTCATTCAATTGAAATACGTGTATACATCGTGCGCACAGAAGGAACGTTTAACCCAACTTATTTGCAATGCTTGAGCATCATTAATCCTTTGGGTACAGATTTATTTGAAGTACAGATTTATTTTGAGTACGATAAACAGGAGTATAAAGATAACTGAATCCAGAATACAGAATATAGAAGTTCGACATGACACGTGAATGACGAGCGCGAGCCGTCAACTGTACCGAAAGGGTTAACATTACGCGTGCCAGTAAGTAACCTACCGTTATTTCCTCAAATTATCCACCATGTTGGATAATTTTCAGTGAAATAATTTTCAGTGAAATAGAAGCATTGATTTTTGTTTGAGACAAGGTCATCGATGCGCACTACATTTTTGAAACATTGAAACGCGAAACAAATTCCGCGTTAAATTGCAAACTGAAATAAAATACCTTTCAACAATTTTCCCATGCACAATTTGAAGAGCAATGAAGCAACACCGGTTCCACCGGTTAGTCGGACTATTTGAAACCGAACTAATCCAGCAAATAACTGCATACAAAAAAAAAAAGGATAATTAGATCCAACAATTATTTGTCCTTTTTTTCAATAAATAAAACTGGGATAATATTAATGCATGTATATACGTATTTGTTTGTTTCTTTCAAGAAAACAAAATTACTTGTCGAGAACTTGCAAAACGTACTGCGCAAATTATTCTATACCCTTACTTTCACGCCGTCACTAACAATTGATGCGACATTAAGCAGCACCATGGAAAACAAACCGGAAAAATGAACACGAGGATGGCAGATTGTAAGACGAATTTATCTACCGTAACAATTAACCACTCATCCCTGCCTTCTTCGCCGCCCTTACTCAAACGCGCGCCCCCACGAGTCTCCCCCGATTAAGCCGTAACGAAGATACCGCGACAAAACGACCGTTCCGCAGGAAACGTGCAACGAAACCGCGGCGAACAATCTCGATGCAGTAAAATCCAGCGCATTCCAACCCTCTGCCGTTCGCCGAATCGCACGGGCAACGCCGTCATAAAACACATCTGTCATAGAGGCAATAAGACCACCGCCAAATTGCGACGATTCCTGGCTTCCCCGTTTCGTTCGTACCGTCGCGACGCACAGCGGGGAAAAACGTCAATTTAGGAGTGCAAAAGTCGAAAAACAAAATCGGCAAGAGAGAGACTGTTTAAACGATGACAAACGGCGACAAAAAGTAAACAAGGATGGAACTTGTACAGGCGTTGTGTGACGTTTAACTTTCCGACTTGATTTCGCGTGAATTACATTTTTATTGTATACGTATGTAAACGTAATCGGAAGACGAAAGTTAAGTGACTATACGTACATATATGTACCGACTTCTTATTAATCAAAAACTCAGCGATTTTGCTGCGAATGTATTAACACATTGTTTATCTATGAAAATTGACGAGAAACGATTAGCTTCCATGGATATGCGCGTGGTCATTTTATACTTTTCGTCTTATGTTTCGAGACAATCCCAACGGTTGAAAGGTACTAAACGATTGGAATGATTTCTGACGCAAAGTTACAAACTTCGAGTTGCACAGGCAGCAGCGATAGAACTTTGACTTGCACATTGTAAACTTCGAGTCGCAGAGGCAGCAGCGATAGAACTTCGACTTACACATTGCAAACTTCGAGTAGTACAGGCTCGATTATTCTAAATTCGACTTGATCTAAGCTTCATTTCGACTTGCACAGGTTTTGTCAATACGAATTAAGACAATTTTCGTCTCATCGACGCTTTCGAGTTATCGGGGTTCCGCTGCACTCGAGAAGAGCGCATTTCTTTCGACGCGTCGCGTCATATGATTCGCGTCCGGGCGTTCGAATCCGTTCCCGACGAGTTTAATACGATCCGACGATGGAGCTATGCACAACGTGTCCTGCACAATCCGAGGCGTATCGGCCGCGAGGCAATGGTGCATGCGGCAAGCCTGACACATATCAATCAAGCAATGGAATCCTCGGCCGCGCCGAGGACGATCCGACGATCCGTTCGATCCACCGTTTCTCTCGCACCCCTTGCGCCCGCTTCCCTCCGTCTGTTCCACTGGATACACTCTGTTCCGCCATACGCCCTTTCTTCAGATCTGCGTATCGACTGTGACACGCGGCCGCGTGCATACCGTTATCGAGGGCGGCCTGTCGCCGGCACGGAATTTCAATGCTGATCAGCTGCGATGCCCGAGTCAATGGCGGATGGATACCGTGGTCCTTGAACGGGCGATAACGGATGATCTGGTCGCGATAGATTTCAAGATCCTGTGTACGTTCTGGAAGTGGGACACGCGTGGTTAGAGGCGTTCCTGACGGGAGTGGAAAAGGTGCGCGAGCACCTGGACGGCTGAAACGAGGGGCGGCCGCGGACCGTTTAATGCGTGTACGAAAAATGTTGACTAATGTGGAATCGCGGCGGATTCGCGGAACGTGCCACCGAGCTGTTGCAGGGTGCGTTTTGTTTGGTGTGTGTGTGAAAGAGGGAGAGAGAACGAACGCGCTGAGGGGGGTGTTTTTTCGGGAGTGAATTAGATCGCGGTGAGACGCGGCGATGAGTCGGCGAAACCAGACTTAACGGCGTGTAGACGATTCAACGCTAGTGTTAAATTAATAGGGGCGGCGGTATTGTTTTTGCACCTGGGCGCGTCAACAGCCTAGAAAGGTAGAACGTGAGTGCGTGCGCGAGTTGCGTCCCGAAGTCGCGGACGAATAGAAGTGTAACGTGTTTGCAAATTGAGAAAACGGAGATTCGTGTTTCATACTCCTTCGGCAATTTAAGAAACGATAACTGCGGCACGCGACTTCTGTTAAAAGGAGGAACATGGAATGTAAATGTAAGGCATTTTGGAATAAAAATGTAAATGTATTGCGGGGGTGGGGTGGGGGGGGGGGCAGCTGGCAACCCCGTTGTGTCGTGTAAGGGTTAAGTAGAATCGTGGAGGTTTGCGCGTACCTAAAGGGTTGTCACGGTGTTTGGGCATTTGAGACTGGAAAAATTCACGTTTTCTTTCGGTTCTTTTTATTATTTGTGGATTTGAAACGTGTATGCGAATGCGAGGTGTTGAAACGCGTGTGGTGTAATATTTGTGTTAAGGGGCGGTCTCAATTTTGTTTACTGCTGTTTCTATGATATTATTTATGGTGCTTTTGTGCCCTCGGTTAACGGGATTAATCGGTGAATTAATTCGAGATTATGTAACGAGACAAATTATGGTTCAACAAAATTTGTATTTTATATAGTACGTGTCTCGTAGGGAAATGCGAATTCCTTGCATCAACCATCTCCTGCAAATTGTTGTTAACGAATACAAATTTCGGGTTCAGAGAACAGTGATATAATTAAAATCTTGGCGATTATAATTACAGTGTTTGGTCGGAAATTGTTGGAACGAAATGATTTAATACGTTTACTGGTACACGAGTCCTGGAATACAACATTCACCGCGTGTCTGTAATCCTGACCGAGTGTTGGCTGTCCTCAAATTGAAATTTCAATACTAATCAGCTGTGGTGGTTGATAGGCTGAATGATATAGTCGTTTTCGGATTATTGATGACGCGGTTCTGTCACATCTATACTGCGGTTATGCAAAATTCAATTCCACGAAATTGCGTATCTCGAAATTCTCCGGACCGAAAAATCCTTTCAAACCATTAAATCTCGACGGGGCGCAATTATCCTAGGTACCAATTATCGAAATCACGTAATCGAAGAGAATTATCAAACAATCGGTCAGACTTCGCTCGAGACATTTATAATATAATTATTTTCACACATAGACAGATTTACAGCTGTTCAAAATAAGAAAATTGCACCTGTTCTAAATGAAAAATTAAATATCGTGCGAGACGTAGAAAAATTGACAAAAATCTGTACATAACACTTTTCAAGAACGTAAAATATTTTCTGAACACTTTCAAAACAATAACAATTGATCAAATCTTTTCTTAATTATCTCTGAAACAGTGATAACAGAAAGGGATAATAATTTCATCGCCGGCATAAAATTGCCTGCGATTGCACGCTATTCACATTCCCTATTGCCCTCACGTTCTATTATACTATACGAAAATAAATTGATGCAGTTCTCTGTTATACAACCTGTTCAACGCCAATTTCCATTCGGCCACAATTCAACGAAAACAATACCCGTCTTCGCGAAATTTGCTTCGTCAGATCGATCGTGGGTACACCTTAGCCCGTTCAATAATCTATCTCAGCGATTGCAGCGGCCGATCCGTAGCTGCAGAACCATCCTGAGTCTGGAATTTCAGTGCTGATCAATTACCGGGAGCGGTTACCTAATTGCCAATCCCTGAAAGTGGCTTTTAGCCTACTAATGTAACGTTTCCTTTGATAAACGAATATTTGTCTCGGTGGTCAGAGACGATTAAAAGATAACGGCGTGCTTGATGAATTTTATTTATCCGTAGGATGCTCTCCCAGCCTCTTCCACGAAGATTCATTGACAATCCTTTCCCTCGAATGGCATCGCCGGCGATAAAGCCGGTCTCGTTCCCCGAAGAGACGGTTAATGGGGTTTTAATTACAAATTTTGACGGGATTGAAGTCCTTTTCTGGGAAAATAGATTGGACATCCTTTTCGTCTGTTCTCTTCGATCGGGCATTCCTGACAATCGCCACGGTTTCTCTCTGCTCGTCGCAGCGTGAAATTGTTATTAACCCAATTTAAACTGTTTCGCATTCACGCGGTTACTCCTCCATGCGTTCATATTATTTAGTTCGTGACGTTAATTAAGCTCGTTTCTTCTTCCACGTGGTCGTATCGGTTTTCACTGTACGGGCGGTGTTACGAAAATCTGGCGGCGTTAAATGCGAAAACGTTAGCAGCCAATCCATCAAACCGGCTCGCAGGGCGTAAATATTATCGCGCAGGAAATAATGCGGCGTTTAAAAAGTGTGAGGCACAATGTTTCTCTTACGGCCGTTCTCTCGGGGAACATTTATCAGCAGACGCGTTAACAAAAATCCTTAAACACCCGATTACATCTATCAGCTCTCGAGGTAATTTATCCTGTGTCCACGGACACGCTGCGCTGCCTCGAAAAATTCTCCAACGCGTGAAATTCATCCGCCGCAGCTTCAAAAACTTTTTAGTTAAAAGCGGCCGTTCGGAATAAACATTGAAACCATATTATCGTCCCGATTGACAATGGAACTACCAAGAAAGTCGAAGAGACTTGTCTCAGATTTTTCGTTGCAAAGTTCTTAATATATTGGTATCGTTGTAGCAATTTATGATGATTTTTTATAAGGCAGAATGAGAATTCTGTATCTCTGTTAAATGTTCATTAAATATTCGTTAAATGTTCCAACGTATGCTATACAAATGACATCAAAATCTATCGCTAGCTCTAGGGTTAAGCAACGTACGTCACCGAGTTGCACCCTAGGTACCACGATTAATTGAACTGCACTTAAAAGGATTGAGGCTCTTCGCTTTTCCAAACTGTTCCTACGTTATCACGACTACCACGCGAAAATGATTATCGAGCGACGCAACCTGCGCAGACCCGCGTGTCTAAAATATTGAAAAATTGTAAGCAATCCTAATTGAACCAGCCGGGTACTGTATTATTCGACGACTCGCGCTTGGGCACTCGCCTTCATCAGCCAGTCTCGCTTTCACGTCCCTGCAGCGTTGCGCATATCGACGTGAAATTTCGGCTACAGAGAACTAACTAAGTGTCATCTATTATTAAGAGGCGTTTCGTCCTCGCGTGCCCGTAGACGTCGCATTTCCCTTCTTGAACGCGAACGAAGGACCTTTCCCGTGCCCATAATACCATTAAATCCTGACGGGTTACGTTCTCGTCTGGCGTGCTGGTATCCGAGAGAGGAAACACTTGGCCCCGATATCTCTATCGAGCCACTGCGTGCACTCCAAAGTGAATAAATTCCGCAGCCAGGATTCCGATACCGGTGAATCTTGTTCAGACGTTCAATTGCAACGTTTAATGAATGAATATCAGTCTGGCCGAGGAACGATCGCCTCGATCGCTGGGAAATACACGGAGGACGGAACAAAGGGGGCAATTAGTTGAACGAAAGTTGCTTGAACGTTGGCCGCCCGATTCCTGAACTTTTATACGCCCCTCGTTAATTGCACGCCGTTAGGTTGTTGGTAGGAGTAGTCCATGTGTGCTGATTGTTTTATATTGGACATCGAGCAGATTCGTCTGGGCGACGCGAATTAATCGCGGCGATTATAATAATGGCGAAAGCGATCATATTTTTACTTGGCGATTACTGGCGAGCCGTGGGTCAGTTGGTAGAAACGAAAGAGAGCAAGGAGAGAACGAGGCAAAGAGAAATTTCGTATGTTTGACATTGAAGTTTCGTTAGCTTATGGTAGTTCGTAAATGAATTTGATTTTATCGAGCATATCCACCGCGTGTCTGCAATTGGAAATTAAATTCGCCCTTGATACTCGGGTACGTCGAACCTTAGGAGTTGCATGAAACAGTCTTCCGAATGTTAAGATGTAAATGTATAGTTCGGTTAATAAAATACCAAGCGTGTCCAGATTATACTCTTTGCAGTTTCGTGATTTTTTCAAATTTCTCACGTTTCAGACGAACCTGCAAGAGAATTGTTTCGGACACCTTATACTTCATATTATTATTCATTTATGAGAAAATTGGATGAGAAAAATGAGGGCAATCAAATTCTTTTCACTCGAACACGCTTAATCCCAACGGTACTCTGTAACAATTTCTACGAAGCTATTTTACGCCAGACACACAGACAACCTGGTGAATAAATTTTCGAGGTGAAAGGAATCTTCGTCACTCTCAACCCATTTGCTTCTCACACTTGTTACACCTGAAACTGCGATCCCTTAGGATACAGTGTTCTTCGAATTCCCCCAGTTTCACCACGGACATTTCATCGGACCATTCAGTCGCGACCCTTCGCTTTAAGCCTCACTTATGGTCGAGCTTTGAAACACACGGTACAAAGACATGCGCTTGAAAAAATCACAAAAGAAAGCGGACCCTTCTGTACGTTAACGCGCAGACAAAGTGTGGTCACAATGCGGTACGTGTATGCATATATATATATTATATATTTCCATCGTGAAAGGAAAGTCGCGTATCGAAAATCTATGGGTTCAATAGAACGTGTCGGAAACGCGAAGGGATATTCAGAAGGAAAAGAATGATAAACTTTTTAACTTCAGCTCTCGCGCAAAAGTAGATTTTCGAAAATATTCATAAATATAATATAATAAGTACTAACGAAGTTAATCTACAATTGCAATTTCGTATAGATTGCAACGATATCTTCAAGGTACCTTTCTTCTAAACTAAAATATTTCTCCGATCGCGAAGCTACCAGTGTTTGTAAAAGTAATGAAATTATCCTGGATCAGTGGACAGTGAATATCGCGTCATTCAATGCTAATTCTAAATAACCAGCAAAATGTTGTCCGTTCAAAAAACAAACACTTCTTAGGGAAAAGATCGAAACGTCCGTTCAGAACGATCGATATTAAAGGAGCACAGCTAAAATAGTTCTTCAATTTTCATTAGAACAATTCCCCAAATAGAGCACAAATTTGATGTACCATCGAATTCTGCATCGTGATAATTAAGCGGCGATGATTTCCCCAATTTTCGTTGCGCCAGAGAGAAAACGAAAAACGCGACATGTCGAGATCCACGCAATCGCCGGCGCTGCGGCAAAGTTGGTAATTCTGTTTACTCTTGGCAAATCTTTCCTGGTGCAAGTTCGAATTCGTTTCGCAGCACGCGACAGAAGAGGACCTCTCCCGAGGCTAAATTGCGAATTCAAAGTTTCCCATGAGTTTCACACCGTTTGCGCCACGGGGACATTCGTCGGTCCCCGCTTAATACCTGCAGAGCATGGAACAAGAAACCGCGTTCAGTTTTCGTTGGATCGACCAGGAGATCGGCGAGTCGAGGGAGAAGCTATTTTTTACTCGACAGACGAATTTGATTTTCGCTTAGACTCCTCATCGAATTATTAAAGTCATAAAGAAAAAAGTTGCTACAATAGTAATTCGATATAAAGCAAGACGCTATGTCGTGTACACAGTTTTGACATAGTTGCAGGAGTGACGGAGATTTCAGGATCAAATTAATTTTCTTATATAGCATTCAATATATTCTCATTGATAATGTAATATCGTGGAAGTTATTTTTAGTGAACCTCGCGTGAAATAGATTGAACACTTTAAATAGATTAACACTTCACTTTCCTTTAACTGCCAACCAACATTATTAACATCAAACGTCGACAGACAGCGTTTCCCTCTAAAAGACAACGACTCCCACGCGACTCACGATACGACTCTCTCGACACAACTCGGCAAACGATTCTCTTCTATTCTGCCTCGCGCACGCATCATCCGTCGTATACATTCTTTCCCACTTAATTTCTCTCCAATTCTATTTCTTGGACGGCTGCACCCTCCGTTCACACGATCTTCCCAAGTGCTAAGCTCCAAAATCATATCTTTCACACCTCGGAATCGTTCTAAATAGTCACGCTGGTTGACACTATACATATGGAAAATATAAAAAAAAATATTCCATCATACATTGTCAAATAATGTTTACCTTTGATTAAGATTGACTCAAATCTCCGTACGACTGTCGACGTCCCCAAAAGAAAGCGGACGAAGTAACGAACATTCCGATCCGACCTAAGGACACTCCGTTCGCCAAAACGGAAGGGTAATACAAATCCGTGGGACTCCGGTGAATCCAAATGTCCACGGACTTCCTGTGCACATCCCGCCGCGTAAATATCCCGAAGGCACGCCGCGCACACCCTGCATCGCAGTTTTACCAGCCGCGTGTCTCGAAATAAAAATACCCTACCCTCGAACGGCTCCGCTGCGCGCAGGTGCGCGCGCTGGACACCTAGCGCGTACGTATCATTCACACCTGGCGAACATTCGAGCCGCGCGGCACACGACTTGCCGCCGGACTCGTGTCACGCGTAACTACGCGTTGGGAGAATCGGCAGATTCGACAACGACGAGCACGGAAGTGTCCCACTGTTACGAGCCGCTTCTCCCGATTTGCGACGCGTTTCTCATTTCCTGGTTCACGCGCCGTTGAAAACGTTCCGTCGGCGATTGTTCGACGGCACTTTGCCCGCGTGTAACGTTTCCTTTTTTTTCTTCCGCAACCAGCGTTCGTCGGGAGGACGCGTGCCGATTTGTTTGTCGCGGGACGTACTCGTTGGCAGTGCTCGCAATTATTCTCGCTATTTTTCTCTTCACGCGTGGTCTCGCCGCGAAGCGAAATCCCGCTGGCGGTCGATTGCAATGAATTTTTTAGAGGTCTAGGCGAAGTTTCGAGATTAACGCAGTTTGATAAATGAAGCGTGGAGTAGAAAGCTTGTGGGGGAGGGGGTAAGGTTGCTGGGAAAATAAATGACGAATAGATAGGTTTTTGCTCTTCGCTTACCGCGATCATAATCACCGACGCAAATGTGAACACAATTGTTCGTTGCGGATTATAGATGCATCAGATTCGACGTCCGCTATCGCGAGCGAAATACACGAAAATTTAATATCCATACCGAAACCGCAAACTCTACTTCCCTTTCGAACCCCGAAGACTCGCGAAATCCTATTCCATTCCTCACTCGGACTACAGTCAATCGCTCTTAATTCCTTTTCCACGTTATTTCGCGTTTATCTCGAGGCGTCGGGGCGTCCGTGGTCCCCGTGACTCTTCGTTTCCTCCGTCGTTCGACGGGAAAATAAACTTCCGCGTCCCCGTCGCGGCTTCCCCGGCGTTCTTCGAACTTTAGAATCGACTAATGACCATCGTTATTTCTTCCCTCCGTGCTCCACGAAAATTCTCCATAAATAATACAAATCTTCCGTACCGTACCTATACAATTTAAAAGTACGTTCACCCACCTACCCACCGTAGTTCTCATTAATGAAAATATCGTTCGACAGGTGAACCTCTCCTCAGGCTCCCTGGTAACCCGTCCTTTCTCGATTCTTCCATCGCGCTGTCTCCGTTTTCGCGAAGTAAGCCCGGCAATTCCCGAACAATTCCGTCTGGCCGTCCGTGCTTCATTCTTTATTCCGTCGATGTCGACTCTCTTTTTTCTCGAGACAGCTCTTCCGACCGGGACATTATGAATGGGTATCTCGTGGACGACGAACTGACGGATCTTCGAAACACGCTTCGCGCGGCGACGGGCCAGGTACCAGGAAGTTGCAGCAGCCACGAAGTGACTGTGACGGAAGTTTAATTGAAGCCGACGCGGCAGAACTCTGGTTTCAGAAAGTCAATTAGCACGTGTGGCGGCGCTTGTTAGGCCGGTGTGACTGCGGGCTGGAAAAATTTGCAAGATGGAATGTCGTTCGGCGTTAAATTTTGCTGGCCGCGCGTGGTGGATCTCGTTGCGACGAAAATTGCTGGAAATTTGCTGCACCCTTTTGGTAAAGAAACATAGGGGGGGGGGGGGGGGGGAAGGAAACAGAAACGGGATAGCGTTCTTGCAATATTTTTCACGCCAACGACGAGATTCGAACGACGGTGCCAATTATCTGACAGTCTCGCAGCCAACGCGATCCGCCGCGCGGCGTTTCGCGCATAAATCAAGCGTTCGAGGAACCGGTAAAGGGTTGTCAGCGGTCCACCTTGCAATTTTTGAATGAAACTCGCCCGCTGCCAAGCGCTGCTTATTGATTGTGCCAAATTCGGCGCGCTTGCGTGCCCCTCAACCTCTGCTCGCGTTTGTTTCGAAACTTTTCGATGCACGCGTGAACTGTCGGCGAGTCCCGTTGGAAAATCGCCGATGCTCGAGTGACAGCGATGGAATTTAACGGGGATATTGAAATTTCGTCGCGCGAAATCAAACTTTTGTTGATTCCATCTTCGCTTGGTATTGTGTTTTATCGTAGCGACGAGCGAGCGGATTTTCGTACGCTTCATTCGTTTCCGTCCACTTGCAAGTAGTCACGCGTGTATTGGGTCAGCCATGTATGCATGTATACGTTAGGTGAAAATTGATAATCATCTGCGGATAATTGAACACGTCGCTTACTAACCTTATCTTGGTCGAATGGAATATTTGCTTCTCGTACTTCCACTGTACGTTCACTTCATGAAAAGAAAGTCGGATAATTGTGCTGCTTATTTGGAAAGTGGCTTAAGTCCACTTGCTTTGAAGCAGAGATATTTAAGGGTCTGACTTTAAATTGTATTAGAAGCATTGGTTACTGATAACATGATAGTATAATATTTTTTGTTTTTAATAAACTGTACAATTTAAAGTTCGATGAACCGAGACATCTGAATAATCCGTGACTCTATCGACTCGACCAGTGAATCAAGGTGCAAATAATCGAATGCTCGGCAAATCAGAAATTTCATCGACTGTTTGAAGCGAATAATAATAATCGTGCGGAGAATCTCGATTTCTCCCTAGAATTACGCTAAGAGATGTCAACAGACATTTTTCCAATTTTATCTCTAAATTATTCTCTAAGTATAATCATTTGGCCACAACTGATTTGAAGCCTTTTAGTACAATAGCAGTTAAATTAATTCATCGATATAATCTCCCTCCAGGTCGTCCTGGATCTAAAAATATGCCCATGGTATACCTATTTCTGCCATGAGGTGTCCTTCGACACTTTATATATTTCTTAACAAATTCTAATTTTAAACCATTTTGCGTACAAATATCAACGCATATCATTTATAATCCGTCTAGAGTCCAGAGTATCCCGATTTCCGTCGCAACGGAAAATACAGGTGTTGCTGCATTACTTTGATTTTCCGGCATATTGCATTTTAGTGTAGCGCAGATCATTACGGTGGCTAATTCTACGATTCGCGACCCAGTTAAATAATCTCTAAGAAATATGCAACGATGTATCAATAAATATATTGCTCGAATTATCTACATTTAACTGGACAATTTGAAATCCCGACAGTTTCGTCAATTATTTGCATACGAACGCAAAGGTGTCCTTCGACACCTCTCGCTCGAAATAGGTATTCCCCAAAATCGTGGTAGAAATAGTGTTAAGATATACACCCCGTTAAAGGGTTGGCGTTCTCCTTTTTTTTCACCCGCGAAACGTACCAAAGCGGTCGCGTTTGCGATTACAGGCGAGCGCGTAGGGAAACAAGGAGAAGAGGGAAATAAAGTTCAGCCCTGTTCTTTGTCGAAACTTGCTGGCAAATTGTTAGCCCCGCCGCTCTTGAAACTTATAATACATTGCCGCGCGTTTCAGTTTTATCCGCCGTTACAACGTAACTGTTTACACCGGCAACAAACAGCTGCCGGCTACGTAATGACAAGCACACGGCTGTTGCGTACAACGGGGAAAGGGTTAACCCACGAATGGAACGATGGCACTTGCGTGCGTCGGAAATATATTGCGGTAATTGCTGTTTCGTTTTCCCCAAACCATTACGCGGCTTCTTTCTTGTTCCTCCCTTCTCGATCGTCATTTCTCTGTCGATCGGACGTATCCATTTGTTGCTCGGTGCTTGTATTCAATTGTACTTGTACGTAACGATATAATTTTTCACGGCTCGAGTAAAAATTCACTGACGTTCGTGTAGGAATGTACGGCGCACTATTGTTTGTATTATCGCGTTGTATTATAGCGTTGCGCCCCGGATGGAATATTAATTGATGGAATACAGTGTTCCATTCTATTACCATGTCTGTACAAGAATTTTCGAATTCTCTCGCATATCGTATTTTCGGCATCGGCGTGTCTCGTGAAAATTTTTGGCAACGGTTCGGAGATCGTCGGGTTAAACACGCGCCGTGTTTTTCCAACGAATTGAATTTCGTTAGCCGAAGCTCGCGAGCGTGATTTTTCGCTTTCATCGTGGATCGAGTTTCATTTTTCTTTTGTTTTTTATTTGTAAAACCACCACCACCACCACCCCCCTCGGGAACCGTTGGATTATCGAAACAGTTGCTGCCGCGAGAGGAGTCTCGATAACTTCGATTTTCTCTATTCGATGTAAAACGAGCCGCGTCACCACGAACCCCGATTCCCCGCGAACTATTACATTCATTTTCCTCTCGATGCTTTCGCAAAAATGTTGCTTCTTCCCTTTATTTTTTCTCCCCGTTCTCCACTCGAATCGAGGGGCAAAAAATAACTGATCGAGAATCTGGCTCGCGACCGCGGCTCGTCAGTGCGATCGCATGCAAATGGAGTTTGTTCGACGAAGAAAACTGGGAAACGTTGGTGGAGAAACGTGGTATTGTATGTTTTTGTCAATTTTTTGCTAAAATGAAAATAAAAAGAAAATAATCCGCGTTTTCCCGTTAATTACGTAATTAACGCTGGATACAACTTTAGAAGTTTGCAAATTTATTGTTCTATAATGTTTTAAGCAATAGGGGTAGTCTTTTATTGGATAGTATCGTGAATATCTTTATTTCGTTGTCAAGAGCAGAGGCAAATTAGTGAAAGTGAATTTATGGTACAAATCGTTTGAAATTTGTTAAATCTAAACAATTTATGTTTCTCAATATTGCTTTGCCGTTAATCGTAACCGTTTAACCTTTTACCGTTTCGTGTGTTTCAGATATCGATATCGTTCGAGGGGAATATCGAGTAATCGTATGGTAAGTGTTTTCGTCCATTAAAAGTTTTTCAATCATTTAATCTTAGTACTCCGTCTACCTAAATATCACCGATTACGATACAAGTGGCAGTACATTTTCAGTCAGCGAAAGGTATCCATGAAATATACGTGCCATACAAAGTTCCAAGAACAGAATTTTTAGAAAATAACTGTTTTATAGGAAAGTTCATTGATAATTCGTTTCCAGGATAACGTCTCTTTTTACAAGCCTTAAAAAATCTACCTACCCGCTAAAATGAAAATACCTTTCAAAGGGATTCTTTTTAATAACCATAAAACTAAATGTCATTTAGAAGTAAACGGACGACTGTTAACTGAAACAAACCCCCCGCGAAAATCGGTGTAATTATAATCCGACCAGCTTTCTCGTCTGCCACATGGTAGGAAGTTCAACGATTTTAAAAGATCAGATTAAACAATTTCCGGAGTAAAACTCGACGATAGTGTTCGAGCGAGGCCGGCCTTTCAGAAACTGCAGAGAGATTCCATTTTCCCCCCATTAAACGGATCGTTGCGAATTACGGAAGAATTCGATATGGGCCGATTAAACAAACGATCCGGGCGAATTTGAGAAAGTTCCATTCCCGTTGGATTAAATAAACTTTCTGTAAATTCTACGGAAACTTTGCACGCGGTGAATTTTCGAAAATTTCAAGCCTAATGCAAAGCTAGATCGATCGATTTTCTGGGGGGACAAAATATATACGTTCTATATTTTATATTTCGTTCCATACGTTAAATACATAATTCTATTTGGAAGTTAAATCTGTAGAGGATTAATTTGTAATATGCATACTGTATGAAGTTCAAAGAAGCAGTATTAGGAGATGACAATTGATTTATAAATGGATGATTTAATTGGATCGTTATTGGAGAAAATAGTGTTAATTAACTATTTTGTATATATTATTTTATGACTCTCTTTTCGAATTTTGTTTCTATACTTCCACCAGTAAATATCATTATAGGCGCAAATAAATTATTTTCCGCTAATATTGCCGTTTAATTGAATTGGAATTTTATTAATGTTCAAATTAATTACATTTTCGTCCTGAAATAGTTACAATCCCGTTATACTGATTATATTTTTGCTTTCAAGCGATAACCGTTAAAATTATACATACCTCTTAACTATCAAAGGAACACTTTGTCTACTATTCAGCCAGTTTATTCGAATGAAATTTAGTTTAATGGTTCGACACACGCTAAAGGCTAATTGCACGGCCATCCAACCGGAAGTGGATAAACTGAAACTTTGCCAGTGCCGTGTTTATACAATGGCCCCCGTCTTTGTATTAAAAACAGAAAGAAGGCGAAACTGGAGTGAATTCGCTCCCGGTTAAATAAATTCCAACGGACGAAATCAAGCTTATAATAATAATATATGCTTCACCTCAGCGCGTGTTGCCAAATCAAAGCAGCACAATTAAATGAAAAAAAGGAAAGTCTCGTACAAAGTTTCCCATCGAGCAATTCTCCGAATTTACGCAATCCTCGAATCGAACTTCTCACTCGAGTTCCCCCCTCTAAAAAAGAAAATAAAAACTGAATTTCGCGCGGAAGAAATATCGCTTCGTCTGACACGAATCGCGCACCTGCGAAACGAAGTAACACTTCCTACGCAACCTAAATACCTTTTCTCACCCTCTCGTCCGAACCGTCGTGCGGGCATCCCTTTACCAACAGCCTCGCCCCCCCAATCACTCCGAACCCCAAATCAAGCGTCGAAATCTTCGCGAGCCAAACCCCGGTCCCGGTTGATCCCTTCACCTAGAGGTCTCTTTCGACCGACTAATTTCGCGCGAGAGGTGTGCTCGAGCGACACTCGGGTCACCGTTAGCCGCCGTGTTTCCGTTGATGAATCCTCGACGATCCATAAACGATCAAAAATAAACAGCCCCCGTCCCTCTTGCGTCGCCGGTTTTTAATTAAGTCCGTCCCCTACCCAAAAGACGGGCAAAGTCTCTGTACAATGACGTCCAGGGGTGGCGAGGGACGGCCCGTCGTCGTTGCAGCTCGTCCAAAGGACAAGAAAGTTCAACGGTGGAACCGGCGGCCGAGGTCGGTTAATTATCTAATCGACCTCTTCCGCGGACAATATCCCCGGCTTCTCGGTAAACTTCCGCCATCGAGCGGAGGGCAAATAAAAATGTTAATTACGGGGGATTCCTTCGTCGGGGACTCCTTTTATTCGCTGAATCTCGCGGGACTCGACGAGTTCTTTGTACACAACGCGAGCCTCGAGGAAGGAAAGTGGAATCCAGGTTTTGTACGCGAAACAGCCGAGCCGGAGCGTGACGGATGGCCATTCTAGCTGGACAAAAGTGTTTTCAGTGATTGTTGCGGAATCATTGCGCTTTTAATCGTTGCAGGCAAGTTATTCATGTAACGTCCAATAACATCGGCGATCCGCGCGAAGATGAGCGGTTCACGGATCTGTTTCGTAGAGTAAGGCAACTCTGGTTTGCGTGCCACGAAGAATACCGTGTTCCAAAGTCCAGTTGCGTATGATTTGTCTGTTTTCCGTTGGATGTTCCTTCGTAAGCAACGTACTTTAAGATTTACCAAACGAATATCCCGTTGTTTTATGATAAATTGGTTTTCCAATATTTCAACTTTGTACGACAAACTTTCGAATCGTGTCGAAGTACTTCAACTATACGTGGACCTGCAAAACGCTGTTCGTTTTGCAACGTATCCTGCATTCCATTGCCTGCAAGACGACACAGATTTCATCTGCCGACATGTGCCACAGATCAAAATAATTCGCTTTGGCTGCAGAATGTTCTTTCTCGCGAAATACCCCAAGAACGCTGAGAGATATTTGCGAAAGGTATAAACAAACCTTGCATCGCTGTATTGCGTTTACAAAACCGCGCACGATTCTTTTTTTTTAATCCACGTGTAGGAATCGCGGGGACCGAAAACTCCAAAACGCCTCGATTACCTTTATTTATCCTGAACCTTTCGCCTTGATACTCATTCCCGTTTTAATTCCATTTGGATCGTCCTGACGCTCGCTCGCCGTCTCTCGAACACACTCTTCCACGCTCTCTGTCTCCATCCTTGCCAATCATACACTCGTTTCCAAATATTCCATCTATCATGTTTCCTGATTCGCGCTTTTCAAACGCACACCCATACATACCCAATTACACGCGTCACCTTCGCGGCTGGCGCGTAATTTAATCCCACACATGGATAAAACCATCGAAAAAATCATTTAGAGTGCTTCAATTTTTGCATAAAAACGTAGGTATTAATTCTCGCTCAACACGACTTCTAGTGTAGCAAGCGACAAATGTAGCGTAATTAATAATCCCGAATTTTGTCCAACTGGCAACGACGATATGTCGCACCGTGCGTCCCGTTGAATCGCGCGATACGTCTCAACGGTAAGCTGGCGTTTTTCCGCTTGTAATTCGCTGGGAGGAAACGCTTCTACGGGCGGTGAATGGATCCGAGACGCGTGTCTGGGTGAAACGGAGACTGTGTTACGGGGATGATAATGGATTTGGAACGCCGGGGAAGGCGGGGATAAAGCGTGGGGGATTGAGGAGCAGATTGAGGGATGAAAGTGTGATTTTTCTGTTCCTTATTTTCATTCGACCGGCGACCGAGTCCGATTTGTTGAGAAGAGCCGACATATTCGTGGATTGATTGTTCGAACGTGCTTGGACACTGTAGTTTCTTGCTTCGAAGAGTTTCGTGGTGTGTTTTGAACGTTATTTTAATACCAGATTTAGCTGTTTCAAGATGGCTGCACATAAGTTATTCAGAATATTCACGTATGTCGATGAAAACAGCATTTTCACTCATTTCGCGTCTGTAGTTTCTGTTTTGTCACAAACATTTCTGTTTTGTTCTGTTCTGTTAATTGATGGGTCGTATCTTTCCCGTTCAAGTAAATAAACAAACGAACGAATTGTTAAAGAGTTTCGCAGGACCGTGTTGGTGTAGCGAAACGTGGATACGCTGTGTTTTAGAAGTACGTGCGTAACGATAGATTTAATTGTTATTGAGTATTAACGGAAGACTTGGTTGCAAATGATATTCAAGTTCAAAATGATTTTATAGAATGATTCAGATTATGGTACGCGCGTTGTTTGATTAAATTAACGCGACCCAAGGCGAGAAACTGTATCAATTTGTTAATTGTAAGCTTTCACGCGTTTCGACCTACTGATTGGACAAGGTAGTCAAATATTTATCGACTTGATAATTAGTGCACACTATCAGATGCAAATATATTACACTCATTCCAAACAAGTATCAATCACTGCGAGCCAACGGTTGAAGTAGTATAATTACTATTGCGGGTCCCTGTATGAATTGGATCGGCCCGTCTAAATTAATTATGCGAATTTCGCTCGCACCTAGAGGTGCAGTAATTGTGGCATACGTTTTACCTGTTCCGCTGCCTAGGATAGGAAATCGGTGTCGAAAGATACACTGAATAATTCATTGCTGCAACAATATCAATTAGTGATTCGTGAACATTCAAGTCTAACTCACGCTATTTACATAAATATATATTATTAAGGTTCTAGTAAATAGTCGATAAAATTCCAGTTTTTAAACTCACTTAATGGACACATTATACATATATGAAATATTGTTCTTAATTCTATGAAATATATTTAATTCGATGCATTATGCATTAACGAAAGACGCGTTAAAGTGTATGAAAACGTTTCTCGCGATCGTTCAAAGTCTCGAACGGCACAGAGGGATAGAAAAATAAAATGAAAGGTTTGTTATCGTATAAACGTGACTATTCGCTGCGCAATATTGCAACATCCAGCGTAACCATCGGCGTTGATATTCATTGTCGCCAGATGGACAATCTGATGCGAAACCTTGCAACTATTTGTATTCAGTGAAGTAACGAGAAATTGCAGGCGAACCATGCTGCAACCTTATCACGAACCGTCAACAAGCACGATTTGAATACAAATATATGCATACAGTTTTCGAGATTTCTCCAGTTTCTCGATATCTGACGAAAAAGGAAATGTTACAAGCAGGGCCGAGCCTCGGCTTGGCCCCGCCCAGGTGCGACGACACTTTTTGCATCCCCGTCAGGAACGACTCCGATTGCGAAAAAATTGCAAATAATTTTACAACAAGAATAAGGATGGTAAATGCTTTTTAAGGAACCGCAATTTGAGTCTATAATGAACAAGTAAGTGCGCGACCACATACAATACACGGGACCAAATAAGAAAATATTACGCAAACTTTGTACTTAATATTTTTTATGTTTTATTTATTTTTTAGCCTCACGGTCAAAAGAAGGGACTTGATTTACAGTTATGTATTCCATCTGACCACGCTCCACACGCATTCATCCATGCGTTCATCCACCTGCCTTTTCTTTTAGTCTTGTTCATCCCCTAGTCTATTGCTTCCCTTTAATTTCCAGATTTCTCAACCAGTTCAGAGCTTTTTCTGTTCCCCTTTCGTCTATTACTTCCTCCATGCTGACACCCCTGTCCAGTTCCCTGCATCCTCTTGCCATATGCTCTATGTTTCTCGATCTGTGCCCAAAAAATTCTCAGCGGCTATTCTCCCCTTATAGTCACTTAACAGTCGCACGTTTAAAGTTGAATAATTACGACGTCGAGGACCATCCTTCTACCATCCTTTACTGTAAACAGATACCGTTCGTCGGAATAAACATCTCCAATCTTCTACCATCCTTCGCCCGAGACTAATCTACATAACTTACAAATTGCCCAGTAGCGTCGAAACGTTGCCTCCGTGTCAATTAAATGTCGCGCCCCGTCCACGTTTAATCCGGAAAACGAATGTCGGCCGAATGGATCAATCCGAATTATCAAACGCGAAACGAACAGAGCACGGCGGATCGGGGAAAGGTCTCTGGCACTTGAGACCGCGCGGTATACACAACTCGTTCGCGGCTTCCACGTCGGGCTTCTCTCGATCTTTTTTTGTAGGCTTTGCCGTGTGTAATCAGCCGAAATTCCGCGCCGTGAATCAATACCGAGCCGTCTGTGCCCTTTCCTGCCTCCCCCGGCCCCCCCAGGTCCCTTCGATTTCCGAAACTTCCGCCTCATCGTCTTCGGGGCGTTATTACCCGGCAGCCGCGGGCCATTTTCATTTCCCGGCGCCCCGAATTTTCCATTTTCACCGTTTAGACGGGGCCGATCCCCCTGTGCCCGCCGCGAGATCTCAAGGAAGATAAACCCGCCGCTACCTAAGGGTTTTCGGATTAGTTGCGTTCCTTCGCGCGT
The DNA here is from genome assembly GCA_948146005.1 of Nomada fucata. Taxonomy (NCBI): domain Eukaryota; kingdom Metazoa; phylum Arthropoda; class Insecta; order Hymenoptera; family Apidae; genus Nomada; species Nomada fucata. The sequence goes on from OX411281.1 coordinate 7,663,290, forward strand.
GCTCGATGATTCGCGTTGAATTTTAGGGGCGGCCGGGGTCGGCTTGTGATTGAGTTATTGGGGAAATGAGCGCTCGGCAGGGATTTTCCACGGGAAATTCGTGGAAGGAGAATCGGGAGGAATTGGGGGAATGTTTCAGAGGGGGATTTAAACGTAAATTGAACCGTAATGATATTCGACGAATGGATGGAAGAAAAATTCAATATATATTACTGCAGGCCTGTCGATGGATGTAAATGTGTATTAATTAAATCGAGGTCGTTCGCGAAGCAGTTTGCATGTAGGAGATATAACGGGGAAAAGCGGAGTTTCTTATTTTATCGCAGCATCGAATCGTTTCAATATTATATATTATGTTTCGCTGATTTTTAATGCGCCGTTCAACCTATCGCGTCAGTGAAAAGATGATTTACCTCTGGAACTATTCTGTGGTAAATTTAATATAACATCGTGTTGTTGGAAACAAAATTTTAATTAATTATTTCCAGGTAAGTACGTGGGTTCGTTCTTCTTTTGACAAGAAAGTTCTTATTTCCGATACATTTACAGTTTCCCTGCAAAGATTAAGTGACTGCCGTCACAGCATTGCCATACACAACGCGACGCTTTCTGAAAAATACTCTCGATCGCCAAACTGCTCGCAAGTGGTACACTCCATATAGGTACACGACTTGCCGAACAGCTGCGGTACGGACTGCTGCTCACCGCGACACTCATCTCGCGCGATAAAAGAATAATATATGAGAACGTTGCACGCAGTATCACAGCATCCACATGGTATTATCTGATACATAGATGTATGTATATACATGCACAATCCTCCGCTCGATACCCGAATGAAAAGCAGTCCGTGGATCCTTTCACAATCCTTTTCACAGACTTCGGTGCGCCACCCCTTCTCCTTTCTTTTTTTTTTGTCCTCTTTCTTTTTCTGCTGCCCGACCCATCTTGCAGAGATTCTGCTGGCCAGCTTTCTTCGACTTGCCTTCACGATGGACAGATAGCGGTCGGTCGGATGGAGCTGTTAACAGCAGTATGGAGATCCGGCCGGATTATTGGCTGCTCCTTCGGTTAGACGCGGGGCGAAACGAGGCCGTTCGGCATTTGTTAATGCGCCCCCCGGAAAGGGCGTTTTTTTTCTTCTTCTCCGTTTACTTCACCGGGAAGAGCACGGTCGGGTGGTTTGAAGCTTTTCGACGAGAGACCTGCTATCGGTGCCTTTGAATCGTTGCCTCGATGTTGTACGCGTGGTCCGTTTTCGTTGTTTCGTTTGTCGCGCACGTTTTGGTAGGTTCTGAAAGTTTAACGATGCTCGGTAAAGTCGCCGGAGATTTGTTGCGATACGTATACGGGTTGTGAGTTCGACGGTGACGCGGAGCTTTTAGCGAGGATTTTTTTAGAAGAATAATTAAGCGACTGCAGTTTTCGTGTACTTTGACGCCGTCCGATTAGATTTATTGTTCGTTAGATACGGCGAAGGGGTATTTAAGAATTTAAGAATTAAGAAGTCGTAGAATTTGTTTTATGCATATTGGTAGCATTTTTATTTTAAGTGAAATAGAACTGCCTCGACGATATCTGAGTATAAGTTGAAAGTTGTTTCTCAACTTTTATCGAGACGTTCAAGTGAAAATAACATTTTCTCCACACCTTTCCGAGGATAGTACCTAGTCCCTATGTTAGTATGAAAGATACTTTAAATAATATACAACGAAGTTGGTAAATGTGCATAACAAATTTGTCATCGGTCGTGTTGCACGACTACTTTCAGAAATATATCTGTAAAAAACTGGAGACTTACTTAGAGAGGCAGTACTCTGTCGGAGTTGAAGGAACTTAACTTCGATGGAACTTTTGATGCAACCATTTAGCGGAAGAAACATCTTACCCGTCGAAGCATCCTACCTAGAAATCTGAACTTCTGTCCGCCGTGAAATAGCATCAATTAATTTATTATTACCACACAAGCGACAGGGCATGAAGATTATGTTTTCGTGCGACGAATTCATTATCATGGCGTCATAGCTTTCGCTGTGACAAATTAATATAATCGTTAGTCGTGAAGAAACAATTAGATTAAATTTGTCGTTACTACCGATTGAATGCCCCTATGCAAAAGAAGGACAAGCTCGTTTAACAAATATAGATACTAGTTAGGTACTTAAACAAACTGGACATCAAAGTAACAATTATACGCGGATAGTTTTGTTAGAGATAGACTGAATTTTATGCAATTGCTAATTAGTTGCCAAGTATTTAGAAGTGTTTCGTTCTTCGAAAAATATTCACAATCTTACATATACGTATCCTATATTTGTGAACCCATTTTCCTGAGAATCGTAAAAGTAGGAAACAATTTCTAGCAATGGGCAAGATGTGCAGGCAATTCCGAAATCATGCTATATGGACATTTTGCACCCTCATAAGCTTTCTCTTATATCGCGTCGCTTTTGTCCGCAGACTTGTGTCTCACACTCAGTGCACAAAGAACTCTCGTTAAGATCATCTGAATTCTCGATGCATCGAAGAGAAGATGTGAAACAGTAAATTACTGTTTCTGAATATTGTTTCATCGATAATAGTATCTTCAGAATTAAGAAACAATATATACTACAACTTTTCTTTTACAAAAGATCCGCTGAAGTAATTTACCAGAGTATTCTTCTCAGTATATACAAATTATTTTCCATTTGTCCATTAATTTCCATTAATTTCCAACGAATTCTTCTCTCTCATTATCGATTTAAACATCATCCATGCATTATAAGTGAAATATAACGCAGAGAAACAATTGATAAAAGCCATGCACAGGGTGTCTCACCTAACTCTGCTACCCCTAATTATTGTCACGGTTATGTCACGGTTATCTATCACAGTGTGGTACATCGTTGGATGCGTTTCGACCTCCCCTTTGCAATGACAAACGAAAGCATAGGGCATTCCGATTGAAAAAACGTTACCATCAAAGAAATCTCAGAAGGCGGCCTTCAATATCATAGCCTGATTTACCGTGCCGTGACAAATAAGAGAATAATCAAGGGTTGCAGACTCGAGTGGGACACCCCGTACACATACAGCTGTACAAACTGAAGCACATTAGGCTCAATTAAATTATACCTTCAACCAACCATTCCTCCATATGCTTACAGAGTCTCGTCGTTTCGAAAACAGACAAGGGTTCTCCGTTAACATCCAGCTTTACACATAATCGGTTCTATTCGCCGCGGCATCTCCTCCACGAGATCGTAACCACGACCGAGAAACGAGAAACACGAACGTATCCACCCTCGCACGTCCTCGATTCAATACGTCTCAATACAACGCGCGTCCCTCTCCCCGTCACTTCTAAATAAGAGACGTCCCGAATCGGCCTAGAAGCCCCGAGATCATTCATTTCGAAGGTTCTTCCGACGGGATGCTCCGCGTCTTCGTCGAAAAGGAAGCGACGAGCCCCGTCCAATTTAATAACTCGAGTTCGAGGGGGGCGGTTGCTGTGCGGGACACGAGATGAAGCCGAACCCGACGGACGGAACATATGTAAGACTGTCTGGTGGTAGTTTATGCGAGGGGTAGTTCTTCGCTGGTGTGCGCGTGGATACGTTTGCAAGTCAATGGGGACGGGGGATGTGGGTGGGAGGGGGGAAGTTATTCGAAAGTGCCGGTTGGCTCGTAGCTGGGAGTTCGGATGAAGCACGGGCGGGCGAGTTTTGCAAAACTCGTTGTCCATAAATAAAAAGAATATTCGAAGGAGGATTTATTTGTTCGCGATGGCGGAGTTTCCACGCTTCCTTGCCTCCGAGGGTAAATAGGTGGATGCGCGGAATGTTTCGGTGCGGGCTAGACTTAAAAGGATTATGAGTCCCCGTTTTGAGGCGGGGATCAAGAGCTCGCTGGAACACTGAATCCACTTCGTTCTTGTTTCCCTGATTTCACTGTTCATTCGTATAGCGGCGGAATATGGCGTTGGTTTTGCTGGGAATCGGGTTATGGAAACGGGGAGACACTGAATTATTATTATTTATATTTTTATTTTTATTTTTATTATTATTATTATTACGAGGCGAGAGCGTTAGAGCTGGTTAGAATGAAGGATTTTCTTTGCCCCCTTTGTTTGCTGGCTATTATTCGTTTCTCCTTGAAAATGTGGCTATTATTATAAACGAATGGGACCTCGTACTGTGAAAGCGAAATGTGTTATAGTTTTTATAGTACATTCGAAAATATGTGGGGCGTAGCAAGTGTTGGAAAATAATAGAGAAAAGTTGATATAAATGTCATAAGTCGACAGGAAAGTCTGTCGTCCTATCCACATATTTCCAAACTTTCTGTATAAAATATAATATTTTGTCCTCCTGGCAGAAATGGTAGTCTGCCTCCCGACGATACCAGAATTTTATGGTATACTCCTTAAAACATTTATATAGACGAAATATTGTATCGGGATAAGGATTGCGTGAGGAATGTGCACGGGGTCAGGGAATCGTTATACGAGTTGTAAAAAAAAATTGTTCCTTCGTGCTGCACTGATAAGAAGAAGGAAACGTATGTAACAATTTCGTGATCCAGAGCGGCCAGTTTTTAAAACGATATCAACGTCATAAATTCTGTACCTTTCCCAACAAATATTATAAAAAATATGTCAGACCATTTCGAAAATTGAACGCATGAAAAGGCCCGTGTAATATTCAATTCTGTACGGCAATTCTCGCGAAACAAATATCGAAACTATGTGTTCGCAGAATTATTGAAGCGACTCTCTCCTAAACAAAAATCTTCTAAATAGTTTCTAAATCGTCGTACGCTGTGCACGGTGCGCTGTGAAACTTGCGTATTAATTCTCCGACATGAATGCATAATTAGAAATCGCCGGTTGTATAATTTCGCGATTATCAGCAGCCGTTTTCAACTAAGTGACGATTCGCGTGTGGCTGAATAGAGGCGTATTCCGCAACGTCAATCGGACTGTCAGTTAGAAACATATTTCGGGCGTCAAAGCTATTTTTGGCAGAGGATCTTTGCGATTTCTGGTGAAACGACGGGACGTCTGTCAGCGAACCTCCCGTGGACAAACGAGAATTTAAATATTGTCCGCAACTTTCGGACGTGCTAATACGGTCTATCAAACGTAACTCGCCGAATCACGCTTGGCCTCGAGTTCATTTTGATAATGCGATTATTCGTCGCATTGAAAGAGTCGGATATTTCTTGAACCGATCGGACCGAAGAATGTCAATCGATGACGCGACACTTTCCTTTTCGAAATTTCTCGCGAACTGAACGGTTGAGATTATTGCTTCTATAATTTTCCTGTTTTCCCAGGAATATATTGATTTGAACGTGTGGTCGAAATCGATGCATCGATAACAAGGGGACGAAAATAATTTCAATTGAAACGTGGATATTACGTCACGGTCGACCTCGTTGTGGTACACGAAAGGTTAGTTCTAGACAGGAAATTGTTAAATTTATCGTTAGCTCTGGTAAGAAAAAAGTATATTGAAATGGCATTCGCATTTACGAGCAATATTTCAGTATTTAAAAATACTACCGGAACCTTCGCCTCTCTGCTCCTATCGACACCACTTTTAATTTCGCAAAAATTTTCATTTCGCCTCCGAGCGTTATTGCAAATGAAAAATATAATACCCCACCCTCCCCCTACACTTAACCTTCCCTTCATCTCTGTTTTACGAAATATTTGCCCATACACGAGAAGAACGATAAAAGCTCAGTTCCAAAGTCATTACAAATTGCAAATTATTTCCAAGGAATCTGTCTCGATTAAACACGTTCCTCGTGTCGACTGCGAGTTAAAACGAATACAAGCTGAATACTTGATTCGTTTCGCCCGTCGACTTTTATCCGAACAAAAAAAAAACAACCAAGCAGAAATTGCGCGTGGACCGTTGTCCCTCTGAAAATAAAATTTCCAAACCGCAGACAACGCTCGTCGCGTTCCAAATCGCAAACGTCGCGACGAATAAACGTGACGATTAATCCTCCGTCTGCGTAGCACTGTAACCGTCTCAATCTCGGCCCGTTAATTACCAGTGTCACTCAATCAGCACGCATTGTTCGAGTGGAATCTCACGACGGTGGATAGGGAGCACGGCACGGCAGGCATCCAAACTGCAGATACGGTTAACTGGTAAAATTTGCAACTAAATACGCCCGGCTGCAGTAAGTCGTCGTCTTCGTTGTCTGAAAGTTTCGCGTTCGCGCGGGATGAACTTTCGACGGCGTAAACACGACGATACGAGTCAATACTAATTACCATCTCCAGGTTGAGGAACAACGGCAGTTAACTTTGCTTTAATTGCCGCCTCCGACGGGGAGAGGATCGATTAGAGCGGTGGCGAGACACCTCCGGTGGAAAAATGGGGATGAGGATGGAAAATTTAATAGGGTTCGTAACGAAGCGGGGGGCAACGGTGGTAACTGGACGAAAGGAATCGGTGGAGAATTTGCGTTTCCTTGGGAAATACTGCCGGAACGATCTGTGAGATACAGGATGGACTTCGAGTGAGTCCGGGGACAAGTGTTAGTTTCGAAGTTGAGAGTGAAAGTGAAGCTACCGGAATTGAGGGTGTTATATTTCCATGAGAAATTGGAAGATACTTTTGGTTCCCTTTAACGCGTTAACCCTTGACTGAAATTACGTACAGGTTAATGTGAATACGTGCAGATGAACGTGTACGTTTTTGAAAGCGTTGCAAACTTGAAAGCAATAATCGACAATTCATGTAGGTACCAAAGTGTTAGAAGAACGAAAGCGTAGCTATATTTAAAAAGTATATCGTTCGATCGTTTGAAAGGTAATTCGCGATGCATAATAAGTGATGCAAAGTTTATAATTGACGTGCATACACGTGTGCGAGTTCTCAGCTTTCCGATTGACAGAATAGTTTATTTGGCGAATGTTAACGTTAAATTAGAACTGGGTTTCGTTAATTTACAATACGCGTTGATGGACGCGTTGTTGGTGAATTTAAAACAATAAATACCTCGCTTAGAAAATTAATCGACAGATCTATCAACACTGTTTTGACTTAACGATATTAATTTAACTTCGTATAATGCGCGCTCGCCACTGTAGAGCACAAGTTTTCATCGAACTATGCATACTAGGCTACGTGTACCCTGTAACGATCGATGGAACTTATTTTTAGTCGAAAATTTTGCACTGGCGGAGGAGGGGAAGAAAGTTCGTACTTGTTATTGCGTGTATATTACTCGTTATGCCTTATTTGACCAGTCTGTATATGGATTAGTGAGGCCAACGGGGCGGCGAATGTAGCTGGGTATGAGAGAAATGTCCATATATCGTATATAAAGTAAATGACTGTACACAAAATAGTAAACCATGCGGGAAAGAATGAGATAAAATAGGGACTATAAACACGTAACGATGTTGGGGAAGAGAAGGGTATGAATGCGTGCAACAAAACGGGGGAAAATGCGGAAAGGAAGGGAAAAAGACGCGAGGACGGATAAAGGGAGGCAAACTGTTAGAAAAGGTGAGATAACTGTGTGTGGAAAAAAGAACGAGGGAAATGTTGGTTAAAAAGGAGAGGAAACAGTACAGATAGAAAATGAGACGGAATAAAAGATAATAGGGAGAGGAAGAGCGAGCGTGGAGCACAATGAATTGAGGACAATCGAGTCTGATGGAGAATTAGAGTAAAGTGTGAGAGAGATTAGATAAAAATGTTGGAACATAAAAATACAGAATATTTAAACGCTCAAAGATACGCACACGCCGAGGGAATGAAAATCTTCGTAGATTCGAAACGTGGAAATCGAGAAGAATTTGTGTTATGACTGAGAAGGTTTTGCATTGTTACATACTATCTAGTCGTGTATTTAATTAGTTTAATCTTTTAGTTAAGGGTATTTATTTGAAGAGCCATTATGTTTTATGTATTATACGATAGTATTTATTGTCTCGAATATTCGATTTTCTGAACATTGTTGAAGAAGAAAAATAATAACAGATGTATGTGGGAGATTCATTAATACAAATTGCGACCTACTGTGGTTCGTTTGATGACGGGACTATTGTTCGTACATGAATATAAATAATGAATCGAGTGAGCTATCATGAAAATATTATTCAGATATTTAGTTGGACAGAAGAAATATTTCTTTCAATTGAGTATACGTACTATGTTTATACTGAAACACAAATAATTCCAATACTTGTTATACGATTGGAGAATAAACTCAACTCTTGAAGTAGTTTTACGTTCGATACACAAATAAATTATCATTTTATACCAGCATCCTTCAATATTTTATTGATAAGAGTGCAGGAGCTTTTTAGGGATGTAATTAATTGATTTAAATTGAGAGTTCTGGACGGACTTCATATTATACGTAGAATATTTCACAAGTGTAGGTTTAATTGGGGTAACGAGAAAAATATTTGATTCTCTGAGTAATGTAGTACGCATGCTCTTAGTTTAGTGGTTCGAGGCATGAATATTAAAAACTGTATAACAATGTCAAACGTCTCGGAAGAATACAATATATGCAATAGAAAATGCAATAAACGCTATTGTAGAATTTAGCAAACTCTCAAATGACTTGTATAATATTCGCTTTTCATAATAGTAAATTTATGCGTTTTGTATTACAATTATGTCATTCCCGTACTTCTATTTATGTTGCAGTTACGTTTACTAATATCAATCGGAATATTCTTGTTACTATGGTTGAATTTCATGATTATATCGTTCTCATCATAATGTACAGCCTCCGGCTCTACATAACTCTGATTCATAATTGAAAGGAACCCTATTCAGATTTATGGCTGATAGAGATGCCACTGAAGCGAGGTAACTTGTTAAAGTTGTTAAGTAACTGCAAGCTATGCCGATTTATAATGCTTTCCTTGGTGGTATTATAATTAGATAATAGGTTCGTTGGATTAATGAATGATTGATTTGCAATATCATCCGACGAATTTTCCATTAACAATATGCTCTATGTTTATTTAATATTTCGGTAGAAATGTATACAAAGCATCCACAGATTACAAAACATCAAATTCTTCGCTACCCAACGATTGATACACTTTTTACTCAAAATAAGTATGCAAAAATATTTCGCCATAATTCAATTAATCACAGGTGTACGAAATGACATTAAATATCCTCTGCAAGGAAAAATGAATAAAAAAGAGAAGGCATGTACATCATATTGCTGCGTTTCAGTGACATACACTTCGTCCAACTAATAATAGGTAATATCTACACTCAAGGACCAATAAATATTCAAACGACATTTTAATTAAAAACCTTAATTAAAAAGAAATGTTACGTACCGCGCTTCATTACCACTCTCAACGAAGAAATTTATCAGAAACATCTGCGAAGGACGATCGTACCGATAGTTCGATACAATTTAACGCACAATGTCCCGTAATTAAAATTCCGGAAATATTCGCAAAAACGTAACGGTGCATCGCCGATAACTCGTCCTACTTTGCCATTCGGAACGCGACTAATTGACCGGCCAAGATCCAACGATTTCGAGATGTCGAGGATCGCATCTTCGACGGGAATCGTTTCTGTGAATCTCGCTTCGACGTTGATACGAAAGTCATCGGGCGACAGAGTGGATGGAAACGTCGGACGTGGAATGGAAATGCGAAGTTGGACACGCGAATGGACAAAGCGTACACGGCGAGATTAACCATAATGGTGGACGGGGTTCGCGTGATTTATAGGTCGACGGCCAAGCTGCCGGTTCGAACGGAGCGCCGCGAAAATTCTCAAGCCGGACCACTCGACCGGGGATAAATGGAAACCTTTGGCCGATCCTTGAGGAACAGCTCTCGTTAATGAAACGGTCTGGAACGGACAGAATGCAAAATTGCCGTTCTCCTTCTCCCATCGTTTCGAGCGAGAGCTTCTGTCGTTGATTGTGAATGCAATTTGTAAACAATACCGTTCGGCCGCTCGGAGAACTAGACGGACCATAATCGCGAGAATAGTTCAAACGAACGTGTCGCTTTCGATAAGGGCTTAAGCGTTCTATGGTCTTCTGGCCTATGCGACGCGTTCCTGGTTTCAGATTGGTGCAACATTTTTATCGTCGACTTGCGAATCCTGGGAAATTCACCGTGTCCGCTTTCGTGTCGATTTATTACCTGAAACTTAGAACTTTTGGCGAAAAGATTTCTACTAATTTCGATTAATAACGATCGATATTAGTAACCGTTCGCTGTACAATTCGAGCAATCCAAACGAAATCAAGCCCATTCGGAACTGCACATATCTTCGCTCGCTAAATCCACGACAGAACCGTCCAACCGAGGCGACTTAAAACCGCGACTGTGTGTCGCTGAAGAAAATTCGCACCTGCATTATCGAACGCGATCGCGTAATAACTTCCTCGATGGCGGAGGCCGTCGAAGCAACGATGCACGCTGAAACCGCACGAACTATCCGCGTCGAAATTTACGTCGCCGTCCCGTGTCGTCGCGTTATTGGCCGTCGCGACGGCCTGATCGAACCATCGGTGCTCACGGGAAACCGCTCCGTCGAACAATGCGAAAATTATAATCCACTTAACGAAGATATCCGTACTCGTTACAATTTCATTAGAAGCATCTGCTCGAGGGTCTCGGGGACGACGACGACGACGACGACGACGACGACGACAACGTTGCCCCGGGGTTATTTCTAACGAGGCCTGATTAAACAAGTGACTACATGCTTGCCGGTCAAGGTGCTGGTGGACTGAGGCCGCGGAAGCCTTAAAACAGTGCAGAGGAGGAAGGAAAAGGGACGAGTGGCGGCGAAAAAAAAGGCAAAGGAGTACGGAGAACAATGGCTTCTGGATGAAAGAGTTTGCAGGCCCAGGGGCCACGCGAAGCTTTTCTATGCTCTCTGTCTTCTCGTTTCTTTTCCTTAGAGCCGTGTGCATTTGTATCGCATGGGTGTTTCGCGCGCGCGTGTGCGTCCGTGTCTGTGAGAGACGGGGAGAGAGAAAGAATGGGGAGCTCATTTTGACTGATACTGAGCCGTTCACAATTAGTCAAGCGAATTGAAACAAAACAGTGATCATCGTTCTTACGCTCCCATCCCCAACCCTTTGAAACGCAGTTTCCGGTAAATGAAGGAGGAATTAAAGCTCGAGGAGATCGTTCAAGGATTAGAGAATAGAGCGGGGAAGAAGAGTTTGTTTTAAGAATTGGAGAACCGGCTGGAGTATTTCTGCCGAGTTTTCCGTTGTTTATTTTGTTGTTTCGCCTTTCCCTTTGGAACAATGTCCGCAAGGTAATTCGCGCGACAGTGATTGCAATAATGATTGTGGACTAATTGTGCGAGCATTATAGCGAAGTGTTTTTTGTTCTATACAAGAATTCATTCTACGAATCGTATTTATTACGGCCGGGCTTGTTGTTGGAAAATAATTGTTTACATTTTTCAAGCGAGCTAGGAAGGATCCAGCACTGTTCAGTTTTATTCTCGTACATTTCACTGAATATTGCCAAACATCTCTGCGATTGGTTCAGTTTTGCCTCTTCACTCTGCATCTTTTTCGACAGGTGTTTACCTCGTAGCGATAGTTCAATCATTTGCCGCGAGCAATTAATGATCGTCACGCGATAATAATGGAATGTCGAAACTAAAACCGACGATACCATTTAACCCTTATGTTAGCAACCGGGTACCTGGGTACTCATTTCATGTTTCCTACAAGAATTTTTGATGTTCTGGTAACAATATCGCAAAACTCCTCTGGATCCCCATTGTTTGAATGTTTCTACGTCGATATACCAATTTTAAATAAAATTGATTCGCAATTTTTTATGTTATAAGGCTTCAAACATATTTATACGCCTGTCTGGTAACCGGGGTACCCGGGTACCCATATAAGAGACGCGATTCTTAGGTGTTCTATGCGCATAAACATGAACCGATTTTTAACTAAGATGATTTATTTATTTATGAAATTACAATAATAAACAATTCTGTGGACAATTTCTGCATATTGCTATAGTATTTATTTGTTTATCACAAATTGGACGGTCGCACTTGTGGCAAGCCTTTCGTGTTTTTCGTCGTTTCTTTTCGGGATCAGCCTGACACATATAACAGAATCCCACGACTTTTTGTTGAAGTAGAAGGAATTTCATTTATTTCTACTTGACTATTTCTCGTGCTTTGTATTGTCAATTTTGTGGAAAGATGTCTCGTAGTTTGAGCATTTGCCACCGGGTTCGAATTGTTGGAAAAGAAAGGTCTTCCCCTAATTGACGTAGAAACACACGACGATTATTTGATTTTCTACACAATATATTATTATTGATAATGCTTCATTTTTTACAATATAAACTTCTAAAACTTACAAATTATATTTGACAAAAGCACTGTCCGTTTCACCTAACAGCAAAGAATCGTGGGTTTCGAATCGAAAACTGAATACAAACTGATGCATATTGGAGATCGTCTCTGATGCCAGCTTAAACTTGTTTATATAAAGATAATCATCCCTTCTCTAGTAATAGAACTGGGAACGATTCGAAGAATCAAAAGTTGAAAACTGGTCACTTGAGGAACTGGGAGATTTCATAGAAGAGCATGTACTTAAAATATTAAAAAAAAACTGATACTTGATTTCCGTATAAGAATATACATATAATGCATTTGCATAAAATGTTTAAAGCTGCAGCTGTTGAGTTATAGAAATGAGAGCTAACAGTCTCGAAAGAATATAATTTCATATATCAGCCACTCATTGGCTACATCGGTAAAGTCCACAAAACAAAAAGAACTCAATTTATTATAAATATAAGAAGTGAAGAGTCAATAAAGCGCTTTAACGATAAAATTGTAAAAAATTCAATAGGTGTAATCAAGCAATTTGGCTAATGTGCCGATGAAAATAGTATGGGTTACCCGAGTACCCGGTTACGAGACAGACGTTGAAATTTCGGTTGCTAACATAGGGGTTAAAGGGATTTGCAACAACGTTGCACAAAAAGATAAGTTATCTCAGAAATGATTCCCACTCTCGCGCGTAAATCCGCAATCTATTATGCTTCACGCACGATTCGCATAATACGCATTATCTCAAAAATTACCCAGCGCATTCCCTTCGTTTCCCTCCTCGTCTTATCCGTTCATTTCGCGAAACCTTAAATTCCCCGACGCGAACAACGAACCATCTTTCCCGGCGAGCGCCCCCTCGCGCAATCAATCGCACGCAACCAGCCAACCGGTTCGCGCACGCCGATCGCACACGCCGGCTCATTAAAATAATTCTCAAAACGCCCCATGCATCGTCACCTGTCCCCGTAAGCCGGGAAGCTCATTGAATCACGCGTTCCCTTCATTCGCGTTTCTAAGATCCTCGATATCGCCTCGATATCGCCTCGATATCGCCCCGATAGCCGGCCGCGAAGCTCGAACAACCCTCGCTCGCCCTCCGTCGACGTTTCACGGCTCGACATTTATTATTTTCTTCCTCTTTTTAGCCTCCTCCCCATTCCCTCCCCCGTGTTCGAAGCAAAGGTTTCCCGACTCGGTCGCCCCCCATCCAATTCGAGATCTCGTCGCAGCCGCAGACGCCGCCTCATTTCCGTCAAGCTGAACGTCCTTTGGCGGATATCCCGGCTCGAGTGGCTGGCCGTGAGGCGAGGGGTAGCTTTGCCTCGCGTGCATTCGTCGACGATTTCGTCATCGTCGCGATTCCTGCGTGCACGAACGAACCCCGCGCCGCGACCGGACGGGTTTGAAACGGGAAAGGAGACGTCTGCCTACGGCGGCGGAAACGGGTGGGAAAGGTGACGAGGTCGAGCTCCATTTCTGGCTTCTCAACCCCGTTCTCCGGCCCTCTTCTCGCGGTCAAGTTGCGTGACGTCGGTCGTTGTCTTTCTCTCTCGTAACCCCCTCTGTCTCCATTTCGGCGTGGGTCAGCACGAGCGTGCGGCTTAAAATTACTCGGCGTCGGGGGGAAGATCGAAAAGCTGACTTTGGTATTCGAAGCTGAAGCCTCGCGTCCTCTTGGCTCGGGCTACTTGTTGGGGTAGGTTTTGGTTAGGGTATTATGCGAGGGCTGATGGGCTGCCGACCCTTTGTTCCAATGTTCGTTTTTCTGGGTGCGTTCGATGCTGTTGCTTGATATTATTCGCGGTATCTGTTATTGCATAATGGTTGGAAGTGCGGATTGTTTAAGTAAGTAGTTATCAAATGATTCGTGTACGGCGCACAACTCGCGAATTAACTGTCGATTAAGAACACTATGGCCGTTGCGCTCCGCGACGAATTAATGCCGCGAGGGCTGGTTACGAATCTGGTGAAACGTGGTGAGAAATGATTTAACGTAATAAATAATCGTATATTCATATGGTAATGCACAAGACGATAACTGATCGTGAATACTCAAAGGTGACCAGTATCTGTCGATGACGATGAGACGACTAGTCAAAGAGGTGAATTGACTGTTCAGACTTGTCTAAGGTGTTGGGAAGACTTTTGCGAAAGGCGATGGAAAGACTGCAAAGGTGGTGTAAAGACTGTCGAGTCTTCGATGGGCGTGTTGCTGGTGGTAACGCGCGGATCGGCTAATTCATATGGTTTGTCGATGCAGAGAGGTCGCCGAAGGGAAAATTCCAAAGTCCGGTAGAAATGGAAATTAACCGCCCTCAGGTAGCGACTGACCTGAGGGTAACTCGCGCGAGGTCCACATGTGCAGCTAACGGTACGCGGATAGTAACGTCATAAAGCGTTCCGAGTTTGGGAAAACATACTAATCCTAGAAAAGGGGTTGCACAAGTTTACAGTTATATAGCTTGCGGCTGCAGAATGTAGTAGTTGCACGCGACAAGTAAATAATTTTATTTTAAGGAACTCGATGGCTTTGTGGTTGTACCGTTGCGACGCAACAATTGGTTCTGCGTGATCGGTGTGATTAGACGGGCGCAATGAAAAGAATATCGTGCAGAATGTAATTGGAGTGTAATCGAATTTACGCGAGCCATTTGGCGCCCCATTTGTCAATTTTCATAAAGAAAACTAGCGGATTTCTGTTGCGTAGGTGCGACGGGAAGTGATGTTAGTACGCTTGTTATGTTGCTTTGTACGGGCACTATATTTTTCTTTTATCGAATTAAAAGTTCTTGAAATAGGGTATTTCTGATGCTGTATTATTAATCTTAATTGTTTCACTGCGCATAGTATAGTTATCGGTAGAATATTCTTGTAAGTATAAGAAGGTTATACTCGAGACCTAGGACAAAATAAAATAGCGGAAATTGCGATGACATTTGGGAGATGAAGATTGTAAGAAGATTTATTTTTAATTCAACATAGACCAACTTTTACAATCCATGAATAGTTTATACGTAATTATAGAAGAACAATATTAATGAGTACTTGCAAACGACTAATAAATTCTAAGAATAAATGCAGGCATGTAAATAAATTAGTTATTTTTCAGTGGTTCTTAATTTCCATTCTAATAATAACATTTCATTTGGTCGCGAATGTTTTTCCACGCTTTTCTCCAACGCTTTGTATCACGGGGAAGAAAACGAGAAAGGATGAAATAGCGGACAATAATTCTACAGTATGCTGCCAGAACGCGAATCAGGTTTAAACACCTGGATTAGCATTCGTTCAACATACCACTGCGTGGTCGGAGTTAGCTGAGGTTTAAAGTGGCTCTATGAGAACGAAGCCGTAACTTCAACAGTGAATCCTGTGGAAAGGTGAACAATTCTTGCGAAGTTTTCCCACCGTTGTAAAAGATTTATTAATCGCTTTTTATTTTTAATTATACAGTGACTTTATACCACAGAATTGTTATAGTTATAATATTTTTTTTAATCACGTGATTACAATATTAATGATCGTTAATACCGTTTTGCGAAAATTTATATGAACAAGGACGGCTACGCGTAATGCTAGTTTATACATATTCTGCTACGTTGATTACAGAAATGTCAATATCATAATATTTGCACGGGTTTCAAAGGCACGGCGATTGAAATATGTATACGTTGCGACAATTTTACGTTCGGAATTACTGCTTCTTCAATTATATATATATTTACCCTTCTAATATATAACTTTGAAATTAGAAAATTAGAAAGACAATATTTCTCTGTACAATGAAAGACCAGTTTACCACTCGAACTAAATGCTCTTACAGAGAAGATAACGTACAATATTTATCACATCCTTCATTACTCTACAGTTTGTTACATTCCACCTTCAATTTTCACGACTGTAAAAATAAAAAGCTTTGCTTAGAGAAGCATGCTGAAGAATCGTATTCTTACTGAATATTATTCTGAAATAATGCTCTAACTCGAACTGTCGATTGCTGCACGACGATCTTGGAACAACGAACCAACCCGACGCGTAATACAGATATGTACTAAAGTCAACAACGACACAGAAGAAATATTTTATCGCAAATGTTCCGGCGACGAAGCGTGGAAGATTTCGATTCGACGAACATTTCTATTCTGGCGATAGTTTCTCGTTCAGTTGGCGGCCTATTGAAAACTATAAGAAACGATACTCAAAGTATATTTCCGGTGGCTTCGCTGACGTGCAACGCGTTCGCCGCACGACGGAGAACATCCCGAGAATTGTGTCGCGGAGCCTAGATATCCCGGTTTCAAACCATTCAGAAAATGTTATACGTTTTCTCGACCCTGGCCACATTGCGACACCGGCTGCCTCTTCGATTCCAACGGAGCGACGCGTGTCATTCGATACAACTGTCCGCAATTTTTCAGAGCGCGAAGCTAGGAGCGAGATAGAAGTTTCCCTTTGAATCTTCGCCATTTTAAATGCATTACGAGATTCTTCTGCGGCGCATGACGACTACTTTTGTTTGACCCGTGTATGCGCCAAACGTACAGGAGAGAGATTACGTTACATATGGATCGTCTGCAGAAAGATCCTGAGTGGTTGGATATATATATTTTTCTCAATTCTTAAAACGAGAGTACCTTAGCCAATTGTTAATATTAGAGTGCGATAGATGTAACACAGTTTGCAATAGATCTTGATTGCGTTAAATCGTTTATTTAGTTGAACCTTATATACCTGGATTCGTTAATAAATTGATAAAGAATGTAGCGTTGGTAAAATATGAATGATTACGATAGCACAGCACACGAAGAAAATATCTAAACAGTTATGGAAGGTATTCAACAAATTATTAACAACTCTCTAATATTTCCATGCCGACCATTATTCTGGATATCTTGATAAAATTCCCGATCGATAATCATTAACATATCATTATATGATATCTTGCATAGAAGCCTGAAGAACTTGTACTACATTCGACGCAAGTACTTTCTAATGAGCCCTTCCTCCTTTTAATGAGACGAGCCGACAGACATTCATGAATTATTATTGAATGAAAATTATTTCCTGTCAATTATTATTAATTAATTGTTTCTCCAGTTCTCAATGGCGTATTCAGAATCTCAATATTTGTCGAATTATGATCACCCCGTCCCATTCGATATAATTATAAACAAACGAACAATACACTCTCCCACGCTACGAATTATATCGATTAGCCGGCGTACTTGTATCTTGCGAAAAAGATTTCTCGAAAAATAATCATCCCTACTACAACCCCCACAAGACATTTCCCTTTCTCCGAATGATATACCCGTCTGCGCGAATAAACGCGCCGTGCAAGACACCGCGCGTATTCACGCGGATCCAGAAAATGTCTTCACCGCCAAACCAATTACCGAAACACGTTTTCACCGCCGGGCCAAACAAATCCAAGACAAATACCCGCGGGCAATAGTTCCGCAGTTAAATCTTAATCCATCATCGCCGTGCCATTTTTCCTCGTCCCACTTTAACGGCGAACAAGGCCAGAAACATTGCCAACAACCGCCGCGTTTATTCAACCATCGTACCTACGCGCCTTCGTTCGGGCTCGAACACCAGCCCCGGTCGTGGGCGGAAGCTTAAAACGGCCGTATATACGTCGTCGCGGAGGAAAGTACTTCCTAATGAGCTCGGTCTTTTTCAGGCCGAAGTACAGAAGTAGCGGCGGTGGCTGGCGTTAGTTCTCGGCCGTGGATCCATTGGCCATTGCAAACTGAATTTCCGATAATTGCTTTCCGCACCGCCTAAAATGATAATTAAATTCCCGCTGCCGCTATTACCCATGGCAAGCCATTGTCGTCGTAATGGCCTTTCAGGGTGTAGCGTAAGAGGGAAGCCGTGGCTACATTTAAGGATGTTCTGCAAACATCGGCCGGCTGTACCCGGGTAACGAACGAAATGGTCGAGGGGGTTGCGTCGCGCGAACACCGCCGGGACGTGCAAAGTAACGTTTAATTAATCGTGCATTTATTGCACGCGTTTTGCACGCTCGCCTCGAACAGGCTGACCACGAGCGTTTGTAGTGAACACTTGCGCCATACGCTGGGTATTATGGGCGGTGCTGGTACCAGCCGTGATGTATGCGACACTCTCTGTCAAACACGCTGGGAAGGAGCTGGGGAATGCACGAGGTGGCCCGCGAATCGGATTTGTATAATATATTACTTAAGTATTTGAATGCACGCTCGAGTGCGGGGAAGCAAGGGCGAATGTTACGATCATTCTCTGGGCAAGGTGATTGTTCGACGGGAATTGCAATGCGCTGTATATTTTTTGGGCCTCAATTTATTTAAAATAAATCGTTCTGATACTAATTCGTATCAATTTGGCAGCGGCGTGCGGAAAATAAGTGGCAGTAATGATAATGTGTATTAGCAAACTGTGGTACACAGGAAAGGGTAATCAAGTGTGCGGAAATTAATTGAGCAGGAAAGCAATCTGAAATTGCTTGGAAGCGATTAACTGTTGCGTAACATTAAAATGCAGACAAAACTTTGCGATTCAATTGTAATTCACTAAAAGTTATGGTTAGATTTTACTATTGCGTTATATCGTAGGTATATCGCGCGAATAAATTTGCGATAATTGAAATTGACACGTTGCATTCAGCATTCCCATCGTGCTCTTGTCGGGTAAATTGCTAAACGAACATGTACGTCGTCTTAAAAAAAAAAAAACATTAACCGGTCCCATATAAAATACAATAATCACCTCTGTGCAAACGACTCGCGCGACGACAGTAATCGCGTTTCGGCACGACTCACTTCCGCAATTGGACTTATTATTTTAGCCGTTCAACGACAACTTGCTCCAACGATCGAGGGTCTTTCGAGGCTCGTGAAATAAACGGTTGCGGCGCGGAGAAGAAAATTTACTCGGCAAATCGCGGAAAGTGTTTACCAGGGACAATTGGTTCCTTCCCGGAGTAGAACCGCGAGACAAGGGTCGCAAACCCCTGCAGCTACGCGTGTTGTTATTGTCCAACAGCTTATCGATTTCACGCCAGTGGCTCTGTCCATTATATCCTGCAATGCTTGACGTACATTCTCGCAAAAGCAGAAGACAGATAGAGCGCCCCTTAATCGTCGAGGCGCGATGCAACTCGCAGCCGACAATAAGAAATTGTGCAGTGAATGAGTGGATTTCAATGGACGTTGCGCTTGTTCGCGGTTGAAGTTGAAAAAAATTTAATCAGATGATACAGAGCCAGTTAAGGAAGCAATTGTTGATGTTCCCTTTTAATGCGATTGTTAAATGATTTGTAAGTGGCGAGGGATGCATGATATTGTTATAGTTTGGCATTGCAATTATAGGAATACAATTATAAAGGTAAAGCAATTTTAGGGTAATTGTATTTGAGGTGTTTGCATTGAATATTGATTACTGGCATTCGTTGATGGCTCTATTACAGATACAGGTGCCACAGTAGGAAAATACGTTAACAGTTTCGAGTAACGGAATAATCTACCTTGTAATATAGTTAAAATTTGTTTAGTACTTATGTCAGAACAGGGTACACTCACATCTCAATAATAAAAAGTGGTGGGTTGCCGCCTTACTGTCTCGCTCTCAAAATAATCTGTTCAAAATGTATTACGAATTGACGTCACTCTGACAATTGGAAACTAAAGATAACGATATAAAATACGACGACACGGCTGGTTCCGACGACCCGGGTCAAGATTTCTTATTCATCTTCGACTACTTGTCTTTCCAAACGATTACGCTTTCCCTCCGTTCATTATCAGCATCGATAAGGTGACGTTCACTTTCGATGAACGAACGAAAGTTGAATGGCGACTAAAATAGAAAAAAAACTCGCTTCGTTTCCATAAGAAATCAGTCGTAGGTCATGGTGCAGTATTAAAGGTTTCTGATAAATGGGCGAAACAATTTTAATAGTAAATAATAATTACGCACAAGGGTCGTCCACTGGGCTTATATTGCAGGGAAAAATTAACGCCATAGATTGCAAATTTAAATATAATGAAAGGACATTCACAATATTTCACGAATAGAACAGAAGACGCAATTTGCATAATTATTTATGTGTTCTATTTTGTTGACAAAAAATCCGAAACACGAATGGAGCTATGATTTACGTTAATTTCGATGCGATTAAAACATGGTAACGTTATTGATGCCGGTTATTGTTTTTTCTTTAACGAGATTGTAACCGATGAGGTGCATGTACTTTCGCAGACGTATCTTGTAAATGGAGAAAAACTTTGCTTCATTTTCTTTTTTAGAGGAAATATTAACATTGCAGCGGGCGCAAATGCAAATATCCTGTTTGTTGAGAAAAATATACGTCGAATGCGACGCATATTCGTATAAAATTTACAC
Source organism: Nomada fucata (assembly GCA_948146005.1). Taxonomy (NCBI): domain Eukaryota; kingdom Metazoa; phylum Arthropoda; class Insecta; order Hymenoptera; family Apidae; genus Nomada; species Nomada fucata. The sequence goes on from OX411281.1 coordinate 7,684,022, forward strand.
ATAACTTTGTACGCAAATTATTGTGGAAAAACACGTTTTCCTTCCGCACAACACTTCTTCCAAATGGAGAATTTTTTACAATTTATAGCAATTCGGCAAATATAATTTAATTAAAGCAGTGCGCTTGCCTCCAGCTTTCAGACTTTTATTAACCAAATGTGCTTTGCTAATATAAATACCTCATAACAGAACGCGCAAATTTAAATTACAATAAAGAATAAATTAATTGCGCCCAAAGGAAGCGATTAATTATTATTTAAAACGGGGGTATTTAATTCTATTCAGTTTCTCAATCATTCATTAATAAATTCGTGCAATTTTATTCCCCGTACGATTCGTAAGAAGGAAAAACATTCAAATTTGCCGCGCAACGTAATGGTTAACGGTAAAGCTCGTTCGCTATTGGCTAGCCAATGGCAAGCGGCATTTGCGCCTAGTAGGCAACGGCGCCGCGTGGCGTCGCCTCGATCGCGCGGCGAAAACGCAGCAGCGGCGCGCACAGCGCCGCGCATCGACGGAATAGAGCGAGACCGAACGTAAGAGTGAACGAAGCAGACTCGTTCGCGTTCTGCCGAAGTGGTGCAGTTTTCCAGTGTCGCGTAGAGTGTAGTGTTTTTCTTCCTTTCCCCCGTTTCTGAGCATCGAGTGTTGTGTACGTCACGGTGAGGCGAAGCAGACGTATCACCCATGATTAAGGAGTACATTTAGGTAATTAAGAATTTTCTTACTACGGCCGCGCCCCGTTAAAATGCGCTCCTCGTTCCTTCGGGACGCCTCGCAACGAGGAGCAACTACGGTGCGCCACCATAGCGCACACGCCGCGCCGGCGTTACCGTCGGTTCGTTCCTTCGCAATTATTCCGAGAATTACGTGCTAGACGCCGCGGCCAGTGTTTCGTGGACAACCGTGGCCATCGTATTTCGTCTATTATAGATTGTGTGTGTCGCGGGATCGTACGCAAGGTGTGCTGCACGAAAGGGGAAAAAAACGAGCACGGTGCCGCCGGGAGGGAGACGATTCGCAGCGTGGTGTGACGCCGCGTCAATGTCGATTCGTGTTCAAAAGTCGATTGGAGGTCCGTAAGCAAAACGAAGCTCGACACATATAAACACACGTACGCGCAGATATGGCGTTGGTGAGAATACGCGCGGGACAACGTGTTCCGCCGCTACGTAGGATACGAAAATAATGGATGGTGTGCGCGGTGTCTTGACTATCTTATCGTTGAGCGGTCGCGGAACAGTGGTAGTGAAGCAGTGTTTTGGTTGGTCGCGCATGTACCTCGCCGTTGTATCTGTCGTATTTCGTCACGCGACGTTAGTGGTACACATTACCTGCATAATTTAAATAGACATCGAATAATAAGGAACGGAACACAGCAAGGGAAATAGGAAGCTGGTGTTGGCAAATCGAACGATCGGTTCTTTTGCCCCCCTACTCCGGATATTAATGAAAGAGGGAGGGAAGGAGAAATACAGACAGAGCGAGATACGAGACGTATGAATGGCTGTGTGCGGTGTGTGTAAGGGAGACAGACAGTTCTAGCCTCGTGATTGGTTTTCTCTCGCGACTGTACCGCTTCTGGTCGTCGACTTGTACATATATCTGCGTACCTTTTTCCACACGCACCCGACGCATGGCACACACACATATGTATATTGCCGCATGCTACTGTCCTGTCCTCTCCTCTCGGACACAATAATACTGCTCTTTGCGCCTTTGATCCTCGAAGTATATATATACAATAAATATACATAAGCGTCTCTAAATGCATTATTTCGTTACATGATTTGGAACCAGGCTGACTACTCGTATATATTACAATATTAATTAATATATCTCCTCTAATCCCCGATCGAATTCCACGGTGTAGTTGCTTATATATAGTTCGTTGCGCCTCTATCGTCGAACGTTGTGTTAAACGACGTTGCAATTAGCCGCTTTTAATACCCACTCACGAACGACAGCATGGAAGCCTGTGAAAGGGATAACGCACGCGTTTCACGTATCATAGAAAATGGAATTGTAATGAGGACAATTTTTTTTCATTCCCATTGCGGTTTATTTACATCGATAGTGTATGGTTCACGGGTTAATCGGTGTACATAACTATGTATGTATATCGCGGCGCGAAACTCACTGGGCGTTGCATTTATGGAAAAGCCGGTTTGTGTGTTATATAAAGACCTCGGGTTTGTTTGTGGCGCGAATGGACTATAGGTGAAAGAATAAATTTTCAGCGACAAGATGGGGCACGATGTTCTTTCCCGTGAATCTCGAAACATTGAAGCGCATTAATATTAAGGAAGAACACGTTTTTCTTCGCGTCACCCATTACGTTCAGCAATAATACGTATAATCGTCGCGGACGAACCGCACGACTTCGAATGGCAAGGTGAAGCAGTAAATTAACGAATCATGGCGATCCCGCGCACCGGATCCGCGTACGAGATTACAGACGGATCGTGTGATTGCTCGAAATTACTAGTCGGATCGTCCGTGAACATTACGCAATGTTTGGTGCAACGACCGGCGCACGTTGCATTGGGAAAACGATGCTTTTACGGGCAAAGCGGGAAGAGTGTAACGCCGAAAGATCACGACGGTTTCTAGCGTATGGGCTATTCGTTAACCCTGTTATACATATAGGCCTTCGACCGAAAGTTTTTGGGCGAAAAATGATCGAAACGCGTTAAGTTCGTATATTTGATTTTTATTGTCTAGATGCAGGATGAAGAAAACAGAAACATATCATTACGTATGTCTTTCGTAAAGATCATTTTTGCCTAGGATTTGTTGGTTGTTACTTCAACTATACAGCGGCTTTATTTGTGTCCAACGAATCCGGCTACAGTTTCGTCTAATGAGAAAGCAATGTGTATTATTTATTCTTTCATTCGACTCCACTATCAATCACGACTTCGAAACGTTTCGCTTCCGTTAGTGGCTATGGGTTATTAAAAATCCATTATATTCGTAAGAATTTCTTCGGGATGTAAGCTCGCGTTGAGTCTGAAGGGGCCCAAAGGCTGCAGCAGGGTTAAGTTGCACACGCGTTAGTTAGCGCGCTCCGTATAACGGAACGCAGATTGCACTAAATTCCACAGTCCAATTGCATTGCGGACAGCAGCAGAGCGAAACGGTCACAGCCGCCCAGTGTATAGACGTATCGCCGATTAGAAAGACAGGGTGGGCTAAATATAGTATATACGTTCACGTTAACAGAGACTTTCAATTTGTGATTCAGGTATCCCGCGATGCGTCGCTGTCGCTGCAATTAGCGGTGCATCTCGTGATAGACCGCGGCGCGTGCATATGTGTGAACGCGACGGTCGCGTCGGATGAAAGTTGCACCGTGCACGTATTTTCATTAATCAAGCCTTTCATATTGAAAGGGTTGGGAAACCAGTGAAGTACGTTCACGAGGCGAACGGCCGTCGCGGATTATTCAAATCGTGTATTTATTTTGTCCGGTCATTTCGAAAGTCTTTGCGATTGTGAGAAAGCGGAGAATCGTGAAAGTGTTGGTTTAATCGTTAACGTAATTTCCCCATTTGCCAATAACCGTTTCCACGGTTTTGGCTATTGGTTTTCGTCCAGCTCGAGCAATTGAACAGTTTCATTAACGATTATACAAATAATTTATTAATATTCCTCGCATGCCGTGTAATGTAATTTACATATACATGTTTACGGTCTTCTTGATATATGTTACCGTGGTCGGCACGATATTTTGTAAATATTAATCGTGGTTGCGAGCTCCCACAATATTTTCCCTCAGTTTGCGTATTGTTGAAATTCACCGGAGGAAGACAGCCAATAAGTTAGAAACAACTATGAACTAAAAGCACTATTGTGTTATTCCAAAAAAAAAAAAAAAAATGAAAATGAAACTTTTTATATAATTCGACTGGCGTTAGAGGATTTTGATTGACGAACTGTCACGGAAACGTTAGTTGAAACTAGTCGAATTTAAATGTCCTCCTCGATAAACGGTCTCTCGTTATCTCGCACATATGCGTATTGGCATGCGTTATAGTTAGCGATGATCGATAAAGGTTACTCGATCCTGTCTAATAATCCAGCAGAAACTCTTCTCTGCAAAACTTGGTCACGATCTGGCGTGGAAAAATAAGTAGTTTCGATCCACGTTGTCGCGTCTTTTTTTTTATCCGCACTGTGGCGTCAATGCCATCTGCCAACGGCACAGAAAATTCACTGAATTGAAAAATATTTGTCGTAGTGTGCGGCACATCTGCATTATGTTATCTACGTTCGCGCGAGTCGTTCAAAGCTTCATTGTTTGCAGAGATATACTGTAATCGGAGCATGAGTGTACAGCGAATTTGACGTAAAATCGTACCATGATTGTGAAACCTTCGCAGAAACCATTCAGTTCAATTGAAATTGTGGGGCACGGTTTTAGATATTATATATTATCAATGAAATACCAAATTGTTTAAATATACTTTATGTTGAGACACGTTGAACACGTTAACGATATTTAACGGAATTACTGTAGTCGTAGAATGTCCATGCGTTTTTGTTTTTTTTTAATACAAAGAACAAGAAGCACAAAAAGTCATATCAATATGTATTACAGTAAATCAATCGAATGAAACATACGATGATACTATACTAAAATAATTTGGTTACGTTGCATTCAATGTCCTACTCCAAAAATTGAAACAAGAGTTCCCGCAGCTGTAACACCATTGAACATAATGCCAACAATCAAGTTTTCGTTAACGTTGATCAAACTTTCTCCTTTCCATGTTCATCGCCAAGCGCACCCCGGCTATCTGCAAACCGTTTAACCAACCCTCCAGCGCGGTTCTCATTAAAATCGAAAATCGATGCGATTTCGGATTCCTCGGAACGTTCCTAACGTAACGAACGGAAAAGTAGAGCATGGGTCAATATTCCGCGGATATCGGGCGCGCAAGTAATGCCGCGTAAACTGTAACGCAACGTTATTGCGTTTCGAAATATCTCTTTCGGCGGTTCGAAAAATCCGCAAGATCCTCCTGCCTCGATTCGATATTGCGGTGGTCGGCGTGAAAGGGGAGAAAAAAAGATCTGATAATCTCGCCTCTACCCTCGACACGAACATATTATGCCATCCAGTGTGTTTCTTTGTCGAAACAAAGTGTTTTTCGCTACATATGCGTATACGCGACACGACGAGTCAGACGTTCCAAGCTAAAAGCGCGTTCGCCACGAACAGAACAAGAAACCCGTCTGTCGCGCTTTTAGTAGCACGCGTGCAGCCCCAGACGAAAGGAGTGGGGGGGCACCGAGCCAGTGGCGTACCATTGAACACGGCGGCCCCTTACCGTTTTATAGGGAATGGAGGTTCGCTTGTGTATGAAGCACGACCGGTTTCGGTGTGCACCGGGTGGTCCATTGGAAAGGGAACGCGCGAACGTTTCGTTTGTTAAAGACAAAGCGGGTTAGGGCCTCTGGCGGAAATCGCGGGGATAATTGTTTGCGTTACGCTCCGGGGGCGAAGATCGATTTTTATCGTGGCAGGCGCTATAAAATATGTTTATGTTGATGATCCGGACGTGGAAAGATTTATGACGTACCAATGATGAAACAGTAGATTAGAGGTATGTAGTTCGAATTTTGGATAAGATGGAATTGAAATGGAACCTTCATTTTGATATATTTTGTTATTTGGAGTTATTTTCTTTACGTGTTTCTCAAACTAATTAATTTGTTGGTATTATGTATTATGCTTATTATAACGGCAGGCTTAATTATTTTTATATATATATAAATAAGTTTTATAACAATGGATAATTTCGGGTTCATGTGTGTATTTTTAATATTTGCATCTGGCAATTTCTTACGAGAATGCCACGATGAATATAAATTATAGTCGGTTAGATGTGCATTAAAATAGATGCTTCTGTGATGAGCTTTTTTCATATTGCGCCGGAAAAGATCAAATACTAGGAAAAGGAAGATATTGTTGGTACGAATATGATTTATGGGTTAGAATATGATAGAATAATAGTCCGCTGGTTTGTGTAACCGTATTGTTGAAACAATAGTCGAGCAATATGCTCGTTACGCATTATTGGCGCAAATTGTGACAAATTATGGGTGACTGAACGAGTAAAATACATATCTGGAAATAGCAAATAGTAATATCCGCATGCCTGCAGCTTATAGATTTCTGTAGTTTGCAGGCTTTTAGTTAAACTTGATTCGATTAAGAAAAATGTAATAAAATAATGGCACGATGAATAATAAGGAAAGTTGAATCGTGAATACATATTGCCGATATACCTATACAATAGAAGCTCATAAATAATTGAGCAGGGTGAATCTTACTTGTTCGTAAAACACGCTTAATGGAAAGATAGTTTCATTGGGATTGATAAGATCTTTGCATTTTATATTCAATTCCGTTTCTTCTTTTGTAGCTAAGTAGCTTTTTTATATTCAGCATAACTTCGCTGCTAATTTGCCTCGCGTATGCAAACTCAATCATAATGTAGTATTTTATGATCACTTTTATACTTTTTTGCTACAGTCATTCTCACTTAATGGATATTTACGTTAAATGGTAAAGGCAAATAAAGGTTCATTATAATAATTAATTTTATTGTATCGACAAGAAAACAACAAATGAAATTGCAACCTTTTCTGTACATATTTATTGCAAAGGAAAATAGTAATTAATATGCAGGCAAATATATACTCAGTTATTTCCATTTGCGTAGATACAGCTAGAAAACGTGAATGGGCGGTTGCTCGAGGACAGTAATGAAATCTTACCTGAGGGGATTTGGACAGGACGTGTTTTCCAGGTGTAGATTAATGTGTTAATTGCATCGGTCGTGAACTGAATAATGTACGCCGCGTTTTAGAATATATTAATTGTACGTAAAGTTTAAAGGCATCTTATTATGAAAAATATATAGGAATAATAGGAGGCACTTAACAAAGCAAATTACATCCATGCAAATGTGATTCCCCTTTAACAGGGATACCAGTAAATTGCAATTACGTTCGTTTAATAACGAAGCTAATTGTTTGACATTTAATTTAATGGTATCTCGTATTCCATCAGAACCAGTATAAAGCAAGTGTACCCGTTTCAGTGTTCGGTATGTGTCAATGCTGGATTGTCCTTCGAAGTGGCTACAGTTCCTTTCTCTGTGTCATGGTTGCAGTTGATCTAATTTGTTACGAATACTAAATTGGTTTAGATACGGCCAATATCAATTTATGTAGAACCTCGAAGTACTTTTGTACACAGAATATACTCTGTAATAACAAACATTGCTTGAGATATTAAATATGATAGTTATATCATCAATATGTATAATGGATCTTTAAAAATGATCAGCTATCGTGGCCTCATGTGGTTTTTGAACGATTGCTCGTAAATTTGATGTCGATAGGCTTTAAAACTGCGTAATATCTGCAAAATTTTACGATAGTGTTGATTATAAATGCGATACATTATTCGGGCAATTTTATTACCTAATATTAAATGTTTATTTTCTATGAGTTCAGCGGATGAACTTTTCTCAGTTCACGGATTATTCTCAGGAAATATTTAACTTAGTTACTGGAACAAATTACCTGATATTCTCCTTGCCCCTTCAATCGTGACAACAGGACTAGAAAATTATTGCATTATTGACATGCCTTCTGGACATACAAAATGTAGTCAATTATTTAAATCGTCGGTCCTATTTTATTATCCATATCTTTCCATTTCGAGTGCTGATTGTTTCAATAAACGAATAACGGGAAAATCGTTTTTGGATTTCCCGTGTCGTAAACCGTGCGTTATTTCTTTTTATCGACAACGAATTTGTAAGATCGTGTCGTGACGTGACTCATTGTTTGCGTTCGCTGAAGGCGCGCAATAAATAAGCTTATAAGTTACGCGAAACCTATTGCATTCATTGTAAAATACTCATAACATTTGGCAGGCATTTCTTAGCTTCGTTGCATTTCTCCTTTTCTCTGCATCCAAATTTACGAGACAATGAAAATGAATTTGAACGGAACAACATGGTATTAAAAGAATTGTATTTATCGTTGGTCGTTCATGGACACTTGCACTTGTTACACACTACCAGTTAATATAGGTGTAATTACCTCTCAGATATTCACTTCCCCGTCCTTGACCTTTTTGATATCGGGTATCTGAGACCATAAATTAATAGTACGATACATGCAATATCATTGAACTTGTCTGTGACTCGTAATGATGAGAAAAATAATGCATCAATTCATTAATTGAAATGCGATGAATCGTTTTTCGAAACTCTGAAAAATTTCATTCTTATATAATAATGAGAATGATGATAATAATGAAAATGATAATAAGAAACTTGACCATCTCGATAGGCAATAGCATAAACAATCTTCAGATACTGTTCCACGAACACAACAGGTCATTTAAAATAGCCTCTACCCAAGTTAACATTATTAGCTTCTTATAAAAGTAAAAAAGAGTTATTACATAAAAAGAAGTATTTGCACGGCCTTTGTGCTTGAAGAGCCGTCTTCTTGAAGCGAAATTGACCTTTATACTATGCTATTTCCAACAGTGCATAGCCGAAGCTCAAAGGGACAGAACTGCAAAAGGCACAAGGAAACAAATTAGATCGGCATAGATGGAAGTTGTGTTGCGTTGTGCAGCTTTCGTGTCCGCTTGAAGACATTTCGGTCGCACTTTTAGGTATTTATCGTCTGACCTGAAAATAGAACACGCGAAGCCCTAGCTGGAGGCATTACACTTCATTTACCTAGAATGACTAACATTTCGTAACCGTGAATCCCTTTGCGTGTACCTTTATTAGCATTTTATCGTTGAAATTTTACGCGGGCACGACTTCTAAGCTTCTAATTCGGTTCTAAGTTGGCTAGGAAATATTTGCAAGCCCCTAGTTGGGGGGTTGGAAACCACCGTGGATTACAGATTATTATATTGCAATTATTTCCAGATATTATCACATTATTACACACTTGTCCTCTCGTATCAAAATACTTTACCAAACCTCGTACACGTTTGTTAATAATTGCTGAGTGGTTACTTGTCGTTACAAGTTGTATTTGAAATCATACATAACAATCACAAAGATATACTTTCCTTTAAACAGTAATTCTGCAATTCTCTTATGAACGAACTTTGCGTATTTTAAGAAATGTTGTTTTCTCGCCCACCTCTCGGTTTAGCGTGTATAACTTAAAATAGTGTTTTATATAAACTATTTATAATTTTATTTGGCTCTAGTTGAGAAGCACTCAAAATAAATTTACTACTGTACGCGCTTATTTATTATGCAAATATTTCGAATAATCTGGCTATTTGTACAACACTCGGTTCCTGTATAATATTTAACGTGTTTTCTTAGAAGAGTGAAGAGACATACAATAATATACAGGGTGTATTACACAAATCCTTAAAATAAACGTGGCAAATCATTTTTTCACCTTTCTAAGCAACGTGAACGACAGTCTTTAAATAGTGCACACGTGAGTAAAGTGTGTTCGAACAGTAAATAGTATCCGCTGAAACTTTACAACAGGACCAATAGAATGATTGCTAACGATTTTTAATTACTGCACAGCCATTACGTGCAAAGGACACCATTAAAAACATTAAGGTGCATCGAATAGTATTGTGTTCTCATTTTTGCATCATAATTACATAGATACACCATCATCTTTCTCCCAAATATAAACAGTACTTCGTTAAATTAATTTCAGTAAAAAGCTATCGATCCCAAATTAATAATAAGATGCTTCGAACAGAGTGCACATATAGGATCTTCAGTGATATCTATGTAATATATAACATGTTCTAATAACAATACAAAAATTAGTACGAAATATTGATAATAGAGAAAGGAAAACTCGGTTTCCCGTTCATGAGCTAAAACTATCATTCTGAAACAATTTACCAAGCATCGACTATCATCGCGTGAAACTCGTAGAAAATCTCATGATTATTGAACATATTTTCCGCGCCGTTACTGGAGGGTTTCTTTGTGACAGAAAGTTATATTTAAGTGGCTTCTATACACGTGGCCGTAATGAGGAAACGGTTCGTTAGAAGCAACAAAGAACAGACAGCCAATGATATACACAGTCTCGTAAGCGCGTGCGAGCCTTGAAAATAATTTCAATTCGAGATTAAATTTACCTTGTACGCTGGAAAAATCGAAATACGAGGCTGCTCGCGCCTCCTTGAAGATTGTATTCCGAGAAGATTCGAAACGTGTTGCTGCAATTGTTAGTCATTCTTATTCGTCGCGATTTTCCGAGAAATAGAGGAAACGAGCATAAGCCTGTTCGAAATTGAAAAGTTCGCCGAAAGAGTGAACGTTTCATTTTCTTACAACAGAGAGCGATTTCTTCAAGATTATTTTTATTACTTCTAAAGTTCTCGTGTATTGCAATTTTTTTTCTGCTTCATTATATTGTCATGCGACGTGGCAAGGTAGGGTCGCAGAGATTTAAGTCCATTCACGAAGATCAATCAAACGTAAGGGAAAATCAAAAAGTGATTTTTGTTTTATTGCGACACAGCAGCGTAACTCCCTCCGTTATTTTCTGGTCCGTTCAATTTGATATAATTGTTCCCCGCGTGTTACGTTACTCCGGCAATTGTGTTTCGTTGATATCTAAGAGTCTTTGATGTTGGAATCGTCATTCGACAGAAATGTATTTTTGTTCTGTGTCTCTCAATCTTGTCAGTTTGTCGCTGTGGTGAATCGGTGAAATGATGTTACCTCCTGTATTTCTCGTGCACTCTGTGTGTTACGTGCATCACTAAAACAAAAAAATCTCGAGTTGCGAAATTTTTGCTTGCAATTTTTTTGAAATCAATGCTACGCAGATCCAGCTAATTATCTTGAGATTATTCGCATCAACTTGATTAATAAAATCGTGATCGAAGATAAGCACTGGTCCAGTGTTACCTAGAATGGTCACTCGATTTCACGCGTGTCAATTTATCCCCTAGCAATCGATTTGATAATGGTCTGCAGGAACGAATATATATGTGAAAGCGTTAAATTGCGCGATAGAGCAAGATTAAAGAGCATTGTTTCAAGGTTTACTTCCAACCTTATAAGGGTAGCTTATTTCGTTTTTATTTCTTTTATTTAAGTGCAATTGAAATGGTGCTTGTATTCAGGTAAACAGAGATAATGGGATAGCCGGAGAGCCAAGCACACGGTGTTACTACTTGCAAAAGCTGCTTCAATAATTGGAATCTTTGCGTCCGATTCTCGGTCTTTTGTGGTTACATAAATACCTGCTATTATACAGGGATTATGCATATTCAGTCGGATGGCTTTTAAAGTGAAATGCTTTGATAGTTATAGATTTGTCGATGAATAAATTCGAGGGGCATTGAACTACATGGAATGTGGTTTTGTTTAATTTTCAATAGTATGTGCTTTAAAAGTCCAGACGGAATGTGTAAAATAAGGATTACTATTCAATGTTCTGTACAATTCGTTGATATATCTAAAACAGACGCGGTGATTCTAAAATTTATTTACCGTTCGAAAATATTCTATCGGTGTTACTAAAATGAGTAAACTTTTTGACAGCCGGCTTTCGAAATTCTGCGACAATACGATGAATATTCCACAAAATATTTTATCGGATATCGTATCCTGAAATATTCAAAATCGTTTCGAATATTGCATCAGCAATGACAAAGTTATCGTTCCTCGTAAAATTCATTTTTTCACCTGATTATCAAGGAATCTGTTGCTATCCGACATATCCATCCATCATAAAAAATTAATTTTCATTTCTCCTGCTATAGAATATGTATGCATATTGTAGATTTTAACTTTCACTGTCCGGAAAACAATTGTTCAGTCTGTCTGTTTCCCGATTAAGCCGGTTAATCGAGGTCGCATTATGACATTTCCTCTGAGATGCGAAGCATTTAATAATCAATTGCATATTTTGATTTCAGCGCAAGGACTGAGCACATCTGGGAGCGTTTGAAAAGCACGTCCCAAAGACCCCTCCAGCCAAAATCACACGCCTAACCTTTCCCCTGCCCACCTTATCCTGCCTTTCATCCTTCCCCTTTCCCTGCAAGTCTCAAGAGGACCTTCCGTGTAAATCACAGGATCTGTGACTCCATTATGGACAATATGGACAGCAAACCAGTTTTGAACGATGACCCTTCGGTCACACTGACCATCCGCCTGATTATGCAGGGCAAGGTAAGGGACACCATACGCATACACCTTTCACAGTAATGCTATTAATCAACGGTACCATCTTGGTTCGTTAAGCTTGCGATTTTTTCGAGATTCGTCTGTTTCAATCGACAATATTTTTGTTTAATTTAGAATATTCTTCTTTTATCTTACGGGACTTGTCCAACGGGGAATTTATGTTTTGCTTGGATTATTATTTTCCTCTGTTGCCTTTTAATTACATTTTCTATTTAAAAGCTTTCGCTACCAGAAATTTAATATCAGCATTTAAAATTGGCAGATTTAAACGATTCCCCTTTACACAGGAAAAACTCGTGACAATTATGGGGTATTTCGCGTTGGGATTTTCATAGAAAACTTATGGACATTTAAATATGAGCACACTTTTAATTATTACATATTGAAGGGAAATGCTCTGGGAGTATTATTATTTATTAGCAAAGTGAAAAATTATTAATGTACGTTGAATCCATTACTTAATAGAATTGATTGTTAAAATAGTTCAGATGAAATTGCGTATAGCGTTGTAATGTTTCGATTTGGAGTGGATAAGTGTTATTTATTATTCATGTCTACCGTTTCGCGATCGCATTACGGCTTCTTAAGATATGTATTAGCCGACGGCTGGACTAAACACTCGGTTAATTTACTTCGTGTGTTGTACACACGTTCCACGTAACGCCTACAAGACATTAAACTCATCATTACCAATTGACAGTTACCCTAGTTTTTTGACTGCATCCTGCCAGTTATGTAACGAGTATGTTATCCTATCCTATACCAGTTGAGACTTATAGTAAACGAAAATTAGAAAGCGTAACTATGTACGCAGCTGGAAAACTAATTAATAACCCAGTATACGATTAATTCCTTAATTCGTTTCATTTTATACGTTTTCATTTGACGCGAACTTTTTTTTCAATTACTCCTGATTAATAGAACGAAGGGAAGCGCAGTTCGTTAAAACAAATGCATGTTTCCGTACAGTTATATCGAAATTTTTAACATTAAACTCAAGTGATCGATTTTGTTTGAAGAATCGCTTTATCGGGGCTGTTGTAATCCGGAAATAAATAAAATTGTTTAACCGGTAATTACGTAATTACAAATATGTACACGGCGTGTGCTCGCGAAGGCAAGCGGTAAAGATAAATCGGGGCAAGGTGTTGCACAATGTTGCAGTAAAACGTTTATCACTTCGATTCGCGTTTACCCTGCAATTCAATCGAATTAATGTTCGGATTCCGTTACTTGAATTACTCAGGTGCGGGAACAGGTGAACAGTAGCGATTGTCATAATTAATAGAATTAATATATTTGATAGAGTTGGCACATTTGTATTCTAAATGACACATAATATTAATGTATCCTTCCTCTTAAAAAAAACCAAGTACGTTTTAATCGCGAATAAACAACAATTTTTTAATTCAATTTCTAATCCAAAGTAACAACTGATACCTGCAAATAAAATGTCCAGGAATGCCATCCCCAAGATTACTCGACTATATTCTACAATCGTGTTTGTAAATATTAAAATAAGGTGAACTATAAAAAGTCTTCAAATATTGAACTAATAATTCTATCCTAAAAATCGCTTTCCAAGAAACATTTTTCTCCCCGTACTCTCTGTTACGAAATTTCTTTACATTCATCCGACAATCGAGGGAGGAAAAGGATCGTTCTTACTTTACAAACAACGTTCTCACGTATATTCATCCCCCAAAGAAACACTCCTGTGATATCATTAGGTTTTGCCACCGCGACGCCTGTTACTAGTCCGCGTTCGAACATCGGCACAGCGATTCAGCCCGAAAAATTGCATTACGTCTTGAGTCGAGACCGCGAGAAATTTCTTGCCGAAATGTTTGTTCTTGAGATATTCAATTGTTAAGATACATGCGGCATTCGCGTTTCTTGCTCGGATTCCAACGCAAATCGAGAGCGTGTGCAATGTCTGCGTTCCATACTTGCGTACCCGTTACTGCGAATTTGCGCAGGTCGTGCACGGAATTCCGGTAACCGCTCGAAAGATCGTCATTAGCGTTCTAAGACCCAGTCGAAGTCCACGATCCACGGATGTATACGCTGCTTCAATTTCTCGGAGAATATTCCCAACGTAGAAGTCACGATACGGAGACGCTTCGAAGGAGAATTTGGAAATTTAGCATAGTGACTTTCCAGGGTGAATTTGATGTCTGGACGTCTGAATTTTTTATGGCTGGATATGCTGGTAATTCAACGCAGATTTACATCGACGTTGCTTAAGCGTGAATAATAGTTGTGTAGAAGAATAATCGCAGCACCGTTTGCAAGTATTTTGTGCGAAAAATCGTTGGTTATTTTTAGGAAATATTTTATTCAGGAGAGATTTCATCGTCTTCAATTTTATTGTTTGATATTTTTGGGTTTTTGGGCTTCGGTTTTCGTTAACTGTAAGATTTGTTGGTTTGAACAATCCTGCGTGGAAAGCGAAGATAAATTGGACGATATTTAATCGGGAGTAAAACCAGATTGTGCGATAAATTCGTTTGTTGAATAAAGGTGACTACTTGTTTTTATTTACGGTTAAAGTTATGGTCACCTTATCGTTTTTATGGTGGTTCAAATATTCTCTATCGTAGTGCTTACATTCTTTTAATGTATTTGCACTTATCATTTTATATTACCGTTAGTATTAGTAGAATATAGCATCCGTCGTAGAATCGTCAATGAACCTATTCAAGTTGTGGAAATTCCAGTGTTTCCTTCTCGAATAAATACTATGCTATTAAATTCAGTTATTCCGCTACACATATTACTTTCCTATGAGAATTCCATTGCAGTTGTTCGTTCGTCACTTTACATTATTTTTTTTACTCTCGAATGCAATATATTTCACAGTTTTTGCGTAACAATGAACAACAGTCGTAAAAGTCTCGCAGCATGCATTCTACATCGTATTTATAGTTCGCATAACATCTGGTAGTAGAAATTTTCAGTAAAAATGTTAAATATTGCATTTAGGAGTCGTATTTTATCAAAAACGGCGGAGCTAGCATTCGCAGTCCCGTTACCTGTTTCACCATATTCAGGTATCTCTAAACAAGAAGTACACCGTTCATAAGCTATTAATCAAGCACGGCCAGCATTTTTAACCGATAAGCTACAAATAATGGGAAACCTAAAAATACCAGAAATTTCATCCGAAAGAAACACAGTCCTAATTGAAAATATTTTGACTTTTAAATACGACGACTGCCAATCCACCCGATGCGTTAGATCGTCCCATAAATAATTTCTACAAGCGAATCGCGAGGCAACGAGAGAGAATTATTTATTACTCGAGTTGAAAAGTTATTTCGATGAATGTCACTGCACCTAGTGGGCGCGTAGTATGCACCCAAAGGGTCGAAACGAACGATCGATTGAAATCCACGCTCCTGTTATACCAATTACAATGTTGGTAACGCGACGAAGTCGAAACGCGGTGCTCGTTATTTCTGGACCGTAATCCAAGTCCGACGAAAATACCGGTCTCCTCTCTGTGCCGGGCACGAAAATAAAAATTGTAATTGTCGAAGGCCCGAGCGACCGAGGATAGTGTCGTCTTGGCTCGCGTCACCGCCTGCGAATTCGCCTCGACTCGAGTCGTTCGTCGAATCTCCTTTTGCACTGTTCCATTTGAACAGCTATCGCCGTGCATTTATGAGCCCACGTTGCGCTGCCGCCTCCCTTTTTGTCACGTTCGTGCTTTGCTTTCCGCCCGGAAGTCGAATCTCTGGAGTATGTGTACCTTGTCGGGGCGTGTTGACCCGGACAGCGTGGCTCGCTGGACGGTCTTTCGAGTCTCGTTTTTACTTCATGTTCGGCCCTTTGGAATTCTTTCGATGATTGTCTGCACAAGGATGCACTCATTGTTCATACATTGTTGCACTATTTCATAGACTTCTAAAAATCGTTATTAAATAAACTTGTGCGGAATTGTATCCTATTTAAATGAATGATTAGTGTGTACCTGCTGTTTCTCTTGCCGAGCTAATTTTTGTTGAGCTGTCTATGTGTCAGGTTTTTACAACATTGTCAAAGGTAGGGGGAGGGGGATGTGGGGGTTTAAATTTACTGCAGAGCGCCGATTCTGGGTTTATAATCTCTCTCTCGAGGCATTATCCTGCTACAATTGTTCAAGCTTCCGCTATTAAAGTTTGATACTCTAAACTACTTGGGATTTATTACTTTAGCAGTGAAATATGTCCTCCATTTTTCACATTATTTACTGCTTATCTGATCTTACAATTATTAGATTAACTCTCCATACCCCCTCTCTAACCTATATTTGGTAAATTTTATGTCGCTCATTTTTCCCCAATAATCTGCCGAAGTATTTTGCAACAGACCGACACTACTACATTTCAACCGAATGTTCCCGTCAAATGGCACCGCCATTCCTTGCAAATTTTATCGCCAGTATAATATTCCCACGCAATAAAGACCCTTTAAAGTTGCACCACGCGCGAAGATAAATTTGTTTCGCGCGCGGGTGTCACGCTTCTCTAATTCTCATCGAAAAAAGAAGCACTTTTCACGAACAATCTGCCGCGCCGGAATCACCAAACGATTAACCCGAATGTACCGCGAACAGTCCGTCGTAGATCTTTCAATCTCGCTCGCGCTCGATTCGGGCGAGCGGAGTTTCGCCCCGTGCGCAAAAAAACTGCTTCAAACTTTGAACCACCGCTCAAAGCTCTATCGTTTCTCCGCACCCTTGGAGAACAAGGGCAGACCTCCGAAATTGCCCTTCCTCCTCGGCCCATCCATTTACCCTCGCGGCGGTTCCGCCCGCAATTAAAACCGACCGGTGCGTGTAAGCGCGAATCGTTTCGTCGCGTTCCTCGCTCTTGTATCCGCGAATAATATCGCCGCTCGTGTATCGGCCACCGTGGAAGGGTTGAACGTGCCCGCTGAGCACGTTTATTCGAGGCCGCCGCTGCCACGATGCGATGGTCGTGGTTGGGACAGGAAAACAAGGAAGCAAGCTTGTCGGTCGGGTCGAGAGAGCGAATCCGTGTCGAAAATAAAATAAAATCGTGAAACGGAGAAAGGAGAGAGAGAGAGAGAGAGAGAGAGAGAGAGAGAGAACTGGCGTCTTGGCACGCGTGCTGCTAACCGATTTATTATTGACTCGGGTCATGGATAGCCGCGGCGAAAAAAAGCAAATCGATAGGGGACCACTCGCTGCTTCGTTTCCGGTCCAGCCGCGGGTGTTGAAATCTCGAAGCGGGTGGAACTTGAAGAGAGATCTATATTTGATCGCGTCTCAGTTTCTTCGCGCTTTTTTTTCATATGCACTTTTGAACGGTGCAAATTATTGTCACCGTTGTCAGTTTTATTCTCGTCGAACTGTCCTGTTCTGGGGGGCACGACGGATCAGCTTTGTCGTACAGTTCAGTTATTTATTCCGTGCGTTGTTTTTTCATTGCTGTACTTTTGGAGAGAGAACGGTGTTCGTACGTATTTCTCATTTATCGCTCGCGTCACGTTTGTTAAATTTCTGCCCTGTAGGTATTCGAACGGGATTGGCGATCAAGCGATTGCATAGCTGGACGATAGATTAATTTGTTATTAATTGTAGTCAAGTGTTTGTAATCACAAGTCAGTCGCGTGTTTCGCCTCGTCTCTTTTTTTAATCGGAGTTAAATTGACCCCATAACGGTCGTTATGTAACAAGTATTTCACTGTGCCGGTCGAGGATTAAGTAGCAGACTCGGTGTACAGTAGCGTTCATAATTATTCGCGGAATACTGCGCGGCGGCAATGAAAGTATATGTTATAATCGCGAATGTATAACTAGAAAGAGCTGCTTTAACAATTGCGAATTTGTCGAAAAATAGAGAGCTCTACGCCGGGGAATAAATTGAATATACATGATTCTGCAATTACACGAGCCGCTACAGTCTTATTACTTGTTCGATCAATCTACAATAAAATTGTAATGCAAAATGAGCACGGAACAATGGCCGGCGAATAATTGGTTCCAATTTGTTTCTCGTCTGAAGTGCAATGATAAAGTGTAATTGCCAATTCTGTTCTAAATTGAAACGAGGAATGGAGAATTTGGTACAACGGTTGTGCGTTTCGTTTGCGATCGTGTTTGTTGCAATTAACCGAGACATCGATTTGCCGTTTAAAACAATAGGAATGTTCGATACGGTAGTCGCGCTCCCCTGTTTATTTCACTCCTTCGCGAATAAAACACTAATATTTTCCAAGCAGTCCCACGATATCTAAAACGTACGTTAGGTATCCTCTTTGGAGTTGACAAATATTTATCGATTCTCCGGATAGAAGATACAAATTATCTTTTGATGTTAAAAAAGTTTTCCAGTGGTGAGGCAACTGTGAGATAAAATATCAAAGCTTGATTACTGTTTTGCTTCCATAGTTAAGCATGTAATCACAAAAAAATAATATTGCACTTAAAAATACAAATAGGTCGCTACATTGTTCACAAAAAAAGAAAAAAAATAATACGGACAGCTGCCACCTACCAATATTTTCGCCATAACACTTTGCACTCACTCATATGCATTGTGAAACCAGTGGCATCCCTATCTTGTCTAATCCAAACGTTGCCACTGAAATCGCATCACAGAGTAAACGGCGTTAAATGAAAGAAAACACAAAAAAAAAAACTGAAAAGAAGGAAGAAAACGCGTTCAAAATCGCCCCTAGCACCATCACCGAATCCCGCTGATTTAGTCGTGATACTCTCTGACCGGCTGCCAAGAATTCCAACTTCTTTCCCTTCGCCCGTTCCGGCTGCCCCCCATCCGTTTCTATTTTTTCGTCGATGAATAAATCACAATGCATCGTTTACAGTAGCTATTTCGCAACCGTTAAGCCCCGTCAGGAATCGCTGGGAATCGCTGGGAATCGCAGGGAACAGGAAAATCGCGACAGCTAGGGTCAACGAAGAAAGCACGTACGCGGATAGACGGGGCGCTTGGAGAAAGGCATCCCGACGATTTCACGATCTATTACGATCCCATTATCGTGTCGAAGTTCACTTGTTCACCGTACACCCCGCGGCGTGTTCGTGCGTCTCGAGACGCGATGATCGCCGTCCAGATCTGTAATTAATTGTCGCACGGGACCTGGCCGCGGCACCGGCAATTAATGTCCGCCGTCTTAGCAATTAATCGTTCCCAGGAGACGTCGAACGAGCCCGCTGGCCCCGGTTGAGCATCTTTTTGCGGCGCATTGTGTTACTCTGCCGTAAGCTCGCCTGCGGAACTGGCTCGAGACACCTCGGCCCGTTCCTAAGCTGGCGTTGTGTCTGCTACGAAGGAATCGTACGTGTGCATGCATTGCGGTCGGAGCCGTTTTGAGATTGCGGTAAAAGATCGCGGGCCCGTTAGATATTTCATTGCGGGAGCTGGAAATATATTTGTATATTTGTACGCGGTTACGGAGAAGCATTGCGGTAACTATTGTTATGCATATTGGTAGGGATCGTACTTGCGTTCGCGTATGCATCAATTTATGGATTCATTGGAGGGCAAAGTTATGTAAGTTGGCGTTTGGAGCGTTGGCAGATCTGCAGTATGGTTGTATCGCTCGATTTTTTGTAGAATTTGGATGACGACTATTTTCCTGTATTTTGAGATATTTGAATTGCAGCTTTTACCCGGTTCGAGTTTCTAAAACTAAATTATGCCCAATAAGTCTAGTTTGCGTTCGATTGATTCACGTGTGTGCAATAATGCAGGGGGACATTTTTTGTGAAATAAATGGAAAATTGAACCGTCGAGTTGATAGTTCTGTTAAATAGTGTTCGGTTCATATTTATTTTCGAGACGGGCAACATTTGTATTGGTCTTTGGCCGCTTTCATAAACACCGGCACAAATATTTGGCTGATCAATTTAATTAATTAGAGAAAGTGGAAATTGTAGTTCTCATTGGTTGAGAATCGATCGGAATGGTGGGCAATTGAATTGAATTGAATTGCGATGAAACGTGTGCAAATGTGCAGCCGATATTTTGTTACTCGAACAGACTGGAAAAAGGCAGATAATAGTGCAGTGTAATGCGGATTGATACGAGCACTAGGATAGGCTTCTTCATTTATGACGAAGGAAGTACGTGATGGGAAGCTGGATAATTTATGATGGATAGGTATTAAATCAATTGGCAACTTGAATTTGATAAAAATATTAGATAATAGCAAAGAACCCATGATATTAATAGATCGATAATTATTGACGTCAAAGCAGCAAGAAGTGTTGTTAAAATTCTCATTAATATTCATTAGATACTTGCGCTAATGAAGATAATTGAAATGCCTTGAAATTTTATGATCATAATTAGAAACTTTTCTGATGGTCCACGGAAAGTTGCACAGTTTCACTGTTAAATCTTTATTGTACCGAAGTTTTATGAAGAAGCACAGGATATTATTCGAGTTATAGGCTTTTTTGATAAAAGTCTGTTCTAACATAAAGTAATAACAGTGAAAATTAAAGAGCAAAATAATTATTTGATCTCTGTTACTAATTAACATTTTAAAAACAGAAAACGAAACTATATTTAAAGCTATTATTTTAATCGATCGCTTGCTTTGTTGATTTTTCCTTCGTTTTTCCAACGGTAAATTTGTGCGCGATTTCATTATCCGAAATGTATGTACAGTTAATACTGGAAAAATTCATTTAATCAAATAGCCATGTTTCAATTAGACCGTATAGCGAAACCTTTACCGTACGCAGGCTTATTTTCCTACTAACGAGATATAGTACCTCTTAACGTGTAAAAATAGCACGATTAGATAGATGATCAGGTACAGCTGCGCATAATTTACACGAGGAAGTCACGCAACCTGTTCTTTTAATAAATCCGGCAAGAAAATAAAAAAACTACCTACCCCTGGTAATAACGCTTGAAAAATCTCGATTGTTAAAGAATTTAATAGCGTTCATTATGAAAAGTCATTTCGCTGTGCAATCCAAAATAAATCATGAATTTAATCAGTGTTCAACGTCGACTCGCGTCCGTTCTAGTCTGCTGTTAAATTTATATTTTTCATTCGTTGCAACTTTCCTTTCCATAAACAAGCTTTCTCCCAGAGTTGATAATTATAATTTAGCAGGAAAAGGAGTATTGTTATGAGTACCGGTGGGTTACAATTATACGACCGCTATAATAGGTTGGCTACGGCTAAAAAGTAAATAGTAGAAAGCTGAAAACTGAATTGTTATTTCTTTTCTATCGACGATAATTACTAATACTAGCATTTAGATACGACAGACCATATACTTCTGAATCAGTCGAATTCGCCTTTTTCTAATAACTAATCACCGCATTCATTAACGCTTTTCGATTCGATATAATTACTCAAGCACGAGCCTTGATAATATTTCAAACGTGACATTGAGAACATCAAATCTGTAGTGTCATCCACCAGCAATTCGTACACGGCATCGTTCAAATCCTACACTGTTTCCCCCCATCAAATTTCCCCAGCCGTTATACTACCCCCTCCGCCACGTGCACAACCCTCGGCCCCCTGTTCCTTCTCCGCCGACGTGTATCGACGTTCCAAAAATCCTGCACAATCCCCAGGAGACCATTGATGCCAAATAGCCAAGTTGTCCCCGGCAATAATGCTGCAACACTTAAATACAGAACTGCCACCGTGGAACAACATCTATCCAGCGAAATCTCGTGCATCAGATCGCGTACTCTCCTCTATTCGATTCTCCCAATGCAACGCCCCCACGCCCTTTCCAAAACGGGTATTCCCCGCAACCCATTGCTGGTGTGCCACCTTCGCCAGACGTACCCCGGAACACCCGCAGCCCCGTCCAATCTACACAAGTATCGATGTCCCCGAAAAACCCTAGAGTCCCGTAGTAGCTTCGATTCCGAATAGCAGCCCAATCCCAGCGACTCGACATTGAAATCGTCGAAGGATCTCGAGCACCCTCGATGCCTCGTACCCTCGCCGTCCTCAGCACACCTTCGCACGCGTCACGGTGTGCCCATTTCGAGCCCGTGGCACAAACACGAGCCAACGTCGCGTTCCCCCTACGTGCAACGTATCCGATACACCGCGACATCGGTTCGTGCTGAAGTGCAGCACGGAAATTATTGCACGTTTCTGCATATCTGGATGATGCTCCGCGCTGCATAGGGCTCTTTCCAGGGACGGTTCGTTGGTTGGTCGACCGGGGACTCCCTTTATCCTATAGGTGCGCACCCTCCGCTCGGCTCACCCTCTTGGAGGGTTTCCCTCGCGCGCGTCGCGACCCCTTTCTCCCCCTCGTGCTAACCCTGATGCTTTTTCCTAGCTGCAAGCTGCAATCACCCTCCTTTCTCTCTCCTCCTCCTCCTCCTCCTCGCCTCTCTCACGGTCTCTCTCTCTCTCTCTTACCCTCGCGCGCGGCTTCTTCGTGCTCGCGGGAACTACTTCCATGACAAATCTCGTTACACCCACGTTTTTATGCCCGGATGGTGACGACGACAACGACGACAACGACGACGTCGAGGAAGTCGTCGATGAGGCTTCCATGCTCCGCCATCATTCTTCTCCTCCTGCAGGGCTGCAAGGCTTGTTTTCTCTAACCCCCCTCGCGACCGGCGCTACGATGCTGAATAGGCCCCGGTTGAATGTTCGCTTGTCTCTTTCTGTTTTAACGACACCCCTCTTCTGTCGCTCGCTGCCTCAATGGCAACGGGCGAGGGGTCTGCGTGGATTTTGTCCTACGCCCGGCTACCCATGAGTTTTGGTTATGGGGTTGGAGTCTCGCGATGGGCGAGGAGGGGTCGAATCGTATGATGGACGGGACGAGTCTCGTTGGGTTTTGATTTTCGGTGTTGCGCGCACCACTTGGGACGGATGTTCTGTTTCGTTTGGAGGAGCACGATTCGCCTAATTTACGAAGTGTTGCGTTGCAGATTTGTTAACGGACATTCGCCAGATCTGTAATCAAATATCGCACGCGCTCGAAACGATCTCGACTGTCGGCGAATTCGATTCCTCTAATCGATTCAATCGCGTCAGAGTTCCTCGTCGCAGTAATTATCCGAAGTTCTGGACAGTTAGCTTCCAAGCTTTTTGGTTTCGTTC
The DNA here is from genome assembly GCA_948146005.1 of Nomada fucata. NCBI lineage: Eukaryota > Metazoa > Arthropoda > Insecta > Hymenoptera > Apidae > Nomada > Nomada fucata. Next base: position 7,707,352 of record OX411281.1, read on the forward strand.
GAGTTTCATTGAACACCCTAGCGCGGTACGACGGTCGGAAGTGTCTTTTTTGGTAACGCCAATGTCTCGGCTCGGTTTGTTGCGAAATTGCACAGTATCTAAGACTCGCAGGCGTGAAAACAGGTACGCAGGCAGGCTCTTTCGCCCGAGATAAATAGGTCTAGCCACGTTTTTGGCCAGAAGACCATTATGTCTGCGGGGAGAATGTGCGCATAGAACGCAGAACAGGCTGGACAGTGGCCAGGAACGTTGGCCAATGGTTTGGCCCGATGCGAATTATCATGATTCCATTATCCTTTCAATGGTACACAGACGTTATACGCAAAAGTTCATTTAATTCGTCTTCCTCGGCTATTTGAATTTCTTCAATTGTCAGAGAGTTTCGGAGGGCTTAAAATCTCGTTCACCGGGGAAGTTTACTGCGGCTAAACTTTGGAGTTGGTGAAAGGAACGATTGTGTCGTAAAGAGGGGAGAAATTTAATGTTGCTGTAAAAGTGTTATGCTTGCCTATAATATGTTAGTATTATTACTGCATGCTACTTTTATATTGTCTAAGTTTTATTGCCGGGTTGACGCAGGGTCGTAAGTTCTTTTTCTGACGGTTATGGAATATTTTTTGGGACGGAGGGGGGGGGGGTAGTATGTAGTAAGGGTATACTTGCTTTGGTGTAAATCAATATTTTAAAGCGTTTTTCATGATTTTAAACTGATACGTGAGCATTAATTTGTATTTTCATTTCGCGATGCACAAGTAGATGCGTGTCTGACGTGGCAGAACTTAAGAAATATATTAAATATGTTAACAATAATAGGTTAGAATAATGAGATACTTTATTGTAACGGGCAATCATTTTTTTAATTGATTCGATTCAGGATATAGATTTTAAATGAATTACACGCGTAGGCATACAGTGAAACGAATATTTCAGATGCAAATTCAAGTTTCATAATTAATTCGAACACGGGAGAAAACTTAACAACTTTGCAAACATAATTGAAACATTAAATCCTATTATTAAGTTTGAGACCACACCGGTCGGATGATTGAGATTACCATTTTTATCTAAAAAGTCTCCGGTCGTTCTCTTTTTTTTTTTGGCCACTCGTTCGAATTTTGTGGAAACTTCACGGAAGTAATATCACGTTCGTGTAATTGGAATAAATGTTATGTACAAACAAATGGAAGACATCGAGATTCCAAGTTCTAATTTAAGGGTTGAAGTTCGGCGCGTTTAATCTCGCGGTGGTCGAGTTTGAATCGCAAACTCGATTCAAAAGGCTGCCTTTAATGATCCCACGACCTCCTTCGGGAGCAGGGAGCACACTTGTGAAATTATTGCAATGCTGCGAAGAGCTCTTATTAATGTTTATCTTATTTATTGACGCATGCTGCGACGAATTTGGATACGCCGGCCGACTCTGGCGTTTATTTAAGCCTCGTTAAAGTTCTTTGAAGAAGATTCCTATATTCGACCCCTTTCTTGATCGAATGCATTTAGAGAACGTTATTTGTGCGGACGATAGCAGCATAATCTTATCAGAGTCACACTCAGAAACGCATCCTGAATTTTAAAATACGCGACGATCTTTGGAATGCAATCTATGTATTATACATCTGGAAAAATGTTAACTGCTAAATGATAATAACATCTATGACATCGCTGTACTCTTGTGCGCTATCAGTTATTATTTTTAAAAGATATACGAAAATAAATATTTTTGAAAATGTACTTTAAAACGAAAGGGAGGAGGGCTACACGAATGAAAGTAAATTTCGGGGATAAAATTATTGTTCGTTAAGAAATCACAAAAAGTGCATCCTATAACAAACGTCTAAGGTTTTTGTGAAAACACCATGAAATAGAATAGTAATCGCGATGTTTTATTTGGCCGTAATGTTTAATCTTGAAACAAATCTTCCACCGGTGTTTTACGAACGGTCGCAATTTATGGTTCCATGTAGCGGGTACTTTCACGATTTTTCTTCGTGTCTTTTACCGTAATTGGCGATGCCTACTTAAGCGTGACTTAATTAAGGTTAAATCACAGACCGGTAGTTAGTTCGTACAAACGTTGCCTTTTTATTCAGCTTGAATGCATGCTAGCGTGCAGTTCGTTTAAAAATATTCAGACAATTGACGTTCGTATTCCCGCGCTGACGAATGTATTTTCTCTCAATGAATAAGAAGGTTTTTCACGTACCATTGGGGTAGGTAATTGCTTTCGGATTCGGTAATCTTTAGAAGTCCCCGCTTCTTTCTCTCGCATAATTACCGTTCCTGGAGACAAATAGTGCAGACGTCGATATAAAAGGTTCACTTGACATAAATAATTGTATGCCATTTTCACTCACGACGCTTCTATTTTAAATAATTTCATACAATCCGAACAAATATTTCGCTTCACAGTTTGCTTTATAAGCGTTTGATATACAGCTCATATCGCGTCGAAATCGTGTGAAACAAAATTACCTTCGTCGGCTAGAAATCTCAATAATAATCAACACAATCTTAATAAAAATGGCAAGCAAACATCCATTCTATGTATTCCAGTTATCAAATTACAGGTTAAAGAAATTGATTATTACAATTTTCTGTAACTTGCAGTTTCGTAGCCCTTCGTGTCCCAATGTAACATTCAAGTCACGTATTCCACGTCTACATTGTGTACACTTTATCCGACTTCTTGAAATAATTTGTCGAACTATTCTGCCTTCGCATCGTGAGCTCAGGGTCGCAAGTTTTCTTTCCCTACAATATACCATTCAAAATCATTCCAAGCGTGAAAATAAATTAGGCACAGAAAGCACAAGTGTCTACCTGTCTAGTAATGAATTCTTTCGATTAAGATCATTTTGATTGCACAGCTTCCAGAAATTCCACGGATGGGGAACATACGGAGAAAGAAATGTCGCCATATCTAAACTCGTGGCTGAACCTTTCGCAATTTTTCTCGTCGCCGACGCAATGTCACGGTCGTTTCCTCGGTACGAGTGGCATCGACATAAATATCTGGCTTAAATCCAGCCCGCGATTTATCTCTGAGATTCGTTTTCTTTCGCGCCGGTTCTGTCCTCGGAGGCGCACGATAACAAAATTGAACTAAACTATTGCGACCAACGTCCCGTTAATGAAACACTTCTTCATATAAGCGGTTACTTCAACGAAACAGCGTCAGCTGCACCGTTGCAGTTAGCTTTGGAAACTCGAAGATACGTCCCGTAGGGGAAATTCGTTTGGCGCAGAGTCGAGCGAACCGCCTCCGTTTCGACGAATTTGACTGATCACAGGGGACTTGGTTTTTAGGTTTTCTGTAATAGGTATGTGCTCTCTGCTCGAAGCTAATTAGCCGGAGTCTTTAATTAAAGCACCGTCTGCAAGGTAGCTGGAATTGTACGGCCACTTTGAGTCTACAGAATCTATAGGTTGCAGCTGTTAATGTTTTCTTACACAAGCGACACTAATGTCTATTTGGAATTGTTTTTAATGATCTGTTCTCGTAGAGCTGGCACGAACAATCGTCGGAAAATGAATACGAATCTTCGCGAGAACAAAGCTACCGAATATCCGCGCCAGTGCAATAAACGAAAGTACAGCTCTTACTTTTTCTATTAACGTAACAGAAAATACGCGCGAGTGAAACTATTAAATAAAGCAAGTATGTTACGCCACCCGCTAATTGGGGGCTCGAATGAACTATCCTGTGACCCATTATTTAATAGTCACGCTTCTGTGTTCCCAATCGACGAGAAGATGCAGAACGCCCGTAGAAGTCTTCACTCCCTTTATCCTCTGACCCAGAATAGCTCTTAAAGAAACCTTCTATCCCCGGCATACGTCTCGATATTACAATAATCCACCTATTATACGCGACTTCGTAAGAATCCACGGAATATCACTTCGGTGTGCTACCCTCTCGCGATCAAATCCTCCTCTCCTCCGTCCAACTGTCCACCATTCTTCCACATTCTCCAGCGAAAAGAGCTTGGCACCCGGCCAGGAACACCGGCCAAACGTTCGCCAGGAGTCGCGTCACGTTCGTTCTCCTAATAATCCGAAGACGATGCAATTTTTGCCCCGCGAGTATCGAACCGTCGGTTCATCCGAAAACGTTCGATCCTCCCTCGCCGAGGGAAACAGAGACGGAGGAGGAGAGGCCACGGAGGATCGCGAAGAATCGGCCTGGACCGGCCGCCGAGCGTTCGCCTGTGACCTCTCTAATTGGCTGTCCGCCAGCCTCGTCTCGTCGATGTCTTCTTGTTCCAACTATATTTGCTTGCAAGGAGATTCGTCGACGGTGACGCGTTGTCCAGCTCGCCGGGCGCGGCTCGGAGGCTAGGATTCGCGATGATTTACGAAGCCCGGCGCCTTCTTGTACCCGCGTCCCTTTTCTTACTCCCCTCTCTGACTTGGCGGCCGTTTGTGTCTCGTTGGAAACAGTTCGCGACGGGATGCACCGAGCCACGGGGACGAGGCAGTCGTCGAAGCCGACGATGGTAGATGAATGGCGGACGAACGGCTGACGGTAAACGTCTCTCGGCTGGTTGGAAATGATTTACTAAGGTGCATTGAGTACCGGGGGTCGGCTGGGGTCGGGTCTTGAACCCAGCCCAGGTGCGAGGTATGCGACGTGACGTATAAGTAGTTCATACAGTCGACTCTGGAGACAAGTTAACGCTCGTACCAACAGTTTATAGTAAGTGGATAAGTTTAGTAACGGTCTTTATAGTGCAAGTATAGAAAAGGAGATGTCACAAAAATTTGTTTTCGTTTGCACAAAAATGCCGATCGTTAACTTACTTTGCGAGGCGGCTGTATGCTCGCGTTTGGGATGAGAGTCGCTAAAAATGACGGGAATCGAAAACGATTTTAACCCGTTCGTTACGGAGGACGTATGTGCATGGCGATGCAACTGGACAGGGGGCAATTCTGTATGTGGGGGGGTTCGGAAGCCAATCAGTGTAAATCCGTTAGCATTCGAACCGAGATATATAAAGTTTGCGCGAATTACTCGGGAGCAAATGACAATGTTTAGTACCGTCATTTATTGCTTACGCGTGAAAGTAGCGAGTCAATTGATTTATCGGCTGAAAGTTTTAACAATACAGAGATCTTTGAACTACGATACTCGTGTTCGGGAAAGTTGGATTTACACTGATTGGCTTCTGAGCCCTCCACGTGGAAATCAGTAGAAAAGGAGGAATAATATTTCTTCGTTCGAGATATCGGTTTCGAGAAAATCGAGTTGGACAATTCTGTCGCGAGACACTATATTGCACGGCGATACATTGCAGAGCGAACGTACATTGGAGTAAACGAAATGCTTTATCGGTTGAAATAGAAATTTTCATTTTAGCAAATAAAAGTGTCCGTAAAATTGTGTATTCTTCAGAACTAATTAGATATGTGGAATTTAATAGATGCGTGACCATCACGATTACCTGTGTACCATCGTAACGGGCTTGCTTAATTCAAGCATTGCTTGCAAATGCTTCACAGAATGGGTAATTCCATTTAGGAGAACGTGCTTTGCACAGTTTTTCATGCACCTTCTACAATTTTGCATCTTCCATACAAGTGGAATCCTTTTGGGACGCTTTTTAATTCGTTCACGGGGAAAATAATGAAACACGTTTCTTAGCAAACGACAGGTCATGTTTGTAAAACGGTTCTCATAACACAATTACCCCGATCCGCGTCTCTGAAACTGACAATTAGCTTGCCATTGATTTCCCGGAACGTCGTGATAATTTCACGCTTTAAAAAGGATAACTCGCCGCTTCGTTTGCGTATAATTGCCCCCCTGCTCTGGATTTAGAGTAATTAGTTTCGCGGGTTGCTTGCGGTTAATCCTTTCAGTTAACTGCGACATCGAGAGACCAGTATAATTACGTGGTAAATGTTGGGTCTATAAAAACGGTTCGCATTCTCCCATTGGCCGACCGGTTCTGACTCTTTCGCAGTATATTCGGGAAATAATTTATTACACTGATAAATGGAATTGTCTCTCACAATTTCCGAGAGACTTGTAACGAACTGAAAACTGGGTGCTATAACATCGATTATTTAGCTTGCAATCGCGAAGGATCGCTTCGAGTTCTATCTTACGTTACACCGCCGTGCTGATACACCACGAACCATCGATTATGTTCAGAAACTCTTATCCGCTGCTGCCTCTGCTCGTGAAACGAAGAAGAAAAAAGAAAAAAAGAGGACAAACTGTTCGCCAGAAGAGATTCCATTGGTCAAAGCAAAAATGCCAACTCTTCCCGAAGCGCTCCGAAATAGTTCTCAAAGTTAACCTCGGACCGCCAAGTTCCCCTATTCCGCAAGGCCGAATAGAAAAACAGCCTTAAAAAGTTGTGTAAAATACACCAGGAATTCGAAACCCTGAACTTCTCCATGCTCTCGAAGTTGCGCGTACTGACCCTTTGGGTACATTTGGCGACTCACACTCGTCATGCCCGTATTATGTCGGAGTTACAATTGACGAGTCCAACCAGTCATTCGAATTTAAGCTAGTTTTTAATTTGTTTAATACTGCTTTTTTGTGACGAGTAGTCAGTACTGTTAGTCTTAAGGTATTTCTGTGCTCAGTTATCTTTACACTCCTATTTATTGCACCCGAATAAATCTGCACCGAAAGGGTTGAGAAAACAGGTCCATAAAACGAGTGACCGTCCAATATTACCCGTCAATCGCCCCGATGCCCAACGCCTAATTCAATGCAATCGTCTCCTCCTCAAACACCTCGGTATCCTCCGACGGTTCAGTCGGCGTTCCCTCGAAATAGACCAGAAAGTGGCTAGAATGTTCTCGGCGCTTGATCTTTGGATGCGGCTAGCAAAGGAGCCGGGTGGTTTTGCTTTCTTCGAAGCCTTGTCGCTCGAGAAATGAAGAATTTAGCACGATACGCGAGGCGTTCGTGGCATCGTCTGCCGTTGAACGAGACGCTGGCATCTCGGCCGTTCTCGGTGTCTTAGCCGCTATCTAAGTTTAGAGGGATCGTGCAAGCAACGCATACCTGCTTCGCCGAGAGGCCCCGAACGGTGACATTATCGTGGGGTCAGAGCGTGTCAACGAAGACGCGGGATCTGGCTGGACATCGACCACGAATGCGCAACTAATTATAGGATTCGAGTGCCGCCCATGGTTTGCCGTCGTCGCCGCACTCCTGCCAGAGTGCAACTCCGCTCGTGCTGAAATTATACGGGATCTAGCGCGGTTCGAGCCGTGGAATTTCTCAGCAATCGTTTGCCTGGGAATGGAACGTTTCCTTTCGACTGATTTGCTCTTCGCGTAATGCTCGCGGCGCTGTTGATTTTTTGAGAAAAATATTGGTTGGCCTCCGGTCGTCAATGAATCGTTGCGGTAATCAAGATTGCCGGTTATTTTTGCGACGTTGGAGAGCGGTAGGTTCGCTTTTCTTTTTTAACGGGTTGACGGTGGCAGCTTGTTCTTCGTATAAAAGTTTGTGCCAAGAAGCCACTAGTTCGGGAGGTACTTTAGTTTCAGTATAGCGTGGTTGTATTAGCGATAACTGGCAGATATTACGGTGACTCACAGATACCTCGGAGTACATTTTTAACGGGCCGCCATTAAAATCTTTCTTTCCTTCCCCGGAGCTTCTAGAGATAACGTTTTAAAAGCGCCAAACTTCGTATTAGCCCCGGTAAAAGCAGCGACGAAGACTCGACGAATATAACAGCACCGCTCGATGCTCGTTGCACTGTCGCAAATACGCAAACACTGTTACAACGAAGAAAAAAAAGGGAACGGAAAATTAGAACCGAAGCGGCCGCCGAATGATTCACCCCGGTGCAATCATACTCGTATTGCCCACTCTCAAAAAGGAAACAACAGGTATCCTGTAAATAGCATCGGTCATAAAGAGTCACGAGCCGTGAGTAACGATATCAGAACGCGTGGCAGATATCGCTTTCGACTGAACTCGCATGGAATTAATTAGTGGCGGGCATGCCGCATATATTAAACGAATAATTGGGCGCCAGTGAGTGATTACAAGTGTCAGGAGCATGCGTGTCAAATGAAAACGAGCTCGCTGATATCGCTCACTTATCCACCCTACCCTGTTCGAATTGTCGAGCGTTTTCAACGCGTTGTTCCAACTGTTTTTTTCGTGCTGCGTCCGAACGAACTTTGGAAAGGGATAGAATTAATATCACGATTATTCTCGAGGCGCAATTATTACTCGCGTGATTATTTTTAAACAATTCTCCGCGAGATAGATTCGCTCCCAGAGGGGAAACCTATTGCTCTCAGATTAATTCGCTTCCTTTTAGGAATTGCTCTTGCGGTAATTGTTGAAAGAAAGTTGCAAAAACGAATGTATCGCGACGTCGAGGCGTCATAGATTATTGAGTTTATCGAGGAGCTAGATAATCCTATTCAGAATCGAGAACTTCTCATTGATGATCGGTTCCACGAAACATAACGCCCGACCGAGAAGCTTGATGTACTACGAATTTTCCGTAGTACAAATTTTACGATTCGAACGCGCCGCGTTTAACTGCCGCAAAAGACTGCGGTTTGCATCGTGATCATTGCAGCTAACGGTGTTGTGCGATCTTTCTGTTGCAGGAGGTTGGAAGCATCATAGGAAAGAAAGGAGAAATCGTCAAGAGGTTCCGAGAGGAGGTAATTATACAATTTTCTTTTTTTCTTTATACTTCGAGCAACGAGATTGCCTATTGTTTATTGCACGCACGATCTTGCACTAAACTTATTACGGATCGACGATCAAAAATTTCACGAGACGAATAAGAATGGTCCGTTTTAACGAATAAAATGTTTGGTCTATCTTGGCATTGCTCGCGAAAAAGTGCAGAAAAATTGCCGAGCCGCGAAATTCCGCAGCATTTCCGCGGGATCATCAAAAAGTGCAAATTACTTTCAACCTCAGCTTGAACAAATAATTGTTCTCAATGTGAACGATATACGTGCAGCGTTCGACGTTTTGTTCCCGGCGGAACATAATATTTGAGTAACCTATTTCAACGTTTTTATCGCGGAATCACTCGTCCGTGATTCATTCATTATTACCTTGCACGATTGATCAGTTCAGTAAAGTTGCTACTTAGCACAGAAGTATTCATCTCCGTGGCACAATTTCTGTTTCGAAGTCCAAATCGCGGATGGTCTGACTTATTGTTCGTCTTGGAACTAAGGTGATATTCCCTCGTTGATTAACTAAGGTCATCCTGCCTCAGTAAGTTAACGTCAGCGGCAATTAGTTCGCGTCGAAAATTCGACAGGACGATTTGTTACGGGAGAGAAATCGTTGCCAAAAGTTATGTATCATTGTTGCAATATGCCCGAGTAGTAATCTCCATCGGTCTTCAATATCATTTGAATGTGCGATTTTATCAATCGTATTCTTCGCATTGCTACTAATATTTTTGTACATCAGCATGAAGAATTTGCTCAGAAAAATGCGTTTTTGTATATCACTGGAAAAATGATACAACAGTTTCCGTTAAATAGTTTCAATTTCATCTTCGATCCGAAAATGAATACCTTTTGAAGGGGATCGTTAAGTACAATTAATTGAGCGTATTAAATCAAATAGTATTGAATTAAATTTAATATTTAATTCGACCTGTATGGAGCACTGTATTAAGCAGGCGCTAGATTAAAATTTTGAATCCGCTAATTGCAATACGGTTTAATTATGCATGGCGCACCTTAAAGTCACACGTGTTAAACGATCGATCTTTATTGAAACCATAAATCGCTTACTGGCCGTATCAGTTTAAGAAATCCAATGAAGCCGCTTCGATTGTTTATTATTATAGTCGCGCAAGAAAACTTCTAGAATTATACCATTAAAAATACGATCGAACGTTCAGTGCGATATAAAAGAGCCGTTAAACGGTAATTTCTTTTTAAAGTATAAAAAAAATATTGCAATTCATTCCTATTATCGTAAAAAGCATTACGAAATCTGCGAAATGCCTTTTCTACCCATTATTCATTTGCACGACGTTTATGTTGGTGCACGCGTTCGATGCGTGTTCCACGCATATGCCACGCAATGATTCCATTTGTTTTTTCCATTTTATAAGCACCACATAATCGACACGCGTCTAATTCGCTAACCAACACAAATGAATTCATCAGGTAGCACAGCGTAGGGTGGTGTAACAAAGAGATTTAAAATAGCTTCCACTGACCTACATTCACAGCTTGCTGTATTCGCTTGCTCGATAAATAAAAAAAATATGTGGTAATCCCTGAACCAGCCTGAAGGAGATATTTTATGAAATTTTATTCTTTCAAAAGACAATTTTTTTTTATAAACGGTCACAAACATTTCAACTCTGCAGCCTTTTTTTTACTGCATCATAGAATAACCGTACAATGCCTACATTGTGTTTGCTTCTACAATAAAATAACAACGTTCAAAATGCAATTCATCGCACGTAATAATAACACCGTTACAAAGCGTAATTATAAAATAATGGCCGGTCACTCTCCAATGCAGATATAAAGCGTTAAATGTAAAACGTCCGATATTTAATCAATTTTATTAGAACATCTAGAATTGCAAAATTTTTCTCCTTTCTCGAAGGAGAAAGCAATCGATTCATTTGACAATTGTCGCAGCGATATTTCCGAAAAGCTGTATTTATTATTTTGTTTACTCTCAACAAATAACGTTTCACGTTTACGCAGAACAATAGGATTAATCGGGCGTTCGACTCCACGCTGTTAGAAAATGCCCGGCTGTTTCGTTCGGTTTCTTTGCAGTTAGCGTAATACGATTTCGAACAATGACAGGGCATTCAATAGTTTAATTCGACGTCCATTGTCCGGTATTTAATCACTCGAGTAGCCAAGAACGCACCAGTCGCTTTATCAGCTGTTGAAAAACGCGACGGGCGCCGCGGCGATTGTCGCTTATCGTCGTCGACGATAATGACGATGCAGCGATCGGACACAGCGAAAATATAAATAATGCATGTGCAGCTGGAAAAAGCAGAACGGCATAAACCGACGAAAGCACGGTGTTAAGAACGACGTTTATTTTACTTTGTAATGTGAACGCTCGGTGCTAAAGCAATATGGCCTCCTATTTGATGCGAAGCATCGCGTCGTAGAACCAACCATAATTTCGATGATAGAAAACAGTTCGACGGTTGGCTGTTTGAGGTAAACGCTTAAAAATCGGTAGGTGGAAGTAAAGAACGAAGTATGTGTTGAAAAATACCTCTGCCGCGAAGCCTGTGCGAAGCAAAACTTGTGGCAAAATTATGAATAAATATAGATTACTTATTAAACCGTTAAAAAAAAAGTCTCTTCGTTTAAAGATATCACAAGAACGGAAAATACTGAGCAGAGTCCAGTGCAAGAGGGGTCTATGCTATAGTAACGTTCTGAAATATTGAGACCGTTACGAAGAACAGTGGACCGATAGAAAATTTTGTGATTAAGACTGCTATTTTTTAATTTCAACTTATTAATATAAAGGTAGTGCATCTGAGGAAATAATTGCACACCAAGAGATCGGAAAATTTAATCGAAATCCCATTTCTCAACATTTTGCAGTGTCTAGAGCCACTCCGTTGAACTGGATCCCTCAATTCAGTTCTCCTCTAGCTTTACAAATGACAGTCCTTGGACGCCATAGTCATTTCAGCAGGAAATCTACGTTCTAAAAATAGTTTCGTTATTTCCTGAAAGAAACTCGGTCAATTAACTTTCGAAGCACAAGCGCCGACCGTCGCATAGTACATCGATATATCCAATTTGACAGAAGGGCTAACGAAACAGCCCTTTGTCCAACGACCAGCTAAACCGGCACTAAAAGTCAGAGGAAAATCCCTCCGACAACTTGTACAATAATTACATAACAATTTCTCTTCCGCAGTCTGGCGCAAAGATCAACATCTCCGATGGATCGTGTCCCGAGCGAATCGTGACAGTGACCGGTCCAACCAATTCGATCTTCAAAGCGTTCACGCTGATCTGCAAGAAGTTCGAGGAATGGTGCTCGCAGTTCCACGACATCCAAGGTGGCGGCGGAATACCAAGGCCGCCTATTACGCTCAGGCTGATCGTGCCTGCGTCGCAATGTGGCTCCCTGATCGGCAAGGGTGGCTCGAAGATCAAGGAGATCCGCGAGGTGACCGGTGCCTCGATCCAGGTCGCCTCCGAGATGCTGCCGAATTCGACGGAACGCGCGGTAACCATATCAGGAACAAGCGAGGCCATCACGCAGTGCATATATCACATCTGCTGTGTTATGCTAGAGGTACGTACATTGTTCGTACAGTTGGTGGAACCGAGGAAGCGCGGTCGTAAATGAAAAATACGGAAAAGATTTGACGTTTTGAGTTCAGAGACTCTGAAGGGGTTGCAGAGTGTGATATTAAAAAAATTACTTGCTCCTTAACAGCGGAACTGCCGAGCACGGTATAAACGTAAATGATTTTCGGCATTCTTGCCTGAAAATTGGTACAACACATGTGAAATTATTATCGCGCCGTGCAGGTAATGTCGTGGGAATTGAATCATGATTTTTAGGGTCGGACGAGACGGTACTCGCTGCGGGTTTAGCTTTGCGATCGCGCTGTATTGGTTCCTTCGGCAGTTGCGGTCCGAAATCGTACAAGCTCGTGTCGCAAGTATCTAGACGATTGTCAGACAAGGAATGATTCGCGCTGGAGAGCGCGCAAGTTAACGTTCCTCCGTATTAACGGAAGAACAATGACAGTGATAGAATATTCAATGCCTCTCGCGACACGACCTGCGCGATTTAACGCTGCGCAATCCCTGTACACGCGTACATCGCAGAACGATTAACCCGAAAAGAATCAGCACGGACGGGACCACATTTGTATGCATGTACATAGAAATATTACCATAGAGGTTCCGGGCTCTCCGGCCTCACCTTTAATCGCCACGGCTGTGACTGTATTCGCACTCGTGCGTGTGTTTCTTTCTGTTTCAGTCCCCTCCCAAAGGTGCCACGATCCCTTATCGCCCCAAACCCCAAGTTGGTGGGCCACTGATCCTGGCTGGTGGGCAAGCCTACACCATCCAGGGTAATTACGCGGTGCCCGCCCACTCGGACGTAAGTACAGTATTGCCATTGCCCGCGCCCGGTGCCGGGCCCACCCCGCCCTCGCTGAACACCCAAACTTTGACGACTTCGCCCTTCGCGGCCCATCCCTCCTCCTCGGCCTTCGCCGCTTCTCACGGGCATCCGCTCCTATCCACGGCCCACCTTGCAACCCCACATCATCCTCTCCACCCGAGCCCCTTACACGCCAGCGTGGCAGGCCTCGCCGACCCCCTGCTGAAGAGTGGACACTTGCAGGCAGCCCTCCCGCCCGCACACCTCGTGGCAGACGCCGTAAGTCTTTTGTTTTTCGTGATCCACCCTCTCCCGTTACCAACAACAACCACCCACCCCAACCCCCAAACCCCCCTTCAATGAGATACTACCACCAAGACCCTTCAGAGATAAGAAAAAGCAAAACAGAACCCCGGTACACACGTATTTACACGTATTACGTACGTCATTGCCCTTCTGGTACGGAGCAGCGCGAGCGGACCCTTCGTTTCTATGGATATGTTTGCGTGCTGTTTATACACCCATCTTTTTTTCTTTCTTTCTTTTTATACACCCAGCCTCCCGATAGATCCCGACAACGGTTCAACGAGGATCGGCCGTGTATCGTTACTTTACGAGATCCCCCCCGTCCCCACCGCCGAACTGCTCTGTTTCTTTAGACTTTTCCGTCCACTCGATCGCCGCCCTGTCTCGGGTTACGACTCCTCCGGACGGTCGCGGTAATTGGTGGAAATATTTCGCGCAGTTCAGTGGCTGTAAATCGGTGGCCGCTGCCCGGTTTGTTCTCCCTCGCGGCCCTGTTATTAGTCGACAGGTGAACGGCCACGGGGTGGATCGTGGAGATTGTGGATAAGGGTTGCAGGGCTCGAACGCGATTTTCTTTCCGTTCTTTCATACAGTGTTCTCGAACGAATTTGCCGGAGGATTTGCGACTCGAAGTCGCGTTTCGTTGCTCCCGGCTTTTGATGATAGAATGGAATTTCAATGGGAGAGTGCTGTGCAGATTAATTATTGTGATTATCGTTGCGGGTAAAACGAAATTAGTTTCATTTTGCCGTTGCTTACGGGGATTACTTTTTCATCTTTCCAAAATTTCTGCTTGGGAAATTCAATATTTTACGGACACCGCGCGTCTCGGTGTATTATGATAACGAGTGCTCGTGGTATCGTTCAGGTTGTAAAACTGATCATTGCAAATTCAAATGGGGGAAGTTAAAAGTATTTATCGAAGATAATTGGTTAACGATCGTACTTCAAGTATTTCGCTTCTCCGTGAAAGAGAATAATAATCGCACTTAAGAATTCCGTCGATTTCGAGGGAAAATAAAACGTTCGCCAGCCACGGTTTACAGCGCTCCGCAACGCTCCACGAACGACCGAATCTTTTCGCTAACAGTCGTTACTCTACGATACACACGGTGTACCGTACGACTGGTTCGATATCCAATTTTCACCAAATACCGCGGCGCCCCATAGAATATCTGCCCGCGTGTACCGGAATGCTCCACTGTTGTACAGGCCACCTGGTCCCCGTCCCAGAAAATCCCTCTACAAAGCTCCGCAACCCTTCTCCACACGTTACATGCATCGACACCTCGAAACACCTTGGCTTTTTGCTCGACGTTCCCGAGCGCAGCATCGAGTAAATCATCCCACGTGAATCTTCGCGCCCCGGGAAGATCGAAATATAACGAACCTCCGTGTATCCCGTGGATAGATGGAACTCGATACTGCACTCTTCACGCCACTGTGTTTTTCCTTTGACGGGTCACTTCGACGCAAGGCGACCTCTTCAATTATCCACGCTCGCTCGTCGTTCGTTTCATACGGTTTGTCAATTTTTATTAGTCGAACGATCGGTGCCGGCTGAATCGTCTTTTCTTTATGGTGACCGGGACGGTGATAAGTGAGAGATCGTTGCCCGTGGAAGTGACGCGCCTGGTTATGCGCTTTGCTTTTTATGTGATCCGCACGCGTCTGTTACGTGTATCGGTCGTTTTTGGATTTCTCTTACCCCCTTGTTCATTTCTTTTCCGTTTCTCGTTATCTATGATATGTTCACCGACGCTACTGTCGCACTACACTCCTTCCAGCAGTGGTCTCGGTGTCTGTGCCTATCTCTCTCTCTCTCTTTTCTCTCTGTCTCCTATTTCTCCCTCTCTCTCTCTCTCTCTCTCTCTCTCTCTCTCTCTCTCTCTCTCTCTCTCTCTCTCTCTCTCTCTCTCTCTCTCTCTTTTCATGTGCTTGCGATTGGTAGTGAGTTGATGTGACCTTTTGTGATCCGCTTGCCGTCCTTCATGGTGCACAGAGAATTTGATTTCTCGTTTGCATGCCAACATGAAATATACACGATCTTGCGGTACGCGTGACAAATCGTTCATTCGTGTATCGGATCGAAGAAATGAAAGAAACGGCTAGGAGCAGATCTGCCCGCTGTCGGATCGTTCACGATTTCCATTGTCGGTTCTGTCCTGTCGAATCGAGAATGCTGCGACGCGTGGACGCGATTCTCGGAGAACGAGCGCGATCGACTTCTTGCGGACGCGTTCGACGGATCCGCCTTCGAGGTTTCGCACCTTTGGAAATCGCGCGAACGGGTCTCGGGGCAGGTGTACACGACGAGTCTCGTGGCCCGGGTAATCGAAAATGAATCGTGCCAGTGTGATTGTGCGTCGAAATTTCGTGACACGAGGAAGCATCCCCGTGTTCAGTGGGGCGTTTCTATTAGGGTAGTAAACGCGCGAGATAAAGTTATTCCCTCGTGCTGGGAACAGCCGCCGATGCGTATACGTGGCCTGTGGGAAAAATTGTGCTCGTTAAACAGTCTTTCGAAACTTTTCTGATATACGTAGAATTTGTTATCTAACTAGTTAAATATATTTTTTACCGCGCGAACAAAGAGTGGGTAGCAGACCATTGCCCGGTTGGAGTATCGTGCGAATGTAGTCGATTGTCTGGCAAAGTTTTTAAACTGTCGAACAGGGATAAAAGTGGAGCGCGGCAAGTAGAATAGGTATGCAGGTGGTCAGACATTCTATAGACGATGTGCTTCGTGAATTATATTTCTGATCCCTTCTGCATTGATAAAATGATTTAAAACTGACAGTATTCAGCACAACGGATCCATGGAAATGTTAATAAAGTCAGAAACACCCGTAAACTATTTCTTCTTTTTAACATTAATAGGACACTGGGAGAACAATCTTGTACTCAGTGGTACGTTTCTTCTTACCACGAAATTTAGCAAGGTAAATCATGCTGGCGTTTCTGCGCGATTTCTTGTAACGAAGTTACAAACAACGCTCTGCAAATTATTACGTATCAGGTCGGGATCATCCGCCGCGTTATTCTGCAATTCTTGTTTACTCGATTCTAACAAAACCTCCGGGGTTTTGCATCCAATCCGACGATGAAAAAAAGTGTACAGTGCGCCTGGAGTGTCGTGCACGCGTACAAATATATCAATTGACAGCGGCAACATCTATCCGCCGTGAATTCTTTTCTAATAAAAGACGAAACTTCAACCGGCCATCGTAAACGTGTACCGCGGAGCAAGGTGTGGCCTCGGGCTCACGATCGTTACAGTAATCCACAGAGTTGATCTGTTTTCCCTTTGTGTCGCTGCAAGATCACCATTACCGTGGCACATTATGCAAATCGTCGGCGTATGAGCGTCAAGTGGCCGATCGAAACCAGTTTATCGAGACCGAAGTTTAACAACTCCACTGCAACATTTCGACCGGTTTCGAAGCATCGATACGCACCGCGCAACCGTACCGCTCGATCAACGTCGAATCCCGATCGTTGTTACGAGAATCGCGGCTAACGTTTCGGTATCGTTCGACGTAGCAAATATCGGGCAAGGAAATGAAACGAAAGAATTAAGTGAAGAACAATTTAACCGCGGAGGCACTTCGCGACAATCCTATTCGACAATTAACGGAGAATCGCGGGCAAGTGCGAGCCGGTGAAAAAAGAGGGAGAACAAATACAGCGAAGAAGAAGACTCCTTTCTGCACTATCGACGAGAATCGCCGTGTCGTCGTTTCGTTCTTGCATTTCTTTCTCAACGATTTCTGCGCGAACAAGCTTTCGCGCGACTGAACTGTCGTCTTCTCGGAGACGCCTCCGTCGTTTTATGCTTGAAAAGAGGCCGAGCGGAACGCCGCGCGAATACCTGCGATATCTCGCGATGAAAAGGCGGACGCGCGTTTCGCGAGGTTTCCTCGCACGGAAAGATCAAGCCGGCTTCAGCGTTGAACGCTTGCTCGCGGATCGCGCGATGGATTCTTCGTCGCGGCTTGCCGTTTGGTTCGGTTGAACGCGGATTTACGATACGTTTGAAACGATGGTCGGTTAATTGCGGGTCGATTTTTGTAGGGTTTTTAAATCGAATCGATCGGCAGACGGCATGCAACGCCACCTTGATAGATGTATGCAGACGTAGGGTACAGGATTTGGGGGGCGGGGGTTGATTTAGTACTGTGGAGGGATTAATCGGTGCACTAGAATAGAAAGAGTAATAGAGAAGAAAGAAAGTAGACGATGGGAAAGTACGAAAAGGTTTGTTCCTGCGTGCGTCGAACATCGATGATGTATAAATTCGTTTGATCGTGATCTTTTTTAAAGTCTGTTCCTAATGGTTAGCTAGGTTGGTTTACAGATAATGAATTTAATTAGGATACGATGTATAATTGTGGGAGATCCTTTCGAAGTCTCTCCAGTATATTTGGGGTAGAAAATACGTCGCTTAAATATGAAGATGAATGATGCGCTAATATTGCAAATATGAAAGCCGCTTTGAAACTTTATACGAAACTCCGAGAGCAGTCCGAAAATTTTAAGCGACTAGGTAGTGAAGATAATTGCTATCGAATTTCACGAACACGGCGCAATCAGTCAGTTTTATATTATAGACAAATGTGTTACGTTAACGTCAATGAAGCAGTCCCAATCAACGTTAACGAATAAATCTTCAAAGTGTCTAACATCCTCAACGACAACCGAATATTCGCAACGTTCAATTGCAAAAACGATATTTTATTTCTAATTATTCTTCGACAATATCCACCATCGTTGGATCATTCGGGGCGAAGCGGACGTTAATTACACAACCCTCCGGAACAAAATAAAAAAAAAAAAAAACAAAAAAAGAGCGACGGCGGAATATATATCGAAAATCAGACCTTTGACATATCAGTCTTCAAACGAGTCATGCAAATTGGTATTACACATATGTATACCGTTCCTTTCGACGCGACGATGACTACTGCGTCGACGGATAGAATCACGGGGCGGACAGACAAATGGAACGAGAGAGGGAGGGCACACAGGATTCGTTTGCCGAAGCAATTGATTCTGAATTTTCTATCTGTCGTGGCAGTGTCGGCGCGAACGACGCCCGGCAAACATAATTACCAGCTTTAACAGCGACGTTTGCTAATTAGGAACTCTTTTTGTGCGTGGACGGAGCGCAAACACATCGACGCGACGCTCGTTCCGCGAGCCAGTTAACAGATTGAATTATTAAAAGGGTTGCGTTTCGGGTTGCTTCGCGTCCGGACAAACTACGCGGCGTGTTCGGTTTGCGTCAGAATATTTAATTCCCCGCCGACTGACTCCACTGTGACGGGCATAGAAAGAAGAGAAAGGGTGACCGAAGAAAGAAAGGTGTCTCTCAAATTTACAAAGTCTGCCGGCGGATAACGAACACAGACTAAAGGCATTTGTAAATCTTCAGTATCGATGAATGATTGTTTTGGTGTAATTATTGCTGCAATTTATTCCACGTGGATCTATGTGGGAACGTTATTATTGATCGACGCTTTGTCTTTAAAACAGGTAGGGGTGAAGTATCAGGGGGGCAGATTAAATGGTACAGATACTACACGTGACAGGGTTAATTTGATTAACTTTTACGTAGTTACGCTTTCCTTGAAACGATTCATATATTCTTGTGGTTATTAATTGAAGTCGTGTTTCACACGTTTAATCCAAATACTACTTGGTAATAAGTTGGAGCTACTAGCAAACAGAATAATTCGACCGCACGCTATTCGATAAAGGGTGGAAAAGTAATGATCGCCCCCGGATATATAATAAAGTTCAACTTGAACCAAAATATATAAATATGTAAAACAATAGTACGTACTGTACACTCTCGCGATTCGGGGACACAAGAACCTGCATAAATTCAGACACGATTACACAACGTCCCATATCGCTTAATTATCTCTTGTGACACGTTTTGTACCTCCATCTATTCTAAAGATAATACCTCGCCCCGTCCGTTAGCGACTCTCTGTACAGTGTAACCGAATTTTACGCGCACGTCAGCTTTTCAAGAAAGCTCTCGGCTTAAAACTAAAAAGATATCATAGAATTACCAATCTTTCTGGTGCATCGCAGGGAAGTACACTTTCGTTTACATAAAAGCGTACGACGAAACAAAACGAAACGGAAACGGATCGTCAGAAATATCTATCAGGTTGGCGTGCATCGTCTCGTAATCATCCCACCTGTCTTCTGTTTCTCCGCGCTTGTCGGCGACCGACACGGTGCCCGACTTCCACGATTTTTCGGTGCCGAGATTCGACGATGCGTACGGCGAGTAACGAGAGCAACGAAACGCGTACAGCTCGGACGAAAAATCGCACGGGAACAACGTTAAACGAGAGGCAAAAGGTGGACGACAGGTGTGCCACTCGCCAA
The DNA here is from genome assembly GCA_948146005.1 of Nomada fucata. Taxonomy (NCBI): domain Eukaryota; kingdom Metazoa; phylum Arthropoda; class Insecta; order Hymenoptera; family Apidae; genus Nomada; species Nomada fucata. Next base: position 7,727,162 of record OX411281.1, read on the forward strand.
TTCACGTTTCCTATTCGCGGCTCGGTCGCGTGTTTCTCCTTCGTTCTTTTACGCTACTTCCTCGACATCCTACTCCCTTTCGTTTTTATTCTTCATCCCTTGTTCTTCGTGTCCTTCGTTTTCTTCGTTTTTCCTCTGAAAAACGTCGCTGGTGTCGTTCCTCTTTCGGAGTGATGGAAGGTGGCGGGTCGGTTCGTTTCTGTTCGGTTTCTTTGTTTCACCTGCGTTCCGTACCATGTACTCCCGTTTTCTTTTCCCCGCCGAGATATACATACATACGTCACTGTACGGGAGACACGCTGTAGTTGATCTAATTGGGGGTGGGTTGATCTGGGCAACCACGACGTGAATAATGAGCGAGTCGTACAACAAAACAATGACCAGTATGCATGCGCGGCACGAGAAAAGGTAGATTTACATAGGTATATTATTTACTACATGGCGCTTTCTCTCTCTTTCTCTACCCGTTTGTATTTCTCTGTCCCATCCCGCCAACCTACCGCTCTACACATCTGATATATTCTTTTAGAGTTTCCCCAGTTTCAGAGTTCCTATATGCTTGACGCAACGTATTTTTCTTCTTCCGACGTATTATTCCATTCTGCCTCTCGGCTTGCGGAACACTGTTCTACTTATTGGATTCTTGTCCGCCGTACACCGTCCCCGGTTTCTCTTGTTTACGTCGAGAACGCGTAATTTCTGATATCCCCGTTCGTTCCTACAGCAAACCTGCGTCCGTTTCGACACTTTCAACGCGAGATCTCGCGATCCTGTTTCGCTGAACGTGGACAAACGGCAATCGGATTTGGCCGAATTCTCATGATCTTTTCCTTGGTGAAAATTAACCGCTTGATGACAACGAACGCCGGGGGGAAACGGTTAGCGCGGTGTAATTGGCTTTGGCGACGCGGAATGCTAAAAATTTCTTTCACTTCTCGGTGTAAACGTGATTCTACGTGGAGGAAATCGAACGAACAAAGAGTACCGTCCAAATGAACTCCCGTGTCAAATATGTTTACCGCGGTACGCACGCGTTCGCGAAGAAACGATCACGAAATCCGAACGCATCACCAATTTGAGAAAGGATCCGGAATAATTAGGACTGGCTGAAAACTATACTAAGAGCGCTCGCTTTTTAATCCACGCAACCTAATCGCGCAAACGTCCAAAAGCTTGCATCGGTCAAACCTCCGGCGAGCTTTCTCTCGTACGTTTCACGCAATCGCGTTCGCGAACTGAGCAGCCTGTACACACCTTTAACGAACTTGACTCTGTCGCTTGTGAAACACCGCTGCTGAAAAAAAAAAGAAGAAGAAAACTTCGCGACTCGTCTCCCTTTTTCACCGATGCACCGCGAATAGCGCGAACACCGCTACAGAAACCAACAGTTTTGCAGCTTTCGGCGAATATTATTTCGATATATTGTACACGCACGAGCACAAAAAAAGAATGGGCGCCTATTTAGACTGAACCAGTGACGTGTCAGTTCAAGTTCGTTGTTGTTACATCAATCACACTTGACCTATATTAACGTAATTCTTCAAAATTGTGTATCGTTCGACTGTTTCGGAAAGCACGGACAGTTCGTCAAATAATTTTCCGGAGATATGCACGGTGCATTCGGGAATTGTCCACGAAACAGCCAAGGAATAGAGAAGTGCGAGACAAACGTCTGTGAGAGAAAAGATTCGGCACTTAAGCTTTTTTGACGAACATTTTTATATCTCTATTTGAATTATGCATAAAATATGAAACCGGAAAAAGAATAGCAACAAGGCATTGCTCGGCCAGAAGTATGCCAGAGTATACATTATAAATTGGTTTGCGAACAAAATATCACGCTAACTTGAACAGCAGAATGTGTCAATTTTATATACCAGAATGCCATTAATATCTTAATAACAGTAATAATAATAAAAATAATGATTTTAAAAACAACAAAATACCGCACTATGAAATGTGCACGTAGAAGAAACGCTTCAAATTTAAAAATGTAAAACGACAAAACATTGTCACCTCTCAATCGTCCTTGGTATGCAAAGGGTTGAACTGAACAGACACGTCGCTGGTACCTCTAAATCCCCAATTATACGCCCACGCAGAACGCGTTCGAAATACGACGACGCAAAGGTAAAGCTATACACGTCGCTTATTTCGGTCGAAAGTCTCCACGAAAGGTACGAACAAGGTATCGATCTCAGAAGTATGTACATGCTTCCGCTTTTCACGGCTTCGCAAGAGACTTCCCTCTGATCCACCCTCAGTCATGGATCTTCACACGTTTCCGTCCTTGTTTCGAATTCTGTTCATCTTCCGGGTTGAACCGTGTGGAAACATTGTTTCCCTGCGCGACGTTGTCGCGATTTTTCGTCGTACATCGAAGACAGAAGAATCGAGACAACACGGACGCGACGGAACAATACCGATCGGATAATACGTTTATTATTTTCCCTTGACTTTCTTTCTGTTCCCCTTTCCTTCCGCTACTCCGCCTCTATCTTTAGTCTGACTCTCGGTCCGTTCGTTAATTCACCTCATTTTCATTCCCACGTTTCTCTTCGCCATCGTCCTCAGTTGTCCGTTGTCCCCTCGCCGTCCTATCTTAGAACAGCATGGCTTCCAAGCACTCAATTTAGCGACGAATCAAGAAGTTCGCGCGAGGGTGGGCTGCCCTGACATAACGTTTCCACCATCTTAAGCAGGGTAGAAGTTTCTCGACATTCGTGACGATACAACATGCCTCGAGACTCTGAATATATATTTTTTTTTTTTTCTGTGCCTCTTTACTCTCTGTCCCTTTCAAGTAGACGTGCAGAGTAATGTACATATTCGTAAAATAGGGGACCAAAGTTTGTGAATGTATTGTAGCCTACTTGTAGCGATGATACGAGAAGCAGGATTTATTTTTTGAGGTGCAGTGCTGTAAGATTGATGGTTACAGTGATGGTTCGAGTGAAAACGTTTTGGGGATATTTGAAGAAGTTCAAAGACCGTTTGGGAAATTTGCCCCGAATAGATGGAGTGCAATTCGCGTCGATGTGTACGGTTGGAAGACAGTGGGAAGTACGCATTTTTGTTCGGGGGATCGAATTCTCTGACTGAGACACCTCGAAACGCGGTCTTCTGAAAATAAAATACCCCGTGGATGCATCGTTTCTTTTTTTTTTTATATCAGTACGATGAGTAGGGTACGATGACTAAATTGTTGGCTTATTTATTTCGGGAACATCCGGTATATTACTGGCGAGCACTGTGCAATTTAATAGTCCCCCGGAGAATAGCTTATCCTGGAATCGACGGAGAATCATTTATTGCACAGTGATGCCGTTTCGCGGACGATTCTTGTACGACGATGAATATAGAAAAGAAAAACGGCGTTCGCATTTCCTTTTATGACGCACCTTCGGGGCCAAAGTTAATTATTATATTCGAGTAATGAACGCGATAGGAAGCACTCGGCACTAAATGTTTATGTATCACGGTGACGTGTGGTAGAAATAGATTTGAAATCAACGTCAAACGTGCTTTACTTGTTCTGATTTTGAGCAATATCGGAATCTTGTATCGCTTGTCGGTTTAATTTGTTCTCCAGACTATATGCTGTAATGTATGCATATACGTGAACGTATAATTTTCTCTGAGTGCGTTCACCGTAGGCTAGTTGTACCTGCGGTTCTCATGTTTTAGGACGCGGTTGAATTACACGGAGAGAAACACCAGGTCTTAAAAACCCTAAACGTTTTGTCCTGTTCACGACAATGAGCGAGAGGAAATGCATTTTTCTTTTTACCCTCAGTAATTTCGTTAGCGTTTTCATAGGTTGAACTTCGTTCTTTGCTTTTACTATGTTTCTCTTCGACTCGTAGTCTAGCTTTTAATCACATTACGTTGTTACATTATATTTATGTAATATATTTCTATCGCGGGTATGCATTTACGTAATTCTCGTGCAATCTATATACGCAGTTGCCAAATCCCCTCGATCCGTCCATTTCAACGGAGAATTTTCATCGTTACTAGTGGCTTTTACGTTTGGTTCCCTTTGTTACGATATTTATTACAACGCCGATTTTGGAAGCGATTGCTGAATTCGCGAACGAATTGCAATCTGAACGCTTTCAAAACTGCATTGAAAATAAATAAGCCTATTGCTTATCGCTTTTTTTCTCTCCTTTCATTTTTTTCTTTCTTCTTTTTGTCAAAACAATTTCCAAATTGATTTCGAAATTGTTGGACCGAAAATGTGATAAGAGCCGTGTTCGCGACACACTTATTTCTTCGTACTACATTCGTTACATATTTATTCATTCATTCGATAGAGGATTCTTAACTCAGGGATTAAAATCGAGTACCAAAATATTTCCCCTTGAATTAACATCGAAATTCTCAAAGTGAATATGAGTGAGACTCGCGAAATTCATCCAAAGGGCGATATACCAAATAATTGATTTGAAGAAAGTGTTCCGGCCCCAAGGAAGGAAAAGAAAAACCCGACGCTCGAATCGGGGGAAAATACGTGAATGCATACGGCCGCGCGTTATCTTTTCGCCTTCTCGTTCCTTTCTTTCTGCCTCTTTGACCCGTTTCTCACTCGAGGTCGTTCACCGTGTCCACCCCGAGTATAAATTTCGCTATCCTCGATATTACATTCTACTAGTCGATTAATTTCCAGCGAGGATCATCGCGGCGAGACTCGAGTTCGATCCAACCTCCGATACATAGTGTGTCGTATGTGTATAGACGTATTCTCCGGCCACATCACAAAGTGTCCTGGATTCCTCGGCTTCCGGTCCCTAATAGCGCAAAGCGATCTCCAGAATACATGCCAAGCTGTGCATTGCTATACGTACAAGCCCAAGTAACTCGTTCGTAACCGATCTGCTAGCGGAATAGCGATAGAGGAGAACGTTCAAGATGTATCGTCATCTTCTTCCAGTATCTAGACAAATAGTGTTTTTTTTTTTACTTTCGTTTTATTTTTGGTTCTTTTTACATCTCGTTTCTCCTCGACCCTCGACATGGTTATGCGACTCGAATGTTATGCACAGTGTCTGGTAGCCTCTTATCCTTGTATCTTTAATTTCGCGCAACTTTCTCAATTCCTTTGGTTCTGCGTTTCAAAGGAATAATCGTGTGAAAATATTTTGAAACGTCGGTTAATAATTCCGTGGTAGTTATATTCGATTCGCCACGCTCGAAGATTGGCCGGATTATTTGCGACACAATTGAGCAGCAAGTGAATCGGAAAATTATATTTTCATTGAAATATTTATTCAGAAATTAGAGTAAGGAGCAGAAGAGTTTAGTCAAACGCCACATTAACCACTTTGTTATTGGTTTATTTTCTCAACTGCCTCTTGTTCTTGAATGACAATTTCTTCGTCTCGTATAATAGCAATAATAAATAAGCAGAAATATAGTTACAATGGTAATCGATCCTTTTAAACGCCAAAGGCTCTCTTTCTTTGAAGTGCATTCTCCTTTACCGCAGTACTTCGCAACGCGGCTTCGTCGCCACGAAATTCGATGTTTTCGTGTAATCTGCGTCCGTTTTTCATTGTTCTTATTTTAATCGTACCGGCAGAACGAGTCTACAAGCACGAACGATAACCGGGACAGGAAATTCAAACGGGACCATAGATTTGAATTTCAAAGATCGATTGATCGACCGACATTCGGAGCGTTTCTCGTTCGCGTTTCCCTTGTATTACGTTCCTTCGTATAATATCACGGTATTTTTAGTTCCGTCCTGCTTGATTTCGTGATCTGTTGTGCGCTGACGCGATCCGAAAATCGGGCGATTTTTTATCCGACGCGACAACTCGCAGAGAAGGAAAAGAAAAAACCAAATGGCGAAAGAAAAACGCGTGAGACCGAAGTCGACGAAGAACGGTGTTTCATACTCTTTACGGGTCGCGACCGCAGATTCCGTAACGATCGATGGATGAATCCAGAGAATCTTCTTCGCTTCATTTTTCTTTCGTTTGCCCGAACGATAAATGTGCCCGGTCGTTTCATACGTTGCACTGGTTGGACTATGTTCTTTCGTGTAAACAATTTTGCTTTCTTTCACTTCTTCTTACTATTTAATCGACGATCCTCGAATATGCGAGGCGCGAGGAAGCAAGGGCAGAGATTGATACGTTCCTTTTTAGATATATTTTTAATCGGTGTCCTTCGTATACCTCCCACCCCCTGAAGCACTTCTTAACCGATCCTCTAAGCGGCGGCCACGTGTTTTTGTTGAGCGTTGGATTTTGTTCGTCGTTGTTACAGATGGGCAAGCTTGGTAGCAATCCGTTGGCTGGACTCGCGGCTCTCGGCCTCGGGGGCCTTGCCACACCTGCCAATACGGGCGGATTAAATCCGGCAGGTAAGCAGAGAACATGACGATACAATTTCGCGTCGCGATGTTGAATTTATCTGATTCGTTCCGCCGCAACGCCGTGTAATATCGATAGCGTAGCGAATAATTTAGAGGCGGATCTTGCGCGCAGTGTGATTTTGATGCGTTGGGAAAATTGTTCTCGTAATCATTCAATTTTCATCGCAATTGAACGGTTCGTTTGATAGTAAAAGCCGGAAGAATAATATTTAAACTCGCCGTGCTATAAATTTCATATTTCTAATGGCAGCGCTGATGTTTCGCACTGCTACCGTATACAAGCGAGAGTTTCCTTTTGCAGAGTACGAAGGCGTACAAATTTGTGTTCACCGTGACTGTTTCATATTTTACGAGGACTATCGCATCCGTAATCGTCGTTAATGTAAATAGTATACCGTTTATCGTGTCGACGAATAATTTTCTATTCATTCTCAAGCGATGCATCTAAAAGCACGTCAACGTTTCTACGTACAATCCGTGAACCGTCTCGTTCCGTGAATCGTCCAGCCTAAAGTATTCCAGACGCGTGCAACTAGCAAAACAATATTGAACCGCAATACCAGTATCCTCTCGACACCGTAGCGTCGACGGAACAGTCGAGAATAGCAAACGGGGGGAACGGTGAAACGCGTTCGTAATCATTTTCCTGCTAATCGCTTGTTCGATATTTTTCGTTTCTTCGGCAGCACTAGCAGCGCTCGCTGGCAGCCAGTTACGCACCAGCAACACGAACAGGCAACAGCCAGCGGCGAACAATCAGACACACGAGATGACAGTGCCGAACGAGCTTATCGGCTGCATCATCGGCAAGGGTGGCACCAAGATCGCCGAGATCCGTCAGATCTCCGGGGCCATGATCAGAATCAGCAACTGCGAGGAGAGAGAGGGTGGTGCCACGGATCGCACGATCACCATTACCGGCAATCCGGACGCTGTGGCATTGGCACAGTATCTTATCAACATGAGGTGAGTACCGTGGACGCCAGAGATGATGAAAAAGGAAAAACAAAAGCAACAAAATAGTTTCTCTGGTTTGGCCGCAATACTGAAAGTAAAGCAGCGATTCACAAGGAACATTGGACCTTGCCCGACGGATTCATGAAATATTCAGAGCGGCCTCTATACTTCGATCCTCTCATCGTCCAATGTTCCTTTCGTTTCAGCAGATTCGTTTTTTTTTTTTTTTTTTTTTGATCTTCCTCTCTGTGCTCCAGAGAGAAATATTGTTTAACAATTCTTCCATTATTCCCATCGGTAAATGTCGAACTCGTCCCGGCTACGTTTTGCGATTTATTCGCGACACATCCACCACTACCACCGCCAAACCAACCCGCCCCCCCCCCTTCTTTTTAACCCTCGAAACACCCCCCATAACTTTCTGGTTTCTTTCTTCCTCGAGCCCAACGACGAAACGATCGTCGGGTCGGCTCGATTTGTGTATATGTCACCGGTGTAGAATTTCTTTTCTCACGATCCCCCTTTTGACAGAGGAAAACCCGCCACCACCACCACCACCACCACCACCACAACCAACAGACCCCCTCTGATTCGCCTGGTTTTCTTTCGTGTTACACTCGATTCCTCCTGTAATTGACCTTTCTTAGCCTTGGTGTCTTGAAGGTGATCAGTGTGACTAAGGGAATAGTCGAATTGCCGTCATCGCGACACCTCCCCATCATTGTTTGTTACTGTTACTGTTGCCCATGGCGTTGACGCGCCGGTCGAACGCATTCCACCCTTCCCACGAATTCGAAACGAACGAGATCCCGCGAGAATTTTAGACCGCCCTGTGGCGTGATTGTGGCAGCGCGAAAGATCATTGAAACACCCCGCGCGTTTCTCCGGCGCGTCCACGCCAGACAAAGACTACCACATGAAAGAGGTGGCGGTGCAGCAACCGTGAGAGGATTTTTGTTGTTGTTGTTGTTGTTGTTGTTGTTGTTGTTGTTTGTTTGTTTGATTTGTCGCACCAAGCAAGTTGCACGACTGCAATATATAAAAAAAAAAAAGGGAGAGTCCTCATGGACGAGGTTACTAGTTGTTCGTGCAACGCTTGTCGTGTGCCGCCACCTCCGGTTTCTCTAGCGAGACAGGTTGGAATATTTTCGTAGCGAAGTAAGGTCGCACAGCCGGTGAAGACGTCGCCAGCAACGCGAACCAAGGGGATCGCCGTTCAACGCGGAGTCGCCGGAAGACACGTCTTCGTGTTGCCACGACGGAAGAGGATCTTAATCCTTTGTTTCCAGGTCCTGCTTTCCAGGTCCAGTACCCCGAGTATCCTGCAGACACACATCTCCGTTCAACATCTGTTTCCCATTTGTCGCTGGCTGTCCTTTCAAGCAAAACAAAAAAAAAAAAGATAGATTTCTTTCGAACAGAAAAGAATATAATACAATCACGACGACAGATACCGACACGTAGTCTAACGATTCCAGCAATATTTGTCGTTCCGTTGATTGGACGATATTGTTTTTTTTTTTTTTTACTTCTTCATCCCAACGAGTCCCGCAAAAGCAATTATGCATCACTGCTGGTTCCTTTTTAACCCACCCCGATTGTTCGGTTCAAGACGATCCAGAGTTTCTTTTCGATCGGGATCGCTTTTGGCGGGGGATCGTTCGATTTTCACGAAAATCACTTCATCGAAGTGCACGGGGATGTATATTGTGTACAGAGGTTGATCCGTTTCGTGTCTCTGATTCGTGATTTTAAATAATTCCCTCGTCCTAATTCAATCTCATTTGAATCGCACGGTTTCCATGCTCTATAATTAACTTGTTTCGCGCGGCGCCTATGAAATGGTTTCTTTAAAAGTAGTGTTCATTCCGTTACTGTTCGTAGATACGCGCGTTTAACGTTCGATCCATGAAACAGCGGGTGAATTGATAACGAATAGAAGACGGTAAACGATTGTTCTCCATGATTATTTTCAATCAGAATCAGCCGCGCGAAAGAATCGACGCCTTTCCGCGTTCGCCAAAAGCGTCCCTCAGTCGCATCTTTTATATTTTAATTTTTATGTTTCCTCGCTGCTGATCATTGCGTGTTACACAATGGTGACGAACAGTATCTGTTTGCTCCACTGATAATATATATAATAATACCGTGCTATGGGACTAATACCTCCATTATACCTATTTCTTATGGCGACACACTCGATTGCTGCGAAACGAGAGAGATTAGAACGGCTTAGTAACCCCAGTCGTCGACGAGATTCGAGAGACTCGAAAAAATCCGTCCGACGGCGCGTATCCATGATGCCAATTGGAAACGAGCAATTATCAATTCCTTTGTTCCTTCTCTATAAAAAAGAAAGAAAAAAAACAACAGCATGAATAGCCGCCCTGAACGCGCAAACCGTAACCACTTCACACTTTATTTATTAATTTATTCTTTTCCCCCGCCCCCATTGCCTCTCACACACAAGCTGATTTTTGTCAACGACAACGGACGAATTCCCACTATTTCGCTTTCATTAATTTATTCCGTTCTTTTCGTTTAACGTCTGGTGATACTCGGTTCCTCGTTTAACTACTTACGGCACTGTTACCGAACAGTAGCGCTGTCTCTCCAAGTGGTAGCTTGATTTTTACTACCGGCACTGGAATCTGTCTTTGGAAATATTTTTACGTAGATAAGCGAAAGCACAGGAACTGTTGAGAGACCTTCGATCAGGATGCTCAGGATCGTTGTGATATTTATTGCGGACCTAAACTTTGGTACACCTGTAGTTTGGCAGGCGATCACCTTGTTCTGTAGGTAATAATTATTTAGCGTGACTGGTATAAATTCGAGACTAGGCTTTGGATAATCTTGGCAGTTCTTTAGTTTATCTTTGAACATTTGCATTACTCTAGGGTCTAGAGGTATACGAAGGTAATTTTTTGAAGCTGGTTATTGTTTAGAAGCGCGTCTGGCATAAATAAATGCGTCCCTCCTGAGAAATATTTTAGAAGCATATTGAATCGAATGTAAGAATTCAAGATGGTTGACTTGGACACCCACTTAGGGGGTGTTGTAAAATGTTGGCTTAGTACGGATGAAATTCGGATGAAAATTCACTTCCGGCGAAATGTTTCATATCGATTAATTAATTACCTCCTCGTTTCGACAATTGGCTATAGCTGGACAGATTTATTTTACAAATGTTCCACGTCAAGGCCAAAAACGGTCACCCTCAATCAGCTTTATTACAAACTTCATTTTCATCGCAAGCATCTTTGCAATTAAATAAGACGCGTTCGTAAAATCAATCACTTTGCGTACAATAATCTGATAGCGGAGTTCAAAAATAATGAAAAACACACTATTTACCTCCTATGTCTTTCATCTTTACTGGATACTATCTTCGTGTTCTAAACATTCGTCCCTAATATCTATATTTCTATCGTCTGTCCTCTTCGAGAAGTACGCACCAAGCTAGTTTTCTTGATTCCTCGTTGATGCTGCAACTCTAAACAATTCCAGCTCGCCTCACAGTGTTTCGAAAGAAACAATCGAGTACAGTTCGAAAAGGTTCACCCAGCTCGATCTAACGTAAAATCATGAATACAGATTAGAGTTCAATAAGTGCGCGATCCGAAGCTAGTTGAACGAAATTCCGAATGAGGTTCTTCTCGCCTGGATCAAATTCATATATTCCTGCCACTGTTCGAATTCTGGAATTCACTTTGGACGTTATTGTAAGTGGGAGGCAAGCTGTGTCCGATAACTGAAACTGTCTATCTCGGTGCCATCCCGTCGCCGCTGTCCGCGTACCAAAAATTGATCGGTCGGTCGTTAGAGATAGACGGCGCGGCATAAATCTCGGTACAGCCTCGGGAAAGTTGATCGACGTCCGGCCGCGACACAAGCTATCCACGTGTCACAATTGTCGTCAGTCCCATGCATAAGTTTGCAATACGGTTCGCTTTAATTTGCTATCGGCCGACAGACAGCGGACGCCTCAGCATTCATTCCGTTTTCTCGCAACCTTCCGCGAATCGCGTACAATTATTCTCGACAAAAGAAAGGAAAAAGAACGAAAAACAAAGAAACAAATGAATAGCAGACATGCCGTCCGTATTACGAAGCTTATGCACCGAAGTGTCCCGTACACTTCCCCCCTTTGCGAATTATAATCCATATTATATTTTATTCCAGATTGTCACTCATATATATATTTTATACTACTACTGCATTTGAATAGCGACCGAATATATATCATCATACATCCCCGATTTATTACTTCTTGTACCTGCTCACCACTTGGTCGTCATGATTATATCGTGTTATTATCCCCAGCACTCCCGTGGCCAAGATCTGCACTCTGCCGCGTCCAATTTCGCCACCTCGGACCGGCTGCGCGTGATACACGGTGCAATTATCGAGCCACGATTCGACGGATCGGTATCACCACCGATATACAGGTTATCAGAGTTACGGATAGTATCGCCGGAGTGCAGGTGCTGAGCCTCGTTTAGTTTGACTTCCGCTTTTCAGTGACACGCAGAGCCATGCTGCGTTCCAAACGTTCCGCCAAAGTATCCGCGATAACGATCCGGCTGTGACGGGACGCGAATTGAAATTCGCCGTCGTTCCGCTCGTTGGACCTTTTTAAGCTCGTTGATCGCGTTGCTCGCAGTGCCGAGAAGTTACGCGCGAAGTGCAACGGAGTATGGCTCTGCTACGCCGGCCAGATGGACATTTTGTATTCGTAGATCTCGAAGATCGAGATACAGGCATCGTTGTCGGGGGTCTGGGAAACGTTGGAATTGAAAATTTGTACGAATCTGACACGAGTACGTTTCGTGATTCGAGCGAATACATTTTGTCGAAACTGACGGCGAAAGCTCCTTGCAGCGCGTCCTCCGCGTCGGGACGCCGTTTTCGGTGATTCCACCAGGCTCCATCGTAGGACTGACGAGACGCGACTGCTTGCCTCGTTCGAGGTAAACGAGACAGGTAGACGCGGTTGGTCCACGGTGTTTCGATGCCGATAGAACGCGCCCCGACGCTGGGAAATTTCTCCCTTAACCCCCCACGAACAACCACGTAGCCGGTGTACGTGAGAGTATCACGCTGCATAGAACACCTGTGGCATAAAGTTTTTTCTGTCAAGCCTGTTGAAAACCTTGCGACTCGATTTCTTTTTTTTTCTTTTTTCTTCTTCTTCTCTCTCATCCGACATACATCACACTTAGCGACCATCAACCGTCACCAATTTCACCACGTTCTGTCAATACGCATGTCTCTGTTTAATATAACAAAACACTTCTTTCTAGCAGCCTGTTCTTTTTTTTTTCTTTTGTTTCTTTTTTAAATATGATTTCCATCACGCTTGCGAGCTGCGCGCTCGTCTTTCATTTCCACGAGTTCTTAACTATTTCTTTACCTTCTCTTCGTTCGTTTCGGTAAATACTTGAAAAGAAAAAAAAGAAAAAAAAACAGAAAACGAAGAAACATTGTAAACATACTAGGTTGGTTCTTAGCGTATATCCGATCGAAAATTTTTGGCACAAATTTCTTTTGTACGCTCACCACCGCATGAACATGTTCCAGTCCACGAGATAAATATGTCTAGAGCACGCGAGATCAATCGGATAGTAGAAGTTAAGCATCAATGCATTCGGAATTTAAATGGGAATTATATTGGGTCCGGCCTCTCTTTCACTTTCCAAGACGGAACATTCTTTAACCCGCATCCCCCGAGAAATAGACATCTGTCCCAATTGTGTTTAGCTTTTGCAATCAACGCGATCAAAAACCAATCGATTGGATAATAAAAGGTATCTGAAATATGTATCAGTTGACGACCTTTCCTATGCGAAGCCTTGCTACACTGAACCAATAGTATTCGTTTCTCGCCGATGGGCTCGCATTTCGTTCGCATACCCAGGAAACCCCCACCCCAAAAAAAAAAAAAAAAAGATACAATGCAAGGAAGAAATTGCACCCAGGTAAATCGTCGCGAAACAACGTACCAGGCTGGACCCGTTACAAGTCCCATGTAAACTTCCATCGCTTCATAACACGTTCTGTCATCGGCCAATTAATCTAGCGCTCGTCGGACACCACGTGTCTCCTGCAATTCTAACGCATACGTCGCGACGAGCGTGAACCAAATTCCACCGCCACGATAAATAAGAACCACCCTAAAACTTTCTACAGCCCCCACGACAAAGCTCTCGGACACAGTCACACCACATATTACATAGTGTCTTTTCTTTCTTCTTCTTTTCTTCTCTTTTTTTTCTTTTTTTTTTTTTTTTCTTTAACCAGAGGAACGTTCCCACCCTCACCTTTTTACATTTTGTGTCTTTTCCCCAGTGTTGAACTGCAGAAAGCTAACCTAGAGGCCCAAAATACCCAAACCCCTGGCAGCGGTACCACTCCCGGGGCATCCGGGGCCAGTGCTTCTCCCTCTACCACCACTACCACTGCCTCTCCCTTGGCCAGCGCCATTCCCTTGGCTCAGCTGCTAAGCAAGCCAGGCGCTCTCAACGCCCTATCTAGCCTCACCGCCCTCGGCGGACTCACGGAATTGCTAGGTGGTGCTGCTGGCGCGGCTGCATCCGCGCTTCCGGTCCAGACGACCGGCGTGCACCGGTCGCACAAGTTCACGCCGAGGCTACGTAGCCCTGGCGCACCCGGACCTACAGACAGTGGCAAATTCAAATCCGAGCGCACCAAGTACAACCCGTACTGAGGCAGTGACGGAGAGCCGACGGAGATGCGCGACAGGGAGATCATAACACGTACATACATTATTACTCATTACTATCACGATTACGATGAACACCACAACCACCACCGTCGCAGCAACAGTACCGATTATAATCGTACATACACGGAACACGAGGTTCACGTCGGAGAAAAGCGCGTACGGACGCCAGGGTACCGCGAGTCCGGACCAAGGCTTGGCAAAGGATCGGACCAACCCTATAATTTCGCTACGAAAGGACTGCTACTGCATCACGACGATGATATATACAGTGCACGACACGTTCGTGAGGGGTAAGAAGCGCGACAGGATCTTTCTTTTTTTGTCGTTGCCTCGTCACCGCCTTTCCCCTCTGTTGTTCTGTTTTTTTTTTCTATTTTTTTTTTACCTTTCTTTTCACCGCAGCAGGCTTTTCCGTGGAATTTGTATGGGGGACCCTTTGATTCTCTTTTCGTCTCGTCTTTTTTTTTCTTTTTTTTTTCTTGGTCTTCTTTTTCCTTCGAGAGGGTACTTCGAGAGATACATCACGGCGAGATCCGATGCTAAGTCTCCGCGGACGTTCACACTAGCGCCGACACGCCCTCCGAGTCTGACGAGTTCTCGCGTTTTACTGTCGGTTCATTAAACGACGACGGGGAGGACATTTTTCTCGCGTGTCTTCTCTGCCTCCTTCTTTGGCCGCTCGTTTTGTTTGCTTCTACTTTGGGGAGTGGGGGGGTGGGGGTGGATTCGTAAGTAGCATTGGGGTATCTGCTCTTCTCTTTTTATATTAATGTAGTATCGCACGGTACCGGTTGTTTTAATTAGCCGATGTCTTGGATCGACAAGGCGGCTCGGAGGACGTGACCGCTTGTGCACCGTCGCAAGGCAGCCTTTTTTTTATATATATATATATACATACATATGCGTGTATACATATATATATATATATAATATAATTACGATGAATACGATGAATTATTAATTGATTAATGTTTAATGCAGAAAAAGCTCTTCTTACTAGCATTAGGGATATTCCGATGTAATTTTTTTCTTGTAGTTGTATAGCCGACCACTTGAGTTGTATGAGAGCAAGAGCGAGAGACGTAGAGAGCCAAGTTGCCGCGAGTGTTGCGCGGGCAAACGATTTAACGTAGACAAGAAAGAAAGAAAGAAAGAGAGAAAGAAGAGAAACGGAAAAAATATGTTTAACGGCGTGTGCGAGTGGGAGAGAGAGAGAGAGAGTGTGAGCACGAGAGATTTATACATCATCATTTTTTTTTTCGATTATGTCTTTAAACTTTTACACGAGAGAACGTGAAAATACGGGAGCGCGAGTGCGAGAGACCAGAGTGCCAGGGAAAATCGTGAAAGCGATGCAGAGAGAGAAAAAAAACGGTGTGTTCGAGGATACACCGCGCTGTAATCGTACGACCGTGCTTTAATATCAGCGGCGGACGCTTCCTACGGAAATGCAAGTGCGTGTATGGTCCCGCGTCGATCATAGACAAGAGAAAGATTGGCGGAAATGTGGAAGATGCGAATGACGAGAATAGAGGGAATAATCACAGTGAGCTTATCGTACCTCGTTGAGGTAGCGCGACTCATCGAATATGTCGTCGATGAACATAGGACGTATTGTATTACGCTAAGGTGACACGAGCGAATGATTGAAGGAAGAAAGAAAGAAAAAAACAATATGAAAATAAGAAAAAAAAAACAAAAAAAAACACAAGGTAACCGATCGATTTATGATAGTGGTCGTTTTATTGTAACGATAAATGATGGTAATTAATTATATACGAATAAAGCAGAAACGTAATCATATTCACGTGAAAAACGGATAGAGAAGAAAGTAAATGATTCTCCCAGCGAGGTCAGATTAAATTAGCGTTAACTAACATTTTAGATACGTATACGTTTACACAATTATCTACACTCGCGCGTTTAACATACATAGATACACACACACACACACACACACACACACACACGTACACGCAACAGGTATATATACATATAATTATATATACAAATACAGGAGGATAAAATAGACGGAAGATCGTGTTTTTTTTTTCGCGAGCGAGGGTGAGATAAAGAGAAGGAAAGAAAAGCGTCAATCGTGTTCGCCGTGAATCCGTTGGTCTTTTCTTCTCGAGGGGGACAAAAAAGGAAGAACCGAAACGACGAAGAACGACGCTCGTAATGCAAGTCGATCGAGTAAATGGAAATCGAATCGATCGCCGCGGTGTCAGTACCTGCGAGAACCGACGGGGATTCGAACGGAAAATGAAGAAGAAAATTCTCGGTGAATAGACGTCGATTTTTAATATACGATCGGCTGCATAGGAGCTCCCAGATCAATGTTTGTGTGCTCAATTTGTAGTTTATAGAGGAAGAGAGAAATGGAGAGGAGATATATATATATACCTTGCATAGATCAGGCGGGTATAGATTTACGATCATTGGGTGGTAGATCATTCGTGTACCGATTTCTGCTGCGTTATCGTGATCACGAATCATCTGGATCACATTGATCTATCGTTTTGTAATCGTTCAACGCGTTACGCGTCATTCAATCATGATGATCATAAATGACAATGGGGAAGGTGTGAAAATTCTTTAGCAATTCGATCGCCCCGGCGTTCTTCGATTTCTCTGAGCTACAGTTACTGACGGATATATATTTTTTGTCTCGTGGAGCACAAATTTTATCGTTCATGACTAATTCGAATCGCATGCGAGCCGTTCATTTGCCAAAGTTATCAATTCCATGGTGCAAAGAGTAATGAAAATTGATAAGATAATACCAAATACATTGACTTTGAGAATTTCATATAAAGTATATATATTAGAGCGTGCGCGTTACATAATAATTGTATAATTCAATTCAACGCGCCGAACGCATCGCGTTGGCTTCTGAGAGTAAATTTTATTCGTTCAATCAACTGCGACAGGAAGTTCTGTCGTTCGGCAGCGTTGAAGATAATCGTCAAGGAAATCGGTCTTGAATATAAAAAGTTGGATTTTTAAAATGGAGTTGGACGCTTTGGGCCTGTGAACGTCTCGTTACGCATTTTACGTGACACGGAGCTGGCAATGTAATTGCATGGAAACGCAGATATAATTTAATAGCGATAGTTTCGAACCAATTGGTCGGCGATTGGTGTCATGGTATCATGTTCAATTGGATGAATCGTGAACACGATCGTGCAGTCCGTAGAGTAATAAATAATCCTTCATATTGCGTTTTACATTCTATACACAGTGTAGTCTCGCCCCGTTTATACATTTGGTTCTCTCTTGGAGACAATAATGATTTCTCACGTTGGCGGCGATTTTTCGTGAAAAACGATGAGTCAATGATTCTGCAAAGTGAGAGAGTGCGCGCGAGCATGTATGTGTGCGAGAGAGGGAGAGAGAGAGAGAGAGATAAACACGAAAGGTAATTAGAATGAACGAGAGTATAACGATGGGACTAAATCAATTTAACTTCTTTTTTTTTCTTCTCATCGTCAAAACAATAAAGGAGATTGATGAATTATATCATGGTTCAAAGAGTATACACACACAGGATTTTGTAGGTAATGTTAGTCTTCAACTGTATATTGGTCTCTTATAAACGATGTCGCAGAGCTTGTGTGCTTAACAAGACATTAGCTACCCTGTATCTCACTTTGTTAAATAAAGCTAGGCGTGTTTAATACAAAAAAGGAAACAAGTATTTGAAGAAGAAGTACGTCGACGCTAAACTAAATATACGTAAACGTGTTTGACGACTTCAGTCTCTCTTGGAACGAGGTTTCGCAAAGTACTGTTGTTAGTATTATTATTGTTACTGCAATTGCCTTCGCGACATAACAGGATAATTCAAGATTTTCTGATTTCCTATTGTCTTCGTAACGAAAACTGTTCGGATTGGCCACTCGCCAATTCATGTATGTGCGAAAATGATGCAAATGTTAACTGGTGTACGGAATATTTCAAGCTGTTCCTTATACCAATATCATGTCATAATTATATCAGAAATAATTGGCCTCCTTTCTTTGATATTCTATAAAGTGTCATTAGAAGTTTCAGTAGTGGTTATTATAAATAGGTCGATCTCCTTCGATTCATTATTTATAAAATGCTGCCAGAACTTTCACTGACCGTCTGTATTCCAATTCTATAACATCGTCGCGGGGGCAACTGTATTTTCATTATTTCGTTCGTGTTTTCGAGCCATATTTCTCAACGAAGAAGAGAAGCCTTTCAATTATTTATTACACATTTGGCTTGGGGCGGACGCAGCTATTGTTTATACAGGAACAATGTATTATTTATACGTTCCTATCGACCCAGCCACCGCGAGAGGAGACTGAAATTCTGTAGTACCTTGCGCGACCACGTTTCTAGCGAACTGCATTTTATTGTTGCCGTCTTCTTTTTGAAACAGGCTTCGACGAAAGCCGGTCGTGGCTTTAGTGAAACGCTAGGTTTCGGATCCACGCCAAATCGAACGAAACGAGAACCAGGGAGACTCGAATGAGATCCGACGACGATTGTGCTGGAAAAAAAATTCTTTTTATATGGTGGACGAAAGGGAAGCGGACGTGAAACGTTCGGTCGCGTTAAATTGTTCGATATTTCTGCGATATCATGCTGTATTAGTGTTACCTTCGACGCTTCGCTCGAGCTTTGGGTATTGTGCTTGTTTCGAATGGACCGTGTTGCGATTATGATTAGAATGGGATATTTTCGCCATGTAGTACCTCGTCGACCATTTGCTACTTTTATAGAGGAAGGTTTGAATGACATGGTTTCGTCGATCGTACCCTACCTTCGCGTAACACAGGTGTTGAAGATGATTGTTTCGTGGCACGATCGAAGTTGTAGAATTAACTATTAGAAATTATAGCGGGGATAAGAAAGTAAACGGAGCTTAAAGGGAACAAATTAATTGATTTAAGATCGAGGAAAGTCCACTGAATCGCAGTATTAAATATAATTACGATATTAGTATGAAATTCGATTGAAAAAGTAATACAATCTGCTTGGACCCATGTCGTGGACAAATTTTATGATATAGTGTTCAACAAACTAGCAATATTGTTTGTTTAACGCCCACTTAGTTGCAACGAAACCACAACACCTATTTATTCGTAACCAACCAATATACTTCCAGAACTTAAACGAAACAGGCACAATTTTGTCTATTATTACCAAACACCAGAGCATTGTATCACCGGCGCACAATTGTTTTCCGTCTCGTTTCTCGATTCGGACAGGATCCACCCTGGAACGATCGAAGAGCGGAGCGCTTCGCCGATCGTTGAAAAGAAACGATCGTTACAGTCGCGGTCAACGGTGCGAATCGATTTTGTTGAATTTTTTTTTTGTTCCAACCAGATAAATAAATCCCAAAGGGTGCAGAACAAAAATAGAAATAAATAAATGGGAAAGAAAAGGACCGCGTGACTTTGTTGCGTGTCCTGCTCGCGCAAAGCGTTCTTGCGTTTGCCTACCCCCCTGGTTCCGATCGATATCGATCGCAACACACTCGCGGGCAGGGCACAAAGTCGAAAGAGCACACCCTATGTATAGCAAACACGCCACACACACACACAATGTACATGCATTACGAATACGTGCATTGCGTTATGTGTACCTACGTGCATATATGTTTTGAAAGAAAAGAAAAAAAAGTGAGAGAGAGCGAGAATACGTACCAAGAGTGGAGAGACTCGTACAAAGAGACATGTAGAGAAAGAGAGAGCGCGAGAGAGAGAGAGAGATAGAGAAGATGTATCCATCCAAACAACTTGACCCAGGCTCCTGCCCGTCTTTGGTAAGCACCATCCGCTCCTTTGTAGTCCTGTTAATCGAACACATACTCATCTTCTTCTTCCCATTTTTACGAACCATTTCAATCTCGGCAACGAACGATCTTCTTGCATAATTAATATATTTTCGCTCGATCGTTTCTTTCCATTCAATTATTCGCCTATCGACCAATACCGTTCAATTCACTTGCCCGTTCTTCTTTCACGGTCGCTCTTATTTTTATTTTCATTTTCATTTTATTTTATTTTATTTTTTTTTTTGCCTTTCTTTCCGATTCTTTGGACATTCATTTGTCACGAACCTGACGACGATCCGCGACTAACCGTACCTATCATTACTATTATCAGTCGGGACCGATTCTGTCGACCGGATCATCCGAACCCCCGCGGGAATCATTCTATGAGAATGATCGCTGACGCCTCGGTGACGCCCCTCCGCGACGACGACGGTCTGCTCGCGGTCGTTCTTTCCATATCGTTCATTTCGGCGCTACTTCGGGCAGCTGACACCGTTCTTTATTTCGCGAACGATATGCAGGAAATGTTACGAGCAGACCGAGATCGTCCGGGGGGGTCGAATCGGGGCCGAACAGCGTCCCCGACGATCGAGGATCTTCCGTAGATCCGCCGCATGTTACCCGAAGAACGTGGATGGCGGGGAAGCGCGCTCCGACGCTCGTTTCGAAAAGTTCGATGTGCGATTCGGAGAGGAATTTCGCTTTTGGAATTTTCAAAGAAAGAATTCGCGGTGCGAAATGTTTGATTCTACTTGCCGATTCGCGATTAACGTCGACCTAGCTTTAACGCTGGAACTACCAAGCAAGTCAAAACGACTCGTTTCAGATTTATTGCTCTTGGATTGCTAATATATTGGTATCGTTGTAGCAGTTTACGATGAGCTTTAATAAGACAGAATGACAATTATGATTCTCTCTTTAACGTCCATTCGACGACTCTCGCGTTCATAATCTGTCTAACCCAACGTGTGCTATCTGAATAGCACCAAAATATATTGGTAGTTCTAGTGTTAATATAATCGTGTTATTTTTTTCGTACTTCGACGAAGAGACAAAGGAAGAAAACGCGTCGCGTCGCAATCGAATACTTCTACCCAGTTTCGATCGTTTCTTAAACTGTTCGTTCCGCGAGATGAATGTGAAGAAAAGATCGCGAACGATTCGTCTTCGGCCAAATCGAGCAAGGAAAATCGTTATCTCGCGGACACGTTTCGAAACGCGCGATCAATTTTCGCCGTTTGCCAAAATCAAGTTCGCCGCCTTCAATCGTCAATCGGCGGCTAACACGGTGTCACACATACGTTCGCAGTCCTCTTTATTAACACCGATGCGACGAACGAGTAGACGGCTCGCGAAATTCTAAAGGTCGACGAAATTTCATCCGATTCCCGGTAGGTCTCGATTCGACGTCGAAACGGAGCGGAAACGAGCGCGCTTCTCGCCGCTTCCAAGCTTGGCTCGCAAGCTCGAGCGGAATCGGCGCTGCCGCCGATCGTCCCATCTGACAGACACGGCCAATTTTGTTTCAGGATATCGCAGGAAACGACGGGAATCTCGATACCCGCGTACCACTTCATCCCGCCGGACCACATCGTTAAGTCACCGATCCACTAAAAGTGGTGAGACACACACGCATGTCGTTGTCGTCGTCGAAAGGACGCGGGGCGTCACGACGCACGCGAAGCTGTCAAATGGCATCTGGGGCTGGGCCACGCACTGTGTTCAACCAGCTTGCTAATCGACACACAAACACACACACACGTTACACACGCAGTAAACATACACACGAAATTATCATTGCTATTGTACTTGATCTTGATTTAAAAAACAAGAAAAAAAAAACAGAAGGTTCATGAACACGCAAGCTAAAGGTGAACGACAAAAAGAAAAAAAAAATGGAACACACACAGTGGAAGGGAAGGGGAGGAACTTGCACACAATAATATATATTACACGCGCGATACATTATGTACGCACATGCTGCATAACAAACACGGCATACGAAAGGGAAAGCAACAAAAAAAAAAACGGTTAAACGGAGGAAAGTACACGGAGTTATATGTTGCAAGTTTAGATTATACATACTTCACACACACACATGCATACGTACACAGAGAGACACGTGAGGATATTGTGCGCGCGCTCTCGACGAGAGAATCACAGGGGTGTACATAAGAAGTGAGAACGCAGGTTGAGAGAGAAACAGAAGGGATTAAATCGAGCACGCGCTTAATAATAATAATGGTATGGTATAGAAGGGAAAAGAAGAAGAAAGGAAGATAAAAAAAAGGGAAGCAGAATACGCAAGTAGGGGCGAATGAAGGCACGCACGCGCGTACACGGATATTATATACTCGAGTGTACAAAACTGTACAAAAGATATTTAAACGAACAAATGAAACAAATGAAATAAACAAAAAAAAAAAGGAAACAAATAATAACGATGCACGCCGCAGCCCGTCACACAGACACACGTGGCGGCTGTGCTGCCGATTGGTAAAGGGAACAAGCCAAAGATACGTTAGTTTTCATTTTTATATTTAAAAAAACGAGAGAAAAAAAGCAATATGAGTAATACGAGATAGGCGGGAGAATATACTATGCAGGCCAGATATGCACGACAACCGCGGCTGAAATTTCAGGTTCGCTTCTGCAATTTGTTTCGTTGCAAGTTGCGGACTCGTGGATGAAACTGATAGTTACGTTCGAAGGGGGGAAGGAACGTGAACACGTGGAACGGTACATTTACGATTATATATTTCATTAGGAATCCACGCAACAAATATTAGCTCGCGATTCATTCCGTGTTTCACGAACGACGAATGATCGCGATTTTTCAAGATAGAGAAACGTTTAACGGAATTCTCAATTCACAAATTAAACTCGCGATGCCAAGCGAATGTATATGGTCGAGGGTCGATTCGACTTGTTCCCCCTAAATAGTAACAACGATTCTGCTGTGCAACTTGCGTCGACGCAAATCGAGAAAGGGAAACTGGTTTTAGAAGGGGTTGGCCCTACATCTTTGGCCAGCACAGTAGGAGAGAATTATTATTATAATTATTATTAATCTTGAATGTGTGAAATAAGGGCGCTGAATAACTATATAATATTATTAGGCCGATTGTTAGCGTTCCTTCTATTGCTTGCTATTCAAAGGAATGGAAGCACATGGGTTTCTTTTCGACCATTTAGCTAATTTAAACGTCAGATAATTGAAAATGGAACGAGACCCCTCTTTGGATACTCGTTCGATCTCAGTCCCGGGGATTGTCACTCTGAAATGAACATTGTTCAATGTAATTGCAAACTCGTCGAGTTTGAGGGAATTAGGGATAGTGCTCTCTATATGTATAGACGTGGAGTCCAATAGGAATACCTCTATCGTTGATATTTTACGTTTCTTTTATTAATTGTTTCTGAATTTGTTTCAGAACCTCAGATTATTTCGCTGGAAAGCGTGACGAACGAGAGAACCTTTCCTGAACGGTCCTGCTCGGCTATTTGAATTTATACAAAACAAAGTTGGGGCTCTTCGGTCTTTTGAATGGTTCGTTTAAAAAGGGAAGAAACGAAATTCTCCAGCGGTTGATACTTTCACCAGACAAAACTGGCGCACGGGGTAACACTATTTTCTGTACGATGGACGTTTTCCGTTTGAATCGAGATAGAGCAGAGGGGTCTTGACTGGAAAATTCATTCATTTCTGGATCAATCATTTTTTTTCTTGTCCCCTTTCAACGAAGTCAAACGATTCCTCGGGAGGTTCGATGTATCCGATTTCTCCGCCACTGAAACGCTAGTGAGAATCTCCTACGACAATTACGAGGAAGAACCGGGGTAAAGATCATCGTCTGACTCAAATTCTGATACGTTCAGACGAGAATCCCTGTATATATATATGGTTTAATATCGACTCGTATAGTGAAGCCCCGACCAGTCTGAAAGCCAGACTCTGCTAATTATCGGAATTCTCCGTCATTTCCTCGGATTTTAATCGTTTTCCTCTTGGTATACTCGGTTCTAATTTACGATCCACCGCCATCGCCATCCGCCGTGATTCTGTTGCGCCCCTCGATTGTACTAAATTTTTTAAAACGTTTTTTTTTTGGAACTGAAATTGACTTCGACCGTCGTCCTCCTGTGACGCAAGACGGCGGTGTTCGTGAATATTTGTGTCTTTCCAATTTATTTTAACTTGGCAATTGGTTGTTGATAGTCAGTTGCGCGGAAGAATTAGTTTGACATTTACATAGTTACATAATTCGTGGCACCAGCACGGTTACGTTTCATGTCTTATAATAGTACTTTAAAGCAATCGAGCGATGATTTCATTAGGAAAATCGATTATTCGGTTCTCTAGTAAGTCCGAACTTCCTCGCCGATAATGAGTCATTAGAAATGGAAAGGATCATACATTGCTTCGTTCGAGTCAGTGCACCTTTCATTTACTTTAAACCTCGCGCGTCAGAAATATTGCCACGTTCTCTCAATTTCCTCTTAAAATTTAACCGTATTCATTTTTCAACCTTCGCTTCAATTCATCTCGCCCGTAAATTCCGAATTAAGAGAGAAACGAACCATCTCAATCTTTTAACCGCCAGATTTCCATCGAACGTACGTCGCAAGAGATTTTCGTAATCTTCTCGCGAATATCCTTAAAAAAAAAGAAAGGGAAAACAGAAACGTTTAAAGATAATCCCCCGAGAATTCGTCGACAATCAACCGCGCCGAAAATACGTTTATCATCGATAAATCTTAGCAAGATAATAGAATAATCTAGATTCTAGAGGCAAATCGAGTGGCAGAGAATCCATCAGAAGTTCGCAATGGCGGTCGGATTAGCGAGAAGATGGGAAACAATTAATGCTCGAGTCTCGTACGTATTTTAATTACGTAGTTCCGTGGCCGTTTCACGCGAGACACGACCTCGACGTTGTCGCTGAAAAGGGGAGAAGGCGTTCTTTTTAGTTTCTTCTCGACGAGTAAACGCGTGGCCCCCTCTGGACACCTCATCGCTTCCCTCCTTTGGACAAGAAACGCGAATCGAATCATCCGCAACGGCTGGGATCCGATCTCGTGTCCAGAACCCGCGAGTCTTTCGAATGAACCAGCGAGCCCAGCGTCGTCTCGAACGATCTTGACGAGGGATTTTCGTAACGTCGTCGAGGTATCGCGTATGCATTTGAAAATGTCGCGAATACTCGTCGGTAGCCGTCGAGTCGACGATGGCGCGTATTTCGTTTCCTCCTTTTCTGTTCAAGGAAACAAGTGAAGTTATTACGCGAAGTATAAATAACGATATATTATATACATATAATATATATATATATTTATTATACGATTAAAGAGAAATGGGATAAAAAAAAGAAAAGAAGAAGTAAGCATAATTAGAGGAGATAATATAGCGATGAAAAGGTGCGAGCTCAAAAGCCCAGCTTCGATCCAGGAGGCGTCTTCTCCTTCATCCTCTTCTTCATCTCTTCACCACCCCAAGTCCCCTTCCCCGCGCTGTTCTTCCATCGTGTTGTTAGACCTCCTTTTTCCGGGCTTCTTCACACTCTATGTATACCTAGCTCGAAATAGATCGTGTTTTACATTCGCTTTCGACGACAAGCGGCGAGCAAATCGGACGTTTCTCGATTATTCTATGTCTGTATATTCGTTGCAGGGTAAATTCATGTGTCTTCTAGAATCGACGAGTTTCGAGCCTCGATATATACAAATAGGGGAGAGTGAATGAGTAATGCGAAGCGAAAAGTGAAAGAGGGGAAAGAAAAACCAAAAAAAAAAAACAAACAAATAAATGGAAACGAACGGAAAGAAAGGAACGTAGCAACTCGTCATCTTCGAGACGGTTCTATTGAATTCTTCTTGATCTTTCGGTGGTCGTTCGTCAATATCCAAGGTGATATGAAACTCTCAAATTGTGCAATACGTGCCAGAGCTATGCGTATACGTAGCGGGCACCGTACGCACACAGAGACAGACAACGCGGCTCGTTTCGTTCGGCGAAATCGTTGCTCGATCACGCGGATGATTTCTGCGATATGTTCGACGACGATGCGTGCAGCTCGAAACAAGACTGTCGAACGATGCGCAATCGTTTCGCGTCCATCAATAACTGTGCGACGAGATCCTTCGATGGAATCTTCCAATGTGTGCCAAAGATTACGATCCGCGCGAGAACCTCGGGGAACCTTGTCGTGTTTTCTCGCCTCGGGGCAGAAATGTTTGAAGGAAGCGGCATTTCCGGCATCCCCTCCAAGATTGTCCTCGTCCTCCTCAGTGATCAGCTTGTTCTTTCCTCTTCGAAGCTATCAAATTCCAGGTATTTCTTTGCATCCCCTTTTTTTTTGTTTTAGACAATTTGTCTTTCGCAAGACGCGTAGCTTTTTTCGCGAGATTTATATTAGATCGTCGGTTGGTGTTCGCCACGAGGCGAAATCAAACGAACACGAAACTTCGATTCGTTTAGGAAATTGTGCTCCTCGTCGTTTTGATAGTCGAGGACCGCGAGAAAGGTGTGTAATAATGGGCGTCGCGTTAATAACAACGTTTCGCAGTTCTGTGATCCGACGTTCTCTTAGCCGTTCAACCATTTCGATCCCTCGAAATCTCATGCCCGGTCCTTTTTCGCGATTCGATCTTGTAAATATCTCTAATCGTGTCGTCCGATCGTACTCGCTTCGGTTTTGCCGATTATTATCACTGTTATTATTATTATCGTTGCGTCTTGTTTGATACGTTTATCAATGGAACGAAAAATCGCGATATTCACGCGCAGAAACGTCGCAACGTTTCTAATTCCTACGATGTTTTAGAGCGTAGGAAAGTCAACGCGTTGAACTAAAATCTGTTCTGTCCCCTTTTCTTTCTTTTCTCTACGCGTTGTAAATTAAGGGAGCGATTAAGTTATTCGTTTTAATGTCACGATTATTTATCACGCTAATGCAGTTGCGACGTTGGAAAGTTCGGTTCGATCACGCGTCGTCGTTTTCGACAACAGTTTCCTCTTTTTCCCCAATGAACAACAAAACGCACTCGCGGGACAGTCGTGCGCGCACGTACGGACACACATTATACACTTGCAAATTAATCGCGACGATAACAGGAGCAAAGGAGAGAAAAAGAAAGATGAACAAGTGTTTCAACCCTTCCGCTGGATTCTTATCGCTGTAGTCCTCTCCTTCTTGGCGATTTCGCGTGATTCTCCTCGCGTCCCGTTTCTTCGTCCGCAACCCTTGCCCATCCGTTCTCCATCGTCGAACGCGCGACGTCAACGTGCCGCGATAACGCGTGCAAAACGAAACAGTGCCGAGAGACGCGAGTGAAAGAATAAAGCGTCGTCGTCGTCGTCGTCGTTCGAATTAGACCGCTTGAATTCCATTAAACTTGGCCTCCGGCGAACGAAGGAAGGATCGTCGGGGTGACGCGAGAACGACGGAGGGTAAAAAAAAAGAAAGAAGCGAAGCGAGTTTCCGTTAGCGAAACGAACGTAACAGCTCGAGGTGAAATTGGCGAGGGGCGCTGTACGATTGTGTATGTCAACAATAAATAATTGCTGTGATTAGATTCGATTATATTAATAAGTAGTTAAGAACGATAAAGAGCCGCGGGGTGTCGAGGGGCAATGAATGAAAGGTAAAGGGAACGGAAGCGAAAGATGGGGGGGGGGGGAAGGTGGTAACGAATCGTTATTACGGAACAGCCTCGTGGTAATACGGCGATGTTGCGTGTGTGTGCACTCGTGTGGTTGCGCGCGGTTGTAAAGGGGGCAGAAGAAACATTGACAATGGAGCGAACGAAACGGAGGGATTGAATGGCAGATCGGCGAGGAGCGAAAGGGTCAAGGAGGAATGTCAAGATGCATTGCAGGAGAGACTGGACTATCGTATTTCTGTAGTCCTCCTTTGTCCAGGAACGAGGAGGGGGATAAAAGTACGTGCGCGCGTGCGTGTAGAAGAACCTCCTCGATTGCAGCGATCCATGGATTTTTTTTTCTTTCTGTTTCGACAGTCGTGGATCCTTCAACTCAGTTTGATCCGTGCTTCGAAGGTAAATGAATGTAGATGGCGATTGCCGCGCGCTTTTAACGTAAAGATGTGCCGCGTCACACACACACAGACACACACATACACAGCCGCAATACTGTGATCTTCTCGCTCGACTCACCCCCCGAGTGTGGAGACTCGGTGATTGAATTGATTTAATCAATGTACTCTGGGGGACTTTGATACGAAGTAAATAATATAACGACGAACCATTGGTTTATTTAATTATTCGAAGAGCGTCTATGAGTGCATCAAATGTTGTAGATATATTTATTATTATTATTTTATTATCATTATCGTTGCTATTATTATTACGGACGTAGGACTAAAAATTTCTCTAACGTGCCCCAAATGCTTCCAAAACATTAAATAATTTAACGTTAGACGTTTCGTCCAGTGTTCACGTAGTCAGGTATACGTATTTTCTTAGTTAACTGTTAGCTTAGAGGGCTGTGAGGAAAAATTTGTTCGCAATAATATACGAGACACGTGGATGATCGTAATTAACTTGCTCAATACGTGTATTTATTATCTCGTTCCTTACATGTAACATAAGTTCAGCAGAGCGCTCTTGCTGCCCAATTTTTTTCCACGCTTGCCCCCACCCCCCCACCCCCCCACCCCCCCACCCCTCTCGGGAAAAGAACGAAGGGGAATCGAATACAGCGTAACTAAAACGGTCCGTCGACGAAAGAGAGCAAGTGGGAAAAGTACGTTCGAAATTGCTCGACGGTGATTGTCAACGTAACAATCGAGTAGGAATATCGTCGTTTGAGTCCAGTGAGAAGAGCACCGTCGCGACGGAAACGGACGAGCAAAAGTTTCTGTTCCAAAGTGTCCCAGCGATTTCTGGACGATCGACGTTTCACACGGAGAACGGTAGTTTGGTACGATCCTTCGTCGTCTCTTAATCCCCCTCTTATATTCTTCTTATATTCTTGGATTGCACGAATATCGCCACCATCCACCGGTCTCCAAACTAAACCAAAAAAAGAAAAAAAGCAAAAAATATAATAATAACAGCGCCCATCTACACCAACCCTCGCTGATGGTTTCCACACTTAATCATCCCCTGATATATATTTAAAATATGTATATGTGAAAGAAACATTTTTCTTTGCTTCTGTCTCGCCGCGTAAAATGGAAACCGTCAACGAGGCTGAAATACTCCAGAAGCATATCCGGTGACACATATGACTAGAGTACGAACTAATTAATCTCTCTGCTCCGATAATAAGCAAGCTCGTATATATGTATATATATATTTATTCGACGTGTGTCGTGAAATTCGTTGGACGGAAAGTCGACGAGTTAATCGTACCGCATAATTATTATTCTCGACTTCTCTGTCCCGTAGCGTGTACCGTCGAATCAGTCGACTCTATCGTAATGTCTGGTAGCCGGTAAGAGTATCGTCAGTCGCGACTCGTAAGTTCTTGAATCTTGAATCGCGGTTAACGAGAGGCCACGTTTCTAGAGTGGGCTAATAAAACGGGGATTTCGTTCGTTTAGTGCGATACGACACGCGTACCGTAGACAGGAGGTGTTCGAACAGGTGACAGGCAGCTTTTTACTTGGCCGTCTCAATTATTTTTTTCAAACCGTTTCCCGTGTGCGTTTCAACGATCGCTCGTACAAAGAATGGCTATTGCAAATGGTAAACGAGGCTGGATTCGAAGAGTAGAGGAAACAAAATTGCAGAAAGCGAAGATTGGGAAAGGAAGGAAAGCATTAGACCATGGTACTTGGAGTAACTTGACTTCGGATTACCGCAACGGGGGTAAAGACTTTAGAAACGAAAGAAATGAGAGTAGTTCGTGGACAGCGATCTGGGATTTCTCGAAAAAATTGTGACGCTTCGTTGTCGATACGCGGTAGATTAAGTAAACGGTTTGTCCGTTTCGTTCAGAGCGCAATTCTTTTTTTTCTTTTGCATATGAGGGGTAACAGTTGCGCGCACGAGCATACCGATACATCGATATGCTTCAGCGATAGGACAGGTACAGCGTGTCGATCGTTTCGAGCAAATGGATAATAATAATCGTGGAACAAATCCCCATTCTTAATAGTTCCCCTGTTCGTCTCGTTGTTTTGCCCTCGTGCGAAATTTATTAAAAACCTGAGGATGTTGCGCGTGTCAACGTTCGATAGGAACGCGATCGCATCGTTGTGGCGTAGAGCAATCTGTTAGTGCAGGGGCCTTATCCTTACTGCGCGGGCCCTGGCCGGAAGTGGTCGAGGATCGTGCTTACGTCATTGGTCTCTGTCGTGGCCATTACAGAATCTTCGATCCCGTGGGATTTTGTGGAGAAAAATGAAAAGCCTAGTTAACGAAAGTGTGTTGCTTGTCAAATTGGAGGATCGTATTTCCAGGCGAATGAAAAGTTCAGTTAACACGTTATATCAGTTCTCGTACACGTTTGTATTGCTTTCTGTTCAATATTTCGTTAATCGATTTACCAAGAGTGTCGTATGTATATCGTGTATCGTGTGAATAATTTTTAGAGAAAGTGTAGCTAGGATTTAGTATTACATAAAGGATCGTGGGATCGTGCTATTTTACTTGCGTGAATGATAAAGGTGAGGAAACAGGGTTATCGCGAAATAAGCACAATAAATCGTTTGTACAATATTTTCTATTCGGTAACTGTCGGGGGGCACGACGTTTTCGAATATCAGTAGCACTGCCGCGAAGGTATTTCAGTCCTCGTTAAATAGGTAAGGGCAATTCTTAAGGGCAGTATTATCGCAACGTTTTCTCTTTTCCCGAACGCACGTTTAGTCGTACAATAGGGTAAGCATAGGATCGATATCTTTCGAAGTGCGTCAATCCGACATATCACGAGGCGCAAGAGGAATCGTCAAGTTTGCTCAAAACTAACTAGACACTAACATTTCGAACCATCGGAATAATTTGAAGAATCGCACGGTCCTCTGGAAATTTCGGGCAACGCATTATCTAAACTTTCAGCAGATTCCGGAGAATTTCAGGAATCGTGAAAGCGAGTGAAACATTTGCGGTGCCGCGATCTTCTTACGATCGAACGCGGATCGACGCTTTTAGAGGCGGATCGACGCTTTTAGAGGCGGATTGACGCTCATGATCCACGACGGTCATCCGCGTCAGGTGCCCAACCTTAAACGTAACGCAAGGCAATCAGCTAAGAAATAACTTAGTTTTTATAGGATATTGAAGTGCACGCGCCCCACTTCCGACGAGGTGCAGAATTAAGGGCAAGTAAAGTAAAAAAAAACAGACATTTCGGTCCTCTCGTCTGTGGGACGCGTGGAACAAGACTCGAGCGCGATCTTGGGCAACCGCCCAAAAATT
Source organism: Nomada fucata (assembly GCA_948146005.1). Classification (NCBI taxonomy): domain Eukaryota; kingdom Metazoa; phylum Arthropoda; class Insecta; order Hymenoptera; family Apidae; genus Nomada; species Nomada fucata. The sequence goes on from OX411281.1 coordinate 7,758,455, forward strand.
CTCTGCGGCATATTTTTCTGTAACGATTAAGCGAAAAGCCAAAAAGAGAGAGAGAGAGAGTGAGAGAATGTGTGAAAGCAATGAAAAAGCCAGCGACCGTGTAATTACGAGGAGGAGCGTTAGTGAACGAACGAGAGATCGAGAGGAACTCGTATTGCCGGAAGAACAAAAAGAAAAGAAAGATTTAGATAGAGCAGACTCGGAATGATGGAATCGCAGAGATGCATGGATGCGCGCGGGATGATACGTGTAATTGCTTTCCTTTATACGTGTGCCAAAAACCCAAAAAAAAAATCGGGAAAACGTTGAACGAGACGACGAGGTAAAGCAGAGAAAGTAATTTATATCGAGTTCGTGGAAATCGTTCGGCGAGCCGCTCGAACCGTGTGCCAAGCTTAGGTAAAGAGAAGAAAAAAAAGAATACGTGGACTGATTAATTACGTGTGCCAAATCGCCGTTACACAGACACGGTACATTCATCGCAGAGACACAGATCGCACTGCAGTTGTGGTGTCCTGCATACCCGATTTCTCGTCTTCCCCTTTGGGTATTTCGCGTACTTGGAGAACGCGCCACCGTGTCCCCTTTGTGTTAACCTTTCGTAGACTCAATTGCGTGCAGGGCAATTCCTGGTTCCGTTAATAAACCTCACTTGGTGTACTCGTGTAGCGTGTCGAATTTCACAGTGGCCGAACGATTTTTCTGCGTTTTTCGGCGTTAGAATAGGGCCAGAACAGAATCGACGTCGAGCGAGGAAAAAAGATTCCACCGGGTTGCAACGTATGAAACATCCATTTTTCGTCGATTACTCTGACGCACCGAAACTATCTGTCGGAGAAGCGTGGTTTTATCAAACAGTTGTACATACGTTGGATAAAGAATACTTGTGATACTGTTTCTTCGGTCATTTTAATTATTGCGATATCCGTGCCAAAACTTTACCGTTCATTCATTAGTGGTTCTGTTCAATTGAGATACCGTGTCTTCCTTGACAAATTTATTATTGATTACGATAACGTAGGCATTACGTTGAAAATAAATGGTGGACGGGTCGGTATAGTAAAAACGATGCTCAGTTTCGCGCAACATGGGCGTATTTTTCAAACAAATGGCGGAGCAATAATTTATACTCGCGCCGCTGTATGTATGCATGTACATACACTTTAACGTAACGGGATCCTTGGATCTTCATGGGCGTTCCGAAAAATGTGAGGGACATTTCATGAGTTGCAACCGGACAAATGAGTGAGAACGATGTAAGAAAATGATGGGAAAGGCCTTGAACTTTAGGTCGGCAGCTTTAATCGTTCGCATCGATATTTGCAATCAATTTCGAAGTGGAAACGCGCTTCCGTTGTAGGAGCCAAGCGAAGGTAACGTAATTCCCCCGACACACGTGATCTCCACCTGTCTGCTTCTTCTCGTTCATCCTCCCCCCGCGTGTGCTCGATACTTGCACGAAAATTATTCCCCTCGGTGAGTATCCAACGTTGCTCGACGATTCGCGATGAATTTTCGAAACGATCAACAAAAGTCTGATTATAGGTTTAAAGAGGTGTTTTTAGAAGAGTTCTTTTTCACTTATCTCGTTGCATATCGCGTTTCTGACACAGGAGTAGAAAGAATAGTGCACGTGTAAATATTGTAACTATTTATCGGGGCTAGGAAAAAAAAAAGAATGATCTCATTATTATTATTATCTAGGATTTAGATTTACCGACGTGTGCGCAACCTTCCCGGCGCGAAGTTACTGTGCATAACGGTAGATAACGTTGTTCCAGTGTATGGAGCCGCACGCGAAATTTATTTGGAATCAACGAAATTAGAATTCACGCGGGGAACGAACGTATTCTGAATGAGCAGAATTTTTATATTATATTTATAGATATATAACGGAGATATATAACGAGAGAACATTCTCGGATCCCTCGGGTATAGCACGGATAAATCAAAGTTTCCAATAGTCACTTCATTCGGAAACGAATCTGCGGATCCTAGTTGATACTCCGTTTCACTCGACACGTAACTCACTAGTGCAATTACATTATTCAAATTTAAACGAACAATAAAACGACGGGATCGCTATCGAGCATCTAACGATCAATCGTGCCAAATGATCGAAGGAATTTAAACGGGAAATAACATGAAACATCTGACAAATCACGGTCGCGAATCGTTACAAGCATCGACGGAGAAACACTCTGTACAGAGAAAAGAAAAGAAAAAGAAAAAAAATGAAGAGACACGTCGAGAAACGAGAGCCAGCACACAGATACATACATACACGAAAAATGATCACCCAATTTCCCTTCGCACGTCCACCCCGCCTCGGTCGACGATGATAAATCCAGCATCGTTAACTTATACATATATATATATATAATATGTACACATTCTTCAAACTGATTCCTTCTCTTCCTTCGCGTTCGACACCTTTCCTTTTTCTCTTCCTCGGCCAATATCGACTTATGTTAGTAAAGCCTTTACGAAAACAGGGTCATACAAATACTTACGTGTAATACGAGTATTTTAAATTTTTAAATCGCGGTTAAAGAGACGAGTGGGAAGAAAGATTTAAAGGAAAGAGAAAGAGAGGAAATATGAAACGAGGAGCGGTGACGAGAGCGAGGCGTGAAAAAGAAAAGAGCGACGCAAGAGCAAAGGTAGTGGTGTGCAATGTATAAACAGTGAATATAATTAAATAAGAATCGTAACAAACCAAAAAGAAAAGGGCGAATAAAAATTTTTACAAAAAAAAGGGTTAAGGGTAGTGAATGAGAGAGAGTGAGTGAGCGAGAGAAAGAGAGAGTTCTAGAGTGCTACGAAGGGGAATGCGTAAAGGGTGAGAAACGTCGCGGCTGCGTCTTTCAAAGCGTCTTCGTCGAACAAGAGGGCGAAACGTCCCTTTTTATAACGCGTTGCCACGAGGATACATATGTACGTATATGTGCGCATAGAGCTGCATATCGTGTCGCATGTGCAGGTGCATTCGAACCAGGTCTGCGGGCACAGGAAGTAGGACGAACACCGTACTTGATCGCGGCATCGACTCGTCGATCGATCGACCATGACGGCCGAGATCCTCGACGATCCAGTCGCGCGAGGATCCAACTTTCCAAAACAGCTTCTCCTATATTTCTCATTTCTCTCGGCGCATTAATCGATCGCCTAACACGATTCTCGAGCGTCGCGTCAATATTCTACGAACAAGTGGAGCATACTTTCGTACGTGTAACGCGTGTGCATTTAAATGAACGCCACGTTTCTTATTCGTTTCTCGGTGCAAGCACTGTCTGACTTGTTCGGTTCATTTGTCGGCGATTAACAATTTCGGCACCGCGGGGCGTAGAAACGACGAAACCGTTCGTCCACGCACAGGTACGACCGGGTGTGATTTCCTTTCGCTGATTAACTCGGAGGCCAAATGGGATCGGCCATCGGGGATAATCGATTCGTCCCGCGATCGATATCGAGGATTATATAATTCCAGGGTAACGTTTTGTAAAATCTTTCAATGTACGGTATTCGAGTGAAGGGAGGGCGAAAGAAAGAGGTATCATACGGAGGGACAAATACGTAAAATTAGAGGTTCGCGAACCGTGGAGCGCCTACGGTCGAATTTAATGCGAATAGGAGATTTCTTTGGGGGTGTAAAGCTAACGCGAGCAAGCATGGGAAACGAGGCAGGACACGTGCCGCAAACGGACGGTGCACGCAGTGTCACGAAAGTTTGGTATCCTCGGGACGGTTAACAATCTGCGTACAATTTTCTGCCAATTCGTTGAAAACGTGATAAAATAATCGCACGATAATGTGGACAGGGAAGTGAACATACGACCCCCGGATGGTAGCGTGGAAAATTGTACCCCATGTCGGTGTACTCTTGAGGAATACCGTTCTTAGACTGGCACTGTATATACGTATATATACATATAGGCATATGTGTATATATAAACGATATACAATTACTGTAAGCGTATAAGAGATATAATTTATATAGCTGTATTCTACGTCATCAGTACATGTAGGACAGGCTTGCGAGTGTTCACATGTGATCGTCTCAGCCGGCGTGAGAGTGCTTTAAAACCTAGAGACTGCGTGAGTGAAAGAGGTACAATATATAAATATATATATATACATACATATATATATATGAATATATAAATATACGAAGAAAACAAAAAAATATATATATAATAAATAGATAGATAGAGAAAGAGGGCGAGAGAAGGAGAGAAAGAGGGAGAAATACACTATACCTTGTAGTCGACGTTACATATCTTTCCAACACGTTCGTTGGTGAACAGTGAAAATGCATGTTTCGGCGACGCAGCAACGCCCAAACCGATGCATATTGTAATGTGTGTTTGAAGGGGGGAAAACAAAAAAAATGGAAAAAAGGAAGACCAATCGCGCGATTCGAACAATCCAATTATTAGAAAAGGCGTCGTTGGTCGATTGTGCACGATCGATTCTGTGGGCCGTCACGGTGTGAAACGCGTGCAGACCCGTGATCGTGACGCACAAGCGACCCAGACCCGGCCCAAACGTCAGTCTACATATCAGACTCTAGTTAGAAGACATCAGGCCCCCCTCTTCTCGAGACTCCAAATATTTTCACCTCGACGTACGAATTTCTGTTGTATCTTTTCCGATTCGCGGCTCGGGCCTCCCTCGTAATCGGGCGAGACCACGTTCGTCGCACCACCACGTTATCAAACATGACCGGACCAACATCGGTTGAGAGGAACGTGGAACGAGCCGGTGAATCGTAGTTTATTGAATCCATCGATCACTCCCCCACCCAGAATCATAATCATCTTGTCCACGATGATTTCGGGTCGACTCGAATTGTTTATTCGGATCCACAGGATCGAATACAGTTGAATCGATGACTCCCCGCGAGATCATCGAATCTTCGCCTTGGGCTCTATTCTCAACCCTTTTTCCCGGGGCGAAAAGAAAAGAAAGCAAGCTGCATCCTAGATCTAGAAGAATTACTCGTACTATCGTCAGTTTACTACCACTCTATTTACCAATACTACCTACTGTAACCGGCAGTTAATGCCGCGACTATATCGCCCCCGTTCTCCAGCTGTTTCGCGATCGAAATTGTCAACGGTCTCGTTCTTGTTCGATTGTTATCAGTTTCGACGAGCCCGAGTAGAATTACGAGTCATCGAAACGGATGTAACGAGAGGCAATGATCGTCGATTGCTTTCACTCGTGGAAAAGTCGTGGCAGATATTCTCGTTTCCCCTTGCGTTTATGCTCGCGCGCATCTTCGCTTCATCCACGTTCGTATCCTTCTGTTGACGATTCGCTGTACGCCAATTCGATAATCGATTCGATCGCGCATGCTGAGAGAAAGTTGCGATTATTTTTAAAGTGCTAATCGGATCGTAGATTATTACGCATGTACATCGGTTCCGATTAGAAATATTTAATACGGTTTTTCTTTTGCCTTCGGCTGCCTCGGATAGGAAACGATTGTGTCGGCAAGTGTAATTAGTGTTTCTCGAGATTTTCGCCTGACGCTTCGATTATTAGCGGCTGCTAACGCAATATACTGATAACTAAGTCGCGAGGAATTGAAGAACGATAACTTTATAAGAAACGACAATACATTACGGTAGGGAATTAACGAAACGTGTAGGATTTTTTATGCACACGAATGGCGTGATTGACGTGCTCGAATTGGCATTTAGACATTTCTGTACTGATATTCTAAAGGGAGGGACAAGTATATAGTGTTCAAAGTCTTGTGGGTGATATTGTATAGGTAGTAAAGTAGTAAGATTATCATGCTTCGAAATTTCTTTCTTTCCGCGTGAAGTGTATATTTAAAAAAAGTGATCGATGATTCCGAAATCTCGAGAGATAATAAAAATCGTGTTACTCGTATCTTCGGGACAATCGTTTCGCTCCCGTTCAATTTTGATTTCGTATTTCATATCGTTTCTCCGCCTATGCGATATATTCTTAATTAGTCAAACATCGTACGCAATTTTCTTTTTACTTTTTCCGGAAGAATGGAGCATTTTTCTCAGCACGTAATTCTACGAATGTCAAACTATCCGTTCATCGTCGAATCTCTTAAAAATCGACAGCCACAAGATAAGCAATGCGAAATTGTATTGTGATAATTGTAAAGAAAAGCATGCAATCGTTAAGTCGATGGACGGAAATCAGAGATCTGCTGTCTCTTCTCACCTTAGCCACCATTCAAGCAAATTATTAATCAGACTTTGTTCGCAATGACTGTTGATGAATTTCTCCATCTTGCGAACCAAGCTCAGAAGTAAATGCTCTCTCATAACAATCTGTGTTGTTATGTATTAATATTATTTTACGTAAATACGTTTTACGTAAATTATAGGTTGTTGATTAGTTGCTACAAGTAGAAGAACGAAAATTCATCGCTGAGACGCACGCGCCTGACGAATGTCTTGGAACCGTCGCGAGCTAAAAATCGCACGCAAACAGAATCAATTGATAAATTGAGAAATATGCAAGCGGGGCGGGAAGTATAAAGCGATTCATCGCGATGATTTTCGTTCTGTCCTTCGGTTTTCAGTTTAATAAGCTTCGGTTGCTCAAAAAAATTCCCTCTCCGCCACTACGGAGAATGTTTTCCGTTGTAACGTAGCAGTAAGTCGAAGAGAAAGAACAAATAACGATGAACAGACACGTGCAACGAGACTTGTTTGTTGACTTCGGCGAACGATGATTTCTCCGATTCCCACACGGGGGGACGGAATTCCTGTCGGAATTTCTAACATGACCACAAGCATCGTATACGTACCGATAATACGTAGGCGAGTTTCCATTGCTGTCGGGTAGAGATTATTAAGAAATCGTCACGCGACTGATCGCGTTCCGCGTTACCGTTTCACCGTCGCGCATTCGGTTCTGTCAGCGATTGTACATATAACAATAAAACGTGCACACGCAATTGTATTTTACCTGTCGGTGTTCACTCGAGCGCCGTCAATCAAAAGCTATCCGAACGACGAGAGTGCTCGTTCTGACAGGGGCGTGCAAGCTCACGAAATATGTAATACGCGTATTAATATGTACGGACATATAATATGTATATTATGTACGGCATTGCAACGGGTATACAACGTTGTACCAACGCCCGTTCAGTTATCCACGACCAAGAAAAAGTGCCGAAACATTGGCGAGAAATCGAGAACGAACGGGGAAAGAAGAAAACGACAAACAATAACGCAAAAAGGGAAAAAAGAAATAAAAAAGAAAGTACTCTATACATTATTACGGATCGTGTACGCGGGATCGAGCTTTACTTAAATCGCTTCGATCACGCGTATGCAGACGCACACACACACACACACACACGCGCGCGTAAGACACGCGTACGGTACAGGTACTAAGTGTACGCGTATCGTACGCATACCGGTTACAATATACATTCAACAAGAAAGGGAAGAGAACAAAATTATACGACAGAAGAACACGACAGTTTTCGCAGCACCACAGAAGCGGCTGCGCTTCTTTTTTGATTCTCACACAACACGCACTCACCACCGCAATCTATGGAATCAAACATTCTTTTCTAGCGGTCAGAGAGAGGGATCGCGGATTTACCACCAACCACTCGAATAGAGATTTAATGTTTGTAAGGGCAATAACGATTGTAAATTTTTTCGAGTACACTGTATTTGAATGTGTAAGTTGCATAAAAAAGACAGATTTTTTAGATATTGCACTATAATATTTATTATTCTAAGGTTAACGATACAGGGTCGCGATTCGCCGCGCTCGCGATACCAAATGCTCGTGCTCGAGAACTCCTTGGCGGCCTCGATCTTGTCGCGGATCGACAGCCGGGATAAAGGGCGGCGAAACGAACGGGATCGCCAAACGCGATAATTTAGTTTCCCATCACGGGGAGGGCTGTTCGTGCATGATTTATGTAAGTTGTTCAGTAGGCGATCGACGACGAGTCGCAAGCGCGGCCGCTTCGCGACGATCATGAATTAATATTAATTAATAAAGAGGCAAAGCGGAATGCATTGTTCTTTCCAATAAAAGAAGAAGCAAGATTTTTAGTGTTTACACTACAATTGATAAACGATTCTATTATTACATAATATTATATTAATAACAATATTATTACTGTAATGTTTGTTTTTGGTTATTAAAGTGTGTATATAGCAATATATTCTAGAAATGGTCTTTAGTGTCGGATTTTCTCTTATTACCCTTCTCAGACCGCATTATCCTTACAACATGACGCTTGATTCATTTTTCGAGGAGCGTATTTAATTTGTTTCGTTGCGCGTTTTGCATATCTTTTCTCCTTTGCGCCTTGTGGCAGCGGGCAACGATTTTCTTTTCATAAGGTAATTATGGATATTAATATTATGATTCAATTTAAATATGATTGTTGTTTTCAATGTTTTCAAGTACTTTATACTTTTCTACAGTTCTCATGTATTATATTTGTATGCTGAACGTATCAAGATAGAGAAGGATTAACAGCAAATTAAACAAAATACAGTTAAATTGATGCGTGTGCATGAAAAAGGTTTTTAGATTAATATCCAGGAACGCCAACAGAAATATGAATGAATAAACTGAAAGCACAGTGTTGCGTTAATTGTAAGATGTAGTGCAAAATACTAAAATTCTCAGTTACTATTAATTGATGAATAATTTATTTACGATAAATGAATAAGAGTAATTCTTCGTCGTTTAATAAAAAAAAAAATAGTTTGTATTAAACCAAACCCAATAGAATTTAAAACGACGAAAGCTTTTGATCCAAATAAGGAAAAGCAATCGTGGAACTGTATATTTTATTCTCCTAATTTTGAGTGCAATTTTTTCTTGCTCTCGAATATTTATGTGCATTAATAAGTATCTCGCCAATGTCTCATTTATGATTTAAAACGCGAAAGGAACAAATGAACGGTAAGTAAAGTTGAAGGTGATGAATAAAAGATGTGCATGACAACTCAGGTTTCGTTTAAAACATAGTTTTTATTATCAACGTAAATTGCAAACTTCTACATTGTAGAAATCTGTACGGAATACATTTCAGGTCTTCCACCCTGCCTAAAAGGGACTTGTAGAGAGTCGTGCAATTGCGTGAACATAATATTAGAGTTAAAACATTTTACAATAAGTACATTGTGCTTCATAAAGATCGTATAAGCTCGTTGCGTACACTATAAACTTATGGCATTACAACACTGGAACTACCGCGATACTGTTTCAAATGTTTGTCTTCGATCATCGTTTCGTCCTCTCGGTAGAAAAGATTCGACGTAACGTTTATATTTTAATCGTTCGCCGACTTGCAGTCGACATTGAACAAAATACGTCAGATATTGATTAACGCATTGTCCATTGCATACGTGCGCGCGATGAGAATCCGGTAGTTCCAATGCCGCAGATTACACTGAATCGATTCTTTATGGATAACATATAATAACATCGATTCTTTATATAGTTATTGTTAAATAAAGCCATATACGAGTGACACGCGGATTCGTGCCCAAGCTTTCAACATTTAAGTCGTAATCGTCGTGAAATTGTAATCATTTCTCTCGCGATGTTTTCTCCTCTTTTTTTCTTACGCAATAAAAAGCGGTTGCGTTTGCATGTACAACGAACAAGCTTGCATTTAACGAACGAATAAATGTGTCAGCTTGGTGGGAGCTTTGCGTGTCACTGTAACCCGTATGCTACATTACGCACGAATTCGGTTGTTCGTTAACGATGTTAGGGAAAATAGATATGCGATTATAATCGGGCCAATTATATTCTGCGCCGAAGCGATTCTTATAGTAATATGTTTCACCCTGCCTGAAAGGGATAAATAAAGTTAGTCATGCTACGGTGCTCACTTAAAATTCCATCTTACATCAGGGCCATTAGCGCGCGCGGTTCTAAATACTCGCGGTCATACGCGGTGCGCTTCGATAACGTTTAATCGTATCCATTGCATTCATTTATCTTGCACCCTGCCTGAAAGGGATAAAAAAAAAGATGGTCCTAATCGCCAAAACAGTCACAAGGAACGCGTCAGAATATTCGCGCTCAATCCGTGGACGATCGAACGCTGCGAACGCAAAGTATTAATAAATGTTGGATAACGAGAGAGAGAGAGAGAGAGAAAAGTTGAGCAATTTCGTAGTAGATAGAAATGCAGGTAGGCAGTGATTTACACCGCGAGGTTAAATTAAAGGATCGGTAGATTCTTGCATCGAGTTGTCCTGCATATCTACGTTTATTATCGTGGTTTGTTTTACTTGCTTCAAGCCTCGCATCGTGCCCGGGTCTGTACGACCCGATCCCGATCGTAAATTCATGTGAATTCTTACTTGAATAACGTTCCCGTTGTATTTTGCGCAAATACGAAGATCAGAACGGTGATTTCAAACGATGTAAAATCAGGCTCGGGTCGTATGGACACGAACACGGTGAAAGGGTTAAATTACAAGTGAATTGAATAGGAACTCCTCTGGATTATCCCAGATGTGCGCGTTACGCGTTACGATCATCTACGGATGAAAAATTTGTATCAGAATTTAGTAGTCATCAATAAACTCTTCAGCGTATTAAATCAGTTTAACTTTTCTCTTACCACTTTGTGACGTACTTTGGCGATACATAAATATGTAGATATTTTACGATTAGTTAAAAATCTATCAGTCTCAACATTTAACCCTGCCTAAAAGGGAAAGAAGATGGTCATGCGAGATTGCTCTATAGACAATTAGGGCCCTAATTGACGCATGCATGATACATCATGATTTCTGGAAATTCTGTCGTACATTTCGATTCGTTTCAAGAAGTCATGCGTAACAAAAAAATCGTTTTGCTTTCGGTTAAAATTGCTTCGGTTCGAAATGTCAGCCTCGCGTAAGGTTTCATCGTGATCGCCCTGTGACGGACAGTTTCAGTAATTTACCGTTGATAAAAATGTTGTTGATCACTTGCACGCACACCCGAATGCAGCGAAAAAATACGAGTACACGGCGCTTTAAGTAGAATTGACTTGCATCATATTTGCCGTTGCTCCACGACGTTATTTGTCTTTCGCGGGATGCACGATTTCTGGATAATTGTTTGCGCAGACGATAATGCGACTACGTTTATTTTTAATTAGACACAGATTCCTGAACAGTTTCGATAATATTTGCTTTCATTTTTTTCGCGTTCGACGATGAAACCTTAATCGAGTATATTCGCGACAATTTTATCATTTTCTTCGAAGCAAATTTCTTCAAGTGGAATATATGGGCCCTCGCTTAAAAAGTATACTCTCGTGTTATACGTTACGAGAGAAAAATGCATAATGTATAAATCTATCGAGGAAAAAATTGTGTTTCAATGCTAGTGATGTTATTTGATCGATATTTAACAAAATACTGGACACAAAAAACACTAGAAAATGCATACATACTCCTTAGAATATGTAACAAACGTTTAATAAAAATACCTATCCAGAGATTGCTGGAGATTTCATCGAAATCGTGTCTGAGTCTTCCTTTCCGAATCTCTTTCATGTTCGCCAAAACGTGAGGCTTTCAAGAAAATGTAAATCAATATTTTATCAGGACGTAAAACAAAAAAACCAAAATGACACTACGTATTTGATAATGTCGACGTACTCCTCTGTATCTTCAAATAAGGAACACAAGTTTGCTCCCGTTATTTCGTTTCTCTCAGCTTCGAATCGAATTTCTAATCAAAAATATTGCATCCTGATAAACCGTATGCCAGTAAATTGCAAGAAAATAATTTGCGTCAATTTCAAATAGATCCGCGGAAGGTATCGAAGCGAATCAAAATCACAATTTCGTTCACACACCCGAATCAAGCTAGAATACTCACATGGATGGTTTGCTTACCCTTGCTACCTTTCGCCTGTTTCTTCTTCTTACAATTCAGTTCCTCCTGTATTTCTAACAGCGACTTCCCCTTGGTTTCCGGCACCGTGAACCCTATAAAAACGATGCCGAGGAAGCAGCTGACCGCGAACCAGCCGAAGGACGTGTATACCCCGCAGGAATCGGACACAACCTGGTACATTTTCGACACGACGAATGCCAACAGGGAAGCCCACAGGTTAGCTATGGACACGGCGGCCCCCTTCACGTTCGTCGGGAACAATTCGCCCAGCATCATGTACGACAATGGATTCAGTCCCAGCGCGATAATAAGCTCGTAAAATATGACGGAGGCGTGAAGAACCCAACCAAAACCAGTCATGTCCATCAGCATGTGGAATTTCAGCAGATAAAATGCTCCGGCAACGGTCAACGACAAACCGGCGAGAAACGTCGTAACGAGAAGAAGCGGCCTCCTCCCCAATTTGTCCACCAAAGCTGCCGCCCCGACGCCGGCTACCAGTTGCAGAACGCTCAAAATAATCACCGCCATCGCGGCGGACAAACCGGTATCGGCCTCCTCGAGGATCTCCTGAGTGTAAGACTCTATGGCGGCCAGGCCGCTGAATTGCAACACCAACTGAAGGCCGAAGCTGATCAACACCGCCCTCCTGTTCCCGGGGGTGTAGAAGAGGTCCCAAATGTGTCCCCTGTCAGTGAGATCGCGAATCACGGTTTTCTGCATCTGTTCCATGTCCTCCTCCAATTGATCCTTCGTCGCGTACCTCTTGAGACGCTTCAGACTGTCCATTGCTTTGATCTCCCGGTTTCTCATTAGCAAATAGTACGGCGACTCTGGCATCCAGCAGAACGTCAGGATGAAGATTACGAGGATTATCGAGCAGCTGTACGCCAGACAGTTGTACGACACGAAGGGGCCAATAGCGTGAGCGTACAACTCGCCGAAAGTTACCATTAACTTGATAAACGAGCCCAGAGACCCTCTGACCTCCTTGTCGGCGATCTCCCCGATGTACATGGGACAAACAACGTACGACACCCCGAGCCCGATCCCGCCGATGAATCTCGCCGCGTAGAGGACGTACGGGTCCCAGGCGACGATGATTAAGATCCAACTGATGGTCAGCGGGATTCCAGCTAGCAGGAGGCAAATTTTACGGCCGAGCCAATCTACGATGAAAGCCGCGAGAATGTTGCCAGGTATCGAGCCGAGGAGAACGAACGAGGCGATCCACGAAGCGTCGTCCGATGTTATGAACAGCTGGGAATCCGGAGACTTTAATCTTGGCAAAATCGGCGACGTCCAGCCTATATGCGCGCCCGAAGTTGCCATAGACAAGGTGGCTGTACGGGAAAGAAAGGTGTTGAACTTACGATTACACCCGCTCAGAATGGGGAATATAAATGGCAGCCCGTCTACATTGATCGGGTTATGTTTTAAGTGCCAGGTGGACCGTTGATGAGCCACGTGGGCCACGATTTCGTCTTGCAAATATTATTAGGCACGCCTTGCAAATATGTGCGAGAGGCGTACAGATTTGGACCACTGATATCTCGCGAAAAGCGAATGGAAATCATTTTTACACTCAACGCGTTGATACGGGCGAAATTTTCTGACTTTTGATAGTATCGTGTCAGTGATATTGAAATATTGTAATTGAAATAGTACTATTAGTTTTTCCGCATGGTTCCAAAATGAAAAACGTCTTCATAGGTGAATAATTTTCAATTACCTGTAATCGCCGCTAAATATTGCGGCCACCGTTTAATATGCGACTCGTCCATCTTTCTTATTTCTTCTTTTACTGACTGCAATGTTTAAAGGATTTGATATTAATAGATATAGTTTATCGAAGATATAACCGAAGCTCGCGTTCAAGTAAGTGGAATGTGTTTTCCCTGCGCTTAGTAGTGCTTCGATATTTGTAAATTTATAAATGAAGCTGCGAGAAAGACACTTATTAATAAATTAGTAATTATAACACATAAATAATGTTGCAATCAACAGTGGTAATAATTCGCAATGACCTGCGTTTTAGACAAAGACGTACACAAAACGGAAATGAGCAAATCAATAACGGTATTAATAAATATTAATTAAATTGGCGAAGAAACAATTGATAACTTTCAAGAATACTCGATTAACGAGTTAATTCAATGCTTACAGAGATAGCGATGAAACGTTGGAATGCCACCAGGAATAATAGCTGCTCTAGTGTTCTTCGTGCCTCTTTTTAACACATTATGTATAGAATGAAAGCTGATTTACTATGTTCTGCATTTTATATGCTCGTTTATCAGCTCGTCTGTGATAACAGACGAAGCTCCAGCAGGCCCCACTTTGCGACTAATGAAAATCATTGATGTTGCCCAGATAGGGAAAACAGGAAACAAAAGTAGGCAGGTGGAGACAGACGAAAAGGTCTTTATTTTATCTTAGACAAGACGATTTCGTAATTTATTAATATATATGAACGGATATAAATAGCTCAGACAAGGTGAGGTAAATTCTAATTATTCCTCTGCAGTATGCTAATCTGTCGACGCGATATGTTTAAAGCAAAACAGAGAACAAAGTTGTGCAGTAAAGCGATATCGAAATGGACGAAGCCTTTCCATTTTGTACGACGAATAAGCCGACCAATAGTAAAATAAAAGTAAGTAATAAGTAGGTGAAAAAAGTTGTTCCACTTGATGCTCGTACTTTCATTCGTGTATGCAATATCTGCATTTGTATATGTACAGTAACGGACAAAAATGTTACCACTTCTCGGATTTCTTGTATTTCTGTTACTTCTTAACTTCAAATTTAAACTTTTATTTGTACATAATATATATTTTGATAGAGGATTAAGGATTATATAAATCAAAATAAATTTTATTTAAGTAAACAGCAAAAATTTTATTTGTTAAATCGAACAGAAATAGTATATTATTAAAAGCGACAAAAAAGTTACCACTCTTGAAAAGTATCAAGAAATCCGACATTTTGTGGATGCACCTTTAGTATTTAGAACCGCCTTGCATCTGTTAGGCATTATATTAATTAATTTTTCAATAAGACTTACAGGAAGGTCCTTCCAAGCTCTCTCCACAACCGCAAACAGATCGTCTTGTTTTTTGAATTTCTGCCCATTTAGAGCAGGCTTAACCATGCCCCATAAATTTTCAAGAGCGTTTAAGACTGGCGAAAACTATGTTTGTACAGACTTTGCTGTATGCTTGGGGTCATTATCCTGCTGGAATATCCATCAAGCAGGCATGACCCGGTTAGCATATGGTTTCATGACCGTTTTCAAGATATCGACAAACCAACCAATACTAAGGTCCATTATACCATTTATTCTGTGGATTGGTTCTAATCCCGAAAGACTAAATGCTCCCCACACCATTATACACCCTGATCCATGCTTAAGAATTCTAATCCAAATTGTTTGTTAATAAAAGAAATCCCGTCTTAACTAGGTTACATAGAGTATAGAGCATTAAAATCTCTATCAAATAATATAATCAATAGATATTAAACTTTTAAGTTGATATTGGTGGTAATTGTTTTATCCACTTTGTATGAAGTGGTAACTTTTTTGTCCGCTACTGTACATACCTGGTATCGATCCCCAAGACCGCGAATAAAATAATTGCATATATTTATTTCTTAAACTTGTGAGAGAGTAGAAGTACCGAGGAAATAAAGCGTTCAAATACACAGTGTTCCATTGTAAGGACGGTCGATCCTTAAACCGATTTTTATTCCAGTGACAAATATACATTAGCGCGACATGTGGAAAAATTACCAGTGAAATTATATCATTTTGAGAAATTTACACTGCGACATCACACATATTATAGAAGTATAATAGTATTATTTGTCTGATACATAGTACAGAAATTAATATTAAAATATTCTTCAGGAAATATTCTTGGAGAAATATATTTTTATATAAATTTAAGTTTGATGCAATCAAAATGGCATCTTCCGATACTCGTCTTCTTCACAGCACTAAACGTTTACTATGTACAAGGTGTGGATGTAAAGTTTGATGAAGAATACAACAACTCGTGTAGCAGTTGCGAAATAATGTAGACATTCTACGTACAATATATATTTGATGAAAGTACACAAGGACTGACAAGTTGTATTGTATTTAGTAGAAATATTCATGAATATACTTAATGTACATATTTATTATACGGTTCACAATGTTACAGAACCGTATATTCTGTCAACGAATATACATTAAAATTAAACATTTATTAATTAAATTAAGTTTATTGTTTTATCGTGAGTTTTTAAACCGCATGGCTATCAAAAGTTTGTTTAGCTAACTGATAATATATGCAATAAGCTGGTTTATTGGAAGTAGAAAATTATTATTTGAAAATCTTTCAAGTCCAAAAATAGGTGAAGCCAATTTTAAGCGGGGTTCAGTACACTTACGTCCAAAATATTTGTATCATTAAGCATTCCGAAGAGCGCGGTAATTATCATAATAATTATCAATTTTTATCTCGAAATTGTTGACCTACCTAGGGGTTACAAAGTATTTAGCCAGAAAGACGATTGCTCATCCTTACAAATATTAATTTTGATTTAATCAGGAATTCAATATTTAACTAAGGAAAGGATCCCAAACTTTCGGCTGGAAGTGTATCTCGTATATGTATACGTACTTATTCTTATCGCACTAATTTTCGATGGAAAATTTTCACTGCGTAAATCTCAGAAGGATAACGTATGTAAGTAGACGTAAGTTTAAACAAATTGATCGATATTTGTATAAAAATAACAAAAACAGAGGCAATGTAAATGCCCGACATTAATAATGGTATGTGTTGTAAAAAATGGGAACTTTTTAAACGATTTAGTTTAAAACGATTTTAAACCATTATATATTATTATCTTTCAGATTTCTGACAAAACGTTCCAGGAATGAAAATTCAAATAGCACTGAAATATTTTGTAGTCGCTTTACTTGTAATGGAAGAGTATGTTGCCCGTAGACGTTATCTCTGTTATTTAACTTGGATTCTGTGCGAAGAATACTTAATCTTTACCCGCGATATCGCGATAAATTTATGGTCCCTATATTTTTCTGGCTGAAAAACTAAATATTCTTCGGAAACGCGGAGAACGTTCTACGTCGGATGCGTCTTAAATTAGCAATCTCATGTCAAAGAGAATAACTGGGCAAATACCGGCGAAAAATAAACGTAGGTACGTACTGAACTCATTGGAAACCATTCATTCAACATTTCTCACAGATCCTTTCATTTTCATTAAAAACAAATCCATTATACATATTCATAATTGTATTATTTCTTAACTCTATTATATATTATTTATAGTTAACTTAATGATTGTACGAATATATTTCAATGGTACTGGGATGATGTCAAAGTCATCAGAATTTTATTAAAATAAAATAGTGTACAACAGCCTATTATTTTTATTGATAGCTTTATTCGAAATTTGTTTCCATCGAAATACAGAACATTACACTTCACACATTTCTGATATATTTTACAGTTTCGACAATATTCACGCAGGTCAATACAGTTCAATGCAATAAATTTAAATACAAATTGTTTCATAATGTAGTTCGTGTTCACGTACAATATCAGGTGGGGCGCGTTAGTTGCGCCTGAAACTGCTTCTGAAATTTCGCGCCCCGCTCTTCGGTTTCGAGGAATCGAACTTTGTGCTGGTTGTATTCGAGGTACTGCACTGCGAGCAGTCGCAAATTATCTGTCTTCGGTGTAGGGGCGACGAGGTATTTATCCATTGCACCAGTTAATGCACATGCGATTTTCTTATTAAACTCTGGTGTTAGCAATAACGTGTTCGACTTCTCAGAATACTGCTACTCACGACGTATCGACGAGACCTGCTGGGTGAATACACAGGCGCAAGGATAAAATTCACGTACGAAGATGTGCGGCGGTTTTACGTGCTCCAAAAACGCATTGACGGCGCTAAACATTCTTTATATCGTAAGCAGAACTTCCGGAGGCAGGCTTGTCCCTGTACACCATTTCGAACAAATACAGTTCACTCTGATCGATTTTTTTACCTCGGGTCGCGTCTATTTGATAAAGCTCTGTGATGCATATGAGATAGTTGAGATAATAATTAATCGAATATTGCACTGTTTAGTGAGAAGCTATTTTATTTGTATTCGCAACGGAACAAATATAAATATATGATAATACTTTGAATTTCGAATAATGAACTTTAGTTGAGAAATGATTGGAACAGAAATTTTCTATTACTTTCTAAAAGATATGTAAATATTTAGAAATAATGGTTCTTTGAATTGTTTTGCACTCGATAGGCAAATCGAACACACCACTTGGTTTGACTGAAAAGCTCGAAGAACGACAAAGAGTAGAGCAATTCGTTGTACAGCGTGGTGTTTCATTTTATTATTTGACATTTAGTCTGTCTTCTGTTACAATTTCTTTCTGATAGAAAAAAGATGTTTAAGTGGGAAGGATTAATGTGCACCTAGCTTTTAAACATTCTTCTAGTAAATTGAACTTTAATATTTTTAGGTTGTTGCATTTATCTTGATCGGCGTAGCTGTTTACGGAAGAGCGTCCGCATTAGTTACAAATCTTCCAATTATCGGGGGCATTTTGGCGTGCGGCGTTATATTGATCCTGATTTCCATACTCGGCCTGATTGGTGCCGTTAAACACCATCAAGTCTTGTTGTTCTTTGTATCCTTTTACAAATTAATGCGATAGAGATTCATTATATCTCTGTATGGAAACGTTAAACAATTGCCTTCATCAGTGCATAAAATATATACTTTGATACTTTTCTTATTCCTTTCAATTATTTTAAGATTGACAATATTATTCTTAACAATATTTCTACAGTATATGCTTATTTTGTTCCTCTTATTCTTGATCCAATTCAGCATTGCCTGTGCTTGTCTTGCTGTTAATACTAAACAACAAGAACAATTAGCGGAGCAGGTAATAAAAATACATCCTTTAAATATACTATTAATATATCTTGAAAGAGGAAATACATCTGGTGCTATTACTTTTAGGGCTGGACACACGTTGGCGATGATATAAGGACAAGGGTTGAGAAAACTTTTAATTGCTGCGGTTTCAATGACACTTTGAGTACAACTTTGAGTGAACAAGAACCATTATCCTGTAAAAGTGTATGTACAGTCTATCGTTTACGGAAAAAGTTAATTTATATTGTTAATTCGTAATATATTTGTACATGTATTGTTAAATTGTGTAATTACAATTTTCATTTCATTTAACATTTCGTTTCAATTTCTTCAGAAACTTTGCTGCCAATATTCAGAAAATTTCGACTGCGAATGTCCATCATGTATACAGAAATTACAATCTACAATTGATCATGCGTTTAAATTATGTGGCAGCATAGGATTATTCTTCAGTTTTACCGAGGTAATATTCTACGAATTCTTCCTTATATCATGCACAATATGCAATATGTTTTCATATCAAAGAATGCAGCGTGAAAATTTAATCCTTGGCACTCTAAAGTCTTTTTGCTGGTACAAGTAGATAACTCGATAGACTAAATTTCAAATAGTAATATTATAGACCAGACGGTACCTACGAGTTGTACATAAACTAAATGTCTAAAGTGCAAGGGCAAAGATCTCTGATGATAGAAAAGTTATTGCTGTCTCTCGTGTCGTCATTAGAGTGTTTGTGTTTAACTAGGTAACGAGTAAAAATCGACTTTCGAGTGCGAAGGGCTGATGAGCTTAAAAAGTACATACATACATGCATATATACATACATACGTGAATTGTTTTACCTTGTTGGAACGAATAGTGTTATTTAGTAAATGTTAACATGTCGTACTCGTTACAGTTCGTTGGTGTTTGGTTGACCGTGCGGTACAGGAACCAGAAAGATCCACGAGCTAATCCTAGTGCTTTCCTCTAGTCTAACACCATCGCTATGTCCTCTGTCACCTCATATGATCCTCCTAATAGATGGTGGGTGGTTCTATAGTGTTGTCTTCTATTTTATATAATGATATTTGCAACATAACATCACACCACAGAATGTGGAATCTGATGGAAGCTTCTCTCATCAGTGGACTCCGAAGAACCGTCGTCTAAATATCGTGGTGAATACTCCATGCTGGTCTATTGTATAAACATCTCATATGTTCGTTCCATGAAAATTCAAAGAAAATATTAATTCCAATTGAAAACGTGAATTGCAAGCATATTCGTCGTAGTTTAGTCGGCGATATTGCTTTCGAACCCACCGACGAGAGAATTACCCTGTATATGTTATCAATAGGGTGCAACTAACGCATACTAAATTTTTTCAGGTGATCGCAGCTTTCTTGGCAAAACGCTACAGAAATCAATTGAATCCACATCAAACAGCGTTTTTTTCTTAGCACAATTTTTCTATTGACATTTTGTTAATATAGTTAAAATATAAG
This sequence comes from Nomada fucata, assembly GCA_948146005.1. Taxonomy (NCBI): domain Eukaryota; kingdom Metazoa; phylum Arthropoda; class Insecta; order Hymenoptera; family Apidae; genus Nomada; species Nomada fucata. The sequence goes on from OX411281.1 coordinate 7,778,804, forward strand.
GACGATTTACTCCTTTCTTTTTTAATTCAATTATGAATTCTAGTAAGACGAATAGTTCAATTCTGATCACCTTAATTCGTATTTAGAATCTATTATCTGATTATTTAATAGCCAAAGAACTTTATTTCTATATTGCAGTAGAAACATTATGATTGCATGTAATACAATTCTCAAGGAACTGTTGTTTGCCTTTCTCTGCAATTTTTAATGCTCAACGGGAAAGAGGACGATGCATTTGAAAAGAGAACGGTTATATACACTTTAGAACAGACATTAGAAAAGCGATCCTCGAAATGTGTGCTCTAGTCATTCATTTAGAAGAATTGTACTAAGCCTCAATGCGCCTTGGTAGTTTAACATTTTAGATATATTTATGCAAGCGTGTTTCTACAAAACTGATTTTGTTCGTCTGTAAATGACAAATGTATAACAGTGTTAGTTATACCCGTTAGTTATACACACACATACAGAATTTGTATCTTGTTAACCAACTTATATTTCATAATGAATAAGTTCAATTGGGCTTCTACAATACACGAAACATTCTTCTAGGATATTCGTTTCCTTTGATTTAGGCAACATTTCTCTCGGTTTTCTTACATTCTATTGACTGCATAATACTCATCTACATTTCTGAAGCACCTAAATTTCCAAAAATGTATATGTCACTTTTCCAAATTAATCGAACCTGTTTCAATCAAATTATTGTAACGAACGGACAGAACTTCGTTGCAATTAAATATTAGTGGCATCCGCTAATAAATCAAACATATTACTAGTATGTTAAGGAACCGTTGGTGGGATGCGGTAGTTAGGATACTACATATAGAATCTCTAATCTTGATCTATTATTGTAATACTGCCGTATATATTATAATAATTACATAATCATCTCATTGTTAATCTTAAACTTGTAATCTGCTTCCCGTAAGTTTTACATTTACTTCTCTTCACGCTAGATTGTATGCTGGAGCATCATGTATCACAGACTTAAAAAAAAGCAGTTAAAATTAATGCTTTTAAATTATTCTATAACACACTGCAATAAGTTATACTAACATCATCATATTCTTAACTCGATTTTCAAAATTGATAAAAATGCATATCGTGCATACAAATTTACGCCACTTCACAAGTGATTTTAGTTGTGAATATGAACTGTTGAATTAGATATTATGATTGGAATATCGATTTATGTTAGATTACGATGTGAATGAAATATACGTTTAAATTAGATACGTGACATTATGTTAATTATCTATAAATAAAAGAATGTTTTATTGTATAAGATGTATTTACGGTACAAATATAAATATTAATGTTATCCTTTTTCGGTTTGTGTAACAAAAATAGTGGATCAAATTATTGTAATGAAAGGACAGAGCTTCGCAGTTAAATGGTTACAATCTATAAGAAACTTTATATTACAGTATACCTTTTTACCCTATTGTACGTTCGATTTAAAATATTTGTTGGATAACAAAATGTATATTAGACGTCTTATAACTTTATCTTTTTAATTATATTAAGGAAGAATTAGTTTAAAAAGTCACTGTCTAATAGAAATATGAATGAAAGGTACGATTAGTTATTAAATTGAAATCATAGATTTATGAAACGAAAAAAAATTGTGTCGCATATGTATTTTCGCTATATTAAATGTATATGCAAAGTAAACAAATTAATCTCTACAAACTTAATATATAAAAAAAAGCATGCAATTGTATAGATATCCTCGGTTTGCTTGTAACTCTTTTCGCATTTTCAATCACTCTTTTCTCTACCCCTATAAGTGGTATTCGCGTTAAATGAACGCGCAGTCAGCGCCTAGGGTATTAAAAGTTTATTCCTGTCTAATATAGCTTGGACTTATGTAAATCGAAATTAGCATACACTGGAGTTAAAGGATCACTAAATTTTTGATGAAAAGTTCTCGATATTTAAAGTGTTATTACTTTCTGAAAGAAACGCTACCCCCTCGTGGTGTACCTTGTATTACCTTAATGGCGGCAGCTCGCTTTTCATTGAAAGTCAATTTTTCGATGCTCGTTGTAAAGTAGAGATTTTAATCTTCACACCCATGCTCATTTCAATCACGACTAAACTTTATCAAAGTCCATAGAACCGTTTAAATCTTTGAAATTTTCGGAAAAGAAAATATCCCTACTATTCCACTCGCTACGTGATGTGAAAACATTTTTGAAATAAATGAACTGAGCAATGTGAATGTTGAATGTTTACGCTTTAAAATGAGGCCAGGTGGACTGTTGTACAATTCTTCCTCACAGACTTATAACGGTTTAAACATCGTCGATTTTCCAGCAAGAATTTAGCGATTTCGTAATTTTTGCACCTCACAGGGTGTCATACGAAATGCTATGAACTGTATAATAATTAGATTAAACATTGGAATACACCAGACCTGAAATGCTTTTAAGTACGATGAACTAATTATTATACTCTATTAGCACATTACATCATTGTTCTTATCAAGTTCATTCACCTATTACGTTCAATATTATTTAATAGAGCGATTAATTGCTAGCGCATCGATTTCTCGAATCGATTATTCTAAAACCCTCTTACTAAAAATGGCTACTATGAAGCACGCATGTCAAGTGGTTTTTCGGTGTTGATAAACAAAGAATTACGATAAAACGGCTACTAAAAAGTCACTTAGTAATCGTCGGCATCGCTTGTCGACGTTATATCCATACATAATTATAAAATACTACTGAAACAGTGATAAAAAAAATTAACAACTACGGCGGAGTGTCAAAACAAGAGTGACAACGTCGAGGGTGACGTTGAGGTTATGGACAACTTCGTCAAGATCGAAAAAATAGGGGAAGGGACCTATGGGGTGGTTTATAAAGCAAAAGATAAATTAACTGGAAAACTGGTGGCACTTAAAAAAATTCGTCTTGAGACGTACGTCGATTGTAATACTTATTTATAGCAATGAGAGATTTTTAAACTAAACACATTGTCATGTGCTGGGTTATGTATCGTGTGCAAGCATACTAAATTTAACCGCCCCAATCAATATTTAGTGTTCTGTTTTCTTAAACAATTTGATGTTACTATTATAGCATTCGCGGAAAGAAGATTTCACTCTACCCTCGAATTTTCGTGCACATGATGTAGAATTCATATTTTCAACATTTCTTCTATACGCACATTTCCGTTCGCATTATAACGCCTATACATATATAATCTATTTAACGCAAATATAAACAATTGACAGAAGCAAAATATATTCAAACTTATCTACGAAATAAATTTGATGTTTTATTTAACTAATATTATTATTTGCACATGTCGATAAATTTATATGTTCTATCTAAAAGAAGCAATCATATTCTTTGATTTTCATCCCCTGCAAAGATTCTTTACCGTTGCAAAACAGGTGGTTGCATTATATATTTCCGTTTACCTTGAATGCAGGGTAACAGGATCACGTTAAATATTTGATTAAGTTGGTTTGGTATATTGTAAACATATATATCTGCAGAACTTGTACATTTTATTTACCCCTTAAATGTCTTAATAATTTGCATGTTTCTAGGTTTTTAACAGATTATTTGAATGTAATCATCCTTGTTCCATGATATCAAATAACTTTTGGGCGCAATTGTTTGAAACGTCATAATTGATATAGCTTTTGCTTATGTGCATTGCTAACACATCTGCTAACTTGCACATTGGGGTCAGCTGAATCTGCAGGGGCCACGTTATATTAACTTTTCGTAGCACCACATTATTCAGCTTATCCCTATGTGTCGTGCTCGGCTGTTCCTTGATTTCCAGTTGTTTTCTTTTTTTTATTTATTAATCAATCTATCACGCACATAATCTGAATTTTCTTCTACGAACTTACATTCCATTAATAACTATTTTTACCAAGTTCTGTAGCATTCTACTAATCACAAAATCAACAAGATGCACTTATTATTTAGGTGTATTCCAATTGATTTACATATTTTTTGCGATTTATTTATGTTATCTATAAAGTCGTCGTACCGTACATACTCATTTCCCATAGTTATTTCGAAAAAGGGAAATAAATTTAGATCAATGTTTTAATCCGTCACAGATTGTCAATGTATGTAAATAATGAAGTACGTTCATTTATACCAGGGAAAGCGAAGGAGTACCGTCCACTGCTATACGAGAAATATCATTATTAAGGGAACTCACGCATCCGAATATCGTTCAATTATTCGATGTGGTAGATGGTGACAATCATCTGTATCTTGTTTTCGAATTCTTGCAACAAGATTTAAAAAAGTTCTTAGACTCTGTCAAAGGAGGATTAGATCAAGCTCTTGTCAAGGTATTGATCTCAAAGGGGTCAAAGTTGAAAGTACAGGGTGATCCGCTCACTAATGGGCAACAAGAACAGTGCCGCAAAATAGATCGCTACGACGATACTGCGTCGTTATATGCGACCTGCAGATTGGACTTCGCTATGACAAAAGAAGCCAAAATCGTCCCGGCGATAAATCACACGTACCGTCACAGCAGAGGTGTTTAGTTGCACTTCTCTTTGAGTCCACTAGCGAACGGATCAATCTGTGTGGATGCGAGCATTGCTGAAAGATGGGTCTCTTATGTTCACAGAGCTATTTGTATCAATTATTGAAAGCAATTTCCTTCTGCCATCTTCATTGCATTTTGCACAGAGATCTAAAGCCTCAGAATCTGTTGATAGATCGGGAGGGCCACATTAAATTAGCAGATTTTGGACTAGCCAGAACATTTGGTGTTCCTGTTCGGATGTATACACATGAAATAGTAACACTGTGGTACAGAGCACCCGAAATACTTTTAGGCACTAAATTATACTCCAATGCGGTGGATGTTTGGAGTTTAGGTTGTATATTTGCGGAGATGGTAATAATGATAGTCCTACTTAATGGATTCATATGAAATAATACGATTTATATTGGAAAGTTGCTTAACGAATTATAATCTTGAGAATAAAAAGCAAAAACGTTATATCCACAGGCGACTAGGAGAGCTTTATTCCCAGGTGATTCAGAGATCGATCAACTGTTCAGGATATTTCGTACTTTAGGCACACCCGATGAAAATATTTGGCCAGGAGTATCACAGCTACGCGATTATACATCTATGTTTCCCAGGTGGGATCCTAGTGATTTAGACGAAGTACTGCCTTCCTTTGATTCCGATGCCCAAGATTTGTTCTTGGTAAGTAACATAGGAGTAAAACAATTATCACTTTTAAACATTTTTTTTTATTTTCGTTTATTATAATATTGTTTGCTTCGACAGAAACTTTTAACTTATGATCCTAACCAGAGGATAACAGCGAAGAAAGGTTTAAGTCACCCTTATTTTACCGGAGTTAAATTAGTTCCGCCGCCGTTACCAAAGAAAACTTGATCTAGAAATTTTACTTCCTAATTTACTATGTACTTTCCTAAGATCTTCATTACAGCATAAAACTGCCAATGATATAACTGTTAAAATCATGTATTTTCCGAACCCTTTGCTAAAATGTATTTCTACCGTTGTCACAGTGATATAACTTTGATATGTAACAAAAATATATTTTGTAATGTACATTAAAAATTGTCCATACATATTTTTATTATGCGTTTGTTACTCTTAAACTTTTTGTACCCTCAATTGTTATTAGCCTGTAGTAATCATTTAACCGGAGATGACGAGTGGCTCGTCTTGCGTGCCGGGGAAGCACACCTTCCGATTGAATGCTATGTCAGAATTGCAGCTGATAAGATACATTTCTCTGCTTTTATTTGCACGCAACTGATTAGCCAGTTTAAAAGTTAAATTAAAAGTAAATCTTGCCGTTTAGCATTCTAATTCATCAAAATATATTTATCGATAATGTGCTCTACAAATGCTATCTCGACGTCTTACAATTAGTTGCATTACAAATTCGTTTTACACATGCAAGTATGTTTGTTATCGTAAATAAGAATTGATTTCCTCAAATAAAGAACGCAATCACGAAATATTTTATGAATCGTATAAAAATCACTAAAAATTACCAAATCTTTTCGTGCAAAATTTTAATGTCAACAGTCAGAAAGACTGTAATACGAAATTTTTAAAGTTTAATACAATGTTATTACATAATATCGTTGGAGTAATTCTACTGTGCTATGTTCTTTCGCTGGCGATTGCCAAATTTCCAACATTTTATGTACGTTAAGAACGAATTACAGATTAAAATATAGCAACCCCCTGCAGTTTTTCATCTTCGTTAGAAAAGATGCGAGGTTGAAGTTGAATTCCTTCTAGTAGAAAGTAGTTAGCTTGCAAATACATCAAGCCTTCCCTTTCATTTTCATACTATGCACTCCTTTCTTCCTTTCGTCTACAATAATTTATGTTACAAATTATCCAGAACAATCCTACATTCACTAATATAATATAAAACCATTATCTACAAGGTGCATATATCTTCCGATCACATACTAATCGTTTCGTAAAATTCATTCTATATGTATTGGAAATAATTACTTACATGTCGAGGAATACTCAATTCCTAAAATTTCGGTACAAACACTAAATGTGTGTTTGTATACACTGTTCAAAAACTACAGGATCACATATTGCAAGCGTCGCATTCGTCAACGCGTCGCATAATTTCAGGAATTTTCTGTTTAGAGACAAAGGATGTTGTTATATGCACATGTTTCTATAAAGATAATTCAGAAAATTCCAACAATTATGAGCCGCATTGGCCGGTACAGCGGCTGCAATTTCTGATCCCATAATTATTTGGAGCAGTGTATATCCGAAATATTGATTCAATGTGCAACGTGTTCGATTAATTTTGGCAAATTAATCTTGGCATGAGTGTCAGGAATTCTAGCCATTTCTTGTGGCGTGGGGGAAGGTGCCAATTTTGGAAGTCGTAATTCGTTTGGCGATGCTTTTCCAGACATTTCAGTGGATGATTTATCTGGGCTCTTTAATCGAGGAGTGTTAGGAGAACGCGCAGACTTGGGAGACTTTATTGCTTTGCTTTCTGTATTCTTTAATTCAGGATCATTAGAGGGATTTGAAGAAACACGCGATTTCGTTACCCTGTCGTTTGGATTTTTCGATTGATGTTTATAAGGAGGGTCTGGGGAAGTAGGTGATTTTCCCGTTTTGTCTTTCGTCAAAGTGTAATCGGTTTTACTTAAATTCTTCTTGTTTTCATTTTCTACTTCCACAGTTTCGAACGATTTCGAAGCTTTCCTTGGTCCTGCTGCCTCGGGAGATTTAGCCAAACTACTTCTGACAGCTTTAGGAGTCACCATAGAGGATCGTGATTGTAAGTTTTGCGTTTTTGTCGGTGTAGTTGGTGGTGGTTGTGGCAGATTATCCTTTCTCTGTTCCATAGATGAATTCATATCTTCAGTGGAGGTAATCTAAAGAATTTCGATCATTATCAACAATGAAAAAATCGAACCACTTTTGTTACCCTAGTGTGTATTAAAGTTTTGCAATACACAATGTGTTCGATTTAAGTGAAAACAGTTAAATATCATGAAAAATTTATAGCACAATCGTTTTTGACAAGGCTCCGTACGCAGTTCATTTGTTACAAAGAATTAAACAATTGAAGTAATATGTACGGGCAACTGTATAAAGATACAGCAGCGAGGTATTTTTTATCGTACAGCTTATTAGTTTCCTTTTAATTTGAGATATCGTTGATTAAAATCGGGCCAGTAGAAGACGAGATAATTGAATTTGTTTAAAGAAATTGTAAACAAATGCGATTACTGCCAGTTCCTGGCGAGATACGTCTATGACCAGAAGACCAAATTAAAGCCAGAGGCATATGCTACCATCTCCAATAGGTGTGATCATTATGCCATGCACAGTTCATTTGTTATAAACATTTAAACAATTAAAATTGTTATTCCGGCCAATTGCATAAAGTTACAGCAACAGGGTATTTTTGTCGTGTAGCATATTCGTTTCCCTTTCATTTGACACCTTATTTATTAACAATCCACCTCCTGGAGCCGAGATAACAATTTTTTTAAATTTTGTTCGTAACGATATGTCGATAAACGGACATGTGGCGCCATCTCGCGTTTGCGGCCTTTTTAGCAGTTTTCCGCACCGCCAAAACCGAAATCTTTGATTACATCGTTAATTTAAACAATATCCTTTTCCTCGTCTTCTAGTGCGTATTTTTTAACCCGACTTGTCTTAAATTAAAGCTACGGACCATAGCTATCTCCCACAATAGATACAACAATATGGCATTTGTGGTTTAAAAGTTATTAACAATTAAAAAAGCGGCAAAAATGTATTATGGTTCACTACAACTATCTCGGCTTTTGGAGGTTCTAGATTAATGATTGTGTGTTTTAAATGAAGATAAAGAGTGATGTTAGACAGCTGCAATAATCTCGTTGGCTAAACATTATTCAGTTGCCCGGAATAAAAATTTCAATTGTTTAAATGTTGATAACAAATGAACTGCACATGACGTAATGATCACACCTATTGGAGATGGTAGCCTATGCCTCTGGCTTTAATTTATGTCCTCTGATCATTGGTGTAGCTCGCCAGGAAGTGGCAGTAATCGAATTTGTTTATCATTTCTTTAAACAAATTCAATTATCTCGGCTTCTGGATTAGCTGGAGGAATGATTAGCTGCTTAAAATGAAGGTAAGTGATTCGCTACACTACAATAAACGATATACACCTGTATGTGCAGTTCATTGGTTATAAACGTTTAAACAATTAGAATTGTTATTGCGGGCAACTGGATTATGTGAAGTCAACGAGACTATTGCAGGTGTCTAGCATCACTCTTCTCCTTCAGTTTAAGCACACAATCATTACTCTAGGACCTCCAAAAGCCGAGATAATTGTAGTAATTATTGCAACTATTGGGTGAGATAGCTATGGTCCGTAGCTTTAATTTAAGACAAGTCCGGTTAAAAAATACGCACTAGAAGCCGAGGAGAAGGCAATTGTTTAAATTAACGATGTAATCCAGGAATTTGGTTTTGACGGCGCGGAAAACTGCGAAAAAGGCCGCAAACGCGAGATGGCGCCACATGTCCGATTTTTCACTCGCTGTTGGGTGCTAGAGCCCCAATACCATTTCCATTATCACATACAACATTACCGACACATCGGATAAACTTTATTGTTTAATATCTTGAGAATGACTTATGCAAAAGATACATATATTTAGTGTTTTGAAAACGTCTCGTGGTCATCTACAAGAAGATGTAATAAAAGATATGGAGTCCCATTTAAAAATGTGAGCTAGGTGCTCATAGGGTATTTCTGGGTTATTTGAAGGTCATGTAAATACCGGGATAATATGTGCCCCCTGAAATGCTAGAACTTTTATCTGAATTAACTTTTCGTATCTTCTCTATTTCTCAAGATATTCAACTGTTCTCTCTTAAACCGGGTGCACTGTATATTACGTATATGCTTTTGCCATATTGGTTAGCTTACTAATTGCAACTGCTGCAAAGTTTACATTTTGTTCCAGCGAAACGTAGAACTTCACCAATGCAAACCTTTTTTTCATGATAATATTAATAAACATATGAAACTTTTGCACTGAAGTTAAAAAGTTTAATTAAATATATTCTTAAAAATGTTGTAACACTGTATGTTTAACAGTTACTTTATTTGCAAAGGATCAATAATTGTTACAAATATTAGCAAGGTATAGTTAAGTAACTTTCGTGTTACATATAACTTAAATGCAACTTATTTCTTTATCTGGAATTACTGATTATGTGCAGACTGACCTTAATTTGCAAATGGGTGTATAGTAGCGATGCTTCTCTGTCCGTCGAGTGTTATGCGTGAAGGTGAAGTACACGCTGTGCTTATTAATCCACGTAACTGAAGAAAACTTACAAAATATGTCTAGCATTTGAGGAGAGATTACTTACAGGCGATTCGTTTCTATTTAGAATCGTGACATTAATTTCCGCAGCTAAATCTATCATCAAAGTTTTGTGCTTTCAAATTACAGCTTACATGCTATAAATCACTACTTGTTACATTTATATAAATAAATGTTGTGCATTATAACAGCTTGTTAATAATTAAAACAGCATATATCGAGGAACATATTTGCATGACAGTTCTATGAAGGTGTAACACTTAATGTTATTTTTCTGCTTTTCCTCAAATTATAAATAGTAAAATGTAAAGTCGAATCTAATAATGCGCCTACCTAAACGTTTCTTATTTTGTCACGCGAAACGACAAAAAAGTTTCGAACGATTTATATGGCAGAGATGGAAGTGTCGTGCGCAGGTGTCTTAAAACAGTAATTGTTAAAAGTGTTGAAGCTTCAACTGGAATAAAATTCCGCATTCATGTCTGCATGAACTTGCCTTACCCTAAAGGTAACCAGAACATTTTCCTAACTTCGAACAATAAGCTGAAATCACGTTCACCCATTTTTTTTATTCTCTATGCACCAGCCAATAGTAATATAATTATAATTTTACACAGGGCAATAAATTTTTGTTCGATTTACCGTACACAAATAAAGCAACCTTATTATTTAGCTCTTTGTTAAAATGTACATACATAGAAAAGGAACATAGAAAAGAACATTCAGGAAATGTCTAGGCCGAATGAAAATGCTTGAAATGTGAATTCAAGGAGGAAAATATCATTATAATGATTCTTTTGTTATTTCGAACAGAGTGTGTAGAATATTCGCAATTCGAATATTATACAATTGTATTTGTATGAAGTGATATAATCCGTAACAATTGAGACTATTCAATATAATTTGAATAACCGTTCTGAAACACGCGATGATTGGTCGAATCGAAGTCTGTCCAAATTATGATAGTATTATGATAGTATAGGTTTTCCAAAGCGTGACACGATTGAAAGAAGCTTCTTCGGCATTGCTTGGACGATTTCAATTACTTCACGCACTCCATCGATATTTCGCCCGTCGCGTCGATGATTTTAATTGTACAACTTATTGTAAACCAGCTTCAAAGTTTATGTATTTATTTTGATGTGTACAACAAATGGGGACAGTTTGCATATATCTACAGTAACGATTACGAGTTCATCGTATTCTATTATTTAAATACAATATGAAACGTATTCGGTGCCGTCGCATGAATGCATCTTCTTTCGCTCGATGCGTTGAATATGATTGCGCAATATACGTAACTACTGGCGTTTTATTTTTATGTTTAAGATTGAAATGGGTTCCACCTACTGATCTACATAGACGAGAATAATTTGTTTCTTGGAACAAATTTGCCCGCGGCCCGATACCTTTGGAATAAATCGACGCTCGACGTCATAGAAGTATCGTAGCATTATTTTCTTAGAAACGTGCCCACTATTTATTACACGTATGCTTGTAATGTCAATTTCTTTCCCCTCAAGCGCATTAGGACACTGATCATTACAATTTTACGACGAAACAGAAAATAAAGATCGTGAACAGATATCAACGCCCTTTCGGTGTATCTTTGTTTCACGAAGAACATTTTTTCCTTGCCATGCCACTGGAATATAATGTACGATTCGTTATATTAATATAATATGTACGTGTACTGTTCAATAGTTTCCACGGAAGTGTCAATTTCTGTGGAAGGAAATGTCAATTCGACGGAAGACAAAATCAGACTTGTGTTAACTCTTGAAAATTAGAATAACAAATTTGGGAGAGCGGGACATCGCGTGGTAGAATTGCAATTCCCATGACGGTTCGAATTGAATTAATATTTCGAAGGGCTTCTTTAATTATTTACGAACGATTCAAGCCAGCGTTGAATTCAATTGAAATGTCGCAAGCCTGATTTTAGATATATTTTCGCACGTAACATTTATTATACGCATTTACGATTTCGCAATTAAATTATCCTACGTAGCATCGGTTTTCCAGGTGCAATATCGGCAAAGCCCTTATTAACCGCAACATTAAAACGGAACAACTCTCTCCGCGTTTCAAGAGTTAAAGCAATGCCGATTCGATTAATGTGAGTAGTAAACGAAACATGCTGGAAATAAGTGAAATACGTAGCGTATCATGTACGGAGTGCATACAGTTTTATTCTGACGGTAAAAATATGTATGTTAGACAGAAGATTGATGGTACCGAAGCTTGATTCTTTAATATAAAGTTCCTATGTTAATTATTGTTATATCTTTAGCCATATGTGTATGTAAAGTTTAATGGTCTAGTTGCTTAATTAACGTGTACCCCGTACATGCTTTCAGTAAATCGTGATGCACAACACATTTAAGCGTTTCAATTTAAACCATTCTCTGTATGCATAACTCTTGGCCCATATATACGTGTATATGGGCTGATTAATTGCCATTGGAAATTAAGGGACGATCTTAATATTCTTCTCGCAAACAACAACGAAACGCTACACCAATTTGGAACATCCGCAAATCAATGATTTGTGCATCACCTTGTATTCTGTATGTATAATTCGTACTTTCGGTATTACATACACGCGACGTGTGTATTTGTCCTGTTTAATCCGGGAGTAGGCGCGTTCAGTGAACCTCTACTTTTAGATATCGCTGCATTCGTAACGTTTAAATGTATTTTTACTACAACAATTTGCGTTTCTCTATGCGTCATTTGCATCCATTTGTTTTTTTTTTCATCTTTCTGCTACACCGTTTTGCGTGCTGCTCGTTTATTCAACGCGTACTTAGGTAATTGTTTGGAAGTGTCGCCCCCGCGATACTAACACGGGCAATTCAAATGTGGCTTCCAAGTTGCATTATTCAGGTGATCAAATTTCTTCTATCAATTGATCTTTAACAGCTTATCAACGACCCCATAGTCTTCCGCGTCTTTGTACAATCTTCGTTCCGTCGTTAATGGCCCAGCAATATTCGAACCGCGTTTATACATACATATTTATATCATGTGTGTCGAACACATTTAACGAATGCGCCGTAGAAAAGCTAGTTTCAAATTCAATCACTCGAATAATTGTGTGGGTCGACGATTAATTCATCCCGATGAAAACGAACGCTCGTCTACTTCTCGTCCTATTTATTATCGTTGCCGCATCACGTTCGAAGCTTTATCCGCGTGTAACAGGTGATTTTGTTCACGCTACCATTCTTCTCGCCAGGTTTAACAAAATACACCTACTCTCGGTCTGTAAATGGCAATTGTTCGATTCGAACCACGTGCCCAATAATTAATGCGATTCGTACGTTTCTTTCGTTCGTCTCCGCGCAAGCGGTATTATGCTTCCGGGCGATTGCGAAAAAATGAAAATTCACGTTCCGTTCGTTTAAACTTAAGCGTATGGTTCGTTCGGGTCTACTTCTTTAGATCCGAGGTTGAGGTTCTCATCCGAAGTGGGTAGACCGTTCTTGCCGGGGGCGACCGTGCCAGGAGGCACAGGGCTCTGCGGGCAGAACAGACAGGATTAAGGTGGCCCATTAACCTCGGCATTACGACCCAGGAAGGTCATGCCAGTCTGGGTCACGTTAACCCTTTGAAGCATACTAGCTTTTGCTCTGATCGGAGACTGGACACGATTTAACTGGTATCGATTTGGGACAGGTCGCAGCGCTGTGACTGTATATGTATATCCAGCACGTTGTTATTGAGGAGTTATTATAAAATGGTTAATTTTAACTTACGCCGGAAATGAATATTAGTATTACCAATGAAATGTTCGATTTGATAATTGTATTCGGGAGGCAGTTTTATGTGCGAAGTTTGAGAGCTAAAAAGCTTACTGTAACTTCGCGAAGTGCTCGTGCGAACGAATGTAAAAAAGCAAAAACGTACGTGTGCCTCAAAGGGTTAAGCGATCCAGTTCCGTTGTCCTATTTGTTTTGTAGGCAATCTTTCTTAGGAGACAATGAATAATTAATCGTCTTTGTTTTTAATTTATTAATACTAGTCGATTCTGTTGATTTAATTGCGTCGTTATTAATACGTTAGACATGGGGAGGAACACGCGGAAAATTGTTCGATATATCTCCCTGCGAGCACGAAACTTTTCACTGTATCGAAGCAATTAATTGCAGAGGAGCATGCAACGCGTGTTGTCAAGCTTTTCACGTGATATGCAGTGCTTATACGTGCACATATTACTATATATGGAGCGTTCAGAAGCCCATCAGTGTAAGTCCAACTTTCCCTGAACGTGAGTTTCGTTTCGTTATTGAAGAACCCATTTATTGTTAAAACGTTCAGCTGATAAATCAATGAAGTCACTATTCTCATACGTAAGCAATAGATGATGGTACTGAGGTTGCCATTTTTTATTCCAAGTAATTTGTGAAAACCTTGTTTAACTTGGTTCGAATGCTAATGGGCTTGCACTGATTGGCTTCTGAACGCTCCATATGTATGTGGATTAAAATGAAGAAAACAACAGAGAACTCCGAGAAGAGAAGAGGAAATATTTCGCACTGCTACTTAATAATATAAATACGTTGCTTTCTCAATTTAAACGCACGTCAATTTCTTTGGATCCGCCGTGACTGTTAAAACAAACATACCTGCGATCCACTGCCACTGAGGCTTTCTACGTTTGAACCGGTTTGTCGAAGGTAGTCCGTATCGTTGAAAATCTTTTTATCACCACCCCCTGGCTTATGTTTCATATTGTCCATGGAACCAACTTTACTTTCGGCCTGAATGTCAATTTTTTGTGTCTGAATCTGAAAGTAGTATTAGAATGTTCATTACTTTGGAATCCTACAACGGCGCGAGCCTCGCAGTTGGAATGTTAGCAATGCGTTGATCATTTGTTATTAATATATTAATATATAATATATATAAAAAGCTTAGTTAAAAACGGAACCATCGGATTAAAGATATCCTTCGAATTACAGTTCTCTTCTCAGCCGTTCCCATCCTGCTCTCTAAACTAATGATCTGATCTCGACAACGAACACTCACGCTAATTTCAAAACATGCAGAGACATGCTTCAATTTCATCGAAATTGAATTTACTTACTGTAAAGGGAGGTTATTCAAATTCGACAAACTTACTATGCACTTTCGATCATACTGTGTGAATCGCGAAACGTGATCTGCTTAGATTATTGGCGTTGTCGGTGGATCGGTCGAAAAATTTGTTTGTCAGATATAATATGGTTTAATGAGAGCTTCAAAATGATTACAGTACATTGTCACTTATTATTCTTCAATGGTTTCTAAGCCCCCTTTTGCTTTTTCTATAGAACAAATTTATTACAATCGGCTTAAAAACTTTAAGTAAAATACGTGGTGGAAAATAAACAAATTTTTGATCGGTCCACTAACAACAGAACCGTCAGAGCTGATCACGTTTCGTGGTTCACCCTGTGCGTATGTGGATGTAAAAGCAACGGATAATTAGTATTATCAGCCACAGCGTTAGTTTCTAGTCGAATCGATTAGTTACTCCGTTTTCATATAGGTATCTATGATTCGTAATCCAGATTGCGTTCGAGGATTTCGTTACGATACCGGAACAGTGATTGCTCGAGCATTTATGAAATTACCTCGACGATGAATAACAGATTGCGAGGGTGAGATATAACGTTTCGTGAAATTCTTGGACATACTTACGTCGTTGTTCGTATCCTGTGGTGTCTTTGGAGGCGTTGCTGATGACTGAATATTAACAAACAATAATGAATTTGTTAATAATAATGAGTGTCAATGCATGCGGCAACAAATGGCAATCGTTGGCTAGACCAGAGGACAGAGTGTTTTTATTATTATTAATGATTAAAGGGTTCACAAGAGGTATAGTTAATAAAGATATGTACTTGTATCACATGTTTGTATATTTGTCGAAGTTTTCTTCTTACTATGAGAAACATGTAAATTAATGTAGAGCACTTGCAGAGTTCTCTTAATAATCGTACATTCGTTTGAAAGATAGTGAGGATTATAAAGTGCTTTTCTTGAAGCAGAAAGCAATTTTTGTAGTTAATACTAATCGTGTTGCGATGTTGTTTCGTAGACAATACTAATTACCTTTCTGATTGCGAGTGAGGAATTGAAACACATATGTACATACGAGTAATTTCATGTCGAAGCACACAAAGTTGGGGTAATAGTGGTTTGATATCTTTGAACGTTTTCCTGTTCGTTCGCTTAAAAAAATATGTTACTCGATTTTTGGACTATTAAAAATTAGCAATCGGCCCATCTAATATTAAACAAATCCATAACTATGACCGTAATTCCTGTGCTTTCACTTTGCTCCCTATCCCTTTTTTATCCGTACAAAAATAATACTATTGGAATATACCATTTGCATAAACTGAAATAATTGTAATATAGCATCAGGATAATCCATAATAATTTGATCGTGAAGAACACTTGAAGAATAATGAAAAATAATTTAATGGCTGAGATTAATATCTAATGTTTGACAGAACGTCTTTCTTTAGATATGACACAAAACATGAAATAATCACATTCCATAATGCTTCATAAATCCTTGTTTTCCACAAATTTTGCAAACAACTGACACATATTCCATCTTCATTTTATGATATAAATATAAATGCAGAGCTATATAACATTCTACATGCACAGATTTAATGGAATCGAAAGATAGTTCTCTGATTCGTCGAACTTCTAGTGGCGTATGATAAAGAAATTAGCACTATGTTACCATTAATCAATGAATACAAGTAAATGGTGGAATGAAAAGCAAGCATTTAATTAGCAAAACAGGTAATTGTCACGGAAACAGACACAAGAAACGTCAGATAATGTCAAGCACATAAAATATATAGGATCATATGGTAACAAATAGTTCTAACTTTTTTAAATTATTTGCCTGTATAATTTATTGCTGTTCGATTTCTTCTACATTATTCCACTAAGAACATGAAAAAAAGAGGAATTCGAAAGTTATTTCTATCTAGAAACAGCATTTTTACCCTTCCTGTATTTGATTCCTGCAATCTTAACCCCCCACATATTAATAATCCAAATGTACTTTTACTTATATACATAAATTAATACTGTTGACAGGCAAGAATTGAATTAATTTATTATAAGATGTTTCATTCTTTTACAAATTAGTCGAAGCAATCTGCAAAGGCAGAATAAAAGGGCTCATCGAATTGATGTAAAAACCTAATTCTAACCGTACTCAGCATTCATGAAGAAGTATATTGTCAATGTAATTGTCTTACCTTAACGCTACCACCGCCGGGGACGTGTTTGGCATTGTCCTTAGAGCCAACTTTCGGTTTTGCCTTGTCCTTAAAGTCAAGCTTCACTGTCTCTATTTTCTTGTCTCCGCCGCCCGGTTTGTACGTTGCATTATCCAACGATCCCACCTTAGATTTTGCGTTCCATTGAAGTTTCACTTGAGAGATCTACAATCAATTTTCGAAATTTAAAAAGCACTGGCCAATTCGTCGATTAACCATTTCTTGGTGGATGTAAATGATAGGTGGTACATTTAAAGGAGAATACTATTTTGAAGTACACCGTGTAAAATACTGTACAATGGTATGATAAGAATTGGAAAGTTCGCTCAGAATTAATAGCTCATTAGGTAATCGTACACAATTATGCAGATTATAATTAGACTGGGTTTGTATTTAATTTCTATAAACCAAAGCATTATTGTTGTCATTAATGTTATGACAGAAATATTTTAAATGCAAATTATTTCTTACAATAAGAAATAATTAAGTATTTTGATTAGTAGTCATGTTTTGCAAATTAATGGAGTAATTCTTTATTCGTTTTTATTAGGATACTAATTTTCACAGAAGAAGAGACATAGGTAAGGTAAGTGTTATATTCGTATATTTACTTTGATTATTATTGTTGTAAAGACGTTCGTTAATTAAAGTTTGTATAAAAGTGTCAAGTAAAAGATGTTGAGAAACGATAAATGATAAAGCGTACCTTTTTATCACCGCCACTTGGTGTGTATTTCTCATTTTTCGCAGCGATCTTCGGTTGCGCTTTACTGAAGTCGAGCTTCCTATTCTCTATCTTCACCTTTCCACCGCCTGGTTTGTAACTTGCATTGTCCAATGAGCCGATTTTCGATCGCACCGTTTTTAGATTTGGAGATGGCGCCGAGCCCACTTGGATTTTGTTCATAGGCAATTCTGTGTGGTATAAGAAAAATTATAAATGAAAACTCTTGGAGAATAATAATATTACTACAGCAATATGACAATTCGTATTCAATTATATCAGGGTAATGAGAGAATTTAAATTTGTTTGAATTTGAATGTCTGAAATATATTAACAATTACGACAATAAATTTTCATCAGTTTCATTATGGAATCAACAAGTTATGAAGTAAAAATTGCAGATTCTGTTTTAGGTATTAGGTTGTTTCAAGTGTTTCTAAAGTAACTTAATAATAACAAATGACAGTATCGCTGTAAGTTTGTCTATTGCTGATATCTATTATATTCAGATAGAAATAAATGAATATCAGTGTTCAGTGATGCTAGTGATTATTGATGCAGCAATACAGTTTTTTCTATGCATATCCGCATTAGTTGAAAATAAACAATTATCTTGATACAATGTAATAAAGCATGAGTGAAATTTGAATAAGAAAAATTCGTTTTTCAAAGAAAGGGTTTCGTACATAATAATAACCCTTATATTTTTCTTTAGTTCCATTTCGCGAATGATGGGCTACTGTCACGAAATTGAATCTTTATTCCAACCATGTTTAACTTGCAAATCACTTCTGCTGCCATTGCAAACATGGAAATATAATTGAAGCACATTAAGACGGAAAATAAGTTTAGGACAATAATCATTTCACGCGGTTTAGAAATCTACTACTGGTGATAATAAAAGGGTTTCACCCAATGTCGACTTGAATGTCATCGACGCTTTTTTGCATACAACCCCAATAGCCCTCTTTTTATCACGCAACGTCGCGACGCTGGCGTCGAGACGAGTTCAACGACTTGCGACGGCGTGACCCAGAAATGGCCTTGACGATTGAACGTTTCATGACGTTGCAGCACGCGAGGTGGCCAATTTTTCAGAATTTGCTAATCAAATTTACTAATAAATAACACTTATTGCAGTACATCCATTTAAAGCTTAAAGCTAAATGAGTACAACCTTGTCGATCGTTTTGTAAACCTGTCATACCTAAAATTGTAAAAAGAATAATTGTCTTTTAATATTAAATTCGGGTGCTCCTCTTATAGTATATAAACGCCGATAGTTTAATTAAATGTATTTTATTAAGAATACACGTGTTCAGAAATAAATGAAAAAGAGAAAGTGAGAAACATCCAATTATGGAAAAATTTTTAAATTTAAATATGTACGCTTCGTAATGAAACAAATAAATCACTGTTGGCGTCTGCCATATCAAATTCGAATTAATGAGAGATTGACAAAAGATTTGATATTTGCAACATGTCAGAAGTAATTCCAAAGATTAGGCTGGAAGCGTATCGCTGCAGCTGAAGCACTTCGTAATTTCCCAGGGTATTTCAGTTGTAATTTCCTAGGATCCTCAAAACGCGCTGAACCATAAAGCTAGAATACACCCCGCCGCGGCCTTACAGAGCAGCGACTGCTATTTGTAATTGCTGCGTGGGAAGTACGATAGAAAAAAATATGGCAATTTCTAATCTCTCAGTTATTATTCATAATAATCGTCTCCTTTATTACAATTTCATCTCGAATTGCAAATATCGTATTCAACCGTTGCAACGGCTCTATCGAACCAGCGCCAGCTTAAAAGCCGAAATAAAACGCCGAATAAAAATTTCAATAACGTGCACTCACTTTTCTTCTCCTGGGCTGCCGTCGACGTAGGGGTTTCTGGAGTTCGCGGCAACGATTTGACGGATTTACTTGGTGATTTTACGGGCGAACCAGCTGTCGATCTTTTATCGGCATCCTTTCCTTTGGTGGGTGATTTTTTCGTCGGCGAATCCGCCACACCGTTTGTAGTCGGTTGCTACGAAAAATAATACGCTATTTCGCTTTACGCTTTATTTGGAATAATTTAACAAGTATATTCAGCCGTATATGTCTGGTAATAATTACCGCGTCAGATTGGACTGATTCATTCGTAACGCCGCCATTCTCGATTTCTGTGAAAACAAAGACAACGATGATACAATTCCTCCAATTATATTAAAGCGAACATTAAAATGTGTCAACCGTATTGGAGCATTTGTGAAGCAAAATCTCCCTTAAAATTGTACGACTTTGGAATTTCAACAAATTAGAAACAAAGTACCGCTTTTGCAACTTATGACATTACCGCAACGTACGAATATTCTGATATTTATCGTTTCCCGTGGACCGTTCTTTAAATACAGATAAAAACCTGGTGCCGTGGAAAATTTCTTTTCTGTTTTCTCATCCGGCGCTGCAGGCGAAGTCACGCGTCGAACCTTAGGGGTCTTCGACGAAATTTTCAACTCCGGCGTCTTCTTTTTGTCGACCGTTGGCGATTTCGGTGATTTCGGAGAGACAGGTGATCGAGGGCTTCGCGAGTGTCGAGATTTCACAGACAATGATCTCTGTTGTCCATTGTCGAATCCTTTCACGCCTTCCACGGGCGATTTAGAAGGAGACAGCGCACGTTCCATAAATTTTGCCCCATTTTCTAACAACGTCGGAGGCTTTCGCGTCTTAACTTCTATCTGTTCGGATGCAGAACTCGCGACATTGGCTTTCGCCTCTAAGGACTCCTCGGTAAGTTTATCGGAGCTTCGATTCTCTAAAAGATTAGTTGTGCGTGAGTCGTCGGCCGGACTCGTCGATACGTCCGTAGACTTCGAAACTACATCCGGCAGCGTTCTTTCATTTACCTTTCCATCTCCCACTTTTGATTTCTCCAGGGATTCAGACGACCCGCTAGATTCCAATACGGTCTGACTCTCATTCATTTCGACCGGTGTCGCGTGTTCTTCTGACTTTATCGACAACCCTTTCGTCTCCTCCGTCTTTGCCCCCTCTGGTATTTCTTTCGAAGAATCGTCGGTCGGTTCAGTCTCCGTTGACGGCTTCGATTCTGGCGTCTTCGATTCGAGTTCGTCTCGGGGTTTCCTCGCTTCCTGGTGATCTCGAACTTTCTCTGCGGCGGTGCCCGCTTGTATTATATCCAAACGCCCAGCGTCAACTTTCGGCTCGTCTTCGTTTTTGTTTTTTTCTATACCCGACGATACAGTCTCGTGTGACATTTTCGCCGATTTGGGAGACATGTCCGTAACCTTTTTACTTTGTTCCCGATTCACCTCCCCCGACGTAACCTCGCGCGACTTCTCTGAATCTGCGATCGGTTTACCCGGAGGCGTCGACGATTCCGTCAGGTTTCGCGCGATCCGTTCAATCGCCTCATCCGTTTCGTCCTTCGACTGATCCGTGCCATCCTGCAATCGTTGCGGGGACATTAAAGTGTCCGGCTTTTGTTCACTCTGACATCGACCGTGATCCACCGGCGAACTCATCCGAGGAGTGTTAGGAGGTCTGGACGGCACTGTCCGCTCTGGTTCCTGCGTGGCGACGTTCGTCGGTGCAGCGGCTCGCGATTCTTCCGTGGGCTCGTTTAATTTCTCCTTATTTTTCTCCGCACTCGCCGCGTCTAATCGGTTGGAAGATTGCTCGGCGCTACCGCCATCCGATTCGTTTGAAACGGTTCGCGGTTTCGATTTCTCTTCGTTAGAACTCTCCTTCGGCGTTGTCGCTTGGCCCTCGACTTCCTTTTTAACTAATTCACCCGGCTTACCGTCCGTTTTGTTCGTTTCCTGCTTCGGCGTATTTTCGTTCGACTTTATCGAACACAATCGACCGTCGGCCTCCGTTGTACTCGACTCTACGACAGTCTTCTCGGATTTGACACTTGTAGCGATGTCGGCCGGTTTTTCGACAATCTGCTGCGCGTCTTTGTCCGACTTATCGTACATTTTTCCATTTATCGCGGCGGTCTCTGGCCTCCTCGTCGTCTGAACGTCTTCCCCTGCCCCCTGATTCGCGCCGTCGACACTAGCCCGTGGCGATTTTCCGTCCATCACGACGTCGTCGTCGTCGTCGTTGTCCGCCGTCTCGCGGAACGCGGCCCTCTCTATCGAGGCAGCATTTTCACACTGCCGAAGCTTCGTCGAGTTATCGACATCGGCCATCTTCTCGATTACTATACGGGGAGGTGTTGGCCTTTGATCTTCTTTCCTGAACGGTGAACTCTGTTGCGATACGTTCAACGAGGATTCATTTCTGTGCAACTGCTTCTGTGCGATCTCCGGGGAACGAGCCACGGTTTCCGGTCTGCGTGCCCGTTGCTGGTGAACGTTTGGATTCGGGGATTGCGCTCGCGGCGGGTTTCCTAACGCTTGATAATTTCCAGGGTGAAATTGTCTGGGCCCTTGCTGCGGGCCGGGTCGTTGAACGGGCGGCGAAGGGAAACGTGGATTCAAAACGATCGGCGGATTTTGGCCTGGATGGTGTGGCCTCTGCGGGAACGAACCTCCCGGTGGTCTCGGGGATCCGTGCGCTCTGAGTTGTACAAATTGACCTGAGTTCGGCGGCCCGATCTGAGGGCGATATTCGAAACGGATTTGCTGCGGCTGGCCCCCTGGTCGTGGCTGGCCTCCTATAGGACCATTATTTATAGGGTGTCTCGGTATTCC
This sequence comes from Nomada fucata, assembly GCA_948146005.1. Classification (NCBI taxonomy): domain Eukaryota; kingdom Metazoa; phylum Arthropoda; class Insecta; order Hymenoptera; family Apidae; genus Nomada; species Nomada fucata. The sequence continues at coordinate 7,801,417 of OX411281.1, forward strand.
AGGTGGACCTTGTGGTCTCGCCCGAAAGCCTGGCGGCAGTGGCGGGTTCGACTTTACCTACGAAACAAGAATTTTACTGGCAACGGTTGCGCGGTTGACGCGAATTCACGTTGACAAGTTTTGGACGAAGGAAACCCGATTGTGTTCGTTCGACGAGGCAAGCTAAGCCTCGTCATTATTTCCGATTGTTCGTTAGTGTTGATCATATTGAGACATTCACGACCGGCGTTCGTTGAACGAGACCCTTAGCTGGATACCGAATATAATTGCCAAAGGGCTGCGGCTGAACACCGCAAGGTTCTGTTACTTAAACGCATGGGAGCATACGAAATATTACTACTTGATATCGCGCTTGTAATCATTTGTAGTTAAATTTTGTATGTTCTTACGCAATTTAAATAACCGATCTCTGCGCTATTCGATTATTGGGGTTTGGAAATTATACGCGGTATTCAGTTACGCGTCTCGTTGGAAAAATCGCCGGTCGCGACTGTGTTTTAATATTTGTGGGGAAATTTAATACTTTCAATAGAATGCATATTACAGATGTTTTGCAGAAACGATCCTACGTGCGCCTATCGCGTAGAGTAGATCGCGCTGATTAATTTGCTTTTTTCCCGAACTCGATCCGATAATCCTGAGCCGAGTTACAGTCGTTCAAAGTTTCGCCAAAAATATGAATGAAGATGGCCCAGTGACGCGGTGACGCGAACAAATTCCTAGAAATGCGTACGCTATTACTACTGCTGAGTAGGCGACGCGCGTGGGAACGTCCTTGCAAGGCTGCGAGGATGCATTGTCGTAATGCCAAATTAATCGCGGTTTCCTCATTAATTCTCCAGTTTTCCATTGGCGTAGCTATCAATTTTTTTGAAGTTTAATTCAATTTAATTCCCTTTCAAGTTTCTTCTACTTCTGTTTTATGTGTTTATTTTTATGCGCAATAGAATTTTGTTTCACTTTCGGGTTGCAATAAATAAGTACGTGAAACTGCGTTCAAAGTTAGGGCAACGAGATAACTACAGGTGAGTAGCTTATCCCTCTCCCTTCCATTTGACATTTCATAGACTTCAAGTTTACCACCGGGAGCTAAAGCAAGAATTTTTTATTTTATTAACACAAAACAATACTTGTGGCGCCATCTCGCGTTTGCCACACCTCGAGCAGCTTGACTACTAACTTTCTGGATTGCATCGTTAATTTAAATAATTGCGTTTTCCTCGGCTTCCAGTATGTATTTTTCGACCGGGCTGGTCTCGAATTAAAGCTGCGGCTCCATGCTTTATTTTACGACAGGTTTAAAAAAATAGGGCACTCGTGGTTTAAAAGTTATTAACAATGAAAAAATCCGTAAAAATACAGTTCGGGCCACTGCAATTATCTCGGCTCCTGCTGATTACTTTTTAATCTATAAAGTGTCAGATGAAAGGGAAAAGAATAAGCTACACATCTGTAACAGTCTCGTTGCTGTATGTGTATCCAGTTGCTCGTAATTATTATTTCAATTATTTAAGTGTTTGTAACAAATGAACCGTGCATGGAATATTGTTAAAGCCTATGGGAGATTGTAGCGTAGGCTTCCACAGTTAATTTAAGCACTCGGTCGTTGTTCTGGCCTACGTGGAAGTCGAAAAAATGGCATTTATTGATAACAGCTTTAACCAAATTCAATTATCTCGCCTTCCATTGGACCGACTTTAACCATCGTCCGCTTAAATTAATGTTCTTGTCCCCAGGAACAATGTCTTTGTATTACACAACAATCTGCGTTACATGCTTATTTTGTAACATAATCGCACTATCTTAATATTTAGCAAGAGCGATAGCTCACAATCTTATATAATAATACCAGCGATTATAGCATTTGATATGATAATGCCATTATAATGTATGTACCAAAATGAATATTGGTACACGATGGTAATTTCGAAAATATTTTCTAACCCTTGGCTGACCAAGCAGAGGTTCTATCACTTGTAGTATTTAAACATAACAGCTAAGTATCTTACGTTGCTGTTAGCCATTGTCATCATCAACTTTTACTCTACACAAACAGGGATACTTTAAATAAATAAAAGACAAATATTTATACCACTTTTCTCCAATTATCTCCTGAAGTAGAAATGTACATGCCGCACATTTCAGCCGTTTTATTTCATTTATAAATAATCCGGATTATTATACTGTATCGTGAAAACAAAAGCCGTGTTACCTGTAGTTACATACTTTCCATAAATTAAAGGATTACGAAATATCAATAACATTACAAAGTTTCTGCATCGAATGCATCTTCCCCGTGCAACGGGTTAATGAATGTGATGTAAAAATAAATCCAATTGAAGTGTCGAACGCGCAGAAGATATTCATTTAGTCGATATTGGCCCTGAGCCCATCGACCAGTCGATAATACGAAATGCTGATTTTTCGAGGATTTGCTATTTATCGTACCTGCCACCGTTCGACTTTCTACTCGTTATGGGGTTAAATCACGAATGATCATAGTATACTAGTAATATCCACCGCGCTTCATCGAGGCATTTCAGACTGTCGTGACTCACAACAGTAGCTTTCCTTTAAAACGTATAGCTATTTACCTTCGTACTTACGCGAAATTTACCAATGGAAACGTGGTGGAAACTTGTTGAAATTGGCATGTTTGACCATAGTGCCAGGTGTAATACCCTTTTACTGATCCTGTGCAATGAATCGCAGTCAATCGTTTTGCAATATTTCGCAATACATTTTTATTACTAAATGCAATTCCTGTTTGCTTCAGACCACCAGCAAAACCATATCGACGAAAGTATAGAATTATCCGGCGAGCAACAGACAAAGTTTCGAAGAACATAGGATTCGAGAAGAAAATAAACTCTTCCGTCCCTCAAATTTTTTAAGCAATGAGAAATATATTGATGGTGTGAATAGAACTTCGAACTGGGCTGTCGAACATTCTACAAGGGGAATGAGAAAATACTAACATTATTAAAAGTAAAATAACGAACAGGCTTCGCCTAACAGCCAATTGAATTTTTATATTTACTCCTCAATTGTTATAATCGTTGAATTCTTTTCGCCCAGTTTTAACCTAGATATAAAAAGAGACCCGGGTAAAGCCAGGTAGTGTGAACTAGTTTACTACAAAGCAGAATATTCGGAGACCACCTATCTCACTTTTAAAATAGCAGACGAGACCTTAGGTGCGACAGAGTGGGAGATACCTGTTTTACCCGCGAGTGAAACATTGGTAGGAATAATCTACTGGCACCCAAAGCCCAGTTTCAGCCGAGACACTTTGTGTTGATACTTTTTGGGATGCATCATAGGGGAACAGTGTGCGCCATTGGAGAGTGGTTTCACAGTCGGATAATAATAATAGCGATGCATCGGTTTACATAAATGTAAGCTTTCTCGCGAGACAGATGCGTCGTGACACAAAGTCTTTCATTTGAAACGGGACCAACAATAAGACGTCTTCATAGCGAGGCAGGTTCTATCTTTTGTAATCTGTTAAATATATTAAGGCTCGTTAGTGAACGTAATTTAACGCTGTGCACCCGGAGCGCATTCGTTAAATCCAAATTGTTAGGAGGGATTGATAAGGCAATATTTCGTTGCACGGGAAAAATTGGAATGGGATGAAGTTCGAGAAGTACGATAATTGTGGTCTGCGTTTCCAATTAATCCTGAAGCGATTGAAGGAGCATTTCGATCTATCATTCACGTGTTCATTCTCAGCGATAAATCACTGTCGAAGGGTATCGCTGTTAACATTTATTAACAAGATAAACGGGAATGCGAATCGTAGGTTAGCCTAGAAATCTGATAACGTTTAGAGCCTGCAGTTATCTGTAGATCGATGGTAAATATGTGTTCTTTACGCTCCGCAGATTGTCCTTCACATCAGTTGAAGTCTGCGGTTTCGACAAAAATGGACGTTGAACTTTATTTCACTTTTGGAACTTAATATTTATTTTAAGGCTCTTTTTTTACACCTCCTACGTTACACTGAACAGTCAACTGTAATATGCGGATGAGGAATTGCTACACCTGCGTTTAAAAAGCGCCAGGTGCCCATAAGAAATATTCATTCATTAATAATGTTTAAATTATAAACACGTAGTATATTTCATTTCAAGCTTATCACAGATGAATTTTAATTCGTCAAACGAATCTGTTTCATCGTAATGCTGATTTAATACCGTCCGAAAGATTAACCGACCGGTAACGCCCGGTCCTTTTGGTTTTATTTTAAGAATTGAACGTCACGGGGAAAACATAATTTATAAAACGGGGTTCATAATTCACGGGTCATAAAAAAGTCGTCAACGCTATTTTATCATGTCGTTCATCTATTCTAAGAGCATACAATTACGCTTTTTGTGTGCAGGAAATGTACATTGATCCACACCTTCGTACCCAATGTAAATGTCAAACAGCTTTCGCATGAAAATACTTTCTACACCGGACATACCAGTGCGAGTTATTTCTTTACGCAAGGTACAGTACAAGGGCGCCCAATGTCTGTTTTGTTTTTTTGTTTTTTTTTTAATGGAAAATTGCAATTGTTGCTTACCACATTTACTCCGCGGTCCGATGGAGTTTCGGCCGCGTTGCTTGCAGTCTGTTGCGTATCCATTTTCAGTTCTGTTATGCGTAATTAGTATTTACGCTGATCGGAGTGTTTCGCCACCTCCGGCAAGTTATTTCTCCTTAAACCTGCTGCGTATCAACGGGATTCATTGTATCAAAGAGATCGTGAAACTCTACATAAGTGCTGATACTTCCAGCCAATCTACGTGCTGTTCAATGGATCGTACCGAATGAAAGACACTACTCTTGATGCGTGAATCATCGTGTTTGAATGCGAACGATGTCCGAGCAAGCATGTTTTAATGAAACCTTTATTAATGAACTGACACAGTGATATTAATAGTTACGCGGTTGCTACATTTGGAATTCTTCCAAAACCGTAGAACTGCGGATTCAACGATGTTCCTATTCGGACAATTGGATTGAATCGGATTGAATTGTATCGAAAGAATTGCAATTATTACGAGAACAATAAAGCGTTAAATAGAATATCGATGGTTTCTTTTGGGGGGCTATAATTCAAATAACGATCCGATGTAATTTGAAAAGGAACATTCATTTTAAGAGTAATCGAACAATCTTTGAACTGTTACCAATTTTTGTTTTAATATTTAACTTTTTTTAATATATTGTTTTCAACGTTTCGGAAGAGCCCCATCAATTCGACGCGTTTGCAACGTGAACAGTTTCCATATAATATGTAAATACGTGTTTAAGGAAGAAGCTTTTAGTTTTTAGATCCTTCGAATGGTCACTGACGAATACAGGTTCGATTTGTTCAATTGTTGTCACTACCTACTATGATATTTGCTCGTGGCGCGTGCAATAGTAGGTACCCTTTAATCAGGAATAACTACACGCTTTGCGTGCTGAAGAATACGTTAACGAATGTCAGCACAACTTATTTTCTAGTTACCTAATTTGTACATAGAATGATCCTACGCTTCACTTCATTTATGATTTTTAATACTGAATAACGAATAACAGTATTAAACATACATTTCTGGTTTGCATTTCACTTGAATTATTGCTTCGAATCTTAAACATCATTTAAACGAATATCAAAAGAAAGCTCAAGTATATATAAGAAACATAATTAGCATTTCGTTAAAATGTAAAAATTAAAAGGAATTCGTAAACAGTGTTATTTTGCTGTTCGTAATTAGTTTGTGACGTGATATATGTGTCAGATATACATATATCAGATAAGTCGCATTTGCATTATTAAAATTGTCGAAAGTGGGTCTGATGGCTAAACAAGAAACTCTGTCTACTGCCAAAACGTAATTAATGATTTCAGGTGTAAAGAACACCTGGGGGAATAACAAATACACGAAGAATGAAAAGAACGGAAAGGGAAAAAGTTTCGAGGATTAAGGGGATAGCGTGTGCACACGCAATCTTGTTAACTGCAGAACAGAGAAGGATCATTATTTCTACGTCGAACAGAGTAGCAGTGGCCAACCTTGGTACAAATGTCCGTATACACCTCAAATACATGACATTTCTGTCGTCGTCCATACATTTCAACTCATTGATGTCAATAAAAAGAAAGCAGATGCTTACGTTTTTCCTAACTGAATCAATTGCGAAGTTCAGGGTAGGGATTTGATTAAAATATGAGGTCAGTGTATCGTGGTCGCCCATATTTCACTCGTGTATTTGACCTCTTTAGTCACTCCCCTCGAGATATTATCAGCCGAAGCATCTATCGACTTTTGTAACCACTTCTTAACAATGGGCATGAGAAAGGCACACAAAAAAATGTCGTCACCGATTCATTTCACGACAGTTTCGCCGCTTTACCTCCCTTAGAATTCTCCGAATTTATAGACACAGAAATTTCGTGCGAACTTTGTTTCAGGGAACACGTGGACAGGATATCTGATGGTCAAAAATAACCGTAGCCTTCGAAAACAACTCATTTAACACTATTGCGATTATCTCTTTGCGATTCGCAGGATGGCCTTTCCAATTAAGAATACTTGCTACTCTGTTTTGCTATTTCGTCGTTACTTGTTTAGCTATATTCTTGTTTGAACAGTTCCATTTTGTGGGAAATGAAACGACCGAAGGTACGTAGCATTTGTAAATATTACTAATTAACGATTAAATGAAAAAGCAGAGACGATTATATGAAAATGTTCGGAAGGGGTAATATTGGGATTAATATTTAAGTATCTTTACAATTACAATTTCTTCGTCGCTTTGTTTTATTTCGAATTAAAATTTTCTATAGGAGCCATCGAACAATTTCTAACTGCCTTTCTGTTTATCGATTAATTAATATCAATCAACAAGAACTGGAATGAGATCGTAAATGTTTAATGAACACTGGCAAATATGTACATAATAATATCGGGTTGATCAGAAAGAATTGTCGTCTCCTGTCGTAAAACACTTCATTATCTTATTACTGTTGATTGCTAAACGTGTCTGTTGTGCTACCTGTGACAGCCGCCGTATATATTACAAGCAGAAAGTACTTATGCCTCTGTGATAATTGATTTCAACGGAACCAAATTCGCGATCAAAGATATTAGTAGACAGTATGCATTTACGTTACTGTAGCTTGGGAAATTTCACACACCTGGCGTTCTTGTGACTGCAAATTTTGATGAAATTTTCCATACGATACCATTTCAGAACCCACAGCGCGAGAGTTGTTTTGCTAGACTTTTCTATTGCAAAATATTCATATAACGGAAAATGAGTTTACCTCGCGTATTCAAAGAATACGCAGTTTTCCTCGAAAGCCCCTGAATCAATTTCAAAATAATAAATATTATAATCTATGCAGTCAGAAAATAAATCACGGTTGTTCAGAACGAATTTAGTCTCCAGTCACAAATATCCAACATCATTTCACAATGAATCTAATATTTAAAAAAATTCATGTCTGCAATGTATTCCAATCATTTCACCCTTATCAGAAACCTTGAATCTCCATCAGTTGGCATTCATGAACTCCGTTCGATGTTACCTTCGGTCAAAGATGTCGATCATGTGCACGTACCAAATTAATTCAAAGCCTGAGATTAATTCTCGAAAAATGATCGAGGCATTCATCGAGGAGGCATTCAGAGTAGTCACTATCTAGTCAAAAACGTCCGTCCACATTTTCTAGTGAGATCGAGAAACAGGTCATGCACAGTGTGTCTGTTAGGTAGTCGGCAAGAACCCATTCCTGAAGTTATTGATCCGACCCGGTGAGCGTGTTCGTCTCTGCCGTTTATATGCACGCGGATGCACATCGTGTAATACGGTTAAGTTAACTTGCTAATGAGTGCACGTGTCATAAAAAGCTTGCGACACCTTGGCGATGAGTGTCACGCACGCCATTAGTGACACCGGGCCATCATGTTTGGAACTGGCGTGATAATTGTTATTTCTTCGGTCTACACCGATATTTAATTGAACCATTCACGGTAGCTTTAATCATTTGGCAATTTAGTCAATAGTGGTACGAAAGTTGCTTCGACGTAAATGACTGTAATACTCAGAAAACAGTGATATAGTAATATATAGTAATACGAGACGGTTTTCTCGTAAATAATTAATTCAGTTTTGTTACATACGATACATTAGATAATTACAATCACAAGGTTCCTTTTCACTTGTTGAACGTTATAATGAGCTATTCAAATTTACGATAATATTTGGTAAAACTAGGTGTCGACTATTATTCATGCAGGCAACGGAAGACATTTTCAAATGATAACTTACAAGAGATAATGAAATATGTAATGACCGGTACAAGAGTTTAATGTCAAAAGTATGATCAATTTAATATCTGCAATTGCAACTCCTGTCAAGTGTCAAGTGTCAATTGAAAGGATAATTGTTTTTAATTGAAATGCTTGGACAAAGTCTTTGAGGTCAGATGTGTGATTTTTAAGACCTGATTAACGTAATCTTCGAAAAAATATGTGCCTACCGCTTTTTCGATGCACTAAAGAATATATGGAGGCAGTGAAAATGGACCATCACGACACATTTATATTTTTCAATATATCCGCAACTACTCGTTTCAGTGAACTGATTTAAATATAGAAATTGTTTATTTCAGGTCCAAGGAATTTTATTATTGTTCAATTTGATCACAAAATATTAAAATACATTTTCCACTCTTTGTTTAATTATAAAAATTTATTTGCGCGGACTACGAACACTATGTATACCTGTATATAATTTGAACAAAAAACAGGTGAATGATTGTTAACTATTTTAAATTACAAATTTAAAAAAATATTTTTGTGTCAATACGTAAAAGAATTACGCACCAGGAATTACTTGAAAAATTGCATTACAGTAAATATCTTTAGGTGTCTCCGGCACAAATGGTGCACGATTTAAAACAATTATTTTATAAACTATCTTTCATTTACGATCGTACTGATTAAGTAGTGTTAATTCGTAACCTAGTATATAGAATTTGCTTAACGAGATTCTACTAAAGTACTTTATTACCCTATCGTTATATCAAATGCTATTACACGCGATAATAAAACAATTATTCCAAACAATACACTTTGGTTTACAACAAAAAAGGTATAGTACGTGCGCAACGAAGGATGATGACAATTTATGAAGTCGTAGTAAAAGCGTAGGCGGTAGCCATTTCGGATATGAAGCTTAAGGGGGAAGAATTTGTCAACGACCTAGATAGTTTAATCGGTCGGTCGCCAAACGAATGGCCCAAGTGCAGATCTTCAACAATCGACGTTTTAAACGGCCATCGATCTTCGATGAAATTTTTTAACGGCTTCATGCATTAAACTTGAATTGAAATACACGTAGTCCTCTCATTACAGTATATCGGCTACGCTGAAAGGTCGTTTCTTGGTAATTTAACCGACATGAATCATTCTGCGTGACACCCTGTTGATGGATTCATTTATCATATTTGACCATTGTGGCTGTTAACATCTGTGCACGCTCACTTTTATTACTTGCATTTCTACGGAATCGATACCGAACTAAATGTATCGGGATTACTTTAACGAACATTTAGGTCAACGAATGAAAGTAACGCGATCCAACTTTCAGTCAGTTCACAACGCATGATAACAAAGATGCATACTTTCGATGCAAGTAGGCTATTTCAACAATTATTTCGCTCAGCCGTTCCCATCTTCATGGCGAATAGGTTAGTACAGGGGTGACAATGAAAATAGAATGAAATACGCAGAGGAAAATTTTCCGTGGAATAACCAACTACACTATCGTTTCGTTCACGAGTGTATCGATGAATTTGCCAGGACCGATTGTTCATTTGTGTTTTAAATAAAACCGTATGCGGTTTTTTCGTATGCTTATGTCAAATGCTTGCATCAATCTGTGCATAAAAGATGAAAGACTATTATCGGAAAGCCGTGCAGGATTACTAGATTCTTCATTGTTTTTCTCCAGTATTCTTATGGAGTATGTACTACTAGTACAATTAGTTCACCAATGTAAAAAATAACATTCTCCGCATTTATAAGATACTATATTATTAATTGTTGAGCAACTGCGTGACAGAAAGTAATTTCGACTCACAGTAACATTGAATACCCCATAAGATCAATGGTTTTCGATGCACTGCCGGAACAAATAATTATCTGGATGATATGAAGAGAAAATTTATAGCACCGTGTCACGTCAATTCCCGCAAGATTGTTAGAATGTATAAATGACCACGAACCGATGTGACGATAAAGTGCAATTTAAATATTTAATATAATATAATCTATTTTATAATAAAATCCTGGCGCTCGACTTCTTTCCTCGTTTGATTGCATCACAATGAAGGTGGCATTGAATATCGACGTCTGCAAGGTTCGCAAGAATAATTCATGAAATATGCTTTAGAATAAAAAGAATTAATTATTTAACGGAGATCAGGAAAGTGGCCCCTACAGTTACACGAAAGGAAAACAATCAACTTAAATTAGAACCATATTGAAATGGATCATCGTGTAATATTTTTCGTCACACCGAACTATAGTTTCTAGCTGCTCTAACTGTCCAATCTGGTTGATCATTCGCTGCGATGTAATAGATGTACCATCCCTATGGACGTCACTTACACCGCTATTTCTTTGGTAATAATGTCGATGCCCGTCACGAAGGATGACGTTAATTCGTTATTCTCTCGTATACAATCCTTGCGTGCGTTTGAAATATTTACGATTTTGTTGCGAACAAAATGGAAACCGCAAATGGGGGTAACGACTGATAAATGACAAGGGGTTAGCGCAGACACGGGCAACGTTGTTTTATCTCATGGTAGTATCTTCGTGTCACCTGCAGTGACAATGTGCAATTGTCACGTGGCCGTGGTTATCGAGAACGCATCAATGCTTCCTGGATGCTAACCTATTTACCTGCGCCACGAGTACTGCGCCAATAAGATTTCTTGCTGAGAGGACTCGAACGTTTCTCGAAATTGAATTGACAGCAATGTTTCAGATGTTGGCCGACAAATAAATATTTATACAAATCTAACAGTTGTCATTTAGTTTTCGTTAAAAGAGCTAAGAAACCGGTTCATTCTACAATATTTTCCGTAATTATAATTTGTATGCTTAAATGAAATAAAACCATTGGATATTATGTGTACAATGTAATTTCTAATCTTGAAAGGTATTGTAAAACTCGAAACTGATGTAACGTCCGATTTTACACGGAAATCGAATATACGGAAAGTTTGAATAACTATAAAACATATTATGAGAAGAAAAATTAGTAAACTAATGATAATTAAACATAGTCAGTAATATAACATAGACCGTATAAATATTAACAAACGAAAGTGTGATATTTATGTTACTATAAGGGGAAGAATAACAGGAATACATAAGTCATATTTTAATTTGAATCTTACTTTAGTAAGATATTTTAATATTTGTATGAATATGGATAATGGGCGAAAAGAGTCTCAGCCTTGTCTGGCTACTATGCGCCCTTTCTACTTAATAGAACAAACGATATTTTTAAATTGTATCAATATCGCACAGATTTTGTATAGAGCTCTAACTTCTATGGTTTTACATATAAAAATATTTAATTATCCATGCCTTATCTGACACAATGAACATTATCTGCGATTGGCAATTACGAAAATGTTTGCCAGCATGTATATGGTGTCCATACAAATGGAAATATTACACTGAATAATATATTATTCAATTAATTGGGGGCTATTACTAGTACTGTAAGTCAAGTTGATTAATATAATATACCACACGATGTATTCCATCTAATCATAGAAAATAACTCGATTTGAATTAAACGTTACGGTTAAAAAATGGAAATTTAATGAAGCAGCTTCGATTAACGATTTCAAGTTTGTTCGTCGCGATAATGTAAACTATACAACAGATTTCTAGGGTCACGTTAGAAAGCTGAGATTAAAAGCCATTTGAGTGCCAGCAGGATGCATGGTACAGTCGATAATCAATTGATGATCGGCGTTTCGTGTTCTATGTTTAAGCACAGACATGACCCACCAGTAGCTTTTTCACGGTATCGTGTCACACAGGCGAATATATGTACAGTGTCCACGATTCTTCTCATTTATTATTTTCCGGAAGCTCGAAAATAAATATAACAGACGTTTTTTAAATTTCGTCAACAATCGACTATAAATATAATTTCACTCTTCCCTAGCATCTTTTGCTAGTATTACGCTTTGAACTTTCAGCACAGTATTGTACTATGCCGCGTTAAATATGGAATTAAATCTAAAGATAAAGATAAACGATTTTTGTGATGGAAGGAAAAGAAATAATTCATGAAGAAGGATTCAATAAAATCACGGCGCTCGATAATATTTCTATCAGAGGACGACGATGATCAATACGGACAATAAGTACATTTACAAACGTGCAACTTGTTTAGTGCAAGTATTACATACGTCTACGGATGTTTGCGCCAATTACTGTGACGTGCGATTGCACTAATAATTCGAATCGTCCTACTAGAACCACTTAAAAACAAATTATCGAGTTGCTCGTTGTACGAATTGCATAAGCAGTGCCATTCATCGATGCCATAGCTGAGCATTTTGTCAATGAACGTTATGATATTTTCTAAATGAAATAGATTCATTCCATAGGAATGCCTCGCGGTCTATCTTCGTTATTTGATTAAAAAGCTCCCGAAGCTTTGATAGTATATATTTCATGATTTCTGCACGTTCATTCCGTTACTGTTACTCAATGGCGCTCAACAATTTCCAAAGTTATTATTACGCAAAAGAACATCATACTTTATTGCACACTATTTTGCCACTCTACAAAATTAAAGTTAAACACGAATTTCCGAAAATTCCTGCGATTCGAACTCGAGTGACATCCAGCAGTGAATTTTTCGTAATTGAACTGCAAGTGAAATACCACGGGGAACACGTAACAGCTGTAAATCTTTGCCGACTCGTCTACGTGCGAATACAGGTCAAAGAATCTAGACTCTTCTGTGAAACGAGCACGAACAGAGCATTGTAATTGCGTCAGGCTAAATTGAAACAACACGATACGCGTGATTCCGCGGTCGAGGAGTTCTCAGTTATTTTATAAATATTCAAACAAAAAAGTATCTTGCCTCGAACTGTCTTCGACAATTTCCCGTTTACCACGGGCGGCCCCGAAAAAGGTGCACAATCGAAAGGTGTGCGCCGCTCGCAATTCAGGACTCGCGAATTCGAAGAAGGATGCTGGACCAATAAGAGTTCTTACCTGATTCGAAGATCTTTAGCCGATTCTTCGACAATTTTTTGAACGCGGTCTCTACGTCGTCTGTCGAACAGTGGCTCACGAGAAACTAGCTCGTTTAAAGACCTGGAAGTCCTCCAACGGCAAGGTACGTTCGTTCGTCGCCCAACGTTCGTCCGTTTGTCCTAGCGTGCTCTGCTCCTGCGCCCCGACGTCCAACCAACCGACGAGACAACCTAACCCAGCTTACTCGATAACCCACCCACACACGCACACACACACACACACACACACATATCGACTTCGTCAAGCTTTTACGAAACAATCTAGCTATAAATTATGTAGCACTGGTCCTCTTTTCCTTGCACGCAAGGGTCGCCAAACATGTTTTTTTTCCCACCTATTTTTCGTTCGCTAACCTGGGGGGAAAGGACTGTCGGTGCTCCTGTCATCGGCGAAATTTGTCTTCGATAAGTATCTGCACACCTGAACGGGAGCTGTGGTTGAATATTACCGACGGTGATTTGCGGCTAGAATAGAGTTCCGATAATATATTCTTTCTCACGTGGCTATCTACGCGAGGAAGAATTTGTTTGGGTGTAGTATGCATGCGGTCGATGAAAGGGCCATCGAGTTTATGTATTTTTCGACGGAGAATTGTAACTTGAAATGATTAGTCTTGGGACGATTAATATTGTTTATGACGCACGAACATTATTGGCAAGAAGTTATATATGCGTGTTCCATTACGACGTTTGTACTAATAAGCGTTAAAATATATTTAAGTATGTATGTTGATAGGGACGGCAGACATATACGTATATTAAAAATATTTATACGGGAAAAATTAATATCCCAGTACAATAATTTGGTAAATTGTTTTACATTTGCAAAGTATAAATGGCAAATTGACAGTTGCAATTCTATTTCCAGCGATACATAGATCGTTTTATAAATTAACTTTCTGTCTTATATGTTTGGTCAACCATATTACTTGGCGAAAAAATCGAATGCACGGCAAAGGTATCTGTCGCTTTCACTTTAATTACCGTAACTGTCCACGTTCGTTATTAGCAAATACACATTCATCCTGAAAGCACGAAGGGGTCGAATAACTCGTGGCGTGAACAAAGTATGGCACACCCTCTTTTAGCACGGCACTTCAATTCCACTGTTATTACGTTGATGCCGTGGGCATCTTACAAGTTCGTTGCACTAATTTATAGTTCGACGGATAAATCGTGTGATAATTCAGATTACTATTAATGAGGAACGAAAAGAAGTACAGTTTTGTAAGAATGGTGTGCATGTGTACCTGTGCACATCATTTTTCAGCGTCGTCAACATATCCGTTTGTTATAATATATCTATTAATTAATGGTTACATTACCAACTATATCATTGGCACTGTCAAGTTATTTCACGCCTCAATTAATACGTCATTGGCAGCACACAAATCAAGCTGGGCTCCTTTTCAACGAAACAGCAGCAATATTTAATTCTTCAATTCATATTCTGCCACGTTTCAGATGACGAAGTTATTGACAAATGGCAGAGTAATATCTTGGCCGTGATCATGCGTCCTTGTAGAATATATAGCAAAAGCAGGTTCAAGGAACGTAATTGTAAGACATTACATACAAGTCGGCATTGCTTCTTCGTCGAAACTTTTCAATGTCCTGTCTATGGGGTATTTTTGCCCCTTGGAGATTTTGCTTCACTGTTTGCACCGATGATCGTTTTCGACACGCAGAAAACGATTGTCTTACCTGGAATGAAAACATTATCGTTACTAAACAGATACTTATACAGTTTTTCCTTTCAACCGGTTAGAAATCTTTTTCAATGCGATATATTATTTGACCGTCATTTATTTATACATTGGGCATGGTGGATTTTTATAAGTCAAGCAACCAAATATTTTCTTTGTCACTGATATCTTTTAAACACATAAAGTTCAGACACAAGTCTGTAATAGCTACGCTAAAAATAGAGGAATATGTAGAATTTGTTATATATTTTCTGGGGACTATGCTCTGATTCCGTTTCTTCTATTTATATGCTACAAAGCAGCGTTTCGAATTTATTTTGATTCCAGTAACTATAATATATTGTAACACCGTGACCATTGTTGCACAGAATTCGGCTAAAGCGAATAACATAAAGTAATGTCGGGATAACATTTTCTAGGGAGCAGAAACAATCGCCTGTTGCTGTTATATAATAGTTGACGAGAATTCATACCATCGGTAGTTATTCGTTCTCGGATAATCGCAACAAATATTCTGCACGAGAAAATCAATAATAATCCTTGGAACCTTCCTACGGTAACAGTGCTTATTCTCAGAAGCTATGGTAAATTTCTTCATTATTTAAAGCTACGTATACCGACGGAGGTGAAAAAACCAAAACTAAATATCGATCGCAAGTTAATCTTTCTTTAATTATTACTAACAATACAAATAACCAGTATACAATTTTAGGGGATACTTAATTCAAACTATTCCCATTTTCTTCTATACAAATATTACGTTTTTATTTGAATCAGTGAGTACAATATTTTTATCAACGATAATTAATTCTCAATAAGGCATAGTATGTCCACTTAACGCATAATTCGTTAAGTTATACAGACCTATGGTGTTTCAAATAAAAAAACAAATTTTACGAATTATTTGAACCGAGCTATTCCCAGTTTATTTTCGTATTCCTATATTAAGCAGACAGCTGCCTGGAAGGAGCAATGATTGCTTAAAAATGAACATGCAACAAAGTTAGTCTTATTTGTCTTCCATTTATTAAATTTTCAACGCGTAAAGCCAGGTGAAAAATTTGTTTCGTAATGTGTACTGCAAAAGGTATGTATACGTCTAGTCGAAGATTACTAATCCAGAACGATGGAAGCCATACAAAGTCCCCCCTTGGAATCGAGCCACGGAACTTTAGTCCCTCTTATCGTTAAGAATCGATAGTCCGGCTCATCCTTTCACTCTTGCGTATCCCTTATTGATATTCATTACCACGTAAGCCAAGACATTTTGCAAAATTGATATCTTTCGAGTTACTTCGGTGAAACGTTACTGCAGAACCCCTGAGGTATACCTCTGCTTGTTCACAAGTAATCACTTAAAGTTTCGTGAAAACTGGGAACGAAGCTCTATAAAAGCTTCCTTTACCAAGAGTGAAGTAAATATTTCAACGAATGGATACAATAATTAGGAGTTAAAAAAAAATTTTTACGAACCAATTTTTATTCTTTTAGATGTTTAAGTAATTCTACTGCTAGCAGTATTAATACGAAAGAGTTTTATCATAGTCAAGCCCTATTCAAAATCTATGCACAGTTAGTTAATTCTGTTCGTTCGATAACACGAGTAATAAACAACTGTACGTGCACACGACCAACGAGCACGTGTCGTGACATTTATGTAATAAGGTTTCCGATTAGTTCCGGTTGGGCGTCTTCCCGAAACGCAACATTTGTTTGTCAAGCAAAACAATGTCCCATTAAATCGTCAACGTCGAGTTAAAACTGTATGCATAAAATGCATGTCAAGTGTGGCTCATCAGTGTGGACGAATTGAGATTGCGAAAATGATTGATAAAATATTGATATCCAAGTCTATCGTCGCTATAGCAAACCGTATTTCGACATTACTCAATACGTATTATATAATTTAAATTGCAAGGGAGATATGAGAAAAGAAATATTCTGTTTGTCACCGTGCATCGAGTAGGTTACGTATTTTTAACTTGAAATTTTATTGTTGCCCAGCCCCTCATCCCGAGAAGAAAATTTTACGTAGATATTGGTATATTCTACTGTATGCTACTGTATATTTCAATACGCTAGATAATTATAATATAATAATACCGTTGTTTATGCAGTACATAAGTGCCGAAAGCGTTTCTTTATTGAACGCTTATCTATATTATCGAAGTTGATATCATCGCGCACTGTTAACTCGCACGGTAGTAGGGGAATCTTGCATTCAAATTGATCACGTATAAAAACGGGGAAGTGGAAGCCTTGGAAGCTATTACGCATGCTGCTAATTATCTCGAGATCGCGTCAACTTCGTTCCCTGACCTCTTCAACGCGTACCTACTTGCGTAGGAACACGTACGCGGAGAATAGTAAACCATGTGTACAATCGAGCATCTGCATTCTCTTCATTCACGTTGCTGTCGAACTTATCTTTCTGTACTAAAAAAAAATTGCCGAGAGCGGGAGGGGAAGGGAACAAGTAACGAAAAATATAAGAATATTTTACATGCAGTAACTCGATGGTAGCCCTTTATTTATTCTTTCGATATGAAGCTATGCAGCTGAGAAATCGGATATGCAATGTTCACGTATCAAATTAAATGTACACAGTCGTGCCAAAAAGTAATGAGACTGAATTCCTGCCAACATTCTTAGCAAGAGTAACGTCTCCGACAGTTGTAATGGATACATTGATGTGTGATCTAAAGTGCTCAGATTTATGGCTAATAAATTTAAGCTAAATGAGGTGTCTGCAAGTTCCGTAATTCTGGATGAATTGAATTAAAGGAAAGTGTAACGTTGTTATCTAAAAAAAAAAGAATTTCTCTGCTTAACCAGTCTCCTTACTAGTCTAATTTGAACGCCACCGATTTTTTTTCTTTTTCCAAAATTGGAGGGATTAAACACGTTTAAACCAGAAGAAATTTGGTATTTTATCTAATATTAAAATATATTTTCGCGTCCGCCGAACGACTGATGTTGCACACTGTAGACGCAGATTGTTTTGAAGATTGTTGAAAAATAAATGTTGGTTCTACGAGAATTGGTCAAAGAAAAAGGTAAAGGTGACACATAAGCTATTCTTGGCACGTAGGCAGTCGACTGATACTTGTTTAAAGTAGTTAGATTTGATGATCTTACGACAAATACGCCAACGCTGAACGCGGATGCGCACTACGCTACATATTCCCCCTGCTCCTCTTTCTATTTTCTATCCCCTCCAACATCGTCACGGTTATCTACATTTAGATACCTAGCATCGCTCGTTTCACGACACTTAAAAGTTATCTTTGCTAATTACGTAGGTAACCTAAATTCTATGCAATGCTTCTTCAACTGTGCCCGGGCACAATTTCCACGGAACAACGTGTTGCATGATACCGATCTTATTAAGCGGAAATAACGATGCCGCGATATTAAATTTTAGGGTTGAAGCACGATGGATCGGAGGAATATTGGAAAAAAGGAGCTGGCACGAAACGTTCACTTCTAATCGTGGATCAGACGACGCGGCTTCAATTTTTAGCGAAACTCAATTAGGAGAGGAAAAAAAGCAACAGCTGCTAATTAAACTGACATCGACTCACTTGAGAATTTAACTCACTGAAGCAAGAGAAGATACGCTCCCTGTATACCTTTTACAACCGGCCACCAATTGTGTAACCATCTTTTTCTGTTGTCAAGCGACAAATAATTCTACGTAAGAGACGATTTGCCCCATTAGTCGTACATCGTACAATTACCGGTAAGACGATATGGTATATTGGCGATCCTACTTCACCAATTAGTTACGCCTCGACATCGAGACCTATAATAATAATTGACAAGGGTGTGCCCACCAATCGTAGGAAGCTACTTAAATAGCATTGGTTACTTTATTAACAGTGAAATGTTAAAATCTACGCATATTCGTTACGGTTTAATTGGGTCCTTTTTAATTAGTTTAATGGACAATTCCAAAATTGCTGGTTGACTCATTTTTAACATAAATTAGCTGCCGCCCTTAATTTTGGAATAATAAATAATCTCACATTTTATTTATTAAATTCTCTTGAATGTATCGAAAGGTTTACGCGTCTATATATAAATTGAATTAAATTAGTTTAAAGCCATAACGGACAATTGAGACATTGAAATATATTATTAAGATGGACGTAATATACATTGTTGTATCGAAAACAGATTGCTAGAAGCACAGGCAACCAGCTGAACAGCGTTTTATCAAAGAATTGTATACGTCTGCAGAATATACTTGGGCATGTTGTTTAATTAGAGTATGCAATTTCTCGCATTACGCATCAGTTTGTTCCGTCTTTTGTGCTTTCTATGTATTGTCGTCTCGCGTTTCTTCTAGACCTTAAAACCACATGCAAATTTGTGCGTTTCCTCCATTGTTCGCGTTAGCAGCTGCTCCCCTCGTTACTCGGTATTTATTAATGCCCTTTGCCCTTTGTGCCCCTTCCAACTGTACTACATTCAATTGCTTGAACAATCTTTATATCGCTCACTGGAGCTTTTAACCGTGCACGGGAATTCAAATTTAGACCTAGATTTCGTTGACGATAGAATTATATGATTGATCTTAATCTTTTCGATAAATGTGTAATATTGTTAAATTAATATTCACGTCCTCAAAACGATTTCACCAGAAAGCAAGAACCATTAGAGACAACATGCGCCATGGTATTTTAAAAATTTGCTCCTCTTTTCAAGCTTAATTTTTCTTTTCATTCTTTCTAGAAAGATTCTTTCTAGAATTTTGCATTGAGAATAAGAGTATTTAATTGAAGCGTATGTAATATCGCTTCTTGTACAAGTCTCAGACGATCTATTTAATATTCGAAGTAACATGTACTTACTTAAAAATGTAGAGCGCTATTCTGTGACTATAAGTTCTAGATTATAAGATCTTGCCAATTATATTCTATTAATTGTTGTTGTGTCGCTTTTGTTACGCGAGGTCAGGCATCGTCGAGTAACAAGGTAACTCTTTTCTGCTTTGTCCAATAGGGATATCTTTCGTGAGTTTGATTCGGATTTAGAAATGCTACAAATGCTTTGGATTAGCATTCGGATTCAGAAATACTACAAATGCTATGGATTGGTATTCGAATACATCGGCACATCGTGCAAGTAGTAGGTAGTAGTGCAAAACTAGTACGAGGCAAAGAGACATTATTTACAGCGCATAAGATTAATTATGTCAATTGGATAACGTTAGAATTAATTGATTAGGCATGTAATGGGTATTAAACTTTTATTATTTCGATTTTTTGTCAATACTCTGCCATAACTTTCAACTTGACGGTTTCCTTTCCAAAAGACGAATAATGCGCTCCTTTAGCACAATATACATATATAGTACTGTTATTTAAAAGTTGTGCACAAATTGGAGCATAATCGATAGGCGATTCTCGTGTCGTTGCACAGGTTTAAAAAGGGTGTTCACGAGGAGGTACGATTAATGTTTATACATGGTGTAACAAAAGCTTCGATTCTTCGGAGGCAAGTGCTACATGAATTTCAGCGTTTTTGAATAAATTATGCTGGACAGCTTTCCTGATATAGTTGCTATTACGAAAGAGTCACATAAATATGGAAATCAGGAGATCAATCTTTTGAGCACATTACAGAAACGTAATCCCTGATATCGCCACCCCTTTTGGATCCTAAGGGGGGTGTATGGAGATCGGCTCTGCAATATATTTGAGGGCCCTTGGACGTTATAATATCTCACACCAAAACGAGTCAATCGATCGCACAGTTTGCGAAGATCTTAAATTTTTGTCTGCCACGTTGACCAACCAGTGCACATTGAATGAACGGAAAGTCGGGCAAAAACGTATAAAATATTTCAAAATACTGATCGATATCAGAAGAAAAAAAAATGATTACTTTAAATAAGCGAAACAGCTGAAGTCGAATTTAGAGATATAAAGTATTTGTATAACTTGGAGCACAAGACGCATAAATTATTCAACTCTTTCTAACATCAGTCTGCACATACGTCGTTGGAAAATGTTTCTATAAAATTGAGAAAATGTTAAACATTCAATCGAACAGCCTCCATACTAGCAGAGCATGGATGCTGTGCGACGCCGCGCCGTTTTATTATCGATTCTCCTGTCTGCTGCTCGTGGAAGCCCTCTCTTCAACTCCTCCCCCTCTTTCCATCACGACCCCTTGCAGTTTAGTCAGCCTTTGTGCGAGAACGTGCAGCCCCTTCCTGGTTTACGGGAAACGCGGTAAGCGTATATTCTTTCGGTCATAACATAAGCTTCTGCTAGGTGGAAACGTATAGCATTAAACCGTGCTCGCGAAACTTTTGCAGTTTTATGCCAGTAACAATTAGACATTACGTTTCCACTGTTTCCATTTTTACTGTCCTCGAAGAATTGTGTGGGAGTTATGTATGTATTTTGAACGATTAATATCGTTATGTAATAAATGGAAAAAGATGTGCGTTGCTAAGCTACAAGTTGAATGGTAATTCCTAGTTACCGTTTTTTCAGTACTGTGTCCTACATTACCATATTTTTTATTTACTTAATGGAACGTTCAAGTTTCTATGATTATATTCAACAGGGTAGCAAATTCTAAATATAGAAATGCTAATTATTAGGTACACCTGATAGAAAACTCACTGTTCTTGAGACGTTCGACTTTGCACAGCATATTACTTTCATTATGAAACATGCTCGAAATGTCAAGTGCAGTATTGAACGGATCTTTGAATATGTTTCGTAATGGACAGTATTTGGGATGTACAGAGTCCAATATCTCGAAAACGAGAATAAAATCTTAGGATAAATGTACCGCAGTATTTGTGCACGAAAAATTTGGATACTACCATTGGGGGGGGGGGGGGGGGGGGGTGATATCCAGGACTTTTTGATCTGCGTAAAACATAGAATTAATTTATTTAATTTCTTTCTTCGTAACTGTACCTTCGAAACACGTAATTGGATTTGTTAAAAATGAAGCTAAAAAGTATCACTTTTGTGATTCTTCTTAGTTTCTTTTCGAGGGGGCCAAGGTATACACACCTTTCAACTTATTTGTAATACTTTTTTTCATTGTTATAATGTCAAAAAGTATATGGTATCATCATAGTCTAAAACAAATCAACGAAAACCGCACAAATGCCACACATAATTGTTCATTTCTAAAGAATCTTACACATTGAATTGGACTACATTTTCCCATTTGAATTGGAAGCGATAATTACCATCACGTCATGTAACCTGTCGTCGGTTTTACTGGTTACGTGTGCACGCTTCTTCGACTGATTATTATTCCCCTGCCAGTCAGTTGGAACACTAATATGCCGTGGCTAGGAATACGTATAAAACAATGTAATGAATGAATCTACATGTACATATATTATCGTATAGTTATACGTCAGCCTGCTGTATGTGTTAATATAAAGTGGGGAAATCAGAAATTCAACAGACATTGCATTTCAATTCAAAGTTTATCGGAAATCGCAGATAGCGACGCGTGAAAAAATTAAACAATTGAACATTGTTGCACATGAAATATGTATATGGATGATATGGTGGCTATTTTTTTAATTTAAAGATTGCGATACGTAGAAAGTTACCCCATTCTTAAATATACATACGAAGTATTTACTTAACATGGAAAAACATAACTTGTACAACTACAATTAAATTCTTCGCTGCTCATAGTCATCCTCAAGATATGACATCATCGATTATCATATGCGATGTTAGTGTACCTAACGTCATCTTACCAATTAGAACTTTCACGTTCAGGAAAGCTAAACATTATCGAATAAACGGGAGTCACTAACTTTAAATCACTAGTGTGCAACAGTTGAAATGTAATTTTCTTTGCGATCTAATAACAAACTCTTCGTTCAATTGCGCATACACTATATCCTGGTAAAACCGACTTCTCATCGATATAAAATATCATGACCTGATAGGATACTGGTAATCCTAATAAAGCAACAATGGTACTATAAGTGAAATGAATGTTTCTACTTCACAATTCTCTACCAAACATCTGCATTACTTCCTCTTCATTGATTTACTATTTCACTGACCTCTGACGTTAAACTGTATTGTCCTACCGCATAAATTTATTACTACAAACTAATGTTACTACAAATAATAAAAGCGAGAGTGCATAATATCGGTAATATCGATACACCTTTCCCCCGCCGATGGAAAGATAAAGATAGACGTATCTCTTTTATCCTACAATCATTCGCTGAACATCAAACAACTGTTTATTTTCAACAAGATTTATCAGTCCTTCGCGGCCATGCCGCGACTGCGTTGCTGCGATACAGTTTTAAAGCTGACGTAATCACCGGTATGCCAGGATTGAGGCGTTATCGGTATGCGGTTGCACAGGTAAGAACGACATGTCAGGTGTACGTACGCGGTCTTTAACTGGCGCCTCGTGCGTCGCAGGTTACGTGGACGCACGCATTTTACGAAACTCGCAATGCAGCCTTTAACGGAAAGCGGAACAAGCCGGCGAAGGGGTGTTTATCCGAATGTGGCCCGAGCGGGACAAATTGATACCAAAGGCGCCATCGATACTCTCGTTTAAGGAAACTCGTGTCTGCCTGCATCGTATGAATTATGTAGATCGATCGCGCTGCACGTTGCACGATTCAGATTTGTTGCTGTTACGCGACTGACGCCGCGGACAAGTGTTGCGAGATGTTTGAGCGAGAGCAACAATCCTGCGAGCAAAACCTGGTTGCACGATCGAGCACCGCTCAATCGTCGATAGATAAGTTGTACGCGTTATGACGAGTGCTTGAAGTGAAAGATAGATAAAGCGTAAGTTAATTACGATTGATACGTGGGATCTCTGAAGGAGAGAAACTGGAACTCGTGAAGAAGAACTGGGGCAGAAGAATTTGTTTACCCGACGAAATGCATTTACGGTGAACCTTTTATGAATTGCATTGTTTTGCACGCAGTGTATTATTATTATTATGAAACGGTCGACGTAAGTTATCTGTGTTTAGTAATTTGTACTATGTCGAAACGATGTTTAGATTAGAGCGAAACTGGAAATGAATGATTTCAAAATAAGGCATTGGACGAGTGTATTTCGTAGTGTATTATGTTGGTTTATTTGGAAACCTGTATAGATTTCTTGTAGAATGTTGAGAGGAGGTAGCAAAATTACAGTCACAGTTTTAATTAATAGTAATTTGGAGCGATTGCGTAGTTCTTGAAATAATTGATACATGGATATACAATATAATTCATTCAATAATTTCGTAAAGAAAATGGGAAGTGGATAATTTTATATGTAAATGAACTGTCGCAAGAATTGTGTGAATGGAAGAAAGACTTAGGCAAGGCCATGGTAGAATACTCCTGCTAGTGAGACATACACCGCGAATGATTACATAATGGTAAATTATCGTAACGGGTACTTCCAAGTACGTTCATAATTCTAAAATTAGCCGTCACGGTTGTAAAAATTGGTGGAATTTCATTTTCATGCATTGCGAATGGAATTTTTTTGTTGCAAATACACTAATCCCTACAGATTCAACTAAACCTTTGTGCGAATACAAAAATAATTTCATTCGTGACAAAATGAAAATCGAAGGAGTAAGATTCGATTTTATTAAATAGGATATCGTCTATAGAATTTCTGTAAATCAATAATTTCGGATTTTCACAAAAGTGTACGGTTTGCTTTTCCGTTACAACTACCAACAATGAAATGAATATTTAATTAAAAGACAATTCCAGGATAACGCACTAAGATCTTTTCCATACACTAGTCAGAAACGTATTCTTAGATAACAATTACGATTAAGAATCTCCAATTATTATCATTATGACTACCACTTGTCGTTCTTTATTGGTCAGCACAATAAAATGCACATAAGCTAGGGGAGCGTATACAATTAACTGATAATGTTAAAAGGTTAGATACAGTCGCCAGGCTCTTATTAATAACCGACCTTGATCGATTTTTTTTTTATATAAAAGCAGCTCCGCCGGTAAATTGTTGGACACCCTTTTCTAGCGGCATAAATAACCAATCAACCTACAACGATGCAACCATAGGAATGTATCCGCACTAAATGAATGTTTCACTGTGCACCGTCACTTCTATATGCATTTACGGTCAATCGTAACCCTTTAAACGGACCACTGCGATCCACGACCAATTTCCAACGAGATTCAGCGCCTGTTAGCATCCAAGGAAAGCGTAACAAGGAGATGCAGAAATTTATTGTCGCACTGAAATCGTCGGAGCGTGGCTCATTAGAGTTCACCTCGGACGCGTCGCGTCGCGACGTGCCTTTGGCTTACACGACCCTTCATAGGAAGCCTCTCTAAAGCTTCGGAAGTAGATGGATAATCACGGATGCTGTGTAGGTGCATCTTGAACGAGACGGGGTCGAGGGCTTCTATTATTTTTCTGAATACTCGTCGTCCGACGATTTAGAAAACTTTGACGGCCAGTGAACCCTGCCCTCAGTGGGTCGTCCATTGAGTTTGAACAAATCCAGACGACCGGTCGCGGAGAAGTTGTTCTCGTTAATAAATTAACCGCGGCTAATCGCTTGCAAATACGATGAAATTTCAGAAAGTTGCCGGCGGTTGCGTTGCACCGAGAGTTTGGTCAATATTCCATCGCGGGTGCAACGTGCTAGTTGGCCCAATATTTTCATCGGTATCTAGTTGAATTTCGTGGCTTTGTGGAAAGTGCAATTACAAATAATAAGGGAAAAATCTAATTTTGCCAATGGGCCTTCGTGAAACTGTCCATTCTCAATTTTTTATTCCATTATAAAATGATTCGGTACTTATATTATATTTAAAAAATAATATTTAGTATAAGCAATAAAAATTGTGTTTGAGTAAAGTGATTCTTCCTTATTAACGGACGACGTATTGCAAAACTTGGGTACTTTAGACGCAAGTGTTTCCTATTCTATTAATTGCAAATCTTATATTACTGTTTCTAAACGAAACTTTAGCTTCTTGCAATGGATGATATTTCAGCCGTGATTTAACAACTCGATGCTTGGGATTAATAAAGTGTAAACTCTCCTATTTACTCACACAGTTGTCTCGCGAAAAGTTGTACACACAATAAGATACGGTTGTCGGGCGACTGCGAGCGGTACAGACAGTAACATGAAATGCATCTCGTATTGGAACGGCTAGACGTAGACGGAACTATTATTGGAATAATACGAACAAAAAAAAAAAGACCAAGGTAACGTATCATCCGTTTATTCTTTACCGCGCACAGCTTGTCCTCGAAGCGTACGATTAACCTGAATAATTCTAACATTTATTGCGCAAATGAGTATAGAATGCAGAACGCACTTTTTGCAACACAGGCGTCCGTTGTAGAAAAGATAACTGCCGTTGATGGGCACAATGCGCATGCAAAAATATTCGGCGAATACGAGAGTACGATGCAAATCGTTGTAATAATCGCGATGCACGGCTGGGCTTAACACGGGACGTGGGTAACGAGGAGGACCTTGGCCCCCTACTCGTCTAACGATAAGCGTTCCCGTAACGATAGGTACTCGCGTATTAATCGTGTACCACTCTGACAAACTAATCGTGTTTCGTCCGAAAAAGAATCGTACTCGTACGGCCTGCACCAAGCTGCATAAGATACAACAACTTTTATAATTTACTCGAGCTGTTTCGTGAAACATCGCTTTTCTACAAACTTAACTTTTAGTTCGGCCTCGTCAATTTCTGTCGTCGTCTTATTTAATTCCGGCGAATCAATAAATTACCATGGACGGTAATAATATTTCGGTCGAAGGGAGTACATCGATTTCTTGAAAATATAACCTTAAGATATTTCTTGCAACGAATATAAATATTCCTGCGTAGTCTTCAGAAGGCGACGAAGAAATTGCAGATGCCTGGACGTCGAAAATGTCGGTTCGTTTGGGGACCAAGAGGGGTTATCCGGTTACAGTTGCTAGCTCATCATCGAAGGTGAGCTCGACCAATTTTGCAATTAAACGCCCACGGAACATCGTTACTTCATTTACGCCCGTCGTTTCCCCAATCGGTATACGATACAGCTATTTTTCAGCCGAGTTTTCCATCTCATTTAGCTGCCAAGGTGATCGGTGGTCACCTTTGCTGCGGTCGTGTACCATGTTAAAGTACGCGTACTAATGAACGCAACTTGTGATTTGACATTTGCGTAACACACGCATACATTTGACGTTTACATGCATCACACTAAATTAAAGGGTTATCGTAATAACAAACGGCTCATTTCTTGATCAATTTTTCAATAAACAATCGGACGAATATTAACGCTAACTGTTTAACGAGGATTTCAATAATTGTCCACCTTCTGAAAGTGGTTATTATTATTATTTTATGGCTTGATTATATCAGTTCTGTAAAAGAAATGTTTTTCATACCGTTGCGATAAAAGGTTTCAGTGTAATCCATGAGCTAATCAGCAGCTTAATTAATTATTATCTGCCAATATAAATCGGACGAAAGGTACGGAATTAATTATGCACGGGTGCCTGACAACACGGCACACTAAGTTAATCAGTGCCTGAAGGAGTTCCCAGTCTTACGATTCAATATTATGTGCTGGGTTTTCTCATCGTTCCAAGTCTAATGCCCCCGCACACCGAGGCCATTGTACAGTTCTCAACGCGAACGTACATATGGTGGTGTATCTTTTAATTATCTGGTTATTACTTGCAGAGCTAACCGAGAGTAACAATGTTGTGCACTGAGATCGTTAATTGAAGCAACGCTGTTTCCAGTTAAACAAAGTATTCGAATTTTGCTAAAAGAAATTCCACCATCGATATTCAACATGTCAAGTTATGATTTTGTACTGCAGATTATATCGACAGGCGTTTATTATCTCTTGCTTAAGCGATATCCTACGCTATTACTTTTTAACTATGTATCGTTCTCAATGTTTTATCTTCATCCGGAATGCCTCGGGAAATATGTTTCCCGCAACAGGGAAATAATTGACTAGCAACATTCCCAGTCGCGTACGCTAGCGCGGCCAATCAGGTCAATCTGATAAATCATATCGTGACCTAATAATACGATTACATATCATTCGGAGAAGAGAACAATTGCAATAGCTGATTCGCGAAACAACGAATTAAACTCTTCCCGTACGATTACCTCCCCGTGATCGCATCTGTGCCACAAAATAACACGCGAAACACACCCCTCGCCAGGCAGTGTACCCGACTGAAAAGTAAACACCGTTCGCGGGCTCGTGAATCAAGAAACAGGTAAAACAAAATCAACGATGGCAACGCGGCGATCATTTTCACCGGCTACATCGTCATCGAAATGCTCCACGGAGGGCCGTTAAAATCCGTCGTCGACGAGACCGCGGAACGGGATGCGATTTTTCGCGACGGCGTATGCAGCAAGATGGCGAGACGCATGCTACACCTCTGAGTACTGCGTTGTACCTGTCGTTAGCCTTGCCCGCGGGGGGCATCGCGTTCTGTCGAATACTACGCACGAGATAAATACGAACCTGTTCGCTGCGTAACGCCAACGTTCTGCGTCAATTTACTGTCAGCACTGTCCTTGCCCGGAGTCACCTGTACATCCGTCATCTTCTCGGTGGACGACGCGGTGCGTCGGTCTCGTTTCGACAAACGACCCCTGTTCCCAGCGAGACAATATCTTTCCCCCTGCACTGATCCCCGGGTAGGTGGCAATACACGTGTCCCGATTGACTGAATTCGAACGGCGAGCCACGGACCGGGCGATCCCGTTTCAAATGGAGCACGAGACAACAAAACTGGAAGACGAGACGCGCGACTCTTGCGACGCGTTTGAACTGACTGGCTCGACCGCCGGCTTTCCGGGATCGCACGAAGGCCCCACGCCTCACGATCGAAAACCACCGAGCGTTTACGAACCTCTTGCCATTCGTGCGGCTCTCATCGTCGCGACACTTCGAGCTGCGTCGCGGCCGGACGACGGTGCGTTCTCTACGCATGGCGCGTTCACTCCCTTCCGGTGGATGCGGCGCAACCACCCCCTCGGGAGCAACGCGATTCGAATCTGTATCGAAGTGGCAGTCCGGCGCAACTACCCTGCCGCGATAGAATGCCCTGTCTGTAAATAGAAAGTAAAGACGAGTTCGACTCGCGATAACAATTTTGGGGCGGATAGCAATAGCGCGAGTCCGACTCGTGGCGTCAAATTCGAGCCATATTATAGAGATTGTCTTGCGTAAACCTCGCGCGAATGGAATGGAGGACAGGTCCTTCACCGGTTGGGCCCGGATTTCGTCGAGCTAAATGGTACGGCAAGGGGTTAAGTGCGTAGGGTGATACATGGGATGTTATAAATTGGGAAAACCATTTGGGAAACAGTTAGGGTAAATAAATGCGACTGTTTCCACGCCTGGATAAAGTGTGCTGGGCTTTCTGACTTTGGTTAAAAATGAAAAGTCTTGAAGTAAGGAGGGCGGTGTATTGTTTGTATTATTTCGAGACTCTTTATATTAATTTCGTAATACTTAACCCGTTAACTGGGGATGACGAGTTAATTCGTCATTTGGAAATGTCTTGTGAAAAAGTGAAGAAAGTGGGTGATGAGTTAGCTGGTATTAGGGGCTGGTGGGGCATTTTCCAATAACGAGTTAGTTCGCCAACCCCGGTTAAAGGGTTAATAACTCTGGAATGGTACATTGGGTGTTTCGCGACGTTAGCAGGATACTGATTTTAGTTACTGTAGGTATTGCAGAATAATTGAAAATGAAAAGGTTCTTTAACTCTGAATTTTATAGTTTGAATTTACATACTCGAATATATCTCAATGAATCTTTGCAGAATTTTGTGCCTGTTCAAATACAGCGTTAAATCTGGTAGATCGAAGAAATAGTGTACTAGTGTTCCAGGGTTAATTAGTGATAAGATTATATGTATATTACCAATCAATAGACAAATAATATTTTTAATCATACATTTCATAATATGTATTCATTTAATGTTTGGTATTTATTACTATCGTCAAACCAGTTATTCTATAGCAAAAAATATATTATTAAGAAAACTATAAATTCGTTTGTTTAGCAGTTTGTTGGAAAAGCAACATTGAGGATGTTGAGTTTACTTTTCA
This sequence comes from Nomada fucata, assembly GCA_948146005.1. Classification (NCBI taxonomy): domain Eukaryota; kingdom Metazoa; phylum Arthropoda; class Insecta; order Hymenoptera; family Apidae; genus Nomada; species Nomada fucata. The sequence goes on from OX411281.1 coordinate 7,831,602, forward strand.
TTGATCACAATGGTCTTAAAATTCAACCAGATTAGAATGATACATTGTTTATACAATTGTGTATCAAAGAATGACAATTACTACTGTTACTACTGTTTGTTTTATCTTTGATCACGTTGAAGTTAATCATTCCTAACTAGTTTTTTCAAATACAAATATATATTATATATAACAACATTAAAAATATCTTTCTCACCCAAATAATCTTGAGGACGTAGAGCTCAACGTGATCCGCATTTAATTCTACATACTCTTGACTTCATTTGCATCATATTTCCACAGGAAGAAAATCGTGAACGTAATACTTTTGGCACTCCCCGTTGCCCGGGGGGTGCAGTTTATTTAAATTAACGGTAAGAAGTAAAATAACATCGATCCTTTCACTCGGTCTCGTACAATGATACTAGACGTGTATTATAATATTGCACGCTGTTCTTGTTATAAATACAATACATGTATATCTCATATTATAGCCACAGATTTCAACCGATTCAAGTAACGATGGTTTTGTATGTCATTTGTACAATGTTCTATGTTGTCTTTCCTTTCACGGAATTTTAAATTGTCCTAAAATATTTCATTCAATCAGTTTACTTTTTACATTTACTTTTACTGTAGGATTTATCGAAGACAATGTCGGTTCATAGGTTGTTTCGTCATTTCTCGTGTGAATATGAAATGCGTCGCGCTGAAGGGCCTGATGATTTCTTTTTTTTCTTCTTTTATTTAGCAAGGGATGATTAGCATGATGAGTATGACGAGCGGATATGTTCTTGATTGGTGCAGAGTTTGTCGACGGATGAGTACCGACATTACGGCGACCATGTTGTCACTTCAATCCTCGTCGCCCCCCGCTTTATCGCACAGTCTACGAAGGAACGCTACGAACAAAAATAATTTATATCAGCACGTTTTCGCGAGGAAACATTTCACATGCCGTATGATTCTCAGCATCGGCATAGGGTTTATCTACAATTGTCTTGAATCGCGGTCCCATGGTGTTGCTATTGCAATTGGACTTGACGTGGTATATACAAGTGCACGTCGTATTAAACGTGGAAAGCGTTAAAATAATTTTTATATGCGACTCGCAATGTCACGAGAAATGTTGTATTACATTTCGCGTTCAGTTCGACTTCAGACAACAATAAGCAGAAAAAGTGTCCTGTGCTCGCGTAGAATTCGGATACAGCGCGAGGACGTATAAGTTGCGATTCTGTTGTACGTTAAATATTAATGGAAAGCGCCTGTAACTTTCAATTCAAAACGATAAAAAGGATCGAAAATGGACATATATTGGTTGGGACATTGCGGATAATTAATAACACTGATAGTTAATTCCATCACAGCGACACGTATGCATAATTGCAACGGCGGACGTTTCGTTTTGCACCTGGAAATCCGTGACTCGAATGAAAAATTAAATGCTACATTATTCAGCATGGCGTATCTACCGCAAATGCTTAGGTTCCTCGGTTCGATTCAATTGCGCGCAGTGCTTAAAATCGTTCGCGAGAGAGAGAAAAAGGAATCGAGTGGAAATATATTAGAGCGACCAACGAGAACTTCAGAAAAACGGTTCGAGCGGACGATGATTTTCTGAAGCCCGCGTCGGCCACACTTCTGAGTCACGGACCTCGTGCACGAATGCCACTTAAGCTTTTGTACGTGCTGCTGTACGAGAAGCGGGTTATCGATTTCAGCATCCCTGCCACGTACGAATCGTTGCGCCCTATAAAATGAGACATGTGCGTAACGGAAGGCGAGGATGAAGAATTGTGTTAGGTTTGTAGGCAGAAAAGAATCCGGCGAGCGTTGGGTAAAAAGAGTAAAGAGAGACAGCTCAAGGAGAGAGATACACTACAGGGTGTACTTACGAAAGGAAGATCTTTGTGACACTGACGTCCGGTTAGCTTACAATAGCACCATCATCTTCTTCAAGAATGCTGCGGAACACAAAAACACGTGGAAATGTTAACCGGTGGGGAAGTTGGGAGAATCGGGCCCGAATGATACATCGATCCCTGCGACCTCCTGGACATTTCGGACGGCTCTATAAAAATATTCTACGGGGCTACGCCACTAAACAGTTTACATTCGGGAAAAACGGGTTGGAGGCAATCGTTTGTTTTAGACACTACATGGTAAACGTCTACTGGTAGAACGAATTGGTGCACAAACTCATTTCTTAACGCTTATTGCTGCTCCCCTTCAAATTAGCAATGCTCTACATTAATTGTGACTCGCTGACGAACCTTTACGAACACTCTTCTGTCTATTTCGCGAGGTGCTTTTGTTTTTGTTCCTCGAAACGGGGGAATACTTACGCGCATAAGGGATGAAACCATCCTCGTCTTCTGGGTCCATACAGTCTTTCAGTACTTGCTCTACCTCTGCGTCCTCAAGCTTCTCACCTGATACAATAACAGACTGAATAAATATCGATGGCAAAAGTTGAGTAAGTTGCAGTTGGGGGACTGGTGAACAGTGGTAGAATTTATCGAATAATAATAATGATCATAATAATTTTCATTTATGTTATTTAATGGAAGTAACGAGACGATCTCTGTACATTAGTGTTCCACTAATATTAACCAAGCGTACAACGAAAACTTTCTTCGCTGTTCATTCTGTTGCGTGAAAATGAAGATGTCAAATGTATTTCTGGACGGAAAACCTAACGTGCGGGTTATTTATACGCGTGGCTACGTTGGTTCTAAAAATACGTTTAATGCCCCGAAATTGAATATCTGAACGGGAAACTAAGAATATAAGACGCACGGCGTTGAACAGATTCTTTTAATAAACGGTAAAATAGAAATGAACGATTACGGTACCAAGTGCGAGGAGTATGTGTGAAAGTTCGGCACCAAGCATAGTTCCATTCTCCTGCTTGTCGTAAAGCTTCAAACATTCCAGGAAGTCCTCGTAGCATCCCTGTTCCTTGTCCTTTTTGCACTGGCTGTAAATCGGCAAGAATTCATCGAGCCTCATCATCTTCTCGCCCTTCTTCTTTGTTCCTCCCATTTTTTCTATGGTGGCGTTCGTTGGGTTCAGGTTGAGGGCACGAAGAACATTGCCAAGATCGAAGCAATCGATGATATTCGTGCCATCGGCATCGTAGATGGAGAAGGCGAATTCCACCTCTGTGAATGAAGCAAAGGATTAAGAGTTTCGAAATAAATTAATCATTAATGCGAATGACAAGCGCCAAATGTTCCACGACACGCGGTATTATTTCTTTCCCACGTCATGCTACATTCTGTTTCACTATTTGGAAATTTGTACGGTCCTCTTTGGGACAGAAAGTTATTGGCAAACAATTACATTTACATATATTCTTGGTAATAAGAGATTGATTTAATTATTGCACCGGAAGAATGCAGAATGTGAAATCTGGGTTAATATCAGCTGAAGCTCGCTTCTTCGTGCGTACCTGGTTCAAAAATATTGTTCTATTTTAAGACACAGCGGCTCCCACCCAGCAGCCTATTCAAGAACTTGCTGGTGGAAGTAGTGGGTCAGATTACCCCCGCCGAGCCATATAAGAACATAGCATTAACTATTTTTGAAATGGTGCTTCCCAGTCGGGGTGGTTACACCTCTGTTCTACCGGTTTGCTAACGGTTACGTAACGATTGCTTCGCAGCACAGCAGGAGACTGTTTTGTACACTTCTTTGGTGTCGTGCAATACGAAGGCAATCGTTGCAAGACAACGAAATAGTTAAAAATAATTTTCAACAATTTTAACGTTTCCTTAGGGCGTGAAATTTGATACACTTTAGATACGATCAATTTTTGTTTGGAAAATGCTCGATTGTTCGCCAAATTATTGCAGGAAGAATGGTGCGTTATTGAATCCACGATGACATTTTGCATTATTATAACACGCGCCCCTTGATCTTTAACTTCTACCGTTATCGACATTCAAATCCTCGGGGGGTGAATAGTTCACACATTTGCCCCCATCATATTACACAGTGTTAGTACGTACGAAACTAGCGCGCGAAATTCACTCGATGCTTCACTGTTAGTTAGAAACTTGCAGTTCAACAATTTGTTCCCAACGATTCCTCGAAATATCGTCCACCTCCCCGACGAGAATATTATTGAACGCGAGCACACAAATGAAATACTTTCTATATCTTTTACTCACTTTCGACTTCCCTGGCGCTGAGGTCTGCCTGTAATCGAAAAGATGCACATTAATATTATCGCGTTAAATGTTCATTTAAAAGGACGTTACTATACTCCAATAAAATTCCGATTGGGGGCAAAAAAAAAAATTCAAAGAAATACAAAAGAATACGAATGATCACTTCGCTTAACATGTACACCGACAATTCGAATCTCTTTTGCAACAAATCGTCAACTATAATCGTACCGTCGAAAATGGTATTGTTCAAACGAACGAGGAAAATAATACAAATAAAGATCCTCGTCGTTAAATAATACGGAAAACCGTCTTAACAAACATTCTACTCGTACGCCAAGAAGCGAACGAAACGGAATATAGTCGAAACTCACCATTGTTTTCTGTGTGGTGCTTCTAGATGTTAACCGGACGGAGCGTGAACCAGAAGTGGTATCGGGTGTTACCAAATTTATTCATTTTATTTCTGTAGATGGCGCGGTGATCATGACACACGAGAATTACTAAAAGAACAGAAAGGCGACGGTCGGGCGAAGAGGGTATCGGCAACGCTGCGATCCAAAAACAGTTCGAGGAGGCAATCGCGGCTTCGAACGTGGCTTCCCCTTACGATAAATGGATTTTTGGCCGTGGCGTTCACACAGCGGGGTCCCCTAGAACCGTATGCGCCAAATAAAAATAAACCCTAAGCGGCCATCGTTGTCCCCGCGATGACTGTACCGCCCTTAACGCGACCGAACGCACGGGCGCGACCTTAAAAGTCCTCCGTCCGCCCGCTAATAAATCGAACGACACGTTTTACTTAGGAATGGGCGAAGTTGTATTCTGTAAAGTTCGTCGGGTACATCATTTCGTTCCCGTTGCTCGTAGGAACGCGTGTAATTTAATTCACGTCTCATATAACTCGGCGCGATCTCGGCGTACGCAACTATGCTGTACCCGGTGGCTCAGCTGATGACTAAACCGGGGAGTTATTTTTATCAGCTCGACGCGGACAAGCGACGCGTTCGCTGTCTCAAAAAGCAGGTTTACAAATGGACATTAGGATGTTGCGCAATTCGATCGTTCTTCAACTGCGCCAAGGAAGGACCTGAACTTCTGAGCGGGCCAGCTGAATCATTTCTTTCGACGGCCGAAAATCGTGCGAATCAATTTCCACGTTCTAGCCAACGGGCCCCTTCTCTTCTGCTGTTCCGTCCGCGATGCATCGGACGATTTCATTTTCATTCCGCTGGGCCCGACGTTCAGCGCGCCGTCGTGTTTCTGATCGGGCAGGGGCGACGGCGTTATTTCCTCGATCGTCAGTTCGTCCGAACAGGTAGTTCTGGCGAAAGGTGTCGAGTGAACGACGGGCGACGCGGTGATCTCTTCGTCCGTGAAGTCGCACGCGTTCTTCGATTGAACGTTGCTCTGGTCAGGTTCATCGACGCTCTCGATCGTTCTTATGAATCGCTCTTCGGTTTCCTCCCAGGCCGCAATTTTATCTTTGCTGATAGGTTTCGATTCATTCGCGTCGTCCCGCTGGGACTTTTCCGGCCCCTCTTCCAGTTCCTCGATCATCCGGTGGAGCAGGCTGACGGATACCCTGGTCGCCTCGTTTGTACTGTCGGTTTCATTTTCTATATGAGTATGCATCGGCGTTGCTTCGATAACCGCATCGTGTATTATTTGATGCACGTCACCTTGACCCTGGGTGATATGCGCTTCTGCAACTTTTGGGACGTCCGCCGGTGAGCCATTGTCGATACTGCACACGACGTGTTTTACCTGCCGAAACGAATTCGATGTCAGGACAACGCGGGGAAAACGGGTTCACGCTTGGATATAATAAAATGCGGACGAATGCATTATTTGAATGCTGTCTTCGAAACACGTACACGCTCTATTATTCATTCTGTGCCCCGTACGTATTTAACGTTACCGGGGTCTTGCAGTTTTCTTTCTCAAATCAATGCGATATTAGTACTTTGACTTACCTGTTTTTCTAACTTGGACAAGTGATGCGGCACGGAGGTGGAATCGCCGATCTGCAGATTACGTAAACCGTGAACCATCTTCTCTATTAGTTCCCTGGTTTCCGGCTCGTTATTATCGGCACACGAGAGGTCCTGAATTTGTAACGCCGTTCGTGAGGACTCCGACCGGATGCCAGTCGATTCTTGTCGAGTGTGCAGCATTTGTAATTTTTCTGACAACGTTATTTTCGTTGATTGCAATTTGTCAAAATAAATGTTTCTGCCGATAAATACGTGAACGATGCTTCTATCAAGCCTGTTAATTCCGGCGTGATAAAAATCATACAAATGACATGGAAGTGTTTACGGTACAAATATTTCGTAGAATGTGTGAAGCTTTATTGAACGATGATCTACCTACCGTCGTTAGTATCTACCGCGTCGAACGCTTCCAGCATTATCTTGTCGATTAAACTTCTTGCGAAAGCCTCGACCATAATTTGAGGCATTATCAGCACGACGAGAAACTGAAACCGCAGCTGTCAGAAACGATCGTCATATTTTATACGGTCACGGCAAACCACGTATGCGCTTGAATTTCGTTAGACGTATGTGCAAGTACCTTTCTGTGTGTATCATTCCGATTTGTCAACCATTTGTTCTGGAAATTGATGAATGCCAAATTCAAATGGGAACTGACAATGAAGGAAGAAATTGTCAAAGGGTTAATGTGGCCCTGAAATAAACCCATGAAATGTCTATTCACGCTTCGGACCTTATTTAGAAGTCGCTGAACCCTTATTTTCAACTCTGTCGCCTGCTTATTAAACGGAAACAAATTGCACGCAATTGTATTCGAACTCTCGATACGCACATGAAACTCAACGTCATCGATCATATCAGAAATTTTAACCTGTACATTTTATAAATCACTGTTTATGCGAGGACAGAATTCTTGCCACGATACGTCAAATTGTACCGAAGTAAAAATGCAATTTAGTGAATTCACCGAAATGTAAATGAAGATACATTTGTCCGATCTGAAAACAGGAAGTTTACAAATGTTATCAAAGTTACCGCAAACCCTGCGACGAACGAACGCTATAACATGGATCGCGTTATCGACGAACAGGGCGGAAAGGAGAAGCATCAATTCCTTACATAACAGAACAACAGAGGTGTCTCAATTTTTCAAGCAATCACTTCCCTCCGCCGAAAATGGATCAAAGTAAGTACATAGAGGTTACAATCTTTGAACCCGCTACCGAGGTCCCGACGTCCGACATTGCCGACGAAAATTCTTCCAAAACCTTGAACACAATTCACGAACACGGCACGGCCAATATTTACCCCGCGTACTTCGCAAATAATATGGACAAAAATATGCCACCGTCCACAAATTTCAAGCCGAACATCCGCCGTATTTCGTCCACCGAACGAAAAGTAGATTCCGTTACCAATTTGGACGGGACGCTTGATATCGATCTGCTTCTGAGATACTACGCCTGCAACTCCAATATGGAGAAGTCGATAAATAAACTGTTCGCAAATGCGGAGGAAAACGATCGCAAACGTCCGAACGGAAATGTTGCCGGCAAAGTTTGCCGAGACACGATCGAAGGTGCGTTGGTCGAGTTGGGAGCGGTTTGCAAGATTTGCGAGTCGCTGAAGGAAACGTCTTCCAAAAGCGCCCTGTTCGCCGCGTTTCGATTCCACGATATTTTAACGAAGTTGCGATCGTTGATACGTCGATGCGGCAATAAAACCCTCGAAGAGATTCTCTCGAACGATCCGTCATTAACAATGTGCGAACACTGCGGTGTGATTAGTTGCTCGAAACCTCGGAACACCGGCATCGAGCCGCAAACGTCGCGGCCAATGACGTCTTACTTTTTGAGTACAAAGATGTTTACGGATATCGAGAGCAGCGGCGACGATGATCCAAAGGCGTACAGAGGAGGAACAAGATTCGTCCCTAGACGGGAGCAATCGGCGAGACCTGTTGGAAAATGGGGCAACGAGGAACAACATTTCGATCGACCGATATACAAACAGTATAAAGACGGTGGAAAAATTTGCGAGTCGAACACGGTAGGTTCAAAGGTTAAACCGGAACCCGATTACCGTTCGAACGCTCTGCAACAGGTCAAGACTATGATAGCGGAGCGCGAAGATAGCAACGTATCGGAGGAAATACGCGTTCAGTCGGATATAATTCGCGGAAGTAGACTGGGAACGAAGAGTCACGATGAAGGTTCAAAAATAACGAAGGAATCGTCTAATAAAGAAATTGCTGCAATAACAATAAAAAATAGATCGTCCGGACGGATCAAAGTTGCTTCCGGTATGAAAAATAAACGTCCAACGGAAAATTGCAGCATTGGCGGTTCTGCTAGTTGCAATTGCGATTCTTCGCGTGGCAAGTATTGCAGCCAAACAGATTATGAAGCAAAGTTAAACAATGCGTCGAGTAGTAAGCCAAATAAATGGGGGACATTAATGAAGAATCATTTGGTCGCCGATGAGTACAACGAAAAGGTGGTAAAGGACATTCTATACGAAACGCCGCAATCGCAGTCGGACGATTACAAGCCTGCCGATGATCTATCTTTGGATAATAGAAAAAGATCTGACGTTGAAGAAAATCGGGCGACAAATGTTTTTAATAACACAACACCGCCTATTAATATACTGGCGTATTTGGCTAGCAGCCATATCGAGCCAACAGACAAAGGTAAACACGAATTGATCTCGCGATTGGACAACAGAACTTACGAGCAATCTAAATGCTTTAACAACAGGCACAGCTTTCCTGGACACAATAGTCCGCGCAGCAAACCGAATTTAAATCCCGAATATCGGATACGCGATAAACTAATCACGCCGGATCGAACCGCGGACGACAAAGACAAGGTGGCAAAAATCCTTCGAAAAATATTAGAAAACGATTCGAGGTGCGAAAAATCGAGGAGCAACGAGCCGACCAAAGATACGGAAGAAACGATCAGCGCCACGCGTTTAATGGAAGACGATTCGCTGGAGAATTGCATTAAAGGGTCCAACGTGTTAGTAAAATCGCGCGAGAGCAACGATACAGCATTCAGCTCGTCGTCTGCCGAAAACATGATACGAGAGTGGGTAAACGCGACGCCAAGCAGCGAAGGCAGTAGTACAGTCGACGAAACGCGCGATGGATCGGACACTTTCAAGCCGTCCACGCCTCGTTCGAGCAGCAAACTCCGAACGCTCTTGTCCAATGAGAGATGCGTTTGTTGTGAACAGAAATCGATCGCCCATCACCTGGAAGGTTGCGCGGCAAGGAAAACATGGAGTTCAGCGTTGTCGAGGAATCAACCGAGGCTTTCGCACCCGACCGGACAGATCGCGTCCTCCTCGGTCGACTTGAACCCCGAAGTTCCGAGCGAACCGAGACCGGTCGACGGTGGAGTAAATTCGTCGAACGCGAAGAAAGGCGGAAGCGACGTGAGCAGGCAACTCGCGAAACACCTGCTGAATACTCTTAAACGAGTCAAACGACCGAGATCCGCGAGATCCGAGGGGAAGAGTTCGAGTGCGACGTCGACGTCCGCGTCCTCGGACAATTCCTTCCTAGGTAGTTGCTCCAGAAATGTTAACCGACGGATTATTTACAACGAGTCGTCATTGAAGAGCGTAATCGACAGGAACGGAAGGTGCAGCGAACTGGAGAATATATTGCTGATTTATAGAAGCGTCCTTGAAAACACGGAGAAAATGGACTGGCGGAGTTTTCAACGTTTCGTGGAAGATCTGCATCCGAATCAGAAGGCTCTCTGGCGCGATATCTGCAACGCTATCGACAAGGAAGTGACAAGAATAGACGGGAGGTGCGACGGGGGTACGGAAATATGTATAGAAATTACTTCTATCCCGTTGAACGAGGTGAACCACGAAGGAGCGCGCGGTAACGAGATCGTGTTCGAGATGGACATAGCACTCGGAGATATTGAGAAGTGTCTCGCTAGACAGTTCCCTTCCGCGGAGAAAGAGCATCTCGACACGCTTAACGGGGCCAGTGAAGTTATTAAAGCACAAAATGATGACGTTTATTATAGTGAAGTGGTCTCCAATCAAGCTGAATAAGCGGTACCGGCTTTCTGTTCAATTCTACGTCCACGTAACTCCGAATATCCCCATCTCAATTTTCCGGCACGCGCACGTTCCGTACTGTTCAACATTCAAACGCGACGTACCATTCCATGTTCACGCCTGGCTGCATATAAAATTGTACTATTTTAAATAAACATCGTTAATTGTAAATTCGTCAATCTCGAGTAAAGCGAACATTTAGTCGGCATGAAAAACCTTTCCAAAGCCAATCGAGTATACCGAACGATGTGTACCCTTTTCACGCACAATATGAACCGCTGTTGCGCAACCTTTGAGCGCGTGAGAATAAAAAGTAGAAAGGAAAACGAGCTCGGTCGATTGCGAGGCGAAAGATTTCGTTGACGCGCGGCGGAGGCTAGATGGGTAAGTGGGTTGGTAGGGGCGCCCTGCGTCGAAGGGTGGGTCGCTCCTGGCAAAATAGGGGTGGTCCAGCGAGCAGATTCCTGGGCTGATCGATGGAACGACCGGCGCATTGGATTTTCCCGAGAGTAGCGCGCGCATTCCCATCCTTTCCAACAGCATTGCATCCACCGTGTGTCTTTCAGTTACTCACGATCGTGCCGTGGTGGTGCGTTCACCGTTTTCGTGAGTGCATCCCTCCTGACGAGAGCGATGCAACTGTGTCACTAGGCCGAGTGGCACGTGATCCTGTCCTTGCACGGTGCTGCTTCTTTTCGCATCCGTGGTATCCGTCGAACGTTCGTATAAACGGAAAACGTATCGCGACCCTTGAATTTCCACGGCGAACCGATACGGTGGTGCGATCAGCATCGTTAGGGAAACCGTTTCACGCGCATTTCCACCTCCTCGATCCTGCGTCTCGATCGCAACGTGCAGGTGCGTACCCGTGAACGCACAATTTCCGATCGAGTGTGATAAAGGTTTAACGAGACACCGAGGGTAATTGATTCGCGGAATGACGGGGCGAGCCTTTCTAGGTGTGATCGTCGTAATTCCGGCAAAGACAGCTGATGTCGCCGCGAGGTGAACGGAAGAATACCTGCCATCGTCAGGTGAGACACGTGGTGTCGACATCCTATGGTGGATACAGACTATCTTCTTGTTTTTCTTTTATTGACAAGGACGATAGAAGCTTCGGTCTGATCTTTGTTTCGTCTAGTAATGAAAGCGTCGCGATGATTTTTTAGACGTTTTTACTGGAAATATGCAGAAACGTCGATCCATCGATGGAACTCTACAGGAACAGGCTTTGCCCATTCCGGTGCAGATGTTCCTTTGGCGACAGTTGAGGTACAATAATGAAGCATGGAATGCATCTGATTTTATTAACAGTCAGTGGAATCAAATTGCGTATGGTGATAAACAAATTGTTGGAACATTTGCAACCTCGCTATGACACAGTGAGGTGAAAAGTATCATCATTAAAGATATTATTCAATGTTGCTTACAATAAGTGTGTAGATAAAGTGCATGCGACCAGTTAGACGACCAGTTATCTATCGTTTCAATTATTAAGCAACATGCGATAATCGTTTAAAGATATATTACGCAATTTATCTATTATCCAATTGACCCTCGTTCATTAACTTTTTGTACCTGTTTAATTATCACGTTGTATATTTTATGGAGTACACTTTGACATTTGTTCATTACAGGCCGTTCATTCGTGCGAAACTTGGCAAGCTTCATGAAGCATCCTGCACGGTAAATCTTCAAATGTTCATTTTTATAAATGTTCTTACGAGTTGTCAGGTCAATAAATAAACGATATAAATGAGCTTGCACATGTATTGTTTAGTTTGTATATGTGTGACTGCGTGTATGCGCGCGTGTGTGTGAAAATATACGAAAAGCTAGTGGAACAGTGTTACTCATGTACGATCTTTAAATGCTGTAATTTGTGTATTAATAATTGCAGAAATGAAATTGTAGGAAAAGAGACCACAACACAATTTTACTACGACAAAATCCAACGTTGGTGTGACTTTTTTTTAATTGCACCCAACTGCGACAGAAATTTAGAACAAACGTTCTAATTTATCAAAGTTTAATTGCTGATTCCTGTTTATTCGAGATAAGGATTAAACAGACCCTCGAATTATTCTGCAAAGAGTTTTAAACGGAACTCGAGAAAAAGAAAAATCGTTTTATTTAAATATTTGTCATATCAACAAAATGTTGTGTTCCTCTTAATTAACACATTAACAACAGTTTAATACAAAAATATCATGTAAAATAAACTATCGATAATGAACACGTATATTATAAAGCGAAAAAGTGAAACAATCTTTCTAAAAATCTTCGTGTAAAGAAAACGGTCGCATTAAGTTACTAAGATTACTTTATTCAAGATTTCTCGCACTCGTAAAATTTAGAGATTTCAAATTATACATTTTTCATTAAAAAAATACGAGTTGAAATTCCCTAACTGAAATTGAGCTTGTAAATTACTAATACAGGATTTGTAATGCAAAATCCTTATCTAGCATATGTATGCACCTCGTCAGCAGTTCTCTTTTCCAATATCTATCCGACCTGCACTAACAATTTATCCTCCTCCACGCTGCTGCTTCCACGTGTCACCTGCAGTTCTGTCAACACGCGCCAGGCCATCATGTAAGTTCGCTAGGCCTGATACCTGTCTGATCCATGCATACGAACCAACAAGTGTAGTTGCACGTTTATATTTTAATTATTCTGTGTTAATTATTCGAATATTTGTAAGAATTTGTATCAATTGTACTCATTGCTCTTTCTGTGTAGTGCATGTTTCTGGTGTAAATATGATAATGTGATTTATATTACCCACAGTTTGATACCCACAGAATTAATTAAATGTGGGCATAGTTATACATTTTCTATTTTATAATCACAATTTTTGTAGAACTTCTCGAAGGTGTTCATTTAAAAATGAAATTCAGTAAAATTCTGGGCACTGTTTTCATTAACATTGCAATACGTAGGCTTTGTTACTCACGCGATTCAATAATACAGGATTGCAGTATTTCATTATAGTTTATTATCGTAACCGTAATTTCTTTCCCCTGTTGCTACTTTTGCATTCAATTTAACGAGTTTCGAATTTGCCAATTGTTATACACTCAATGGAGCCACATTAATATTTCTTTTATATTTTACAATGCCATTCACAGGAGACTAAGGAGGCCTGCACGGTTAGTATCTCAAGTATATGGTTTCGTTATCAAACTTATAATTTTTATATCTAACAGAAATAGTATTTATTTTAATAAAATCGTAAGTTGATGCGTTTTATGGTAAATCATAAAATCATATTTTCCCGTCCAATGTTTCAAGCACTTTAACGATTCGAAGATTAGATTAAATCAATTGCACTAGTTAAGTCGTCAAGGTATCTAAACAATATTCAAACGTACGTTTTATAGTCCCTCGAGAAAGTGTTAGTTCAGAATCTTCACAATGATCTAACACCCTCTTTGAGCCTGATATTGGGCACGGTGCCACGATGGCGTTTGATCCAAACCGCTCTACCCTACGTTCTCCATGCAGCAGCCAATCTTCTGCACAATAGGTGAGTTGTCACTTTCATACTTGTTCCATGTAACAGCCTTCACAACAGATTCCACGATAATCGTTTTCGTTCGCCCTTAAGGAAGGATTTTCAAACTCTCGGAGCTATGGAAACAACGTTGCTTTATATTCTGCATTGGATAATTCTCGACTCCGCCGAAGAATGCTCGGAGACCGACGCCGATCCTGGAAACCCTTTTTATTATCTGTTTTCTATACCCACCATGAGTGTATGTAATTTTCCTGAACGGTTCAGAACACTTTAACGTTCCGGAATTGTTCCGTCACGAGGTCACGAATTTTCTTCGAATTTTCGCAGCTCTTCGTTTACCTCTTTGCGCCGCTGTGCAATCACCTGAAAGACATCGATTTTAAAACTAATTTACGGCTGGAGAACGGTTTGAAAATATGGTCGGCGATGTACGAGTGCCGGCATCCAGATACATCTTGCTTCACTACCCACTGTAGAATCAAACCACAGGCCTTGTGGTCCCGATCGTTCAAGTCTTCCAAGCAACAACAATTGTCGGACGATGTATTTGTGGGAGGAAGTAAGTGGAATTGACATTGTGATCCGGATTGTTTGATTTTTGTGGTACTTTATGGTTTTTGCAACTGTTGATTTCAAAGATTGGTTCATGATTGGCAGCACTTGTATTAAGAAATTACATTCTTCGCACAAGTAATTGACTCCGCTATATTAGATCGTATTGTGTGATACTTCTGGTTTCCTTATGGTTAAAGTGAACATACTTGTACGAATAAGTTGCATTATTTTATTGATAAAGTACGTGAATGAATGAATTACGATATTCTTAATTTATCATATTTATGTTATAAAATTGGTAAAAATACATTTTGGACGAGAGTGGTATTACTAGAAAAAAATACAGAGGACAGACAACATATTATAGTCAATGCTATATTAATAAACCTGTTTTTTATTTGATTTTCAGACGTTGAAAGTCCACCCAGTCAATGTGCTAGTACTTATTCTGATCAGAGTGTTGACAAACCTTTGGCAACGAAACAGTTAGACGAAGAGGTAAGTACATACACAGTGTGTACTGAACTAACTTTTTGATATGTTTATAGATATGTTTTATACAAAATATGTGCGATGATTATTGATCTTTTGCACCTTTTGAAATGTCAAGGGTTACCTTGCATTTCTTAATATGCTACTATTGCATGGCCAAACTATTTTAATTATTGTCAATCCGTAATTTAATCGGTACTTTTCGCAGAGCACATGGATATCGTCGCCAAAGGATACTGTGTTTCCAGAAACAATTCCCGAGGAAACTTCTGGCGCCGAGGACGAACACGTTGTGAGTATTTTATGGCGAAAGACTTTCTAATTAATCTGCTTTTGGTCGATAAAAAATAATAGATTGCGTGTATCAGGTGATATTCAGGTTGCCATCCCTCAGCGAATCGGAAACGGCACTTGACGCGGTAAGAACAATGTGTCTCTTTTTATTTTAATAAAAAAACAATTGCCTAGATTTGTTGCTTACCAGATTAATAATTAAACGAAATGATTATATACCCTGATAATATATCATTCGGAGCTGTGTTAAAATATTTTTGGTGCAGATCAATTATTTTCTTGTATTAATACATTCGTGCCTTCTCTTATTTCCTTTTACACTTCATCGAGTATTTTCTTTATTCGAAAATTCTGCCGAGAACGCAGTAATGGGTTGCCATCAATTTATCGGTTTTGCGGCCAGTATTTTCTACTTTGTCAGTCTTGCAGTCAGCTGCTTTCGTCGTGTTTCAGGGAGAGGCTAGTATTTTCCACGTAGCTATGGGCAGAACAACTGGTTTCTCGAAACTGACAATAGAACAAGTTACAGCAATTTCAAGACTGGACAGCTGTAAGCAGTATCATGAAAAGTCTACAACCGTGGGGTTGGTTAATTATCCTTCTTTATTTTTGTTTTACATTATAATTGTCCGGCTACAATACGGTCGAATACAAACGAAGGGAAACAATTTGTTTAAATAGAGGTCTAGAGAAAGAGAAAGAGGAGCAGCTTCATAAAGGGGAAAAAGGAGGGCAAGACACATCGAAAGCAAAAGGCTTGGCGAGCCAGGTGGGTCCTGGTGATTCTACAGGTGTGGCATTAGGTAATAGTTGTTCTGCTATTGACGGGGACGTTCGGGCTGCTACTTTTCTCGACGTAGCAGTTCTTAGGTGCCTTTTCGTTCCTCAGTGGCAGGAGGAAGGTGTACATTGGGCTTTACAATTTTTATACCACAGGTAATTGCCGGTTTCTCTCCAGATCTACAGTTACTTTAATAATTCGTCAGTTTAACAATAAGTTCGTGCCGTTTCCATTGATAAACTGATCGAAATATTTTCGAGCGTGAACATAAGTTGGACTATAGAGGGTTAAAGGGTGGACATTATTTTATAGATTACGTATGATCAACGAAGAAACGTCAGTACAACAAATGCCACGGCGTCGTAGTAATTCCTTGCCCATACCAAAAATTAAAGTATCGATTTATCAGAGTCCCGAAAGTAAGAAGAAAGACGTGTCGAAGGAGTTAATGGAGATACCGGAAACTCGAGAAGTCACGTCGCCAACTGGTACGTGTCTATGTTAATAACGTTTCGTTGCATATCTTCTATTGCATACCTTTGAATTGTATGCAACAGGTAACGAGGGTGAATCGAGTCATACGAGACGAGCCAGCGAAAAGGGGAAGAAGCGGAAGAAAATTGCCGATCTTAAGGCGTTCGTCGAAACCAAACTGTTATCGAAATCCGAGAAGGCACTCGAGAAAATTGGTCAAGAGGAACCGAAGATGATGTTTGACCAGGTAATTGTTCTCCAAATTTCTTTGTCATCCAATTCAATCATTTTTTACTCCAATTGACTTTGTATCGTGGTCCACATGAAATGCACCTTTATTCGGTTGGAAAAGAGGACAATGTTTATTTCAATATTCTCTTTAATGCTTCAATATTTTCTATGCTAATTTCTTCGCAATAAGTCCTTTCAGATGTTTAGATTACGATCTTTGCAAGCAAGAATTTTCCTAATGTAATTTATTATTGAATTGGAACTGGTGGTGAAATTTTTAAAAAGTAAATTCCCCTTTACAGAACAGTCACAGAAGCCTCGACACAGCGGACGATCATTTGACCAGGCCTACTTCAACGACTTCGAAAATCTTTGAAGCAAAGGACATTGATCACATGAAACATCCAACGAACTTAATAAAAGGAAAGAGCATGCCGAGTTTAAGGTACGAAATATAGGTTGCAAGTAAAATTGAACGTATCAAAGAGTATTCCATTTTTTTTTTTTCGAAGTGTACTGTTTGATTTTCACTTTTTTCTTAAACATTCGTACTCACGTACACACGTGTACTTGTACAATTCAACTACTGGTTAACATTGTTCGTTTTATATTGACGATTCTAAACTGGCCTGGTTAATTAAATGAATGAATTAATTTATTAACGGGAACTTGTTGATTATTTTTGTGTATGTGCGTGCGTATAAATGTTCAGGTACCTTTTAAGTGATTTAAATAACTCAAGTCAAATAAGTCTCTCTCTGCAAAGGGACATAATGACGCTTACATTGTATGCTGTAAGGATTAAGCATTTCGTTAGAACAAGCTGTCTTTTTGTAGGCTGCAATCAGTGTTGGGTAGCACATACTGTACATATTCAATTGAAATGTTACTTTCATAAGAAACTAGCATCTCTTACGTGATAACATTTTTCCCTTGTATTTTCATTAAGTGCAGTTTCTTTTTATTTTTTTTTTTTCGTTTTGGATAATGCTTGTTTTCTTTACAAATACAAATAAAAATAAATCAAGCTTACTGGGTATGGATATTATTAATACACTAAATTATTAAAAAATGCTGAGGCTTTAATTAAAACGTATAGATCGTTAAAGCATAGCACAGTGTTGTGTAACATATTCGTACAAGCTGGAATGAAGTTTCGACTATTTCCCTAAAAAATTTAGATAAATTTTATTTTGGTAGTTCCCTTACATTTAATATTTACAAGTAAAGTAATGCATCACGACTTTCTTAATCCATTTATTCCAAGTGTTGTTGGCACGATAATACAAATTGCCATAGAATTAGAACAAACCAGTACATTTGTCATTATTATTGAAATATTATTATAATATTATATATATACCATTTTGTAAGCGTTTCGTCAAATTACATTCTGCCTTGTTTCACGTTTCGATTTCTCTTAAAATTTCTAATTAGAATATTACTTTAGTAAATGCATATTTTGTTAGCTGTTATAGTATTAGTATTGCTATAAATATACCAGAAGAGTTAATTCTTTTACCCAACACTGACAGATATTTTTTAATCATACTTAAATTCTTGTAGATTATTCCAAAACTGTGTTACGCTAATGAAATTGCAGATTCTTCATGATGATATACATCAAAGGATCACCTGCTTTTTTAAAAATATTTTTACCAATTTCATCAGAAAATTCAAATATGAAATATACAGGCTCCGAATGCAAGTAGCGTTTAGGTGTATGACGAGTTCTATTTTAATCCCTTCATTTCTAAGCTATTTATCCGTTGCGAAAGAAAATATCTTTCCGCCATTTCGTTCATATTAAATATATGTGAATCGACCTGTATACATCATACAGCATATCGATCAATCATATTCTCCACTGGAATTATTTCGTTCAAAATAGTTCGACGAAACTCCGATTTGTATCCGTATGAACAGTTTGCTTCACCTTCATTCGTAACACAGTTTTCACTGCATAATTTGATAAGCCTTTATTTGATAAGCAAAATTTATGCGTAATGTGTTTCTCTGTGTGTCTCTCTCTTCTCTCTCTCGTTCGCCTTTTCACCCCTGAACTCGTGCTCAGCTGCTTGATTAACGAGCTGACCGCGGGAGGGTAAGTCATCAACGTCACACGGAGGAAGTTCTGTACTGCAGCTCGGTTTACACGCTTCTTTTACGAGCTTCCTGCTTCCGGTAGGGCGCACAATTATCCTTTAATCACACACCACGCCCTAGCCGCCTTGGCACGTTGGCAAGGAACAACAAATATTATAAACACGTCATTTCTTACGGTTCACGAAACCCCGATCCATTATTTCTTCTATTAATACTACAATATATTCACTTTGGTATTTATAGAGTATTGTCTTGCGATTGCAGTATGGTGTTGAGTTCACGTTTAGTTAAGTTTCAATTTGACTACCGAACCCCACGATTCTCACTCCGAAACCCACATAATTGCCGGCTGTAGATTTGTACCGAGCACAATCGGACACCTATTCTGTTTTATAAAATAAATCGGACATTGCAGGTAGTTATTCTGAAGTTTGTTTATCTTCGATCGGTGGTATTATAAAACAGGTTTCAGCCTTTATTACCAGTTAGAAGCGTTTAAAAAGCAAAGTTCCTGGAGTAATAGGGGCGCCTAAAGTAGGCATCCCGATGACGAGCTGCGAATCTAGGGCAAGCAAACGGGCTGTAAAGAGAATGTCACATGGTTCACAACTTCCTCCCTTGTGTCCGTGATATTCTCTTTCGCAACTAGTGTACTGGACTAAATACTTTATCATTGATAATTGAAATAAAGACCTGAATGCTTCCTTATTCTTGTCTCAGTTTTCACACGATAAATACGCCCAAATACTTCTTCAATCCGTCGTCGAATCTTCGGCATATGTTTGTCCACCTGTTATTCTAGGAAAAGTGCTTCTGGTTAGATTGTGCTACAACTGAATAGTGACACAAAAGTGCTACAAGTATTGTATAAAACTCTTTGACAATTGGTTCGGGAACTGTAAGAGATCATGCTAAGTTTTGTATAATAGGTAGTTCAACCTTAAAATTTATTAAAAACAGGATTTGCACCTTTCGACGATGGTGCTTGCCCAAAATAAATATTCACATTATTATTTATATTTATTTGACACGATCAATTATTAGAACAAATCTTAATAATTACTGTATACATTAAATGATGCCCCTTAGCGTTTTTCCTACGATTGTATTAAATACTGGACGCATTCAGCAATTACGCTAAAAACGATTTCTAAAAGTCACTTTTCCTCGAAACGAAATACAGGCCCCACTAATTCGATTCCACTGTACTCTTACACATTAAGTCCCGAGGCGAATGGTACTTCTCACCAGTTCTATTATAAATTGATTTGCATCACGTGCATAAGACTGTAAACTACTCCAACCGTGAATAATTGAATAATTGGCAACGATCACTTTTGCAAATACCAAATTTCAAATCTGCAGGCGTAGTTAAACATGGTTCTGAGACGCGCATCGAGCATGTAACGTGGAATGGCAAACGCACAAAAAGTAGATAAGAGCCTTAGAGATCTGGACTGTAGAGCTTGGCTAGGATTCACACAATTAAGTAGCATGGAGAGAATCTGTAACAAATAAATGGGTTCTGTCGGTTGTCTGATCAATCGTTGCTTGTAGGTACATCGGCGACACGCGTATCGAGAGGAAACAGAGTCGATTTTATAGTCAATCGTACACCGCACCGAACCCCATTATCACCGTCACGGAACACACGCCCACACCGTCCCCGGATTACATGAAACGTCAGGTAAGAGACGTACAGTTTACAACAGTAACTGTACAACGCTGACGAGATTTTAAGGAAAGATAATCTGAAAACGAGGCAATTTTATCGGGTTCGGTAGTCCTATTGTTACGATCTGGCAGCGTTACACATTTTCTTACTGCCTTCGTTTAAATAATTATCCCCGATTGACAAACGCCAATGTCGCAGGGCTCGATTGACAGTCAACTGGATGCTATCAGCATGCACGGTGGCCGTTCGGATTCCGATAGGAAACCAAGTCTGACACGATCGCAAACCGATTCCAATATCACTTATGCCAGCGACGAAATACCGGAGGCACCTGGCTCGTCTTGCTATATCACTAAAGAAGGCGACATCGACTTGCAAGTGGTTTTAAAGGTGAGTGTAGCGCCTTTCAATGGTTGCAATTTGTTTTTACCGATTCATATTATGTACGATAATAGTTCACATGTCGATCGCGATTACATGATATTTATTTATTCCATTTGTTTCATGTTAGGCTGTGCACTCAGTTGCGTTGCGAGACGTAAATTGCTGTTCCTTGCGTGTATGTGAAAATATTTTGAACCTGATAGAGCTGTTGATAGATATGGGCGTAATGGACCAGTGTCTTCGTGATGAAATCACGGGCAGTATAGCAGGTAAACGAATTGATTAAGAGAGAATATCACTTCCGTGGAAACGTTTGCGTGCAAAATGAATATAAATTAAAACGTAAATAAGTCGCGCAATCATTAATAACAATTCGTCGACGTGTTCCACAAATGTTAATACCCCGTTTAACTTTATAACGGTACTGTGCGAATATTTGATTAGAATCGACAACGGTCGGCGAGAAAGGTGAGATTGGAAAGAAGAAAGATTCCCCGGAGAACGAGCAGGAGTTCAAGCAAGATGCATCCGACCAGAGCAAATTCACGTCTCACAATCTTCTGATGAATTCGGTGATCCGAATGGTGAAGCATTTGGGCTGTTCGCATAATTGCGGGGAGGGAATGCGTGGGCCGCAAGCCGATTTTTGTCGCGCGCAATGCCAAACGATCCTCAGCAAATTGCATCGGGCCAGTTCCAAACAGTTCTCTCGGTTCCTGAGGTCGCTGGTGCGGGAACAACCGGTGCCGGAGATTTTGGAATTCTTTCACGCATTCGTCGGATTCTGCGCGGACCCAAGTTCGTTATTATCTCCACTTAGTGAGTAAATTAGGGGAAGCGCGAGATACGCGGTTGATATTCGAGCTTTTTGTATAATATTAGGGGTATCAATGCGTGATCTACTTTTCTGGTTACTTTTGTGGTTTTTTAATTGACTCACTCTGAAGCAATTCAGTCGTAGATGTAATTTCCGTCGTGTTTCAAAACATACATTTCGACTCAATGGAATTACTTTCCCAATAAAGTACGTAACATTGACGCGATGGAGTGATAACTAGATCTTATTACGTATAGTGGAATTTAACTTAAAACACCCCGGGTAAATTATAATAATTAGTATGCTCACGTTTTCACTGTACGAAGCGCTCACATTTGTCTTATCATGAAATGATTTAACTAACAGCCGCGGTGAGAATCAATTTTTCAAAGCTAAGCAAAGAAATGAGGAAGAATGTCCAAAGGTATGACGGCGATTACCGCCTATAGCGAATGAATTATCTCAGAATGTGTTGCTACGAAATAATAAAGGTCGTAAGGAAATAACGGCTCAAATATAGGCACAAGCAATTATTGCTTAATAATAACCAGCACCGATCGAACAATCGTTAAATTTATTTTCGACCGCAATTATATTCAGCAAATTCTTATACTTTAAATTCTGATTCTTCGCATGACGATGAGCACAGTGGCACCTTCCAGTTGCTAGAAATAGATCTAGACCCGAGAGGTTCTACTGTTGCATCGATTTGTACCCGATCTTCAATATTGCCAACAAGAAATCTCGATTACCTTTATTCAGATCAGAAACGAGGATCGAGCAAATCGCCAGAGATTGGGTCACAAGGAGGATACGCGACGAATTTCGGTGCGAATCTAATGGGAAGCAATATGTCTGGCGGAGGTACTGGCAATGCAGGTGGGACAGGTGCTACAGGAAACATGGGCGCAACAACTACTGGCCCTTCGACAGCGAATTACGGCGGTGGATGCCACAGTGCTCGCGGCATAGAGGGGCACGTTTTGAATTACGTTTTCAAGACGCTGGTCACGCGATTTGTGAAATCGCTGAAGGAGCTGAAATCGCAAGAAAACATAGCATTGTATTGCGATCTTCGACAGTTCATGTCTTACACCAAGGAAGTACACGGTGGTGTTTTTCGTCGTGTCGCCCTGAGTGGAATCTTGGACTCAGCCGATCGACCGAACAAACGGTGCAACAGCAACATTCAAACGACCCGTGTTATTAGGTGGGTTCGATAACAAGCCAGTGAAAAAGTGTGAAGCGGTTATATATATAAATATTCGGAGGGACTGCAATTGTTGACTGCAGGTAGAAATTTTGGAACACGGGAACTAAAACGCTGGTTAATGATTACCTTCTTTTTGCAGAGAAAATTGAGTTAGAGGAATAGAAAGTACGCATAGAATTGAAAGCTCACTCGTGTATTCGATCATCATATACTCGTCATATTATTTCATTTCAATTAAAAACAGGGAGGATTTTTTCGGGAAAATCAATACTTGTTAGGAAATCGTAAATGTATTTTCACAAAGTGAAGATAAACAAATCTGACGTTATCACGGAAAACGAACATAAAATAAAAGAAGTATAGTTTATTTGAGAATTTAGATATCATATTCTTCCCATTTCGTTAAACTCCCCGCGTAACAGTTCGAACATCATTTATTTTCTTTCAAAGCAACATGGTACATTCAAAACGATTAAACGTTCTTGTCCAAGTTTTGAATCGAATTGGACAAAATGTAGAATGGTTAGGCTTAAAGACGCGCGGAGTACCTACGTCTGCGTAAAAAATTGCAAAGAAAATTCGAATACTTTCAGGCACATACATCAATCAGATTTGGAGGAGCACGCTGATATTGGAGGAGATACGTGCTACACTGTAGACGACAGGGGAACCCGAAAATTTCTTTTCAAAAAGAGAAGCACATCTTCAACCTGTGCAGTATGTACACGTATAAATTCAAACACCTATCCCAAGCACTATTTTCGGTTTTCCAATGAAAGTAACATGGGGCGCATACGTTTATCCAGAGTCTTCTTGAAACGGAGATGAGCGAGGAGAATGCGAAAATCAGTCAGAGCCCGTTAGGAAATTTAAGAAAGAAGCATCACATACTTACTCCACGGCAAAGTGAACGAAACTTGGGAATAGAATCCTTGACGTCTGGAAAAATTCGAAAGTCTACCCGTTTTCAAATTGGTGGCATAGGTACATGTGCCTCCAAACGTAATACAAAAAAGAGTTACTGCTATTCTAAAGGCAGCGAAAACATTAATACGTTGGAATTATACTGCGCATACGAATCTGTACTTTGTAACGATATCCGTTTGGTGATTTCAGTCAACTGGTTTCGAAGGGAATACGGAAGGACCGATTCTGCTGATAGCCACGAGAGCAGCGAGTCACCGACAGACGGCAGTTTCGTTAGACAACCTAGTTTTCATTACGGTCATTATCGTAGCGCATCCAGATCGGGACGCGGGTGAGTTAATTGTTCTGCTTGAATCAAAGAATCATTAATCTATCTCTAGAATTCTTTGATTTCACAATTTATCCCGAGTAAACGCTTCTCCCCCGGGATTAGTGATGCATACAACCGTTTAAAGGGTCTAAAACAATTTTTTTTAAACCGCCTAGTATTTTAAATGAGAAATATTTCTTCCGGCTTTCTATACTAGTTACTACCAATTTGGTAACAGTTCTGAAATAGCACGTGCACATTTTCATTCCCGTAATGTTGAACAAATCATACTTACTTCTGCATTCAATACAAGTAGTGTCGGATTGACCCTGCAAAAAGCGAAACGTCGGATGGAGGATCAGTTGAACAAAATTGGTTTCGGCAAGAGTAAGAAAAAGGAGAGCCTGGAAGAAGTGCCTGGAAGTTGTAAGCGAACAACAAATAATAATTGTCCGAACGAAAATAGTTATTTACGCGCCGAAATCAAATATCTTTTCTTACTAGATTTTAGCAGAAGGAATTCTATGGAGTTCGGTGAAGCCTCGAGGGAATCTGAGTTTGTAGTCTTGAAAGAGAGGAGATTGGTACCACGGGTCGCGGTCTTCGATGGTATGCTACGATTCTCGTTCCTATTGGAGACTTGTCAACCGGGCTCGGTGCCTGATCACTATCTAATGGCAGCAATCTTGGATCTGGTAAAAATATTTCATTCTTATACGATATTAAGTGAACTTCGTGCTTTCTTGTCGAACGAGCGCTATGCGAACGAATCCGGTGCCTTTTTTCACATAAGTTAGAAAACAAATTTGGTGTTTAATATAGAATACACTTGATTGAGCGTAACGGCACCGAATTAATTTGCGAACATAACGAAGCAATGATTTCATTCGCAACAATGCGACGAACATGAATTTATATATACTTTTTCACAGCCTCATGCGCCAGTAGTAGCGAGGGCGTCTTTATTATTGGAATGCGCTCATTTCGTTCACCTGTGTAACAAAGGACAATGGCCCACCTGGATGAAAATGAATTTTCCCTTGTTTCGACCATCTGTACCGAATAACAATCGCAACGCGGCCACGTCCGTGTCGAAGACTCACGTACTCCAACGCACCGCCGGAAAATTGTTTTACCAATGGGCCGAGGTACAGGGGATGAATTTTGCTGCTATTAAGATTAATGAAATACCTGACAGAGGAGAATAAAACGAATGAATTAATTTGACAGACCATTGGCACGAAGTTAGAAGAGTTATTATTGCAAGACAAACAGAACGATGATCTGGTAGTAGCATCGGTATCTGACGAAAACAAACAAAGGGATTTAATTATCGAAGACGAGGAGGAAGATTTTCTCGACGAAGGTGATTAAGCGTGTTAACAAATTTACAAACTACGCGTCCAAGTGGAATAAGTTTTGCTTTAACACATTCCGTTGAAATTGCGTTATTAATAACCACGATTTTTTGTACTTCCGCTCTAGCTAGCATAAATGGTTATGGATCGCAGTGTCCAGTGGCGTTGCGCCTTGTTGCTTGTATTTTGCTGCTGGAAGTGACAGCATTTTTAAGGGAAACTTACCAAACCTTGCCGAAGTTTAATAAATTGTTAACGAAGGAACGTCCGCCGCCCTGGGAGAGGATGTACAGCCGAGAAGCGAATCGACGATGGAGCATGGCACTCTCGTCGATGGGCCATTCGCAGGCATCGGCGCAAAGTCTTCAATCAATTGTAGGTGATCGGGAAGTTGCTCGTAAGTATCAATAATTTTATATTTACACATTCGTAAATGTACATCGCGGAACTTCGTGTCGCATTCTTGTCCTATTTTCGTTCGAAGGAGCCACCGTAGTTTGTCGGAAAATTAGAAGGTATCGATGCAAAGAATTTCATTCGTATCGTATTTGAAGAAATGCGACTTGCCTATCAGCTTGTTGTCTATTGTAGCGCAAAATATTAACGAGTAAGCCTTATTCTTCTTTATTCTATTGAATTTTCAGCGGAACGTAAAATCAGCTTCGTCCTCTACGAACCGGACAACGAATCCGAAGGTAGTAGCAAATCGACCGTTACTATTCAGGGGGAAGATTTTCAAAATATGGAAAAGGACAAGGCTAAACGCGTACAACCACCCCCAGGTCGGCCGTTTCTTCTACGCCGTGGCACCGCGGAGAACGCGACCGGGTCCTTCAAGAAGCGTAGCTTGAAACTTCGACGCGGCACCAAGGAAGGCAAGGACACCGAATGCGAAGCTTGTAAGTGTAAACTGCTATTTGGTAAAAGTTGCCACGCATTGCCCAAGCAACCCTTCTCTGAAATTGAACGAAATGCGCGACGCTTGCCGTTAGACACGGTGAAACGAGCGGATTCGATCCAGTCGAAGAGAAAGGTCAGCTCGCTGTCGGACAGAAGTGACACGTCCGAGCCTGGTTTTGGTGGCGAGATTAGCGGCGAGGAGTCACCGGGAATACTCATCGACGACCAACCACCAGAGAGTCCCAGCGACAGCAACGAAACGGACGAAACCAATAAAAACTTTCCTTGGATGAAGGTCCTGGCGCAGCTCACCAATTCGTTCAACTTCTACTGTTCCCACCAGAACTTCTGCCACCCGTATTGCCACCGGCGGCAAATGCGGGCGTGCAGCAGATTAATCAAGTCGGTGAAGAAGATATACGGCGAGGAGTTCGGGCTGCTCAATGGCACAGGGATCTTCGATTTCGACGCGGACAAAAAAGAGTCGGGTAAAAAGGAGAAACGCGGCCGCAAGGTTTCCGAGCAAGCCAGCACTCAGGTGTCACCTGTGCGGCGAAAGGACAGCGTGGGGAAAAAGTACAAGTAAGTTCTCAGCTCGTTCTCGTGTGCTTACGTGTTTGCGTACTAAAATCGGGGACCCCTGTTTGCGAGCAGAATCGAGAAGAACATGGACGGTTCTCAGTCCGGCAGACTGGCTCAACGAGACTCGTCGAAGGACTTGGCCGATCAAGATTCCGAAAGGGGAAAGGACGCGTCTAAAATATCAGGCGGCGACGGGGACAAAGAAAATTCAGCGATGCTGAAGTACCTGAAGACTCAGGTGAAGGAAATATTCCACGCGCCGTTGGCCACCATGGTGAAAGGAGCGGTGGTAATGACGGAGGAAGTATTCGTGGACGTTCTGCCCGTCGCCTGGGAACTTTTATTAGAATCGAATCAGGAAGTGGTCGCATCCGCGGCGTCCCTTTTCATTGTCGCGGCTGTCCGTGCCCCGAATCAAGCCAGCGAACTAATGAATCACGGTTTCCATCACAGCAGCTCGAGCATTCGAATAAACGCGATATTACGGTTTCAAGTTTTGTGGAAGCTGCGGTACCAAGTTTGGCCGAGGTTGGAAGAGAATGCCCACCTGACGTTCAAAGTTCCGCCACCCGGTATAGAGTTCACTCTGCCGTCGCCGAAAATTGGCATTGAATCGTTGCCCGTTGTGGACCCACCCTGGATGCCCCAGGTGAAAACGAAGGTGGAGGAGGTGACGATCAATCAGGAGCATCATGTAAGTCGGGGATTGTGCATGCACTGTTAATGGCTTTCTTAGGACTAGAGTTTCTGGTAGATTAAGTAGAATTTACTACAACTATTACTTAGAGGTCCCTGGTGACGGCAACGAAAACTCGTAAGAAGCAACAAACGGAACTCATAAAAAAGGCTTTGCAGGCACAAGACGACAAGAAACGAGTGGAAAGAGAAAACTTTCTGATCACGACCATACCAATTACCGTACAAGCGGCATACGAGCCAAGCCCCGTCGGCGACGACCACGACGAAGGTACGTTGTTAACGATTCGATAACGGTAATCGATCAGGGCGAGACTCGATGCCTGTGCAACCACTGTTTCCACGGTGTAAAATCAAATATTGCCAGGAATGTATCGGACTGGCTGATCAGTTCTTTGGAAAAGTCCAGTGGAAGGTGGGAGAAAACTTTTCGGCCGAACCAATGTTTCGTCGTTTCACGACTTCAGTTTCATCGTTACAGTCGTAACGAAATGGGTTTTTCGTGATATTCAGTGATATGCTTGCGCTTCACTTATGGGATGATCTACAACGGGTGATCAAACTATTACGAACAACTGGAAATCACCAAGCTTTCGTAGATGGATCAGGAACGAAATTCAAAATACATTTACGATGATACCTTTTCTGTTACTAAACGCACTGTCATGTCTTTTAATGACACGCGATAATGATTTTAAGTACTAAAATTGGAACTCGTGCATCTATAACCAAAAGGAATAAGAATTTAACAATGTCACAATGAATAACCATCTTGAAAAACAGCAAAGAACAAAAAGCAAATACGGGAACTTGTTACAAATGAGCGTCTTACCGCACACTGATTAAGCAAGACACTGTTTGCAAGTATATGGAAATATAGTTGCACTGCATATCCACACGTGAATAACAAAAGAAAGAGTGTACTTCATTATTATCGATGTCATAACAACATCAAAAATATAAAGCACATCATTGGTCCATTTATTCGCAATAATATCATCGTCCACTGTGACACTAACGATAATATAACAAAGTACTTGTTAAGACAGTGACGGCCAATTTTTTTACACAGGAAACGTTGGAGATGAAGATGGCGGCGAGACGATTCCAAGAAATACATCTCATCATGGCCAATCTGCACCCTCGTTATTCCCTTCATCCTTGTGCTCTGCGATTGTCCAAATAATTAATCTGCTTGACGACGCCGCAGTTTCGGACGACGGAAGCGCCGTTTATGAAGTCGCTTATCAAGTGAGCGATTCGTTCGTCTTTCCATTAATAAATAAAAGCTTCCGCCATTGACGTTGATTTTACTATTAGGTGATTTGGAACTGCTTGGTAGAGGACAGTGCTCTGTTCCTGCGCTACGTATTGGAGCGTCTGACCAGAGAAAAGCAGGAATTGATGTTCAAAATTTTGAGACACCTCATTCGTTTCGTACCGAAGCTACCTCAGCAGGCCGCATTCGCTTTGTATAATTATATCATTGGATACGTGATGTTCTATGTACGGTCTCCGCACGAAGAGGGACAGAAATTAATTGGAACGGCTCTTTCGATATTATGGATGGTAATTAAATTGAGGTCAATGCGTGTGTCTCGTTGTCAAGAGCGTACAGTAAGTTCGATGTTCATCCAGGTTGTCCATAGCGTTCACGGAATAATGTTCAAAGACTTGAAGCAAATCTTACGGAAGGAACAGTGCGACGCGTCGATTCTGCTCACGGCAAATGTTCCATCGGCGAAAAGAATTGTGGTTCATGGACCTCAAGATCCAGATGCCGGTGGAATTCCCTCGCAATTCCCAGTTCAGGAAGATACGCAATTCTGTCAGATACTACGAGAGTCGTTGGACTTTTTTGGCATCGAGGAATCGAAGCAGCGGGAATACTTTCTTGTTGACTACAAAACACGTTTGTACCAATCAATCGTTCTTGTCGATTTCATTTGCTTGCGTCGCGACGGTGTAATTTTCTTTGATGTATTTAAACTTGGTTTTGGATAACGAATATCCGCCGTGCAACATTGTGCACGATTTTGGATTTGCGATTCTCCGAGGACTTTGTTCGATTCCTATGCATTTGTTTGCAGCAGAATGATATATCAATCGACCAACAATAGCGAAACTTTTGTTTCTTAATAGCAATTACTTAAAGCCTTATTTCTAAAGTCATTCTAGCGGACATTGTATTCATTAAGATTCATTTATATTTCAGATCAAATTCGCAACTCGTCGTCGTACGTTCGAGATTATTACTTCTTTAAGGGTAGATCGCAATTTTCGGAAATCGAGTTGGTGCATATGAAGCCGGAAGACGCGTTCAATGCCCTGCAACGCCAAGAATTGGTACACAAATTCGTCGAAATAGGAAAGGTCTTGCTGACCTGGGCGATTTTGAAGAATGTCGACATGGTAGTGCAAAGGGTAGTGTTCCTTCACGAGGAACTGATGAAGCTACCTTCGTTTCCAAGGAGAGCGCTTGAAGCAGATTTAGATTTATACAAAGGTGGCGAAATTGGTAGAGTAAGTAGACCATTAATATTCAAACATTGTTAATTCGTGTGCCTGGCATTAATAATAATAATAATAATAATAAAATTGTACAGATTATACTTCGCCAATACTGAATTATAATAAATTATTTGAACGAAATTTAAACAGGAACTTCTTGGTCTGGATGTAATGCACAAATTTATGTGGGTAAGGCTGATCGCAAGGATGTTTGAAGCTATGGCAGGCAATTTCGCTTACTCCGGTGATATTCATCTGTTTTTAAACGTTTTGAACGGCGCCGTGATTCTTCATAGCGAAGATTCCTGCATTTTGCGTTACGTTATAGCTACGTACATTAACGCGGCGCACAATTTCAAGAATATTTTCTCAACGAACGGCTATTTATTAATTATGCCAACACTGCTGCAACTGTATTCGACACATCAAACGAACAAACTGGTAACCACTACTGTAGAATACGCGGTCAAACAGTTCTATCTGATGAATAGAAAACCGTTCATTCTTCAAATGTTCGGCAGTGTTTCTACAATATTGGACACAGACGAGGCCAGTGTCCATGGGGACGCGCACAAGGTATGTCGAATGTATGGATTAACTTGCGGTATACGATTTAATATTATTTAAAAGTATGCGATAATTTCTTTCGGATAATCTTTTCTTGGTGAATAGTATTGTTGAATGGTAAATAACGTAATCGTGCGACATAGTAATGTAAATGTAGAAATGAACGATTAACATTTTCGAGGTAGTATGCAGGTATAATAGACAAATTTAAACATTAATGACAATAAATGAATGTTCTATGAGGAGAATTAATGAAATCTTCATGGAATTATAGAATTGAATTAATTAAAATTTGTAAGAGAACAATCATTTCTGCTCGAAGGTCCCGTCTGCGTGTTTGTTCAACTTGTTGTTAAGTTTGGAAACTCCATCGCCCGATCCTCTGAACATAGACGAGTTGGTTAAGGAAGAGAAGCCCTTAAAAGCCATCGATTTTTGTTATCACGATGAAAACGAAATGGTCACCGTATTAGATTGCATATCCCTTTGCGTGATGGTAACAGCTTACGCTCCCGATTCCGTTAGAGGCCAACAGATGCTGGTAAGTGATTATTCAAAGCGGATAATCGCGAGATGATTGCATGTAATCAATTCAGCAATTAATTTCCTCCCATTTAATAGGCATTATCGAAAATGATTACTGAAAATGAATAATTCCAATATAATTATGTTCACCGATACAGTTTATCGGCGCTTCATTCGATAATTAATTTTCTTTCATTTCATAGACAATATTGGAAGCGATATTGCCTTGCTACGTCCAGCAAATACAATCTCCCACTTATAACAGAGAAGGAAAAACCGAGAAGGAGATAATACATCAATTGGCTGTTGCTGTGAAAACATTGGTGAATAACTCTGAAGCACTTACAAAGTAAGTTGTGCATTATTTATTACATTACTGATGTTCGAGGAACATCTGACGGTATTTGTTCACCCATCGATTTATTGTACCAGATATTACAATGGACCGCAAAAGTCGAGTCCTGAACACAAAGGCTCCAGTCAGAGAAATTATGGAAAGGGTCCGTACTCGCCAGGTTTCGATTTTGAAGACGACACTCATACCACCAAATACATGGAGCATTCCAAGGTTCGAACCTTTTACGACCGCGACAACGATGACACCGAAAGTTGCCATAAAAACGAATTCAGACGACCCCGCGATACGCTACTGAACATGGTGGGAGACTTCGTGTCACGATGTTCCATCCGCCTGATTGAATTAAATAAGAAATCACCAGATGGAAAAACCATTGAGCTGCTAGATTCCAAATGTCATATAGTGAGTAACATTTTACATTTCAAATACGGGCAATTACGATATTGCTTCATAAGTGGTTGCGCGGAGACTTTATTTTAAATCATTATGATTGACAAATACGATATAATAAACATTAATTACCAATAAATATGAATCCCGAGAGAACATAGGGGGGCTATATTCTGCTAATAATTTGAACGTTCGACATATTGTCCCAAAAATATTCCATTCTTCGCATTACAATTATTCGTAATATATTTACGACAACGTCGTAGACTGTCGTAGGGGAATAAACATTGCTTCTAGAACGATTTTGATTGTCATAATTATTTTATGTCCTACTACTGAATTTGTCAACAGCGCTTGGCCGACATCGCGCACAGCCTCTTAAAAATATCTCCATATGATGCAAGCACAATGGGTTGTCGTGGGTTGAAAAGATACATGAACGACATATTACCGTCGACCGATTGGTCCAGCGACGACATGAGACCTGCACTGACAAATATATTAAGGCGACTGGATAAAACATTCAGCAAGATACATAAGAAAGCCTCTATCAGGAGAAACACCGATTGGGCAGCAGCTAGTGATCTATTGAAAGGCGTTTACGAAACGTTGGCCAAATGTCCTTACATTGCACATTTTCAATATTTAAAAGCACTACTAACTACCTGTCAGGTACGCCAATCATTCTATTCCCGTAGGCGATAGAATTAATTAACTTCCGTTATGGAAATTTATGTATAGAACAATTATGAATAACGATAGTTTTCAGTTTACAGTTTATAGTTTTATAGTTTATGTAGAGTGGAAATAGAGTAGAATATTTATAGCCACGGAATATAAATAGGCATAGAATACTGTTGAAAATTTCGCATTATGATCAATTGAACGCTTTAATTGCAGTCATTAATTATTGGAGACACCCCACCAGAGGATATGACATCAGCTTCCTCAGCCGCCTTAATGAGCAAAATACCTCCGCAGCACTTTTGCTCGACTGTTCTCCGGCTAATAGCGCTCTACGTTATATCTCTCGGCGAAGGATTCTTGCATGCTATGTTCGCCAATCAAACGCGAATCGAGAATATGCTTCTGAACTTACTAATACCATTGTTTCTACGCGTAGGAACTGGGCGAAAAGGTAAGGCAGAAACAATGATACGCGCTATAATAATTATAATTTCGTAATATATTATATGCACATACTCGTAATTAGGAAAAAGCGTTGCCGATAAGTAACACTCTGTTTCGAGGTGAATGCCTTATTTCGTTCACAATTATTTCCAAAATGTGTGCAATTTTGGTATCTTTATAAGAATTCAGCTTTCAACAAAGTAGAATAAATTTCATTCGTAACGTCTTCACCGTATAAACAAATTTTGGAGTTCGATATTTTGGCCAGCGTCGCGATAAATAACATGCTTTGCAGATGTACCAAAGCTGAGACAATCGGATATAAATTTCGCTCTGACAGCTGTGTTGAACACTTTATGGCCACCCACTACGAAAACAATCCCAATAACCAGTCAGAATTTAAAGCAAGCAACAGACATGAGAGCCGGCAGTTTAACATTTGTAGCGAGAGATTCGAAGACATCGACTAAAACATCGTTAACGTTATATCCAGTTGCCTTTTTAGGTGAGCGATCAATTGGCAATTCGATTGAATTTCAACATTTATAAGTGTATAAACATTTGAGATATCTATAACTATATTCGTCTTTTGTAGCTTTGAAAATAATGACGATATGTTTCGAGACGGAATTGAAAACCGAATGGCCGAAAATTTTACGGACAATGCGTTTACTGAATAAACGAAACGAGGCTTCTACCTACCTTTGGAATTTCATAGAATTCGTCGTGACCCACCGCACTGCTTTGTACATTCAGATGCTTCCATTTATCGTTCACAAGATCGGTCAAGCGCCGATCTCGGAGCACGAAAGGAATATGCACAGTATCATACGGGCGAAGATTAACGGCGACACTAAAACAGTACCAAAATCGCGTGGTACCTTGCTAACCGATCTTATACACGAACTGAAGGACTTGAAGGAAGAAATCGATCGGAAATACGGTTGGTGATGAAAATTTCGTTACTTAATTAAACGACAAAATTATAGGGGATTCTTTGGAAAATCTTGTATAGAATTGAAGCAGTTTAGTTAGTTATTGGTAGACGTTGCGATTAATAAGTAATGAGATTATATTTTAATCCTCGGGTAGCGAAAGCAATGTGTACAACGTTGAAGCTTCGCCAGTTATTTAAACTGTTTGGTATGCGTGGTTTTTCACTTGACACGATTTTTAACATTCTAGATGAGGTGCAGTCAGAACCAAAGAGGAGTGTCCCCGATATGCATTGCGCGAACGAAGGACAATCTCGTACACAGAGGCTATCACTGATCGATCTTCTGACTGGAGATCTTGGATCAAGGGGTCACATGAATCATCAAACGAATTCGAGTAGTACCATTAAAATAGCACAGCCAAGTCAAGTGCCAGCACCACCAAATGACATACAGACAGCACGTGGTACGATTTCAATTGCAATTGTTGAATTTTTGTTTAGAATTCTTAGTAGATACGCAGGGTGAGACGCATTCAGGGGTGCAAACTGCGTTCACCGAAATTATTAGAAATTGATGACAAATTATTATAAAATTTGATCCTGCTGGAACGAGTTTATCTGTGTCACCCTTTTCACATATATTTTCCAACAGTAACAGTGTGAATTTTCTCAAAATTTAAATTCCACTTTCAAGCAAAAACAAAAACAGTACAGCTGCCTATAGTTAAATCGTGAAATGTTACATTGAGAACGTTAATTATTTCTTACTTCGAATAACATTATTCTTGGATAACGCTTTAGGGTCAAGCACTAGCGGATGTTCCTCCACCTTGCGCGACGCCAGTGACGTCGGTGTTCACGATCAGCACACGGACCAGCAATTAGCGACAGGTATTTCAATTGATTTGTACAATCTCACGAAACGATCCCGAACCCAAACTATTGACGGTGCGAGTGCAAGCCTCTCAACATACATATATACCATATATGTTCCGTTATTTTTTGATCGAAATAATTACGAGACGTCTACCAAAGTTGGATCGAGCCATTGTCTATGGTGCACTGCGACAAAATTTTTCGTACGCTCTCGTGACACTTTTATATGTTCTTTTGCGTTTCGTAAAAACGACGACGCATCGTTTCACTTCATTCCCTGATAGCGAGGCTTGCGACGAAACGCCTAGGTTTTCTTTTAATGTGCGAACATTTCGTTTTCTGTCCTAAAACGTTACGTTATTATATGTAGCTAAATTAACTCGTTTCCTATTGCCGATTATTTTATTATCCATTGTTCATCGTTCGGCCTCCCTGTTTGTTCTTATATTGACACATTGATCATTGCGTTGCTTCCATTGCTAGCTAGGGGACGGAGGTAAGCGGACTCTAATAGTAAATTCTGATATACAAACTATGATAAACATCCTGCTGCTGTGTCCCCCAATCACGCTTCTCTACATCACGTAATTTCGTCTTCCTCACTTTGCTCCCCCTTCCCTCTCTCTTTCTTTCTCTCTCTCTCTCTCTCTCTCTCTATGTCCCCTGTCAATCACTGTCTGCCACTATAATATTTTCGCATTGCGTTCCGAAAGCGGAGACCCATTTGTCGGTGTACCATTTATACACGAATGCACGTTAAAGAAATTTCCAGTCCTCTTGTACCTAAGCGTGTGCCAGTGATTCGAGTCGATGAAAAGAAATCTCTTGCCTTTCGTCTCAATCCGTTGTTCCAAAGGCACATATGCAAACTTGTTTAATGTAATAAATTGTTCCCCGAAGCGTACTATTTGTTGTGATGAATAGAAGAATTTCATCTTCACAGTGTACACGGTTCATTAGACTGTTCTGTTATTATTGTCACATTTCCCGTCACGTTTTGTAAAGAATCGTAACAAGTATATTTATATCTATCTATATATATATATATATATATATTTATAGCAGTATTTAGACAATGGTAATGTCCAACAGTTGGTGCCCCATTCATCGTTGTGTAGTTATACTTTACCAGAACGTAGTTGCTTCGACTTTTCTATTTGTGCTTTCCTTCTGTTACTACGTCGTACGATCGTTTCTCCGAACGGGCGTAAACTGCTGCACACATACAGACATAACAATGTTTATTCGTCGAACGAGAGAATGCATACTATTCGGTGTGCGTGTGGCTTAAATGTTCTACGCAATACAATCGTAGTGCGATCATCATCAATGCGATCTTTCCATCTTTCATAACGTTCCTGCCTGTCCGAATTCTTCCAGGCCTTCCGTAATCGAAGCAACGCCGTGAAATGTTTTGAAAAATACAACTACACACCAGCGTCCACAATT
This sequence comes from Nomada fucata, assembly GCA_948146005.1. Classification (NCBI taxonomy): domain Eukaryota; kingdom Metazoa; phylum Arthropoda; class Insecta; order Hymenoptera; family Apidae; genus Nomada; species Nomada fucata. Next base: position 7,867,901 of record OX411281.1, read on the forward strand.
GTACCGCTTCACGTGATATTCTCTCGGTTACGCTGCGCTCATACCTATTAATCGTTTCATTCATTTCAGGTTTGTCACTGATAAAGCCCCCCCCCCCCCATTTCTCTTTGTACCATCCTTGTGCACCAGGGTGATTTTCCATCATGTCGCGATTCACTTCCATTTCAACTTGAACCGTTCATTGGATAACTCTATTCAATTGTCGTAAACGACGTATCGAAATTAAGAATAACGGAATCACCTGGTCTGACTCATTTGTCGTTCACCCCTTCATTCTAGACGTTGAATGTGGCATGTTTCAGATAGATCCCAACCATCTTCTGCTAGCGATGAACGTAACCATGTAAAGCCTCATCCTATATTAACTCATCAAAAGGCGCCAAAACTGCGCTTTCTTTCTTCCGTAGAGTTTAGGCACACATCAGGTAAATTTCGAGCCCGTATTAATATTTTAATAATTGCAAGCAATGTGAGCGATGTATACAGTAATAGATTTGCCGGTATAGCATTGAACAATTGAGAGAAATATTGTATATATCACAGAACTTAATGCATAGCTGTACATTGTTCTGAGGGAGGACAGGAATGCTGTACTAAAGAATCATTGAAGTTCATTCGTAGTAGACAAAATTAGTTTCGTGATATGTATATAAATATATGTATATACTTTTTTTAAGCACGCTAGAGCCATAGCGTTTCGTTATTGAAATTAATGAACGGTGGATCCTCGATTGAGACGATCTATAGGTAACAGCATGAAAATTATATTGATATAATCGAAAAACGCATTCAATTGATATAATTGTCAGCAGTACATTATTGTTACATGCTTAAACTTTATACTATATAAAATATTATAACTAGCTTTGCAATCCATTATGAATAGCCAGTCATGAGTATAATTAGAAATTATATTTTTAATAGTTAATAATGTACAGAATGGTCTACCCAACTACCTATTATTTTCGTGTTCTCGTAAATTTGGAATTTAAAACATGCCTCGAGCAAAAACGATGCAGTCTGGCAAAGTGCAGGTCTATTGCGGCAATTTTTTTTATTACATCTCGAATTAATAATGCCCAAGAACAAGATATCCTTCGATTCGCGTGAACGAAATATTGGCAATACGTAAGATCAATTGAGCAACGATAAATCGTGTTCCAAACTGCTTAAAAATTCAATGGGAGTTCCAGTGGATACAGCCCCTTTTGGATTTACAAACATATTATTTACACACGAAAGGTTGCAAATAGTGCAAACTGTTTTATACTTACTATTGGATCAATTAATCCGAGAGAAAAATGTTAATTTAAACATTTAATAACTAATAGGACTTCATTTCGATTTATGTAGTCAGCCTTAACGAATACAATATATGTAGAGCGCAACATGATAGGGGCGCGTTATCATTGTACGTACAATATCAAAATTAGTTTATTTTATTACAGAACTCTTTTTCTCAAATACAACAGAACAAAGATATCGTCGAATACTCTTAGCTTTGAATATTCTACTATACAGGGTGTTCCACTAATCACGATGCCATCTGGAACGATGAGAGTTAGGAAAAATTATACCACAGTGCTTGAATATATCCGTATGAGGTCTTGTTGCTGCAAAAAACGGTATTTACAAAAGTGTAATTACTTCGGCTTCGTTTAAATAATTATCTCAGCCAAATCTACGCGTATGTCAATTTTCTATACATCGGTGATTCATTTTTCATCCCTGCTATATTTCTTTGTACAGCTATTTCCTTGTACTACTATTTCAACCCTGTCTCTGTGAAATACTTTTACCCCGATAAGTTTCTTCATTCAAATGTACAGCCAGGTCCTTTGCAATTAACTCTCTTTAATCTTGACACACGCATCTTTCTAAATCCATACATAATTTTTCCCCCATTTAACGTACTTCTGTCCCCTTTCATTGTTACTAAAAATTTAGTAGAAATAGGTTTTGTTGCAATATCCGCCGCTAAATGTAGACCAATAGTCGTGTGTATATAGTACATAATAATATTAATAATGTAAAATACTTTTGTCGAAGATTTTCAGCTAAATGCATGCGCTTGTATGATATGTTTTCAAAGTTTCTCGAAACGAAGGTTCGAAACGAATCTTCCAATTCTGCTGTAAAAATGGTGACCTACTTGTTTACACTAAACTGTCTACCCCTCGTTCCAGTCGTACCGTGACTTCTGAGACACCCTGTACGCTCTCTATCGAACATAAGTAATTAAATCCTTAGCATGGTTGGTACTATTCTCTCGTCGAGATAAGATCCTATGTCATGTATCATTTCATTATCATTTTGTCACTTTTTCATCAGCTAGGTAGAGAAAACAGAGCTCATTTTTTTGTTCTTTCTGTGAATACGTTAATCGCATTCATCATCTTTGACGTAACAAATGTTTCAGAGATAAAAATATTCTACTTTAAAAGGATTAATACTAATGATATCAAATTTTGAAAATAATTCAAAGATCGGCGGTGTTAACTTCTGTGCAGTATATTATAATATATAAAAGCGAGGACTCAAACAGTTCTCATTTTGCTGAATAAGAAATTATTTTCGTTCATTACTGTAAATGTTGTAACTTTGAACCCATTGCTTTTACAATTTACACGTAACAACGTTGTTGTATTTCTATACAACTATGAAATAAATATCAATCATGTATCTATTTTCTCTTCCGGTTTTCAACAAAATGTTATGTCGCATCATTTTTGTCGAAAGTAATGCTTAATCCTTTTGAGGTACAACATTTTACCCCTAAATATTTTCGAACAATTCTTAAACGGTGAACATACTCAAAGTAGTAACTGCCAACAGAAATAGTTTGCATATTATACACAATAATGTTTCTAAGCGTGCTCTATGTGCTCTTGTTTTTCAAGTCTTGTGTTAATCCCTTCTGGTATCGTTTCGCTTACAATTATCAAATGCTCGCTCTTCTACTATCCTTCCAAGCTTAATTCTTCGAACTGTAAAAGGCAACACGCACCTGTGCATAATATCTCAACAAATCAGCTTCGATTCCTATTAGGCAATTGTTTAAATAACAAAATATGTATTCTCTTTGTGGAAAGTACTTAGGTATCAGCATGATTTTCATCCGATTAATGCCGGAATATGAAATTGCCGCGTTGCTGAATTGTAACATTGCGCACGGCGTATTTGTACGAATATATACCATTCCTAATGACACAGTAAACGTATTCGCAGGCTCGATTCACTTAAATAATAATAGATCTTGCTGAAAGAACCTACCTTAAAAAATAGCTAGAAATTTGATTACAACTATTTATCGAATATTTATTCACTGTAGACATAGTGTCATGCTAAAATAATCACACCGCGAGAAACGTAATCCCGTTCGTGATTGCAATTCAAGAAATAATTTGTCTAGTAGTTTTGGAAGAGCGGCATGGATAGATTGTAGAATAGGGAGTAGCATTGATTCGCAGGGCAAGGTGGACTAATCGTACGTTGTTCTACTAGGGGAAACCGTGACGAGCACGCTCAGCCCAACCAGTCCAAACGAGGACAGTTCAGGCGATTCCCGTTTAGACAAACCTCGATTACAACGCTCTATGGGTCCAAGCAAGAAGACTTTCCGGCTGCGAAAGAGTCGAAGAGCTCACGTAGAAGTAATAACATTCTTGCGCTTTTAAACGTAACGAGTTGCAATAACGATATCGCATCGATGTTAAAACGTATTCACGGGGAAAACAGTAATTGCCATTCTGATGATCAGAATCGATCAATTTCAAATATATTCCGGCGACAGTGGGAGCTGTTGAAAGCGATATTGGACGTCAAATCTATTGAATAGAAAATAACGTTACAGTACCATCGATTGTCAAACGTGGTTCAAAGACACACGAACTTCGCGCACTTTAATTTCATTTGCAGAGTGTGCAATTCGGTCGGGCCAATTGATCAGCATCACAGGCGCGCAACAACACCTGGTGGACTAATTCAGAATTCATTTTCTAGGCAGCGCAAGCGAAATCAGAACAGAGTGATCTCGCATCGCAGCCCTCGGCGACCCAAGCATCGGTATTAACGTCGCCGGTACTGCCAATGGAACCCTCGAGCTTCAATATTCCCTCAGACTCGTCGTCGGTACGTTCGAGGCGAAGTTCGTCCATTCGTCAGTCGGATTGCGAGAGGGGCAACAATCTGTCCGGCGAGCAGCAACAAATGCACAGCAACCTTCATCATCACTACCATCACCATTCCCACCATCACCACCATCTTCACCTGCAAACGTCGGACGTGTCGTGGGACGAGGACACGTCCAGTACATCCGGTTATCGCGAATCGTACAGCATGCAATTGGTTTCAATAGAGAGCGGCAGCAACAGTGCTCGTGCCGTTCAGGCACCGCCCATAGCGTCGCCGGATCTGAACGACATGCCGTCGACCAGCAGCACCACGACTCACGTTTTCGAAGGTAGCTCCCCCGATTGCTCCATCAGCGGAAGCGGAGGTGAGAAAACAGCGCTGCTCACCGCTACTCAACGAACGACGTCGCAACATTCCCTGTTGATGGTTTTTCCGAATCAGGACGAAGACACTTTGATATAGGGGGCCAACGAGAACCGTCGACGCGTCACGCGACGACGAGACCCATTGGTGCTCGATGGCCTCTGATTGCTAACAGAAATTGTTAGTATATACATATGTAGATATGCATACACGTACCCGTTAACCGATAGTGTTTTATAGTTCAATCTGTGAACGATATAATTTCACTATCTGTCGATGCGTTTGGACCGTTGGTTGCAACCGGGCGTAAAGTAGTCTTTGTATGAAATTGACGAGGGATTAAATGGTTGATTGGAAGATTGCTTGTTACCGCGATGATGGGATTCGAATAATTTACTGTTTTTAATCCGTGAGCTATTTTTAACAAATTTTTACCGAAATTTGTAGACTAATATAGAGTTTGTTCAGTATCAAAATGAATACCCAAGCTCGCCTGTCAGAAATTATTATACAAATGAACATTAAATTGAGGCACGAAGCTCTTCAACAATCTCTTTAACCGTTAGGGCATTTCGTTATAAATGCTTAGGAGAATCTGTCGAGCAGACGAACCTATGATAATTTGCAAGCTGGCGAAAAATGTATAAATAAAGTATAGGGGAAAAACTGAAATACTCATTGCTCGAAAGCTCAATGGGAAATACGGCATATATCTATATATACATATATTCCAAACAAAATTCAACGCTATTAATGACAATCGACCATTTATGTCCCATCAAGTTAACATAACAAATACGAAGAGTACGTTAGCAATTAGAGGTATATTTCAGGCGTGCACAACTAGTCGCTCATTGGCGAAATGTTTGGCACCCGAGAATAAAGAGCTTTTAAGGGCAAGAATCTGCAACTTTCAACGATTCTATAATACAAATCCATGAATTCAATAGCCAATACTTTTATCTACCTGCAAGAGTACTGTACTAAGCATTACGGGGGTTCAGCATAACGACACCTAAATATTCTTGGCTCCGCTCGCAAACGACAAAGAGGGCTTCCACTCTTGGAAGCAGAATTACGCAGACCTGTTTTAGTCGATACGTAATAATGTAGAGAATTTGTGGTAATGTAGAACGATTGTGAATTAATAAAATGATTTAATACGGTGGTCAGAGTTTTCAGTAACGTTCTCCGTTGATCGGAAAGACCAATTAAAGATACATATGTTGAGAGCACACCCTCGTGGTCTTAGAATACATTTGTAATATTTTGAGGAACATAGCGAAACCAAGACCGCGTAGACGATTAAGCCTAAGTATTTGTATGAAACGATTCTCTGTGAAGATGAGTGGAGTCGAAATAAAAATACTTTATGACCAGCATAATGTACAGTCTCCCCGTTCTTATGGTAATTGGTCTTAATTTTAGCTTTCTCTCGATTTGAATTGTCTGTCACGTCATTAGTATTCAGATTGATACTAATTGCGGTACGTTGCATCTATTGCAACGAAATCTCTTATTTAAAACACGAGTGAGGAATATTTGACAGGTTGCATTGAACAATTTTTATGGACCATATTTGTATTCTTGGTGGTACATAAATTTTCTTTACAATCGTTGTCCGTAAGTAACACTAGCGATTAGTGGAATAGTTTGTGACGTGGCAAATCAACGCTAAGATCAGCGAGTACATATGACACTGCTGCGAAAAGTGCTGTTCCCCGATCGAGCGCATCCGGATCCTCAGCCAACATTGTATCTGCATTCGTATGATGGTAATTGAAATATTTATCATTTTGAGTCCAAAGGGATCCTCCTGGTACACCTGCGTTCACCCAGAAAGAAATATCCGGTCCCACGCTGGCGCCACGTAATTTCATTTCTCCCATAGGTGACAAGAGCCTAAAAGTAAACGAAATAGATAAGACAAAAAAGATATCAACAGTTCGCGAGACGTTTTAGTAATATCGTTCTGGACACTAACTTTAAAACTCTTTCTACAATGCATTTAACATCGTCTGTTCCGGTAACGTCAAGTCCCAGGGGCATAAACGTGCCCATATCGGATTCCATTACAAATTGCAGATTTTTCTGCTCAGCTTCGTGAGATTTAACGTACTGCATAGCACCAACTAGTCCAAATTCTTCTGCGGTCCACATGATCATTCTGTAGGTATAATTAAGTTTATGAATAATTCAAATATTTGTTCGAGAACTTCGCAATAACTATAAATGTGAGCCCTACTGCACTAGAAATCGTTTCCCAAATCAAGAGCTTGAATTTAAACGGTCGATGGTTGAAATCGGCCCAGCAGAAGCCGAGATAATTGGATTTGTTTAAAGAAATTATAAACAAACGCGATAACTGCCACTTCCCGGCGAGCTATATTAATGACCAAATGAAATAAATTAAAGCTAGAAATATATGCTACCATCTACAATAGGCGTGATCATTATTCCATGTGAAGTTCATTTGTTATAAACAATTAAACAATTAGTATTGCTATTACGGCCAACTGCATATATTTACAACGACAGGATATTTTTGATTGTGTAGCTTGTTCGTTTCCCTTTCATTTGGCATCCACATTTATTAAAAAACAACCACCAGAAGCCGAGATAACAATTTTTTTAAATTTTATCGCTAACGATATGTCGATAACCGTACACGTGGCGCCATCTCGCGTTTGCGGCCTTTTTCGCAGTTCTCCGCACCGAAAAAACCGAATTCCAGGATTACATCGTTAATTTAAACAATTGCGTTTTCCTCGGCTTCTATTGCGTATTTTTAAACGGGAATTGTCTTAAATTAAACTTACGGACCGTAGGTATCTCCTCCAATAGTTGCAACAATATGGAGTTTGTGGTTTAAAAGTTATTAACAATTAAAGAATCAGCAAAAATGCACTCCGGGTCCTTGTAATTATCTCGACTTTCAGAGGCGCTAGATTAATTATCGAGTGTTCAAAATGAATGTACAGGATGACGCTACACGACAATGAACGATTTACAAATGCTGCAGTCGCCGTTTAATTTTCATAAACAATTAAACAATTCGTTTGAGAATTGCACCGAAACTATACATGAAACCCTTTCCCGAGTGAAGCAGATTCTTCCTTGGACAGGGAGCTTCAATTTGAGACGTTGTAGATTAAAATCGGCCCAGTAGAAACCGCGATAATTGAATTTGTTTAAAGAAATTATAAACAATTGCGATTAGTGCCAGTTCCTGGCGAGATACATTAAATACCAGAAGGCAAAAATTAAAGCTAGGGGAATAGGCTACCATCTCCAATAGGTCTGATCATTATACCATATGCAGTTCATTTGTTATAAACATTTAAACAATTAAAATTGTTATTCCGGCCAACTGCATACAGTCATAGCAATAGAGTATTTTTTGTCGTGTAGCTTATTCGTTTCCCTTTCATTTGACACCCTATTTATTAAAAAACAGCCACCAGAAGCCGAATTTTTTAACATTTTATCGCTAACGATGTGTCGATAACCGTACATGTAGCGCCATCTCGCGTTTGCGGCCTTTTTCACAGTTCTCCGCACCGCCAAAACCGATTTTCGGGATTACATCGTTAATTTAAACAATTGCGTTTTCCTCGGCTTCTGGTGCGTATTTTTTAATTGGACTTGTCTTAAATTAAAGTTACGGACCGTAGCTATCTCCTCCAATAGTTGCAAAAATATGACGTTTGCGGTTTAAAAGTTACTAACAATTGAATAATCGATGAAAATGTACTATGGTTCACTGCAAGTATCTCGGCTTTTGGAGGTCCTAGATTAATGATTGGATGCTTAAAATGAAGGTACAGAGTAATGCTAGACACCTGCAATAGTTACTCATGCATAGTTACTGCGAAATTCTCAAACGAATCTTTAAATTGTTTATAAAATATAAACAGCGCATGGAGCATTTGTAAGTAGTTTGTTATTGTGTAGCAGCATGGTTCACCTTCATTTTAAGCCCCTGAACATTATTCTAGAGCTTCCAGAAACTGAGATAATTGCGATGACCCGGAGTGCATTTTCATCGATTTTTCAATTGTTTATAACATTTAAACCACAAATGCCATACTCTGCAAACTATTGTAGACGGTGGGTATGGCTTGCAGCGTTAATTTAAGACCAGTCCGGTTAAAAGATACGCACCAGGGGCCGTAAAAACGTAATTGTTCAAATTAACGATGTAACCCAGGAATTCGATTTTGAAGTTGCGGCAAACTGCGAAAAGGGCCGCAAACGTGAGATGGCGCCACATACCCGATTTGTCTCTATCGGTGGAGCGTTAACGTTAGCGACAGATCGAACAACTTTAATGCCGCCGCGCGGCAACTTTATCGTTTAATATCTCGCGAATGACTTATGTCAAATACACATATATGTAGTATTTTGAAAAAGCGAATCTGCCAGCTACAAAAGTATATAATAGAAAAGGTGGAGTCCTATTTAAAAACTTGAACTTGATATTCATAGGGCGTTTCAGGGTCATTTCAGGGTCATTTCAATGCTAGAATAATATGTACCCCCTTATATGCTACAACCTTTCTTTGAATCATTTTTGCCCATCTTTTATATTTTTCAGATTATTTAACTGTTTTCAATTTAACCGGGCACACTGTATATGTATATTTGATTACACGTGTGTAGAAAGCGGAATTTAATTTCTTATAATTTCATAAGTTACACGAACGAACTATCAAGTGCAACCAAATAATGCACTTCATCTTCACTAATAAATATTTAACAGTTTCAAATGTTTCATCAATTTCAAAAGCTAAGTCTATGATGAAAAATGAACTACTTTGATGCAGAAACGATGCATTGAGAAACTATCGCTCGTACTCACCTTACCGTCCGTTTCGGTTTGTAATTCATGCGTTTCAATAATCTCAAAGCTTGGAACGAAATAAATGCACCACCTCCATCATCCATTGCACCCTGACCAACGTCCCAACTGTCGATATGTCCGGATACAACCACCGTTTTCTGTGGCATTGCGGTGCCTTTTATTTCGGCCACCGCATTTCGCGACACTTTATTCGGCAATGTTTTCGCTTGCATTTTCAAATTGATCACAATCGTCTCGCCTTCGGATGAAAATCATTAACGTGACGGTTGGTAACAAAAAAGAACGACAAATTTTCAAATAATATTTACCTCTATCGGACATCCTTCTTAATAAAGTTGCATCCTCAGTGGTAATACAAGCTACTGGAATTTTAGTCACATTTTCCCCGTAAGTTTGCAGACCAGTGTGCGGGGTATACAAAGAATACGGTGTAACTGACTTAATTAAAGCTGCAACAGCTCCGTATTTAGATGCTTCTGATGCCCCATTGCTTCTATATTTCACTGTCTCCGGGTACGAAACGAACTTCTGGTTATATACAACGATTTTCCCTCGTACCTAAATCAACACGCTTCATGAGAAAAAGTACTCGACGAAAGTGAAGCAGTATTATCGTATCGAACAATTTATTTACCTCGTGCTTTCTTTCTACAAGTTCCTCGAAGCTATTCACGACAATGGCGTTTGCAGTTATTCCATCAATCGGAGTGCCTACGCTGAAACCCAGTCCCAGTAAAGCAACGTCTTTACGCCTTGGTTTTAGAAGGGTTGCTGATTCTTTACCTCTGAAACATTGCAGGGTTCCATTTGTTTGTTGTCGACGACTCTATTCGTATTATACAATGTAGTGGTAATTCCAATTCTCCTTATCATCATTTTTAAAGAGATGTGTCATTACGCTCTCAATCGTGCAATAATCAAAAGGCTTTACCTAACCCAATGCGGCACGGTGACTGGTTCTCCATGGACATTATCTAATCCAAAAGCGATCGATTTATTTAGCACGTAATCGATGGAATTCTCAAGTGCTGCTGTACCAGATAATCTAGGGCCAAATTTGTCAACGAAATAAGCTAATTCCTTCCATGTGGCTCCTTTGAATGATCCGTGTATCGCCTCGTTTATTATAGACGCGACCAACGGTTTGTAAGAGTCTATTTCTTGTATCAGCGTTTCGGACAGGTTGCATGTATCAACATCGTTTGTTTCACTATTGTCCAGTGGTATCGCGAATTGCAGTTGGACGAGGCTCGCGATGATAAAGAGCTCTCGGATGATCGACATGTTGATTGGAGACCTAAATATTTACTTTTTTCAAACATTTTCATTTTTTTGTCGGATGATATTTATTTCAAACTATTATCGTGTACACTGCCAATCAGAAGTTTCAGGTATTTCACGGTATAGAGATATTTTACGACTGATTAGTAATTTTATTTTTAATTAACAATTGAAGAGAGACACAACGATGTACGTATTAAAGCACGTGTATGCTATTTTCACTTTTTGTTCACATAATTCATGCATTTGTACAGTTAGCCATAGTAAACAGAAGGAATTTTATCATTTAAATATTAGCTCGGTGGCTGAATGCAATTTGGAGAAGTCGTCAAAGATATAATTTAATTGAGGGTACTATCGAAAAGGCGGAGATCGCATTTGAGGGTACGAAAAGAATTTTCCATTACAGCACTTTCCACGACATATAATGTTGGGTTAAATTTAATAATTTTTAACAATGTCTGTACTTTATCGTATTTCGATTTTACGGATATGGGCGGCACTTTTATTGTAAAATAATTGACTTTGACGTAACACTACGGTACAGCATTCCTATAATTTAAAACATAATTTAATAATTTAATAACAAAATAGTTTAAAAGATTACCGGCGTTATGATTAATTCTACATTAATCCTTTTCTAATTAATTGATAAGTGAACTCTGCCTATGTATCACTCGACCGATTATTACATACCGCAGATAATTTTAAATCTAAATTATCGAGTAAAAATGGTCGACCTTTGAACTGCTGTAACTTCGTGAGAAAAAATCGTACAACAATCTAGCTGGGCTGATTTCAAACCGCGAAGTTTCCGCTCTCGTATCCCTGATACGCATTCTTTCACAAATTTTTTTCCATCGTTAGAGGGAACGCAAAAGGAATTTTCCTTGAAAATTGTATAAATTCAAACGTTTCTACGGACCTGGACAAACTCTCATTACAGAAATCACCGTCGATATTAAAGTGATATGAATACTCATCGAACTATGTACCCATTACAATTATTGCTCGACACGAGTAATGATAAAAAATTGTATTGTAACTAAATAATGGAATAGACATTAATATCGTGCAAGTCGTCTCGTGCTCTTTATTGTTTTGACATCTGAGTCATCACCGGTGACTCATATCTACATAAGATGAGATATATTCATTATTCACAGTTGTAGTCTATTGGATAACAATATCTTTTTGCCATTTGACATATTGCAAAAGTAAATGATAGGCCAATTGCGAATAGTCGAACATAAACAGATTCGTGCGAATAAAATTTTGCGAACGCACTCGCAATGATACTGACAGCGAGTACAATGCACGATTAATTAACAATTAATGCAGTTCAAAATCTTAATGCCTTCAACAATTGTTAGCTTAAATATTATTAGTATAAGAGATACGTTAAGTCTCAATCATACCTTGTACACGTATTGTTGCAGGAAAGTAAACCGACGTTAGGCAAATGCGTTTGAACGCATGTTTTGGAGCAGTACAATATCTCCTACTAGCTTCCTGAGTTATGTCGCATCAGGCTATGGATTGAAAAATACATATGCCAAGAGTCGTGGAGGGGAAACGGAGGCACGCTGGTCGAGAAGCAAACCGTGGTTATCTTCTGAAGATTGCCAGGGTCCACCGCAGATAAATCTACCGATACATTATCGATGTATGCATGCGTCTTTCTTTGCAGGAATGTAAACGAAATTTTCACGAACTTATGAATAGTGCCCTACGACCGGCAATGAAAAGCAAACACAGCTGAGATACAGCCTATATTCTTTTCTTTTATCAGACGCTATGCATTACCATCTTTGTGTCACTCTCGACGTTACCGAGTCGTTAATGAATAAGACTCGAATATTTACAATAACAATGCTGATAGAAATTGATAATAAATTCAATGAACTGTATATTACAGACGGGACGTAACTTACATAACGTTATCTTATTTATGAGTCTTTGTTGTTACGAAAAAAATTGTACCATTCATTACAGTGATTTGCGAGAATATTATCGTACATCTGAGAGCTCTTATCGGGATTTAACAAAGTACGTAATTAAATTATATATTAAAATGATAAGCATCGAGTTAAGTACGTGTGTAGTTAACCGACGCGAGGGAGAATGTTAATTAAAAGATATCAGTGAGTTTTGATATTCTTGTCGTACCGTTCCTGAATCGTTTCTACATCCATATTCGATAAAGCTGACCGACAGACCGCGGACAATCGTGTTCCTAAAATACACTTGCAATAATTTATCGTACACCTTTCGCTAATAGTAGCCAACCTTTCTCAAACTGTTTCCGCAATGCTGCTTATTTTCAATGACTCGCCCACAGTTTTAGACGTCTAAATCCTCGTTGAGACATTGTTCCCTTCAAAGACAAGGTGTGATTAAAAGGTACGAACAATTGTTGAATCTCTCGTAATAGGGAGATGGCATCACGAAAACGCATTTACACGATATCGGTGAATTCATCCCCGACACCTGTGCCAAATTTCATCGATATTGGTCGTCCAGGTCGCGTGTTACAGTCAATCGTTTGGCATGCAATTTTGCAAAACTTCAATATTACGTAATTCTCTCGTACAAGTATTTCTTGAATCGTATTCCGTCTCGAAGCGTCTGGAATTCTGAAAATGTACCAGGAACTCGGATACATCGACCAAATAAATTCTAAGCGAAGAAAATTTATCGAAACTCCTTCTATTCGAACAGCTTCGTGTAACGAGGAATTTCTAAAATAGACACCCTCCTTTTAATAAGAAAACGGAGAATCACAATACGATATTCGGATGGTTCACGTGCGGATGAATAATGTAGGCAATCATTTATTAATAGGAAATAATGTTTATTATACAGTGTACATATTTATTAACTTCATTTATTTTATTTCTGTTATAAATTTTATATTAATAATTGTATTATGCTTTGCCGAGCGACGAATGCCTTGATCAGTGTGCGCTTAATCTATAACAATCTCCGTAAAAAGTATAGAAACTTCTGCTTTTTATTTTGTTCGTTTATTTATTTTTCCACTCCGACCCCCGCCCCCATTGCCCCCCGCCCACCCGACCCTCCCTCCCAGCCCCCCAAAAACCCGTTTCATCAAGTCTTCGTTCTGTCCCCCAACATTAATTACCGTAAAAGTTTATACCATCAAAGAGTATCGCCAAAATATGTTGCGCTGAAAACGGCATAATCGTTCGGCATATACAAATAATAGTACTGTCGAAGTTAAAGTAATTGGCGGATTATTCATTTCCCTTTGTTCAATCTTTTTTTTTTTTTTACCGGTGACGCCATTTCGTAATTGGAAATGGTCACGCCGCCGCGTCTCGCGCCAACGTAGGTCGCGTTATTTTTTTCTCAAAATTCTTCCCTCCACTCGAAATACTTCACCCTAGGATTAGTATCTCTTATCAATTATCTTTATAATATGCGTAATAATATAAATAATGTCGTTAATATAGCTATAATGATTACCGTTTCTTTAATGATAAACTATCTGAATGGTACATTTTCTTTGCTAATGAAGTCTGTATGCGAGCTTCAAATGGGATAAGGTACGTCGTACACAGAACTTTTCGGCTCGGCGTAGTTTCTCGATTAACGCAAGAAAAACGTATAGTATAAAACCAAGGGCGAGAATGAAAAACAATTCGACGAGTACAGGAACACGTCTGTGGCGCGAAAATGCGAACGTCGAAGAACCCTCTTCCGTTTGCCGATACGTGGAGATCGCGAAGCACAGTTATCGTCCCTGGTTCCCTTCCCTTCCCTTCTCAGCCATAAATATTCCTTCGACAATTACGTTCGCAGGTCGATTGAAATGTAGTTGCAGCATCGTCGCGATAGAATAATCAAGATTCGTTGCGCAACAGGAATGGAAGGGGGCTTTTAATTTAGCCCCTTGACGATCGACAGGTAGAATGAAAGTTTGATGAATTAACGGGTCAATACTAGTCTTCACGATCTTCGACGAAATGCAGGTTCTTGCGAAGTGCGCTAGAAAATTCTCACTCCCATTCTCTCTCTCTCTATCTTCCTTTCACTCGATCTCTTGCTCTCCCTCTTTCTTTCTTCTACTTCTCGCACACGTCACCGTGTTCTAGCCTTGATATATAAATGTACGACAGTAATACGTGTCATCCAGATTTTGTGTCAGTGTGAGTGTAATTTTCTTCTCTCTCTCTATCTCTCTCTCTCTCCCTCTCTCTCTTTTTTTTGCTCTCGCTCGTTCGAGTGTATGTATCTAGCTTCCTAACATAAGTGTCAAGTACAATTATCTTTATTTTATATAATATATTAGCGTTTTCTTGTTACAATAATAATAATGATAATAATGATAATGATAATAATAATAATAATCATCCCCGTCATCACCTCGTAATAATAATAATCGGTAACCATAATAATAGCAATAATAATTAATCAACCACCATCACCGTCGTGACCGTGATCGCGATGATGTCATTAATTCGTCATATCGATATACATTACATATCTATATTACACGCTCCTTACGAAAATAATAGTCCAAACTGGCGTATCTTCCGTTCGCGCTGTTCTCCAAGTTCCCCCTTAAATTTCTCCCCTCTTTCCTCTCGACTCGCCCTTCGTTTATCAACCACACCCCGCTCCTCACGTTTCCCCTCGCCAACCCCGTTCTCGCCCTCCTGCCACCATCTTCGTTCATAGAATTTTACAATAACGATTCTAGTGCCAGTAGAAACGGCCGATGTCTTCGCAGCCTGGAACGAGTTAACGATTAAACAATCGCATCGCGATTCAATATAATAATTGTATCTTACATCGACCTTTACGTCCTGCCGTGAAATTATTATCATTCGTAACGTCACGACCGTTATCGTACCGCGGGTGCGTGCGACTGCCTCTCAAACGACTTGCTACGGCCACGAAGACGGCACGGATATCGGCCCTCTATTTACAACTGCAACGAGGATCCTTGAAAAAAGTTTCCTCCCCCATTGTCATCGTTATTACGGTATCATTCGCGTCCGCCTTCCCTTCCCCTCACCCCGAAGGGTGATCAGCCAGAAACGTTGCGCACGTACCCACGCGCGAACGGCGAGACGGTACTCAATTTGCCGAGCGGCGCTCTCTCTGACGCGACGCGCCGTGATACGTCCTCGAAGCATTAGCAAATCGGGTCGACCCCTCCGCCTCGTTCGATTCTTCGTTTTTTTTTCTTGTTTTCTTTTAAATACATATACAATAGTGAAATATTTCTATAACCACAATCCTATCATTGCTCCGCGCGTTCCGTCTTAAAATTTGTTGCGTTGATATGCTAGAACTCTCCACATCGCTTACCATACTACCGCTATAAATTAGTTTCTATATATGTTGCTCCGATTTTCCGTTTGCCGCTTCCTCTTCGTTTTTTTCCCCCCCTCGCCTCTTCCTTGGCCTCGTTCGCCTACCCATGGCTCCCGCCCTCGCCATTTCTCCACGATCGCACGAGCGACTCGCCCGCGCATAATAATTCTCTCACGCGCCGTGCGTCCGTGCGAGTTACGATCCAGTTATAATTTGCCAGCTTTAATTATTAATAGCTCCCCCTTCGTTCGGTAATATCGGTAACGTCAGAAGTAATGACAATATGCTAAGGAATAATAAGGACAATGGTATTTCCACGATGATCCGGTGTTACCGATAGCGAGCGACGATAATTATAATAACGACGACGTTAACGGTAATAATAATAATGATGGTTCAACAGTCGTTACCCATAATAATCGATTCCATCGTGCGGCCGATTCGTGAATTTGCAAATTTAACCCCGTGTTACATTGTTGGCAAAGATTAATACCGTCGCGATTACGATAAATGGCTTGCGCAACGTTCGCTTTCCTATCGGTTCGCAATAACACTCGTCAAATCCGCGGCGAGCACCTCCAGCCTGGTTCGCCGCTTTTCTAACTTACAATATCCTAATTCTCGCGCTTCGCCCTCGCGCGTACGCGCAATCGACCTGACCTCCGCCTCTCCGTTAGTCGCAGAAGCTCATCCTAGAATGACCCGAATCTCAAACTATCACAATCGTTGAAACAATTAAATTAAGTAACAAAATAATTATTCGCCGTGCGCTCCGTCGTTGACGGCGAATCGTAACCTCGGAATAATTCTGAACGAACGGTGCGTCGCGTTCGCCGACGAACCCGTGCGCCCTAAGCACGCGTGTAACAGCTGCGGTTGCGGCGAAGAAACGAGGGAGACGAGAATAAATAAATAAATAAATAAATAAGTAACCAAGGGAACAACGTTAACGCGTGTATCGAATTGCAAACAGTGCGTGATTCGTTTCCGACGAATCGTTCGGTACGGCGGCAACATCTCGGCGAGAATATCGCAGCTTGTCGAGAGCGAGACTATTTTGTCAAGGGGAAAAGGAGGAGGGCGTATCAAGCAACGCGTCCCACGCGTGCATCGAACGTTTTCATTATTTCCATGCGCCAATATAGTTATGCGCCCCGCTGTGTAGGACACGACGCGCGTGCACCGGCCGGGTACGCACAAAACCCCGCCGTGTTGTAATTCTATGTACAGATCCTTTATCTGGCCAAGACAGACATCGACGAGTTTTCGGAATCGCGAAGCGTCATCCTGGACCATGAGATTCGCCGCTTATGCCCCGTGGGGAAGAGAATTTGCGTCCTACCTCTGACGATCCCGAAGACCTCGAGGTCCGTGCGTTAACGGCCAAGGAGAAACTTGCATTGTATATCGGTGTTTGATTATACTACGCAACGTTTTTGTCGGGCCCCGGCTCGCCAAAGAACGGGCGCCGGGGCCGTCAATTACAAAATTTTATTGTATGTCACCCCCGAAATCAACAATAAAACCGATTTCACTTCACGAACTGTATAATATATCCCTCCTCTGAAGGCAAAGAGGGCATCCATTTTGCATGCGTGCGCTCGTGTTCGGTGTGTTCGACGTGTTTACATACGTATGCACGTCCTATGTATATGTATATTCGATTTTAGTATTCGATCGAGGTATGCGCGTGCACGTGTCTGTTTTCATTTTCTGTCCTTCCCTCTCTAATGTATTCTCTTGTTTTCACGTGTGCTTGTGTCGTTTTTTTTATTTTCCATTTTTTTTTTTTTTGTATTATTTCAGCATGTACCCGATTCGCCTTCGCACCTCTCGCGTCCAACCCCTCAATTCGTTCCCTATATTTAATATGTAAAAATATACAGGTTAGGTTATAGTCGCAAATACAGTTAAAAAATTCTACACTTTTCCTCAGCCTCGAGCACGGGGATGCGGTCAAGCCGCCCTCGAAGGGACGCAGCAATCGATCCGGGAACGCGAGTGAAACGTCGTGCCTAAACGTTGTTGAACGGATATCCACGTGACGTATCGAAACGCCCCCTGTGCAGTTTCGTACGTATATTTTTTTTATCCACGCAACTTTCCTCCCCTGCGCCGCTCAGAACGCGCTGGAACGTTCGAAATCGTTCGACGAGTTTCCATCCACGAAACTAAACTCTACTTTCGTTACGTCGCATCGTCCTTCGTCCTCGTTGTCCAATCGGTATCAGAGATTTGTCAAATTAATCGTACGCGGGCGAAAAAAATCGCGTGCTGGCTCATCCTCGAGGACAGAAGCTTGCAATTGAAAGGGGATCGTTAAATTATTGTGATGTAGAAGTTCGACGACGCGTCGCAACGAATTCGACGCTTCGGTACCGATCAGAAATTATCACGGGACAAGCTTCTCGACTGATTCCGAACGGACGAAGGTTTTGCAAGCTCCGATCGAATTGACGACAAGTGGCGAGTCGGTCTCGAAAATATCGTACGCGCAGACCTCTGCGGCACACACGAGACTTCGCCATGCCATTCTTCAATGAACGACAGCTGATCGGGCATACGCGCGTACTCTACGTATACACACACACGTCGCTTCGTTCTTAAGCTTGCCGCAAGTTGTTGAAGAGGAAGCTAGTTGGAATTGGTCTACAGCAGTGAATAGAAAAATTGCTGCGCTCGCTAACAATGCCAAATTTATGCAGCCATTAGAAAACTATCGGGCGAAACGTGCAACGAAATTCCATATTTTCTGGACGGTACGTTCTGGGCGTGACTATTCTCTCCTTTTCTTAAGTAGGCAGTTTCTAACTCTTAACTATTTTACGCGTATTTCTGACAGCTGTCGTCGGCATTCAGGCAACGGCAGGCCAGACGTCTCGATACTATCCGCCATCACCGGCGACTTATACCTCCGATCCATGTGGAATATTAAATCCCGCGAATCCTCTTTGCTTAAACGGGCGATCGTCGCCGAATAATTTGCTTGGATAATTATTTCATTCCGTCGAGGGACAGAAATTAACGGCAATAAACTGCGTGCACTGGGTCGCGTGAAAATAAAGGTGTACAATTTACGCAGATGTTGAATAAAGTTATTTAATGTACGTATATATGTATGTATTGTATTAATACAGTATGCCAATGGAAACATTTCTGTTAATAAATACACATATATAGTAAGTTACACCGTAGTTTGTGCATTACTTAAGAAGCAAGAGTATCTCTCGTACAACTTTGTTCGTCTTTACAAGCTATTACCTGCGCTAAACATTATATACAGAAACATAAAAGTGCTCACCCCGTAATTGTACATGATTCATACACGTGTCCAGTGAATGACAAGTTCGGCTGCTCGCGGGATAGAAGCGCTTGCAACGCAGGGTCTCGACCGCGAAGAGGAGATACCGCGATTGTAAAGCGCATTGAAGATTTCACCCCGAAAACATTTCAGAATTCACGTCGTCCGGTGATCTGAATACGATTCGCGAACGTTTCGCGCGAAAGAGCCACTTGTTAGCCAACTGTTGCACCCGCCGAGCAGGCGCCGAAGGGACACATTATAATTTGCCAGAAAGAGCCACACCCCCGTCAACATTCCTCTTCCGCTTACTCGAGAATCATCGAAGCTCTTCGTCGTACTTAATTCCAATTTTCGGAAAAAGCTTTGAAGCGTCTCTGAAAGTTTCATTGTTACCAGACGACATGAACGAAACGCGATTAGACAACGAAACGACATTGGTATATAAAAGGGTGAATGATTCTGCACGATTACCGATTGAACAAAGAATCATTCTGCATCGCAACATTTGCCCCCCACCCCTGCGATAATTCATTCGCGTTCGACAGCGGAAATTGATTTGGAAGATTCGTTTGTTGGCACAGTACTATGTTTCGTAGATGCCGTTCAAAATAAAAATATTGATTAACACGCATGCGTGTATGCGATGCAGTACTTTTTTAAATAACAAAAGGATCAGTTTATGCTTCTCGTAGTTACGAGAATCCCTTGGGACTGCTACCGATATTCTCGATTGGCGACAATTATATTATGCCCCTAATTCGTCGCGAACAAAGGCCGGATCTTTTTGAAACGTGTATAAATCGTGCCCGTTGTCAATTGCGCGTTGAAAATCGATACCAATGAACAAGTGTTAGCCCAATCACGAGAGGTGCCCAACGGAATAAAATAGTACGGGAAAGAAATAGATTCGGTGACGAGACCAATATCCGGACCCGCTGTTGACGTTCGAACAGCAAAGTATATACCCGAAGTTTCACTTGCGCCCGAATGTTCATCACGCTTGTTAAAATCCACCGTAATTCGAATAATGTCTCGATATCTACCCGCGCGTGGCTTTTCGTAAGAAGTATGCTTTCGGTTTACATTTAATTTTAGAGTCGACTTTCAATCATTATGTACGTATGTATATATATATATTTTTTCTTTTTATTTCGTATATTGTTTTGACCTTACGTACTAGGAGTTAGAGTTAAAAACTTATCGTTTGGCGATTAATTATGTAAAATATGTTCTGTTTGTTAATAACTTTTTTTTAGTGTTTCGCTCTCTCTCTCTCTCTCTCTCTTTTGCCCTTTCTCTCCCACTCTTTCTCACGATCTACCACTCGCCCCACCTCAACGTGCTTATTTATTTCCTAAATCAATCATATACGCACGCGGTATATAATATTTATATCCTCCCATCGCAACGTACGGCACCGTTCAGTGCGTTTCTGCGTGCCACTCCCCCAAATTCCTCCCCTGGTATAAGTGATTAATAGTGCATACCTTTGTTATACTTCTATTTGTTTATAACCTTACGTGCTAGCGATAACCATAGTAATTGTTTATGCATACCGTTTCGCTTATACGCATAGATGGCACGCTATATAAAACTATGCTATATGCAAATCTTTCTTTCCCCGAAACCTCTAACTTAAACGTTCCCGCGGGACCTTTCATGTAATATATATATACACACACACCTTCATATATGCCTACCTATGTGCATCGCAAACCCGTACGGACACGCGGATACGTGCACATACAATAATGCACATCCCATCTTCGTCGTGCTCGCGTTCTTTTAAAATCTCTCACGCGGTTCCTCACGCTGACCAATCATTCCCCCTCGTTTATCCCCGTTACCTTTCCCTAGGTGGTGTGAACTACTATTCTACGTGCAAGGATCGCAGTTGACTTCCTATGGTC
Source organism: Nomada fucata (assembly GCA_948146005.1). Taxonomy (NCBI): domain Eukaryota; kingdom Metazoa; phylum Arthropoda; class Insecta; order Hymenoptera; family Apidae; genus Nomada; species Nomada fucata. The sequence continues at coordinate 7,889,103 of OX411281.1, forward strand.
GACTCGTGACGTACCAGCCATTCTCGATGGCGCAAAGTTATCGTCGTCCGAATATTTCGACCACCGTGCCCTTACATCCACGGGATCGCGATACAACGAGACGCGTCCCGTTGCTTTTCATCCGAACGAGCATCGACGAAACGGAATCCAAGAACCCACCGCGACCCGCCGCGAGTTTCCCGAGGAAGACGTCGCGGTGTTCGAAAATTCGTTCGGAAAAATCGTTCGTGGCCGAGATTTCTCCCGTTCTCTCTTCCTCCCCCGTTTCATCGTCCCTCCAGCCACGGCCCTACTTTTCCCCCTCGCTCTGTTTCTACCCCGTTCGTCGCGATTCATCGAAAACCGCGAGTCCCCTTTCGCACCACCTGTGCCCTGCTGCCAATCGCCGTTGACGCTCCGCGCGAGGAACGGAAAGAAAAGACTGACCGCAACGCGGCCCATCTACGAAATGGAGCACGATCGCGGAATAAAACCGGACGACACGAATCGACGACTCGTAGCGTGTCAATTTGGCTCTAACAATTCGTGTGCATTCTTTTGCAGTGTCATTCGGTACGTGAGAATTTGTTGTCCTCCTTGTTCCGTTCAGCTCGTTACACGGTTACGCGAGCCTGCACGCGGCATTCGGACGACGCGACGCGTTCGAACCGCGATCGATTCCGAAGAAGCGCCGACACGCGATCGAGTCCCCGTTGAATTACGAACGACACGGATGCCGCGAAATCGAGGATCCTCGCGTCGTTCACCGCGTCGGATACGTACTCGTCTCTCCAAAGTAATGCAAGACGGTGCGACGAGCGACAACGTTAGCGGTGACTTTGCTTGTCCCGGTGGACCGATCGGAACGTTGCGTTGTTACAGGGAAAAATCTGTTCGCCAGGGATTCGTACAACGATCAACGAAACGAAACACCTCGACGATCACACCGCGAACAGGTGGAGAAAATGTGTATGCGTTTAAAGGTGCGCGAAGCGGTGCCGTCCGCATCGCCCCGCTTCTCTCAACGACAATGGGACAACGACGTCCAGATGTGCCCCGAATGAAGGACCGTCGCCAATCGAACGGTGTACTCTCTGCGACATTTATTCGATTCGATCTCCCAAAGAGGAACGTAACCCTTCGAACCCTTCGCGATCGAGCTTTCGCGCGTATCGATCGGATACGCGTACTCGGGAGTCTTTCGATCGCACGATTAGCGCGACGGATGATCTTCGCTGTTCTGCGCGCTCTGCTTCTCGGGATTTCGCGCGTCGTTCGTCCAAGACGGGCACCATTCGAATTGCGTCGAGGAGGATCGGAAAGAAAACGGATAACGCCTCGGTACAATAGTACGATGTCTAACGGGTGGTTCTGTATTCGCCTAAGAAATTTCTTGTCATACCGAACGACAGAAGTAGGAAACGCGTTGTTTCATGCCAGAAAGTATGATTGGTCCCGGATAGTCGATCGAAATACGGCCGGGCAACTATACACGATACTGTGACTCTTTTTTTCCTCTTCGCTTTTGATTCTCGTACATACGACTCGAATGAATGCACTACGTAATTTTGGATGACCGTGACGACTAATAACAATCGTGTGCCGATCCTAACATTAATATAGTCGCAATGAAAAAACATCGATTTGGTACGTTAGAAAAACCGAATTTTTCGTATTGTTGTCGCGATAACGCATAAGCGTACCTGAAGGAATTGACATCGGTCGGCTTGAACTTGTTCGAAGTAATTGCCGATTCTTATTTTTTATTTATTCACGTTCTCTCTCTCTCTCTCTCCCTCTCTCTCTCTTTCTTTCTCTTTCTCTCTCTCTCTCTCTCCCTCTCTCTCTCTTTCTTTCTCTTTCTCTCTCTCTCTCGCTCGCTCGCTTTTTTTCTTGTTCACTTTTTTACCTGTTAAGTAAACTGCAGTTCTATTTGTAGAGTTACGATCTCGACTAATTTTCTAATTTGCTCCGCTTCACGTCTGGCGAACGCGCGCGCGCGCGCTTATTAGGGTGTTTGAAAAGCGATTGCGGCTTAGTGTTAAATGTGAAACATACGTAAAGAAATCCAACGAACGTAGGAATGGGAAGGAGAAACGAGTTTTGTGACTCGCCTGACGCTCCGATGATTAACGTGACGTTTCTGTGCAGTATTCCCCCTCGCATCCTCGCCGTTCAACGCGAAACATTACGATTATCGTTATTAATCTGGTACCCAATTGAATGATTCGATTGTTACAACCGAGCGGACCGTTCGAATCGGCCGTTAAATTCCTTCGCGATTAAACGGTGACAAGTATATTACGTAAACAGAGAGATATATATATATATATATATACAGTCAATAAAAAATGATCCTTCGAGCGCATCCGATTAAATGCGTAACTTAATTGCTTCTCCCGTCGGCCCTTGGAATCCGAAACCTTCGTACTGCGTGACGTGATCCGAGGGGTGCTGTTGCACAGGGCTCCATTCGGAATTGTTATAATGAGTGTGACGATGCGATTCGTATCTGTAAATGTGTAAGTCTTCGAGGATTGCTCTTAGTGTCTACGATGCGACGTATCTAGTGTAATATTCGTATAAGATAAGGATAGTACGTTTAATTGAATATTTAGTCCCGCTCGCCTCTCGTGTTTAAAACGTGTGTGCGTGTGTTCAACGATTCCCACGAATGGTTGCATACGCAATATTGTGTCACGAGTAACGCACGCGTTCGCGTGGTATTATGGTACGCACGTGTTGCACTCCGTTTCTACGTGTAAGTACATGTTTTAACGGTAACTGCAAGACTTCCCGTGTATGCTTCACTGTGTAAACTGTGTAAGTGTGTATTTTTTTTTTTTTTTACTTTGTTGCTAGTTCTTTACAAGTTATGCAAATAATTGCAAAAACATACCCTGTTTCCTAGTATCACCGACACCACGGCTACCGGATATCAGGTCGCGGCGCGCGTGACTTGAATCCAATGTAATTCCACGTAAAATTTGAATCGATGACGCGGTACAGCAGTGTCGAGGGGGGTGGGGTGGGGATTGATAATGTTGACTGTTTGTGTGCGAGTGCGGTGGTAAAATGCTAGTATGTTTTATATGAGATGTTTGACCATTATTATTATTATTATTATTATTATTATTATTATTATTACTATTAAAGTTAATATATATATATATATATATTCGAGAGCGGAGGATATTCGTTCCCGTTTCCCATCGAACCTTCGTGCGTGTCCTCGTGGCTACCATACAAATTCCAGGAAACTTTTATATTCAACGAACAAGTTACGGTACGGCTATTACAATGCTAGCTGAACGAAACGAAAATGCAATTCGAAGGAAATGCGGAATGGTCGTACACGCGATTTGTCGTATCACGAATCTTCCGGGCAATTTTTATGGTACCGATATTAACCATTGGACTGCGATGACCACGAGTACCGTTGTTGTTGTTGTTGTTGTTTTTGTCTTGTTCTCTTTTTCCGTCCGGACTAATAACACTGGTTGGAAACGATTGAAACGCAAGAACCGATGAAAAAGATACATTGGGCTCGGTCGAACTCGTAGATCGGTATAGAATTTGATACTCGAGAGCATCGGCAGAACGGTCGAATAAGTCGCGAACACGTCGCTCCCCGAACAAACTTCGGAACGCTGATTTGCTAGCTGCGAATTCGCCTCAGCATTACATCACGTCATGTAAAAATAAATTCGAAGCTGATCCTCACAGATTACTATTATCATTATCATCTTCCCGTCCTTAGAGCTAAGAATTCTTTTTTTCACTTCCCCTCCCTTAAGTCTCATTTATTTCATAGCAAGATGCATAGTACTTTGGTTGTAGCAAAAACTTTGTTGGATAAAATAGTTGTATTTTTTTTTTTGTTTGTTTACAATTGTCGTTACCTTCGTAATTTATACACTTATGTTGTTGTTGTTGTTTTTTTTTGTATATATTATATTTATTATTTATATGGATTTACAGCTATTATTTATGGTAATTCATTAGGGGTAGGTTGTGTACTTTGATATTTGCTATTAGTACTGTTAAATATTAAAAAGCTTAGATCGTAGTGATATTATCAATTGGTGCTTGCACGCAAGCTTTTTGCTTACCAGTATACGTGTCCTTCTATAATTCCCATCGTTTCCTGTATCTATGATCGCACGCGAGCGCATGAATCTAACGTGTTTGTGTGCGTGTATCTATATACGTAATCATTTCAGCGATCTAATGTCCCTCTGTCTACATTGCATTATCCGATAATATATATGTGTAATTCTTCAATGAATAGGATCAACGTAACGATACGAACAATTTTTTGATTACGGCGCTACGCCGAACGCGACCTCGTCGTTCGTGCGAAATATAAGAAAGGAAACGAATCGAAACCGAGATGTACCGCAGTCAAGCATAACGATCAACCAATGAATCAACGTATACGACGTGCGCGAATAGAAAAGGGCGTGCGATTTCATCGAATTCCAAACGGAAGCGTCGCGTAGTGGCATATCGCACGGATAATAATAATGATAATAATTCAGAAATCTCTCGATCGATCAGGTGACTGTCAGAAGTCGAAAAAATATAAAACAACGAACTGGAGCTTAGTCGCGTGATACGCCTACCAGTAGCGATGATACTAATAGCTATTTCGAAAATGGAATGCGTTGATCCGACTTTAACGTTAAGATCAACGGTCTGCTCTCGCGGAATACGAAACTCGCGGACGAGCGCCTAAAGCCTAGTCTATTCGGCCAGCCTGACCCCTAATCTTCTTTGCCGGACGTGTACCCCGAGGTGCGTGCACAACGCCATGAGAAACGTAACGCTCATCTACAGGTTGCACTTGAACGTCGACCATCCCCGTGGACCGCACGGCCAATGCGTCAGCCGATTAAAGATAGACAACGTATGCGTACCACGCGTCTCCTAATTACGTTTGCGCACCTGTATCCACGATTCGATGAATACGCGCGTGCACCGGGGCTCTCCACTCGCGATTGCTCTTACGGTCTGCGATTGGACCACGGATTGGCAAACAAATGCTTGCGCTGCTACGTTACTTCCTTCTCGTTGCATTTCGCCCTTGCCTTTATGAACACATATTTCGAATCGGTTTGGTTTAGCAAATTTGATCGGCCGAGAACTCAAGGATCCTGGATTACATTCTACAGTCGGTCCGTGTAATGTGCACGCGGGCCCACGTTCGTGCACGCCCGGTGCCATTTCGTCGAATCACTCTCAAATGAAGATTTGTCACAGCAAGCAACGGCCCGTCGGGTTCGTTGATATCGTGTCCGTTTCAATTGTCAACCTCGGCCCGGAACAGTATTATCAGCTTTCGCGTGCGCCGTTTCAATTCTCGTTCGAATGTGCACGGGTACAGGCGTGGCAAAGAGCTTGTAGCAGACTTTAAGTGGCGTTACTCAAACGTCACGAACCTGCCCTCGTGATTTCGTTAAATTTGGTCGGTGCATATACGCATACATATATATGTATATGTATATGTATATAGGAGATATATGCCGATGCGTAGATGCACCCTGACAAATTTACCGATACCAAATGTGATAAGAATATATAGGTACGTTACGTACATCGCGTAGTATAAACTATGTATGCGTCTTACAATGTACTGTCATCCTTATTGTTAAAGTTAATATTACCATTATTATTTATTAGTTTTAACTGTTTATTTTTCTTCATATATGGTGTAATAATAGTATTTCATATCATCGATAACTAGCAAGCCGTTCGAGCTCATCGTACGAGAGACGTTTGTTAGCACGGGCCCCTTTCTCCTCTCATTCCCTTCCTTTAATTTAATTCGTAAGTACTTACTCGTACGCGCCACCGCGTTCACGCACGTGAACCACATACACGTGCGTGCCACGCACTTACATTAGTCGTTATGCATTAAGTTGCGTGCGTATATGTATACGTGGAGTTTGTAATACAGTGTTTGCGTTATTGGTATGTGTGAGTGTGTGTGTGTGTGCGCGCGAGTGTTCGAGCAGGCAACAAATTTACAAACAGATGATTAAGCAATCGAATAGGTTGCCTGCTCCTAAATTATAAGTACATTATTTATATATGCGTGCGGATGTAAATATGCAAATAAATAGTAAGATGCATACGTACACGTGTACGCGAGCTAATATATTTATTTATATATTTCCTCCCGCATTATTTAGTATATTTAATTTAAGTAGCGTATAAATTTGCGATAGCTTTTAGTCCTGTCATAAATCGCGCCAGACTAGAGCCGATCCTCCCATTCTCCGTCCCTCGAAGTATTTCATGTTGTTTTAGCTAAACTATAATAATTTACTAAATTTCTAGTTTCTTTCAATCAATATATATATATATATATATTTATTTATTCAATCATTTATTTATTTATTTATTCATTTATTTATACTATATTTCATATTTATAGTATTTATATTTATATATTTATATACTTCTTTTATAATAATTCATATTTATATATTTATATAGAATAGTTGTTGGTACTTTGGTTGATTATTTCTGCTAGATCAGAGTTTTCTTCCCCGTTCCATCGCTCGCCTTCGCTAGTTATCTAGTGTATTTTATAGATTTGGTTTCGTTCGAATAACTCCGTACATCCCTACGTATTCTTGCTAAAACGCTGCCTTTGTTTTTTTTTTATGTTTTTTTTTCACCTGGCTTCTGCCCGCGACCATACCGAATCGAGGCTCGCGTGATACTCTCTGATTCGACCGGGCATCGCTCGTTAAATGTCCAAAATGTTTCATTTATCATGCTTAAAAAAATATTCAATGTTCGCGTGAGCATCGTGAGCCCACCTCCAATCGCATTGGTATGCGCAGATTCTATGAACTTGCACAAACGAATAAGGGTAGCGTGCATTCTTCTTGGATCTGCTAAAATACAAATACTCCTTCAACTGCTCCCCAGTCGCTCGTAAACATTGGACCGAAGCAAACAAAAAAGGAAAAATGGACTGCAATAACAACTAACGCTAACGAAAAAAAAAAACACAAAGGAGGAACAATATGTATAAAAACAACGCAAGGTGCCGAGTGTCCCGTGGACCTGGTGACGTTTAATTATAATTTTTAGGAACAAATTTCTCGGAGACAGAATAAAACCATCGTTTTGCATTTAATAAACTTATTCGTCAAATAAATTGCACTTGGCTCACATGCAGAACCTCGGGAAACAATAAATACTTTACCCTAATTGTATTAAGTACTTACGTATCGACTTAGAAAAATTGCTTGTCCTTTATCCGGACGAAAGCATCGTTCTACGGAACGCCTTATATAAATAGTAAATAAATATCTTCCTAGAAAAACACGTTTGAGAGCGAATAAAAATTGCAATTAATCCTGCGTCACCGTAGTTTACGTAAATGACTAGACTAGACTAGATAACTAGAATTTAAAAAGACAAAACAGAAAGAAAGAAAGACAGAAAGATTCCATGGGTTTAGCTGGTCTAGACGATCTAACATTTCTCTCAACGTCCATTCCCCCTCGCCCTCCACCCCCTTTCTATTAACAAACGGACAGAAATATCCAGCACAGGATACAAGATGGATCTTAATTCAACGTCGACATTGCCCACCTGTTATACTTGCATTTTGTTTGAATAATCACAGCCTGGTTGACATTTTTCGGGCGATGCGTGTCCAGTCAGTTGAACGAGAATGATTTTATGGATTCATCGAGCCGCGAGAACGAACAACAACAGGATCCCGATCCATCACGGATCGCAAATTGTGGATCGCGGCGATCAGGCCGTACGATCCCTCGTCGGAAAAGGAACCCCGATGGTTATTAATTTTGGCCGGAAATTCGCTCTCAATTTTCACTTAACAATAATCGTACTTAATAATCATGATCGTAATAATAATGACGTCGATAATAAGGGGGTAACGATAGTGCGCATTACACTTCCCTTTTTTTTCTTTTTTTTCAGTTTTTCACCTTTTTGGATAATCGAGCGCCGCGGCGCGGACGATCGGACTCTGAAACGGCCCCGTTTCAACGTAGACCAACGATCCCTTTAAGTGTCTCGCACGTATAAAACCTACGACGCAAGCGTGTATGCGTTTCATAATCTTAAACGTAAGAAAGAACCGACAAACCCCTCCCCCCCCTCCCACCATCCCCCACCGAATATTGGGTCCGGCGCCGATTTCACATTTTTCCCCCTTTCTTCCATTATCCTCGTGTATCCATAGTTAAATACAATGTAGACGGTGTATACGGTGTGTTACGGATGTTATGTGCTTGTTGTGCGTGTATGTGCGTGTATATATACGTGTATAGAGATTGTATGCAGGTAGACAAGGTGTCGTGGTCACTTTAAATAGCCGGTATGCAGAGTTTCGGTTTTAGAAATGTTTTCAGACGTTGCGTGTGACGAGCACCCTGTAATACGTGATTGACAAGTTTTACGCTTTCGGGGGGACCGCGAGCGCTACGGCGGCAGGTCGGCCCGGTAAGAAAAATCAGTGAAAAAACCATAGGTCCTAACGATCCCGTGAATACCGGCAACTACGGTCTAATCGCATGCTAATCGAACGAAAAATCGTGTCGCGCCAATCGAATTTCAACGATTCGCTCCCGGTTCGTAACAGAAGCACGGATCGGTTGTTACGCGCAAAGGGGAGGGTGATGAATTGAACTTATAGCTGGATTCGTCCCCCCTAAGAATCTGAAGAGGTACTTTCTTTCGTATTCTATTGGATCGAATCGCAGTAATAGTTAACTTTTCTCACAGTCGGTTTGGCGACAATGGCCATGCCGTTTCGTCAGGAACTAAGAGTATTCTTTGGTTATTGTTGCAAAGTCACCCGTCTTGAACGTTAATCATGTATATCTCAAGCTAGGAGTTAGTGTGTTGCCGGAACGATAACCTGAATCGAGAGACACTAGGCTCTCGTCATCTATTTCCCGGATGATCGGACTTAATAGCCGTGTACTAGGAGGGCTATCGCGTTGAAAGACGCGTATCAAAGATGTTCACATTTTGACACGGTTCTCCTTTGGCAGTCAGGGATCGAGAGTGAAGAAACGGAAATATGCGTGTAAAATAGAATAAATTACAGGGAATGCAAAAGAAGATATGATGAAAGGTTCGATATATATATATATATATATATAGATATATTATATATTCCGTTCCTAGTAAGTAGCTCGTTATATCCGAGCATCCGAGAATAGCTAAAGCGTGAATCCTACTCGAGTTTGCTTCCTCGGACTGATTTCAGCGCTGTTTCATTAGCATTCAGCCTTCTCGCCCTCGCCGGCATGGCGACCGGCGAGGTCGTCCTACTGGCTTCTAATGTTTATCCCCTAATTAATTATCTAACTAGTATACTAGGTTATTATAGTGGAGAGCGTTGTAACGGTGATTCAAACTCGTCACTTCTGATCGTCGAGCATTCAATGAGCCCGTGTTCTTGTACGACATCTGCAATTAGAAATGATCGACACTGCTTAGTTACATGGAGATTCTTCTGGTTGTACACATTTTCTATACAAGCAGGTAGAATGTTTCGAATCGATTCATCGCTAACGATCCATATTTGATCCTGATCATTGAAAGATCCGGTACAGAGTATTAACCCTTTCGCTCTGGTACCACGGAAATAAAAATATAACGGTACAGATTTTATTAATATGGAATAGTCACGGTTACGAACACTTAAATACTCTATAATCTATATCTATATTATCGTAAATTTTTGTTGAACAGCTGCTGAATACCAGACAGCGCGTACGTAGGTCTTTCGTGGCGAAAGGGTTAACAATTATTTAAGCGGTACGTAACGATTTAAACATGTAACACTCGAAGTAACGAGTGTTTCAAGATTATTGGACCCCTCGTTTTAAGAATGCCTTCGTTGATACTCACTCTGTAGGTTATGATGTAGGGTGTATATCGTCCAGTTTCTCTAAGCTAGGACTTTGGTTAGTATGGCCGGCTCGCGTCCTTGGGCCTTTTTAACTGGACTTTCAAACGCTTCATCCCTATCTGGAAGCCATTCATCGCTTGAATTGCTGTCTGCGCGCTCGCTGGATTGTCGAACGACACAAAACCTGAAATGATCCGGCAATAATAAATTTCTGTAATCGATGATGCACGCAGCAAGCGTTTCTGTAACAATCAACGGTTGTCATCTAGAACAAATCGAAATCTGTCAAACGACAATGAACTTGATAGAGGATGCACCGAACCAAATTCAACTAAATCCGATGTCGCCTAATTCAACGACAAAACGAATGTTTCCAATCAATAACCGAGGCCAGGAAAAGAGTCGAGTTTGAATATAAGATATCGAAGAATGATTCGGCTCTACCGCGAGATAAAGTCTCCCCTAACCTGTAACTTGGAATCGTTCCCGAATTCAGCTGAAGAAATCGGCTATGGTATTTAACTTATGACGCGAACGAGAAGTTGAATATCGACACCTCGGGGCGTTGGATTATCGCAAAAAGGTACTTACGGGGGAACCAGTGATTTAGATTAGCCGATTCGCCCCGAGGAATAAAAAGTTTTCCACGAAAGGGGCCTGGGGTATTATCAAAGTTTTATCGGGAATAAGAGAAAAGGAGATAGAAAGAGGAGGTACACGATAACGAAGCTCTTAACAACAGAAGCGCCGCTGAAAGGTCATCAGGGCCCTCCCAGTTTAAGCCAATTTTGACCATTAGCCCCGATCCAATTTTAGTTTTGCCATCATGGCGGCCTACTGTCTGACCAATCGCGGCTCTTCATCGCAACGGCGACCACCGCTTTTACAACGAAGTTCGTAAATTACTTTTACTAGGTGACTGAGGAGGTTTTAACCCTTGCTGGATGGAAGGGAATATCTTTTGCCCGTTTTTGCCACCTGTTTTCCCTCTGCAAGACGTACGCCGCGTGCGGATTCGGGAGAAATTAGAGTGGTGCAATATGTTGCGACCGAAATCGTGTTATTAACTGTTTCAATTGCGCAGCCGCGACAAGAAATGATTTCCTTTGAAAGTCAATAGAAAGGTGCGAGATGTAATTACGCTTTTCTCTGGGATATCACGGTTCTCTTTATTTATGTCGCGGCGCACGAGTGAGATGACAGGTATTACACATTATGAATCCGAGAGCATATTTCGGTTCGTATGCTTTCGACGTAAAAATTCATCTGGCCGTATCTCGTATGACAGCCGTATATTTGGTTACGGTCTGCAGAGAAGTATCAATCGCGCTGGTTGCAAAATGAATAGTCTGAGAAAAATATCAGCGGGTGCATCCGTTCGAATATAATATCTGAACCCGTACTCCCGCATTCAATCGGGGTACAAATAATCAAAGCGCAGCCTTTGGTAGGAATTCGGACTTTCTTTTTGTTTTACTCCCCTTCGATTGACTAAAAAGGGTATCCCTGTTTTCATTTGCGTCCCGTTACAGCCGATCGGGTATTCATATTCAAAAAGGGACTTACGTTTCCGTGGCTTTTTAAAGATAGGACAGAACGTGAATTGGACGTTTACCAAGAGAGGCTGTATCGCGTGCATCGTTAAATGTTACGAACGTTTCAAGAAAGAAATATTGATAAAATATAATTAAACTAATTTGATTAAAAAAATATAGGAAGCTAATACGGAAGAATTGGTTTCGTTAAACAATTTAACAAAAATTCTTTTACACGTATATGTATAAATTGTAACAGAAAATAACAACAAAATGAACGTTATATTAACATTGATTATTATCGTAAGGAATGTCAATCGGTAGTGCAACCATTTGTTTGGTCCTTCGAACCAATCGATTAATGGGCATCGTCGTGAACCCATCTTCACCTAATATCCATCCCACCTTCCGAAGACGTCGACGTCGGTCCATTTACCTGTTTAACGGGTCCCCCGTTCTTTCTTCCGGTCCTTTCTTAATCTGTTTCGCGGAGATGATGCACTTACCGAAGCATTTACTTTGGTTGGTGGCCCGGTCGATGAAAACCTTGGAGGATATGACGTTTCCAAAGGGGATGAACATCTGCATGAGCTCACCATCACCGAACTCCTGGGGCAGGTGGTAGATGAACAGGTTGCAGCCCTCGGGTCCTGAGATAGAGCATCCTACCATATAAATCAGAGCACATCTAAACATCTAAACTTGAAGTATAATACTCAAGTTAGAATGTTAGTTCTGGATGAGTTTCGTTCCTCGCAGTATGATTTCGACACGATAGGAGAGCCGCCTCGCTGATCCGAGGGTATACACATTGCTCTCCCTCTCTCTCTCTATATATATATATTTCTCCCCGTTCTACCCGATTTTCATTTTAACGCGTTCTCTTTTCCTTTTTGATGAATGAAGATGAAGTTTCGTGAGCGTCCCCCAAATGACAATCTGATTTCTCTCTCGTCGCGCGGAAATGTGAAGGATGATAAGTAGATGGTGAGTGTTTCATTCCATGTACGAAACATGAATCGTACGATGGGTGAGTCCATAAGAAGTGTGAAATAAAATTGTGAACGAAACGTTTTGTCTAACAATAAGTGAGACGATGAAACGGAAATGGAAGGAATAATGGCTGGAACGAAGAGGGAGGAAGAAGATGTGTATGAGCGGATGGTCGAAGCCGGATAGAGAGGGGAATAAGGGAGGTAATGTTGAGGGAAACGGATCCAGTGAAGGGAAACAGAGGTGAGAGTGCCGACGAAGAGAGTAATGATTAGAATGTCATGATAATGAAATTTTCCGCGATTCAAGTAACGTTGAGTATTTATACTTTCAAATATACAAACACACAACACTGGGAATCACAACACAATGACGAGCGAGGTGAAGGGTTTTCTTAATGAATGCAAATGGAAAGGAGGAATATAGTGGCAGTAGTGATGATACTGATTACGATGGTGCGACACTATAAATACGAGATCGTCAGACGTGTTGATCCGTCGTCTTATTAAGACTACGTAAGTTGTTTCTACGGTATATTTCGTTCTATTGAATCGAGTCGTCGGTTGCGTGGAAACTCTCCCTCTGCGTCACTTGAAATTAACCATTAATTCTTAACTTCCGTCGCTTGTTCGTCCCTCGAGCTCAACGAAAAGGCAGGGCAAGTGTGAATTACATACGGTTAATAATTATTTTAATTCCCGAATTTCCGTCAACAGGTTTTCAGTGTCTCGCAGAACATTTCCGTCCCAGAGTTCGCCGACTCTCCCTGCTGATTAACAACGACGTATCGTCGTATTCGCCAGTGAAATTTCATTAATGTTTCCAAGAATACGCGAAATTCTCTTCGACTTTATCCCCCTACGGTCGTCCAACAACGAAGGGCTCTTTCGTTACTTTCTGTCAGCCAGAAGAGGCACGGGGACACCGACAATTAATACGTTCGTCGTGGAAAGTCCAACGGAAGGAGCAACGGGGGAGTCGGAATAACGAGAGTCCAAATAAGGATTTTGCTAATTTCACTGAACTTTATAACTCCGACGTCAATTAGCGGCGATTATGACCGTGGAAACTTCTGCCCTCTTGGCCCACGCTTCGCTAACGGACGCATTTAAGTAATGAGATGGCTGCCACTCAACTTTCAGAATGCTACTCATTGCGCCCCGTTCGTTTCTCGGTGAGATTCACTCCTCTGTCACTTTCTCGCCATCACGAGCGAAGATCGCCGTGTCGAATTACCTACCGCAGGGTGTGTAATTGTCCCGTTCCATTTCCGCGAATGATTATAGGTTCCGTTCATTTCATAGGTCATGGTAGACGGTAGCTGCTCTTGCTACCATTAAATCCACTGTTCATTAACTAAGTTTCAATATTATTCCCGGCATTAATTTAAACGGAATCTTCGAAGGAAATGTAGATGTCTATCCCCGGAAATGGGAATGTGACAGTTTCGACAGATTTATTGCGAGGAAGAGTTACACGTTATTAAGTGAACATCGAAATAACATCAATAATTACGTACCTAGTAATTCCGTTAATAGTTATAATTCTGTACTGTACAATATTTTGAATGCTGCGCCGAACGAACGAACGAACGAACGCAGAATTGTATGTACGAACCTATCGTATCGTTGTTCAATCACGGTTCAAACCCAAGTGACAGATATAATTGAAAGAATCTCATCGTTTAACGGGACAAGTCTCGCCGCGCGCAGAATGGATAACAAAATGTTTTCCCTTTCGCGAGCAGCGACTTCGCGTCGGTAATAACTCGATCGTAGTTGTCACGTGAAACCCAAATTAGAACCGGTGTCGGCGGGTTTCCGGTTCCGACTAAGGGGAGAATGGAGGAGGAATTGCGGTGGACGCCGGAATCACGAAGAACGAGCCATAAATTCAACCACGTCGTCGTGGCGTGCGATCGTTGATCCTGAAATTGGTTTTCGACTCTCTAATTGGCCTCCGCGCGCAGGACGTGCACGCGAATTTAATGAAAGCAACACCACCGCCAACCCCCTCCAACCCCCAGGCCCGAGGGAGAAGTAGCAGCCAGACTAAAGCGTTAAGATGAGGCGGGTATTTGCCGATGCTGATATTTCACATTTTTCTTCGCGCGAGTTTAAAACAGTATACATCTGCAGGTTCATTTTATCCGAGTGATTCGAGCCTTCAGACATCCTAATGAAACGCCCAATTATTCGCGTACAGAAATCGTATATGGGATACTCGTATCGCGGGCAACAAGAATGCGTATGTTAGTTGAGTAACAATAACAGGAACAATCGCGGGGAAAAAAATACTGTACATATCGTTCACATGTGCAACGATTGAAAATGTGGAGGAAACACGAACACCGAGAACACCCTGTAAGACGTGTATACGTAACATCGAGAGAATAGGAGAAAAGCAAAAAGTGAACGACGAAGCAAGCAGTAAATACAAAATTTGATAACGATGTCGTGCAACGATGACACAGCAAACTTTAGCGTTCTTCCGATGCCTGCCGATTCGTCGCACCCCGTTAAATTCTGTCATCGCTTTCGCCGATTACAACGTCCATACCGTGTACCTTTCCTCTGGGGCCAACGAGCGAATGGAAACCGCTTTTAGAGGGACTTTCGGTTACCGAAAGTGACATCAACGCCTGGGACGAAACGTGCTTGCCGAGGCGAACATTTCTATTTGGGCCATTCTTGCATTACGATATCCCAATTTGCGCATACTTATACACGTGACCCTCCTCTACATAAACTGTCGAAGCTATTTATAATTGACGCGCGTGCAGAATTATGGTTCTGATACGTTTACATAAACTTGGAACGTTCAAAACGGCCTCGTGTTACAAGCGAGAAAGGCTACGAAAAGTATCGTAATTGACATTTTCGTTTCAAAATAATATTCCGGGGGCACAGTGAAACGACGCGCGTACAGTCGGATGTACTTTCTTCTATTAATAAAGAGACTTTTTTTATTGGGAACCGCCACAATGGCGATCCTTGTTTTAACGAAATTATAAAATGCAAAATAGCATGTATAACTGGTAGAAGCATACTGGAATAATGCACGACGGAGACAGCGGCTTCGTTAAAGGGAACAAGCGAAAAGCAGCATCGGAAGAGGGAGAAAAAGAGATACAGGGTCGACCCGAACGAAACGGGGAAGGGAAAACGCTGTCGCGGTAAACTTCCCATTATCCTACGGTGCAACAACGGATCGCCGGCAGGCATAGCGGCAAAGTAATTAAAACTTTCGTTTTATTTGCATTATCTCATTGTTAGGCGACGTATATTCTAATAATGGCGAGTTGTTAATTGCAATTAGTAGCTGGCTTCACTCGCTCCCTTTTTCTTTCCCCGCCGCCCCGCCGCTATCTTCTTACCGCTCTCACGTGCTACGTTTTTTTGTTTTTCAATATCACGGGGGGATCGCGCTGACGAATGATACTGTCATTCGGTTGCTCGTCTCCGTAACGACGTTGCGTATCGATTAATTGTTACTGTTAGACGGTCGTTTCATTCTGTTTTCCTCGCTGGTCGCTCGACGGACCGGGTATTATTTGCGCGATTATATTACGGGGAGATAAAAGGCACGGACGCGAATTCGCAGTTACGGAACGACGGAGGTCCATTCTTTCCTTGTCTTGGCAGTAATTAACGAACGAAACGTGATGCGTTGGACGAGATCTGCCTCGTGCAGCTTCCGCAGCGGAGAAGCCAAGTATTACTCGCGATATCGGAGAGGCAGAATGTAACGAGAATTCGTCAACGATTGTAAGTCATCCTCCACCTTTCTTGCCATGATTAAACTTTAAAAGCAAAAAGGACTGCAACCGTATACAGGGAAACCGCGAACAGGTATTCGTCAACCGTGTCGAATTTATTGGCGAAGAATTTGTCAGATTCCCGGAATGCAACGGTACTTGCCCGCAGTCCTGCCTTAAACTGCTCGTCGACGAAGTAATCGATTCTTCCGCAACTTTCGGGCAATTCGTTTCGCAAAAGACAAAATGTGTACCCCCGTGACGAGCTTTCCACGCACACCGGCACCCGCCGTTCGTCGAATACCTTTCCACGCAACGACGTAGGATAAACACGTGTCTGGACGTTTTTGAGGCTTGGAGTCTACAATCTCAGGACTACAATTGTTCGTGTTTACAGTCAACAGTCAGACGATGATGAGTGTTTTGTACTTACCTTCCCTCTGCGTGGGTGCAACAGCGGCCATTGGTTGAGGAATAGCTGCCTGAGGAAACTGGCCGTAGACGGCGGAATAAGCTGCGGCAATAACAAACAACAAATACATCATGATGTGCCCACATTTATACACGAGGTGCATGCTGCCGTTATGGCTCCCCCAAAAATCGCATCCGTATCGTGCAGCTCCTCGATGATTGTCGGCGTTTTTACGCAGAAGTGATCAACGTTCCTCGCGCGGCTGGTTACAATTGGCAAAGGAAAACAACGATTTCGAAACGGGCATTAAAATCGAAGACGCGACGAGGTCATTATTCACGTTGGCATGTTAACAAATAATTATCGGCAAGTATCCCGGAAATTTCAATTTCGTAATTTGCAATTTCGATGAAGCCTCGAAATATTATTTTAACGAAGACATCAACGGGGAATGTAAGGGCGCTGAATGTTTCCCATGACGA
Organism: Nomada fucata; assembly: GCA_948146005.1. Taxonomy (NCBI): domain Eukaryota; kingdom Metazoa; phylum Arthropoda; class Insecta; order Hymenoptera; family Apidae; genus Nomada; species Nomada fucata. The sequence continues at coordinate 7,906,174 of OX411281.1, forward strand.
TGAAATAATTCCGCTAATAAATTATCTTCCGGCGGATACATTAATAAAAGATCAATTTCGATGGCCAACGTATAAATCGAGTTAATGCGAAATTGCACAGGCAATGACGAGGCCAGAAGTAATTATCATATGATTTATAGTTGCCGTTAACGAATACGAAAGCAATGGAAATACCGTGATTCGTTCGACGGGAATGGTGAAACGGAACTGCACGAAGCAAGATTCCTCGTGGGTGATCATTCTCGAAACAATACCGTCAGTTACCCGAGGCGATTAGAACAACTAGTTGTCGTTCGATTGGCCCGAAAGGAGATCAAAATCGATGTACTTGGACGGAGAAATGAAATTTTCGTCGTGCTTCCGGTATTGCATTCGTTGCGACGTTTCTCTCTCTCGTCAGGAGTATTCAGCACTCAACGGTCTCATAATTTCATGAGTTTTAACACGATACTTTTGTACTCTCCACGCCTCTATCAGGCATTGCAGACATTAACCGACACGCGATATCGCTTCAAAGTCGCACGACGTGCCCCTGCCTCGCCTCATTATAGGTGGGATACACATTACGCACTGCGATCGTAGCAGGCTACAAGTAAAACTGATATTCAGCCGGCAGAAGAACAACCCTTCCCTCGCGATGGAATCGAAACAAACGGAACTGCAATTATATTATCCCTGCGATGGTGTCCGCGCACTAGAACATTCGCGACGAGTAAAATGAATAACTAGAGGAGAGCAATTACGCATCAGCGTTAATTATATTTAGGCAAATATGTAAAACGCGAGCGATTAATATCTGTTTGCCGGGGATAAACGTTATATAGAAAGGACAGTTAGGGGGAGATGAAAGGGTTCCTGGAACCAGCTCTCAGATCAGAAGCGGTAAATTTTCGACGGGAAATTAATTACTTCAGCGCAAACATCGCTTTAATACATTTCGATCGACGTTACCGGAGGTTTTACGAATTCCAACGATAGTCCGACGTTTCACGTGGGAAATAAACGCGCCGTCGCACGTCGGTTACCGTTCGTCGTGAGAGAGGGACGCACGATATTTCGGATTGCTTTCTTCCACTCCAGGGTCCTGTGCAAACGCCGGACGAAGATGCACGGATACACGGAATAGAAACAGAATATCCTATTTCGGAGTCTTCGGCGAACAGGAAAAACGGGCGCGCGTGTTTCGGCCGAAATTCGACGAATTTCTATGAATTTTCGCGTACGCGTCCATGGGCGGAAAGATAGACGCAAGGTAGACGAAAAGGTTTTCCATAGTCGTTATACGTTACATCGAAGAACGATAAGAAAACGCAACGCGGTACGTGTCCGTGGTGAAGCGCAGCTGCTAACCCGGTGCTCGCGTCGGTTTCACGTTTTTGCCGCGGATAATGAGAAGCCGCCGTGAGACCGGCAGCCGCGAAAACCCAATTCGAGTGCTCCGATATTAATTTATCCATCGGGAGAGAGAATTCGTCAAACCCGTGCGTTAATTTGCCAACGGGTGAGCGAAACGAATCGAAGTATAGTTACGTCGGCACGTTGATTATCCCTGAAACGGGGTTCGTTCATTTTGATGCCGGTTATTGGATTACAATTTCTGCCGGTGCGACGCACTTTGATGCAACGTTGCTCGAGCCGTCGACAAATCCCGCGTGTCGTCTGCGTGTGCACGAACATGCCCGGTATTGTGTGCACGTTAGATTTCAGAGTTACAATATACAATATACACGATGCACGTAGGCATGTTGAAAGGAACACCGAAAATACATTGCAGCAGCACACCAGAAGCATTATGAACGACACGTTGACGCGACACGGATATATAGTTACGATAATGGCGATGGTATGCGTACAGTCAGTCTTGGGAGCCTTCGTACCATCCCTGTCGATAAGAGAAATCGATCGAAATTCAGGTTCCCCGATGAAGAATTCGCTGTACAAACGGAGGCATATGGAAAGTTTGTCGACGCAAAATTTTCAGAGAGATATATACGAATTTTAACACCGCCTTTAAGGATTTAATTGCAACTCGGTTGTACGCATGCATAGCGAGGGTACGAACACCTGTGGGACAGACTGTACATGTATACGATATAATATGTACGTGAATATGTGTGCATGGTATTTGAAAGCGCGTATGCAAATGTATTTACATACATTTATATATACATATCCACGCATGTAAATGTACATATTACATACACATGCGACCATAGTTGCATGCAACAGCGAGCAACGCGACCAATGGAATCGAACGACTTTACAGCGGCGCTCGATTGCTCGGATAAAAGTGCATTAATATCGAACGTTCGAATTCGTTTATACGTCGCCCATGTCTGTTTAGCCCGACTTGCCTCAAATTTCTTCTCGAAACCGACAGAAAAAAAAGAGAAACGAGCTAGCTGCTCTCGTTTCGCGATAATCTCTCCCGTCCGAAAATATCGATTATCCAAGGGTGCTCCGGCTAGAAGCATCGGGACGGCATACCCGAGGATAGCCAACAGAATGTTCGTCCCGTGCGATAAACGTAATACAAAACAGGCACCGTCCTCGTCGAAGATCGTAATACACCTTGCGCGTGAAGCGTCGATAATGGAAAGGTAAGCAAAGTTCGCGCACGCGGTAACAATCTCCAATAACATCTGTACGTCCATGATCGAATAACGATGCGATAATTCTGATCGAATTTTCCGATCTCGATCGCCCCTCGGCAGGCCCTGACTCCCCGAGATTCCCGAACGATTATCGGGGCACGCGACGCGAAATTCGCTGGGCACAGTTCCACGGGAAGTTCGTCGCGGAATCCTCGATAAGAAGAAGGGGGAAAATAAACGGGGATGAAAAAACAAAACTTACCGACACCGGGGTAAGGTTGCATTCCGGGATACGCGGCGGCATGCTGGAGTGCCGCCTCCCCATTGGGTGGTAGCCCTTGTGCTGGAATGGACAGATGAAGGGCATCTACACTTCAGTAAGCTCAGCTCTTATCGGGAACGGACCTAGGTCTAGGGCCCCTGTCGCAATACTCGCCGACCAATCGATATCGCGCGATACCGTGCATTATTATTGTTATCGTACGCGGACCCCCCCCGTTCGATCGTCGGGACCAATCTGGTCTCACAGATCGACGGGTAATAGCTCGGCAAATTCGTGCCTGTCGGTTTTTCAAGGCTTCCCGCCGCATTGATTTTCTTTTGCATTGCACGCGTCGGACGAGAACGATGGCGAGGGGTTGGTGCGATTTCCTTTCCTTCGCGATTTCGATATTTCCTTTTTGCCATTAAGCCTTTTCCATTAATACACGCGCTCGGGGTTAATGGAAATATTAGGGAAGCAAGTATATTATTGTGCAATTATTCTGCAGATTTTTATTACGCCCGTTCTACCAGAGAGGAGAGACAGGGTGCGAAGCAAGCAGTCGCTATTGCTCGTTCGGTAACAAATTCATTTACTCCCCTCAATGTCGGCACGAAAAAACGGCACCCGACGAAATGGCTGTACGTGGTAACGCGATCCTCAACAACCGCGAATCGAACGACGATACGCACCCCCCAGCCTAACCAGCAAATACCGTCCATCGTGGCACGCGAATGCAAAAGGTGCCTCAGCGACTCGGCGCAGGAAGGAACCGGGTGAACCTTCGCGTGGGTCTGGGGCGAGGTCACCTGCCTCTCGCCGGAAACGCGGAATAATAAAGTGCACCGTCGATTGGCCGAGCATTGCGCAGGGGCGGCACACTGCGCCTGAGTTGATACTCACGTCCCGCATAGGTCTGCGGTATCCCGTTTGTATAGACACCAGGATCCGAGGCTGCTGGTTGACCGTTCGGTGTTTGTGCAGCCATGTTGAAATTGGGCATCGTCGGCGACGGTAACGACGGTATCGCGCCGTTAACCGGCTGTCCTGTACCGGTACCTACGAGCAAACCTGATCAGTACACACCGATTACCCTCTTGCTCTTACAACACCGACCTCGGTCGGCCCCCGTTGCCCCAGCGACGCGAGCCATCGGATCGACAATGCTCGGGTCTAGCCAGTCACCCTCTCTGTACATCCTGTCAAACCGATTTCCGGTATATATTTACGGCATATAAGGTATAATTGGAAGGACGTCAGAGCGCGTTTGCGGCCGATCCGTGTGCCTCGCGTCGCGTTTGAGGGCCTGTATGATCTGCGGATTGCCGGACTGTTGATACAATCTTGGGGCTAATAACGACTCGTGCCGGGCCGCCGCTAGTGCGGGTTAATGATCCACTGTCTGGGTCAAATCAACCGGCTGTTTTGTTAGGATAACAAGATGGACGATCTGGATCTAGGATCATTGCTTTGCCCACTTGGCTACGCGCGTTCATATTTCCATCGGGACGTTCGGAAGTACGGGATGCAAATCGGGCGTCGTTTTCACGGACGGGCTTGTTGATTTGGTACGGCGTGGATAACGATTGGATGTTTCGCGGTTGGTTCAGGATTTGGGGTGGCCCGTTGACTTGTGAGCAAATTGTTGGCATTTTTTTGTAAAGTATTTCTTGCAGCTATTCGTTGCCTTTTAAGTGAAATAGTTCGCGACGTTTTCACTTGGTCTCGCGGAAGAGGATATTAATAGAATGGAGAACTGCGATTCAGTGCAGTGCTTGAATTTAGGCGAAAAAACAAATCTGAAACCTGATAAACGTTCGGACGCAGTAGCATAGTAAAGAGCAGTTGTCAACGTTTTATAAATCTACCTAGCTTGGCCAGACAACTGCTTCGACAACGGGCTCGTTCCCATTAGAAATGCGTAATTTCTACCACGAGTTTTAATACTACCGACCAATCTACACTCACAGTTTTCTGTGTATTGTCCAATTAAAAATTATCCCGCTTTCAAGCAAACTTTTCGTTCGAAGTACACTGAATCGACGGATAATCGCCATCAAACGTATTTCATTTCGAATTGTTATTAACAGCTGCCTGCTGACTGATAGAATAATATTCATAAGTACGCGAAGCGGTTTTAAACGATTTCGCGTGGACGTAATAAAATTCCTTTCCCTAACTGAATCGTCTCGTGCAACCACGTAACGCCTGAACCGATCGCGTTACTTTTCCCGTTGATAAACGCATCCCGAGCCCCGAACAGATAATCCGCGTGGCAGAGAGGCGAAAGGAAACGTCAGAACGGAACGGAGAAGAAGTGAAATATTATTTCCCTATTAAACGGTATTACCTTTCGCTCGACGAGACTCGACGTATTCTAGAACGCTTGCGGAGAGCCGATTTCCGCGCTTACTTCACTTGTCTGTATTACCGTACCCACTCCTCCGCAAGCGTTGGCGAACCGGAGGAACTGGGAAGCGGAAAAGGACGAAAAAAGCAGACCACAGAGGAGGACGAGGGTGCAGGAGAAAGGGAAGGAACGGTGCTACTTTGGCTTTTCCTCCTTCTCGTTCGGCGAGCTTTCGATAAAGTTTCACGGCACTGGCAATATCTTTCGCTTGAGTCACGCTCGGTGAAAATGTTGTATTGATTTATGAGTCGGTTATAAAGCAACGAACTGTATACTTTTGCCGTTGCGAGGTTTGCAAGGAACGAACGGGAAGAAGGGATGAAAGAGGAAAGATAAAGAACGAGTTCGCCGGGTTCGGTGAAACCGAGCAATTTCGCGACAAAGTGTGCGTCCGTCGTCCCGTGCTTCTGTATGCGCGACATTTCTAAATATTATTTTCCCGGCGCTTTTCGGTTCCCGTAAATAATTGCTCGACCGTCGGGGCTCTCTCGTTCAAACCACCCGTCGATATTTTCAATTCGCGATCGAAGTGTCACGCCCTTAACGCGTTCGCCACCCGCGTCACATACGGGTGACGCACCGATTCTGTTTCGAGGGGCCATCGTGACACACATTTGCGACAGCGGAGAAAAACTTTCGAATCGTTGTCGCGCGAGCGGAACGAAGTCTACCCCGAATACCCGTGCCACGCTGAATCGAAAGATTATAAAAATACCAAGCATGGTCCGTGGATGGACGTTCTTGTGCCGCATTATTACGCTGGCGACAGTGCTCTGGTACTTTCGGAAGCGCGGTTCTTCGCGCGCATCCATGACATTAACGTTTCATCAAAGGGGAGCAAAAACATACCGGAAGTCGGTGGAACGACGGGGTTTGGCATGCCGTTCAACCCGTGCGGCAATTGTCCGGCACTAACGTGTGCCAATGCTGCCATCGGGTTGATATACGTCCCCTGCGCTGTCGCAGCAGCCATGAGTGCTGCTTGCTGCTGTAAATAGAACGTTCAAGTCAGAAATGAAGGACGCGCGTTTGTACGCACGCGAACGTTGAACAATTATCGCAATGGGCAGAGGAGTGCAGTGGCCAATCTGTGTAAAAATGAATTGCGGGCAAAGAATGGACGAGCGAAGAAATTTCATATAAATTTGTTGAGCGAGCGATGAAATTCGAATTTGTCAAACGTGCCGGTGAAAGCGCTGCACGGAGTAATGGTAAATTATTGTCGTCCCCGTGAATGCAGGGGGGCGATATCGAATGACGCGGGATCGTTCTCGACAAGAAAACTATTGCAGGTTGTGATTCGCGATAACGAGGGCAACCAAACGGTAATGTGGTAACACGAGAACCATTAACGGTAATGCGACCCACCTGCGCATAAGCGCCGTAAGCGCCGAACTGATTGAAGACGAAGGGGTTAAGGAGGCTCATGTTCCCGGCCATTTGCTGCATGCGTCTTAGTTGTCTTTCTTTCTCAGTATCTGCAAACTTTACCACTAAGCTGGATGACGCACCCTGAAACAAATCATTCGAATATACATATATTATTTGTCGGCGCGTGTCAAGTGTACGAGGGTGGAAATTGCTGCGAACTTTTATTCGAAGCGTTATCTTTCAGAAAATTAGATAGAAAATCGTCAGTTAGAAAAGTCTAACTGCAGTATTCATGCTTCCATGACGCGATCGCATATAAAAATAAAATTGAGAGCAACATTTTTCGTATCAAAGGCATCTCCGAGATTTTATTAATAGTACGAATACGTTTCATACTTGTCGCGAGCTACGTCCACGAAATATACTCGCACTACTTCTAAGCGCACCTGTACATATACGAAGGCTACGAAGAAAATATATAAATATAGCACGACATTGGCAAGTTCCTCGTATCAATAAAGCAGACTTTCCCCAAGTTCGTTACGCGTTGTTTCAATGAACGACCGTAGCACTCTATTTCAGGTGCTTGTAAAACCGACGCCCTCAATTAAATGTTAAGTCATTTCGCGGAGGGGTTACACGACGTATGGCCAACAGACTGTGGCAGGTCGACGCAAAGAGACGGTTGCGAGATTTATCGTGCCAGGATTAAGTCGTTCACAATGTAAATTACCATGTTATGACAAGCGGATTTGAAATGCAGGATCAGATACTCCTGTCAGACGTGCCGGCTCGTAATTTCCATGAGACGAGGCGGCGTTGTTAAGGGAGGAGATTACCACGTCCGACGCGAAGACGCATAATTTCTTTACAATTTCGTATTTTCCTCCTGTCGACGTGCACGTATCCCATCTCTCATAAATATTTGAGACGTAGAGGAATTGATAATAACACGACTTACGCAATGGATTATCAAAGAAATCTATGACCCATTTTCCTCGTCGCTACTTGGAAATTGATCGTTCTAGGAAGCTGACTTGTCTGAGCCTCGGTGGAAACGACCATTCCCCTGTGCGCCGCCTAAGCACACAGAGTTATATAGCGACATTGTGCGAAGGGGGTTGTTTTTCCCCCTGAACGACCTCGTATAATTCTATATTCTGTTTAAACGCCCACGCATTTTCCGCGCGGGGACACGTGCGCGTTTAACTGTAGCTCAAGGCGTGTGTACTCGTTCTCATTTAATTCCTCTTACGATGGGGGACGTGAATAATGCCGAGTTTCGGCAATGGAATGTTCGTACCAACGAGTGAATTTAATATGAATAATGATCTATTGTTCATCGTATTATAATGATTCGTGGCATACAATGATCATTGGTTCGATGGATAAATGAGACTGTCAAGGAAAATTGTTCTAAACGTGATAAATATAAGGGTCGTGCTATGCAATTATGGGAAGGATGAGAGTATTGTACATGGTGGCCAGCCGACGAGGAAATAGCTGCACGAATTTCTGAATGTGAAAAGGTTTATTGCTTCTAAGATGTTTACGACGATACGTAAGGGGATGACGTTCTCGCCACGTCTAAAATATAAATGGCAAGGCAACAGGTGGTCAGTGGCCATTGTGGTTGCGGAGAAAAGCTCAGCTTTTGAGCCTCTGGTGATACATTATATTCACGTCATCAATGCAAATGCCAGGCGTGTTTGAGTATATGTAACAGCCTTATGCATTATTGTAGCCAGAAAATGACATGCTTGCTGAAATGTTAGTTCGTCGTCAGGCGATTTTACATTATCGTTCATCCCTCCCCCTTCTTCTATTATTTCTGTTGAACGGCTCCATTCTTACCCTGCCATTAATTCATTTGTTACCCATGGCCAAGTTAGCCACTGTAAACTGTTTTAATCGCAGCTAAACTTTCCAGCTGATTGAAAGTTTTTTCGGTATGGTAAGCCACGAAACTGAACCGATTTTTCCCGTAAATATCGCGAAATGCGTAACGAATACTCTGCTCCGTATAAAATATCGCGTTCGCTTTTGTTTATATTCCCGGCAAGCATTTCGAATTGTATAAAAGTTCATAGATTCGACGGAACGTGAAAGGCTGGAATTGTCGTAGGGACGTCAATTTGTCTATAACGCCGGGATTTGAGTTTCACGTGGCAGGAAAATTGGAATAGCTTATCTGTCAGGTCCATGCTATTGTCGCGTAGCAACGTTTGTCCCGTACGAATTAAATATCTCGTGGACTATTCCCTCGCGTTGTCTTCCTTTATTAATACAACGCCAGGCAGAAAACGCAGAAAACCAGCAAGGTGATACACCAATTAATCTATATTTCTTTGTGTCGCATTAGAAAGCTTCTTTCAAGCGGGGCTAATTTTTATTAACAACGACGGGAAGAATTTTCCTTAACATCTTCCACATCACCGACAATTGATAAAGAACTTCGTGCGTCGAATGTAATCAGATATATAATCGACGTTCCATAAATTACGTTCAGGGCGAGCTTACCGAAAGGCGATGCAATAGTTGGCTCACAATTATTAAAAGTTTCGTTTTCAGCCAACTCGAATAGGGCCAAACACGCGTATAACCACGGCGTTCCAGGGAAACCAGCATCCGGCCGCAGTTTACAAGGCATAAAAGTTATGCCGGTTTCATGGTTGGATACAACTTTCCACATTACGGTAACTAATATCAAGAGTACCTACGAAACTCATACGTGTTGTTTCTCTTCCCTTATTGCCGCGACCCTGCAATGGAAGTTCAAATATCTTTAATTTCGACCGCGTTGCCGTCCGTGTATCGTATAATATTCTGGAATGCATTAAATATGATTGCCCTTCATTGTATCGCGCTTCCAGGAAACAGTATTCCTATAATTTAATATTATTATATTGGAAATATTATTATGTCTTATTTATTTAAAAAACGTTTCTTCTATTCAGCCATTAGCGATTGCCGTGGAATGTCATATGTACAGACATGAATTTCCTATATGTATAACTTCGAGGGACATCGCCGTGTTTTACTCAACTGGATATTTTTACAATGCGCTTGAACTTGGCGATTAATTGACCCGCTTTCAAATACCGTCGACTATTATGTCGGACAAAAATAGCGTTCGCGTGTCCGTAGCTCCATCTGAATTCACTTAGCCGCGCGGTTTAACTTCAAGCATCCCGAAGAATCCGATCCCACTTCGAACAATTTATTACTTTATCCATCAATCCTCGATCGCGAATCATTCGATGGTACCCGGTAATTCATCAATCGTCCGTCCATCGTCTTCAGCCAAACGTATTCGAATCTCGTGTCCCGCCGCCGCATCAATTACCCGCGACAACGTTAACAATGGCGGCGCCGTTTTCAGCGACGAAAAAAACAAAATTTCAACACGTCGACGTCGAGGACGCGACCCGACGGGGGTCACCGGCGACGTGAAAATTCGCAGGGTGAAAAATATTCAGGGGCGTTACTTCGTAAAGCTGGGAAAAATATCGACAAGCTGGAGAACGGCGGTAAAGCGATGACGGCGTTGGAGCACGGATGGGGTGGGGGCGGGGTGGGGGGTGTGGGGGTGGCGTAGGGAATGCGGGGAAAGGGGATGAACATTTTGTATTCTCTGTAGAAGCGGAGCCGCTGGAACAACTCGTTATGCGCGGTGAAAGGCATCGACGCGTGTTGTTGAGGAAAATAATTTGTCTCGCGTCGACAGCCTCGAAGCGTGGAAGGCCTTCTCTCTGCGTGGCGATGCGATGGCCGGCTAAGTCGGCTGGCGTATATGACATTTACACGGGCACATATGTACATCGATATAGATAGGCCGGCCGGCGGCACCGCGGGGGCAGGAAGGGGCGGGAGGGTGGCGGCTAGAGGGGGTAAGAAGGGTGCCGAGGTCGTATCAGAGCCAGTGAAGCCGAAGCCTCATTATTGGGGGATTACGGTTCATTAATTCCGATCCAGCGTTCTGTACTACACGCGAAAAGAAAAAGCCACCCCAAGCGATATCACGAGGAGAACGTTTAAAGCCGCCGCTCTCCGGCTCGTTATGTTTGTACACTTTACGGTTTAGGTTGTCTCTGTTGTAACATCCGCGGCACAAAAGACGGCCTCGTTATACGGGCGCATTATAAAGCGCACGTTTCGTTGCCATTTAGCGGGGACAGTTCCGTCACGTTCGAAAGAATTGTCGATCTTTCGATGTTATTAAATCGCCGGGTGCACGGTGGCCCGAAGGATGCCTTCGACGTTTTCGATAATCCTATCAGCAAAGCAGCTTCCCCGCTCCTTAAGTTCGCGATAACAATGTAAGTTTTCGTTGGACCGATCTTTTCGAACGACGCTCCATAAGAGAATGGTGCGTTCTCAAATGAGGGGATTGAGTATGTTATTAATGCGTGTTGTTATATATTGTTATATAATACGGATGGATTGTTGGCGAAATTAATTGGTTTTCGCATTAGTGTATTATGTCACGCGTTATTATCGTGTAATAGTATTAGCGCATAATTAGATTCGATGTAATAAATAATGTCACCGCCACAGGGACGGGGCATTGGCGTAAACCTTCATTTCGCGTGGAATGGATTTTCCAAACGAAAAATGGACGTGCCTGTCGGAAAGTTATAAAATCAAATGAAAACAAAACGTTATCCAATGAAACTAAAACTGTGATGCAAGCACGTAGTAGGTGAATTTTTGGAATGTTTTTTCATTGTAGTTCCAGCTTGCCGAGCACCTAAAGCTTTCTATGGTTACCGAAAACGAGAAAATTGTTTCTTTTACTAATTGAAAAGCGGCCGCTTTGCAAAGTCTGGTTACGCCTTGAATACTCGCCAGCTACGTTCGTTCTCCTGGCAAAAGTTTTCCGAATTCATAGGTTTCCACCGATTGGCAATATCTTTAAAAGCGAAGATTCGGCGCGCAGAAACGCGGTATTGCAGCAGACGTTGCAACAGAACGAAGCAATTATCGACTGATTGAAGGTTCCCCCGTTAACCGCATCATCACACTTGCCAATTCACCAGCTGGTAATTTCAATAGATACAACTGGAACCACAAGGCTGGCCGGAACAGCGATTGCCTCTTGTCCGTGTGACGCTCTGCTGAAACTCGAAACGATGGGATGGGCCCGGAGAGCCATTCGATTCTCCAGTGTATTTCAAATTACAAATTAATCGCTTTAGCTTGTTGCCAGAACATATGTCTGACCGTGGATTTTTCTGATTTCATCCCTACATGTACGTATGTATATGGTTCGGACATGGCCTTTTGTTCGTGTGCGCAACCTGTTCCAACATTTGCTTCGTGTTTGTCGTAGGTTCTATATTAAATCCTAAACTACTTTGCCTCGGAATAATGAAGAAAAGTGTGCGACCAAGTGGTTTCTTCGGGTGTAAGGTGAATAAAGCAACGATATTTGACTCGTCTGTTATTCTTTTAAATATTTGCAATGAAAATTCCTTCTCAAGGAATACTTGCATGAATTTTTCCCGATTGAACTACATGCAAGAAACCACGTAGGGAGGAATGTCTGTCCGCCCTCCAGTGTCAATAAATTGCCTTCGCATCTACATTTCACATTTCTCTCAACTGTCTCAAATAGTCGCGCAAAGTGTCGACGGGGTGTAAAGTATGCGCATGTAGGACGAAAGATTAGGTATTCGAGGCACGGCATGTGCACCGTTCAGCGCGAAAATCACATTTGTATTCGAAAAAAGGCAGATTAGGAGAGAAATAAAACGAAGGATGTGATACATTTCTAAACATTATATCGGTTTTGTTTCTATTTTGAACGTACCGATATGAATTTCTGTACGGAACACGTTGAGGATATTTTGACGAAAAGGTTCGCGCGACTCGATGGATTTTCCCGAATTCCCAACAGGCCAAGTTATAATAATAAACTTTATCTACAATTTCTCGCCAGGCGAACGTCGGCACAATAATTGTACAGCCGTAGTCGCGCTGCAACGAGCGTTACTTCCACCGAATCGATCGTCTATTTTTAAGTGGCAGCCTAGAGACAGCGGTGTCTAATTTGCTCCAATTTAAATTTAATCACGATAAGAGCAATATTAGGAGTCGTTCGCCGAGGGCAGTCATTCTTTAGAATGGACAGAATCGTGTCGAAGAGTCTCCATGTCTCGCGCTTGATCGCGTTTCTTTCTCTTCTACGGTGCTTTTCCCTTTTTTTCTCCTCTCCCCCCGGCCCCTGCGCCCCAAGGGATTTAGTTTCTCGTTCTGATTCCCGATAGGAAAGACTCGCCAAACAAGTAACAATTGTACTGGAGATAAAAGCAATGCAATTACGAGGCCGCCGAGGGAATTACTCAGGGAATGTCTTTAATTAAATGTTGGAAGCAGTTTCCGAGCCTCCGTTAATGCAGAGACAATTTCCTTCCATCCACTTTTCGCTCGTTTCCTCCAAGAGGAGGGAATATCCGCTGAAGCTTGGGGGCTGCTCCTGCCATTGATGCCACGTCCACCTACAACACGCGACCTAACCATCCTCCGGTGTGTAACGAACTCTCCGAAGTTCACGTATCCGATTGCTCGTGTCACCGTTCCATCGAGGCTCCATCAAAATGATTCCTCCGGGAATCGAATACAGATACATGCGAAACGTTTATCACTTTGGCACGCGTGGACAGGTATTTCCAGTCTGATCCTGTCTCGAGCGTCGATTACGCGTCGCTGAAGAACACCTTTTCTAAATACTTCTGACAAGATTCTGAAACGGCACGGAATCGAAGTACCATCCTTGATCCAACAATTTCATTTGTTCGACGAAACCCAGATCGACCGAGAACCATTAAAACGAACATTCCATCGAAACAGAACACTGTAATACTAATATATTGAGCACGTAGGATTGACCGTCTCGAACGTTATCCAATTTTCCCAATCGTCGACAATAAAACCGCGACGCCGTTGACAAGCAGTCTCGTCGACGAAAGGTGTACGGGCGCATCGTGGGAGGGCAAGTGCCTGTGCGAGAAGCAGGGCGTTCTTTAAATTCGTCCGCGAGCCCGGAGGTCGCGGGCGGAAAAATAACTGCCTGGAAAGGGGTCTTTTTATTCCGAGCACTTAATTTCCGAGCGGTGCCGGCGGACGGGGACCGGGCCGGGGAAAATAAAAACGGAGCAGCGTTACGTAAAATTCCCGCGCTGAAAACGACTGCGTTACGTTCTGGCACGTTTTAGCCGCCGCCGCCGCCGCCGCCGCCGCCGCCGTGGCAAAACACTTCCCTCGTAGGTTTGCTTTTATTACGAGACATTTCAGGAGTTCCCAGAGCCCCGGGCGAGCGAAGAGCACGCCGCGCGGGGGTAGGGCTCCCGCGAGCGTGTCGCGAGGCGTGACAAGAAATGTCACACGCTTCGGAAGGCATAACTGCGCGCGATGCGGCCCGGCTTGCTCGCATTCCAACGGTGACACGTACAGAGGTAGACGGACCGCGAACCTCGCAGAAATATTGAGCCCCAAGAGAAATATTGCCCACTGCGTGACGCGCGAACACCCTGTCAATTCGAGTAGAGCAAACCGCATTATACGGCTCGATGAGCTTTCAGGGAGAAAAAAAATGATCGGGGAATTTGTGCGCCACCGTTGGCAATTTTTCACGGTAATAACCCCCCCCTCCTCCTCCTCCTCCTCCTCCTCCCACCCCCCAATCGGTTTAATGATCGATCGGTTGATACCATGCTATGATTTTGAAATTGACCCGGTCCCGATAGCGCCGCCATAAATCCCCAGAGAAATATTGTTCCTCTGCGACGTGGATGTAAATGCTGCTGCCTCCATCTATCCCCCCCCCTAACCACCCACCCCCCTTTTGGAAGGAAAAACGATTGATTTTCAAAGCGCTGCTTTTAAATTACACCTTCCGCTCGATAAATATTCAAACTTTTCAATACAATTTTCTAGGGGTTCGATCGATGCTTTCATTCGCCAAAGCAGATACTGTTCATCTCTTTCTCTGGGATATTTTAATACTGTGAAAATGGACTTTTTTGGGGGGGAGTGGGGGGACGATGAAAAATGCCAGTTTCGCAGATATGACGTACTCGGTAATACAAATTGTGTAGGCCGTTGTGAATCGTGGGAATTATATTTTCGCGGGTAGACATGCCGACACGGTAAATGTTTCGATGCGACAACACCGAAAGTGAAACGCAAATCCTTTGCAACTTATTAAAATAGTTTGCGCCTGTTGGTTGATATACTCCGTATTAAAAAAATTATTTATGGCGCACATTGAAAAATACTTCCACGTGACCTTATTTACTAGATCACATTAGCTAAGTCATCTATACGCGTCTGAACGCTTCGATTATTACCGTACTTATTTTTAACATTCTTGCGAGTTAAAGGTTCGTATTTTTTTTCAATTCCTGTATGTTGAAAGTTTGCCAACAGCCTGCGAGCATTCCAGACTGAATTTTTCTAAGCCCTGCGACTTTCTTTCAAACAATAACAGTCCTCGTTGGAAGTGTACCTAAATGTATTCCATGCGAGGAAATATAATACACAACTATTACAAGTAGTAGTATCTATTAGAAATTATTAGTACTTATGCAACATCTTTCCAAGCTATGCATATATAGAAGGTTAAGAGCAGAAGTTAGGGAGCAAGATCTCTGTTGTCAAGATACCTGTCCCCATAGCGTTTGCCAGGTGTACTATTTATACACCGTACAAGATTTTCGGCATTGTTATTATTGCATCTTCCAGCGAAATAAACAAGTGGTAATTTTACGTGGGGGGTATACCTTACTCTATACAAGGAACTTGTATATATGTGCAAGAAGTGTACTGTACAAGGTATAAATATGTGGGGATGGAGCGCCTCCACCCAAGAACGTTAAGAGGAACAAACGAAGAACCAGTAACAACAAGGGCCCGTGGCGTAGATGGACTGATCAGTACCTAGAAATACGATGGTCTCCGTCTTCCTACACATATGTATATCTATAACCAGGCTGAGGGTGTCCTCGCTCAATAAGGACTAATCTGAAACTATCCTCTCCTAAGTTCCCTATGTCTGCCCTTCGCCCGTTTCCCTTTGGCATAGAGTCCTTGGAATATTCTCGTAAGTCCTTCATATCTACGAAGCCATAACGCAATACGCGCATCCTTCAGTTTAACAGGCCTTAATCGTCCCAAGGACTTCCGTGGACTCGCGAGATTATATCCTGCGATTATATTCAGGGCTATATCCTGCATATAGTTCTAAATTGCTTAAATTTCTTCGATAAGCTATTCGCAATTATTTACCCCTGACGCCTTTTCAGACAGGCGTTATAAACTCAATTAGTTTCTCTTAATAGACTAACTATATACTCCCCAGTAGAGCAGGGTCGAATTGTTAGAGGTAGAATTAAGACATCGTATAGTTTCTTAAGGACAGTTCATCGGTTTGAATTTGAGTTAGAAAAGTTATGAAATCAATCTTTAATTCAGCGCAAAGTTTGCAAATTACAGTTCCGCGCAAAAATGATATAAATCGAAGAAAAGAAGTAAAAAAAATATTATTATATATTCATTAACGAATAGAAAGATTACGTATTACATGGAACGTTTTTTTTGTGTTTGAACGAAAAGTGTTAAACATTGTTAACATGTACAGGGCAATCTAAATTAAAAATTGTTTACAGCACAGTTATCGCATTTCGAATTCTTACTAAATGGAATTATTACCGGAACGCTGCTAAGGCATATTTTGAAAAGAATAGAACTTGAGAAAAGGAAGGAGATACATTCTTAATAGAATATGTAACCGTATGCTATCTTCTTTTTACTATCTATAGATTCCTCGTACGAGTTCACAGTATGTAAACAGACACATTTCACGTTCAAGTCTTGTCAGCCGATTCTTTTCCGTACATCAGAAATGTTCCGCGCAACTCTCAATCTCGCAAGTCCAACAATCATGCTAATAGATCCAGAATCGTCCTAATGAAACAATGAACTGCGTAACTCGTTTCATCCTTCGCTTTCACACCCTCGAACCACTCAATGGAACGCGATGAAATCTCGCAACGTTGGTGTCGAGATTTGCATAATTCGCTGTGATAATTAAGCGATCTGCATATTACATTCCGCGGCATGTCAGTCTCTCTTTTAAGGGCAAATAGTCCCCGGCACGATCCTAAAGTTCCCCCCTTCTGTGCCCACAATTTCTCCTCGTATTTCGGTATTAGATTAGGGCGTTGTAACGAGTAATATTCACGTAACAGCCCCCGCATCTGCCCCCGTCATATATATTCCCGGGCTGAACGCAGCCCGTGATTCATACACGTGCCGCGTGCATGCGTATGCGTCGCGATGCGAGGATCCAGCGCTGATATTGGAAAACACACCACTGTCTTTTTCTACTTTTCTCGCCGCAACGATGGACGCCGTAACAATTGCCAGATATGCCGGAAAATATCGCGGGCGTATAGACTTTCAACAGTTCCGCTATGCGCGACGCGCACCGCGATGCATTCGGGCCCGTGTACACGCTCTTACCAGAAAATGAATCATTCTGTGTCACAGCCGGAATGGTCTCTCTTCGGTTCTGCGAAGCAGTATTCGACGCTGTGGGCTGCGTGCAATATCCTTGGTGATTCTATTGAATGGAAATACTGTTGCCAGAGTGTCAAGTCCGACGTTCTGACAAAGTTCAGATAGTGGGAACTAATTTACAAGTTTCCTTTTTATTTGTTTAATAAAGTCGCGTCGCGTTGGCTGGTCAGCTGCCATTGTCGATTTTAGAAGTCGGCCAGTTGTGCGTAGTATATAATAAGCTGCGTTCTAGAAGGTTTATTGCGCGCTGGCTTATATCACAGGTGGTCAATTCTTTCCTGCGTATTGCATCGAGAAAGTTGCATCTTCTTTGGAAAATACTTTGCAGACCGATTCTGTAACGGTCAATCGTCGAACGCGTTGAAATTTCACTTTCTTTTCTATTCTTTCTGCCGTTCTGCGTATTGCTAATTAAATTTAGTTCACCGCGTGCTGCCATGGAAATGATTTTTTCAATTTTATTTAGCGGCAGACAATTGCCATTCTTTTCACCGTATAACACAGCAAAACCGTACACCACTGATCCCAATTTACTAGACATTGTTTTATATCCGACGAGGATTGCAAGCGAGCAGAAAAAAAGCACTCGAACTCGTATCAATTACCAATTAAAATGCAAAATGGATCAAGGTGTACAGCGAAATCTGTTAGACTGGCTGCAAGCACATTATGGCCCCCCTCGATCTGTCATTGTATCCCTCATCGATCACTGACAACCATTAAATCGATGTTTCATTGTTAACCGTTCAGCCGTATGTTCAATTAGCAGAGTAATGCTGATAAACAAGTGGTAGGCAGTTCGATATTTTGATGAATGCCAACGCGCAACTATAGCACGATAACAATGCCTATAATGGACGAGGAATGCTGTACGGTCAAGTTCGGCAAAGCGGCTTTGCGAACTTTCGCCAATCAGCAGGTGGAATCCCGGGCAAAACTCACTGACAATTCAATTACAACTGGGAATTTCTGGACCGTACCCTAAGCTGAGAAAGTTTGGCGGTTTGACGGAGGCGAAGGGAGATTCGGCGTTGGAGAAGGAGGCGACCCACACTTCTCCAAGTGTTATGCAGATTTCTGTTTGGCCAGTCATTAGATTGCAGTCGCGGGGTGTTTGCAAGCACCGACAGTCATTACTACGGCTGTCCAACCTTTACGCTTTCCCTGTTCCCGGGGAATGGCCATCCATGAATCTGCGATGTACTTTCCTCGCTTATATTATCCTCGGCTTTCACTTGTCGCGCTTGCTCGTGTCGCGCTTCTAACTTCGGCGGTTCGTGTTACTTGATGTCTGTACATCATTCAGTTTTGTCTTACCATGATGTTTGTCTCTTCGAAGCGAGTAATGCGCCGCTCCGATGTTACTTTGTACCGTTAAATATCACTGAGGTGTTTCAAAGTACGCGGAGTTAGGTGAGACACGATGTATATTGTTCTGTTTGATATATGTACTTTTATATTTCGTTCCGTTTGCCATGTTTTTATTTTAAGTTCGAGTCGCTTGTACTTCAGAAAGTTATTCTATTGCATATGACACTATGTTGCAGCATATGAATTTACTCGTTTCATACGGTCAAAGGGGCACGTTGACGCGAAAAATGTTGCCCTCGAATATGTGTTACATCCACGTAGAAGCAACTATTCGTTCCTATGAAGTACCGCCATTGATTATAGGAAATTTTCAAGGCAGCCAACACGAGCATCTGAACTTGTTATCGCGAAAACGGAACCGGAGTATAAAATAGTTACAACTTACCGGCATAGTTTGACTACCGTGTAAGGTATTGATGGCCGCTAGTGCTTCTTGGTGCGATGAAAGTTTCACGAATGCACAGCCTGAAAGGAAAAGAAACGTTCCGTCAATCTACAATATTTAGATTAACACAGAATTAGATTTGTCATGGTTCGCCGGGAGGTTTATCGACTGGTTAACGTGAAAGTGAACTTTGCTTTCTTTCTCTACGCGAGGCTCCTCGCCATGGATTTCTTCGGTCGAACCTCTTGCAATCAATTCGTTTCTTGGAAAAGATAGAACAAAAAGACCGAGATGATTCTGTTTTCAAGGAAGATTCGCGGAGAAAGAGTAAAAGCGGTTTCGTTTCCGCTGTTGTCACAGAGTCGAGACCGACCCCTACGATGATGGAACGATTAATCGCCCCTGCTACCAGCCACGTGCGCTTATCGTTATAGTTAGATGGAGACGCGAAGACAAAGAACTCGAGGGTGCTTTGAAAAATTGACGCGCCAGTGGAGCGTAACGTGCACTTAATAAAAGATGTTTACCACGAACCGAGAAACGCTCCGTGATCCGGGACAGCACGCCTGGTTTTGACCAATAACGACGCGTATCGCGATGGACAAATGATCCAGAAAAATGACCACCATCCGCGACCGCATGCAAAATAATCTGATTCGCCCGTTCGCGCTATGCGAAAACAACGTTACACGCGGGTCGAATTTACAGCATCGAGAACGCGCGAAACTTAATAAACCCGTTTGCAAATGTCACTCGATCGACAAATGGTTCTGGGCTTAAAAATTTTCAGACATCGGTTCAATATTCTTCTGCGTTCCTTTCGGTCCGCGAAATTGGTGCCGAAAGTGTAATAATTATGGCGCTCTTTATTTAGCTACTCTTGTGAGCGGTTTTTTTTCGATGCACGGTGAAATATTAACGCGTGTAAATATTGTAGAACGTTTCGGAATTTTTCGGGGCGAGTGTCTTCAGAAATGCAAATGGAATGGCGCCGCTCTGTAACCAGTGGGATTAGATTAGGTTATTAAAGGGAAATAAGATGAACAAGATTTGGCTCTGTATTTATTCGGACATGGTAATGTTCTGCGTGCCGTTATTTTGGTAAGCGGATTTTTGATAAACTTTTTAGCAGCTCGTGACTCCAAATTGTATAGGTATTTCGAATAGGGGTACGCGAATAATATTCCATCATTTGTAGTAAAATAAATGTACACGGTTTAATTTACAGCGGCTGGATAAATGCAGGAATGAAAATGTCCAGCGTATCTTACACTGTCCAGAAAACAAATTGTTCTTATTAATTTGTAATCGACATTGTACAACATACATCAGTCCGTTTCGAAGTATCTATTTCACGCGTTGAAAATGCTATTCCGCTCGCGACCTAAGTACCCCAGCGTTAATTGAAAAATGCAAGACATTTGCACAATTTCACCCTTTAATCCCTCGTCGGATACCAACGCACCGTGTTTCCTCCGAACTACGGACGGTCAAAGAAGGAGGCGGACACCTTCGCAGCTGGGAATACCATCACGAGCCGTCAAATTTCATCCCCATTCGACGGAAAACATTCAGCCGTTTAACTGGCCCTGTAGAATCGCACGAATTTCGTGGAAGAATTCGCAGAACGGGACACAAGAACGGGAAAGGATGTTCGAAATCAGAGGTAAAGGCGATCCGGTAGTGTAGGCGGGTCGGACAAGATTTTCTCGCGATTCAACCCCAGTCGTTCACCGACATCGCAAGAATTTGTCCGAGCTCCCGAGCTTGTTCTGTCCCAACCCCGTTATTCCTTCTTGTGCAAGCGAAATCTCCGACGGATCTCTCGAAGACGATACGCTCTTGAGATTTTTCCCCGTCGCTTCGAAGCATACGGGGCGGGGGGAGGTGGTGGCGTAGGGTCGCGTGGAAATAAAAGAGTCGAATTTCTGGAAAGTTCGCGTGCCTATATAGCAGGGCTCGCGTGCTCCTTTCTGTACTCGTGCGCGTACGTACATAGATATACACGTAACGTTAGTACATACACGGAGATGTGCGCGCATGTATTTATATACGTCTATTCGACTGTTCCAGCGGCCCTTTCTCGCTGGCTCGAAAACTATGTTTGCCCCCCCTTCCTCGAACAGCGACGAACAACAAACACTGGACACACCACTCGGCCCTCCGTCGACGACGATGTAGACTATACAGTTTCGTGGATCTCCCCGTTCCCATTTCGTCTCGAACCCTCCGACGACCCCTTCGCGACCCTTCCAAGCCCGCTACCCCCCCGGTCCCAATGTTCTCTCTCTTTCCTCCTCGCCCTGTACGCCACCACAGCCGGTTCGATCCAATCGATAACGCCTGCGAGACTTTCCACTCATATATTTGATTGCTCGGCAAACATGTCTAAGTTTATTCTGCGGCCCCCCTAACTCCTGGTTGCCCCCCCCCCCAACCCTCTGCCCACCCTCCCACGACCTATTGCCAAAGCGCTAACGCGCCCTGCTCGCGCGTGTTTCAGGCAGCCTTCCGATATTCCGAAGAGTCTCCGATGGGAGACGCGAGGCGAACCATTTTTTAACCTTATGCTCGAGGTAATTTCATCGTATTAGGATAGCGTTTACTTACGGCTCACCGTGTAAACACCACGGCCGAATGGACGGATAGGTACCGTCGGGTTTCGAATCGAGGAGTGTTCATGAATGAAATACGATTTCATATTTCTGCTCGATTTGGGTCACCGTTCGGCGATTGTGAACTTTAAACTGGAACCGAATCGTATTGGATTATGCAGATCGTTGTTGGAATTTCGATTGGCCCGAGTGGAAATAATAAGGGGTATTCGCGAACGAGTGACGAGTCGAAGCATTTCGTTGCGAAGGATACTCTTCCTCTTTGTGGAAGGATACGCAGAAGGAGTTGGTTTATATTTGCCGATGTGTAAATTGTTTATCCTTACGGAAAAGATGGCTGATCGACGGTTAAGTATTTACCGAAGCCTTTATAATTCAAATGAGATTTAGCAGAGGCCAGTATAAATTCTTTTGTGCCTATTATTACCTGAATTGAGCGGGATATACAAAGTAGGACAAAGGGAAGGTGGAGACGACTTTAAAATTGATTTTTGCCTATCGGCTCGCATCGAGGATTTCTTTTATCCGCGAGCTGATTTAAAAGAAAAACGCGACAGCTAGATAAATGGATAATTTTCATACCCGTTTTAGAATAGCAGAACAGTTTACGCTTATAATATTTTATATTTCAATTTTCGGGTCATGGCAATACATTTAATTCTAATTAATTATTTTCCCAAACGGTAAAATAACAAAACGTAAAATATAAAGCTTCCAATAGCTGAAAATCATTCTAACACGCTCGATGTGATCTCACCTAGATTCTTCTTGAAAATAATATTGCGTTTTATTCGACCGATTTAAATAGGGAATCGCACGTGCATCAGAACGACGAAATTTGTGTTTCCATTTAAGTAGAAGCAAGAAAGAAAGAAAAATACACTGGAGAAATATGAAACAGTCAATAGGACAGGGTGAACAATAATATCCTCCAACCACAATATCGTACCATTTCGAATTTCACCTACACCCGCTCTCTGCAACGTTATCATAGCGTTTCTGAATAAACGCGTGGAATCCTTATTATTTTCCTAATAGATTACGATGGTCGGACAAATGAAATAGAGTGTATCAATCGCGGGAAACGTGCAGCGAACAAACGTACCACCGTATGGAACAGGTCGCATGAGATTTAATATCGAACCAATGCTGCGCGGTTTATTTGAACGGAATTAAACAAATTCACGTTAATAAATTTTGGGACACAATGCATAGGAATGTAACGATTACTTCGACGCAGTGCAACGAAATTTCGGGAGTCCTATTAAAGCGTTCGGCTGCAAATGAAATTTCGTGCCAACTGGTAAAATGACCTGTATTTACGATATTGTTAAACCATCCCAGTCTGGCGTTAAAATGTATATTGATTATTTCGATCAGAACGTAGAAAATACGATAGATAAGTGCGATATTTAAAGAGACCCTGGACAAATGTTACCATGCTTGGCCTGAATTTTGTGAAAACAACGGTACTTTGATTTAACCAGCACTGCATATAGTACACGCGCTTCAAGAAAGTGTAGCTTGATTAATATCAGAGAGACGATTGATTTTCCGTGAATCTGAAAGAATTAGTAGAGTTCGAATCGCGGTGATTGAAATTTGTGCATAAAAATCGGGGAGGATTTGAATGCTGCGAAACTGCTGGTCCGTTCTAAATTGAATGTTAAAACGAGGGGGAAGTAATAATTTCGAAAGTGGCGGTGGCAAATGAAAGGGCCTTTATTAAGGAGTACAAGTGTGAAGATGGATGATAAGATACTCAAACGTGGAAGGGTGGAGCTTGAGTAAAAAGGGTTGCAAAATTGGTACCTAAATATCGTCAGGTTTGTAGGTTTATGGGGGTGAGCGCAGTTATGGCCCTTGGTAACCCTTCTCCTTGCACGGTTCTTGCAGGCTCGTATTATAAAATTGCCTGTTAAATGCTGAGCAAGAAAGTAGTACATAACTCGCCTTTCTAATTAAATCCTGCAATTATTACGCGTTTAGCTACACTTTAACAAGTCAATTCACGAGGCCAAAGCGTAAGTTTGCGATATTGTAATATACAGAACAAATTCTCTTTCAAATTCCTAAAAGTAAGAAGATCTTTCTTCGAACGTGAAGTATATATTTCCCACTGGCTGAAAAATTAGTCAGAAAGGCAATCCAATGTTGCAAACTGTTAGACGATTTTCTGAAAAGGCGACAAGTACATTTCTTTCTGTTCCACAAGTACAACCGAAATGAAAAGACCTTCACATAAATGTGAACGACTAAGATGTTTTACAAGTTTAATACCGATTATCTCACACGCCTACTCCGCTTGTCTCGCGCATATTATCGCGAGCCATGCAAAAGTATATTTCAACCGGTCTACCGAGCGCAACATTCGAGATACTTAACGTTCCACGAGGTACGAAAGAGCGAAACAGGGTTGCGCGTAAATCGTTCGAGCATATGCTCGATAACCACCGTTTGAGTTGCCGACGTGACGTGGAGCCTGTGTGCCTCACGTTGAAAAGCGGAACGAAACGAATCAATTTCATTGATGAAGCTACTAAATCCGAGTGAATTGAACGCGAGCTCCCGTAATTGGTACAGCGGCTGGTTTCACAAAGTACATAGAGAACGGCTGCGTTAAAGCCGGGAACGAACTAAAAAAAGCACGCGTAAGTTTACGCTCATACGATTATTCAACGTACGAGAGGAACGGTGAGACAAAGAGAGCGTACGGGACAGGCTAAACCGGAGGCAGGATAAGGGGTGGGATTAAAAACGCTGACAAAGTTACTAAACACTCGTGCGCTCAGCCCTTTTTATATTCGCGAGACGAAACCAGTGCGGGGCAGGTGGGAGGAGACGAGGGGAAAAAAAAGAAAGGTGGTCTCGGCGGAGAAAGGAACGGAAAAAAGGAAAGTGGAAAAAGGACGAACACGGGGGTTCGCCGTGTAGAGCCTCCAAAGCTCGCAGGAAAGGGAAGCACAAATGCAAATGTAAACGCTGAGGAAAGGAGATACAGAAAGTGCGGGTATAGTGCACGACGGCAAACTAGGAATTCGGTATAAGAGATTTGCGGGGCTGCCACAGAGACGGTACAGGTGGAAGGGTGAAAGGGAGGGGGAGGGGATTTGTAAATCCAATGACAGATAAAAAAGAAAAGAATATTGCAACCTTTATAATGCAAAGTGGACGAAGATTGGCAAGCTTCGAGGAGGGACGAAATATTTTTTTTTTTTTTTACGAAAATAAAACCACCCTTGCACGCTGCCGTCCCGATGTATAACGGTTTCAAGCGCGGTGCATTCTAAACAAACAAAAAAAGGTAACAAACATGGGATTGAAGTATTGCCTTCTTCTGCCGAAACAAACGTTGCACCGTGAAAGCTCTTATCCTCGAAAATGACGTTTGCGCTTCTGGGATGCAATGCGCAGCTCCTCTTTGATCGCGACGCGTGCGCGTTTTATTGAAAAAACGAAACCGCGTGTACATTTGTCGATGCGATATAATGTTCCATATAATATACTGTCGCGACAGACGCTGCTTACTTTCCTGTTGTATAGTCATTTTATGGCACTCCAATAATAATAAAGTAGACGTAAACAGGTTTCGTAAATCTTTCAGTGCACCGCCAATACGGCAACGTTTCTACCTCTGTAAGAAATTTGCGGTACGCTTCAAGGTGGAAACAAATAAGATACCGGTGCGCGGCGCAACGAAACGTGCAGTCTCAAGGTGAGGCGGTAAGTGTAATGTGGAGACGCGAAATGCCATTATAGCGCGGACACAACCGAATCCCAAAGGGATGTGGGGAGAAGGCAGAAAAGAAGAAGGGAGAGGACACGTACGAGAACGAACGGAACGTGACAACCCCCGGAAAACGACTTTGCCTCGCTGTTATTACGGGGAGATAAATTTCCAACCGGAACGTCTCTGTCTACATTTATGTAGAATATATCGTAACATCTCTCACCTTCGGTGGCACTCAGCTGAATCACATTCTACTTACGAAACCGCCCGACATTCGTCTTGCCGATGTGAACGTGAGAAAAGAATAAAAGGGGTTATCTATTTTTTCACATAATACGATATCATATTTGCAGTGTAGGACGTACGAGCATATTTCACCTGTCAGCGACAAACAATTTTACCATTCTCATGAACATTTATGCACGTATGTGAGTTTATTGTAACAGCGTCTAAATTGTTTCATTATTTTCTTGTTAGTTCCCTATCTGCGCCTATGATGGATAGGAAAGTAGCGATCCTTCAGCTTACTCCGAATTCTGATTCTGTTAGTTTTAGTCGACTTCGCAGGTGATTATATTTTTATGCAGAGCCTGTTTCGTTCATGGTTATATTACTGGATGGCTCAGGATAGAACACTGTAATTTGCTTCCACGGTTTTCAAGTAAGCCTGAAAGTTTTGTAAGCCCGGTTTTAATAGAAAGTATTAGCAGAATATAGTACTTCGTCCATCGACTTTAACGAGTATCTGCAAATTTTTCGCGAATATTCAACGAACATCGTATCCACACGTTCCTCGATATCGATATTCGTTATTCGCGTACACGCGAATATTCGAGTGCTTTGATGTGTATTTACTGATTCGCGCCGGAACAATATCCGTCATTCTGTACAAATATCGAGTATTCGTGCACGTATGAGAATATTGTAGTCGCACTTCCCGTAATCTAAGGCCAATAATGAACATTAGCTCATGAATGCTAAATCCCTGCAGCCGATGTAAAAACTAGCCGGTGCGTATATATCATGCCTCCACCATTCCATTAAAAATTAAAAAAATGTATCGGTCCATTACGTAAATCGATTTTTATGTATAATTTAAATCGTTGTAATATTTCGCAGGTTATTAAAAACTGTACGCGAGCCGCTGTACGGTCGACAAGAAATACCACATCTTTTTTATTTCCCTTGCGAACCCATTATTTGTGACAAAAGCATTTAGATGCGAACACCCTGTATGCAGATAATTTCGTAATTTCCTATTTCATAGTTCCGTAGCTTTAACATTTTGTATTTCTGATATTAAAAAAATTATTACCATTATACATTGTACTGCGATTAAAACACAATACGTATAAGCTTTGCATATTTTAATATCTCTACCTGTCTATAATTTCCACTATCTGTTATCAATGAATGCGCTCAACCTGTCCAACGCTTCCACCCTACATCAACAAAGTACCGCAGTAGTTATCAGCATGAGCATGTTCACCTTGCGATTAATTTCTTCCGCGATACATTTATTGCGGCCCGTTTACCAAAGAATCGAATGGGACGCGAAGATCGAAAAAGATACAAAAATACAACAAATCGCTTCTCCTCATCCCTTCAGCAATATTTCTGCTTGCACGATAGGGGTCGCGCTACTCCTGGTCGTTACACGCACCCTCGTTCCCCACAATAGCGTCGCAATCTTTTGTAAATATGGCACGCTGAATTCGCAATGCCGAATCAGATTCTTTAACGACGGTGGTGTATACCGACGGCAGCGTCGCCGCCAAAAATTGAAAACGAAACGAAGCTTCGCGACGAGGCGTGCGAAATCTGTCTTCCGTTTTTTCCTCCCTCGCAATAACCGATCGCAAGTACCGGCTCTGCGAGACACGCGGACAGGAAACTGGTGCGAAACTACGTTCAAGCATCCCTTTACGGCCGTTTCGTAAATGACGTCGGCCTATGCTCGTTGAAAGTAGCCCTTCCAGCAGACTCATCAAGATTGCAGTACAAAACTACTCTCCGCTTGGCGTATTTACCCGGCATTAAATTACACAGACGGCCGCGCGCGTCGACGAGGGTCGAGAGTCGTTCGACGCTTTACCCGTTTACTTTCATCACATCCAATATTGATCACGTCCAGTGTGCACGCTTTATTTATGCAACGCGGCGTATTGTTGTTGCGGCAACTACGGAAATCGTGTCCCGGTTTAATCAGCCGCGTCGCATTTGCTCTGGATTTTGTGCGAGGTGTTACCATCGTTCTTATTATCAATCTTGCTACTCCAAGGAAGCAGCGCGATACCAGCGGCAAGCAAGTCCACTATGATAACTCTTAAAAATTCTCAGGATATGCTAGGCTGATAAGTAGATCGCGAAGTTTCAAATCGTTCATGTTTAGTTTCCCCGGTTTCCTCCACGATTGTGTATGTTGAAATTTAAAAAAAATGTAGAGTAACTGAATGTGGAATATAGTGAGACGAGTATATTAATTCAATCGTACGCCGTAGTGTGATTTATATTTTGCTCCAGGGACTCGAGACTTTTGTGCGCAAATACAGTGATATTTTAGTAAACACCAGATGCATCTGGAAATGGAAAGGTATAATCTTTAAGGGATGATTTTCGAGACCTTTTCCACTGCGCGTTGCCAGAGTAAATATTATATGTACGTGTAGATCCTCCGCAAGGGTGAAGTGTAAATCTTGACCAGCAAATGGCGCACATATTGATTCCACAGGCTGAGACCTATGTAATAAGCGACTCGAATAATGTTATTTAAATATAATATTCAATGATCTATTCGATCGAAGCATAATATTTTAATCATTATTCTATCTTGATCGCTGTTTCGAGTAAGCGAAAAACAGCCGAGTATAGAGAATATCGAAAACCTCTTTGACTAGCATCGTATAATTATAAACCACGGAACAAGTGGCGCGACATTGTATTTCACTGTAAGCGTGGGCATAGTGTAGTCTTGGAAAACTGTATTTACAGTTCAAATAGTTCCTGCCCTTGCAAAGTTACGTGCAATCGACAGTAGTCAATTATTAACTAGCTTCGCGAGGGCGATACATCTGCCCAGAAATAAGAATGACAATCAATAACGCCTACATATTTTATGCCCGCCGAAACTTCCTGCCCACAATGTTTGCGGACTCAGCGAATGTTCCGTTAGATATCTGCTGACAAGACTAACGCTCAATTTTTTCTTTTTTTCTTTTCAGATATGTACGTACCACGACTTCGTTACAGCATGTTGCGCAATTCGTTCTCGAGTAATTCCGCTAATGCCAGCAATCATCCTGTCGCCAGGTTAAGCCCCGTAAGCTTACGGAGCTTTCCGCTTTCGGTTTAAATCGAAAATAGTGTTTGAACATACAGGAAAAGGTTGTCGGCTTCCCATGGGGAATCTATTCGTTTTCCTTGTTCGAAAGTGTGGCAAACACACACATACGTACGTACATACATGCACGGCACGCTTCGTGCTCGATTTCTCCCTATCTCTTCGTTCCATTCGCCCGGCGATCCGAAAACCAAGAAAGGTTTGCCACGTTGTCGCCGTATTACCAGAAATTTCGAATCGTCCTCTGGCGAAAAGACAGCGGAACCGGTTAAACGTTTCTCGATTAATTATGGAAATCTACGCTACAATTAATAGTTCGTTAATGCAGATTGTTTTCGGATCATTTTCTCGGCCCATTGGAACAGCCTCGGCAATTGGAATTCTCGAGTTGAAGCGAGCTGTCCTATAGTCAAGATAAATATAACACCAAATACAAGTTCAAGTCAGAACCAGTCGAGCATTAATAAATTGCCCTGCCAGTCGCGTATCGCGTATTCCGTCGAGCACATTCGAACAATAAGACAACGTGGATTCCTGGTAAGTCTACGAAAATTAATTAGCACAGTCGTATTCGTTCTCCCTTCAATGGCGCCGGTCTGAATTTGTAGTTAAAGGCGGAAATGTCCCGTCGTTTCTGCGTCAATTGCATTGGCTTTCCCAAGCGACCCGGTAGGAGGATCCGTGCAGGCAAATGAGCGTGCAGAAATGACCAAAGAGAAGAAAGTAAGTCAAGCTCGGGGAACAGCGAGCGCGACGTATATTGTCCTTTGAAGGTCATAAAGGAAATAGCGGTAAAGGCAGCAAGAGTCCTGGGATATCAAAGCGGGAGGAAGAGTCAGTCTTGGAAACGGGGGTGGCGTTTCGAAGAGTAAAAAGAGTCGAAAGGAAAGGTTGGCCGGTGGGGGTGCAGTGAAGCAAAGGAGAGTCTCCGAGCTAATTAAATAACTAGCAAAGTCACCTAGCAACTTGGCACCTCGGCCCCAGGACCGACTCCACCTCTGCGTCCGCGGCCTTTCTTACCGCTCCGGCTTCCACGCTTCCGCCTGTCCTTCTCTCGCTTTCAGCACCACCCCTTCTGTCGGTCTCGCTTTGTGGTACAAGTGCACCCTCGTCGTCGCGCGACGCCACCTCGTTATTTAATTAAACTTCGCGGAAGCAGCTCCGCGGCTGCTTGATACCGAAGCACGTACCTCGTCACCCTCCACTTCCCTTGTGTCTTTCGTCGTTTCTTATTTTTCTGCCATCCCCGCGAATCATTTGCGGAATGCGTCGCCGGAGAACAGCGCGACGTAATTGCTGTAACGCGAGCGCGACGGTTGCCAAGACAATACACCACACTTTCGTACACTTTGTGCAGCTTTCCGTTCGATATTCTAGCACCGCGTTTCCTATCATTTCCCGTTTCAGCTTTGTATCGAAATTCGAGACGAGTTTGCCGTTTATTATTTGGATTCGGGGCTAGCAGTGGCACAGATTGGAAGTAGAAGTAGCCATTGAAGCAAAGATAAGCAATTATTACCGGGCGGTTAATCTTTCCTTGTTATAATGAACGGCATCAGAATGTAACGCAAAAAGTTGGAGGAAGAAGTTTCCGACCAATAACCAGCCATCCCTTCGACCGAGGGCCACCGCTTTTTCCTTTAGTCTTTCACTAATTTCGGGGAAAGCATAGGAAGGGCTGTAACTGGTCGAAACGTCATGAAGGGTTCCCAAGGGGTGGCTGGCCAGGATCCGTTAATTTACTGCCACAAAAGTAAACCGTAAGAGATCTTCGGTGAAACTC
Source organism: Nomada fucata (assembly GCA_948146005.1). Lineage (NCBI taxonomy): Eukaryota > Metazoa > Arthropoda > Insecta > Hymenoptera > Apidae > Nomada > Nomada fucata. The sequence goes on from OX411281.1 coordinate 7,936,616, forward strand.
GCTTCGTTTCCCCTCATTCCAATCTGCTTTCTATTGCAATCACATTCCTTCAAGACTGACAGAAATGTGTACGAGGGTGTACGTTCTGGTAACTGATGGAAAAATTGCCGTTCCAGCAACAACTATGACGCCTGGCTACATTTTATTGATAACCCTACGTGCAATCTGTTACGGGATCACATATCGCCGTGATGATTAGTACCATATAATTAGTCTTTATGTATAGTACGGCGATTCTCTGTGCTAGACCAGCGTCTGACAATTTCAGTTAATGTAGTTCGTCGTACTGTTGGGCGTGCTGTGAAAATGAAACGCGTAAATGTTGTTACAAATAAGAATGTAGAAACAATGAGATCTATATTTCTCACATTATTAAATAGAATCAAATATACGGAATTGCAAATGCAGAATTTAGTTGATTTGTTTGATAATTTTCAGTGTTAATAGAAATGTCTCCCCGTTGTATTTACATGCACGAAGCGAGTGCACGTATCTTCGTGTCAATGAATAATGATTATACTTCTACATATTCTCGCGCGATAACCAGCGAACGCAGGGCAGTCGATGAGAAAGGAAGAAGTGGAAGCGGAACCCGTCGAAGGATTATAATCGGCTATTGTGGAACGGTCTGCAGTTCGATGTAAATTTGTTTAGAATAGCCCGAGGGCTACCGCGATGCGCCATCCTGACGGGCAGGAGTTTAATTTTGAGAAACGCAAACATCCCGTAATTAAGCGAACCAAGGGAACAGGACCGAAGGGTACGCCCGTGGAGATCCAGTGAAAAACCACTCATAATTGCCAACCGAATCAATATTTGAGCTCCCTTTATAGTGCTGAATGGTCAGTAAGGATGACGGGCTCTCGTTCGTTGCGTGTACGCATTCGTGAATCCCTTTTACTTCCGTTATAATTGAGGGTTCTTCGCTGCGAAGAATCTAGAGTACGATATAGCGTATGAAAAGAAGGGAATGATATTTGTAAACCGATCGCAAAACCTTTCATTGCCACTTCTATTTAACTACTGTACCACCCCTGTAGGCACGACTGTAAACGATATATGTGAATGCGATACGACTATGACGTTTAACAACTCGATTGACTAATGCACAGTGTGTCTACAGCAGCGTACAATTATTTCAGTTTAACTTCGGATGGGAATTACACACCTACAAGTAACAACGATGCGATTGATTGGTTTGGACTGCAGTTGCACAGGACTATTTCCATTCCCTCGAAGAAATGGTAACTTTTACCGCAGTGGACGCATATATTTTATATTGGACCGCGTCAATTGAAACGGCTAAAATAAAAATGAAATATCAGATTAAACGTTAAGGAAGTTGGCAGTTTGCTAACGTCCTGATAAACTTCAAGTTTTAATCGATCTAGGTACAAACTATAGCTCATATAAAAGGTCGACAGGGCACCTAATCTTTAATCGCTTCTTCGATGGAGCTTCTTAATCCGAACGAGACGTGATCGTGGTCGAGAATATTATGAAGTTTCCCTTCGGATAGAGCAAGAGCTTCGAAATCACTGTCCGTGAAACTCTCTGGCCCTGTATTCCTGAAGGATGGTGAAATTTTATTACGAGAACCAATTGTGGAATCATGTTCGGTCTTCCTCGTGATCGTGTAAGAACAGGGTTCCCCACTCGTCCCAGCAAAAATTGCTTGCAATTGGATGCTTAAAGATGCACCAACGAAGCTGACACTGATTGTCAATGGAAATGTTTAAACCGCTGATTTAAATTTGTCTTTCCTTGCCGCAGCAACTTGAACATTTGATAAAACGAAAGCCCTGTAACGACCACGCGATACGACATTTCTTTCAATTGATTCCTGAGCTTCGATATTGGTATTTTGTTTTCTGCGAGCCGGAAACCATACCAGTAATATGCAACCGCGGATCCCCGTCAGGGTCTGTTTTATCAAAGAGTGGGAACTGAACCAAATGAAACAGCTATTCATTGGTTTTCAACTCAAACGATATTGCCAACTTTATTGGACGTAATCCACTTGATGCACAACCTGTTGTTTGCCGCGTACTTTTATTGACCCACGATCGCCAGAGGCATCTTCTACGAATCTATAAACGACATGTATCCTAGGCTGCTATCGATGTTTCACCCGAGGCAGTATGAAACTGTACGAAACTCTGGGCAATATCTTTCGAAACTGTGCAAACGTCCGAATACACGGACCACCACAGAGACCTTTTACACCGAGAAATAAATGCAATACTTATAAGATCAGAAATAATATCCGATAAATTCGAATGCTTACGAAAGCGTACGAGTGTTTAATAAATTGCAACGCAGGTAACGGGGCATTAGCCGCAGACGAGTCAAACATCATAATTATACAAGTAATCTTAACCAGCTGTGCGCAAAGTAATGGAAAGGAATACATTTCCTTGCGAAGACACGAGTTAACAGGCGAAAATAAACGATTATCGCAAGTAAAGTAATTTGCAACGTTTAAAAATTCGTTCGATATCCAAAGCTGTCGAACTGAGTTCGAACAAATAAATCGCAGTGAATCTCTTGGATTAAGCAAGATACAGTTTGAACGTTTCCCACGTCAAAACTGCACCGCGCAATACAACACGCGCGCCTGCATATTAAAGTAAACTAAATACCTCTAATCGCCGTATCCGCGTCATTAATTATGGAGTGCAATTGTGTCGCGCGAACAAACGCCTAACGGAATAACGGAACGCCTGAATAACCGTCGCTGATTAATTCATTCGGGAAACGACGAAAGACAATCACGGCGCACCGTGCAATCCCCGAGATCTAAAAGTGAACTTCAATCCGTACCGGCACACCTCTCGATGCACGCGGGTGTGCAGTTTCGGGGCGGTTTGTACCTTAGGTGTGAAACCGCCGTTGTTGTTTACGCATGTTTACGAATGCAAAGTGTTTGCGAGCATTGTGTGCAGAGCCGCGTGTGCAGTGCGTGTAGCCGGTACATTGAATAGGACACGGTGTGCGTGTCGGCAAAAGGGTGGGCGGCGGCGAAGAGGGAAAAGGACAGAAGGAGGCGCCTGCATGTGCAGAAGAGAGGGTGTTAGCACACTTGGCAAGCTGCCATTTAGGGTTGGCTACGCCGAGGGAAGGGTCGCACACCCTTCCGTTTCACAGCCGCGCCCTCGCAAACGGATGTGGAAAAGACGGTGGCTTTCTTTCCCTTCGAGTGACTCGGTTCTTCTGTAAATACATTAAAAGGGAACCGCCGTGCCGCCTCCCCTCTGTCCCACCCCCCATTAGAGTTTATTTCTTAAAACGGTTGACACTGGTTAATCTGTTCCGACTCACGGTGTCTCTTCTCTCGCGGTGCAACGTCGAGGAGGGGGTGGGAAATTAATGCTCTCCTTCTTACGTGTTTCGAGTGCGAAAGATTCGCGATAGAAAGCTTTCATCGGCGTAGCCATTTCGCAGTAGAAGTGAAATGAACCGGCGCAGTGATTTCAACGCCTCGCCCAATGGGTCAGCCCTGACTCGTGCGCGTTGTTGTATCGTAGCCGTTGGATTCGATTAAGAGTAATGTGACAGAACGCGATGCGATTTTCACGGCTTTCGTTGTCATTAGAGCGGAAATGATTACAACGTTTATGCACGGTTTACGTTGTCAATGTTTGTCGAGCAACGTTGCTGCGGCGGCGTGACGCGATGAAAGAGTAATGTATTCGGTGAACGAAAGAAAATTCAATTATATAGGATTAGGACATGATGGACAGCTGCGGAACTTCGAAGTGTCGGATACGGCGATCGTTTATTCCATTCTGTTTTAAGTTTAATCCACACTAGACAACGGTTCTGAAGTTTTGAAATGCCGATTCTATTTGGCAATTAACTGTAATTTTACGACAGACACGTTACTACGAGTTGTGCTCGCAATATCAGTTCGAACCAATAAATATCAATCTTTTGCAGAGTTTCAAATTGGTCTATTAATATCGTCGACTGTTACCGCGAATCTGCAATCGTGCAAGTTGTACGGACGGTTCCACCTCCGATTGAAATCAGTATTCCATAATACTGAGTTCTCTTCGAAAGTTAACATAAATGCAAGGATGGATCTCAATTCCACGATGAATATAATCGCGAGGCGCGCCCATCTGAGTGCCATTTCATTATTAGAAGCGAAAGACCTCATCTCTCGCATTGTATTTGTAACGTCGATTCTGCGCGTCATTGATCGATCTCGAAGAAAGATTGATTTTCGAAGAAAGAAAATTGAATGACGAGAGCGTTCTCGTGAACAATGAGGCAGTATCGTGTGCACACACTCTGTGCATGATTCACGTTCCCTCGCCACCACCCCCGTGCATGCTTACGTGGCACAGAATTCACTCTAATACGAGTTACCCTCGCGTGGCGATAGTGTGGCAAACTGCCACGTTCAAAGCTCATTCACCACATTGATTTTCCTTTCGGAGGCCCTTCGAAGCGTTCCCGCCCTAAAGTTTCATCAGCAGGGAACACGTCGTCGTTGCCCCCCAGAACGGCAGCCCGTCGCATTTCGGGGTGGAAAATGGATTCAACAGAATTTCTTCCGCCCGCGAAGCCATTGTGACAGACACTACTGAAGCAGATTGTGCGAATTTTCTACGAAAGTGGTTTGTCTTTGAATGGAGGCGTGTTAAATATAATAAGGACATCGTGGAGCTTGGGTACCGTGAAGATAAAATCATTATTCTGTAAAACGGTGTAGCGCGAAAGAGCAAAATGCTTACCTCGACGCGATACAAAACGCGAACGCGTACATTCATCCTTAAATGCGTTCTTAATTCAGCCCTAAACGAATATGCTCTTAACGTATTTCCGTTGACTCAACGATCGCAATCGGGATAATTGAAGTGTTCGTAATTTATAGTTACTCGCGCCATCGAAAAGTAGCCCTCGAAATATCCTCCGCGTCTCTTTACGCGAACAACATCGTCATTATTCCGCGTCTACGCTCTGTCACGCGACCGTGCGCCCAAAAACGGTGCAGGTACCATGTACAGACACCGTGTGCAGAGCGGACCCGGGCGAGGCGGAGCGGCATGCTGTTATTAAATCTGATCCTACGCGATAGCGCACGGTGCACAAAAACGCGATCAATTCGGGGGACGGCGCATAGCGAAGCGATTCGAATATAGAGAGGAGATGAAGCTGTCATAAAATTCTCCATCGCGGCAGCTGCAGCGACGAAGTGTAAATCGTGCACAGAAGCCGGGGAAAGCACAAGCCGTAAAGGCGGTGCGACAAGAGTGGTGGAACGAAGCAAGGCAGGCTGGATACGGCAAAGGGGCGAGGAGGAAAGCCCGCGAGGAGGAAAAGAGGAGGGTGGGGGGTGGTGCGGCACGGGGTGTTGGAATTTTTCACAAGGACGTAGACGAGGTCCTCGTTAAAATTCGTCGAGGCGGTCCTCGCGTCCCGGTCGGAACGTAAAAGAAAATAAAGGAGCGCTCAGTATTAATGTCGCGATTCGTGTCCCTGTCACGTAGTGGTCCATCTCCAACCCTCTGGCGCTCTCTCCTATCCCGCCGCCCTATTCTGCCCGTCTCTCTCGCGCTCGCCCCCTGGATAGAGCATTTCGTTTGTAGTAACGCTGTATCCCTGATCACCGTGATCCGAACGCGAACGGTTTCAATAAACAATAAATCTCTTGACGCGGCGCAGTGGAAACGAAGAAGAAGACGGTACGTGCGCCACGGTAGGGAAAATTATGGCCAACGAGCTTTCCTATGCGAAACGGTCGCCGGCGGTTACGTCGACGTCGTTTTCAACGAGGCCGCGAAAATCGAAGCTATCGGCTTTTGGACAGGTAGACGTATAATTTCGTGCCGGCAGGAAGCATCGCGGACGGGGCGGCGCGTGTACCCGTCGCGTCGATTTAATATCCACGTTCGGAAGTGAATCGTGAATCCCGTGTATATCAATGGCAAGCACGTTCTCGGGCCGGTATTCCGATTTAATCTTTACTCAGGAGGCCCGTTTATTGCTCCGCGTTTCGACGTTAATATCCTATACCGATCTACGTTTTACCAGCAAAATATCCATTAAACGGATTACCGGTTCGAGCCCAATATTTGGATAAAATCGTCGGCCCTCTCTCGCAGGATTAATAGACGGCCAGTGTGTACTACGTACGAAATGAAATATTTCGATGTTTCAACGATATCTGGCATTTGTTGCCTTTTCTTTTTTCTTCGTTTCGTTCGCCGTCGACGCGGATGGGGAAGCAGATCGTGTAACCTCCGGTGTTACCGTTTCATTCACCTCGCGTCGTCCGATTGCAGAGCGTTTCGAAACGGAGCGCGCATTATTCCAAACGGTCGGGAGTGAAAAAGTTGGGGATTTTACGGCGACGAATTTCGCAGTCTTACCGTCCCGTTGCCGGGTCGATTCGCGAAAACACCTCTAACACGCGACATTATTTTAATAGGCTGGTTTCGCAGAAACGCGGAGCGAATTGAATCGTTTGATGTCCCCTCGGCGCGCGATGCCACGGCCCCCATATTTCACCTATTTCAACCGCCCTGTCGATTTTCCAAAGCCTTTCTCCCACCCTACGTTTGTCGCCATGCATTGTTTTATTTAAATGTCTTGAACGCGCACCCTGTCGCGTCGGCCGATATTACAGCGAGAGCGTCTACCCGCACGACAGACAAATCAAATTCACCAAACGCACCGACGTTCCAGCTTGTCTCCTCGTCGCGAAGCCTGCCCTTTCGACAATGTCACGGAGGAAATGCGATTTTTCCCGTCGCAACATCCAGGTAGCGTGGGCACGTGGAGGCGGGGGGCCGCGGAGGGCGAGAGAACGAAGCGGAGTGGCAGACACCGAACTAAAAGGAGAAAAAGGAGAGATCGCCAGGACGGCGGAAAACACCGCTGCAAATCGGCGACGCGAGAAGCCGCGAATTCCCAGATGGGGTATTTCAATTTAATGTCCGTTAATCGTATTACGTTTTGACTTTTCCGAGCACACGGGCGTCCGCGTCCGAATCCTCGCGCGCAGATACGCCAGATTGTCGCGTTTCAGCTTTGTCTACGCCCGCGTATTTCCCCAACGTTTCCTCCGCTTATCGCTTTACGCCCCTCCTCGTTCTCCCGTCACCCTCGCCGTCTTTTTTCCTCGCCGGGCACTTTTCGAGCGCGCACCGCAGCCGCAACCGGCCGCCCCGGAATGTTAATACTTGTTTAGCCCCGGCTGATTTAGCAGGCAGAATTAAAAACACAATTTCCGTCTCGCCGTGGAACGCGCAAAGCGCACGACCGCCTAATAGAATTACCGTGCAATCACGGTCGCTGAATTTCCAGTGTGTGTTAACAGCGGCCCGACGATTCCGCCCGCGACCTACCCACCCGAAGCCCGCGTCGTTCCCCAAGGTTTACGAGCCACGGCGACCTTTAATATCCTCTTTCCATCCTAAGATCCTGGATAAGGCCAGCTTGAAAAATACCACGGGCGTAACCCGTTGGATTCATTTCGAAAGTAGAACGCAACGCAACCGCGATGGTCGACGATTCGTGCTCGTTACTCGCGATTAGACGGCGGTGTCGCGCGAAATGTATTCCACGGAACTCGCGTGAAAATCGACTGGAGGTGCGAGTAATTCGGTGCGCGCTGAACGCGGTGTAACTTTGATTAACGTCGACGGGCAGCCATCTCTCTGTCGCGATCTCGGCCGTTGCGTATCGATAGTGTGACGCGGGGAAACCGGCGGGGCATTTTGTATTCGATATGGAGGAGGAATCGGTGTATGTGATTCGTTCAAGCACTCGATGAAATCCGAAAAGTTGCCCGGCTGGGGAGCAAAGTTTAGAAATAATGGTGGAAACTTTTTCCGGTCTGGTTCGTCGATTTTACTCGACTTTCGACTGGGCGTAGGCCGCTATGAACGCGTGAAACGGGCATCGGCTTTGCCGCTATTGAATCGAATCGAGATGAAACGATGACTGCCACGCATGAAGTGCGCAAGCGAGAACGTTATTCAAAGGGAAAGAGCGAGCGGGACGGATGGAAAGGCGCAAGAATAGAGACGGCAGAGGGGAGGGAAAAAGAAAAATATAGCTGGACGGTGAAAGGGAGATGGAGGGTTGGTGTATATGTATGCGTGGGAGTAGCGATGGAGAGAGAGAGAGCGTGGATTTAAATCGAGGGTGAATTTCAAACCTCCAGGGCAGCAGTTTCGAGGCTGACCCGCGATCCGAGAGTGTTCGAACGATTGTTGCCCGTAGTTTTATAATTATTGTGACGCCCCTGAGGCTTATGGGATCGAGCTTCGTTCGCTACACGTCCACGCGTATTATATCCCCCTGTGCCAGTCGATGCGTTACACAGAAACGTATATAAATGCGCTCGCACGCATGGACTTATAGATCCGCACACGAGCCACGTGTCCTATACACATTTATGACACGTCAAATTCTACGCCACGGCCCTATTGTCCCCCGCGTTCCACCCTATTCTTCCCTCTGTTTAGCGTTGCACGCGACAGAACTGGGGAAAAACTTGGGCAACTGTGGCCCGGCCAACTGATACAGCGAAGCCGCAAAATCGGACGCGCGTACATCGAATTACGCGTGCCTCGATCACCGCGACAAGAAGAAACAAATGTAAGCAGGCGAGAAGCCAAGGACCCCGATCCGCGGTCGATTCCGATTGACCGCCGTGCCGTGCTACGTTATTGCAACGGCAACGTTAACGGGGGCCGTTTCTAATTACTTAGGGACGAACCGGTCGAATCGAACGTTCGGCCGCAAACGCTCGAACGAGCCGCCCGCATCGAACACCGCGACTGGGGGGGACAAGCCCGTGTCCGAGCCCGAAATTTATTTTTCGCTGCCTTCTTCTCCGACCTGCGCGATCGCCCGTCCACCGTTCCCGTCGCGCTGGAAGAGGTTCAACTAGAAGCTAAAATCGTTTGCAGGATTTGCCAGAGGCCGGTTTGGCCCTCTCCGGCCGCACCTGTGTCCCTGTGTACGCGGCTGCTCGACGAACGCGCGCGCGTGTGCATCCACCGACTGCTTTCCTGCTCGAGCGGCAAACAGGGAGCTTTACAGAGGAAACGAAAATTCGACGGTTCGATGGGCGGCACCAACGCCGCAAATGTACTCGGTAGGCGGATTAACGTGCATTTACGAAACCCGTGCGCGCTCGCGCGCACCCACCGGCCCTGTGGGCACGTGTACACACGCGGGCCAGGGTGCACGGACGCGCGAGTGTGCAACCCGCGCATATAAACCTCGACGACGCGACGGCTGGTCGTTTGCCGCTTCTACGTACCATTCCATCCACCCCCTTTTCTCACTCTCTTTATTCAGTCGCTATCCAAAATCTCCCAAACCTCCCCCCCCCTCTCTCTCTCTCTCTCTCTCTCACTCTGCTGCCTCTTTTGCGCGGCAATCCAATCATCCGCGTCCTACGACTTGTACCTAGTAATTCCGTCTGTTTGATCGCACCGCCGTCGCTTTTACCTGCGCGCTCCATTTTGCTGGTACGTTGCGGAACCGATTACTGGTTGCTACGTCGATGCAATCCTCGCCGCACCGGATATTCAGTGTTCGTGTTGACGTTGGACAATCCGGCGATTGCATTTCGCGGGGAAAGCTTGTCACTGTGGGCGACCCGCCGACGCAGTCGGGGGTCGGAGCCTTTCGAATCTCAGGAGGTCACGAGGTACGGGGTCGACGGTTTTGTCGGATCTTGGGCGAAGGATATTGTTAGGTAGCTGGCGGGTTTAGTTGCTCAGGGTTGGACGAAGTTGATTTTACTTACTGCGAAGTTGAGATTACTTACGGAATTAATGGTTTAGATGTGTTGTATTTTGTGAATGGACCAGTTGGATCGATAGCTTTGTTGTCATGGTTTAGAGTATGGTAACATCGGACATTGCGAACGTCGAGATAAAACGGGATTTAAGTAGTCAGGATTTAGGCGCCCCGAGGTTTAAGAAACGACCCCCTAGCCGACTAATAGTTTTCACCCTTGCGCTGAGCAATCAGATGAAGCGCACTGCCGCCAAGCATGCCACACTTGCGTCGATAACAGCTTATATTGTACATGCGCGGAGTATATGTATAGAAAATTAAGTAGATAAGTAGTTAAGTCTCCGTCTGACGGAATTAAAGAGCTCGGCTCAGTCTTCGACCGAGGAAATTCGATCGACCGATTACTGATTGCGAAGTAAATCTAAGTTCAGTCAATCGGTGACTCATTGCCGCACTATGCACCAAAACGATTTTACTAGTTTAATTTTCGCTAGACACAGTACAATACACGAATGGTGCGGCACAGTTTTGACAGAATGCAATTCACAATTTTACTAGAATTTCAAGTAACAAAAGTTTTATAAACTAAATGCGTGCGAATCGCTGCGGTTTATAATTTACTGAATTTCTCCGATGGCATGAAAACGATTTTATTTAATCAATTGATTAATCTCGCGAAACTTTGGAAAACACCAAAACCAAGCGAAAACTAGCATTCGTGCTTTTATTCGGAAAACGTTCAAACAACATTTTTCGCGGAAAATTTGTCGAATTTTTCAAACGTTTGTCAGCCCACTGTGAACGCGGTTGTTTCGTCTGAATTATATTATGCGAATTCGTTAACAGAAACGCGCCCGATAAATCGATCCCATGCATCCCCCGGTTGGAAATTGTAACAATTAGAGATTATACGTCGTAGCGGTGTATTTGGGGGGATAACGAACGCGCGGATTTTCCCATGGCGACGGAATCTGTTGTCGTACGAACGCGACAAAGTGATCGCAGGTTGAAAATATACGGGCAGAACTATGTACGCGCATCCGTGCATCATGCGTATTGGTTATAGGTAATCAGACGCAGTAATCAACTCCGCGATCGTTCGTTTACTCGACGAGAAATTAAACGACGAACGTGATGGAGCTGTGATTGTATTCTTCGAATCAGTGAACATGCTTTTTTTTATTATCTTCCACGATCCGTCGAACAAGGGGACGTTCAGTTCAATCGCTAGTCCACGTATTCTCCAAGCAGAGAAGGTTTCACTCTTGGAACAGGTGAAACCTCTGTGCATTCAAAACGGAACAGATTTATTCCGAATAATTTTCTGTATTACAAGAATGTTTAAGTTTGTACAAAAATTTTGTGTCAAATAACGTAATAATACCGCAACGATTCCTGGTGACGCCTACAGGCACACGGGATAGAAATTTTGTTTCTTTCAAAAACACCATGCCAAGCAGCCGTTCGATTAACCGAAACGCAATATTGAAAATAAAAAGGGAAGCGTTATTTCGTTCAAGTGGTTACGGCCAAGGTGGCTGCACTCAGCCTGGGCATCACGTCGTTTACCTCGTAAAGGGGTAGCAATTTTTGCATTACGCGATAAACATAAGACACGCCGTCATTAAGGGGTCGTTGTTACAGGATCGTGAATCCGTTGCAACGGGGCGATCCACGGGGCGATGGTCTGGAAACGAAGGGAAGCCCTGAGTGGTAAAACTCTTCGTAAAACTCCTCGTTGCGGTTACGACACCGTCGGCGTAATAATATACGCCGTCTACCAAGCGTCACGTTTTACAAAAGGTGTAAGATGGATTATTAAATTCCTAGTGCCATCCGGCGAATCGTACATCACGGCTTCCCTTGGCCATCTCGTTGCAGGCTGGAGTGGAGTCGGTATAATAGCGGGAGAGTTCAATGCCGACGAAGAACAGCAGAATGAGATAGGATATAAAATGTTTATTGGACTGCTTAACTGTTCAGCTATTGCTGTTATATTCGATCGCTTTGAGGAAATTCTATTAGAGATGGGCATCATTTTGTGAAATAGGTACGGAAAAGAAATAAATAGAATTGTGAAGGTACGATCGGGTACTTACACTCGACAATTTATTGTGGTATGTCCCGGGCAAAATATATTGTGGTGAATTTTACTAGTTTTATGCACACCTGTGCAACTTCGAAGTGACTAACTGGACATTTATTGAAACTGTTTAACATCGTTTCGATCGATAGAATAAATTGGTGCGCAGAGGGTTGAAAAGAAGCGAACGTTCGATATCCTGCGCAGGAACAGGAACGTCGCACAATATTCGCGTTAAAAATATACGTATCCGTATAGATAGCTGTGAAACAGCGTCGCGAAAGTGAGAAAAAGATGGTGGCCCTATTACGCATCTACCGTTGGTCGGCGTATTGTTGCTAACGATATTGTTGTCACGAAACTTTTCATTACGATTACTGCGTACCCATTGTTGGCGCACGAGTGGTCAAACTACGTAGACGGTGGATATAGCATTAATGGATTACTAAATTCCAAGTACACCGTTATGCCGGGAGCTTGTAACAATTCGGTACCAAAGTCGCGAAAATGTCGTTAAGCTGGAGTCTCGTGCAACCACACTGGTTAGCAGTTACAATTATTGATATTATTATACGCCGCGTCGAAGGAAGCAAGCATTTCCACAATCTGTCCTCTGCGAACAGTATTACATATGCAAGAGTAATAGAACCAACCAGATACGTATACATTGCGACGAATAATATCGAGCAGCCGTAAAACTGAACCACGTTGAAAATAAAAGTGCTATCGATATTTGAGAGCAGAATGGGCGAGTTACGTAAAATATTTCATCCGTGTTTTACCATTGCCGTACGTCCTGCTTTCGCTTTGCTGCTAACGATTCAAGATTGCGAAAAATCGTTAAAATCTGTATTACTTAGGACGTTTCGTCCCCGTTGTACAAATGATCGTCACGACGTCGTCGCATAAAACTGAAATAACGAAGACCAGCAAGAAAAGGGTTCATTACGGGTGGGAAGATGGACGAAGTAGAAAGCGGAGAAGCAAAAGAACCGCCGCGGCGCTTTAAAACGTCTAGTTAAGCCGGCCAACGGCGGTTATTCGATAACGCAGAACGAACAGCCACAGGAGTCGGAAGGGGCACGTCAAATCGGGATGGGTAATGCACGACTGTGGAGGTTTATGGGCAATATGGTGTATTTACGGTTGACGGGCAAAAGCTGCGGCGCGGAAAGGAACTAGGGTACCTATAACTTTTTTCCCCCGTCTCCCTTTTTATCCGTTTGACCCCTGGCGCAGGGGATATCCGGGCGAGATTTTCACGAATATTGACGAAACTTTTGATGCAATAGACCAGATATACAGCCGGCCAATGACACGCGTATCTATTCAACTTCTTCCACTGCTATTCATCGGTTGACGTCCATGGTTGACGATAATTCACGTTAATGTAAGATTGATCAAACGGCCAGTGATCCGAATCCTTGTGATCCAACTCGAGTCGAGAAATTATACTTTGAGCAGGGGAATCCGTGTAAATTAATTGCTTGTTGAAATATAGGTACGAGCTAAATCGCGCAATATCGAATTTCAAATCATTGAATTATCGATAAACTCGTCCGAATAATACGTAGGCATATTTTGAAGAGGAATATTATTGACATTAATCCAAGAAATAATCAGCTTTTCTTCACCGAAAGGCAGAACTATTGTAATTCCTGGCCGAAAAAGTTATCCAATGATAACTTGCGTTGCTTATGATCTCACTGTTTCCATTGTATAACTTGAAACATCCAAGAATTGTTGTTGAACAATGATTGAAGTTCTAAATGGATTATAAATGAAAACAAAAAGTTGATAGAACAATAACCGGAGACCTCTTCTACTTGTTGCAAACAAGTTTCAAACGCCATTCATTATAATTAATTATCCGGGCAAACATCAGACTGCACAGTGATTGTATCGAAGTCGTTTAGCACTATAGCAGAGTATGGGATATTTTTGATACATTATTGCCCGTGTACATGCAAACGTGACAAGGTGTCAAATCTCCTCAATATCATTTGGACCATCGTCCCTCGGTGGTCGGTTTGAACAGGTTTGCCAGCGACGCGAACAGTTGGGTGACGTGGGCCAGGATTTTTATCAGATCGCGCACGCTTCGCGTGATTCGTAGCAGCATTCTATTTGATAATCGTTAAACGAGAGGTTCCTGATACTAGAACAAAACGGGTGGCGCCAGTAAATCAGTTTGTCACGCAAATTACTTATGCGACTACTGCGCTGCTGTTTCTCCTCGAAATTGCCCTCGTTCCCCTTTATTAGCCTCTGGTAAAATTTCAATGATATCGTATGGGATACTAGGCTCGATGGGGAAATAAAACGAAATAGCGCGATGGACCGTTATTGATTTATCGTGGGCAGGAACGGCAATTCAGAGCCATCATCGTAAAGCGTCGCCGACAGATCTCACGGCGGGACTGCAAATAGATCGAACGGATTCGAAATACGTATTTCGTTGAAGACCTTTGGAAAAGTTAATGGTGAAATGTCAATGGAATTATGTACGTGGTTCGGCAATGCGATTAAAAACTTGTGATCGAATCAAAGGCGACGTTGATTACAGCCTGCCTCCTTTTATCGTGTTTCACGCAGAATTTAATCTCACGCAAATCTGTTAATGTGATAAGTAGAAATTTGTTTAATCAACGACGGCAACGCCGAAGCACGGTTAATTAGTGCGACAAACGAGTTCGTTCGCCACGCACGAGACAATTTTTCCCCGAACAATTATCGTTTCAATCCGTAATTAATGTTTCACTTCAGAAAGGAATACCGTTTAGTCTCACGTCGACGTGTATTCCACGTTCGATTTTTTAGCGTCACCGTAACGGTGTACTTCAATGCGTATTAACTTCTAAACTTCACTGACAATGGGACACGTTTAAGAATTTGGTTAATACATTTGTCCAGTAAATTTCCTCACGGTCTAGGGTCCGAACCTAACATCGCCCGCCATCGAAAACAAACAATTATCCACTAATATAATAATATAATAACGCGAGCAAAACGATGCCCACCACTAATACACTTTAATACACTAATTGCGCGTCCAAATACGGGTACAGTGGATTAAAGTGATTGTCAACCTGCACGGTGATTACAACTGCCGACAAGCAGGCGGAAATAATTATTTCAGGTAATGCATTACCTGGTTAAACAATCGATGTGAGTGCAGAAGTAAACAGAAAACGGGGGCCGCACCGGTAACAGAACGTTATCACGGCAAACACGGTGTACAATTATGCGAAGTGTCCGTCGTGGTATCGTGTTTACGACGGCAAAGCCACAATTTTCCTTGCGCAGGCAAGTTCGGGCGGTGTTCAGGTTGCACTCTCCTTCCAGCGGGGGCTGAAGCTCGAGAAGGAGGGTGCTTTCGGGAGGAAGCTCTCAATATGTCCGACCTAATCCTCTCCCGGAGGACCTGGCCGTCCCCTCTCGCGCGCTTTACTTTGCAATACGTACAAACATTTCGAGCCCAGCTGCGCCAAGGGATTTAGGAGCTGAGCGATTAATAAATGCTTCGTACGACGAGAGCCGGCACCAGGACTCTCCGACAGCCACTCGACGAGGCTGCCCGTGATTTACCGTCCGGGCTCGTGTGTCTGCATTCAAGCTACTGCGTCTGGATTTCCAGCGATTTCGCGGCATCGTTTTGATTTAGTGTCCTCCCCGTGGCATTTGAAATATCGCCCAGGTATCTGTCTTTCGCTTTTCCGCCGTCGAACGCTTATGCCAATTTGACCAAATTAAGGTTACAACGTGCCAATGGATTGCCTCATTGACGCTGCCTCGCGATTGCATTGGCGACCCGCGTTCTGCGCTGGTGGTATTTTCGCTCGAAACGAAATCCATCGGGTTCTGGTACGCGCCCTTTGATTTTACTCTTTATTCTCGTCTTCCAGCGGGACACGTTCATATACACGTTCAAATAGTTTTAAACGAACATTGCACGCGGGGAGTAACACTTTTCAATTTCGCCGAGCGACGTACAAAACAGTAACTGCAAGATCAATGCGCTATAAAATTCGTGTCGCTTGAAAGGTACACGCTTGGTACACGATAATGCGACAGGGAAATCAATTAAAGAGCAAGCGAATGTATGCACAATTTGAATGAGCATCGAAAGTACGGGAATATAATTTTTATCCACGCTTACATTTAATGGGGAAGCTCTAAATTGGTGATGCGTGTTAGGGCACGATACATTCGTCATACGGGCGAACCCGTGCAGATGACAGCAAAACGATTAATCATCGACAACTATCGCCCGTTTAATAATACTCCCTCATAAAATGCTAGACCGAGGAAATTATTGATTTGTCATACTTCCTGTCAGTAATGTCGTTAACGGCACCATTCTAATACGTTGACGTCACACGATCAAATGTGGAACTCGAACGAGAGATCGCAAATACTCCTCTGTCGACCTTTATATTCTGCTGGAGGAGAAAAAAAGTGTAACGAGGCTTTCATTCCACTCGACGCTAAGCAATAATGTAAGGAGTACGACGCTGTAAGCCCTTGAAAATATGTATATATGAATAACAAAGGTTGATTTATGTGCGGACACTGGCAACAAAGGCGCTTAATCATTGATTTCAGCGTTGCATTAAGGAATATTGGAGGGTGAACACGTACAGTGACCTAGAAATTTATCCACATTGAAGCTAATTTTGTCGGTTCGTAAATAACAGTCACGTTTATTACACAACACGATACACAATTAGTTACTATTAACGGCAAACAAACATTACAAAAGGGATATCTTGCACGGACACAGAAGAAATATTGAGCACATTATTCTTACCAGCAACATTTACCAAACAAACGGAGAATGTAGTTAATGGCTATCGCAAGCAAGAGGATGCCGATTGGTAAGTAAAGGAACCGTCGAAATGCGAGGAAGAAAGCGGAACATAATCTCATTATTCGCGTCTTTGGACAACGAAAGCTGTTTAAAATTGATACAATATCGCTCGACGGTCGACCGTCCAGGCATGAATGGCAGCGAATTTAATTAGGGCGACATATTATTACAACTTAGTACACCGGATTGTTCTGTTGCGCGAATAGTCGTTCAACGTTTAAAATACACAGCAATGAAATAAGCGGATACACGGATACGGGAGTTGAACCTCTCGTTTCGAAGGAGGATCCTAGGCATTACCCGCCTCGGTGTTGGTAGTATCTTATCGTGGAACCCTCCGAGGCTCGGTACAGAGAAGAAGAACCCTTGGCCCCGCTTCGAATAGTATTTCGTTCCATTATTCATAAACATTTTATAATCTTCTTAGCGCGGTGAATTATTGCTGCTCGCGCAATTGAAATAATGCGAGCTCGAGGCCCGTGTTTGGGGTTGGGGGCGGTCCGGTTGGGACCCGTGCACATCGAAAAACGGCGCCCGATGGGAAGCGGCGAGGGTGGACGAAGGGGTGAAAGAAGACGGAACGAGGCGCGGAAAGGTTGGCACGGAAACGAGAAAATAGAGAACGAGTTCGTTGCTGAAGTGGTGTTGAAATGTTTCGAAGCGAGCGAAAAATAATTGGACGAAGAGTCTGTCGTTACTACGGCGGTGAGGGAACGCGGGGAACCCTGAAAGATGACGAAGACAACCGTCGTGTGTTTCCATAAAATCGTCGAACCGAGTTCGCCCCTTAAACTCCTCGTTACCGGGAATGTCTTTCGAACTACCGATCTAGGTAGCATCATCCGATAACGGAAGTTATTTGCGAAGAATAAGTGGACTGCTAATAACTCTCGGGATGGTTGTAATTCATCGGCGATGTTCGACGAAACCTACGAGGCACGTTGACGTTTCTCGCTTTTAAGCCCTTTCGAGTTACCTTGCCACATCGTTCGCTGTTCCGCATTGTTTTCATGACAAAAGATTAGATCGATGGCGGCGGTTCATATTTAATTAGCACCGATTTCCCTATCGGAATGTACAACGGGAGAATACGGTTGGGGATAGAATTAAGTTCCCTACGAATTGCCATTCTAGTTCTACACACATTTCGTACAGACAGTTATTAAAATAAGGCTTACTCACGATTAGAACGCTGTGCACATAATTCGTGCAATTCTAGAACCTGCTGTGGCAGACCTAAAGCGATATACAGATGAAGCCGTAGAGAATAGATTTCCCTGATCTCTCTATTACGTCATGGATTAGCTAGTTATGAAACTCAAGCGAGCTCGGGCGACCGGTGATGAAGCGTGTACGGAAAGTTTCCATCAGGTTGGAACCCGGACGAGGGCTGTAACGGTAGGGTTGCACGGAAGATTTTCTGCAGAAAGCATGTTCAGCCTGTTGAAATTAAATTACAAGCACTTAAGGGCGATAGCAATTACATCCATTCGCGTAAATTCATTTTAGCCAGTTGAGTACTGGCCAGATAGTCGGCTATCTTTGTTACATAATATTTCCTTTATGCAGCAGCACGTAACGATATAAAAAAGAAGAACAGTTTCGCACGTATTCTTAATCGCATCGAACGATGTGGCAAAATCCAGGGCAACGTTTTCGTTCCGACATCATTTGAATACAATGTTTGTGTTTTAAAATTCGTGAAAGACGTTACTCGACGCCCTACCAGCGAATCAATTTCTGCATTGCTAATTGTTTCGATTTTTCAGGATCCTACAGGTAACTTTACGAAGCCCTAACTCTGATTTCACCCGGGAAGGTTAATTCAGAGATAAATTCGTGACTTCCAGCATCCTTTTATCCGCAAACAAATGTCGACGTTGAAATTACTAGCAATCTGTGTGAACGGCCGGTGAAGTGTTCCAGTTTAACGGATCGATCCGGAAAACGCAATGATGTTTCGCGTTCGTGTGATTTTAATTAAAGGGCCTGAAAAGTGGGCGCAACATTGTCCCGTTTTTCGACAAAGAGCACAAAGGACGCGGAGACAACGATGGAAGGCTACTGTTCAATGAAAGAAAGGAGAGAGGGGGAGAAAGCTGGCGAAACAGGGGCCGAGGGACGAACAGAAGATTCGATGTTAGTAAAGTAAAGGAGTGTGCCCTGGAATATCTTCGGCGTCTTTCCTCGAATACTTCTTTCTCCTGTTTCTACAATCCTGCATTTACCCAGTTTCTTTCACGTTTCAAGTCTCCGGTGCCTGGCAAAAACGATGGACGCTGTGTTATATCATCGGCTACGAACCGAAATCTTATTAACCGTTGAAAGTGAGTTCCACTCCATGGTAGAATTTAAGTACATTCGCGCCCGTCAGAATGCTGCCTACTTTTGCTCTTCGCCCTTTTCTTTACATCCATCTGCAATCATCTTCGTCCTCCAACTTTCTATTCACCCCTGTATCCCTTTCCGCAGTATCGCCTTTCCGGTATTTAAATTGCTACACTAATCATTTTGCTCGATTACCTCGTCCCTTTTGCTTTTAAATCGTCCAGATATTCTGCCGGCATCTCATTACTTACACCCTTCATTTTTATATGAAAATATTTAAATTTCACTGACTCGTCAGGCGGAAATTATTGCCCTACCAATCCTATCTGAATTTCCTCGAGTTCCCCTTTCTTTTCCCCCCTCGCAATTTTTCGTCATTCTTGGGACCTTTACCGATCCGTGAATCTTAGTTCGAATATTATGCAATTGCTGCGGATACAAATAGAATGCCCACCGGCGACCCTTCAGATTCCATTAAGGATGGGCAAGCGAGCGAGGAATATACATATTTAGCATTACCTGCTTTGACATATTATACTTCATTTGAACTGAATGTACTCAATTAAACATATTATTTAGTTCACGAAAACTTCTGGCTTAAATCTCCATAAAAAGATTGATCCACAATTTGTTTTCCGGCCATACATTTGGACAATTTAGTCCCTTTCAATCGAGATCTATCCAGTAACAGTGAAATCTATAACAATAAAGTTCACTCCGTGGTTTCTCCCGTCATAAAAAATCTATCTCCCGCGAGGTATAAATATTCTCCGCTAAAAATATTAACATAAGAACCTTCGTACCGTCATTGTCCCAATTTTTCAACATCGTCCAAAGAACACGAGGAACTTGTAAACGTTACTCACCTCTGCTACTGCCGTCGGGTCCTCGGAGGATAGTACACTCCTCTATTGTACCAAAGGCAGTGAACAACTGTCTGACATCGTCTTCTGTTTGTTGCTTGCTGAGCATTCCCACGAACAGCTTTCTGTCTGTGGATCGGCCGCGCGTTGAAATAGAGAGAACAGAGAAAAAAAAAACAAAAAAATATATTAGTCGATATGCCAGAGATAGGTACGTTTCGCTTTTAGCGCTTTTTAGGCATTAAAAGAGATTTTGCGGCTAACACCGAAAACGACAAAGTTACACGGTTACACCAGCATCCATCATCCTAAGGGGAAGGAAGTAAGGGTAATAGATACACATATATGTATATGTACATCTATATATATATATATATATATATATATGTATATGTATATGTATGCATATATAGATATAGATATACATATATACATATATACATATATACGATTTGCATTATAAAAAAGTTAACACCAACACGTAGCCAGTACGGCCATTCATTTTATAACATTGAAATAACAGTGAGAGATTGTATCAATGTATATGTATACACATATGCGTTCACGATACGAATATATGTAATGGAATATAGAATGACAAAGATGGTAAGACGTCGATTTGTAATACGGGCAACGGTAATAGTATATATATATAGCACAACGTACACGTGTGAACAGTGACGATAATGTATTTCAACGGGAATTAGAAGGTAAGAAAATTACGACAACAAAGGAGGTAAAAAGTAATTCAACCAATTTCAATCCTACGTCCTACGCCACAAGCCGAAGAAACAGATGGAGAAAAAACGGGAGTCGCGTATAAAACCGGATGGGGCGTACAAGCGACTCAACTACGGGCAGAACTTCCGACGGTGGTGTCTACGTTAACATTAGCTTTTGCAGTTTCTCTATACGACCGTGTACTTTTATTCTCTTTTCTATTTTGCTGAATGATCTTTTTGATACAAGTATTCGGGTGACTCGATAAGAGAGCGATTGGATCGTAGACGGTACCACCAACGAGTGTTCCGCGTGGTGCTGAGGTCAATACATATATCGTTTATAAAGGGTCACACGCCACTTAATCACTCTTCTTTAAACAATTTGCAGTTATTTCCAACTTATTTACAAGAGTGATAAACGAATGAGTGTCTACCTATGATTGTTATGTTACTTGTCATTTTGTAAAGAAGTTTGTGCCTGATTTTGTTTCCGTCGTTTTATTGCGTTAGACGCGTGAATAAATTGTTGAACGTGTATGTAACATCGTTATTCGGTACGTCGCTAAACCTTTAAGAGCGTAATCGATTTGCACGGATATTACAAAACACGTTTTACGCGGAACGAGCTCTCCGGGAACTTTTAATCACTCTCGGTTTTATTTTAAGGATCGTAATTAATGTTCGATGCAATATTACTGTAAATTGTGTATGGACATAACTAGTACAGATAGTAATGTTTCGCGCAACTGTTATTCGATTCCTTCCAACGAAACTAATTACAAGACTCTCTCCGTAGGAGAATAATGAATGTTAAAAGAAACACCGTTACCAGAAAATGAGCATAATAATTGTCTTTGCAATTAACTCGAAAGTGTTCTTTAAAATACTTCCCAAGTAATTCGTTACGTACGAAAAGTAATTATAATTTAACGATAGAATTTCTCCGCAACTACACTAGTTATAAAACTTTAGCCCCGAACCGAATGTAATAATAGTGTTTCGAAGTTTCCGCGATACCTCTTGCATACATCGAGTATGGCTTGTGGTGGTTCGTATTCGGTACTATATTTTCTGTATGTGTCTGGAAATTCTCAAATTCACGGTATCACGTCCGTAACAGTAAACCAATTTGTTTGATCGGTTCGAAAAGTCAGTTTTAATTGTTTTCGTTCGTTTTCGTTTCGTTTTAGAAATATCTGCACTGGACGTGTATCCTGTGTGTACGTGTACCCCTGTATAATAATGATATTAAATCATCGTGGGTGTGCAAGATCGACTGGGACTACGTGACAAAAGACGTGACGCACAGGAATTCGTGGAGCGTATCTTATAGGAGCTTGGCGAAACGTTTGAGGCGGATTGTAAGGGGTAAAAAATTTTCACGTAGAATCATATCTAAGTAAATACAATAAGATAAACGTAGCTGACATCATAATCAGAAAATATTTACAAAGGTGATAAAAAACACATCGACAACGAACGAGACAACACATCCAACGAGCGAGCCACTATTTTATGGTCATAGCTGTAAAGAGCGGTATAGTATATATATATATAATATATACGGTTAGGGTGGTTGCCCATACGAATGGATAAGGTGAACATTGGAAAATGGAAGAAATTGAGGGGTTGGGGGGGGGGGGCTCGTATTTTACGAGGCGTACCATGTACACACTTGGCCTTTTGATTAAAAAAAAAAAGGAGGCTCATTTTAAGATACGGTCGGTAGACGCTCTAAGATGATTTATTACTCTTCCTTCATTTCCTTTCCACGTGCTTTGTTTAATAGTCAAACGGATGGCCACATGAATTATCCAGGGGACGGGGACCAGTATTCATAGAGTTCTAAGAGCGTCCACGCAGTAACCGCCGTAACGAGGTTTTAACAGCGTGATAACGCCGGTGCGCAATAACTAGAGCAAAAAACACGAACGACAAGTTTACGGCTACCAAATAAAGGTTCACGCACGTGGGCACGAACAACATCATTTATAATACCTTATAGAGTGTATCACGTTGTGTGTCCGTGTTTTCGGATGAAATGGATTAGGAACGAACGGAAACGGTAGCCGAGACGGAGACGGGTAATTCAGCGAAGATCGCGGTACACATTGCGAAGCTTTTCTTTCGTACGAGAACGTAACCATTTTTTTTTTTTTCTTCTCTTCCTTCTAGATCGCCGATGCAAGATGCCCGATAGAACGCGTTCCGATTCGTTCGCAGAGAAATTCCGCGTTAACAAGCGCGAAGGGGATCGCGCACTATTGCAAGCAGTATGCATTCTCGAATCGGAATAATAACTTGAAGTGCCGGTCGTCGTTTGTCTTTCGTTAAAAAAAGGTAATGCTCGAACTTCGCTAAAATTTGATACGTCTAGAAATTTTGTTCCCGGAATACTCGGGGTGTCGACTATGCTCTCGTTCAAAGGGACGAATATATACTATACCCGGTTCGGGTATTTCGGCACATTGGATCAAGAAATTGGGCAGGGCCGTTGAGGGGGATAGGAAGTTCGTGAAGGAATGCCAGGATTCGTGGGTCAAACACTAGCGAGCAGCAAAATGAACTTTGCGGCGAGCTGTGCTGGCTGAATCAGCGGTGATGGCGTGATGAGAGAGGAAATTTCGTTTCTTTTCTTTCTTTTTTCTCTTAGAGAAGTTCTCCTTCTGCCGATTTGCGGAGAAGAAGAAGAATAGAGGTACTGGAAGGAAGCTAGCTATCTCCTGGAAGTCGAAGTTACCTTCAGCGGCCGCCACCGGTGCCTCCTACTTCCAGAAGATGGCACTGGTGCTCCCGTCGTCCATCATGCACTCTGGAATACAGAACAGAAACAAAGAAATGCCATTGGGCCCAAAGTAACACAATTCGCTGTCGTCGTCGCCTATATGTATGTAAAATCCCTGCAACATTATTCGACCTGCCTTTCCTGCAGTTGCACAATCGAATGTGTTCTCTTTGCCACGACTTGACTGTACAGTGCAGCGTATTTCTTTTGCCTCCTCTGACCGATCGGATGGAACGTTGCAACACGACCTAACGATCCAGAGAAGAGCAGCGCTCTAAGTACAATTATTTTAGGCAGGAAATCATTGTTCTAAAGAAGTTATAGACAAATTTCAGATAAAACATGTTAAACAGATTATATATGTGTCGCTAAATCGTATTGTCTCATTGCTACGCAAAGTTCAAAGAATGTTGCATGTTAATGGATTCATTGTCCGAACAGAAATTCAAACGCAATATCAGGCGTATGCAAAAGTTTTAGTCTATATTTTTAGCATCGTCGAGCGTTCGATGTATCTTCCCTGACTAACTCCTTCGAGACATTTTCGTATTTCTGCAGCATCGCGAAAGTGCTGTCCGATTAGGAAGTGCCGCCCGCGAAGAGTACACTGCGCGCGGAAGAACTTTCCAGTTCAAGTTAAGGCTAGTTTGTTTAACAGTTTGGTTCCAGGAACTCCTAATGGAGCGAACCTTTCGGATCCTGTCAAAAACGCAGCAGAACCTTTTTTCCCTTCGCTACTGACGCGAAACGTCTGACCGTGATCTGTCCACGTACGTCCGCGTTTGGGATACTCCTATTTTTAAATAACCCCAGATTTCATGGTTTCGTATATTTGGCCCGCTCGTCAATCGTAGAAAATTAGAAGGCCAAAACCTTTTGCACACGCCTAATATATAAAACAGACCGCTGATTACTCGATGTCCATACGGCTCGCCTGTAGTTCGTTAACGACCTAAACTTTCTGGATAAAAATACTTTCATTGGCCCCGCGCTCCGACTAGGTGACGATCTTCCCATTAACCGGAAGTTTCAAAGTTCCCTACGCAGTTGGCCGGGAGAATTTCAATCAGCCGTAACGGTTTTATCTTATCGCGAAATTTTACATTCCACGGATAACGCGGCTGCGGATCGTCCTTTCGATTCGTCGCGTTCCCCGCGTGAATGAACTTAATGACGCGTTCTCGCGAGGTTATGGAGATGCAAAATTGGCGAACCGAGTTAAAGGTCGTCGTCGCGGCTGCTAGACGCGAGCTCATTCCAGCTGCCGGTCTGACTCGCGCCTTCCAGCCAGGCTCCAGGGCACATTTAAGGATTTGTCTCGGGAAATTAGATTCTCGCCTGACTTGCAGCCTCGTTGCATCCCCCGTTCTCCACGGATTCTTACCCCTTGGCCCGCCCCTGCCCTTGCTCGACCCACCCAACCCCCCCTTCACTTTCTCACACTTCCTCCAGCCATTCCATGACAGAGAATTCTCCTTCCTTTAGCCCCGAGTACTTTTCATCGAACGTTCGTTCCCATTGTCGTGCCAGGACACCGTGGGGACCGAGAATTGGACCTTTGTCGCCCGAGCTAAGTGTTAACGTGCCCTTCGCGTTCCCTTCCTCGGCTATACAGCCTTTGAGAAATCGAGGGAGGAATTAACCCTCGGGAAATTATCTTCTCGCTGGACTTCGAGAACAAAGCGAACACACTGTTTGACATCGTGCTTCCTTTTCTTGCGCCCGCTCGCCAGGACTGCGATCTTTCCATCGGTTCCTTTTTTATATCGTTTTTTCTTATCTTTCTATTCTCCCTTTTTGCTTCTCATCGTCGGACTATCGCGTTGATTCGATTTGATCAATGAAAAGAACCGTGGATCGGAGGAGGTGAAAAAAAAAAGTGCGACTCCGAACCACATTGAGCGAAGTTCATCCCCGGGTGCTCCGAATTTTTCTTTCGTTTAGCTCGATCCGATTGGCTCGACGACAACGTGTTTTCGCGATAACATCTATCGAGGCTTGAACTGCAACTTTTGCCCATAATCGATCGGCGATCTGATATTTAGAAACTTTTATTTTCCCAAAGGCTCTCGAAAATTATACGCGGAACGGTCTCGACCAGCAGTGGAACTTTGAAGCGGCAGTTGATCAATTTTAATCGAAGCGTTCCTAATGCCTGCGCCGACAGCCTTATTTTTAACGCCAGTTCTAAAACCTTCTCTGTCGTGTATGCCAATATTAATCTGCTTCCCATGCGAAAGTTTACACGAGCGTTCTAATAATATCGCGGCCTCCAAAACCGTGCACTCGCGTAAATACACGAACGGCATCGAGCGAATCTGCGTCCAAATAGCGCGACCCCTCCCCCCACAAATATCTCTTCTGTACTCAGAATATTTCGAGTAAAATATTTTCCCCCGAGCCGATGTTATCGCGCGATCGCCAATAGAAAAATTCTCTCAACGTCGCGACCGTAAACCATCCCTAACAGCGGTATAAATATTTTCCATAAAAAAAGACGATCGTAAACACAAGTTCCACCCCCCACCCCCACCCCCCCAAACCGTGTATCGCCGGTTAATCATTTGATCCGACGTAAACTCTCGTGCGCTTATCGAGCTTTTGGTCGTTAAGCACACTATAATTACTGACCCATACGTAACTTTATCCTGCGCCGTTCTATTTACGACATCGTTTCCCAGCCGGCGAAGGGGCACGTCGTCCTCTCATAATCCACAAGGATTTCTCGCAACGGCTTCGGACCAAGGCGGCTTGCGTCACGTCGGCCAACTCAAAGTTGCCCAGCAATGAAGGTAGTCTTCGAGACTCTCGATATCCCGGGATACGTTTATCTGCCCGAACATAGTAGGGCGAGTGATGGCGGTGGAGGCAAGGTGGCTCGCCGAGGGATCGAAACTTATCTACTTGCTCAACTAGCTGCTCCAGTACAGCATCCCCCCTTATCCACTCGCAGGAACTTCTGACTACCCTTGAGTTCGCGCAACTTCCACGCGAGATACGCATTTCACAAATCTGTTCCCGTCGTTGTCCGCTTAATTCCGTGCCGTACCCGCGAAGACGAACGGGGCCCTATTTAAATTCGGGGGGCAGGGGGGCAGGGGGGGGGGCAGGGGAAATTTCACGCGAACGTGCTGCCTCACTTTTTGTGCAAGATCAGTCGGCGCGGGCGGGTGATTCGAGCCTCAATTTTTTATCGGCGATAGAAAGGGTGATTTTAGTGTAAGATTCCTGCTGTGCGATTGATTCCATTGTAGTAAATTTTGCTTGGTTAAACATGTACGATTGGGTAGCGAAGATTGCGAATTTAGTTTCGTACTGCAACGAAAAGTCGTAATTGGACAAGCGAGATTTCGCGTGGCTGTAATGGCAATGGGAACTCTGTGCAGCGAAATTACAAATTCAATATGCATACTATGTTTCGACGAACGTTTTGTAACCATTGGTTTCTCCTTGTGCTCTGTATTGAACTTTATATTGAACTTCTCAGACAACTTTTGTACCTACATAGGGAAAACGCGTTAACAAACTGTTCAAATGTTGTGATCGTTATGTGTAAAGAAAAAAAATTGCAGCTATTTCTGGGCCACGATTTGAATAAATTCTGAGCGACATAGCCGATGCAGCAATGTTTTAGTTTAATAAAGTTTCGTAATTGTAGCCAATTTTACCGTTTGCGCATGTCATACGGCACTACCTTGTACATCTCGGCTCTATACGGTACGTAATCCATATAATGACGCAATTATACTGCACGTTGGTGTAGCATGGTACCTTGTGTAAAGAACAGAGCTATTAATAAACGAAAATCAAACGTACAGCACTGAGACCACAATGTACTCCGTCCGATATTGAAAACGGAATAAAATAATGATGCCAACGACAGTAGAAACGGCCTGCCAAAGTGGCACGTTCATTTACTACCTTTACCCACGATTAATAAAACTAGCTGCAAACATGGCTGTTACTGCATGTCAATTTTCTATTCTCGTCACGAAATTCTGTCGATGTCCAAGATTTCCGCACTAAAACCAATCGTTGCCTAAGTATACAAAAACGGTACAACATTGCAGCAACAAATACCACCCGACAAAGTTCAGCGACATTAATGCGCAGCGATAGAAAAGCACACTGCCGGTTGTTGGATAACGTCGCGGGGAACAAAGACGATCGACATCGTTGACAAAGTTCGGGAACATCGTGATTGAAGTCTGCAACTACGCGGACACGTCATGTACATAGCAGTTACACCGTGTACATGTATGTACCGAGACGATGGGAGCAGAAGCAGCGACAGTGTTGAGTTTTGGATCACTCCTCCTGCACCACCGTCAATCTGAGGCTTTGTGGGACCACATCGAAGCGGGCGACCGGAGATTACAATGGCATCTACGCCAGATTAGCATATGAATTACGGGACCCTTCATCTACCTCCCCCTATGCTACTCGCTAACCCCCTTTCCGTGCGTCTTGGGCATCCGCCCCTGGAATATCCCTTCGTCCTCGGTTTTCTTCATCTCCTCCTATATTTTGCTCTCATTCCTCTTCGCGGCGGTTCGTTCCCGTTGCACGCTTTCTTTTCTTTTTCCTTTGTGTTTGCGCGTGTGCCTGCGATTCGCCTGGCGCGCGCTTCCATTCGAATTCATTGAACGATTCCCGCGATACCAGATCCACCACGACCGTCGCCGAATTGCTCCGCGCAACTTTCTTCGAGTTCGCGTCACTGTGAATTTTGACAATCGTAATTTCGACGGGCCACTCGTAGTACGCCGCTGCGCAAGCAGATACGTCGGGGGATTTCGACGAGCTTCGCGGGATCCGTTTATGGCAAGCGTGAAGAGGTATACGTACGCGTGTGCTGTCGACATTTTGTCCCCTGTATTTTCAGCGAAATGTGCGATACATATGGATGTTTGGTACTGGGGGAAAACAGAGGTGTACTTAATTCGTTCCGTATTTCGCACGAATCGGTGGGGAGGGCTTGTGGGAAACGATATCGTCCGATCGGTGAACGTTATTTAGTTATCACGGGCGAATAGATATTACAGCAAATGGGCGGACGATGTGCAATTATTTAACGACGCGAAAATTGCACGACTGCGCGAAGATAGCAAGAATTTTCCTAGAATTTGTAAAGTTCAACAGGCGGTCAAGTTAAAAGTAATACGCGAGGATATCGTACGAAGAAAAAGTGCTGTGATATCCGGGGGAATGAGTCGATGGATATCAGTGCTCGCTTGTTTCAACGCGTTTCTCCTTTATCCGTATGTTTGCTGGAACACACGGTCAGTATGTACGAACTCGATAAGCGGCAAATTGCTATCTCATTTTTTAATACATACATACATACATATCGAGCTCGATAATCCGTCGTGAGTGCATTATTTTATACGGATTCGCTCGTTTCGAAGCACGAAAAACGAAAATCTGGCAGAGATATCGGTTGTATATTCAATGAAACAATATTATTGAATAATCTGTAACCCCAGAACGGTGCGGAAATAAATTTTCATCGGTATACTGTTCTTGTGCTTGCTCGATTAAAAATTACGTATGGGTTGTCGACGTGTACCATTGCAAGTTTGGTAATGTTTTATGGACGCTTTTGATCGATAACATAGCTTTCGTAACAGATGTTACATCACTGCCGACGAATACATTATAATGTGCAGCTTGCAACCCAACACAGTTTGCTGCATCTACCGACAGATCCTAGATAAGTTTTCAAAGTAATAAGTAAGCTAGACATCGTTCTATCAGAGGTATTTATAATTTGTAATTCTGCGTACATAGAAGAGAAAGATTAAGATTAATATTTTGCCGTTCTGTGCTAATTAAAAGTACTGATAATCATGTAAGTGTCTACTAATGCTACGCCATTGTAAGCTAAAGAAAATCTGAAATTAGTAACGCAATTGCATTAGAATTTCTAAACGTCTCTCAAACTAGTTTTATTTATTGCTTTATCCAATCTTATCACTGAAATCTAGCAAGGTTGTGGTCTAGTTCGATTGCCTGTTCTTACCTCCGCGGTTTTCACTGTCCGCCGGCTTCACTTGAATAGGACGGTTCATCTGTAACAAAACAAAAAAATATAATAATAAATCAGCAGTAAATACCAGGAGATAGGTAATACGTTCTAAGTCGTCCTGTTTATATATATATATATGAATTAGTACCATTTTATGCAATATTTGTAATCATTCTTTTGCAAACGATGAACATTGACTCTTAAGAAATGAAGTATCTTCGATACGTGCAATTACATCCTCCGAAACTTAATCGATATTTCGAGCTCTGTCGAACATTTGCCAAAAATGTTCCGATAAAGAGCAGGCTCGAAAGTATCATGAGGAATTATTGCAAATATATTACATTAAATTCTCAGTGTGCAAATCCACGAAGGCGGACAGCTTGCAAGGCACCAGCATCACACCGATAAAAACAAGTACGTATGTACACAGCGAAGGAAAAGTGCATCTATTCTTCGGATCATTCTTCCGTTCGTTCACTTCGTGTAAACATAAACTATAAGTGTGCAGTCCGGTCATTAGCGCAGCTGTGGCCACTTCACCACCGTTGCAACCCCCAAGCAACGTCGTCGCTCGTGCGAGTTTTCTCTGTCGCTGACAGCTCCGATTGTTAGATTGTTCAAAATGTGAAAGGGGGATGAATGAATAACGGTGACGAGGAAAAACGGGAGTGCGACAATGAGAGGAAAACGGGGTTAGAGTACGATAAAGAGGTAGGACGCACGGTAAAAGGGAACCCCGCCCTTCCTCACGGCGTTTTGGTTTGCTAAAGTACGGAACTACCGACACCCGTCCTTCCGTGCCATCCTCGCGAAGTCTTTTGGACCGCTGCGAACGGGCCGAGATCCCCGAGAACAAATAACATTGTTTATTTGTCGGACGGGTCGTGCGACCGCAGAGCGTTCTAGTTCGTTCCTAGGGGGATGAGAATGCATGATTCATGACGCGGGGGACACGAGACCGTACTCCGATCCCCTCCCCCATACAACCACCCTGCCCTTCCCTATCCCTCTTTCTATTTTCGGTTGGTTGTTTTGCCCCTCGGATCCCTCTTTTTGTCACTTCGAAACCATCCACGGCCCTTCCAGCAATATGTTACCGCGAAACTTTCACCGGA
Source organism: Nomada fucata (assembly GCA_948146005.1). Taxonomy (NCBI): domain Eukaryota; kingdom Metazoa; phylum Arthropoda; class Insecta; order Hymenoptera; family Apidae; genus Nomada; species Nomada fucata. The sequence goes on from OX411281.1 coordinate 7,967,184, forward strand.
ATTTCGTTCACCTATGCCCCCCTCCCACCCCACCGCCTCTCTTTTCCGTCGAGCGTACACCTGAGATTAGATTGCACGAGATTTAACGGCCGCGTAACTAGTGTATTCCAGAATTCGAATGTACGTTTACACGCGAAGACACGAGGAATGCTGGCGGGTTGATTAGATTTTTGCAGCACGTCAGGCTCGATAGAATCGGTTGTATTGTACAGTGGAACCGTGTTAATTTGCGAAAGCGATTAACTTGATAAATAGTGGAGCGCATTGATTAATTTATGTGGACTACGTTTTACAAACCCTTGCAAAATATATATTTAAATTGTGGACTGTATTATTATAAATGCGGCTGTTCTGTTACGCCTAGAGCTTTCGCGTTGGCTTCTGGAATAAATTTATTTATTAATCACCTGCCGCGCAAAGTATTGTCATTTCATAGTATCGACTGCAATTATCAATGAATATTATTTTAAATGTACAAAAGTTAAGCACCAGTCAAATGCTTTCGCAATAAAATTTGAAAAATTTCAAAGAGTGTAGTTGGTGGCTTTGACTACCGAAGAAAGCTTACATGTACGTAACACATAAATAGGATGTTATAGATTTCGGTACCTTGCCCCCTGTAAATAATAGGGAATATACATTTTATCGGGCCAAAGCAGAAAACACGGCACGCTGTGCATCTCTCGACGATAAATTCGATCGGAACCCTGAGAATCTGTTCCTTAACGTAAGCATAACATGGCCAAGCATCGTGACCATCTGTCTTCTGACTCGCTCTTTTTTTTTCATTATGCACTACCTCCCATAAGAATTGTAGGGGGAGAACACACTGGGGCAGAAACATACGTGGCAACCCCAAAACTTTTTCCTCGTGCATGCACGTCAGATACCATGAGGGGTTGCTTCACAGGGGTCAGTGCCACGGCCACGTGGATCTCGTGGAGAAACTATATCCGCCAAGCACAGGCAAGATTTCCGGGTTCAAAGTCCGGTTGGGAAGTACACTTTATGTATCTTTCAATTCCAGATCGTTTTATTCACCGGATTCGTTCTTCCTCGATATCGTCAGACTGTAATGCAATAACAATTTTCTACGCTGATATTTATTCTCGCTTTCTAAAATGATTCGTTCCTTCGACTTTTTTTAGCGATTCGTACTCGCGTCACTGCGAGGAGTGCGGATAAAGGGTGCATTCGTTGAAAGTTAGCTGCGCAGGCTGTTCACTCGCTAGATATAAAAGTATTTTTCATTACTTCACAATCCAAAGATACATTTCGATAGAAATATTTTTAAATTATACCTTTTGCACTGGCGTTTTAAAAGTTTGGAGCATTTCACGAGTTCGAAAGTTTTTGTCGGTGTCAGTTTCGTTTTCTGAATGTGCACTACTGCAACGCGAACTGCGTATGGAATATAATAATTTGAACAGCGGTGAAATGATCTTCCTCTGGAATAGATTGCTCGTTTGATTAATATTTATCATCGCGATCACAAAATGTTGACACCCTCCTGATACAAGTATTGCGCCTACAGTTGTATCAAAGGAATATCTTACCACACGGTTCATCTAAAAGTAGTTCTTAAGACAGGACGGCGCAAGAATTACCAGTAATAATCATTACGCGACACTAATCGTATGTATACGTTCTATAAAGTGAATGAAAAACTAATGGCTGTTTCTAGTTCATATACTACAACTATGTATCGCGTTTCAGTACATAAATATGCTACATGGTTCCTTCCAAATACCAGTAAACATTAGGTGAACGCTCCTGTCCGTTTCTTGTCTGATGACCTGATTTTCCCTAATGAGAGATAAATTACTCCCATCACGGGGGCTCGTTACTCTACTCAACGTCGGGGGATCGATTAACCCGTAACGCGGTTACCATGAGATATGTCTCGAGAGGAGGCAGTCGTCGCCGTTTATTGTTTAATATTTCGCGAGAGAGCACCCGCTCTCTCCGTTTCTGGCTTCATCGATAGCCGCAATCGCGGCGCACCATCGCGGCGGGGAAGTTTAAATAAATAAGGAAGCCCGTGTAAAGCGGCACCGGGAGAATTCAGGAAGGACGAATAACCGCGAGAGGGCGAAGGAGGAACAGCGGCGAGTAAGGAGGCAGGGGCGAGGGGCAGGTCACTTTAAGCACTGTCCTCTGGTCAGGAAATTAAACTTTGAGTCGGACACTGGCCATTAGGCGTTTGTTGTTGTCTCGTTGTCAGGGGAAACCCTGTGTTCGTATAGATACTGGAACTGAGATACGACGTTTCGCCCCCACCCCCCGCCTCCCGGCTCTCCAGGGAAGTTTAACGCTGAATGCATCGTGTAAATGTCACTTACGACCCGAGGGATCTGTACCAGTCAATAACGATCACCGGGCGAAACTTCCACGGACCGTATTGCCGGGCATAGACGCGGCGATTAACGTAGACAAGTATTAACTACCGCTCGTTAACGGTGGCTTCATTATCTCTAAACAGCTCCACTTGTAGTTGATTAATGTACCGTATGAACGTCAGTTAATGATTTCGTTCGACTAACTGGTCGCGAGGCAGAAATGTTGACGAAAATAACAGCGTGACAATTCGATGAATTCGGAGGCGAAGTATTCGTTCAGCTCGTAACTAGCGTTTAGATTCGTTTCCAAGAATAGAGCAATGATTGTCGGCGCGATTTGCCAAACGTGAGGTACGTTTCACCCCTGTCAAGGTGGAGGTGCGCCGCTTCGCAAAAAAAAAAAAAGGGGGAGATGATATCGACCACGCCTTTTTCTTTTTTAATATAAATTTCGCTAGGATCACATGCGAGCTCCTCTGCAACGAGTTTTATCGTCAGTCACGTGCACTTAGAAAATCCATTCTCTTGAGAGGCTCCACTCAAGATGGATGGTAATAAGTAAATGTGTTTGCTCAGCCCAGAACGCGCATCACGAGCAATTAATTAAACTCGATTATCTATGTACACTGTGGGAAGCGCGTCTTGCTCCCCTGGAATAGATGCTGAGTAATAGCCATAAGCTGGAGGAAACGTATCCCATAATTGCATGTGTCTAATTTCATTTTATAAAGGAACAGTGGAAGAATTTATTTAGTGGTAACTTCGCGAAACTCTTGGCTGATACAATTTATACGAAATTTCTAACGGGCAGAATTCGCAGCCTGCAGTTGGCCTTATTATTTTAATTGAAAAGAGTGTTTGATTAGCTTCGTCGGGTAACTTTGCGTATCAGAGATTCTACGATTATATTTGAACTCTAATGAGAAATTAGTAAGTGGGAAAATAGTAACCGAGCACCAAATATTATTAACTGGATCGTCTAAACAGTAATGTTTCTCAAAACGGGGGTAATTCCAAACAGTCTAATAAAATTTTTTGCATAAGAAGAAAAATGACTATCGCTTCTCGCTAAATATTGCAACACTTCCTTTTGGCCAGCCCAATGCACATACGTACACGCACATGATATGCAACGCGTAATTGAAAGATATATTGGACGCAACCAGTTACATAGCAAAGTCGAAACAATTCGACGTTTCGCGGCGACCAAACAAATTACCTGCATTTGGATCCCTTCCTTTTGGTCAGCCACCTCGACCCCATCGCCCCCGAAATAACCCAATTCTTTTCTTCCACGGCAAGTACGATTGCCAGAAAGCCACGCAAAATCCAGATAGGGGATAGGTGGAGGCTGATAACTGCCGAATTGAATGGTGAATGCCGCTTCGGAAATTGAATAAGCTATCGTGTCTGAGCCGAGCCGTCGAGCGAAGCCCGGTATTTGACCTGGCTGCGTGCAATCAATGTACTGATTGGAGATAAGGGCTCACCCTGTAGCCCCTGGCATCCTCTCTGGCATGATTTATATACGTACAGTCTTCGCCGGCAATGTATTCATTACTTGATTGCCCTTCGGCAAGTTAATACCGTCGTGACCGTGTAACGAGCTAGGTATCAGGATACTTTATATTGTGCTTACGTCCGATACAAGATCGACGCGTTCTCCTAGCTATTGCGGTGGGCTCTGAGTGAATAATTAGATCAGTTCGTTGCCCTTTCGCTTTTTCATTTTCTGTCTCGTCTCGTATTTCACATTTGTTCGCTACATTATGGGCCCTTTTCGAGGGACCGTACTCGATTCTAGGGGTGTCTGCTGATTAATTATCATAAACTCCGAAAGAATGTAATCTCCCGACAGAACGCGGGTATATTCTTGCCGCGACGTGTCTAGTTAGAAACTAAGTGGCTATCGACTTAGGGTTTCCAATGATACCGTAGGAAATTCGTTATGTATGTAGTATTCTCGGATAGGGCAATTGGTATGCATCGGCGGAATGATGTTTAGTTCGAGTTAACTTCAATAATTTGCCGCACGCGTACCCACTCGGAAACTGTGCTCCGCGAAATCTGTACCCGCGCCCGTGCCCGTTAATACGACTAATTTGTCGACTGCTCCAAAAGCAAATGCGCTTCTCCCCGCGTTCGCGTTGAACGCCACAAAGGAGCAGAGCGATTCCAGCTGCCTCCTGGCCGGATTATGTCTAAGGAGATTTTAGCCAAACTAATTGGCGAATTAATTGAAATTCCGAAACGGATCGGGTCGTGCCGGCCATTGATGTTCGACATACGGCTGCTAGATTTTCATCCTAACGACCGATCGTTGGAAGTTTTGTAACCGATCAATAATGTAACGTGTCGGCCAGCGCTATCGTGAACATCACCTGTCGACAGTCGTCCTATTGTTACCATCGTGACAGTGCCGCGTACAATTGCCAAATGAATTTACCCGCTATATCGCCCAGTTAGCGAGTTATCAGCGTCACTCTTTTTTTATTTTCACGCTGCCAAACAATGTAAGTTCGGTCCAGTGATAACTCATATATTGAAACTTGGGTTACGAGGCAGCGTTGTATGAATAAACACGGCCCGCGTCACCGGTAGATTATCTACATGCGCGATTCTACGTTTTCACAATGATTATAAATAAAATTCGTGTTTTATTGTCGAACGCGAGGCGCGATGCTATTGTTCATCGAGCATGGGGATTGAATTGAACGCAAGACAGGTATGGACGGGTGAGAATATTCGGACAGTGAAAAATACATGGTATAATTATACGACGAAGTGAATATATTGTACATTGGCACGATCGACCTTTACCAAAAAGGTGATCCCCCGGGTTGACACTTGCCTCTTTCTTCTCCATTTAAAAAATTCAAATTTCTACCGAGGAATTGATGTCGCGATTACAGTATAATAGAAATGGAACGATACATTTCATTGAACGAGCAGTCAGCATGCCAAAGAAGGAGCGATTCGACGTGCTGGCGAAATGAATAATTCGCAATCAAAGTATATATTAACTTAACCGTTCCACGAGATTTCCACCTATTTTCCGTTCACCCTTCCGGCGGTCTGTCTGAGGACGTACCAAGCTTTTCCACCCCGAATCGGGAACTAACCGTCCCGACTCCATATTTCCATGGGAGAATATGATGCACTGTTTCGACATCGAATTTTTTACGGAACCACGCCACTTTGGCACGCAACACCCGATCGCCTGCCTATCCAATTTCTCATTCCTTTTTTTTTTACTCACAACCACCCCGCCGACTGCCTCTACCCCGATCACTTTTTTTTTTCCCTAACACTCTACAAATATTTGAACACCGGCTGTAGCCCCGTCGAAAGAGCATTCGAGTCGAGTGAGCTTTCGCGTCCCCAGGCCAATCACCGTTCACCGATTGTAATCTAAGCCAATGCCTGGGTGCGCATTAAATGTCAAACGTTATTCCTCCCTCTATTCCGTGACGCCGTCGGCGACGATGCCGTCGTCTACGTCGATCGCGGTGTTGTTGCTAGTGGTCTGTCTGACAGATGTTGGAAAACCACCACGGACAGGCCTTCCGCAAACGTTTAAACGCTGCTATCGACATGGTCCGGTTTTCACGCAGACGATACGCGGCTCGAATTGCCGACTATCGCCTGGGCGTCGCGGAATTCGCAGGCATATCAATTAATCGTGCTGCACGATTTACCTGTGGAATTTGATTATGAGCGTGCACTGCAATTTTCAATTATCCTCGTATAGTTTTGTTCACGGTAAATCCGTTTCGCCTCGCGATTTCATTGAACGCTACCGCACCCTTGGAGATTCGATTTCCTTTGAAACATTCATCGCCGCCTTATTTTCAATTTAACCTGTCAGAAATATGTCGGGCGGACTCTCTTTAACCTGCGGTATTCAATTTAACAATTCCTGCCAAAAGCACGACCAAGTTCCACTCGTTTCTACGTGTCCGCGAAGCAAATGAAATTCCATTTCTGGGTGAAACGGAAATGAGCAATCGCACGAACGAGACGCTTCGTCGAAATAAATAGCGCCGTCTGCAGGGACTGCAGCCAACGCCTCGCAGCCTGTCGCGATAAAACGAAGGCCGATCCTTCGACGGGTTGTCCGCGAAACATTCGATAGATATCAATCGATATCGCTGTATTTCCTATACGGATCCAGCGCGGCCCGGAAGTTGGAGGGCGGTTGGTCTGGTTTTAGGATTAATGAGCCGAGCAAAGCAACCGAGCCATGTGGCGAGGTACATTACCACGGCGTTATGCGCTGGCACATTCACGTGTGCTGCTGCATTAATTGATGTACGTCTCTGCATCAACACCGGGCTCGCCTTCCACTGAGAACCCGTCATGTGTTCTGCTCGGCGTTTCCGATACAAAACGCGTGCTGCACGTACACCGGCGCGGGGTACGTCAACGGGAAAGAAGCTTCGATCGACAGGAAGACAGGTAAATGGACGGGAAGCCACCGATCGAGGGTACATCGCTTGCCCGTGATAATTTATTTCGCTCGGCAAGTAGGTCGCGCGTTACGTAAAAACGGCGTGCCGACGACCTATCTCTCAGCGTCGATGCCACGAGCAAAGTCTTCTGAATAATTATACGTCACGGTGTCTATTCGTGGATCGTCAAAATTCCTGGTCGCTGCGACGCTACGTTTATCGGAGTAATTGTACGAATATATTATTGGCAAAGCATCGGTTCCGATGTGGGTATTAAAGCGCGACGTTACTACCGGAGCGATCGAAGTTCGCGAAAGTAGGCAAACTGTGCCGCGTTACAGAAATGACCAGAACGTACGCCGCGGCGTGAACAATCCCAACGTCGATATCGATTATAATTTCTCGATTAACATATACTATCATAATTTCTTGTCCAACGTCGTTCGTTGCGCGTGCGTTCAGCCTCCGCAGCAAAGAATACACAGCGGGATGAGACGAAACTGCACGGTCGAGCGTACACGCCGCCAACGTTCAGTATCGCTTGTTGCATTCGAAAGGTCGCCAGGAAGTACCAAAGCGACGCGGAAACAATTCCCCCCGACGCTTTCCGTGCAATAAGAACGCGCAGGTAACAACTGGAGCGGCGTTACACGTCGACCGATAATGCCTCGCAAGGATTCCGTGGAGCGTATTCGAGGCAGGCCGGAACATAGACACGCCCGCTATTCGAGCAGCTGCGTTTCTTCGCGTGCGCCTGTGCATGTACACGCGCGCCTAATGCACCCCGATACGTATGCGTGCACACGTGCGTTCCGTCTCTCCCTCACCCTCTCTCACCCTCTCTCACCCTCTCTCACCCTCTCTCTCCCTCTCTGAATGCAAAAGCACAGAGAGGTGGCACTATTGTAAACGTTCCGCGTACTAGCTGTACGACATATGGATACATATACATATAACGCAACGGTTGCGCACATGCCGACCAGAAATAACCGCGCGTAAACAGACGGAACGAAAACGAAAATCTTTTACGGGTTCGATGCGTGCGCGGAGCGGCCGATATAAAAGGGGACGTGCACGAAAAACCGCGGTCGCTCGTAAAACTCGCGTAGATCCATGGATTCTCGCGCCCGTCTATCCGGGGGTTGGTCCGGACCCGCGCGGCGGAACCGGCCGCTCCGCTTTTACGATCGGGCTATGCATTTCCCGCGCCAGTCATACGTTTCGAACGACTTCGTGACTCGATTCCCGATGACCGCAAGAAAGCGTCGGCCGCGCGAAACATTTTCCTCCGTTCCATTCAATAACGCCGTTCGTGCGCTTCCGCCGCGGATAAATTAACGCCCGGGAAACGCGAAGCACGCCTTGCTTGTCGCCGACGCGTTTTCGCCTGTCGGCTACGCGGCCGCGTCGCTCGAGCGCGTGCCTCCGCCGTTTCGTCGTCGACGGACGGCGCCAGATTATGCGAAACGGTTCGCTCGCGGAGATTCGAGCAGCGACCACGGCGATACGGGTGCAATTGCTCGCGGATAATGTAATGTCACTCACCATTTGCATGTCGTTCCGACGCGACGACGCAACTTCCACTATATGAACCATTGGTAACTGTATCGATGCGAACAGGTAGCTGGGTCGCGAACGGGGAATAAACTATACGGCGTTCCGTTGCGATCCCCCTCTGTCACCCCCACGAAATCACAAAGAACTGACCGAAATAAATTTGCGAGAGGTCCACCAGTCCGCGTGTCACAGCGCGGTCACGGCGCGGTCACGGCGCAGGACGGCACGAGCGTGTTTAATTCGTCGCGCGAACGCGGGCTTTCCGAGAATCACCGAAGTGTCGCTATATATTGCACGTGTTTCCGGTCGCGATTTTCCACTGGGCTGAAAGGAGCACGACCCCACCTCCGTTTATCTGAACGTTTCTTTCTCTTTCCTCGTGTCCCTCGACGCTCGCTTCTCCCACGGTATTACGCGCGCACGTATTCCGAACGGAGTGCGCGGGATTTCTCGTGGACGCACGTAGGATATGTATCTATACGTATGTATGTATGCGTGCGCGTGTATATATATATGCAATATATATATATATATAGAGAGAGAGAGATATATATGTGTGTGTATGTATACGCGTGCGATCGTATATAGCAGAGCGTCCTTTTGGGAAAGAGAAAGCGGGACAGAGCACACGTCGAGAGTGTAAAGGTTTCGGGAGGGACGGAGCTACAGATAAAACCCCGAACGCAGCTCGTCCGCGACTGATTCCCCAGGCCTACACGCACCCTCTAGTTTTCTCCCTTTCATCCCCCACTACCCACCCTCCCAGCCGTCATCCCCTTCTTCCTGCTATCCCCTACTCCCTTCCATCCCCGTACCCTCGCCCCTCTGCGACCCTGACGGCCCTTTCTCCTTCCGATGGTCCCCCTCTTTGACTCTACGCACCCTCTGAGAGAAAGCCCACGCACCCTCGTAGCAGCCGATATATGTCCTACTCCGATCTCCCTTTCCCCCGTGTCGTCTCTTCTTTTCCACCTTTCTAGCCCCCCCTCTCCCCCCCCCCTCTCTCTCTTTCCCCGTTGCTAACCTCTCGCCGCCCCATCGCCAACCACCACACGACCGACCACCCTTCCCCCGTCTCTTTTCCCTTTTGCTGCCTCTACCTCCTGTCCTTGTAATTCACCCTCTGTCTTTCTTCCTAAACCGAGTCTTTCGGGGGCTGGCGACTTTGTCTTTGTCTATCCTCGTCTTATATCGATGAAACCCCATAGTATTTGGCCAATCAAAGAAGCGCGCGAGCGTTTCGTGGGACCCCCGTTGGTGTCCCCGAAAAAGAAAGGAAACCGGGACACGGCCGGGCACGCGGAGGCTTTGGTAGGTACTAAGGGTCGGAATTCTATCCCTGGGAAAAGAGTGGCACATATGTGTATAGGTATATATATATATATATATGTACGTATATGTTCCTACGGGCAAAAGGGAGGCTCGTGGCGAAGCCGTAATGGGAAAACGTTCCTCGTGGCTCGGGTCTTCCTCGCGAGATGAGATGAAATGATATATATTAGCCGAGTTTACGACCGACGGCCTTCGATTGGGGATACTTTCGTGCCGGGAAATTATTGTTTCGATTATTTTCGTTACCCGTTCTCTCGGGCCTCGACTTATTTTTAGGTTCGTTTCATGTAAATCGTCCAACGTATCGCGCGAAGACGGACGGGTGCAAATGAAAGCGTATGAAAGGGAATTGCTGTGAACGTTGCAATTCTCGAATATAGCTCACCGAAATCTCTCGGCACGTCGTTTTCCAGTTGAGGAAGAGGGATACGTTTGTAGAAGCGATATTTAAATTTGCTTATTTTAATGGCGTGGAGCATCAACGTTAATTCAATTTGTGCACACCAAAATTTGTTGGAATCGTATTTTCGTAATCGTAACCGATATTTCGTTCGTCCCGTGCCCCAGGAAATACGAGTCGAGAATTACGCATCGCCGACATAACTTTCTTCTCCACGTCGATAACATCGAGAACGCGAAACGAATCGCGAATAATAAAACGAATAATTGACATTGCGGAGGGAGCTGATGGACGTTAGTTCCCATTATACCTATATCATACATTTTCCAGCGAAACCCTGAACTGTTTGGTAGGGATAGACGACGATGGGAAGGGTGTCGTTGAATCGTGGAATCCGAAAAATTGGTCGACGAAAGACGCGTTATACCGTAACGGGGGCATTCACAATCCCGAAAGGTTATTGAAATTTCCCTCATTATCAGAGTCATTCCCTGCCGAAATACGTTCTCCCGTGGACCGGGGAACCCTGCAAGGAGATAAACCCGGATCGGAACGCAACGAAGGAAAAGGGAGAATATGAAGCACGCGAATGGATAGGAGGAACGCGAAAAGGGCCTGCAGTTAACCTCTCGACATCCTCTCTCCTTCGCCCAGGGATTTGTTGGTCCAGAAGGACCACTCGTACGTACATTCGCAAAACTCTCTGCCGACCTCCTCTCGCTACCCCTTTTCTCCCTCCCCCCCTCTTCGGTAACCCCGCAGCACGCGTTTTTAAAGGGCGCACAAAAGCCACCGGAAATTGCTCCCGGCTCTTCCGATGTTACGGACGTTCTATGCCTGTCCTTTTCTCCTGCCGCTTCGCCGTTTTCCTTCGCCTACAGCCTGTCTTCCCCCCCACCCCGTTTCTCTGCCCCTCCTTCTTCAACCTTCTTCTTTTCCGTACCATCGACAATTTCACGAGTAGGTACCTACCGAGGCGGCAAGAGTTCCGATAATGGCGGATTTGGATAGCGACCGCGCACCTTCCGCAACCGATTGGGCCGCAGATGAAGCGCGGGGCCAACGGCGACGAATGATTCCTGGGGACGAAACTGGCTTTAACGAAGAACTATCCCGACCGGGTGGAGCGCGTGAAAGATCTGCGTCTCAGCGTTGAGGGATCCGTGTTCCGTTGCGTCTCAACGTTTCACTCCGTCGCTAATCGATGGTAAGGCGACGTTTTAATTTACGTTGCTGAATCGTTCCCAAGGTTTTGGGGGAAATTACGCAGCAGTGAAAGGTATAAAATGTTGGATTGGGTAGCAACGTTTGCGTCGCCGATACGTATTAACGTGTATTTTGTTTTCCTGGATTATTATGGGCCCTCCGAATTTAATTCCGATGCAGCTCTTGCTTTCTTAGGAAAATCTGTACTTTAATCTCCCTGAATTTCGATTACGGAGGTCTCGCATATTTCTCCGCTGAGTTCCGTCATATTTCAGGATTCCTGCGCACATATCCAGCGGCAAAGCGTACGGAAATTCGTATAAAAGCTGCTTGAATCGTGCACGCGCGAATAATTAAATTACAGTCGACGTTCATAATTCGTTATCAGAAATTCTAGCCGCCATTGGAAATTTGTGACCCAGTGAATTAAGGGTCCAATATTTTGTACGAAAACAGATGCAGCATTTACCCTTCTGTACTCTTTCACGCGGACAATTGTTTCCTTGCACGATGGAACGTAATTTCCAAGTAATTATGTTACCGTGTGTCAACGAATTGGAGCAAACTTAAGAACGGGGAACTTTGCTCGCATAATACAGAAAACTCCAACAGTATTTTCGCATCTTAAAATTACCTCGTTCCCTATAACAGTGGAAATTGCCTTTGCCAACAGGAAGATCACAGGGACGCAACATCGTTCGTAACTGTCGGCAAAATATTTACTCGGCGATGATAGCGAGGAGATAGGTAATACGCGGCGAAAGGGACCAAGTGAAAGTTGGCAAGGAAAACTTGAATGAACCGGGTCGCGTTGTTTTTTGATCGCTTCAAGGAACTTCGCCACGGGACGATGGGGACCGAGAGGGACTCTAAAACTCGAATGTCGATATACGTGGTAAAGTAAGAGATCTATGACGCGATAGACAAGACGATCGATTTCCTCCCGGAAACGTCACGCGATATTACAGCTGCGAAATAATAGAAAATCTCGCGCAACTCACCGTTAACCAAAAAGAAACGCCAAACTGCTTTATCCGCGTTAGCTTTAACCACTTTGATCGGTCGATCCTTTTTCAATCGACAAGAGAATCCAATCGAACGGGGCCATTACCAAAATACTTTGCCAATAAAAATCAGATTACGTTACAACAGTATTCGTTTTACTTCAACTACCACCCATACCACGGAGAAGTATTTCTTCCTGTTAAACCAGATCTCGTTCAGGCCCGTGAATGCCACTCGGGGCACGATATTTTTTCGTGACAGGCGAGTACGGACGTCTGGAGTAGATGATGCATCGGCATACTTCGTACTTACATACCCCCACTAATTCGATAGAATCCAGTGACGTAATCGCACGCGATCGATTACGTCACCGGATGGCAGCTCAATGCGAAGTCGATCGATCTCCCATAAATTACGGATGATCCTTGACTAGCTACGAGACGTCCACTCATCCCCTATCAAGCGCAGCTCGTCCGTCGAGTTGCGGGTGCAACGACTAAGCCCTCTATCTGACCCTTCCAGACCCTTTTCGTCTCACGGATCTTCATCGGATCCACTCTGCCGTGTCGTGCGCATTCGTCCTAATAACCGGTCCTCAGCGTTCGACCCGTTCGTTCGTTCGTTCGTTCGACGAAACACAAAGAGATAAGGGTAAAAAACATTTCCACGACGCGGCGAAGTATCGACGAGATTAATCTTCTTCCTCCGTAGTTTCGCCCCCGCCAAAGGGCACGGATCCTAGCATTATATCGAGACGCGTGATCCTCCCTGGCTGCGCAGCAGCGAGTACCGGCATCCAAATTTTTCCGCCCCGTTACTTCATCCGCCCGGCGGCGCAATATTTTCGAAAAAACTGCCGCCCGAATCACCGTGTCAAGTTTTCGACGGTGTGACGCCAACATCATAACCTTTTTCAGCCATTTGTCGCCGGCCGGACGTCCCCTATAAATCCCCGACTGTAGTCAGATTGCAACGAAAATTATGCGCCGCACTGGAGGCTCTGTCCGCGGTAATTATTGAATTTTTCGATGCCACCGGGCGGCCCAGTCCTGAGAATGAATATTTCCAACGATGGATTGTTCCCGTGTTCGAAAACTCATTTGAATATGCCCGCGCGGGGTTGAAAAAGGGGGGGATGGAGAAGAACCGTCGTTCGCGACAGCGGTAAATGCTAATGCGGATATATTGACGCGAAGGAAGCAGATTTTAACGTTCTCGTGGGCGACATCGGTGCCGGTGGAGTCGGAGTGATAGTCTCCCGGGGATACGGTAAAATCTGATCACGAACGATATTATCACGGGCACGTATACCGGGGCACAGATATTATTCATACACCGTGGGCGTTGCAAAGAAGCCACGGGCTATGGCGAATGTGCCCGCGGAGTCGGAGCAACCCTCGCCGTTAACTCACGGGAGATCCTTTTACCGCGTTTGCCGGTTCCCAAGTCCGCGATTAGCGGACCCTTCGTAACTCGTTGCACGGTACTCGTTCCACCGTTCCCTTCGTTCCATGACTCCTCCGCGTTCCCCGTGGCCTCCCCACTTTCTCCCTAATTCCTCTCGTCTTCCTCGCTTTGCGACGCGTTTCACCGAAATCGTTGGCCGTCCTCGCCCGTTACACGTTCAGCTCCCGTTTTCCACCGAACCACTTTACGTATCTCCCTTCGCGCGAACGGATGCACGCAGTGCGTACGTATTCTCCGTCTATTCGATTCGGGACCAACCCTCGACGAACACTGTGACGCGGCGGTAAGATAGAATCGACGAGGCAAAATGCGTTTCGCTTCCGTTCTGTTGTTGCACCGCGTTTTGTATCTCGCGTCGCGATTAAAAGGTCGGTCGCGGCGATCGGAGGATATCGCCGTTTCTCTTGGAGAGAGAGGGCGAGCGGAACGGCCATTTATTTTCACCGAATGCATTAACCTGTTGAAAGTCCGAGCGGGGTATCGAGAATGCTGTGTTTTATCTCGAATGCCAGAAGGCAAAAGTGGAGGGCATCGATTACGATTGAGCTTCGATCGGTGACCGTGCGATTGAGCGTCGAAAAAGCGCAGCAGAGTAGAAGTCAGGGTGGGGCGTTTCAAAGGGGAGAAAAAAAAAATTAACAGACGCCGCATGCTGCAAGGGCAGGCTTTGGGGGGGGGGCGAAAGGGAAGGAAGGGGAGATCTATCGGAGCTAGTCCAGGTGCGTCGAAAGTTGGATAGGGTGTACGAGGTGGAACAGCTTCTATATGCACGTATCTGCGATTGAATCTCGCATACTTCCACTGTACAATCGCTTTCCTGCTTGCCATGTGTTTGTAGTTTATTCATTCCTTCGTTCCATCAATGTCTCGATGTTATAATTTCCTTTCTAATGGGTAATAACGTTGTCCAATGTGGCGTGTTATTTATGCCTGCCTTGTGCATCAAATAACTGTTTAGAAATTTATTATTTCTAAAACAGAAATCTTTATGATTTCGAATAATTGCGCGCACTGCGGGGAATAAGTTTTATATAATGCAGTAGTGGCAACTTCGTACAGAAGGAGTATTTCAGATATATTTATTGTTAATTATTCCAACAGGAGCGCAAAATATAGAAAAGAGTATATATTTTTACTTACATTTTAAAATAAACGTTATCGTAAGCAGCTGTTCCTTACCGGTAGTGCATGCGTATTTGCATGATTTAGTCACGAGGATCTATCACGATAGGTATAAGAAGGAGCAAATCAATATTGCGTTTCCGATTACGTATTCTTGTGATGTACGGGAATATGAATCTGAACGTGGAAACATTGAAAACGTGCAGCAAGAATGACCGGATATTCTATTCCGCCGCAAAAGAACAGTTGGGCATTAGAAGTTTCTAAATTAATTAGGCTACGACGCTGTCTCCTCCTTTTTGTTTCATTCCCCGACCCGCCCAGTATTGGCTATAAATAATGGAATTATGTAACAGCGCCGCTGCGAGGGGAGGACAAAGTATCGTTTCGCTCTGCCTCAATTTTCTACCCCACGTCTATTTCCCTTTAACGGATGACACGCCGTAACCCAGACGAATTTCTGCCCCATACAATTGTACAATACAGTATTGACGCGCCACTGATATCTGTAGAAATTTTAGAAAAATCGACCCCAAAGGGACACGTTCTACGGCGTTTTATTTGCCGGATCCTCGATCGTCGTAGTTCATACTTTTCCATTATTCCGATCGTCGTCGCCATTGTCTGCGATCTGGACGCGGTCTCATCTAAAATGAGTGTGTTACTTCTTAGGGCAGACTTAGCTGGCCGCGTAATCGGCTTCTCGGAGAGAGCACATTAAAGTACTTCGGGGTCTCGAAGACCTTGCAGACGTCGGTGACAGCTTAAAAATCGTAACTTTTCTTATTTCTCTTTCATTCCGTCAAGCAGAAGGCATCTGGCAAAGAGACCCGTGCCCGGGCAAAAATTTGCGTTAAAAGTTTCGAAAACCGGGTTCCCCCTCTTGTTCTTTCTTTACCGGTTCGATACTTCGAACAATTGTTCGAGCATTTGCCTATTAATAACGTACTCCTGTGTTGATATTTTTCTCCTGTTTTGGAAGATTACAGATGCGTTACTCGCTATATTGGCGCACGTGGGCTGCGCGTGCCCACGTTCCTGCGTGATTTTCGAACCGTAATTGCTGATATCGATCGATAAGGGTGTACCAACGTGAAATACTATTAACCGTATGTATTTATAACTAAGACGCGGTCCTGACCTTTTTAGATACGCCGGCTACAGTCCGACGACACATCGTGGTAGGCTTCGTTGGACAGGTTGGAAGGTAATAAAGCGAATACTATGAGTTCGTGTCGAACGATACTATTATCCGAATACAATTTGGAACGGCAGGAGGGACAAAAGTGATCTGACTTATTCGTCGTATTAATAAGATGATGGTTCTCGTTCATTTTGCGTAAAATAGTTGCGCCCTTTTCCGGGAGAATTCAATATTTATTTCCAACGCAATTCCCCCCCGAGAAAATAATGAGAGCTTAAATAAGCTATTACGGTTTCCGGCAATATACAATTTCGGGGGTGGCAAAAATGTAACGCAAATACACACGCTTGCGTCAATTTAATCTCCAATGCATACGCGGGATAGATAAAAATCTAGTGCTACCGAAAATTCGGTGCAACGAATTATTGCTACGCGAAGCGAAGCGCATATTTCTCTCTTGCAAGGGGATAAATCGGAGAACGTCGACGCTTGGACAACGCGTAGTGCTACATTGTCGGTCTAATTAAATTTTTACACACTTTCCGACCAACCGACAAACGGGGACAATCGATCGCGACGTACACATGTATATATATATAAAAAAAATACTCAACGCCGTTTCCCCTACTAATGACGCGCACTCGCTTGTAAAGTATATCCCGCGGCACACTCGAATGAATCGAACAAAGGATCGATAATTTTCAAATTTCTCTCTCCCCTTATCTAACAACTGTATCCCATTTTGCGGCCCATTAACTTGCGTTGCTTGTGCTTCAGGATTATCCTCCGCTCTGTCGTGCGGGCAACATTTGTGTAAGCATTTCGTTTTCCGTTCGTTCGTCGGCTCCTCCATTCGCAGTCATTCACGGACGGATTCACGCGTCCTTCGAATTCGAGACGTTGAAGAAAATATTTCAAAACAGATACAAGAAACGCCATTGCTGCCGAAAATATCTCTATTGTAGTCTTTAAACGCCTAATATTTCAGCGTCAGAGTTCGTAGGCAGACCCGCGTAACAAAACTACTGTCGCCATTTCTCACGGGAAATAAAAGCAAATATCGTTCGCCCGACGAAAACGTCTAAGCGTTAATTCGTCGTTAGCCAATGGATGGTCGGTGTGTCGGTGACGGCCGGACGCGAGCAACGGCACGGCCCAGGTAACGCGACAGGAGGGCATCGAGCAAACGCGGAGGAGACAGTGAAGCGGGGAACACGGGGGGTAGCTGGGTGGTTAAACGTCGGAGGCTTGGACAGGGGTGGCTCGAGGAGTCGGCTCGCGCCGGAAAAGATGAAATCTTATCGGTGCCCGAGAGGAACGGCCGAGAGTTGCGAACAGAACGATGGGGGAATATCAGTTCTCGAAGTGGTTCACGGCTTGGAACGAGCGGTCAGCTTATCGCGAGTGTAGCAGAACGGGGGGAACATCGTGGAGGGTGTTCGCGTAGCCGATGGTGATGCACCTGATGGTAGAACGACGCGTTGGTGGCCGCGGCAATGGCGGTGGTGCTTGTGCGCCTTGTGTTGTTCCCGCGCTGAATTATTGAGACTCCGGCAGATCGATGTCACAAAAGGAAAGCGGCCGTGCGGCTTGAAATGACGGGCTTTCGCGTCACTCATACATTATGCACGCGGCCGCTTCTACGTCCCGGCGAGCTATACGTGTATTCGTGGGTTGATACACACGAAAAAAAAAGAAAGAAGAAAAAAAAAAAATGAGCGCCGTAGGTACATATATCCCCCTTGTCTACGGGCGTTCTCCCCTTCTTGCTATCTCTCGTGATTACGGCGGGCTGCAGTAGCTACCAGGTAGGAGGAAGACGAAAAAAGAAAAAGAATGACGGCGAGGTCAGGTGCGATGAAGACCTTTGTCTTTTTTCATACGCTCGACGGAAAGGTGAACGAACACGGGGACTGCGGGTTATTGCACTGTCACATAGAAATAACTCTTTTAACCACTGCAGTGTTTATCATTTCGTATTACCCCCCGCACCCACTGTGCCGAATTATCTGATTCTTCGTGCGTTATGAGATTTCGGTCGGGTTCGGGCTCGATGTAGAATCGAATTGAATGGCCCCGAATGGAATCGAATCGCCGTGGAAATATTTCGCGTATACGTACGCCCGCGCTATGCGAATGTTTCACGTGCCGCGAGTATAGAAAGTTTTAATTTCTCCGGAGAAGAAGAATCTCGTGTGTTACGTCTGCCCGACGTTCGTTCAAGCGAATCAGTAGTAGAAGAGTGTACGAAAATGGATGGGCCAAGCGTTCAACCGAACTGCAAGATCCGTTCGGTTGGAAGGCACAATATCCGTGTTCACCGATGCAGGCACAACTTTTGATTTCTCGCGTTGCCGTCGCGAAGGTCCACGGAGCACAGGTGAACCAGCGCACAGGGAGCGAAACAAAGAACAAGGCCGCGCAAGGGTTGTACAGTGCTTGGCGGACATTTCGTTTGAGTTATATTCTTGATACCTTCGTGGATATGCCGCGACTCAAAGAATGAGTCAGAGGTGTGCGCATATTCAGACGCGAACGGCATTAAGCCCCAGTCCAGCGTGGCTGAAGGTGATGATGTTTCGCGAGCACTGATATAAGGTGTGGTATAGGAGAAGATTAAGGAAGATACCCTATAATACTTACAGTTAGGGAAGTGGCACGTTTCCTTCGACAAAGGTATTACGTTGGATCAAAACTGATGCCACTGGCGAAGAGGGCATAAGGCGTTCCATGCGCTTTAGTTCTCAAGGTTTCATACTGTACCTATTAAAAAGCTCGATAAACATCGAACGGATTTACTGTTGCTAACTTGGGAAATAGTGTGCGCGGAATGGTAACTGCTTCCTCATCTTGCCGCGGAACGATTCGACGACGTAACGCATTAACGAATGTCTCAATTCTTTCGCTCCGACTATTATTTAACTTTTTACTTCTGAAGTCGCGGGGATACAGCGACGTTGCCGATGCACCGGTGAAAAACTTTTCCTTGTTAATGAGTTTAGCGTCAAGTTTTCCTTCAAAGAGCTGATCAAAAAACGCGAAGCGAAGAACGTTGGCGTGTCTTGTTTCAGGGACCAAGTATTATTATTTGGACGCATCGGCTAACACTTCGATCCTTTTAATGAAATATTATTTCTCGAGCCAGACCCGTGCTTGTTACGCAAAGTTATCCGTTGAAAATATCTATGCAAAGAGTTGATTTAAAACGTGGAAGGATCGAAGTTCGAACGAATACAACCGATGCCCCTTTTAAAAGAGACAAAAGATATTTACGTGCTTGCATTTGTTACGTTGTGCGAATTCGAGTCTTCGTCGCTAAACTCAAGGCGCCACTTCGTGGACTCAATGAAACGTCTTACACTCACCTACTTCGTACGCAGCTGAGGGGAGAAATAGGGGGATAAGTACGAAGAGCGCGGAAGGTGGAGGCATAAGCGAGGTTTGTGGATATCGAGGGCAGTTGATATCGACTGAAGGGACACATCCGCCAGGCTTCGCAGCCAAAGAGAAAAGGGGAAGCATTATCTTATATAATATTTACCCCCTACCCCTTCTGCTCGATACGTCCCCCCACTTCCCTCACGTATATAATCTCGTGTCCTTGCTAACCTTCATCAGCCGCACCTCTTTCTACGACTATACCCAATATCTACACCTCTTTCGTCGCTACCGCTTCTACGGTCTCCAACCTCGTATCGGCAACTATCGGGTGCGCATCCTTCTGTTTACTCTGCGATAACTCCACCATCGATCGTTACAACGTCTATTACACCGACTCGATAATACTCGCAGCTGTAATAGATTCGTGATAATGTTAGAAAGGGGAGCCCATTTGTTCTTCGTCGGTATTAAATTTAAATTGTTTGCTTCGTTAGTCGACGTTGTACGATAGTCGATTGTGTTTCAGTAACAATTGAAACGCGACGAAAAGATTTCACGTGTTTATGAATTAACCCTTTGCGACACGATTTGCTTTACCGTGCTACTCTCCCTGGTGCGGTTTATTTTTTAAACGAAATGGCAGATACCAGAATGCGTTCGCGTCTCGCAGCTGTTTATTGGCAAGTATCATAAAATATTCGAGATGCGCGCTCTTCTAATCGATTCTACGCAGGGCCGCGAGAGGAAATTCGCGGTGTCGAGCGAAATCCGAGCAAGGGCCAGTATTAAATCCGGTTATGGACAAATATGCGGATACGAGGAATTATTAAACGTTCTATATTACCTATTATACGTCGTGCATTACTTTTCGGTACATTTATTGCGCATCAGAAATTATACACGTACGCGCTGTTGTACCGCCAGCGCCGCCAGTGAAATATTGGACCGCGAGTTATTTAAATTGCGCACGCCGCGCGATCTATTGCAACTTTAATTGTGACGTTATCGCGTACAGAAGTACAAGAATTTCGCGTGCCGGAATTTTCGTGAAATACGCGCTGACAACTATTGCCGCGGCCGCCTCATTAATCGCGCGCAAGTCGAAGATAAACGGCCGCTGGTCGTAAATTTCGCTTCGCGCAACCGTGGCCGGCATCAACGCGGATCGATTCCGGCGTCGATTAATATGCCGAATTATTAATCGTATCTATCTGACCCGGCTACTAATTACAGCGGCAAGCTGCCCCCGGAAGACGGGGCGAAAGTACAGCGGGGTAAATCTAATTGCCGTTCGATACTCGAGAGCGAGACACTTAATTCCGTTCCACCCCCTGCTCTGTTTTCATAGCCGTTTCCCGACCCTGCCCAACGATCGTCTACAAATTTTTTCTATCTACTCTTTTTTTCCTTTTTTTCCCATTCGCCCCCATCCCCCAATCACTTTGCTGTTCCATCCAGCGCGTCGCACGCGGTAATCAGGTTGGCCCTTAATGCCCGTGAAACTAAGTAAAAATGCAATAGAGCGTCCCCCAGGTTATCGAGGTCCACTTTTCCGCGGCGCACTGCGCGAACTGTGTGTGCCGTGATATATCGATTTGTCCGCTTTGAGCGACCGATGGCCAACTCGAAAACACAGTGGATTCGGAGCGGAGCTGCGGCGAGCCGGGGCTTGTGCCCGATAGAAAGGTCGATCGGGACAAGCTGTCTTCGGGCTACGCGGTTACGTCGGGGTCCGCTTTTCGAAAGCTTTCGGAGAAAGCTTGACCGAGACGCTGACAGCGTGCTGCGCGAAGTTGCTGAACTGTTAAACTTTCTGTCAAAGGGTGGTGCCTTGTAAACGGGGTCGGTTTACAAACGGCATCAAAGCAAACTGTATCGAACGGCGATTCTCGCGTCGAGGGGAACGGATTTCAATGCCATCGATTTATCCTCGGAGTTTTTTTTAACAAATGCAGATTCGACGCGGCGGAAGGTCGAACGAGCGTGTTCCGACGAAGATTCGTATATGTATAGATGTTCGGAAGATACGATTCAATGTTTGAATGATTAACGACCATCACGAAGGTACTGGAATTAACTCGCGACACTTTTTGTTGCGAACAAAATCGTTCAAAATCAATTTCAAATTTCAAAACAAAATCATTTCAGGACTTCCGGTAAAACAAAGTTGCGGACCGTTGTTCGCCAAATATTACCGAAACGAGACTCCAGTTATTTCACTTTTACTATCAGAAGAACCATCGCCAACTATATTTCAAAGGTGACTGAAGAACCCGGCGCATAAATTACCGCCAGACATTTGCCCTCCGTAATGAACAAATAAGTGCGCGTATGTGGGACGTAATTTGTACTCGTTGGTAGGTTTGCCCCAGTATCAAAAGGGACAGGTCCGGCAGAACGTTTATTTGGCACAGTAGCCGGCGAGTACAATTTGCACGCGGTGACGGAAGATAATAGAAGCGCCCGGAGACGTATTAAAGGTGAATTGCGAAAACAACGGCTAGCAGGCGGCCCCATAACTCGTCGGCGCGATGACCGACGAACTACGAGAGCTCCGCCGGGCATCGTTGACCCCCGAGTGACCCAACACGACGGCCCGTAACGACAGAAGGAGACCCTCCGAGACTCCTTTCGGCGAGGGTTCCAAATGGACATCGGAAAATATTTTTCACCGATTCAGAATTCGCCAGACTTTTTTTTTTTCAAACTTCGTCGAACCGTTCGTCGTTGTGGAATCGGAGACGCGACACGCGCACGCACGCGCGCGTGGTTCGCTTAAAGTTGGGGTCACGCAGCGTAGTTCGTTCCCGCGTCAAAAATAATTCAGCTGCGAAACTCGTTCTGCCCCGCCCTTTGACCCATCGCCGTTAACGTCATCGAGCCGTCCAGTTCGGCGTAGGTCGATCATCGCGTGAAAAAAGTTTTGTAATTTCACCCCGCAGCGTTCCGCGTGCCTCGTGGATTTTGCACGGCGATGAATACGAGAGAAGAGTAGAAGTTTCGGAAGGTTAATTCTCGGATTCTCCTCTAGCTGCGGAGTTTTCGCCCATTTCTTTGGCGTTCCGTGTTTCACGTTAGACGCAACGCGCATACATGGAAAATTGCACAAGCGCAAGGCCTGCGAGGTTTTTTCTTTCGCCATTTCAAACATCTGTCACCGTATTCGTCGCCGGGCCAGTGCAAATAATGAAACCCGCAAAGCGAAGCATTTCATGCTCTTTCTTGCTTCTTTTCTCTCATTATGCCGCCTCCTCCTTTCCCCCTTTCTACGCCTTTATCAACCGTGCCTTCCTCGTCGTCTCTGTTTTTTCAGCACAGTGTTAAGTGTACATTACGACCGCCATGCACGTATTAACAGTAATTTCAAATTACACCCCTGTGCACTTTCTACTTGTCGCCGCTCGGCGACAATTACGCGCTACGTATGAGCGGAGAAAGGAAAGCGACGGGGCAAAGTTCCCCTTTGCAAAATATATCGTGCGCTGTCTCCGCTGTGCGATATTAAATGCAAACTTTTGAGCCGGCGCTAATAATAAAATTTGTCACGGCGATATTTCGACAGGATATATTATATCTTCGTGTTCGCGGCAACGGTGCAGTGCTTTCCAGACTTTTTATTGCACTACCGAGAGAAAAAAAAAAATTGTGTCATTAATTCATGCCCCGTGAACGTTTTATCTGCCGCAGTAATGTTGCCGCGTCGTAATAAATTCGCATGAAAAATTACGTTGCAGTTGTATTCTTTTAACAGCATATTATAACGCCTGACAGACGGCAATAACCTAATACTTATCGCGAGTCCACTTGTCCGCGGTTCCACGTTATTACTAGAAACAAATGATAAATATTCGGTGGCATTCGTTCGATAATAATGGCAATGATTTTACTCTCTTTTCTGGTACTAACAACTTGTTGTTGTTTTCGACAAAGGACAAAAGTTCCCTCTGAAACTTTACACACGGTGTTTCACATTGCAGAATAGAAATATGCTTTCGCAAAACGAGAGTCAGCTTACGGAGAACATACGGATTTGCTTGATTTTACCAACATACATTTACATTGCCAAATGAATCGTTCGAGTAGACGAATCTATCGAACTAATTTTCTCTATGACTGTAAGTCCTCTCGTGACAAAATGTTCTTTTATAGTCTCGCTTTCATTTTGCATGCGGAAACACCCTCTGTCCGGTTGTCCCATCCGTCCGGCCACACCCTCCACGTGAATCACCATGTCGTATTAACTACGAGCGCATAAGACGAAGTTAGATTATATGGGGCGTAACGCAGGCGCAAGTACACAAAAACAGGCACTTACCGGTAACGCGCGAAGACGACGATGTAAGAGTAAACACAAGTCCGCGGTTACTCAATATGCAATCAGTTAATAAGGCAGTGCTTGATGACCCGAAGGTGTATCGGTGCCTGCAGCCAACGCAAACGAACTTTGCTTCATTACCTCTTTGAATATTCAGGAGTTTCGCACGTGCCTGGGGCCATTTGCCGGAACTCAATATGTTTGGCAATATGTAGATAGCCCCATAAATATCGATGGCGCTTAAGGGATGTTCCGGTAAGGCGGTACAGCGAAAAGGTTGGATCGTCGAGCAGCGGCACGCCGCCGACTCGGGGAATCTATGAAATATTTCACCGTGCAAACGGGGAGCAACTTTCAGGCTTCACCGAGTTCCTTGCGAGTCGAATTGGGTATTCTTGCGAGGTATGTGCGTATTGAGTAATCGAGCCAATAATACGCCCAAGCCTGTTAATATTGTACGTGTAATATGGGCGCACTCGTTACGAAGGACGCTTGCTAGTTTCAACAGACGATCGTATATTGTAACTTATTGCAATTGTGTACGTTCAGTGTTAGTTTAATACGAGAAAATAAAATGTTTAGCAGTGGGAACCTTTTAGATCAATGAAAAACGCTACTCAAGTGTTGGACAATAACTGTGGAGGGGATTTCGAACGAACCTGTGCCGCGTTCAACAAAAGAAATGGGAAAATTCATTTTTGTATGCCGAAATTAATAGAAACGAAGCTACGAAAATATGGGGAAGGGTAGAGAAAAATTGAAGAATTTTCCATGGTCGTATTGCACGATTGATTCGAAGCGACCCATCCTATCGCCATATCGCGTTCGATATCGGATGTTACCCGGATCCCGTTTGTTTAGCAATTTCACAACTTACGATTAGTTACCATTTCTAATCCAACCGAATCACCCACGTCATTTCTCTTCAGAAATGAAGTCCTATGGGACAGCGGGCATCTTCCCCTCGCGCTTTCGCCTGCCCCTTGAATGGCCTGCGAAATGGAACTGCTGTGTACAGCTTAGAAAGTCATTGAAACAGTTATTATTTGGCGACATCAAATTGCACTTGATGAAAATGCATATGTATGTAAATGTTAGGTCAGTGGTATGAGCTGGCAAGGCCGATGCGAGTTATAACTTACCGCAAGGGTGGAATATAATAGGCCGTTCGATATTGTCCGAAATTCGAATATTCGAGTGCGGGTGTGGGTATACGTTCGCACGTGTAATTCGACTGATTCGAGTGCGGGCAATTGCATTCATTCGCATCGCGAAACGCTGACGAGTAAGTTTGTATTATGAATAAATAAGGTGCCGATGTTTTTGCAGTTCCGTTATCTCGAAGTATGCAAGGCGTACGTAGAAAATATGCCGTCTGCACTTCTAATTTTGTCATTACATTCTTAGTTTATCTTGTCAAATACGGAAAACACGTAAAGGTACATAAAATACGCCACGCGTTGTATAAAACGAAAAGAATACTTCCTGTAACCTTTTAATAACGAAACAAATGTCCCTTCGGGTTCCCTTTGTTGACCTCCCATTTGTGAAAACAATATAACAAATATGCTCCTAAACATCTGCTGCCCAATTATGAAGTACACAGCGCAGCATTAGAAGCTCTGTACAAGTTTGATAAGCAACTTTGATCAATTTTAATAACGCGAAAGGTTTTAACAGTAGTGCAAGATCGGATATTATCATCCCACGGCTCTGATAAAGTGGGTTGACCAGTGGACAGGGTTACCAAAGGAACGTAACGTTCGTGCATTTACATCGGACGGCTATTACTTCGAAGGACCTTTTATCGATCTAACGCTGAAAGGAAGTCGGATTTTCAATGATTCGGGAGGGAACGTCCCGACGTCATACAGGTGCCACTAAAGCGGTAGACAGATAATCCAAAGTATCAACGTGCCGTCCCACGAGAACACATTCGCTATCAGAAGGCAATTCATATTAAAGTCCCGTGGGATAGGTTGGGGATTGGTCCGGTGAATCTGGAGCAGGCAGTTACCACATTGAGAATCGTAAAGTATTCGAGGAGGAGAGGTGATGCCGGAGGTTTCGAACCTGCACGGAAAAAGCCGAAGGCATTTCAGAGCGACAAAAGGTGGAGAAGACAGTTCTATGGGTTGGCTTATCGCTGGCGAACAGGCACGCTTTTTCCTCCGGCTCTTTTCTCGCTTTCTCCCCCTCACCTTTTGTCATTGGTCGTTTTCACACTTTCGATGACATCCATTCTCTTCTACGTTATTCGTCTCCTTACACGCCGCTTCCTTCTTCGTTCTTCACGCCCGTTCTCGACTTGTCTGCCTAATGGTGCAACAATAGTTCGATTGTTTTAGGTGCTCGAGGAACATTCGTATCGATCGCTGCCCTCCAATCTGGCAGAAATGGCTTTACCGCGGTGCACTGTATTTATGGGATTCGTGTAATCAAGATCTGTTATTCGCAGAATATATTATGAGGCGGAAACGTGAACACCGTGACATCTTGTTTGAAGAAGAAAGTGGTGCAAGAAATATTCCGAGACAGGGTCTGCGGCAGGGCAAAATAATTTATTCTTTGACTTCAGAAGCTAACCGAAAATCGGAACCGGGAGCTCGAACTGTAAATTTAGACGAAGGAGCGGAACAGCAAAGGAGTTAAAAGGGTCACATAATTTTGCACAGACATTGGGCCGCGAAAGTTTTTTTGCTTCTTTCCCTTCCAGCCGAGGGAGCCGCGTAGGCGGCAGCTATTACACGAGGGGGTTGCGGAAGGGCGCAGGGGCGGAAGGTGGAAGGACTGACGTTTTCCAGAAAAATAACGACTCTAATAATCTCGGTAGGCAGGTCGATTTCTGCCCGCCCTCTCTTTAACTTCTCCCCTTTCTCGGCAGCAGTCGCTTTTCGGAATCCCGCCTTCCGTGAAACTGTTTTTGGGAAAAAGAGTCCCTGAACCCTTCCCTCTTCCTCTTAACTCGGCCATTCCCTTTCCCCTCTTCACCCGGGAGGGAGATACTCGCGCCCAGATATTTCGGGGATTTCCCATTTCCACCCCCCGAGGCAAGGAATATGGGGCCATGCGAATGGGGATTGAAACGAGCACGATTCGCATGGGGGAGAACCTCGACCTTCCACCAACCTTCACCCGGAACTGTCAGATAACATCGATCCGAAACATTCGAGCGTGGGTCGACTGTATCAACGTGCAAGACCCGGAAGAGAGGAGAAGAGGGTCAATTATCGGGGTTCAGTACCCTAAATGTCTTCTCCTGCCTTTCTCTCTCTATCTACGGATTCAGTTTTAACGCCTGCGTTGGATCGTGTTCAAGAGATATCGACTGTACGAAATCCCAGAAGCACATACTAATGCTGTATCGAGCACTTTCTTCGATAAGGCTGGATACTTTCGCCTATTGCGAAGGACGTAATCTACGCTTAAGGCACTTTTGGCGATGAAGCTTTTAAAGTAGCGTGCACGATTTCTTCGTGCAATAACAGGAACAATCCTTTGCCCTGCTTTATTTGAAGCAAACAGGTCGTCTTGATAGACTGTTGATCGTCGCGCGTGCTATGTTCCTTCTTTTTCCACCAATGCAAAAGTTCGAAAAAGATATCTCGCTATTTATGTAAATTCGTTTATCCGCACAAGTACTACCACACGTCCCCCCTTCTGCTCTCATGTATCCCTTCTTGATCTTTCATTATGTCCGCCACTTCCCACTTTCTTTCTCGCTGGAGATTTCTGTTATCTTATCTGGTATCTTATGCTCGTCTTCCTTTCCGCAGACTCTTCAACCGAACATAATTTTTTGCTTGGTTTCGTGCAGAATTCTGACAATATGTGCATACGTAGCAGCCACGGTTGTACTTTAAATAAATTATGAACAACGTGGATGACAAAATATTCTGACGTTTTATTTGCATTATTTTCAACCCATACTTAACGGAATATTGGCAAATTTATGGGGTGCAGGTATAAATAGAGTATATTACAAATAAATAGCTGCATCCGTATTTATGAATTGGAGTTTCTATTAATTAATTTGTTACCGTTTTCATAATTAATGCTCATCGACGCCGGTTTTGTGGCTTTAATAGATTCAGTACGATTTTGTTTCTATTTTCTGTTACACGTCCACGAAGCCAACCCCGTACAGTATCTATAACGAGCATATCGAAAGACACTGTGAACGATATCAGAACCTCAACACGCAAGTTCTACTACACAGCACCACTTTTTCATTACACGTATCGAGCGTATATTGAAAAATTCAGCTTTCTTAAACTGTAACGTATCGTGTATCTTCACGTACATGTTTTCCAAGGCACTGTAATAATTTCTTTGATCTTACTTTCTTTGCGCAGCTGGTAATTCAACTATTGTATGCTTCTTATACTACAATACAACACCATAGAATATATAACGTCACATAATACACGATTTTCTTGAATGCTCGCGTTCAAATATATAAATCTGCCCCTCGATTAACCCGGAGCCCGTGCAGCGTTCAAAGGTGTTCCCTATCTAACGTGCAAATATATCCATACATAATTTTAACTGTTGACTCTGTCGAAGTGGCTTAATCTTCGACAAATTTGCAAACCGCTCGATCTAATTATTAATCCAGCGTATTTGTATTGGCCCGAGCTTGTCACGGTTTCATCGAGATCCTCCGTTGACAGTAGGCCATGCGTTCACATCACCGGTCCTCGTCGTTACGAGGAAACTGGCGCAGTCACTGTAATTAAATAATACATTGTTCACGTCTACAAATCGAGGTCACTTGATCAAGACGTGCCCATCCCCCTCTTTCCTGCTACTAATTCTTGCATTCAGGCGCAGCTTCTTCCACCTTCGTCTATTTCATCTTCATCTCGGGTCCTCTCCAGCTCTCCCTTACCTTTTCCTTTTCGCGTCCATTCTCTCTGTCCGCCCACTCATTTCCTTCCACCGTTTCGCTTTGCTACATCGCCCGCTTGGTTTCTCTATCGTACCTGCCCTCTCTTTCCCTCCCTCTTCCTGTTCCTGTTGCTCGCAGAAATATACTGGCCTGGAGGGGTCACCAAGTAATTGGTTTCATTCCCGTGGAGACAGGCTTGTCCCGAGTTCGGACTAGTTCCACAGAATCCTGGAACCCTAAAGCCTCGGCTACACCATTGGCACGGCCTGCCCTAGACGGTTAAGTAACGCACTTTCCTCGGATAATTATGCAGATGAAGCCGTTAGTTATGATAACGCTGGCGAGGATTGCTCTCCTTTCTCTGCCTCTCTCGGCCCTCTCTTTAGTTATCTTTTTGAGCAGGACGAAGGGTTCGCTCGAAAATTGCCGGAGAGACGTACCTTTTTGCCCGGGACAGTATCGCGTTGCGCAAACTCGCGGCGCTTCGCGGCGAACGCTTCTCTGATTTTTCACCAAATTTGAATAAGAGGTACAGCGAAACTGTGCATAGTTGCTTGGACGCTTGATCGAGTGCACGCGAACGCGACTTTCAAAACCAGCTTGCAAGAAAGTATTAATCTCGCGTGCCAACATTACTTTCCACCAACATTACTCTTGCCCCACGTTTTCGTGCGAAAACGTCCCCCCTTCGATTGCACCGCTAGCCACACGGTACCCTGGGTAACGCCTGCTCATACGCGACGGGGAATCTTCGTTTGGTTTCGCGAATTGTGAAATTCAACAAACCCCGGCACTCCTAACGTCTCCGCGTTTTAACGCGGCTGGCGAAAATCGGCCTGCCAATTTTATCGTTACGATTAAACGTAATTAGCGGCAGCAAGACGATAGCGCGCATGAAGTATTCAAACAATGGTTAAGCATCTGGTAAACACGGAAAGTCGTGTATTTACTCAGCCCGGTATCTCGCGCAGGCAGACGCGAATGTTTATATACTTGGCGGCTTGGTCATCCTGCCCTATCGATATTCAAAACCGTCATTTGGGTGTAGCCGCTGTTGTCATTTGGAAACAATTATCGCGCTTTCCCGTTACGCTTAATGCGAACGCAATGCCGGGGACACATCATTTCGTGCCGTAGTGGGTCGGAAAACTAGATAACGCGGTGCGTGATGCATGGATCGTAAATTCCGATTTTATTAGTGAACGCAGTGCCCGTGATCCTCGATCCCCTTCCAGGATTTCACGCCGATGTGTACCGGCGCTTTACGCACGCGCGCTTCTATTTAACCGCGAACTCTGCGTATTATTAATTAAATGCCCGAAACGAACTGAACGATTACCGGCTGCATGAAATCGTCGGCCAAGTGCCTTAAACGACTTTCCCGATGGTTGTCCGCGATACCGAACGCGGCGTTGCTGTCGTTTTGTCTGAACATAATTCCCTTTATCTACTGTACATGTATTCCTTTATTTGTATCGCGCACATTAGGTACGATTTCACTGTTTCGAAATTCGGCAAATTCATTAAATATTGTATTATGTTTAGAAAATACGTGGGTGGATAATGTATTGTGTAAATATTTTAACACTTGAACAACGGACAGGCTTTTGGTATATTTAGGTATACCCTAGACATGTTATGAAAATGAAATTACATGAATGGAAGTTAATTGGGAATGTATGCGTAACTGTTGTTCTGTCTTAGTAAAAGTCATTATTAATTCCTGAGACAATATACATATATGTGATGTTAATAATGTTAGAGCAAGTAAACTCGCAACTTCAACGGGCTTGACAGTTTTAATGGGAAAATATTGGAAAATTGTATTTCCAAATTGCAATAAGAAAGTACTCGTTCGATGTGATAATATAGTAAATGATAGTT
Source organism: Nomada fucata (assembly GCA_948146005.1). Taxonomy (NCBI): domain Eukaryota; kingdom Metazoa; phylum Arthropoda; class Insecta; order Hymenoptera; family Apidae; genus Nomada; species Nomada fucata. The sequence goes on from OX411281.1 coordinate 7,997,678, forward strand.
CGGTTGAAAAATTTCTGCGACTGGCTCAGTTCCGTTCCTTGCGGCATAGATACGTGTATGCATCGGGAAGATCAAGTTATAGATGGGATTCGATATTTCTCAGTTTCACAAGTTCGCGTTTTCCCCTAAACCCTAGCACGTGAGATCGTCTTAATTGCAACCGTGCGGCCCGTGGATTTAAGGGTGTAATATTAAGGACGAACGTGACTGCTGACCACACTTCGTCGACATCCCCCTCAGGATTTAGAAATACCGTTGCCTTCCTGCGCCTCCTTCCCTCATTGACCGCAAACACGTAGCCGACGAACGCTCGTGAATAAGCCTCTATCGTTTTTCATTTGCATTTATTTCATCTCTTGGTTTATAGAGGGGCACGAACTCGCGCGAACGTTTAACTTTGCACACGCCACTCTTAACGAGTGAAATATAGAATATGAAGTTCTCGAATTTTGCTCAGCTCTTCTTGCATTCAACTTTTTGCGTACGATATCGCTGTTGGTTAAACTAGAACATTTGTGATAAACGCAAGAAAATTGTAAAGAATAGCTTCAAGTGTGCAATCCATGAGGTGTCGTGTAACACTGTGGATAGAATCAGGTAAGTGAAAACAATATGACGTCGAAAATAACTTATCTACCACGCCCGCAGTCGGCAAAAATTTAAAGCTGTCGCCACACCCTCTACCATGTATCGAAGTAATATTTCGTGATGCAAACTAATATATTGTTCCATGTAATAGAAGATTCACGCTATTGTGCCTTCAAGATCGTAAATTAAATTCAAGATTTATCCTGTGGAAAAATGTGCACACCGATAATGTAATAGATAATTGCTTGTCCGATTGCTTATTTTAAACGAAATATCGCAGGAGCGATTTGTTGCTGCTTTCGACACTTACGTGTCCCCTTCTATTTATATATCCGTGAATCGTGTACAATGTTTTATCTGCAGGAAACATGCACAGTTAAAGACGACAATTATATTCATTTAATTTTGTTTCCTGTATTCTACAAGGGAAATGACATTTGTAAAATCGTACGACAAAAACAGATCCCAGGAAATTGTTAATCCTTCTGGACGAGCAAAGCGTGTAAACCCTAATGCGTAATAACTCTCAACCGTTGGCGATGAATAACAATTCTTCATCGATTATATCTTTTTATTGCATCCATATATTTACCGAGCATATCCCATTTCCTTATTGCCGTCACATCACGGGAGATATCATCTCTCTCTCCGTCTCCCACGCTTCCCCCTGTTTTGTTTTTAGAGAACCAATAAATTTCATGACTGGATAGAGAGAAAAAAGGAAAGGTGGACGGAGAATCAGGACGGACGTTGTTCGCTTGACAATAAAATCCGTTCCTTTTTTTTTGCCGTTCGTATTCTTTTCCCATTTTCCCGATTGTTCTTTGTTTTGATTTTCCATTTCTATCTCTGGCACGTTCGAGGCTGCCGGGACACGGCAAAACTAGTTTAGAATTCATACGGCTGACATGAAATCGGAACTTTATTAGGCGCCGCACGCGTGCTCACTTTCAAACAAATAGGCTCCCGATTGGTGGGCGATAGCGTCCGTGCAGCCGCGTGAATTTTCACTGAAAGGACACGCTGTGACGCCTCATAATAACGAGGATTGTTCCTACTAATTATTATAAGTCACGTATCCAACACTCGTGCCGGCGCCATGCGTCGTTGCGCGTAATTAGATTTAACCAGTCTAAAATGGGACTTGCGACAAGCCTTGTTACTGATTGCACCTTCTCGATGTACTGGTGATTCATTCACATTTTGATTAAATAAATCAAATTAGTGTCAGGTATACGTACTTATGATTCGATGAGTGCTATATAAATATCGAGCGTTCAGAGCTGAATAGAAAAATGCTCAGCAACAAATGCGTTTATAATTTGTACGAATTTACTGTTAATTCGGTTACCACACAGCGCAATCGGAACAATGAATTGTTTAACCCGAGCAAATTTCTGGATCGCGAGTAAGTATCAATCTACTTGGCGTTTCCTCAAAGAAGACAGTCTACATTTGTAGGTACTTTGGGCTCTAGGCAGATCTTATAACGCATTCGATCCTTCTTGCTCTAAGGAAATACGAGGCATTTTATCTTGATGCTCGCTCCATTTCCTTCATACACCCAGTCTCGCCCCTGTTTTATCTTTGGATTAAGAAACAAAGCCGTGCGTCTGGAGTATGGATTTTCTTCATTACTGTGACAGCGTATGATATACGGCATGTATTTTCCTTTGTAATACTTTCTGCCTCACTTGCGAGCGATCCGTATTAATGTGAAACATTTTTAAAGTAGTCCACTAACTATCCACGAATTGGGACCGCAAGCAATTTCTCGTCTGAGATTCGACGATCAACTCATTCTATATTATTTGGAGCGATTCTGGGGAACCAGTTCGTCTTATGCTTAATACACTTGTAGCATAATTCTGGAAGAGCTGACCCCGATGACACGGTCGCAAGAACATGAGATAATAGACTAAATTATCTGTTCCGATTTTCCCTTATTTCTTTCCGTCTTTTCTTCTTAAATGTACAAGCTGTACAAGCAAAATTAGACTGCTGGATTCGACGAGCGCAATGCGATGAGTTGTTTCACGAATTATATTCAACATTTTGGAATTGATATAATTATTGTGCAAAGGTTTCATGCAAGCAAACGAAATAACTTTTCCCCCAGTTTCAAAACAGCTGTTTTTACCTGGCCCATCACATGCCCAGGTAGTCTCAATCATGGGTCATCTTATCCAGGCAATTCTGGTTAGATAGCATTAAGCACGCGATACCATTTCTTTTCTTTGCGAAGAAGTCCATGATTATTTTTTCGTTTTACCCTGACGTTGTAATCCCACGTGTATTTGCAATACATACTTATCCATATATGTTTGCTTTCCCTTGGATATCTATTTAATTTACAATATACCGATCGCCTATTAACAATTAACTTTTGCAAAGAGGTTATATATAAGAATACCGCGACAAGTTTGCCCCGCAGAGTGACGGAATGTGTCGGGTCCAAAACTATTCTGAATGCGATTGACATTCCGCAATTATATATATATCATGATGTTTAGGGGGAAAGGTCGACCTTAGCTGAGTCACCTTGACCAACGCGGAGTCTGGCCCTTGGTATCGATGACTACACCCTTAGTGAGTAATGCTTACTGCGTTTAGGGCAGAACCCATGGGCCTTACATCTTATAGGTGACCCGAGCGGTTCGTTATCCAACAGCTGTTGAAAACTGGTCCGTTCCACTACCCGACCTACCCCCAAATTAGACTAAACCCTCGGCTGAAATGTGCGGAATTTCCATGAAAGTGTTGCGACTCCTTCCCCAAATCGAGTCACTCGAACCGTGCAACAACCCCGGGTGCCTCTCGCGAGACCGGCGTTCATAGATTCCGCGCAAAACGTTGCCACGCGTTCCTGTCTATCGGTTGTCCAGTTATAATACAGACTTCCGTCGGAAACGGGAAGATATTCCATCCTGGCCGTTCACTTTGCCCGAGTTCCGCGCGCCGACGGAATACCGATTCCCGGCGCGGTGAGGCCGCCTTCCATTCCAGCGATTTATATAAGGTCCGCCGCTAAGTTTGCTTTTCTTCGGGCGCGTGGGGGCGCATCCGTGGAACTCGAACAGAAGTCACGACGCGGGGAAAGTTTCTCCGCGCTTCCATGGGCAGCTCCATCCGAGCGTGACCGATCTGGCATCTCGAGGGGACGCCCGCAGATTTCCCCGGATAATAATACTTCTCTCTTACAACAGTTCCAACAGTTGGATAGGAGAGGCTGGTATCCATGAGGATGCTCACTTGCATCCACGTGGGTCCAACGCCGCCCGATACGCGCGTTCCACGCTCGTAAATGAAAGGCGCCGCGACGCCGACGCCCACGGGAATACCGAGATTGGCACATTCTACCGGGGCGAGCCGAGCTTCGTTCGTTTCACGAGCAAACTTGGAGAACCTTCGTCACGTACGCGACACGCCTTTGAGCTCGAGGATCTCCCGACAGCACGCGGTCGAACGCGCCGCGTTCGATTCATACGCTGCCAAACGCCGTTCGCGTTTCGACAAATCGAATTTTGGAAAATTGATCGACGCAGATTTGCCGCGCCTCCCTGTGTTCCAAAATGGCCCGGGCGATCTCGGAGATTCTCTGAGGGATAAGCGAAGGCAACGGGTGTGTTTGTGTTTGCAGTGTTAGCGAATGGGAGCAAGGGAAGTGTACACGTGTTTGGCGGTCTTTGTTGCCGATTGCTTTGGTTTTACTTGAACGAAACGAATTAATTGAACTGTGATTCAACAGGCACAGGCGGATAAAGAATTCAGGTTGTCCGTTACTATTTATTCCGCAGTCTAAATTATGAACGAGACCGTCCTTTGTCCTTTTCGAAATCAATGAACCAGATGTTTGTTCATCTTTATAGAATTAGTGATATTCCTTATACGAATCTATTTTGGAGCATTGACCGTAACAAATTACTGGTTGATAGCATCGAGAAATTAAACGAAAATAGAAATTGCTAGGAATCACTACCCCTTTGTCACCAAATATTCCGAAATTACACAAGAATCAAAGGAAATTTCACTAAACCCAGGCTATTACCGACGACCATTCGTTGCAAATAGTGTCATCGCCTGCACTTATACCTTACAATTAAAACGAACTCGCTACCCTTGCATCGAAACTCGCAAGCCGCCCGCCACCTACGCATCTTGCTCGAGAGTAATCCGCGAAAGCAAACCTAACGATCGTCCATCTCCGTGGTGAAAACAAGGGTCAGGGCGGATAAAGGATTTCTCAGAGCAGCAACGAAATACGAAAAAGAGAAGAAAAAAAAAAAAATAAGAAGCTGTGCTTTCTCCGCGTTGTCGAGGCGTGAGCACGGAAACAGGTTTGCGAACGTAGCCAGCCACCGTAATGACGACGTGATGGATGGCCAGTTCGTAGGAACCGTTCGGCAGGTTGGATTCGGTCAGCCCCGTTGGCCCGTCCAATATGTCGGCAACGTCACTGGCCGGCTCTAACCTGCCGAACGGTTACAGTCACTCTTCAGGGGAAAGTAAGTTGGAAGAAGAGAGCGAGCGGCCTCGTTCATTGAAGCGTGCCATGAGCGATAGCCGAGCTGAGCAAAGGCGATACTTCGGGCCACCCCCGGCATCGGCCAGCAGTTCTGCGCTCCCAATTCAATTCCTTAATACCTTATCCCACCTTCTCGCTGCTGAGCTCTCAACGCGGCTGTTACCGTTGCTTCGCTACCGTGCCCGCACACACATACGAGCGCGTACACATCTGTTCGGTGAGTGATTCCGCGGATATATTAGTTCCATCGATTTGGTATCCCTCTTGGTAGCCACCGCGAACATCCGTCGGCATCATCCAGACCGCTCTGCCGCTATACCTTCCTACTTTTCACTCTCGCGTCTTAATGGGCGGCGAAGAAAAGAAGAGGAGCGGGCAATAAAGAAGAGATTAAGTCCCGAAGGTTCCGGGGGGGCTATTAGGTTTTTGGACGTGGAAACGGCGCCGAGGGGTATAAAGATGGTGTTTCGAGGGGTGGGCGGAGGTTGGAGGGAAGGCAGGAGAGTTCGGGCGAATTTATGTCTTGTCCGGCATGAAAGGTGGTGGCGATTATATCATTAGACGGACAGTCGGTGGAAGTGGAGTCAAAGACGCGGTTACGGTGATTGGGTACGCCGTCTGACAATGTCGAACGCGTGGATCATCGTTGTCGATCGCGTGATAGAGCACCGCGGTTCCGACGTATCGACTGCGCTTGTAATTTGATGAAATCGTGGCTCCTGGGCTCTGTATTCTGTATGAAGGGTGTCAGAAATTCGACTCCTTCGTCTGGACAGGATTGGTAAATATAGTACAGTTGTTAACGTGATTATTGTATGCCTGGGTATTTAATGGCGCGGACGTGGGCATAGCTGTGCGGGGAATTTGCTCTTTATATTTCACTATGTACACCGACCAATAGTTTAAGCCTCGTTTGGCCGAATTTTGCAAACGGGTATGTACTCTTTTCCTGAAATTAATGTTGGAGCGGTGTGTGTACGTAAGATTTGTGAAATAAACTCAATCTGCTAATAATAATTTTCTCGCCATACAGTTTGCTAACGTAGTAACAACTTAACTTATTTTTTAATCAGCTACAGCACGTAGCGATAAATATATTACCTGTTTTATATTGTTAGGAAAGAGTGTGCACAGATGTGATAATAACACTTACCGTGTAAACGTGTTGCTGCTATTTTGTACGGTGAGTCTTCGGAAATTGTAAAAAGACTATGATTGTAATAAGTTCAGAATTTGCATTACGGTACACAACGAATAGTAGCGTTAAAATACTGTTACTGTAAAAGGCAACGGGATTAACAATAGATTGTTAAAAGATGAAGGCAATTGTCAGTGCGAAAATTACCAATGTGTTACGATTTTTTCTTCGTATAAATAACGTTATTAACCGAGTATTATTAGAAAGTGGAACGCAGCACATGGAAGATTTGTATCCATAATTTATTAATAAGCAAGCATGGAGATAAGAAATGTGTTTTAATAACTTACAATTTGATAAATTGTTCTCGCAGGCAAATAACAGAAGGGAGCGCTATTTTGTAAGTATAATACGGTATCGTGTTTTCCGATACCGCAGATTATATTTAATGAAAGATTATGCACGCCAATAAATTTAAACGCATGCATGGAATTTAATAACCGGAAATAATTTATAATCCTCTATAAGATTGTTATTATTACAAGCAATCAACTTCAATCGATATTGATCAATTTTAAGCAACCCAGTGAGCAACTAAATTAGATCGTCTAATATCCCCTAAAAAATGCAAAATTGAAACTGAAAAAGGGCAAAAAATTAATATGACCACCACGTCGTTTTAATGAAATCTTTTCCGAGGGGTACTAGAAATATTACACACACATCTTTTCGATTAGCAGAGATTGATCCTTGAAAATTAAAAGTATTCATAAATTGCTGCGGAAACATTAGCGATAATACAGCAAGAAGTGACGGTCATGTAAAAATTTTACCGGACAAAATAATCGACTGTTTATGATGAATCCCTCTGGTCGAAAACTTCTGTAACTTCACAAGTGGGGCCACTGCAGGTGCAAATAACACAGTTTTAAAATACGATGCTTTTAAAATGAAACTTTGCGAATAATACAAATAACGGGAGGAATAATATTTCTTTAATTTCACAGTTATACGACACGACTGATTGTTAAGAAATAATCGATTTTATCCGCGGCACATGATCAATAAAAATAGTTCCGTTTCCTACTTCATTGAACGCATGTTAAATTCCTTTTCTAAAGGAGGTTTAAATTTACCAATTCAACTTTTCTAGTATTATCGTCGACTTCAGGCAGCTGGCACTAAACGCTTGACGTACGAACGTGCAACGACTTTATATACATAAATGAAAATAATACATGTGCAATATTTTTCGATCCCCTAGCCTCCGCGCAAAGTTTCATAAATTTCGGCGTCCCAGTTGGGCTTCGTGTTCCTCGCAAATCAGACACATGTACCATCTAAACGAAGATAAATGATCCTTTTTGCCACACAAAATTCACGGGGAATACTAAGGAAAGTGGAAGAAGTAACATGGTAATTAAATGTGAGCCGAAGGTTGCGTTCAACGGAAGAAAATTATTATCGTGCAAGCATATTCCCCGTGAAAATCTTAATCGCACCCATTGCTTTGGATGTTGTATTTAGAATCGCTTCGTTAAGTGCACGACGAAAATTACCCCCACTGGGGGGGGGGCAGTTATAATGTTAAGTGTGCATTATGTTCTTTACTTTATGGCGGTATCAAAAAAAGCACAGAGTTGCGTAGGCTAGTAGACACCGTCATAAATGTGAAACTTTATGATTGCAAGCTTAACTAAATCGTACGTATACGAGCTGGGTGAAGTGATCCAGTACGTCGTAAAAAACCACTTTCATTAAAGTAAGTCACTTTAAAGTATATACGCTCGCATAAACGTTCATCCAGAATGTCCTAGCACAGTTCTCGGAAATCATTTTACGAACGATTAATGTTATATCTACCTTGCGTTTATTATCAGTGACAGTCGATCGTATTCAATCAAGCAAATATAATTCATCAACTTACAATAAACGAGGGGTTTAAGAGTTAACGTCATTGGAGGAGTTAGATACAACTTCCGTAAAAATTAAGTTTTTCCGGTAAATCAGGGTATCACGTGATTCTTTCTTTCGTGTCCTTCTATCACGGAATAAATAAAATAAAAAAATTCTGTGGAATAACTTATACACCAACCCCGCTACAAATTTACCACGCACAACGTCTCATCTGCGGAAGCCTTTCGTCAAATTGACAGGTGCAAGTGCACGGAGGTGCCAAACCAAAATCGAGGTCGAAAATAATCTGACAAAATTCGGTCCGTGGAAGTTCCAAGGTTTTCAATAATATTTTCACCGTGTCCCCGAATCTGTGCGCACGCAGGCAGGAATTCGTGTCGCATCTGCGTCACAATATCGCGGATTATCTTCGAATTTGTCGGCGGCACAAGTTATCGCCGGCGTGCCGTATGCTCGGTCTATTATTCATTTGGTTTGGCCACGCTCGTGCAGGCGACGTTTTAACTGTTGCCGCATTCGTACCCATGGACGATTGTATTGCCCGGCCATAAACGTTACTCCCGTGGAAGAGCTCGATCGCCAACGAAATTGTGTACGCGCGTATGGAGGAGACGTGCAATGCATGCCCTCGTTGCGTAAAGCACGCGCGAGGATACGCGTGGTTCGTGGTGGCCGGTTATCGCGCAGCACGGTTTCCGCCGTCGTATTAGGACTAGACGCAACAGAGCCAGTTGTTGCTGGTCGTAATAAAACCATGCCGACTAATTGCGCATACGGCTGCTCGAAATTGCCCCGTGTATTCGAATGATAATTGAGTTCCTACCTCAAAAGTGCGCACCTGCAGCTATATCGTGCATTATCTTTTCGTTTCTTTACCGTATTCGATTAGGTCGTCGTATAGACAGCGAAAGGAATTACGGATCAGTCGCTCGCCGTTCGATGTTATTGAACTCGACGATGTGCATTCATTGAAATGAATCTGCGAGGGCCGGGTAAACGAACGTAACAACGGGCGGGGGATTTTATTTCGTAATAAAGCGTTAATTATCAAAAGCGTAACGAGCTGATTACGTTGCAGTGAAATTATTTAGAGGCTTGAAGATGCGTTAATTGAAATATGAAATTGTCGCGACTGGGTTTATTTAAAAAAATTCGTATATCATTCGCGCGGCGGACAGTGAAATTAATTAGAAGCGTGTAAATTACAGAAGACGGGAAGGGAATGTGTTGTTGAAAGAGGGTGGCAAAGAAGTTTCGATTTTCACTCTAATTAACTTAGTCAAATTTCACATTGTAATTACGCGCCCCTTTGTTTCGCGTCAAAAGTATAATAATTTTAAGCCGGTCTTTGGCAACGTAATATCAAAAGTGTTCTTTGATTCCATATTTCGCATATTTCGTTTTCGTTCATTTCTCGATGGATGCCGAGTTATCACTAATCCGGCATTAAAAGGAGCTTCTGAATGGCCGTATTAACATGCATACCATATAATTTTCCAGTTACATACCTTTGATTCAAGTTCGTATGAATAACGTTTCGGCTATACGTCCAGTCGAATTCATTGCAAGTGCGATTAACTACGAGACGTATCGTTTGATCATTCGACTGTCGATATTATCGAAGCCGTATGTGACTCTTGACAGGCATATCATACAACATACTTGAAACCTTTTTGCAACATTAACTTCGCAAAGCGCAGGCAAAATTTATTGTAATGCTGTACTCTGCCATCGCAGCAAAACGTCACGCAACAATAGCTTAACGAGTGCAGTAAAAATGATAAAACAGTTCTTTTAAATAACATAATACAGGGATATTACTTGCTGCAGATTTAATGGCCATTGTAAATACGATAGCCGTTGCTACAGAATTTTTAGAAGCAGATTCCTAATTTCAGCAACGCAGAAAGGCTATAGCCGTATAAGGGTGTCAAATGTACCTCTAAACCAAATTCAACCTTTGAGATAGGAATTGGTTTATCTTGATAAGCTATCGAATGACACCTCACAGGTTGAATTTGGTTTAGGGGCACATTTGACCCCCTTATACGGCTATAGCCTTTCTATGAAAAGCCACAGAATAAACAATTTTGGCTGATACTTTACAATATATACTCTTAGCTGAAGTGGAGTAGATATAAATGGAATTATTATGTCAAACACTTTGGAAGGAGCAAGTAGTAATAAATTCTATCTCTATTTCTACTAACTAGCTCTTCTCCTCTTAATTTCAATAAATATTTTTTCACTACCGAGCGTTTCAACACGTTGCATCATTTGCGTATATGAGTTTGATTGCTTCTATAAAAGGAAGAGCGATGATATCGATAAATTCATATAAATTACCGTTCCAATATCTTCTAAAATATATATTATTACACACGGGGCATTTATCTTGCGACGAGAATTATGTAATTTAATTCCGCGTGTAGAGTTAATCGCTTTTGTCTGCGAGGGGCTCACATATCAATCGATTATAGTATATAATAACCATTTACATATATCTACACATATCGCGACGAAAAGTTTCGTATCGTGTACTATGCACATACACCGTACCGAGTTCTCGCCCCCTTCCAAGATCTTCAAGCATATTTCGCCACCGGCCAAAAAACCGACAATTCCATGGAATGAACTCGCGAAACAAATCACAGCGCTTGTTTTCGAGTTAAGCCCGTTGCAATTTCAAAGCCGGATACTCGTTCATCCCGCCCATTCTCTTCCCCGTGGGCTTCGTTCGCATTCTCTTTCCGCAAGCGATACCGACACGACGCGACGCGACGCGACGCGACGCGACGCTTCCACACAGGACCCTTTCAACGTAGTTGAAACGCCCGCAGCGAAATCGTGGGCCGCCGCGACGCTGTAACAACGACGAATTAGCTTTGTTACGGCATTACGGTGGTCCGTATACGATTGTGCAGTCTGACTGCTTCGTGAAAATTCGCGAACAACGTAGCGTCAGAAACTCGTGGAAATTGGTGAAAAGAAAGCCACCCTCTGTGGCGTAGAAAACGATAGGGAAGATAGAAACGAAGGCGGGAATAAAGGCGGACGGAACAAGTTGAAGGAAGAATGGAAGAATGGACGGATAAATTGACGAAGGTTGTAGAACAGTTCGGGCACGGAAAGAAAGGGAACACATAGTTTCGACCGACCGAGGAGAAAATTCTGGCGTTACAGCCGGTCACGTCGGCGTCGCGGCGCTGCGCGGATTAAAGCGTAATTTCGTCGACGGCTTATGCGTCGCGTAATTGCATTGCTGCATCCCTCTTACGTGCGTATAGGGGCTCGACTAGCCTCGGCAGCGACGCCTTACGAGGAACGTCGACAAGAACAACCGCGACGCCGATACTGGCTTGCGCGTCGCCGTCGACGCTACGTTTTAGGGTGAATTTGTGTAGTTGGATTGGATACGAAGTTGGAGCGCCGTTGACGCCGCGCGTCACCGCCATTCCCTCACCCCGCCGTGCTAACGTTGAACTGGAATTAATTTTAAGTTTTAATGGAATGTATCGCGGGCTCTCCTTTATGGCCGCCTTGCATCTAGCATGACCGAACATCGTGACCAGCCAGTCGGCCAGCCACGACGGGGATTCCATTATCGGGACAAACTTGGCGAATATCTTTGACGGTTCTGGCCGACCACGGTGTACCGTTCGTGGCGCACCTTCAAAGAGGTTCATTCAAGTTTCGACCGCGATAATCGTGCGTGAATGCCACAATCAACGGTATACTGCAAGTTTAAAGTGATATACACCGTGTCGGTCCGTTTGACGACTACTTTGTCACATTGTCGCCGCTGTCCGCCCACGAACCCGCTGCTTTCGATAATGCTTTCGATAACGGCCACAGGCAAGGGTTGCCGCCCGGTATTCGTCTGTTCGGAGCGTGCTTGCGAATTTTCGTTTCGATGTTTCGACGTTTCGCTCCGCGCCGTATTCGACGTTGTAAAGTAAATATTTGGCCGAGCAAGTGCATTTTTGTTTGATTCCGACCGGTTCTCCGTTTCGACTGCAGCTATGTACGTTAATCTGCAAATTGATGTTCCGGTTTCAAGCGATTCGATATGGCTCTTATCGTTGTTTTTTTTTAATTTGTTTTTTTATTAATATATGTATCCGGCAATCATTTCGCACGTTTCAAAAGCAATTTGAAAAAAATCAGCCCCCCCCCCCCCCACCTTTCTCTCGCTTACTGCTTTATTTAATATAAATTGTCGGTCGTTAAACTAATGCAATCGGTATTCGTGTAATACAATGCGTTGTGCGGGCTTTTTGTAAATATTCGTATATTTTGTATCTCCCACGTTGCGTAACGAATGTTTTAACAATTTCTCTGTTGTGTATTTGGGAATTGAAGTACACACTCTATTATCGTTCGTTTTATATTTCATTTGTATCGAATCGCACTAATTGGTACTGCGTAGATTTTTTTTATCATCGTACTATTGAAAGTATCGAAACGATAAATTTCGTTAAACGCTACTGGCGACCGTAACATTTATTCTATATAACATTTTGTTGTTGCAATGAGAGATTAACTAACGCAGCAAACCGTTGAATGTACCGGCGTTCCGGGTAGCGTAGAATTATGTTTACGTTACGGGATACTAGTGGTGTACGGTACGTTTGTTAATCGATTACTGTAATTGCACGCAGAAAATTTATATAATGGCACCTGTTTGCCGCAAACACTTGTCGAAATTAATTTGCCGCGATACATTACACATAGCTGGGCAACATTTCGATCGTTTCAACGATCTGATACGAGGTGCATAAAATTATCTAAACTATTGGACCTTAGTAATTTAAGGTGAACCTTAAGAGTTTTTCATTTTTATACTTCGTAAGTTTAATACTCTGTGTCAATAATTAATAGCAAATGAATGATAGTACGACTGTAAATTGTACATTATTATTTATAATGAATTATAATATTTTTGACTGTATATTTTAAATGCATTTATTTTTTGTTGACATTGTTTTCTGTTTCGCGTTCAGTTGAATAAATAAAAGCATTGATTTGCAGTGTGTTGCCATTTGTATCTTTGCGTTTGATAGACAAGGGGGCGAATACTAATGGCCAGAGTGGAAAGATGGAAAAAAGGGGGGGGGAGGTTTATACCTGGATAATATGTTAAGAAAAGGTAGGGAAAGCCAGTGTCAGATGGTCGATACGTTGAAAACTGATGCTGATTTACTGCACATCTGTTCACTTTGTGGTTTGATGCCCACGTGCCGTACCTTCTTGTGGAACACTGTGGTTTATGTGAATTCTATCCTCAGCTTATATTACTTGCAGATGTGCCATATTACGAGTATAATTGGTTTCACAGCTTCGTTTTAATCTTGTCGAATAACTATCAATTTGGCAATGTGCAATAATTTCGTGGGATGCAAGTGATATCTGTTAATATTTAAAATATATTCTCGTATGTATAATTTGAATTTAGAAATCAATAGTTTCATTTAAAAGTATAAAACCTTCTTACTTTCCTATTACTATTGTAGCGGCTGTCTATTTTCTTACGAATTGGTTGTATTATGTTCAAAGTATTGATCAACCACTAATTCGTTTAATCTAGCACCCATATATCAATATAATACGTGAGTTCACGATACAGCGTGACTCACGAGATGTAATTTCGTCAATTTATCTGTGGATCGCTGGGCTTAAGGATATTAAATCGCGTAATTAAACCTTAACCCTAAAATTATCAAGATAAGCAAAGGGTGGACGGACGGAAAGCTTTACTCTGTTAATCTCTTTACCGAAGTTCGTTACATCGATCTTTCCTTTCCGACATATCTCTTGTTATGGACTTTTGGCTTTTCATCTTAGCCGGGAAAACTTTTCTATTCGGATTTTTCTTAAGTCAGTCTTAACATATCTTCTTAAAAATTCCGTTCATTACGCTTTTTATAACTAAAATACCAAACTTCGGATTCAAAGTTGAAATTTACGGTCGCCGGCTTTCACGTGGAAGTAAATTGAATACGCTAAGCGGAAAATTAATTACGAAAGTTGTGCTTAAAAATTAAGGAAGGAATTATTGACAAATACGAAAGCGTCTCATTTTAAGAAGCAGACGCTTCTGAGACATAATTAAAAACTTCAGTAGAATTCATCACAATACAGTGTAACGTAAATGTGCACAGAATATTCTACGCGGACGAGTTTGGCTTTCTTGGAATCTTTGAATTTTCTCTGAATCGCCTTTACCTTTCTTTCCCCTCGAATGAAGAAATAAACGTGGAAAGTATAGTAAATCGTTTGCTCGCCTTTCCTTCCTAAAAGTCTGCGCACTTAGAATCCAGTTCCACTTTCCGTGGAAGCAATAAGCTCGAGATCAGTTAGAACTGAAGTAGCAATACTTCTTATTGCTACGAAGGAAACCGACGATACTGTATACAAGGTTTACCAACCTGTTTAAAAAACGACCTTGTTCCTCTTCTATGGCTGTTACATTTCTTTTCGCGAGATTCGAAATGGTAATCTACTTTTCCTCAAACGTATCGTACAGCACTACTGGTCTTATTTACTCCAGTGTTTTGTACGTAATCCAATTGCTGCCAAACAATGTCAACGGAGATCGTCAAGAAACATTGTGTACTGGAAAGTACATTCTATGAATCTTTTTACAATTTTTCAGTCGAAAGAAGGGGCCGTTTGGGTTAAATCGCATAAGAGTATCAATCTTCTCGAATGACTAATAGAATACAGTGGTTCGCCTATGTTCTTCTTGAAAAAAGAGATTATCTACTTAAATCAGATAAAAATAATAATATTAAATCCCTCGTCGTCTCATTGCCACAGACAATATCTTGCTGAGTGAGTTGGGATAAAATTTTCAGCAATTTTCGTAGGAACACGATACGATAATAAATATTGAAACACAATTTCACTCGTTAATAATAAAGTTGAAACGTTGAAAAACAAAATGGAGATGAGAGATATGTATTATAAAGGCGGCGCTGCGTTTCTCAAACATTAATGGCTAGAGGGTGTACTTTGTGTTTGAGATATTCAATGAATGTATCGATTCTTGAATAGGTATTCGCAATAGGTTCTTAAGGAATTTAATAATCCAGCTTCGGCAACTTTCGACGGTGCTCTTCTTTGTGGGCACCGATGCGTCGTAGTGTTCGTAATATCGATCCAACAATAATTCAATTGAGTATGAGTAACTGCTCGCAGACTTTTCACCCGCATCCGTCTTCGGGGGTCGTTTCTCTCTAGCAAAATACGTAAGTTATTCGTGGCGTAGCTATACGATGATAACGTTTACGGTTAACGTTCATAGAATATAATGTTTCATTTCAATTTGATATAGCGACAAGCTATGATAAAGTGAAACAGCTCGTAAAAGTATAATACCGAAGACAAATCTCCTTCAGTTTATACTTACCCGGTGGAGGTTCTGATCGAATTTAAAATCCGTATTACTCGGGGGAGTATTATCCTCTGTTTTTAAACATTTTCGGTCAATTTCAATGTGTATACAGATGATGCGTATGTAGATAAAAATAATATGTTTTTGACAGTTATTTATATATTAGTAAGGAGTGTAGAATATTAATACGCAAAAATAATCACTTAAAACAAGAGAGAACTAAGAGTACATTTTGAGGACGGTTAACGAAAGATTCCGTAACTACTTTGTTGCAGTATATTAAAATCAAAATACGAATATACCCAAAATTTTATGCCAAACATCTGCCACATATTGTTGCAGAATATTGCATCACTGGTGAACCCATACAGTTGCGCAAACATTTTCATGTACATCAAGCATAGTATGTGTCGGTTTCAAGGAAAGGTTAAACTGAAAGAACTAAAGCAAGCGGAAGTAAGTAGCAAAGCGCTTGAAGAATATACATTCTGTTTGCATCGCTACCATATAATCCGCCCAACAAATAAGGGATGGCACTGGAACCCCATAGAACCGTACCAGGGAGATGTTTGCAAAATTTCTACTGGGAACATGACAAAGCGTTCACCGTTATTCTTAATAATGTCAGCAGCAATTTGGCAGACTGCACGTTCCTCAGAGAAAAAACCACATAATTGCCGGAGCTAAGTAAAACAGAAATTCACAAATACTTGCACGTGTACACCATTGCGTTATCGCAAGGGAAATTGAAGGTTTCTGCTGATGAATGTTTTATATTACATGCATTGTATTAAATTACTGGTACACTGAATGCGAAAATCGTTCTTGCTACACATTTATCAAATTAATCTCTTCATTTCCTCCCACACACGACCCTCATTTACCACGGAAACTCGATTTTCACAAAAATGTTACACAACCCTTTCACCCTGCGAGGCCTTCAATTAACATATTAATAACATCAAGGGCTGCTGAAAGAATATCCCAGCTACGAATATTATTCAAACTGCCCGTACATCTTCCTCGTCAAGATTTCACTAAGCTGTTCCAACCGTTAAAATAAATCATGCAACTACAATAAAAAAAATTGTATTTGTCTTTAAAATAAATAGCGAGCGGTGACTTTAATATATGCATCACGGAACAACAGGTCATAAGAGTCCATCCATCAGGATTCAGGACGAAAGCGAGTACGCAAGGACAGTACGACAGTGATACGGCATTTGGTTTCCTTTGGGGGGCCGTAATGGCTGATCGAGGATATTTAGGGTGTTCTTACAGCTGGTGCATTATTAATGTCGGTCTGACTCGGCTCTAGCGTTGAACGCGGACCTGTGCGATGGGAGCAAAGTGGCCGACCACAACGGCCCTTACAGGGATCCATATTATTTATGCATGTGCACCGGAAGCCTTTTCCAGGATAAAAGGCGGCTCGGGACTCGTAGTCCCTCTGACTATGATGCTCCTATGCGTGGACCCCGGCTTTGCTTCCTTCCCTCGTAAGGTTCCGGGGAATTATCGTGCGCCAACGGCCGCACAAAGATTCCAACCGTGGATATCGACGGTATCCCCAAGCTGTCTCTGCCGGATTTTATCGCTGGAGGAACATCTTCTGCGTTATTCCTAGCACGTTTGACCACGGTATCGGGGAACGTCTGATTTACTTTAATAGGGGTATTTTCGAGGGTCCAGAGGTTTATGTTTACTTTTTGCTCCCGTGCATGAAAATAGTAGAGATTAGGTTTTTCGTATCGTCACGTCGTACATCGAAATATCGCGGTGTCACGACGAATTGGCCAGAGTTATCAAATATTTGGTTGTGCCAGAAGTTGTGCGTTCAGTTTTTTCGATTCCTTTCCGAAATATTGATCGGGGCGTTTATCGTCGTTTAATGGTTTTAATGTTTTGGCGACGAATAAAACTTTTTATAGAACCATGTAAGTAATGACCAGAAAGGGTAATGTCTGGAGATTAAGGAGGATGGATTAGAGTATTCCAAATCAGATCGAAATACCTTTCTTGGTTACCCATCTTTCAAGACACGCAGGATGGGATGGGGACTATTGGTTGATTCAAGCAATAGCACGCTGCTGAAAAGCTAGAAGGCAACGAAAACTGAACCAGTCTAACAAAGCCAAACGTTCAAATAGCGAGACGAACTTTTCGGCCTACCTAATACAACACTTCACGCTCGTCCATCCGATTCAGTGAACCGGTTGATAGCAGCGCAGACGTCTGAAAAATTGTTGTCATTCCAGCGAAACGGTTGGGGAACAATCGTAACGAAATATAATTTGCTTAGTGAAATCAGGACAATGGAGGAACGGTCTTAAGAAACCGCTGGCAGGATCGGGAGTGAAACTACGTCACGAGGCAGTGGTTGGAGGTTTTTAGGAGAACAGCTTGGACCGTAGCCAAGACCGGCACCCTTATCCTGTCGGATTTTCTCTCTATTTGAGAACAAACGGAACGAAACGATGCAAGTGCTCTCGCTGGCACGGCTTGCCGGTGCAACCACCAGTTGCTAACGCTGAACCAGGCCGAACCGACGCGGGAGGGTGAGAAAGAGGTTTGGATAGGTCTACATACACACAGAGTAGGCCTACATAAGTACATAGTTAGTTTCATATCGCCTGTTGCATTCGTAAAGTGTTTCTTCACTTGGATGGCCTTCCCCTCTCAGGATGCTGAAGGATGTAACAATAGGAACTTTTGATAAATGGCTTCCGCATGACAGGGCGACTCATCCTTTCATTTTCTTCCCAAGTAATTGACTCATCTTCTGAGCGTGTAAGAACTGCGAAGGGTATCACGGTCCTATCGTATTCGTCCCGTCATTTATCACGGACGATATCGTGTCGTAATTCGTAATACAAGCGAACAGATTTAAAACAAATTCCGCTGTCAGATTTTTCTATGAACCGCATATAAAATTACGATGACTTTCGTGTACACGATTTTTGCGGCGGAAAGCTATGCTTCGAATGTTGTTCGATTAGAGTAAATAATCGAAAGGAATTAGTGATGAAATATTTTGAAAGAATCACCTGTTTAATAAGTAGTAGAATGTTGCACAATTAGCCGAGGCAGAGTAAAAAAATAAGTCCTCTGTAGTATCTGTTAATTGAAATTCCGAAAGGGTCCCTTCACGGCCAAAGTGAACACAAACATCTTAGTTAAGACTTGGCTGACGATCAGCGTCGTAAGATGTTCTCGGTTACGGTTTGGCTTTGAAATTCGAAGCACGCTAGCGTAGAACCAACAAGTGGTCCATATACTAACTGGCGAGCCGTGTCTACCTACTCCATGTTCTGATTCTACGTGTAGTAATTACTAATCAATAATGCAATGTTCCCGAGTCGCATGTACCGCGAGCTCGTGCCAACAATAAAACGTAAATAGAATTGAATTGAATTATCATTGCTGTACTATTCTTGACTGCCGTGTGTCACGAAAATCTTTAATCACGAATCAGCACTGATTGTATCGAACAGAGGGCGAAGGTGCTATTACTTTTACCGTTCTACACGGATATTATTGAAATGAGCAAGAATATACGCGCTTAGATATACATGCGTATATTAATGAATGCGCAGTAAAAGGTGTTGATATCGTGAAACGATAAATAACTATTTAAAATTCGCGGACGTTTGTATGCATGTCAATCAGTGATTTTTATGGGGTAATTGCAGATTACTTGCGTAGGAAATATTTCAATGAAAGGTGCTTTTCAGAAATTAAAATCTGTGCGGTGCGAAGCTGAAGCGGAATTCAAGTGCTTTTAAAAGCGCATGCTGTACATCGTTCTTCGGTAAGAGCTCTCGCAATTTCTTAATGGTATGCACATATGTGAAGGAAATAAGACGGTACATAAAGTGGGAACGTCTTGGAGGTCTGCATGTACCTGGGTAACACTGAACGCTGATGGTCGGGTCGCTTCAAAGTGGCTTGAGATTATACAGGGTATGGGCTAGGTCTCTCTTCTCATTAAGCTGAGTGTTGCGTGCTGGAAGGAGGCTCTAGGGGCACTTACTACCCCGTAGTACAGCAGACACGCTAGTATTCAACCCCTTGAGCTACAGGTTGCTATGGAAAACTGGGAGATTGCGAGCAGTTTTACGCAAACACTAGGACGTGTCCTCAAATTAAACTTTCCTTTTCCCATATGTCAAAAAATTGTATCGCTCGACTGACCATACAGTCGGTTCTACTTTTATAGAGTCTAGTGTAATTGGAGCAATGATATTACATATGATCAAAATTAGTCAACCACTTATGTGTCTCTCTGGAAGAGTAGTGTAAATTCCGTGCGGTGTTTTGCCCTTGTCATAAAGAGGATTAAAAAACTAATTATATCGCAAAAATTCAACAAGTTTGGTGACATATAAATGGAGAGCATTCTTTGTCGTTTCTTCAGACGCTAGAAAACACGAGCTGCATTAATGGACAAAAATTTCTGGTAGTACACGTTCCCGTATTCTTATGCGACAAGAACATTCAGCTCTATCTTGGGAATAGAGGCCAGAGACAGATAAATATATTTCACAACCAGAATTAAAAACATTCGTATACAGATATAAATTCAATAACGCAGGAGACGTTTCAATGAAGAAATATCTTAATGTGAAATAAAAGTTTTAGGCTACACCCATAGTAAAAAGTAGCCCAGCCTTTAGAATATCAGTAAATGACAGCCCCGTGTACAGAAGCGTTTTAATATGCTAGCAATAGTACGTTTCTACAGTTTACGTAACGTTTAATTAAATGTAACGCATACTTTGCGCGCGTGTATTTCTCGACGCAGCATCAAAGGAATGTCGATAACGTAGTTAAGGAGAGGACGCGAGCGGAGAGTATGAAAACCATCCTCCTCCCGTTCCTTTTTGGTGTTGCCTGTTCCTTTTGTTACCTCTGGCAGTCGGTTTGAAATTTTATTCCGTACCCGTCTCCCCGACTTTTTTCTCCCCCATTCTTCGTGAAAGCGCCATCATTATTAGTTCAATCATACTGCTTTTCTTTTATACGGCTGCGCTATACGAAAAGCGCTCCTTGCTTTTTCCGCCTCGCCTTTGTGCATCCGGATACGAATATATGAATTCAACAACGCCACAGCAAAATTGCTTCTGTGTCTCTAGCGCGTCTACTTTATGGGATGCTAACCTGTTTCATATCGTAGTTCATCCTCGAGGTAATAAAGTATCCACCCCCTTCCGTTGTCCCTGCACCGCACTTTCCGATTGTTTCCCATCATTTTTCGCGGTGGCTTTCGCCAGGACAGACATCTGAATAACAGCATTTGGTTCACGGGGGGGAAAAAAAGGCTACACGATATTGACCGTAGCTTCTTCGCGAGGCTACGCTGTGACGAAAATCACTTTCATCGAATTGCGAATGGTACAACGTTTCCGCTGGTTTATGTTGTAACAGTTGCGGATCTATAGAAGAAAGTAATACGAAGTTTGTTTGAAATAAAGCGTTAGATATGCAGTATCTTCATTCCGAAATCGGTTGTCTATTTATTTAGATTCGCCGGCTCGCGTCTGACCAGTGAACGCCATATTCTACTTACGCGGCAATATCACTTACGTAGCGTTCGTTTTATACTTGTTTCCTTGGACTGTATATCATAATGATTTCCCGCAGTTTAATTGTTTTTTTTCCTTCTTGAAATTACTGCTGTAGGAACTTTGTAGTATATTCTTGATCAAGGTTTTCTTTCCATGCCTATCGAATTTACACCTGATTGTATTATATTAACTTCGCATTTAATACTTCTCTGCTATCAGCATTATACGATAATGTTTTTAAATCACTGAGGTGGTTGGCTTTCTATTTGTTACCTAAAATAAAATAGCAAACATTATAAAACTTCACGAATCGTAGTGATATCGTAAAATTATCATTCTCTATTTGCCTCGAGGCAATAAAATTATTGAGCTGTACCACGTGCTTTACAATGATCGTTTTCTCAGCAACGAAGCTGTTCGTTTCACTTCTGAACCACCTAGGTCCTAGGAAATACAGGTTTTCAACTTTTGCGTGTATGCAGAAGTGCATACACTCACACTCGCAGTGAGTAAGCTTTCATGATCAAGGCTTGCGATGTCGCTTTTCTAGGACATCCCCCTTTCCAGCCACAGTTTCTACGGAGTCGTTGATGGCCCCCTGGTTAAACTTCCTAAACCACCATGGATTGAGTTAGAGTTTACTCGTCTGCCAAGCCTGCTAGCCATCTTGCTCCACGGACCTGTCGGCTGGCTTGCTTCCCGGCGCTGAGTTTGGGTTCAATTTGGAAATTACTACCGCCGAAATAGTCGGAGCGGTTTCGTCATCTATGAAAATACGTCTAGCATTTATGCTTCGAGATCGTTCCTGTTTAGGAATGCGTGTCCAAGAATGCTGTCGGGAAACTTTGGCCTGTCCACTTAGCCAGGACAAGCGTGGAACGCAGTACGGTTACTCGAAACTCTAAGCAAATAGTTATCAGCTTTCAATTTAGTTCACGGGTCCTTTTTCTGCCGCTAAGTAATCACTGTGGGCGGCAATTATTATTTGAAGTAGCGGGGAGATTCATTTATATGAATATATTAATACAATCGCAATGCAACGTTGATCGAATGTTTCGAATAATTACAAATTGACTGTGGTACATTAGATATTTAAGATTAGAATGCAAGTTTTAGATTCATGGTATATGTTATATCGCAACCTTTATAATAACCTTCTGACGTTTAGCAAACTGGCGGATTTATAGCTGCAGCAATAGAATTAATTTCTCCTTTGTTACCGTTTTAAATTCTTGACAATAATTCTGACGTGCAACACTATTAAAGAAAATATTCAATTCGCTGACGAATCGGCAGAGGTTATTCTCGGAAAATAATTCAACCGCCCTGCATAATTGCAAATGATTCTTCCAAATCTCCACCAGAAAATATAGACACTATTATTGCAATCACCAAGATATTAACAAATTAATAACATAAACTATATAATACAGCGCCTACACACTTTACTCGCCTCTCATTTCCTTTGACATTTCGCGTCCAAAGTGTAATCGCGCCTTCATACCACAGAAACACGATTTTCACAAATGAATTGTCGTCGACGACTTTCTTTGCGCAAGTTTCGTATCGTTGCCAGTTTCCATGATCGTGTCATTACGGTACGGTTCAACAGGTGTACCGTGGAGTAAGTTCCACATGCGGATAATATAATTCAGGACAGCTTGTTCTTCCGTCGGCGAAGCTAAAAGCAGTAGTTGCTGGAAATCTCGGGGGATCGCTTTGTAAGTTGAGGGCCGCACGATGCATAAGTGATGTGCGCTAAAGTGCCTCGACGGAACGGAGTTGGCTCTGTATGCAACTGCTCCGTTCCTGCCTATTCTCCTACGTTTTGATCCTTCGGCGTATACGTGCACGTATAATTCTGCAACTCTCGAGAATGCGATCCAACAAGCTTCGCGGTTGAAACACACTTGCCTTTTTCATATTCACGCGGGGTGCTTAAAGTGAATTGCTTTTTAAAAGCCCACCCTCCCACTCCCTGGCATATTGAAATGTGGACGTGCTTTAGAGGCTATATGCTGCAGGGCAAAGCGTCCTTTATTCTTGCCTGCTTGTAATTATAGCCTCCGCGGTTATCGTTCGTAAATGTTTATTCGAATCTTTTACTAGTGCCGAGGGGTTCAAGGCACCTTGGGCTTTTTCCTTTCTCTCTGTATCTTTCTTTGTTCCGTCAATGCTACACGAGCGAGAACCAACGGTCTGCCTAGAAGTATTGTATATTTGGCAGGTGTTTCATTATTCCTTATATTAATATGCAATCACCAGGTACGAAGCAATTCCATTATTTGTGGCACATATATTTGCCGAAACATTTTCAGCAAGAATCAACCACGAAATTCGTACATAATTTTGCCTTTCAAATTTGATGTATCACACTGTTTCGTTAAACACAGCGTTCGCAGTAACGAATTCTCATTTCTTCCTCTGCACGAAAATGTTTAATAGGCATAAATCATTAGAGTTACAAAGTGCCGCGTTTTTTTTCTCTTCTTCCCTGCAGCTTTGCCGCATTGAAATATTTCTCGCTAACCACGTTGAACAGAGATTTTTCCCACTGGCTTGTAACGATTCCTTTAATCCCCCGTGTCGATACGCTGACCAACGCCATTAATCCGCGCGCGCGTGCTATCGGTTTTGACGCGACGAAAAGGTTACGCTGAACGCCCACGATGACGTTGTAATCTCGTTACCGACGAACTCTGCAGCTGGTGCAGGTTACCTCTGATCCCAGAAGAGGATAGAACACTTAAACATTTATAGAAGCCCACGCTTCGACGTCGAGGCAGCCCTTTACCAGCGCCATCGAACTTTCCTTCCCAGCTATGTACCACGGTTCACCTATACAACCACCATTGAAGCCTACGTTACACGGCCGTCTACACCGATCGAGTGCGTACATGCGAAATACCGAGCGTATGCAAGGGGTAAGGGAAAGACTCGTAGAGAGTCTTAATGAAGCCCATTCAGGCAACCATTATCGCGGAGACCGCGTAATCGTCTATGGCAGTTCTCACTTAATAATCGTACCCCATATACTCAAGTCCTGGTAATGAGTTTCAGCGTGCGTGCACAGTTTGTGCGGTACACTCGTTCGCCGCGCGTACGCTCATGCTTAAGTATTGAATTCGGCGACAACGGCTGTGCACCTTGAAACGGCTCTTTAGAAACCGTTATAAATACGTACAATCGTTACGCCGAAGTGGTAACGCAAGTTGTGCAAAGGTGTAATTTCTTCGTTTGCTAATCGACGCGCGTGTGCCCGCCTTCTAACGCGAGGCATACGAAGATCGTGTACGATAGCAGGAACGAAACGGCAGCGATATTTCGTCCAGTCTCAGCTGAATTGAATCGTATCGATTTGTGTTAACAAAACGTAACGTTAATTGAACGATCAGATATTGCGTAAGCTTGTGAATATTCAAACAACGTGCACGCGGTTCGATGATAATCATTTATACATATTATCGTGTCGCGTGTACCGCACGCGAGATGTGCCGCGGAAACGTGTGCGTGAGTTTCGGGCATATTTTAACAATAATCGACCGACTGGAACGCGGGGCGCGTGCGGCTATTATCTGAAACAAGTTGCCACCACCGACGCGTCGCGACGGCGCGTTCATTAATTCGCAAGTCATTTCGCGACTGCTTTACGATCGCGCCGGCTTCGAAACGTTCGTACAATTCGTTTGCCGGCCGCCGCTATCTACATTTGTATCGGAAAACAAATTTGTCCCGGGCGTAATGGATGAAGCGATCGCCGAGTCACGAAACGTGTAACGGAAACGTGCGCGAAATTCTTGCACCGCTCTGTAATTAATGAACTTCCGCCAAGAACAAACACGCCGGGTCTCCTTCCTATTTGCAGCCCCGCGAAATGAATATACAGTAACTGGATGCAGCCAGTAAAAAGGAGGCTGGCCGGGTAATTATCTCGTGAAATTCGATGGAACAGCGTTTCAATTAAAGGGCGAGCAATTTCAAACCGGCGCTTCTTCTTCTGCTTCGCGCGATACATGTGTTCGTGCAATTGTTGCTTCTCACATTTATTTCGGACACACGATATGATTCCATACGTTGGGAAGATAACTTTGTTTATTGCGGAAGCGTAGGAAAAGTGGAGTTTTCAAACGATTAATGGGCGTTCATCGGGGAATTTGAATAAATGTGTGTACGTTAAGGTAATAAAATTGGTTGGATACGAATATAATGGATCGCACCAGTCGTTCAAACGTCGAAATGGTTTCAATTGCACTTCTGAAAATCTTACTCACAATTGGTACGGCATAAATTCCTTCGGTATTGCAATATTGTCCACTTACCTGTAACAAAAAGATAACGTAGTTCATTAGCAAGGTTGATAATAATTATCATTGTAAATTATGTAGGAAACATTTGAGTATAGTGCAAGCTGTATTTGTTTCTCTTACCAACTTCGAGACGTATAAATTCAGGGATATTAATCGCAGGCTATTCGAAACACCTTTTCAGGTATATTGCGCCCTGAAAAGTTACCGCGAGATTAAACATTTAAGAAATAACGTATACGACGGTGCATGCACGACTACCTGAAATTCTTGCGGGACTTCGATGTTCGCCTGTCGATCCTTCGAGAACAATCGAAACTTTGACGAGATCTATCTCGACTATAACGAAGAGCCAGTTCGTCCCAGATAAGCGTGACTACTGCAAATCAGGTGCACTGGGCAAATAGTTTATTGTTCAGTGTTGAACGGCTGGACGCTTGTGCCATGGTGGATCCCTCGGTATTACGGAGAGGACTGTGTTTCAAGAACGAGAGTGGTTGAAATAGAATTCACTGAATTAGAATCCTAACCGTGGCGTATACCATTCAAGAATCAGTTGTTCTCCACGCTGCAGCTGTTGTTAAATTATTGATACCGCTTGAATTATCTAATGGAAGAATAATAAATAACGTCTGAACAATAGTATTGCCAATTTGCAGAATAATTTCAGTTACATTACTGTAAAATTATTATCGACTGGAAGACGGAGAAAGTTTTTATTATGTGCAATGTGTACATATCTTTTGCTGAAACTGCATTAGCTTCGAATTAAAATTCAAGACTGACTTTCGCACATTACCATTGTTAACAGCGTGTGACTAGTGAGAACTATAAACTCCAGTTACGCAGCATACGAATTATTCGTTCGATTTTATGCCAGGCTATTCACTTGGCACTCGGCAAACATATTAGACCGTCCAATAAATTCGTGCGGTTTTCATTTCGAAATAAATTTGTCCCAATAACATTTACCCGCTGGATACTAATTGTGCAGCATTTGATAGCTTCTGCATTCCACTTTCAAAGCGACTGCGAATTGTTTCGCATAATGCTGCTAACAGAAACACTTTAATTGCGAGTTAACAAAAACGAGCATATCCGGCGCACTTTGCTCGACGAGTTTAATCACGAATCCAAAACTGTCGACGCTTTTCGAAATATTTTGCCCCATTCAAAAGGCGAACTGAAACTGATTCATGCTCCGCGCGAATGGCAATCCTTGCACAAAACGATACTCCACGCTGTGAAAGAGCTTCGCAATTTCAATGAGAATCGTTTGGAAAAACTCCGTAACCGGTCCGCGAAAAATCATCCTGCAAAATTCTGAATTAACAAACCGCC
Organism: Nomada fucata; assembly: GCA_948146005.1. NCBI lineage: Eukaryota > Metazoa > Arthropoda > Insecta > Hymenoptera > Apidae > Nomada > Nomada fucata. The sequence goes on from OX411281.1 coordinate 8,024,454, forward strand.
GTGCCATAAAATCTAACCGAACAATGAATCAAAAAAAAAAAAATTCCTCCGCGAAAGGTAGAGACAGCGAAGAGAAAGCTGTCGAACTTATCACCCGGTCAAATACGACCCCCGATGCAAACATGACTCACCAATCGCGGCAGAAATTCGTTCCACCCTCGAATTTTATTTAACACCAAGGTGCTCCGGATCTCTTTATACTTGTGCCGTCGAGGGCCACGAGATTTCTTCGCGAAGCTTATTACAACATACGTGATTCACTTGCGACGGGGAGGGGATTTCTTACCCAAGTAGTATCCAAGAAATCAGTGCGCCGCACTACTCTCGTAATATCGGAGCCCCATTAGACGCGACTCGGTTCCTGAATTGGGTTTCGAAAGACGTCACTTTACGGAGGAAGCGCGACGTTATTACAGGCACTGCTAGTTACTACGATAGTTCGAGCGGGCCTGGGGTGAGGCAGTAGTAGTCGGGGGTAGACCGTGGTAGGGGGATGAGACTCGGCACGAAAGGGGGGAAATGAGGGTAAGGTGAAGCGTAGTTTCGAGGCATCTTGGTACTCTCTGTCGCCTCGCGGGAGGGGGGTTGAACCAGCGGCGAGGGTACCGCAGCATAAGGGAAAGATGACAGAGACAGGGCTTGGGGGGGGGGGCGAGAGAGAAAGAGGGCGTGGAAGAGAGTTCATCGACGTTTCTCTCTCCCGATTTCTCTCACACTTACCCTCATGAGCGTGGTAACATCTCGATGGTGGAACTTCTCCAACGACGGAGTATCTCTCCGGCGGCGGCGTCGGGCGCGGAACAAGTTTCGCGGCGAGAGTGCACACTCCACCTAAATTAACTCGCTTACTTTGGACTTGATTGCATATCCTTATGGCTCAGCGCCCCCGTCCCCAACCGTCGATCGGCTGTCGCTGTCCTTCCCTCGTTTAGATCACAGGGGAAGAACGGAAATTATTAACGGACATCGGGTTTTCGTTTACGGCCAAATAAATTTCAGTTGTGCCGTACCGTATCGGCGGTCGGGAACGATATTCGTCGACTTGCTTCATCGTTCCCGCGAAACTGGCAGGTCGTAGGTGAATGTTGTAATTCATGGCTTTATTTGTATCAATACGACGCTGTCAGATGGAAGTATACGAAATGCGATTTGTTGTAACTGAAGAGGGGATTACGTCATTCAGACGTAATCGCTTGTCACGACAAGTGCATGTGCAATTTTGTAAGAAGCGATTATGCCAAGTTTAAAGTTTCATGAGTGTAATGATGCTGTACACGATCTTCCCTTTACACGCTGCTTATCTCAACAATGAAATGCATAGAGCAAGGTTTCACAGTATTTTTATCAAAAGCTTTGAGAACAAGTAAAAGAACCCTAGAAATTAAAAGTGCGAAAGACTAATTCGTTATGATATTGGGTAATATTTTACACGCTATAATTTGTTCCACGAACTACGAATTTTTCAATCAAATTTCCAGGGGAAACGTACGTTTTGGAAGTAATTTACTTGAATGAAATGCAGGTTACAATGAGACGTGTTCCCCATATAAGGAACTAACAGCGGGTGGAAATCTCAGATTCAACTTGAAGACGACATTGACGATATCAAATTATCTCTTTATGCACGAGCATGTGGGTGGCGTATTCTAATCTTGGATACGACTGCCGGTCCCTTTTAGCTCCGTACATCTCATCACTCGATCCCTTTGCAAGATTCGTACAATACGTCGTCGGCTGCGAGTGTTGAGTGTTGGTATCTGACTGTCAGTAGCTAGGAGTACCCTACAATGGTCCGCAGACGTTACCAGTTTGACTTTCACCGGCACCGGCGGCTTTTGCCACTCGCCGCCGTAGCGAATATCGTGTAACTTTCTATTGAAATCTCCGACGGATACGAATAACGGGTTTGTGGCGCATAGACGGTGCCGGTACCAAGAACGTCGGGTCGACGACGAAACGGTGAATTGAAATCAACTACGCCTGCTCGTTTCAACTCGGGCAAATCGAATCGTCGTAGAACTTATTTCGGCCTTCGACCATTGGAAGTGCTTGGAGAAAATGAAGGGGTGCGCGTGCAACGTTTCATCCGGAGTAGTTGCAATCGTGTTAAGTAGTTTTCTGGGAAATGTGACGGGATACGCAACTTGGAGTACTTGTGAATTAGTGCGTCGATAAGGAACGTCCTGAAGTTCTTACCGATCCTCAGTTTCTTTCTTTCCTTGTTTGTTTCTGTCGGGAAAGAGTCGATTCTGCAGAAGTGTAATGTGTGCAGTGACACGCAATAATTGCAGTAGTGAAATAGCGCGTAGAGCTAACGTGGACGTGAAATTCAATTCATTGCCGAATAGTGTTGCTCTATTACGCACGGTTAAGGGCGACAGCGTCGCCCGGGGTTTCTCGCCGTTCCTGACACGCAAGACGAGATTCGACACGGTGATTACGGTTTTTATACACGATAAATGTCTGCGTAAATTTACCAGTCGTGAAACTCGCCGCGTAAAGTTTCGAAAAATCAGTCTGCATCTTAAGCACCTAGACCATGAAAAACAGTCGCCCTTTAATGAACGTCCTTTCTACCGCTAAACATTGCAATTTAAATAATTATCTTGTGCATTGATTTTGACAATGACCATCGTCGCCCACCCCTCCGGGGCTATGCGCAAATGTATATCCGTCTTATCCGACGGCTTAAGAAAAGTAATTAAGCTTCCGTGTTCGTATAGCGCATTGTAGGTAGTAAGTAACACCCAAGTCGAGCTGAAAGGCTCGCAGTGAATCAAAGGATCAAGTCTCATGGGCGCAGAACGAAATGAAACATGATACTTCAGAAATTCGTGAGAAGATCGTATCTCCTGCGAAGAGAAAGGTATCGCCGGGGAGGAAGGAAGGAAAGAAAGACTGGGAGAGGAGTTAGGGGTCTGGTGAACTAATCAAGGATTTCTCGCCTTGAGCCGCGGAGCAGGAGCTCGTTTCCTTTTAGGTGACGACGATGAGAGTACGGATGAAAGAAGAGGATAAAAAAGAACGACCATCCACCCTATCTGCCCCTTACGAAGATCCGGGTCGAGTTAGTCTAATGAAGAGGTTTATAATACGAGTCGCCGACATACAGTACACAGCTAACCGAGCACAAACAGGCACTGGATTTTGAGGTATCAGGACGAAGGGCCGATAAGCCTATCGAAAATCATCGGCTTCAACCTGTTAAATAGCCGAGAGCCGGGAGCAAGAAATGTGGAAAGGTGTGAGAACGCATCTCCGAAGACATTTTTATTTTCTCGATACATAAAGAGCACATTTGTTTATGGCAGAAAGGGTTAGTCAACATCACTAAAATTAGTGGATAAACGGAGATCTCATTCGTTATATTTATAATTTTTGTTATATTTAGGAAGCGATTGTTGGTGGTGGTGGTCTCACTATAGCCATATGAACCGTTTAATAAAATATTAAAATATTAATATTAAAATACTCATGTCGTACAAGATTATATTCATCCGTCGTGCGTCACAGAAATCTGTATGTTTTGAAGGCAACATTGTGAATACGAATTTCTGCAAGGTCTATGCAGACCAGCTTTTAAAAGAGAATATTACAATCAAAAGACTTTAACTGAATCTCTTATATCATACTCCTGTTATTCGAAAGATTGCTGATTCACCCTAGAACAAATCATGGTGTCTCGTTACAGCGCGTAGGACGACGGCGACCCACGTTCACGGTTGATCGCTACATGTCGCCCTAAGGAGGGTCTTCCGCTCGTTAGTGTCAAATCGTACATATATCGAATATCGATCAATAATTTGATCCCCCTACGCGTTAGCTAGACTAAACCCCGGCAACATTGTTCTGATATTTCATTATACCATTACCGGGCGACGTGTGCCGCTAAAATAATAAGAGCCGCGTGTAAACGAGCGGGTAATAAGAACTAACCACCATCTATACAACTTTTGCACAAAAGTGAAACGTACGCGCTAACGAACCTCAATTATTTTGAAACAATCGATTGATCCCCCGCGGATATCCCCTTCGTATATTCACATCAACATTTTACTTACGCGTCAACCATTATTTCCTACAATGTCGAAATTTCATTTCGCAGACATTCATCGTGCGGTTATAGAAACACGATAATTATCACCTCGAACAGTAATCACGGATCGATGAACGTAATTCGAACGAAAGATTCGTCGCTTTCGCAAACGTTTATCGCCAGAAATCTCCAACTGCTCGTTACCGCGAGTAATAAAGTGATATGAGTAATATCGGAGCAACGAAAGCTAAAAAGAATCTTAAGGGAGGAAACGACGGGAGAGGTGGATAAAATAGGGGATGGGAGAACGATTTAGGTTGGAGATTCGAGGGTGCCGAGCGACGAACGGGATGAAGCCCGCAGAACCAGAAGCCCAATGCATCCGTCGGGTAATTCTACTCGCTCGAGTACCTACCTACTACTCCCGCATATACAGGAACCTCGGTAGGTAATGCACGGTTGCGAGAGAAAGGATGCTGCTTTGATAGCCGCGGGGGGAAGTAGATTGGCAAGGCCGATGCGCCAGATAGAGTTCATTGGCTCTGTTCTAGATCAGGAGGGTTTACGTTCAGGCATAAAAAAAGGGATCGGAATGCTTTGGGATTGGTTGAACGCGCACAGGATTGTTTGCGGGGATGGAGTGTGGATCCTGTTCAAGCCAGCAATTTTGCTGTGAATATCGCGCTATTGACTCGAAAGTTAGGGTAAAATTGCCTTTCTTACGACGCGTCGCAACTGGCTACGTTTGGATCCATCGGTGCCCCGAATTTACCTAAATGCCGAAGCTATAAATTTTGAATTCGACGTGACACCGTTTGAAAGACTGTCGCCCTTAGCAGCAAACTTTGCTGCATTAAGTTGCGAGATCGAGATGTTCAATTATTGTAACAAAGGTAATATAAATTTAATGCCGAGACAATTATTTTGACGACTGCGATTACTTCTTGGGTTGAAAATTTCAAAAGATCACGAAGCTCAAGCTTTTTCAAATTGCAAATCAACCCTCGATGACACTTGACACTTGTTGTTACACGAGATACAAGTTTCTATGTCGTCCTCGGTATCTTTCAATATCTTTTATTACGCAAACAATTGTCCCTCCAATTTTCAAATATATTTGCAACTCTTCATTTCGTGGCCACGCAGTTGGAAGTATTTTTCAGTGTTTTTCGACGGAATTGCGTCGTCGCTTGTGTAAACGTAAAGCCGTCGCTCGGGCCGAGGACAATTTTATACGAAATGTTCGACGACGTGACGTTGGTATAAAAGAAACATAATTGTGGCCCCTCCCATTTTTTTTATCCGTTGACGCACAGAGTATGAGTAACCTGTGACACCGATTGCAAGTGTGCCGAGTGCCTCAGCGCCCCTAGCGATATCATCGCTGAATAAACATGACATTATTAAGCGGACCGCTGCCCGGCAAACACTCGCGAATTAACATACAAATTGAGCAGCGAGAGCGTTCAGCTTCGAGACGCCGAAAGGAGAAACATCGTGCTCGTGTGCCCACCAGGTTATTTCGATTTAGATATTACAACTTCCAGGTGTACATACGTGAAATGGAACGAAGTTGGTCATCGAAGTGTGTACACAACGAACTGCGATGTTGATTCTTGTTATAATGTGGTCGATGGTGTTAATACTGCGTTACGTCGTATGTCACGTTACGTTCGGAGTTTTTCTGGTGCGCGCTATTATTTTTTCCAGGCTCGATAATGCGAGGAAGTTGTTCGTGCAAGTTTTGTTCGACTCGACGTGACAATATTAATGAAACATTAAAACTTCCGTACAATTTTGTAAAATGGAACTACGCGCATACTCGTACTTTCATTGCTGCAAGTTTGTTAAATTCGAGATACACTCGACAGTGTTAACAATTTATTAAAGACATTTGTCACGCTTTTCCCTTCCATTAATATTTCTTAATTTACGCGTCAACGATCCCCGCAACATTTATCGCACATTATTTTTGCGTAATTCAGAAGTACATCGTGCAAAAGAATTTCTACTCTACCTTCGCCACAAATTCTCCATAAATGTACAGAAACCTGTTAACTTTCAAGTTCAAGGAAGCCTATCGCCTTGTCAAATTGCACTGATACTCGTTTTATCGAACCTTGTCCCCCTCCAGCCATAATTTACAATTTTTCAATTACTAAATGGTCACTTCATAAAACAGTACGGTTCATAAAAGTGGATGGCAATTTGAAAACTTTGTGACTCTCCAGAATACTTTCCACGCTCATACCGGGAGTATTCGAAGCTTGTATCGTACGATCAATGTAGACGATATGCAACGGGCGCCCCAATAAAACGTTTCACTATTTTCACGTCTAACACCTCGGGAGAGCGCGCTGAACCGGTGACACGTGGTAAAATCGAAAAGCCATTTCTGCCCCGGCCATCGGACACCGACAGAAGCCCGCATCCAGTGGAATTATATTTTTCTATGGAAAAGTAATTCGTCCCCCGATGGCGGGGCAGCAGTACCGCGTTCGGCCGGGCGCGGTGGCGTGCTGCGCATTGTTCCCTAGCGAATGGCTAATGAAATTAATTTTTTTTTTTCATCAGCTTCTATTAAAAAGTGGAACGGCGCCGCCGCGAGCCGCGTTATAACGGCACGTCGGGGCATGAACTTAAGCCCCGTCCCTTTTCATTTTCTCTTTTCCCGCAGAAAGGACATCGTTGGATCATTTCGCGAAGCGAAATGCATCGGCAGGAACCTCCATGTTGGCCGCCCTCTATCGCGCTGCATACAAATGATGAATTACGAATATCGATCCCGCGGAAAGAAGGGGATGAAGCAACCGACGGGCCGTCGGGTGCGAGCGAAGCAGCGAGAGTGAACGGGCGGGAATGTGACAGCGAACGGGTGGATGAAAGGAGTGAGGCGCTGTCGGGGTAGGATCGAGGGGGCGGTGGAAGGTGGTTACAGAGAATGGGAGGTAGGAAAATTATTCGCGTCACGCCAGGCGCAAAAAGCGAATTTACGAATGAGATGTGCCGGCGCAGCGACGCCGATGCGGCCGGTTGGTCCCAGCCTTGATTTCGACCAAGTTTAATTGAGTGTAGCACTCTTCCGCCGGGAAAACGACACCACGACCAGTCTCGAACTTCAGCGAGAATACAGACGTTATGGAGGTCCCGTATACCACGGGATATCGCCGGGAAAGTTGGCGAAGTGGCGGTTCGACGAATCCCCTTTCCCCCTTTTTCCTATGTTTTTTTTTCCTTTCCTTCGTTTTCCTTTTTTCCTTCTTTTTTCTTTACGAGAGGGCGTCTTTATTATTATTACACGGAATGAACACTTCAGCCAACTTTCTGTTCCGTTCTTGCGCGGGCGAATTAAGATCGATGGTGTAACGCTTCGTTTATGTGGCACGGTTATGCCGCGTGTTACGAATGAAGTTTTCTCCTTTCGAATTTTCTTGGAACTCCACGGGACGATGTCATTCCGTTAAAAAAGTTTGGTAAATTGGTCAACGATAGCAACACGAGATCACGTTACGGTTACGACCGTATTTTATGTTCGTAGAGTAACCTTTTATGGTCGGCCATCTGAGGGCTACAGAAGTGCGTTGACGGATTCCTGGGACGAAAAGTTGCCGGGGGAAGGACATGCGGAAGATACCTCTTAGTTGGAAGCTAACGAAAACCTTTTATTACACTTCGAGAAACATTTCATTTAACTTGCCTCCGATAATTTTGCGATATACGAAGCACGACGAACAAATCATTTCAACGCACTCCCGTCCCTATATGTCACACGAATCCGGACCTTTAAAAACGTGCTGCTGCACCACGGTACGATAATATTTTCATTTTTATAAACGCTTTGTTACGCAATTTTCTGTAATGTATAAATTACTCGATGCATCATTCGAGCTTAAAACAAACGACAACGTAGAGCAGAATTTTTGCGTTACGTCAGACATTAAAACGGATAAACGGGGACTCGGGCGTAATATGGTGCACGAAGATGGAGTGGAGGTAGCCCCCATCAGCGCGATAATGCTTGGCGAATTCGAGAAGCAGCGGACCATGGAGAACGTATGAAGTATCCAGCGTCGCGCCATAGCTGGATAATTCCACTGGCTAGAAAGTAGGAATTATAATACTTCGTTCGTGGCAGTTCGGTGAGGTAGGGGGGGGGGTGTATTACATAAGAGATTACATCGATTTCTCTCGGGTCATTACTGTACTTATCGCAGTCGGATCCGTAGGCATTTGTTTCATCGATGGTTCATCGGGCAAACACGAATCACGTCCAACAATGATTTATCACTGTCGATTTATACTTTCAAAATATTCCTGAAATGACATGTTTACCCTTACGACTTCCTTCGGAAGTTCTCCCTTGAACAAAAAATTCCGCATGCAAATTTCGGTCAAAGTTGTTACCCCGCCGCTGTATTCTTCGATGCCGACGATATATTTGATCGAAGATATTTATCAAAGTTGTCAGAAGTCGGACGCATTCGTTATACGAATTTCGCGCAGCAGCGTCGTACGAAGGGGGCGGTTGGTGGAGGAGGAGGAGGTGGAGAGAACGATCTCGTTTCTGGCGTTGCCGATGTTTGCGGGTCCATTATCGACGAAACGGACGAACGGGACGCGTTGTATCTAATTTCTGGGTGGCGATTGGAAGGAAACGTTTTCGTTTCGACACCCCCCGAAGGGCTCGCGGCATTCTCTCGCAGCCGTCGACGCGTTAATGAAAGTACGACTGTTAAAGCTGAAGGGCCTTGGGCTTTCTGAGCTTCTTCGTTGAGCTCTCGTAAAGCGCTCCCCCACGAGACGTTAAGAGTTGAGGAGAGGACGCGGAAAGGACTCAAGGAGTAAAAAGTAGAGGGGCCGCTCGTGGAGGAGAGGAGGAAGGTGAGGGAAAGGTTTTTTTACGCGTGAGCACAGAAATGAAACGGGCTTCTCAGGAGATCGTTACAGCCGAATCGTCTCCGGAGGCATCGATGTCGATGCGCGAATTCGCCATTTTCCTTAAAGGAGCCCCGATTATTTTCATCCGGTTAGTTTCGTTGAACGGTGCTCCGGTGCTGGATACTATTATTACCCGCCGGTGCAAAGACTGTCTTTCAGCCTGTCCAAAATTAATAGAAACGGGCCGCCTTAACGAACTGATTATCTGGCCAGAAATATGAATTCGAAACGAGCAAATGATTATGGCAAGTATTGCTGGCATTTAGAACGAATTTTGGTTTCTAAGATAGAACTGAAGTGATAGTCAGTTTCATATCGTCTATGATATAATTTCGTATAACTGTGCATACAGCGCGGTGGTCTAACATCGACCGTGTAAAAATTCCATAAAATACTCTGACTTATTGAAATAAATTGTACACAAACACCAGCTAATATATACGCAACTTGTATAACCGCAGTACTTCTGTGTGCAGCCGATATTACAAGAATTATTGAAATATCTATTCCAGCAATTTCTGTGCAGAAAATACTGTTAAAGTAAGAATAGTATCTCACCATTAAAACCAACCGTATTTCCAACGCGCTGTTAGAAAAATCACTTACACGGCACAAATAAATAATAAAAATACCATTTTCCACGTAAGCAACGGTTTTCTATATTCTTTGCGCAAGAAAATCAATTCCCAGCCAAGGTACGAATAAGTATGAATACTATCCTACTTCGCGATTCCGTCTCCAAAGCAAAACGTTGAAATGGTTTCGGAATTCAGAATCCACCTCAGAATTCACCGACGTCATTGGACCGCTCGAAATATTCGCAAGCTCGCGCGACCTCCTACGAATGCAAAATACGCCTATCGGCCTGAAAAAGGTATAGGACAGGAGGATAGGTGGCGGGCGAAGGTAGTCGTCGGCTCGTTAAGGACGAGGTTTGGAAGTGGTGTGCGGCATGCAGATCAGCTCATCTGCCCCCTGCCGGATTCGTTCCTCTAGGCAGCCAGACTGAAAAACTTGGTCGCTCCGTTCGGGCGGGAGTTAAATATTAAATGCTCGAAAAGCGGTGGTGCGAAATTGAAAGGCTTGAGCCGTGGAAAGGCTAAATGGAAAATCGTCAGGAATGAGGGGGTCGAGAAAAAGGAAATCGTCGGAGGACGATCGCGGAGAAAAAGGGAGGTGGAGAGAAGGGGAGAGAATGGAGCGAAATCGAGAGATGAATTCAGAGGAAGAAAGAGAGTTGAAAATGAGAAAAGTCGACAGCGAAGTCTATACTGTTAGAAGGGAGTTAATTAATCCGCTGAACCCCGTCCAAGAAGATGGTTCCAGCCCTTGTAAGGAAGGTAGCACTATCTACTTTGAGACTTTATATTATCGGATCGCGTAAGTTTCGAACGGAAGAGTTATCTGTAATTAATGGATCACGTATCGGCTGTCAGATGTTCGTGTGCACGTTAGCAATTACATCCTTCAATATCTGCTTCTATCAGTTCTATTGCGTTTTCTGATTCGAGTGCAGTACGGGCGATTAAAGTTTTTCGGAATAAGTTCGATTCCACGATAATATTTATCTATTATTTGTACCGGTCGAAGAGAAAAATTTGTTAGCATAGCGCTGAGTAGAATTTTGGTGACTGTACAACGGTATTAATTTTTATTCAGATCAGAATGGTATTTTTTTGCGATTTATTGAAGATAGTATCGACACATGTACCGCCTTTCTTATTTTTATTGAACCGAAGATAGTGCTGCCGCTAAATCAAAGTTGAAGAAACTGAATTAATTCTCGAGGGGGCTGAATTTTCATTCACGCAAGACAATATTTCCAATTGCTTAATGCCCTTGATTCATTCAATCTGATTCCGAAAAATGGTTTCAGCCACTTCATAATTTTATCCTTAGCAGTAAAACGGATCTCGCGTAACAGTCGATTCCAATAAATGAAAAACGTTCTCTACCCTTTTCGCGTTTTCGTAATATCGTACAGTCGCATTTCCAATATTTCCCATCTCTGGAGAGAAGAGATAGAAAACGAATTTACCTTGATCGAAACTAGATATAAAACATTCACGATCTTCTAATTTGTAGGCCAGCACATTCTCGCACTGAAAACTCACTTGCTCCATTCATTTTTCGTTAAGAGATGTTACGATTGTTAAATGGGTAGAAATTAATGTGTTAACCAATCTGGAAAATTTCACTCGTACAATTATGCGGTTCCGATTTTAATTTTAGCGCATTCGAAATCTGCGATAAGGGGTCGTCCATAAATTACGTAGCTCCGTGTTTGCCACATTTTAACCCCCGCGACCCCTCGCGTAGTCTACCGTGGCTTTTCGCATGGAAACACTCCACCCCCTTCGCAGTGTTATGTAGCTATTTTCATTTCTTTTTAAACAATTCATGAACAAAAATTTCTTGCGAAAACTACGTAACTTTTAGACTTGGATCCCCAACCGCCGCCCCCATGTGGCTTAGCGTAGCCTTTCGCCATATAACCCCACCCCCCTTATATCGACCACGTTTGTTTATAGACGACCCCTAAGATGTGACTTCCGACTGAAGAAAATATGCAATTGCACTTCGCACTTTCAATAACATGCCGTAGACAAATATTATCAAGTAATTGCACGTAACTTCATAACTGTTTCGTGTTGCCTAAATGAATTTATTATTAATAGACACCTCAACTCAATTATATTTATCAAGATCACCTGTAATATACGTCGAACCCATCCAACACCCAATTCCAAATAGTCCTGTACCTACGATAGTGTCCCTTCCAAAGCAGATTACATTAAAATAATATTTTCGTTATCCTCGATCATCCTGCTGCCACTTTGATTATTCGACGCGCCGAGAAAGCCACCGTTCTCACACGTGACGCAGTTACAAGGGAACGTCGCGGTGATTAATGATCGCGGTGGCCGAGGGTAAGTCTCACGATGCCGCCTCGTAAGTTCACAGGAGACATCCCCGCGTTGATTCTATGATTCTGTTCCTCCGCTACGTCTGACTTTCGAACGAGACGAGGCAAGAAGAGGAAAAGTCCAACGGCGGCGGCGGGAACTGCGGGACAGTTAGGGATGGAAGAATAAAAAAGAAGCCACGCTTTACTTCCCGCTCACGAGTGAACGGAAGAGACGATCGTGGAGTACGAGGTCGAGTACAAATTGTCTTGAGGGGACAGGGTTGGGAATCAATCTACTTCTTGCCTTTCGTTCCTATCCCTTTCTATCCCCCGTCTGTCTCTGCCCGCCCGCACCTTCTTCCTTATTCCGCCGCCGCTTTTTCCCTCCCCCTTTCTTTCATCCTGTCACTCGTTTTCTTTATTTCAAACTTTGCCAGACGTCAGCCGGTGATCGGATGAGCTCATTGTACGGCGGGAAAAAAGTTTCGGGAATTTAGGTTCGCAGTGACGGATAGTCCTCTTGCTCGCACGGAGGAGCCGAATGGTTCCGACGCGACGGATTCTGCTTTTAGAGCTGAATAAAAAGGAGTCGAGTTCCATTGTATTGACGACGATGAAGAAGCTACCGGGGAATTTTATCAACAGAGCACGGGTACCAAAGTGGCCGGCGTGTCCTCCCACTTGAAACGCTACAAAATTGAGAATTTACGACCGGCTCGTATTTACTGCCCCGGGCGTTCCTTTATAAACGTCAGTCGTATAATTATTTACGGGACGCGTGGCTAAATGACCGAATAATCACGTAACATTAACCGCACGAGGTGAATTTTTCATCCGTTATCCGAGCAGTGTCCCAGGCGTGTGCATTAGAATCGCTCTTGCGTGTAATATTGTCGTTACACGACCGGCGTTCCCGTGTAACTTTCGATACATTCTTGCCGCGTAAATCTGTCAATTACGTTATTTTATTTTTCAGCAGCATAGGAGCGTGGAAAGGAGGCCGATAACAAGCGCCCGGTGTCAATAATATATCAGACGCGATGTTCGAAATGTCGATGGGAAATAATGGTCCCCTAACATCCATCATGCACACCCGCTGGTTTGTGCAACGGTGAACCCGTGTCTAACTCACCCCCTTACTTCTGTACAGTATACGTGGCGGCCGGAAGAGATCCTTCCTCAGAAATGCCAGATGCCACCCTCAAGGCGTAAACACCGGGGCAACGAGACACGAAACACTGTCGCAACAGGAGCGAAAGTATACGGCACGGTCAGGTGCGACAGGCCGCGCACTTATCAATCACTTAGCATCCATATTTCACTAGACCAGAAGGGAAAACTATAAAAGGACTCGCTGTACCGCAATTATATCGCGATGCAATCGATCTTGTCGTAATTCACCGCGTAACGGCCGGTAGTGCTGATGCTATCGATGCGAAGAAATGCATGGATTCGTCTAAAATGATCGAAAATGATTAATTTGCGTTTTTACCTGTAGAGTTTCCAAGTTTCAAATTTATAAAAAAAGAATAGGTTGGAGCTATTATTTTTTATTATCCCTCAAGCTCTTCCTCGGTCTCTGTGCGAGCATTCTGGAAATATCTAGCGCGTAGAGCGTTTGCAGGGCGTATAATATTAGACGCATAATTCTAAGCGTCTTTTTTTCCTGTTTTATAAATATTGCGGTAGAGCGACAGAGGTCGTCATCCTCGGTTACCTATAGGTTGGTATACACGCAACGTCGCTACGGATTGGAGTATTTTGTTCGCACCGAAATGGGCGAGGCACAGTGGAAACGTTGCAGACACTGCTGCAGAAGAATTGTTGGACATTTTCATGGAGACTAGAAAGATCTGCATAGATATTGCAGTTGTTCATTCGTGCGTTAGACTCGTGACACCTCTCTTTGTATCACTTCCACCCGTTCAAACTGTAGCCTCCGGATGATACGAAATTTCGAGAAAAAAATTATGCTCCCATTTCGAGTCTCGTTGTCGAACGACACCCTCCACCTACCGATCGCGCAACGCCATAACGTTAAGTCCGTATATGCAAGTTCGGTGTACATAGAACTTCGCTACGCGCTCTGATTCCCGATAGCACGTATGCGGGCACATTGTGAATAAAATGCAGCCCGGAACGGGGCGGCTAGTGGGATTATAATGCAGCAACCGTAGCTACGAACCGAAAGGGTCCGCACTCTCCTTTCTCTGTTCTCGTCTCGCCAGGAACCTAGATACTGGATACACTTTAGCGAGTCCATTATAGAGATTGTGGTCGCGACCTCGCAACCAGGGACCCGCCACTAAGTTTTTCATCCCCTCCCAGTGGCCACCGTCGGAGTGCTTCCATCCTTACTCGAATGGCGGTGCCTTACTCATTTCTACTTCGTTTCCTCGCAGCACCGTTCATCACGTCCCGTGCAAAGCATATTTTACGCTCGGGGGCGACCCGATGGTAACAGCGTAATAAGAACACGGTCCGGAGATGACTGGTGTCGCTAAAAAAAGGAACGAATCCTTCCCTATTAGCAATGGGACCGACTTAACCGTGAGGACGGAAGTGGAGGACAAGCCGGCGGCGTAAATTAGAAAACGCCAGGAAAGAAACGAATTCTCCGAAGGGACAGAATTATTCCGAGCAATTTATTCTTGGGCGTAATTTTCGTTTCGTCGCGCGGGTCGAACCGGGCCGCGTAAACGTACCTGTGCTCGTTATTCCGTTAACACTCGCTTGCCTTCGATGTTACTCATTGCTTGCCACCGATGCAATAATCGAGGGGCAAGTTTCAATGTCGCCGTGCGCAACGAGTTTCGTAAATGAAAGATCATTCCCCGTGTAACTGGAGGCACGCGGCATCCGGATTACGCGGCGACTGTCTTTCTCGAGCGCCATAACGTAACGTCACGAAAGCGATATCTCCATCCCCCGAACGAGTCGCAATGTCGTTCCGGTGCATTTCTTTCTCGACGCAAACATAATGCCGGGATCTCGGTTGCCGTGTTCTCGTGTAACGGTTCTCCTCGGGAGCACCTTCCACGATGATATCCTAGCGAGAAAACGAAATAATAAGCCGTCTAATGGCGCCTGGAATTGCGGGCATTCAGGCAGCGATTGGATGCAGTTCCGGCGTGGCAATTCCACCATCCAGTTTTGTCGAGCGGCTCGACAAACGAACGAACGCACCACCGTTGCCTTTGACCCCCCCACTGCCCATTACCGGGCGCCAACGGGAATGACTTCTTAATCGACATTCGCCGAACCTTTCTCGTAAACGGTTCCATTTCTATTCTTTTGACGATCCAGCCGGGATAATGTTTGCAACGGTGCTT
Organism: Nomada fucata; assembly: GCA_948146005.1. NCBI lineage: Eukaryota > Metazoa > Arthropoda > Insecta > Hymenoptera > Apidae > Nomada > Nomada fucata. The sequence goes on from OX411281.1 coordinate 8,039,668, forward strand.
GAATTGAATGGTCCGATCAACGGATAATCTGATAATTGATCGGAGCTAATAAAATTTCAGCGAATGCTTCGGGCTCGACGAGTTCGCGCGATCATATGTGCGGTTTGCCTTAGCATATGTATTCGGCAACGATATTTCCTGCACTATTGACACAAGAACTGATTCAGTCCAAGTTTAAATTACAGTTTAGTAAGTATAGGAGAGCGGTTGCGTGTTAGGAACATCGTGCAAATAAATATCAGAGAATGAATTATGAATATTTACAGGATACCACGATCTGAAGATTGTTGGCTGGTTTTTAGATTGTTGTTCGCCGAGGAAACTTTGTAATACCGGCTTACTAAACAGTTCCGCAAGTGATACAGATCAATCGTAAAGAAGTCCAGAGTAGCAATTCATCCAGTTCAACCCATTTAAATTAGTTATTATTTTGTTTGCGTTACAATGACGCCGCGGAACCGGATCCACTAACAATGTATCCCCACATATACGTGGGGCAGATCGTGAAAAAGATTATAGGTCTACTGAAAACTGAACGCACGTGACGAGTATTAAAAAAACTATCTAATGCAAAGTCAATCCAGGGACGTATTTATAGCTATAGATCTGTGCGCAATTATAGTAGAGAATAGCATTCTTGCGGCAACTATAATACGATGTACACGTGTGCACGCATACGTACATTCACCAGTATGCATTTGGCTGGAAACGTTATACCCGAGACAGACACCGTTTCGCAAAAAGAAATGGGAAACGATACAAATAAAGATTCCGTTATCTGCGTATTGTTAACTCGATTTCCGTAACTGTTACTTGACAGCCGTCCCCGGCAGTGAACGACGCCTTTAAAGAACACGGCTTCAAAGACCGATGAAAGGTAGCAATATGTTTTCCCTGAAATATTCCTGCCCCTTTCTGTCAGTAGAAATTCCTCGGAGCCCTCGCTGCTCCGGGGAGTTCCCCGAATCTTTAGGCAAGCTAAAGGGAAATTATTCGCGCTTGGTCGAAACTCCTTCGGTAGACGTTGCAAGGCATTCACAATCTCGAGGCTGCTGTTTCCACCGATGGCCCCGTTGATGCAACCTCTCTGCAAGCCGCGGTTAGGGACCGGCGGGTGGGTGAAATTTTTAAATCAAATAAGGAAAACGGATACGACGAACGTGGCAGGAGAACGCGGCGACAGCGAGGGGATCGCGTTCTAGGGAACGTTGTCCCTGAAATACGGATACCACTCACCTGTCCTTTCGCACCACGAACAATGGATGCGTACGCAGGCATCCGCGGGATTAAATATCATAATTAATGTCGCCGCGCCACGCGAGCTTCTGTGTGGGAGAATCGTCACCCCGGAGACACACCCTATCACCCATCGACCTTCGCACCTTCCCTCATCTCTCTACATTTTCTCACGACACTCGCGGCGCCGTCCTCGCCAGGCGAAACCGAATACCCGGCAGACAGAACGCGCCTCCTAATTTATGCACGGCAGAAGAAACTTCCATTATTAACGTCGATCGCGAGCGCTCGATTCTCGCCTTGTTGACACATCGGCGACATTTCTTTCGTCGTTAACGAAGCCGCCGTTTGGAATCCGGGACGAAGTTGATCGTCCGATATTTGTTTACTGTTTCGCTCGATTTCGAGGTAGGAAGCGAATCATATGCGCGCGAAAGGACCAGGAAACGGATCAAATTAACGGCTTGCTCGTTTCAACGAGTATCGACGGGCCGGTTCGATCCAGCCAATATCCTGCGCCACAAAGCGCCGCGAACGAAATTTACTTCCTTTGATAGACATCAAGACTGGTAGTCGCGGTGTAGGCATTGTCGGCTGTAAACCTTCTGCTCTCTGGTCGGCTCTCTAACGGCACGTAGGTACACATTAATTAGGCTCAGGCCCGCGCGGTGGGTTTAATTACTTTCGCCAGATCAGAGCCGAACCGAATTTGGCGTGGGAGCTGTAACGCGGAAGACGAATAGAGAGAGCGAGACGCAGATCTGTGATTGCTGGTACATGGACGGTGTGAAGAATGAATTACGAAGGAAGCCGTAGCAATTTGTCGACAGAACGAAACGGTCCGACTAGCTTCTGCTCCGTAACGCGATACCCTCTCATTCTTGCGAATAAAACAATTTCTTGCGTATCTTGTCAAGAAAATACTCGTTCAATCGTTATTTTTCTCAACAGCATTCGACGTCGGAGACTGTTTCGCGATAGATCGGGCAAATACGGGCAAACGGGCAGAAACTAGAATCCAATTGCGTAAAGAACTCTTGCATCCGATAACAATGATTTCCATGCCTCACTGTTCACCGAAAATCAAACGAGACCGTCACTTTCGGACTCTTATTAAAATATAACCATGCCCCGACGAAATACCTTGCGTGTGTACCTAGTTCTGGCGCAAGTGATAACCAGAAAGAGACAGAACGCCCGGGAGAGAGAGAGGGAGAGAGAGAGAGAGAGAGAGAGAGATCGTTGGAAGAGCGTGGTCTAATAGCATGGTTAGGGATATGAATCGCACGAGCTGCTGAGCCATTGTAAACACAGTGTAACAGGGTCTCATCCCGAATGACCGGGTCCTCCTAGTGGCAGGTGCAGAGGAAGGTAGCAGGATGATCGGTGTCGGTATCGCTGGCGGCGCAGTTGCCGCTGACGGAGGTGGTGCAGCTCTTCGTGTTCGCACCCTTCGCGTCGGATTCATGTGCCCTACCTAGCGTGTGATAGAGCTGGCACATTGTAATCGCGTCGCGTTAGTTACCTACACTTCGACAACCACTGTAATTTGCGTACATTGATTAAATTGACAAGTGGAATGAGAAACGCGTGGCCAGAGGATTGAAAGGTAGGCGAAGGGAGGGCCGAGGGTGGGGGAGGTGGAGAAATTGTAAAAGAGGCACTGCGCGAGAAGGGTTTTGCGGGGCGGAGGTGGACAGAAGGAAGAGAAGCAACGAGGAAGGATAGAACAGAGAGGGAGAAATCGAGCGGGGAGGAGGACACGGGAGACAGAGATGAGCGGAGAGCGTAGAGGGTGGGGTTTTAAAGGTTCGCTCGACACTCCGGGGTCCTGTATCAAATTAAAACTTGCCAATCAAACGTGGTATCGCGGCAACTTGATAGCAACTTTAATTAAAATTGCAACTAACGAAGATCCGTTGAAGTGCGAATTACGGTTAAATCGAGCTTCGTGAGGGTCCGGATGCAGGGAATGACGGGCGTGACCTTATTGGATAATATTTGATTTCAGGTACTCGGAAGCGATATTGTTCGTGGCGATTGTGGAAACATTAAGGAGCGAAATTATTAATACACCATTTATGTATGAATTTATTGTTCAACGTTAGGTGGATTGCAGGAGCCGCTGGAGTGTTATTGCCATTGCTGTATTATCTTTTATTATTATCGAAGGTGACTTGAAGTTACCAGCTCTGTCGAATTTAATGTTAAGTCGTTGGTGCAATAGTTGAGTTGTATTTTTGTGGCCCCCCGGAGACCGTGATGTATTTACATTACACTGCCACACGTTTTTTTCTCCAAATTATTAAGAAACGTTGTATCAACCACCCAAAGATAATACATATGTAGTTGCTGTTTGCGATATACAAAATTATTTCACTGTGCTGGTAAAATTCTATATCCGACCGATCAACGTTATTTGGAAATAGTGAAATAGTATTGGAAAATAACGTGCGCGTATCCAAAATATATATATATATTCGCTGCCCTATGCTCGAAAATCCTAGCAAAGATTAAAGTCGAATTTGCAAAATATTTCAGTAGCGACTGTTGGGACGATCGAATGGAAACGGATTGTGGAGAATCTGACGTTCCGTGAATTTCCTGCTCTACGATTTCGTGCAAAAATGTTTGGTTATTAAAATGAAGCAAACTCGATTCCATGATCGACGACTTCGATATGCGCCACGTCAAAGACGGTTGGTTGTTCATCGATGCAGTTTTCGGGTTGCATGAAATTTTCATGCAAATGGCAACGCGCGCCGCGATATCGAACGGAGGTTGGAACGTATTTTATCGCTGCATTTCGAAACCGGTTAAGGGCAGTGTGACAAGGAAATGGCATACACGCCGCGGTCCGATAGGTGGAGTTACTTTTATGGATGAACGTAAACCATGCGCCTCATGCTCGTTCGTGTTAAGAGAATAAAGAAGCGCTGGGCGCGGCTCCGATGCGGTTCGAAGTTGTGTGCGCGGTGCAGGTAATACCGTCCATAAAATGCTTTCGCTGACAAGACACGCTTGTAGTGTTAAAAACTGGACGAGCAGCAAGGTAATGTGGAAAAAGATGCTGGAATTATTATATGCAAAGGGAAGCGTGAAATCGCTAACGCGTTTTATGTCAATTCATGAATAGCCGCAGAAATGATGGAGTATTGTCACTGAAATATTCATGTGGCCGTACCTTTTGAATAAAATAATGTGGCCATTTATTGGATGAATAATTGATCGATTACCTAAATGGATACGCCTGTAGTTGTTATAACATCGTGACAGGTTATCTATTTTGCCAAGCAAACAGCGTGGTCCAAGTTTGACAGTGAAGGATATCGACGATTATACCGACATATTACATAGGTGCGTATAGTATGTCGATTTTCGGAGTTTCGGGGGAGAAGATCGGTTGTTCGAAAACAGTGAAGAACAAAAGGGGCAGGATCTCACGGAAGTAATAAATAAATATGCAAAAATTCCACCGTGTTTATACACTTTTTACACTTGTCCTCTCGCTCCCACGTTCCCTCGAATGAATGTCACTCGTGCGAGAATCAAACAGGATCGGTCACACTTGTTCAGCAATACCAACAAGCTGTACTAATATTATTGCAACCTTATACCGTCCACTGCGCGTTCTACTACGAATAATTATTCACGAAGAAAAATATCACAGAAAGCTCAGAATAGACGATCGCAATCGTAACCGGAAGTGACAGATTTATATCGTCTACGTTTAAATGAACTAGATAGTAGCAATTGATTTCAAACGTAATAATACTTTTCGCGTATAAACTCGATATTACTACTTTTCACACAGATTCGGAGCAACTTATATGGGTGTAATCCTGTAGCCCATGTCATCGGATCAGTTCCTCCGAGCCACCTTAACGGGGGTCTGGTTATCACGTCGATCAATATAGGAGCAAAAGGAACTCGTGTCTACGTGGCTGTAATTATTTCCACCTAAGGCGTCGAAGTTTAGCACAATCATTTCTCAGGAAGGATGTTCCCTCTTAGAAATTGTTGGAGACGAACAGCTTTACTCACAAAACTTTTGCGAAGCGCCTCGCGTCGCGTAGCGCTTCCTTCTCTCCTTCGGGACTCCCCGGTTACTATTACGCCGGCACAGCTTCCCAGAGAGCGTAACTAAATAGAAACTGATGCCGGAGCCGGCAAAGACCCTTATTGTCGCTCAGGAACGCACGAGAAGAACTTTCCTCGTCTTCGTGTTCGCGGGCTCGAACAAAGGCGATTCTTCATGTCATTCCCACTCGTGCGACGGCGCTTCGCTATTTGGAAAACCGTCGGAGACGAAAATTGAGCGTCGTGCGCCCGTCGAATACCGAAAACCTGTCGAACGGCACCCTGTCACCCCTTCACGCGTTCCGTCGAACCATTCAAGGCCAAGTGTAGTCTCAAAAATAGGAATCAGGTATAGAATAGTTTTCTGAGACTGCAAATACGTGGACAGGTAAGCGATAAAGCTTTCATTAGCGAGGAAATTGTGAGCAAATTTTTCTACCATTTTAGATTCTAAATACCTTTATTGTATTACATGGAAAGGATAACGCGGGCAGATAATTGTATTTATTTTCAATACAGGCAACTTCAGTTACGATTTCAAAAATTGCGCGAATTAAACTACAGTGAATTCTGATCTCACGACAACGCTTGCTTCGTGGCAGAACGAATCGAAATGTGACAAAATTTTTATTTGCCAGGACATTTTTTTAGCAAATATCTCTGCCATTTAAGATTATAAATACGATTATATATTATATAGGAAGGATAACCCGAGCACATAAAAGTATTTATTTCGTTGTGTTCATGATTTCCATAAAGTCTGTCAAATGCAGATCGGTCTCAGCACAGGCGAATTCAATATCGATTTCAAAAATTGCTCGAATTAAAGCACAGCGAGATTCTAATCTCACGACAATGCTGGTTTCATGGCAGAACGAATTGAAACGGTAGAAAATAGAAGTAACAGTTCAGCGATAATTGTTTGTTTCTACTATTTTACATTTCGCAGCTTGCGCCGTTTAAATACTCGCAGGATTATCAGACCTGAAAGAGTCTACAATAAATTCGTAACTACGGTACGATCAAATAAGAAAGATATTCAAATTTAGCGGAATCAAATTCTTCCGGTACTTCCTATGCTCGGTACATGTTCACACCTTCATCGTTCATCGACGGCTTCTCCCTTGTACTTTTACTCAATGCCCTTCTTCTTTCTAGTAGCGTACAATAAATTCTCGTGGACATTGGTATGCGATCAACGTCCCCGGCTTCTTTACCTGCTTGTACGAGAACATCCAAAGATGGGGAAGAGCAATAGAAGCGACTTTCTTGGAAAATATGCTTTGCGAGAATATTTTGCAGCAAGAGGATAAAGGTCGTCGGAATGAATTCATATCCCTTTTATGCGTTCCATAAATCGTGAAATTCAAATCATTGTTAAGATCTTTCACCTTTCACATTATACATTTTTGCGCACTTACGTGGCAAGTCTTCGGTCACAATTGAAGCAGAGAATGTCTCATAAATACGTAATATGTGAAGCTTTAAAACTTCCGCGTCGAACGGTCTGCGATTTTACAATTATAACAAGTGCAATTATAATCCAACTACAATTATAACAAGAACACTGTCAAGAAATGTATTCGGCATAAAAAAATGTATTAAGTGTCCGAAGCAATAAATCCTTGCACTTGCATTAAAAATACCTTCGAGATATCGATAAAATGACAGGCAACAAAGTGGCTACGATTATTATTATTGCTACGATCAAATACAATTGACACGCAAGAATTGATTTCTATACAACCCGCGCATACAATAAATCAATCACTAGATTATTCTCAGAGAATAATACAAACGGTTTTGACATAAGAAAACAGTAAACAATGTAATACATCGTTTTACTTGACTTCAAAATATAAATAAATAAATACGTAGACGCGTATGAAATTGTAATACACCATGATAAATATACAAAAAAGATGCATAATCAACTCCTTGAGACTTGTTTAAATCATCGGTAACAACCCTTATAACAGTGGAGACTGCACCTTACCAAAACGCCACAAGTTCTCCTTCAATTTTTTTCGGCGGAAAACTATTTCCCCGTTCGGCGCAATAAACTCCTCGAGGCGATGCCCCCTTGCTCACTCGACAGTTTCTAATTACGCGTCGCGCTAGCGGAGATACCATCTACGGGATAATTATATAATACAGCATATTCCATCATGCGTGCAGCGGGTGGGCCGAGTGTGTTTGAGGTGGTGAGGCGTGCTGATGACAGACAGGGTGTGCGGGTCCGATAGCGATAGCATCCCTTGTATCGTGCTGGACGATGGGCTGACTGGCTCTCCTCTTCGTCCTCGCTTCAGGAACCATCGTCGCATTACCCTCTTCCTCATCCATCATGTCGACAGCTTCGTTATGACCGCATACTGACTGTGCCTCTGCCCCCGTGTCGTCTCCCTTGGACTCTTTCGTCCAACTAAATCTACGATAAATCCCCCAGGCGACATATTCTCCTATTGATTATCACTCCTATCGATTATTCTCAGACGTTCGATCGCGTACGCGAGCACGGCGGACACGCGCGTCGCGCCGGTTCGCGCGATCGGCGAGAAAACGTGATTGCCCATCGATATACCTTGAAATCCCGGCAAAATATCCGCCTGACGAATCATTCCGGGCAAATTGGATCGCGACCGAGCGCATTATTGTCGCGTTAATTTTGGGATCACGTGCCACGAAACGTCAGCGATACGCCGCCGTCATATCAGCGGGACGGACCGTGGCGAGCGGTTAAATCGCATTGGCCGCGTTCTATGCGGAACGATGATACGTTTGGGTGAAACCGTCGCATCGGGTCGAGGGGTTCAGGTGACACGAGTGCCCGCCGCTGATACAGTCTGGAATCTGAAGTATTTTTCTCTATCGAGCCGTCCGCGCCCGCGCGGCCTGCGCCTCTCTTTGCTCTTCCCGTTTCGCGGCTTCTATCGAATTAACAAAGGGGAATATCAAATTAAATTACCGGCCACGAGTACAGCGTCGTGTTTCGGCCAGCTGGAAATCCAGACTGCACGTCGAGGTGTCAAATATTTCACGCGGATCCATTTCCCGTTCGAAATCCGGTCTGTCTGACAAGTCGAGTTTAAATCGTTCGATTTTTGTTTTCGTCGTTTATACTGCACGCGCGCGAATTCGACCGGGCGATCGCCGAAGAAATTATACAGATGGAGTAATCTTAAAAGGTTTCTGTTTTTGCAACGCGTCCGCGTGCCCATCGGGCATACGCGGATAGATTTGGGGGAGGGGGTGGGTCTGTATTGTCCTTTGTCCGTGAAGATAACAAAGGGCCGACAGCGACGAAAAGGGAAACCGAGTGCTATATTCGCTACGAAATTAAAAACTACACTGGTTACGGCGGCGCTGCAGAGTAGACATTTTATTTTCCTTCTTTTTTTTTTTTCGTTTTTTTCTGTTTCGCTCCGCGCGACACGTTCCATAAAAATGGAAGCTCCAATAGAATCGCGCCCGAGAATATTGAAGCAACAAAGAACGCTTCCGAGGGTATCAATTCAGTCGGATGGCTACGTTGGCTCGGGTGAAAAAAATTCTTTTTCCGCGAGAACTTTTTTCCTGGCCCTTTATATACTCATAAAACTGTAAATTCTTTTCGTACCTCACACTGCGCGCATTCCATGTATCCTCGCCACTTCGCGACGCATCCCTTTCCCCCTTTCCCCCTTTTTCCCTTTGCCACGGCTGCATCCCCTTTTCCTTTTTCGATTTAAACATAATGAATATTGACAAACAACCTCCTCTGCTCTTTCGCCATTTCTCTCCTTCTTACCCGCGTTCCCTTCCTCGCTCCCCTCCCCCCCTACACCCGTCTCCCTTTAACGCTCGAGGGCGCGTTGTACCGGCAGGCAGAAACAAATAGAATGAGACGTAGGGGGTAGCAGGTATCCAGCATCCCTTCGCGATACAGAGCCACCATTGCCCCGGGCACAATACACCCTTTCTATCCTCCCTTTTCTTTCGTGTCTTCCTCTTTCTATCCTTTCCCTATTTCTCTCTCTCTCTCTCTCTCTCCCTATGCCCGCTTCGCCAACCATGCTTTCACTCTTTTTCCATCTTCCTCGAACTCGACGCAATCGAGTTGCTTCGGAAATATATTAGTTCGGATTCGCGGAGTGGCGGAAAGCGAACCGATACGGCATCCGCCCACTGGTTTGATGCGATTTTCACGTGGAACAGCGTCCGGGAAATTACGATGAAAGCGCGAAAATTCGCTTTCGTTGAAATTTCGAGAACGTTGCCGCCATCAGTCTACATTTTTCCCACTTTTCTCGCTATCGTACTAGTCCGCCCCCCTCCCAAACCCTCGCTCTCTCATTCTCTCGTCGGAACGCGCCATTCCTTTTTCATGCAACACCTTTCTCCCGATTTCAGGATTAATTCGTATATCTTTGGATTTGTACCTGCCGGCCAAATTGAATGTATACGTCCGTTACAGTTTCATTCTTTCCACCCCGTGTTCGGGTTACCGCCTCGCAACGTACCGTGCCCTGCCAAACTCTTTTTCTTTTTATTTCGCGTTCCAAATAAGAGGACAGAAACGCGGATAATAATCAAGAGCGCGTCGAGCGATTGCAGTGATTACTAAATTACTAAATGCGTTGGTAGAATATCGTATTGCCGTAAGAAGGTAAACGGATACGACAAAATATAAGTCGACACCCGTTGAATTCATCCCCGAACTCCAGTGTATTCTCGCGTTACCAAGAAACGAAGATTTCGCAGCTCTCACCGAAACGTCGGTCCTCTCCAACTACTTTATACCTTGGCTCAAGTAGCAATCGCTTATTCGTGTTTCGCTTTTAACTCCCGAGGACAGAGACGTCTTCGTCGGGGTCTATTAACTCTTTCCCTGTTCGCCGGCAAAAAGTTCGAAGAAAACGTAACGTCATTAAAGTCAAATTTAGAAGCGTAAGCGTACCCTTTCAGCCCGGGACAGGACGCGAAGAACGTTTGAGTTTTCGGCAGAAAAAAGGAGGGGAGGCGGGAGTGGTTCGCCTTTTTCCTATTTTCCTTTCGGTCGGACAGCGCACTTACTACGAAATCGTGGAGACCTGCGCTTGATGCGTCCCGTCCGTGTTCCACAAACACGCGAATCGCCCCTGTGTGGAAAGTGGCGCGCAAACATCAACGAAGGAACGCATGGCTCCGTTTCTTTGCGAGCAAGAGCAAAAACCACGGGGCACGTCAAGTTCCTCCTTTTTATAGCTCTTGGTGGTTAGACTCATTACGGAACGTTACGTGAGCAAACCACCGAACGTAACGCGGGCACTGTTGCTACCCAATGTATGTGCGTGTGTGTGTGTGTCTGTATTTGTCGTTTTCGAACTTAACTTTTGCTTATGTACACACTTTATTTCCGACTGGGGAAACCGTAAGTCCGGGACCCAGTGCCGTGGACCGCGCAAACAGTCGAGTTTCCACACGCTTTTCTTACGGGAACGAGTCCGCCATTGTGAACGCCGTTTTCTTCTTTCTGTTTTTCCCTCCGATTGAATACGATCAACGGCGTCTTTGTCTTTTCGAACAATGAAAATAGCCACGCGACTGTTGAATAGCACTGCAAAGATTAATGGATAGAACGTGGCAACACTCTTTTCTGCGCATTACGCCCGAGGCGGAACAATCAGGTATGAGCTGCATGGATGATGTCGAATAGAATTGTGCGCAACAACGATTACGGTCGTGCTCAATTATTCGCGGCAGGACGATGGGAATTACTTTGAACAAGTTTTGTGAGGTAAAAGGTGGCGTTTATGAAAATGGAAAATATACTGGCAGAAACGTTGCGGCAGATTTGTACGAAGTTTAGTAGGATTCCCGATATATGTTACGGTAATAAAATCATTTGAATATAACGAAAAGAAAAATAGATAGGTGATAATAAATTTACAAACATTGCAACAAAACGTAGTGCACCGGATTTCTCTATTGAGAGAAGATCGCAGCACTTTTAAAAATAAACCACGACGATATTACAAGCTCCACGCCAACGCAAAAATGGGAGCTTACTTTTCTTAAACGAAAAGTTACATATATTAATACTGATCGCACTACATAGCCCAAACAGTATCGTTGAATATTTTGTACGCTGTTCCTCCGTTTCTGATATCTCGGTCGTACAAAAAAAGTTATGAATTGTTGGTCCCATTCGCCCCTCAGCTTTTCGTTCCCCCACTTTCCGAGAGCCTTTATCCACCGTATTTAAGCATCCGGCGAAACAAGAAGGAACGAGCCACGAAGCTATCCTCATTACGAGTCGGACAGTTTCGGTCTTGTCTTTTCTTACTTTAAGGCAGGGGTTTTGATTGAACGGTGGCAAAAGGCAACCCCAACCCCACCGAGAAGCCCTTGTTTCATCGTTGCCTCAATTATTCCATCCCCACGTTTTTCTTTCTCTGCCTTCTCTTCCCCGAAGGCCTATCCCCCGGTGTCTCGTCGACATCCGGTAGCACTTACATCCCTCCCGATAGAAGGAACGTTAAATTGTTCCTTGATGTGAATTAATTTCAATAATTTCCGCTCTGCACAATATCGAGCAAACTTTCGCCAACAATATAAAATTGCCGGTATATTTGATACTGACAGTCAGCTATGAAATACCATATTCTATTGGCATGACGAATACCACCAACAATAAAACTGATGCGAACACTAGCGTGATAAATTTTCAGTAAATATGTTCAAATTGCACATGTACATGGTGCATTTGTAACGATTAAATATCCATTACAGACACGAAGTAATTGTCGAAACGCTGTTATTGACGAAGCAATACTAACGTATGCCATGTTTCCGTTAATGTACAGCAACGACGATATCAATACGCGGATGAAGTGAAACCAGTTCCCTTGACGACAGCACTCAAGGATACTAAAAAACAGGAAATGCACAGCCATACGCATACGTACCCAGTCGCGCAGCCAAGGAAGTGCTTTTACTTTCTACTTTGCATTATACGAAGCACTAAGGCCAGCCCCCAGACGTACGAATGGCACGGTAAAAATTCACCCTGTGTCGTTACGCAAGCGAGGTTACGCAATCGAATCAAAATAGAAGCGCGAACGTAGAAATGATGTTGTTGCATAAGCGACGAATGGTTGAGCTTGCAGCATCGAACCGGAGAGACTTTTCTAAGGATTCGCGCAGCGAAACGCAATTAAAGTTAAACGTCCCTCTGTCTCCCTTCGTTTCGCTATTTCTGTTTCTCTTCAGACCGAACCGACAGTCTATAAGCGAGAGGTTTCCCTGGTTCTCCGTTGGGGTTGGTTGGAGGGGTTAGAGCAAAAGCGAATTCTCGTTCAAAGGAGCATTAATTCACGAGCTTCTCGCTGGATGCGAGATCAAACACTTTCGTCAATTAGCTCACGGTTCTTGCATGCGCATAATTGGCCTGGCGACCAGCCAACATTGAGAGGGGGCGCCGATTGGACGTTCTGCACAGCAGGCAATCGTTTTGTCGTTTCTCCTTTTTTTTTTTATTTTTCAGCCCAGCTGCCCGGTCCAATGATATTCGCATGACCCGTGGCCCAACTTACCGCGACCGGGATATCGATGATTTTTCGTTGGCGTCCGGGACGCGCTGTCGCGATGGAAAAATCTGCCGAGGATATGCACGCGCAGGTAACATAAATACGATTTTACTTCTCGTATGTGTCAAGGTGAAGATTCCAGATGGGAAAATGTTTCAGTACAGACTTCGGCACCGGATTCGGCCGAGGGCGTACAAATAAACGAAAGCTCGGAGTAACTAGAAATCCTGGGGACCGAAAAACGCAGATCCGAACCACCACCGTCATCCTTTTCCGCTGCGGGGAAACGGAAATCTCGACGTTTAATTCACGTTTAATGTGTGCTGCCCGACTGGACTTCCTTTTTGTTTTTTTTTTTTTTTTTTTACGTGCGTCCCCTTCTCGCGCCGGGTGGTATAATTAACCCGCCTCTGAAAACGGCCTGCAGGGACCAAGCGCATTTTCGAAGGGACTCCTGCTCGGTGAAAATTCCAACTCGTCTGCACTTCTTCGTCCGTGCACACTTTTTTCCCTATTTTTCATTCTTCCCTTTCCCTCTCTCTCTCTTTCTCTGTGTGCGTGTGTGTGTGTTTTTTTACTCCCGGACGAATGTACGGACATAAAATTAAGTATGTACCGCATTCGGGAACAGTTAGCCGCGCAGGCGTCTCGTCTGTTGTTTGTGCGTGATTCTTTTTGTTCCGCCATGGTACCCTTTGGTGCTTTCGACGTTGATCGTGGTATATCATAAAGGAATCTCTGAAACCTTTATCTATTATGTAGAATTTCGTTGTCCTTCGCGTGGAATTTACATACGCGCATGAAATTTGCATTTGAAGTATCATCGGTCGAGATGTAGAGAAATGATTGGAGAATATATTGAACTTATTTTATTGAATAGAAGTTTGTATTTCATTGATATTTCAGGCTACATTCGGCTTCATAGTTGCTTTTATAATCAGACACACAAACGTGAATTCTGAGAATTGCAAGTGCAACAAGTAAAGTTATATAATGTCACTGCCATGATACTTGTTTTCATAAAGAATAATAATATTATATAACTTGGTATGATTAAACGATCCTTCGAACCGGTCAATAGAGTAGCGATTATTATTGCAAACCTAATTGATAATATAAAAATGCACATCGCCATTGCCCGAAGGTGTAATAACGGAGTTTGAATTACAAGCACGTTTGTAGTCGAGCACTATGGGTGCGTAACACATTAAACACTTCCCCCACCGCATAATCTTGCTTCTAATAAAGCCGAGAACAATGAAGCACAAAGATTCGTACCCCTTCTTTCTATAGAATCTACTCTTCAACGTGAAGCCGTAAAGTCTGGTTCGACCGTTCTGAAATATATTGCACGCATTGAAGCCATCGGAGAATGACAATTGTAAATTGCACGGAACAAATGGTGCGCTACGTTAAAAGGATCTAACGCAACGGTGTCAGTGAAACGGCAGACAGCGAAATGTTTTCGTCGCGTACGTCGCGCTGCTGAAACTAATTGCATATCGCGATGCTTGTTCATTTTAAATTTACAGCGCACGCAGTACAGAAATGCTGACACTCGTGAAAGAGAAACATCGTTGCAAAAAGCGTTTCAAAATAATTAAGTTACCAAAGAGAGTTGCTTCGTACGTTCAAACATTAATATCCGCCGTCTCGTTTGCATCTTTTCGCGTTTAAGATCCATTTCATTTAAAATGAGAGAAATTGTGAAAGTTGTAGCGGGCAGAAGGTGGTGGACAAAAGTTTAGCCTAAAATCGAGGTCGATTGTTATCAGTTTTCGAGCACAGCTGTATCTACGAATTACTCCGAGGGCATTGAAGAAACTCTTGGATAACACCGGCAGAAAGGACGCGCTCTCTCGGCTGCTGTTATCGTTACTTTTCCCAAGAATAGGGGTTGAGCGATGTTGGACGATGCAACAGTGAATGAGTTCGGTAGAATCACGGAACGGCGAACGACGCAGCCGAAGGAACGAATTGGGATGACGAAGTTGAAAGGGTGGAGAAACAGGGGGAGGAAGGCGATGGTGAGATGCCATCGGTGTCCCGTTCCTCTGTTTCTGTTTCGCGGAAGGAGCAGCGGCTATCAAATATTTGCAGCGTCTCTAACCCACAATGCCTCGCTCGATAAACCCGAAAGTTTGTTTACGGTTCCCGGTTATTCCTTCGTCGCCTTCTTCCTCAAAGTCACCGAACTCCGTCGGATTCCTCCTGCCGTGGCACTTTAACTTACAGCCTGCCGAAGAAATCCTCCTCTTGCCTCCCCGTCGAATTTACGGCAATTGGATGTGCTCAATCGGCGAAAAATGCCACGTCGGC
The DNA here is from genome assembly GCA_948146005.1 of Nomada fucata. Lineage (NCBI taxonomy): Eukaryota > Metazoa > Arthropoda > Insecta > Hymenoptera > Apidae > Nomada > Nomada fucata. Next base: position 8,054,853 of record OX411281.1, read on the forward strand.
TTCCCTTTTTCAGCTGGCCGAAGGGGAGAACATTGTTGAAATATATATATATATATATATATATATATATATATATATATATATATGTACGCAAATGAAGTGAAACTGTTTGCTGATTGTTGAGTGTCCGACTCGAGCGTACGCGTATCGTTCGGTCTGTTCGAAAGAATTGCCAGCCTTTTCAAGCTGTGCATTCAGAATCACGGAGTTGATCGCGTAGAATCTTAATTCTGACATCGCCCTCAGATTTGCATATACGGAATATTCCCTCGAGTGCTTCTGCACGGTACAGTGCACTTGAGAAAATACGCGCGGCTATTACGAAATAATCTGGTACAACCTGTTGTCGAACGCGTTCCGCTCGCACATTTTCTGCCAAAAGGAATATCAACGACGAAGCTAAAACCGATACGTTAATTCAACTGTGGACGAGACGGACATCCATTCGGAGCGGCCAGAACGAATGAAATCATTGTGGATGTTAGCCCACGTAGGTGGGACGGGAGCACTGGCACGGCGCGAGTGTTTCTCCGGTGATTTGCAACTTCTTTATCGCAGTTTCGCAACATTTGCGGGGGAAGCCTTTCGAGGGAAGGAGGGCAGGGGAATTTAGGATGATTCAATGCGACCTAGATGCTTTCTGGCGATTGTCCAAATCACTTCTGGCCCCTGTAGTCGTATACCTAAGTTCGGACCGCGGACTTGTAAGGGCTGTTTGTACTTAAGCGGGCTAGACGACGCGCGAGACGACCGGGAAAACATTTCGTTTGGGGGGGGGTTGGCGGCGGGGGTTTGCCCTCTCGGTTGAAACAATAAACGGTCCGCCCAATCGAGCGTGGAAGATAACGAGCGAGAGAAACGGCCGGGCAGAGGAAGACTGTCGGAAAGAGTTGTTTGTTAGATTGCCGGCGATCTCGTTGAATTGCGAGGCTGGCGAAGTTTCTCCGTGCCTCTCTTTGCTTCCGCGTCGAAAGATTTCCTAATAGATCTTAATAATGCACTTCCGGGACCTGTTTCCCCGCGCGCTTTCGACAAAGGAATATTAAATTTTCACGAATTATGGAAACTTCGGTACTTTCGTTTATAAGGACTTAATTGAATTATATTTAATAAGACAGCGCCAATAAGCGCGGGTCCCGCCTCTGTCTTTGCTCTCAATCTCGTTTAGATTTCTATTTTCGTACGGTTCATCAAGAGTTTATCGCGTGCCGCGTTCGCGACGTTTCGATGGAAATATTTTTATGCTCCCATTCAACGCTGCACGCTTTACAATATGCTGTTTCATGATTTATTTTACGACTGTTACTTGCAAGCTGTTTCTATTCCACCCCCCACCACCCCGACCTCCCTCCATAAATTTCAATTAAAACACTGCGTGTCGGCGAGATTATGCGTGAAACTCAATCGGTCACAGAAAGAGACGGTTTAATGGCTTCATAAATCGAATCCGACAAAAATACCGAAGATTTTATAGCGCGTAAATATTACTGGTCCGACAGCGTGCCGCGCGTTATTCGGAAATTATAAACCGTGCGGCAGCGTGCACGATACCGAGAATCGAAACGTGATTACAATTGAGAACAGTAAAACGGTGAGCTTGCCCCCGATTGCGAGCTCGCATCGAGATTGATTTCTCTTCCGACGAAGAATGGGCCCGCGGAGAAGACCAGCGGAAGAAGAGAAATGATAAGCAGGGGCGATACGACAGAATGGGCGAGTTCGCGAAACGCAAACCGTGGCAAACCGGATGACAAACGATTTAGGCGGAGGAGCGGAATACGTTTTCCGGTTTCAGGATCACCGGCAGCTCGCATTTACTACGCTTCGACTAACTTGCCTTCCACCTCATCAATCTTAGGCCACTTGGGTAGTACTGGCAATTACAATATCGGCTTGCTCAACGAGAGTTTGAGGTTGCGGCCGAAAGGGGTGGTTCTTGGCACGCTAACCCCGGGCTAAAGCTTCTGGCTCAGCTCGGCTGTGCCCCACCTGCCTAGAGAACATGTCCCACCTGTTGCGAGCGATCAGTCACTTGAGCCGCGGATTTGTTTAAATCTTGATAACGTGGACCTCGTATCAGCTTAATTTCAATTCTCCGGAGAACGGAGAAGGAGTATCGCGGCCTTTTCGACGGATTAGCGGTCGCTTTAGCTCGATTAAATGGATTACTAATACGAGCACTCGATAATTGCATTTGAATGGCGCATAAGCGATATCGAGCAGCCATTCCTTTGCGCCGAATACTCTGTTCAAATAACTATACACGAGCCGGATCTAGATTGGCTGGTTCTAGTTAAATCCATTATCATTTGACACGATCGTACGTGCATGCTCCACGCGCTGACTGACTAGGATCACTACTTAATTTTGCAAACAGAGCTGAAGGTGGCAATACGACACAGGGTGGTAACGTGAAACGGTATATCTTATTTTGGAAATTACATCGTTCGTTTAATCGCCAGAAATATTAGGTACGGTGTGCAGGAGATTCAGCCGCACGTGTCAAGACAGACATCGACTAACACTACTCTCGATATAAGTACACCTAAAAATGAATTAGTTTCTGCATAAATGAAAACTGCTCTGCACTAAAATATCTTCCCCTGCTAAATCTCTAGGTAGCTGTCGATTAAATATTACCAATTTTCTTAACATCTCAGGAGCCACAAAATTTCAACGCGAAGCACTTAGTTGCTCCAAAAATGTCCTGTTCTAAAACTTTTGTCGGCTATTGTAGAAACGACTGCGATCAAATTATAAACAGTCTGAAAATATCTGAGATACGGGGAATAACAATTCAAATGTTGGGCTAACTTCGTTCTCGTTAAAAGCGCAGAGTTTAGCAATTTTCTTTTAAACGAAATCATACTGCACGAATGAGATGAATCGTGTATTATCAGCGGAATATTATTTATGGTATAACTTGGTGTGCATTTAAAGAGCTTTATAAAGCACCGGAATTGCTAATTCTGCGCAAAAACTAAATGATTTAAGGAGTTAATTGTACGAAGCGAGATCTCGTCTCGTTCATGTTTTACAGGGACGCTTATCCAGAGCTTCGAGGTGGAAGATGACCGTTGGAATTTATGGGGCCGTTAAAGCATCCCCTTTGGTCTCGTAAGCTTCTGCCATACCACGCCTTTTTATGACTCTTACGTTAACACGTTCACCACTACATACATCGTTTTATCACATCATGTGAAACTATTTGCGAAATTCCGCAAATCTCTGTACACTTCAGTTAACGAAATTGAATTGCAACGTATATATAACGCATTCTGCCTAACAAGGGAGACTGTCCTCGACAGTTACCTTCGCGTAAGTGAAAGTTACAAGACTGAATACGATAGTATTTCATAAGCGAGCTGTTTACGTAAAAGAAGAATAACGACGATAGTGATTGAAAGGAACATTGATTATTTCGGTATCAAACGATGATCTGTTATATGCCAAATAAAATTATACCAGAGAATCCTGCAAACTGTCTGAAAATCGAGACAAAAATGAATGCAATCAGCTCTACGCAAGTTCTGCCATTCTGGGTACGTATACAACCAGTCTGAGTCGGTAACAGTCTCGTTGAGTTTAGTCCGGGCAACAATTCTCACGGCCGGTTTGGACCCTGGGTGCCAATTAGTTGCTGACATTATCAACGGCTTCCTCCTAATTAACAAAGTTTCGTTTATCGACAATGCACGGGTGAGAAACTGGCGAGAAGACTGCAAATGGTTAGGCTTCTCTAAAACGACACCGTTTCGTCTAGTTTAATTACTCACGTCGAAATTAAATTAAGCCCCAATCAACTGTTCATTGATATCGAGGCAAATCGCGATATAATTTATATTACACTTCCAAACGAACAACGTTATCCCAAGTTTACTTATAATAAGTGGGAGAAATGAGGCAAAGAGAACACTTCATTCCACACTTCCATTGCGTGATAAACAGCGATCAGGTTTTATTTAAGTAAGACAGGAAAGTTCGACACATTTTTCCACCGGTATACTTTTATCACCGTTATCTGGATTAAGAGAAAATTCGTATTAATTCTCTCCGGATTCGCGAAACGGGCATTCTCGTTCATTTAACAGCAAAGCTGACGGTTTCAAATTGAGGCGCGCTTCCCTCATACTATGCATTGGCAGTAATCACGTTTTAATAAAAATATGTCTCTAATAAAGGCTGCAGTTTCGGGTGTAATTAAATCTAGCACGGTATGCCGTGGCCATAGTTAAAACTAGACACAAGGATCTTTATTGAAACTCGTGTCTTCACGTCGTAGCGACGTAGTGCATTGTCGCATTTTATTCAACGAAATACCAGCTTTGTAATCCTTCGTCTCGCACCGGCAGGGTAATAGAGTTATTTAAGCAATAACGTATCGCGTTACTAATTGAAACGTTAATAATTGCCGTTTCATGAGACCTGGCCTAGCGTAGCACGACACGAGAACATTAATTGAATTTCATGAAATTCCTATTAGCCTCGTTCTGCATAAAATGCACTGATCAATCTGCCGACGAGTTGGATATAATTGAGTTTAACGAAAAGTCTGCTTATGGGAAAACCGGGACACCATGCCAGACGTAGGTTTAATGGCGGTGGTTGCCAGCTGCCTCAATCGCGAAACATGATTTCGAACTCTGACAAATTTCACAGAATCTGCCATTGCTAGAAGCGGCGTAATAATTGTAAAGTTTGTAGCCCGTCTGCAGCTTCGACGATATTCTTGTGAACGACGCGAACTTGTCAATTGACGATCACGTTAAAAATGTAATAGAGTCGGGGGAGATTGGTCATCGTATTGACTGGTTGCAAAATGTGATACCGTAATAATTATATTTCTTGCTGCAAAAAATGTGTGCAACATCGTGTAACTCTAAATTCTTATCCAAAGTCTGTCGGCATACGGTGTGCGATAGATATAGTATATAAAAGAGAGTAGCAATAAATAGTAATGAAGTACTTCATAACGTACACATTCTAAACGGCAACGAACATTGATCCGCCAGAGATAATACCAAAGAACTAAAGTTCTATTCAATAGCTTGTTATATTTTCCTTTTATTGAGGATGGCACGAAACGAACACGACCCATACTTAAGCATTTAGTAAAGCGCGGAACTATGTGGATATTCATTATGTTCCCAGAAGAACCCTCCGGCAATTTTTTCATCCTTTACAAAACTGTTTCAACAATTTATAACGAGTTCTTGTCAAAGCAAAAATGTCAAACGTAAGACTTTGCACGGCACTGCGCGAAATTAGCCGGGTCAAGCTTAATGCTTTCCTCGAATTCTCCGCACTTTCAAATGGCGCCGTCATACGCACAGCACTTTTATACTACTTACAAAGTAGTTCGTAACGTCGCGTTTTTATGAGGCCGTATTTCGCGTCCTTGTGACACAGCGATATGTACTCTCACTATCGTGCCGCGGCCTTCCGTCGCGTAATACGGGGCATATCTTCAGGTCGATGTAAAGAAAGAAATAAGAGAAAGAACGAAACACAATATTGCCCGTTCCCTTCATCCGGCAATAAAACAATATCACGTTTAAAAGTGCAAATAAATTTATAGCCAATCTCGTCAACATCCGTGCGCGGATCCGTGTAGATCCTTTCAAGGATCCATGGCATCCCGGGGTTATTCGTGTTCTCCAATGGATCGACGAAAAGAAGACGACGAATTGGAGGTCTCTCGACGAGCACGTAGCATAAAGTCGTAACCACGGCTTACGACGAGCCGTAACATCAGCTCCCTCGTCTATTTTCTTTTGCCCCCTTTATAATTGCAGTTATATCGCGTTGCCACTTCGCCGGGACGAAAATTGTGCGCGTAATGAGAAAAACGCGAAAACCGACCCTACGATCTCTCTGCTCCGGCCTGCTGTGACGTTCGATCGCGTAAATTTGATTGAAAATATTCCGGGTCGGTTGATTAACTAATAAAAAGGGGGATACATTGCGTGCCCTCGAAACGGTCAACGATAAATACTCTGAACCGACGGGGGCTACTAGAGAAAATGGTAGGCTCATCTTAATGACACAATAAAAGCGTCGTGGCTTAATTTCGGGGCTTAATACGACACGACCAGATGACGCCTGGGTGTTTTATATGATTTTATTCACGGCAAGTTCGGGCGTAAGTTGCTGGCGTGCTGCGTGGTATTAGCCGTAAAAGAAACGCTGTGAAAGTTCAGAAACTTGGTAATCTTATATTCACTTTATATTTGAATTACGCGTACATGAGTTGTAAATGTTATATAATTGAACGATCACATAAAATTATTATGTTCCGTTTATACTTCGTATTCAACACTTTATCGGTTATCATTTCATCTAATGAGTCTCGTGCCGATAAGATAGAATTTTGAAACGCGGGCGCTACATTTTCAAGCTAGTCTTCCTTAGCATAAAACATTTGATAGTGTAAAACGCTTTAGTTTAAAATATCGTTGACCTTCTTGCCGAAGCGATGGATAGTATATATTTATAAAATATGACATCATAATTCAATCGCGTCTAGCTCCAATTTGTGACGCGATCGAAATCACAAATTTAATATATATCCGTATAAAACCACTCTATGCAATTTGATCATCTAACTGTTGGACACGTAGTATTGATGTTATGAACTTCAAGTCACAGTTACAGTACGAATTATAAACTTCACGCTACCCATATGTTTTATTATCCATACTGTTACTAACTCAGAAAGTAATATATGTGTTACCAGCTTGCCAAGCTGAAACGTAATATTACGACAGCCTCGTGCAGACCAGGCTAATGCTCTTCAGAGAACAGACTAATACGAAAATCTACATTTATCTTCGAGACAAGCATTGATCTTGGACGGGAGACGTTGACACAATATAAAACAATTCGTTTCGTGATAATCCGTTTCTCATGACCGGTGGGAAAATAAATCTATAACTTGTTTCGTTCTCCTACCCACTGTATCCAACGTTCCAACCGCTCGGCCACCCTCTGTATTCGTCTTTTTCTACGCCGGACCTTGGTTATTGGTAGCGTGCCGGTATCTCGGCACATGTTACCCCGCCGTTGCTCTAGTCTGGTGATATACAGCATAAAACCGCGAGAGAAGTACTATCTTCATTGTCTAAATGGCTGCCGATAAAGTAACCCGAGTTTACTGCGGACGAGATTGTATTTATCATCCGGCAATGCCAGCCAACACCGCGCACGTTACGTATCTTACCATTCAGTTACCTCAGATACGTTTGACTGTTTCTCAAGAAAAATGGACTACATCCTTTTAGATTGGCGAGACAGTGGAACGTATTATACACTAACTCTTTTTCTAATATATTTGCCCACGGGAGCACGGCCTTAAGAAGATAAGAATAACAGGGCTGCAGTTCTCCGGAGGATAGTGGTCAACAGCGAAGCAATAATGGATGGAAAAGAATTAGCAATTAGAACCCTTGTGCGGGGAACCAACATGGTCAATAAGGTCGAAGCTTAGTTATTTAAAATGTTTTCCATTCATTCTTTTCGCAAAACGTGAATTGACGTCGAAAGTGTCCAACGAATTTAGATCCGGAGTGGTTTTGTGACATCTTGTCAAGAAGATGGAAAAATTATTAAAGGAAATATGGAAATGGGTACCCATGTACTCGGGTTGAATACGCAAGGGTTAATGTACTGTTTCTGTTAAACCGTTTAAGATCGTAGAATTATTAACAATGTTACACAAATGTGTGTATAACGCTGTCGAGTTAATCGTTAGGATGAAATTGCCAGAAACAATTTGCCGAATGTAATTTATCACGGCAACGTTTGAAACCGCAACGAACGGACATTGCGTGGCTGTTTGAGCCTTAAAGGAGAATACGTGCGAGTTTAATATAATATTTAAAGGGAAAAGCCTGGTAAGTGCGGCTCTATTTTCTACTCGTTGGCATAGAAGGGTGCGGTCACGTGCCGCGGAAAATGCCGGGCACGACCTTCCACCGGCGACCTAAGAAGGATCCTATGCTTGGCTGAGCACAAGCTCGACTGAACCTTTCATTCCACGTACGGGGAATAGATCTGCAAGCTCTATTAAATCGTGATTTGTCCGGGCAACTCGATTCCCGCCCCAATCCATCTACGGGACGAATCCCTTTCACAAAAACCATAGTATTTCGTTTGCGTCTAATAGGTAAAACACGAGACCGTACCGTGCCATTAGCGAAGTTCGATAAACTGATGAAACAATAGGTGAAACAAAAATGGGACCAGAGATAGTGTCTTGAATCTTTTTAAATTGAAAATATATCTTGCGGATGTTTCCGTGTATCCACATTTCTCCGTAAATAAGCAGCTCGAAATGAGGGAGCTAAACGTAGTAATTTGCTGGCAGGTGTTTCTGTTATCGCTAATTAATATGAAAATCGAAAATAATTGAATTCCGCAATGATCGTGTGTTGCGTTTCGATTGTAAACATTATGTTTCCAAATAGCGAATTGTTATGTTCCCGCGTCGATAAACATCCACGTACTGCTCGCATATGTGAACAAGAGTTTATAAAACAAGGGTCAAGTTCTAGAGAAAAAACAATTTAGTGTCACCGTATAATCTACCGGAGAATATTCCAATTATACACCTTAGAGTCTAGAGAAGTCATTAAAGTATTACAAATTGTCAGTTTAGCAAACGAACAATACGCGGCCCTGCATCGACGAGCAAATAAATATTCCACAGAAATTCCAGCACGCGCAAGAAACATTTCTGTACAAGCTGCACGTACATTTCTCGCTATAATAACACTTTAAGTTAATGCCCATTCCCTTCCTTCGTTCCTTGTCACATCGCGACAGTTGCGCACACGCGCGCACACACGGGCGCGACATTATCCTCACAGATGGAAGATACCATGAGATCAGCAGGCAAGAGTGTACAAGTATAATGTGGTCTCTTCATCATTCTTTTAACGTATTCAACACTCGTCGCGACGTACAGACCACGGGAGGGTGGCGCTGTCGTGTCACCAGGGGTTTGAGGAAACTCTGAGGGCACGAAGCAAGAGCAATACTATCGTGACTGCCACACTATGCTCCTCGCCGTAGACATCCTCTACCAGGGCACACATATGCGGACGCATACAAACGCGAACGAACCGTCTGTTCACGTGCACACATAGAGCACATGCGTGTACACGTTTCCTCAGAGTTTGGACCGTCTCTGTTCATGTTTACTCTTACCCTGGCCTGTTCTCATCTTCAACCGTCTGCAGGTTCTCTCTATCCTTCATATCTGTTGTCCTTTCCCACCCCACGTCTCCCCTTTTTCACCTTCTACGCTCTTCCTCCCGCGGAGAGCCCGACCGAGACCAAAGAGACGGAGTCACGTCTCCAGACCGGAGTTGTTCTAATTAAATTACTTAAGCGTACGTGTATCCAGGAATGGTTTCGGGCTGGATGCTCCTACGTACAGCCGCCTGCTGCGAACGCTTGAAAGGGCGCCTAGGTGCTGTGTGTATAGAGTATTCCATCTGGGCTTCGCAAGTCAACCTGACTCTGAGGGGTATGCCTTAAATTTTCATCGATTTCACCTTCTGTCCGCGCTTTTGATCCCCAGTCAGTATTTCATTCGTCCGCGTAAAATTCGATCGATGCCGCAGCTTTTATTTAGAGAATACTTCTCCGGGGATGCGAATTGTGCGCGAATTCCATTTGCACTTTACACCGCTACGGTATGCCATACTGCCGGACACCCCGACGGGCGAAGTTGCTATAAAATTTCGTTGAGAATATGCCGGCACGGTAGAAACTTAGCAGCGATACGTCCGCGTGTGTATCGAATGCGAAATATCATATACGAGAGCACATCGCGGAATTTTGAAAAAGAAACCCGAGTTTGTTATGCGTAGCCGGAATTTTTCTCTCTCTCGTTAGTTACGCTTTCGAGCCTGACTTCGTTCCTTGCTTCGCAAATATTGCGCTGAAAATTGAAGCACAGAATCGTTTGTAATTTTTCGTTGCGCGGAGAACCCTTTGTTGCGCAAAATTCTTTGAATATCGCCGCACCGTATTTGAAACACGGCGGTTGATTTTCCGCAGGATCGTTTTTCAAAGAATATTCGTCGGCTCGTGGGTCCTTCAATCTTTCGAAATATGTATTCATGCAGCGTAGACGCCCAGCGTTCTTGTCATTCGGATACAAGAATCCTTATATTGTTTACGGTTTAATGAAAATTCAACGGCCTCGCAGGTCGCATCTGCCGGCGTCGTTTCATAATCTTCTGCATTTCGGGGCGGGGGCGATTTTTGCGGAAAAATCAAGTAAAAAGGCGTAACTTAATATCCGCCAACTTGAAGCACGCTATACTAACACAGAGTATTTCAGGCACTCTTATCATAGTTGCTGCCTTTTTTCTTCTTTGTCCATAGAGAGTAGGCGACGTCGCGACGGCAGGTAGAGGGTTACAAACACGGGGTACTTATGTGTCCCCCTTACTTCTCGTGTCTCTTTTTCCATGGCACCGTCAAAGGATCTGTCAACCTCCATTACTGGAAAGGCGAATGAACAGTGAAACCATGAAACGGTACTACTATATTATATGAAAGACATTGTTCAGTGGCCTTCGGAGCGAGAGTTCAGGGAGGGACGGCGAAACCGGTCTCTTGTATCAGGTTGGCACTATTGTTACCCGGTGTCAAAGAAATGAATTGCTTTATGTGATTTCCACCAGATTGTTAAACTGCGACTGTGATTTTCCACGTTTCAATTTCGTTATGATTCGGTCGATGTATATTTGATTCGTGGAAGTTTTTATGTACAGATATATTTCGAATAGAGATCCTGCTTCGAAGTGCAGTTAATAATCTTCATTAGTGTGTACCGGAGAATATTTTGGTTGAAGTACGCATTGTAGAAACCTTGATTCGTTCAACTTCGTTACGGAAACACAAGTGCGACTGGTAATCTGCTTTGATTACCTTGTTAACAACTAAAATCCATATTTCGTTTAGTACGAAGAGTTGCAATCAGTCCATTTTAGACGGCATTTTATAAAACCTTCGTGCAATTGATGTTCAAAAAAAATTGGAATGAATTTCTAAAATAAAAACGAGTTAATTAATGTGCTAGCACAACTGCAATGCAACTTTGATGTCTGCTTTTTTTTTTGTTACAACAAACTGGAGTTAAGGATTTAATTTTCCGTTTGTTACAAATTCCGGTGGAATGTATGTTAATCCTTTTTGTTTCCTACGTTAATTTTATTTTTCAAGTTCTCGGTCAATTTTCCTGCGTAATGGAATGCATTAAATTAAACTTCCAATTTCAGTACTCTGTTTTTATCGAATGGCGCTGTCAAATTTTCCCGTAGTCTATTGAAAGGGCTTGGGTATATACGGGAGACAAGAAATTTCGATTTCACTTTACGCAATACGTGCCTTGATTTCGCTTTTGCGTAAACACGCGCCCCCGTCGCTGGAGCGTTAAACACATACTGCAAGCGTACGTATAATGTTGCTCTCGTTCAATGTCTCAGGCATACACACCATAACGGGAAAGCACTTAGCATTTGTTATCTAGGGTAATGGCGTTGCGTTCGAAATACGTACCATACAGTCTCTATCGTCAATAGAGAGGCATTCAATGAATACATTTTTATAGATCAATTTTTGCGCGAAGGAATTTCGCTGAAATTTGTTGTTGAACTTTCTACATTTAAATTCTACATTTATATTCTACCTTTAAAGTAGAAAGGTTTATTCAATCTCGTTGCCTCTTCATATAACAAACATGAAATTTAAACAAATGCTTTAAACGGGTACCTCGAGAGTAACTATCAAATGGTTTTTGCGCTGCTATCAATTTCTATGTCTATCGAAATGTGTAATACGAATTCTGAAAAGAGAATAAAATACGCCCACGCAAATGCAAGTTATCTAAGCTAAATCAAATCGACAGACAAGTATTACTATTAATTATATATATGTCACATCGAATAAAAGGGGCCTACAAATATCGAGGACAGTTGCCAATAGTAACGGCGTGGAAAAGAAACGTGTCTGATCATCTAAATCCACTGCAGCAAAGTTTTCCAATAAATCTTGAAATACATACATGCCAATTAGTGCGCGCGAAATGGGTCGCGCTATAAATCCCCATTGAACAGCGCGATAGATTATCAAATTTTCCGACCCAACTCTGTTGCAAAAAGCTAGATAATTTTCGTGAGATGCGGCCATTAACTTTATGCCTGAGAAATTGGCCGAGCAGCGTGGCACTGTCTCGCGAAGTAACGCCCAGTGCACGGGGTGTACCGGTGTACCTTCGCCGCGACGTGCAGCCAATTACCGGTACCCGGGCATGAAATAACTGCATTATCTCTGTGGAAGCGGCTGCTACCACCCTCCGCAACCTGCTGCTGCCAAAGTACGCCGTCCTACGTCCTTGCCTTCTATCTCGTCTCGTCGACCGTACTGCTTCTAACTCTCTGCTCCCTTCGATTTCTCACTTCCTCTACGAGCCCACGCTGAAATTATGTTGCCTGAAATTTCGATAAAACGGGATTCGGTTCGAACCAGTATTAGATTGAATTTGTCGAGTTATACTCCTCGAGGGCGGAAAGAAACTTTTCGGACGGAAGAACGGTTGGCTCGGGATTCGAGGCGACCGACCTACGTTCTCTGCTGCGTTCCCTGGCAACTTGCACGCGTTCCCTTCGAAAATACTCCTTCTTTGTCTTCCGTCTGCTTGCTCTTTATGCCCGTCCCCTTCCATCCCTTGTAACCCTGTCTGTCTCTTTGTTCTCTGGCTACCTTCGAACCGGATAGAGATTCCCTCCCAGAGGGATTTCCTAACGTATTACCTAGGAAACTCGTCTACCGTACTACAGACAGTCTTTCCAAATCGTGGTCAACCGAGTTCATGTAAAATGCCAAGGATAGAGGCGGTACAGGTTCTTCTGGATTTCGATTGTCGAGAAAGAACAGCTGGGTTTTTAGGCGATTCGTCGGATTTTTAGATTTTCAGCTGGGATGATTTATGCTCATTAATGCTTATGCATTTCTTATATACAGTTTGGATATCGCACCGCTCTTTTACATTAATATTGCCACTAAACGGAGCCGTAGAATTTTCTTCCAAATTGATCACGCTTTAGGTGGGTCGTAAAGCAACGCGAAGAATACGATTTTCGTCGGTAATTGAACGCCATTCAAACGAAATTATCAGTTCATGTACGAAGGCGTTGACTTCTTTAATGGACGATCATAAATGCGCAATTAAACCGTAATAAAGGAACGGTCCTAAAGCAGAATCGTGGGGGGTGTTCAACGAGACGGAAAAGTGTTAAATTTCATTTTAAAACAGCTATGATTCCTCCGTGTTATACTCGATATTCGTATCGACGAATTATTTCACGATTATTGCTCGTTCGCACAAATTTTCCGCGCCATTACCTTTTCAATCGAATAACAACTGAGTTCGCACGGTAGAGACTCATTTAACGATATTATCGAGTGCAAAAAAAAAAGAAGGGGAAAAAAAGAAAACAAGGACCGACATAGAGTGAAAAGCGGCAGATGGGCCGGTAGGAAAAGAGCGAAACGCATTCTGCGCTCGTAAATGATGTCAAATAACTTTCGAGCGAACGAAGGAACGAATGGTCGGTTTGGAGCAGAGGAAAGTAAATAAAAGGCCATTCCGATTGGGCGATCAATTACATCGAGTCTGCATTATTCATGGAGAGTTGGGGCAGGCCGCAGAAAGCTCTACTTCCTCCTCCCCTCATCCTTGAATCAAACTAACCAAGAGTAAAATAGAGAGAGAGAAGGAAGATACGGCCGCAGGAGAGGGAGAATGTATATTTGCATCAGCAATCACTGCGCAGTCATGGTTATCACACCGGGACTTCTATTTCGAGTAGTTGCAGCTTTATTCGGAGTAATTTGAAAAATTAATCAATGATCCATTCTTCGAGCTATGAAAGAAAAATTTACGTGGTTCCATTATAGAAAGAAAATGAGGTGGAACGGTATGGAATTGCCCTTCAATCACGTTGGCGTTTTAAAGTTCACTGCTCCTATTTATCGTTCGTTTTTTAAGGTGAAAGAAAAGCGCAACAGTTTTATAATGCTCAACATAGTATTTTGGAATACATAGAAACGAAGTGACAATAAATTGTTTGGTTGAGAACGAATTGGATTTTACAAAACCCAAGTTTTATATTTAGATAAGATATGTTCGTAGAGCAGCGAGCAATCTGAATACGCTTATTATATAAAGCCAAATTGTACAGTGAATATGTTTATGATGAAATGTTCCAAATTTGTTCTAAAAGTAATATACACTTAGCTCCAATTATATGTATCTCCGGTAGTGCACATAGAAATAATGCAAAGAGCATATACATAGATAATATAATTTTAGATGTTACAATTCTTTTTTGTGAGATAATGCTAGACACATTTATATTGGAATGACAAGTGTCATTTGACGTCAATTAATAGTGTTTTATGTAATAATATTGAAGTTTCAATTCTTAATCCATATATATACATATAATACATAGTTACGACGTCTCCGATATTATTCATCTACAGTTATTGAGGTCTGCTGTACTCTCCTTCCTCAGCTCCCCAGTTCCCCCGGATATTGTTCGTCGTCAATATTGGAATTTCGCGTTATATCTTCCTGCCATCGTTCCACTTTATATTACATTCGAATAAGGAAATTATCACAGTCAACGTACAACCTCGATGAATAGTATTGAAAGTTGATAAGATTTGAAATCGATTGCGCGAAATTACTCGGTAGATAATTAAGTAGAATAGGGTAGCAAACAGTAGTATGGCGTCGAAATATCCTTCACTCCAACGGCTCAAGAAAGCACATAAAAATATGAAAATAATATGCCTGCAATTTTTAAAGTGTCCTACCTATACGGCCTTTAAGATATAGAAGAACAGCTTCTTCCGTCACTTGTTGAATATTTATCAGCTCCATCAAGGAGTTATTTTATAAGACTACGTGTGCTTTCTGTTCTCTCTGTGCCAATTGAAAAATATTTTATAATTGAACGAAACTCAATTGTCATGATAATCATGCTAGATTATATTAAATGTTGTCCCCGATGAATTTCATACGCAAGATGTGCTCAATACATTATCAACGAAGGTGTTTCAAATTTGGACTGGATTCCTTGCTCGTCCGTGCAGCACCAGTTTCCACGCCTGAATTCTATCATTTAATTAACCCAACTCGAACCAACCCAACACACTATACAAGTACCATTCGTTCTTTAACTTACTCTCGTTGGTACTTCCGCGAAGGTTAAAGCACCCACGCGATTCGTCTTCTTATTTGTATCGCGTTTCAACCGGAACCGGCACGCATATATATAAAACATCAGGGGCTCGTAACGAAGCGATAAAGACATTACGTCGGTCCTCCGGAGCGTGGTAACAGCGATTTTGAAAATCTCGCTCGACGACGAGCTTGATGACGGTTCAATTCGGTTCGTAAATGTGGAACGGGACGGTTAACGACGAAGGACGCGACTCCGACGAAAATTATTATACCGACAGACGAGGCGACGTGAAATTGAAGTCGAAATAACGTAGAAATCTCCATGCAGAAGTTCGTAGAGGGAGGAACGACATCTTCATGCTTGGATTCACCCCCAGTACGCTCCGATGAATCGGTAGCATTCGACTGCCGCAAAAGCGAACCCAGTATGAGTACGTCATCCGGTAATCAAAGTGGACTCGACCTCGTCCTCCTACGTGACGGATATATAAGTATATCAAAGCAGTGGTTCGGTCACCGTTTCAACCGCTCCCCGTTTCTCCCTCCTTCTTTTTCGCCTCTTTCGCCGTCCCTCCCCCTCTTTCACCGTGTTATTACGTTTCTCCACATCTTTGAAGGTGCCGTCGAGCAGAAATTATGAGTCTTCCGTATACTATGGGTCCGCTCGACTACTTTCTGCTCGAATTAAGTACGGGCAAAGGACCGGCCGAGCGGTCGAACACAAATGCAAAAGCGCGGTTGAACATTGCCGGTGCTCGAGGGGCTCCCTAGTTGACCCTGCCGGCTAAAAGACCGACGGTGGAGTTTTGGCATTACATTTCTATGGGTCTGCCAACGCGCTCCACAACCTGCGCGTCCCTGTTTCGATGACCTCTCTGTCTCGCTGTGAAATTTGCTCGCCACGATGACGAACCTAATTAAATATTTCGTCGGTCGAGTCAAAATATTTATGTTCCTCGTTCGCCATCTGTGTCGAAGAAGTATTCAGCGAGCTGCTTCAAATAGTGTTGGGCGTGCTAATGTTCAGGGTGATAAGAAAAAGGGTCCGCAAACTTGAAGCAAAAAAAAAAAATTAATTTTATAGAATTTTTATGTAAAAATATTAATTGCACGACTCGTGTCGATTAAACATTTTCTGCCGCCCCCGACTCGTACTATAAGCCACTAAAGTTTGGTCCAGTTCCCTTATCGCCTTCTACTCTATTCCCCCGTATTTCTAAATCAGCGAAGATTGGCTAAGTAGATAGCGTCGACAATAAGTCAGACTCGGCTGCGTTCGAATCCCTTCCCCCGCCCAATCACTCCAAAACTGCCTAGGTTTTCAACTTCACTTCAATCCGCGCAACAGACGTCCACATAATACAGGTAGAAATACAATTCCTCAAACAGCGAGGCAACCCAAATTACCAGGAAAGAAAAATTAATACAAGCGCAACTTCCGATCGAACATTACCGTCGCGTTTCGAGAACCGTTTTAAAAACCTATTAAACATACGTGGTCGACGAATGCACCCGTTGACGTTGTTACCACATGGCTATCCGCAACACTCGGAAAGGTCTCGATTCCCAGCGACGCGCTTTGCGGCAGCATCGCCAATGCGTCGAGGCGTGGCGAGGTTAGTTTAGTTGGAAACATGCCTGGGCGAGCATAGCAAACACGCGCAACTGACACTGGAGGGTCGGCCTCACGACGGAGGCGTATACCCACGTACATACAGACATACGCTTGAATATACGTGTCCATCTCCGTCGGTGTACACACGCGTGCACAATTCTGTGTAGGTGCAGGAGGTGCATACGTACGCACGGCACATACCTACAGGTACACGTTTCGTATATAAGGGGGGTATGGGCGGCCGTGGAGGTGAGGCGAAGGGGGTTCGAATATCTCGGCCGTAGGAGACCGACGTGGACAAACAGACGTGCCGACGTCCACGGGGACACGGAAAACACGACGGCGTCGACGTAGGCGGCGCCGTGAAACGAGAAATCCACGTACACCCTCCGGCCAGGTTTTCGATTGTCCGGTCTGTAGCCTTCGCTGGCATCGCGATGGAAATCGATCTGCCGGGACGAAAGCTATCGGAGGCAGCTCCCGTCATGAAAATACGACAGGCTTTTCCTCGTCGAATCCGCACGATACATTCGATACCCCCTCGATCGTGCGTGCGTGCGTGCGTGCGTACGTACGTACGTACGTGTATTCTTGATACGCATAGCGGTATCGAATTGGAAACGATCGCGGGCTCGTTCCTCGGTGAAAGGAGAGGTTTACGCGCGCCACAGAACGGCTTTGCAGCCGATTCGTTTGACACAGGATGCATTTTCGGAGAACGAACGGATCGGCGCTATTCAATACCAGCGAAAATGTAATCCTCAAACGGTTGTCTTTCTCCGGGGCGCGACGCTTCGAAGGCGGTGCTAATGGTTCTCTGATATCAGTCTGATGTGAATCAAGGTTCGTATCGGTCGTGTTTAACTCGACGATATCGGCGAGACCGAGAAGCGGCGTCGATATTAGAGTTTGTGAGGGTTGGTAGGACATTTAGGTGCGTCGAAAACCAAATTTCCTCCGAGACTTTGGTCAGGTTGAAGAAGGATTCTCGTAGAAACTCTGAAGGTCTTACAATGTAGCCCACAGAAGGGGTTACACTTGGTTACATATTCAAATTCGAATTTTTTTTTATCCCAATGTCCAACGTCACAATTTACAATAGAGTGGTCGCACAGTGTGCCCCATCCCTTCCCGGTCATTGTGAGGCCAATTTTCAATGCTCCATCATTTTGAAGGTTTCATTTCGAAGGGGAAACTACGAGGAATATGGACATATTTTTTTCAAGATTTAAATCCGTGTGCCCCATCATCGAAAAAAACTTCATATTTCTCGACGTTATAAAGTTAATTATCGACGTTGAAAATTATTTCATAATAGCCCAATCCTTTTTGAATAAAACCAAACAGAAAGTAGCTCAATCGGACAAACAGTTCCGGAGACAAAAATTCCTAAGTAAAGCCCGTCTCCGCAAAAATGGAAAAAATTACAAACCTTGAAGTTCTGTATTTTCTAAACAAATTGTCAACCGCGAAAATGATGGCTCAAACCTCCCCTAATTACACATGGACTGCAACATATTTCATTTACAGCGAAATCGCCGATGGTGACGTACAAAAGTGATCGATTTGACGTGGGACGACCCTTCCGTGTTTTCCGTATTCACAAATTTCCTCCTCTACCAAGCCATATCGAGCCACACAAATGCTGACATTTGAACAAAACACAATAAATATCCGCTCAGAATCCGTCGACACCGAAGCAGAATCACTCCTCGCAATCCGACTTCTCCATGCTTGTCCGTTCTTATTACAAAACCGGCGGACCCTTTAACACGAATCGTTCTACGCGGACGAGACCATAAATGATTTATTCGCGCCGAGATAACCGACGCGGGTCGATCGTAAAACATTAACGCCTGCTTAATCCGCGGCGGAAACCTGCGCGCATTCTGTTCGTAGTTCAGATGCACCGTGCTGCATCCTTGTTAGAGGGGTCGTACGAATTGGCCGGCGGCCTCGACTTTATGATCGATCGTTGCTGTTGTTATTATTATTACAGCACCACGGCGACGACCCGGGCGCATCTCGCGAGGAGGGCAACGGCGCGAGAGTCGTCGGTGAGCGGAACGAAGCGATAAACGGCAAGCAAGAGCCGTTTATGTCGTTCCTTTCGAGCGATTTCATGCGTTACGTGTCCCACCGCCACTAGGTGGATCTTACTTTTATGTCGTGCAATACGCTCCACGCTTCACGACAGTGCCGCGTATCAGGCGCGTCTCGCCGTCCTCTTATATGCTTCGATCTTCCTCTCCGCTTCTCCGCTTCTCCGGCTCTCCGCTCCGCGATGCGACTTTCTTTGCTCGTCGTTTCGCTCGACACCGTCGATGCTCGTCCCCGCAATATCTAACTTGCCGTTTGCCGTTGTTAACCCGCGTTTATACTAGGCTCGGACTACCGGGCGGCCTGTCGCTTGATTGCGCGTGAATCCGTTTCTTTGAGACAGCAGTGAAGCGTTTTTACGCTCGGTCGAAGATCGCGGGGTGTTCGCTAATTCCTCGGTATCGGGCTCCTTCGTCTTCGAAACTACGAAACGGAACAACCCGCTGCTGTACGAATTCTCGTTCGTGGCGTGCGAACTGATTCGGTTTTCGTTCCTCGCTATTCGTTGGCGTTTCTTATTCGACTTGGAGAAACGATTCTTCGTCCTCAATTGTCGAGGAAAATTGCAGTCACGGTGGACGCTACATTGTTTCCCCCTTCGTGGGGTTACAAAATGTGACAAAAATATTCGAATACAACAGTGCGGGATTGGAAATACTGCGGGACTGTTTAGAATGATTCCGAGGTGTGAAAGATGTGTTTTCGGAGCTGGGTAGTTGAGAAGATCGCGTGAACGGAGGGTGCAGCGACCCAAGGATTCGGGTGGGCGCGACTGAGTGTCTTCAAGGAATGGCTGCAGTGTGTATCCTAAATGAGTGAGGGAAAATGAGGAATAGAGTGAAAGAATATATAGAGTGGATGATGGGTACGCGAGTCAGAGATAGAGGAGAGCTGATTGAGTATAGAGCAGACTTAGGGGAGAGTTCAGGAGAGTCGTATCGAGGGCAGAGAGTCTTGAATCGAGAGTATCGTGAGTATCGTGTGAGAGTCGTTATTTGTTAGAGAGTTGTCGTGTGTCGACGTTTTATATCAATAAAGTCAGTGTTTCATTGAAGCAGACTGAAGTCTTATTACACTATAAACTCTATTCCAATCTACGAGAGGTTTGCTGGAAATAACTTCTACAATAGAGTGTGCTAAAATAGGCCCACACCACAGCTGCAACGCTGCTCCTTAAATTTGATCTATAGCGTTGAAGTTTCCAGTCGGATACGAACACACCGTACAAACGAACATCTCCCTTCATCCAGCAAAAACGTTTCCCAAATTGTTCTCCTACCGAAGCGTCAACGTTCATCACTTGCTGCAACATTTCATTAAAACGTTTCGCATGCGCCTAGAGGCACAGCGATCCGTTCGCAATGATTTCATACCGTGCAATAAGGTCGCCACTATACGTACTCACGAGTCGTGGAATTTGTAGCAATGGTCCGTGTTAATACGCGCACAGATAGATGCCTACAATGGTTCCATAATAATGGTAGCCGATGATATCGTAGTTAAACTACCGCTCCGTCTGCCTAATTTTCTCATTGTTCCTGTAGAACAATATCGTTTCGTACGTAATCGCGTACTCAGCCGCTCTTGGGAGCAACCGATCTGACTGGAACTATCTGGTAGGATTGTACAAATTCCCGTAATAATAACGGGGAGCGTTGAACGTTATTATACAAGTTCCTTAAGTATGGGAACACGTCAAAATTGTTTATCCAGAAATGCCGGACATTACGGTGAAATTGAGAAATTCGGTTGCATTTTACGCAATTTCTCATCTCGCGCTGACTAAGGGCCAGCGGCATCGTACGGAATGCTGGATACGAAACGCCCACTCGGTTCTGTTGCGTTTGTGTAACGGTTACAAGGTGGGCTCGTCCTCTCTCGGAAAATATGTACGCCGCGGGCTACTAGTTTTAATTAAATCCGGGTTTTCTGCTGTACAGGTATGCAACTTGTATAACCAAGACGATTAGCCGACATTTCCAGCGTCTGAGCTTTCGTTACGCGACTCGTCGTATATTCGGATTCAATGTCTCTACGTAAATCTTCGTTGGCCGCCGCCTAATTGCAAGTGGGGTCGTTTAATTTTATATGAAATATAATTGCGGCGCAATACTGCGATTTGGACTCCGTTCAATGTTACCGAAAGGTTCAGTTGTAACACTTTATCGCGTTACAGGCCCGTGCATCGAATACATTATTATATTACCGAACGATCGAATACAATCGCGGCTTCGAAATTCGAAAATAATATTCCGCCGGACGTAAAAATTTCCCTGAGAAAATGTCCGCGGTCCACAGGGAGGGCGCATTGTTTTTATTTGGACGTGGGTCTTGTGCCAAGCAGAGTGTGTGCACCGGCGGTGGATTGTGCAACGACGGCTTCCTTATTTGGCGTGAAACTGACGCAAAAGCCCGTAGTCATCCGACAGCACGGTCGAGCGGTTATGGTACGGTCCCATGGTGTCTTGTGGCGGGTTTACGCCACGTCGTATGCCGGTGGAAACATATTCGCTTTGGCCATGGTTTAAGACGGGTCGAAGGTCTCTCGGGCAAAGCTTCTGAATAGAGTTACCTAACGGCGCGCGGGGGTTACCGAGCTGTTGTACTCGGTGTATGTACATATAGGTACACGTTCCCTGCTGGCCGTACGAAATCTTGGATATGTACCAATCGTCGGGATGGTCTCGTAGTGGTAAGCCTGTGTAATGTTTGCCGGATGAGCGGCTTCCACCAGCATCTGTTTATCGGACGAACGGCCCTTTCCTTACCGATAACTCGTTCTCTCTCTCTCTCTCTCTCTTCCTCTCCCCCCCCCCCTCTGCCCCTGGCTCCTTTGCTCCGCTCTTCTATTTTTTTCCTTCTTCTTTGCCCTTTTTACCACGGCCTTTACTTTCCGCGCTCGCTTCTTGTTCATCCCGAGCTTTGTACGCCAAACGCTACCGCGGCGTTTCGAAAAAAACGAAGAGGAAAAAGAAAAAGAAGAACAACTCCGACCCGCTCCTGTTTTCTTTCGTAAAAGCCGTACAACTTTTCATACCGTAAACTGCATTCAACTTTCTCATTGTTGAACGTTTCATTTTTAAATTCTTAACACAAAGTTAAACGCGAATTCTCTGCAGTTCCTTTTTACCTTCGGCTTCCCTTTCGCTCTCCACGCGCGTTGAAACTCGCGCGGAAAATACAGCTTCGCCGTGGCAACACGGGGGTCGGCAGGAAGGGGGTCGAGGCAGCCACACACACGGGCAGGAAAAATAATTTGTAAAATAAACTTGTCGGTACGCCGTCGCGGCGACGACGAAATATATTCGCGCATTCGTTCTGCCGCGAGGCGTTTCGAAAAAAATGCGGCCCGCGGTCCGTGAAATTCCACCTTGATTCGTGGCTCCTAGCGGCACCGACAACGCTTACGCCCGAACCGGGGCGCCGAAGAAATAGAGGGAGATATAAGGCGGAATGGCGCACAGTCGACGGCACGTTCCCCTTAAAAATTACCGGCGATATTTCAGGCGCGGTAATACGCGGAGTTTAACTACACCCACCAAATAACAAGAGCAAGACGAATGAAGTACTTTGCCTTACATAATTCATCCTACAGTTTCTATATACCGTGTGGAACGGCCGTATTTTCTATGCGCCGCCGCACTGACTAATCATACGCGTTGAATGTTAAATGTCCACGTTCCTCGGGCCCACCCAGCTTCGCCCCGTCCGAGTATGCGGTCGGTCTTTTGTCGAGCCCGTCCAGCGACGGTGGAATTTTACCATCGTTTCATTGTCTTTCGCGTCTTTGGATTTCATTGAATTAGCCGGACATCGGAATTTTGTCATAAATCGGGTTCCGCTCGCGGACATCGGACGCGAACGCGAGGCACGTGAATAATTTAAGGAGGGACCTGCTGGTTCGCTATTAGAGAAGGGAGAGGCCTCCAAAAGTGTGCTAAGCCTGTTAATAAGCACCGAGTTGAGAAGAAATGTTAACGATATGTGTTCCGCTGACAATATTTAGTAAAACTTCCGTCTGTATTTTGCAGCAGGAAGATCAAATCTACTTATGACAGTCGATTTGACACTACTTATGCAAATCTAAAATGACTATCTTAAATGGTCAAGAAATGTAATTCATTGCAAATCATGTACGTACGTGCCGATGATTACGAAAGTAGAATAAGTCATGTATTCTTTGTTTCGAGGTATTTAACGTTTTGCATTTACATGTATAAAAAAATATTTTGTCGATGTAATAACCAAACATTGAATCGAATATTTGCTCTTATAATGCAAATACTTTCTTTGATTGCAAAATTCGATTTGTATCTTCTAAACAATTATGCTTCTTCAAACGTCAAATGACTTAGATTTAGAAATAATGAACTTTATTAGAAAAATATTGAAGTCAAACAATCATTTGACCTTTGTAATTCTAATTTTGCTTAATACAATTTTGATCTCCTTAAGTGTAATTTTCAATGCTGAGTAGTTTAAATTATTGCTGATAACTAAATGGAATACACGGCAATAAATCCATCGTATCATTATATTTTTCCTTTCTCGCTGGCCCGATGTCAGCATAAAGCGGAAGCGAACGAACATTTTAAATACTTTGATTTTCGGCCACGTTTGACACTTGAATTTTCTGTCATAATATTGTACTCTAAATACGCGCGACACAATGTACGGAATAAACCCATTTCTTTTCACATCCCTGACTTACACCGCATTCATAATTACCGGCACGTACATTAACGGAAACAGCGAGTAGCGCAACCGACAAGCTAAATGGTCGAGTTTAAATAAAAACAAGCATCGAATGTTTTATTCCCGCTCGTTAAACGCTCGAAACGTTCTCGAGCCGTTTCCGCGTCGGTCGTTTTTAAAGTGAAAGATCAATTCGCCGGATTAACGTAGTCCATTAAAGCCTTTTTTCGGTGGATTACCGCGATACGAAGTGTCCCATTGGAAACCCGGCTGAATTAAGTGAAAAGAACAGATTCTAATGATCCGGAAAAAAAGATCGGCCGCCTCACTCGAAGCGCTAAATCGGTGAAAATAATTCGAGTGGGTACTTCTTCCGTAACGCCCGGGGGCCACGGGAGGTAAGTAATGGCTTCTGTCGTGGCTGTTTAAGCGGCGCAGCTTCGTGGCTCAGATTGGAGATGGCTCACCCTCCACCGGATACAAACTATTGCATCGCATCGGCCGCCTCAGGATGTCCGATCGAGTTATCGTCTGGTACCCTCCTCCGTGCCTTCTTCATCTAGGAACGCGAGCGTATCCCCAGGCAACAAACCACCCCTTGTACTAGCCTGTTCGCCTTCAACCTCGCCCCCTTACCTTTTCTGCCGCGGCCTCACCCTCCGCCCCCACCCCGATTCCCCCATTTCTCTTTTAACCGAACCTTCCATCCGGTATCAGAATAATTCGCATTTATTTGTCGTGCGCGTCCGACGAATATCTGGGCCCGCTATAATGAAATGTCATCGCTTGCAATAAGGCGAGGCAGGATTTTTATACAGGCGGAGTAAGACTTTTATTATGACGCCGCGCGTACCCTTGTGCCAATCGGAGCATTGCCCGTCTTCAAGAACGGATAACTCAAGCGGCAAGCGTCTCGACAGTTTTCTCGATCTCTGTATCGGCGTTATCGATTCCGATTGCGTTACGTCGATTTCGATATTATTCTTGAAACGATATTATTCTCGCGTCTATTATTCGAAACTGTGGACACACACGCTTGCGTCGAAATATATGTTAATCACAGGCAACGAAAGTGTTTGATATATTTCTGGAAGGAATGCGGCATTCGTTTCGCAACGCCCCGGCAAGATTAACATTCCGTCCGAGTTGCGTCGAATAAATATTTCGCGGACCTTCTCGAACGGTGCCCCGAAATCGGAGAAGCCTCACACGTTCGTTCAACTCTTACCGACTGTATTCCGATACCGCAACAGCGATGAGTAGCATCGACAAACTTCACTCACCTGAAACAAAGGGAAAAAAAACGCCCGCTGTTAGAGAAGGCACAAAATAGCGCATGCACGTACATACATACAAATGTACAACAGAGCTGGCCATTTGCGCGTAGTTTAATAATATCGAACCGGTAAAAGTCGAAGCGAATTAACGCCTACTGGACGTATTGCCAGGCAGAACGGTTCGGACGGGATCGATCTGTAGATTAAATTTTCATTTACCGTAACGCCTGTGCCTTTGCGTGGTAATGGCGTAAATTCGCCCGCTTGGCTGCATCGCTTGGGTTCATTAAAGCGGGCCGGCTCCCGTTTAATCCCCACGAACCTACCAAAATCATGTTCGATAAACATTACCGCAACGCAGCGATTTTCTTTGGCGATTGAGAGTTAAGAACGCGCCGGGAGGGGCTTCTGTGCCGGTTGGAGAGTTTCGCTTTACAAACAATTCCTGTTCCACGAAAATTGCTCGCCCATCGGCCAACGATTACGGCGGGTGTCGTGTATTGTTACGAAAACCGAAAGCCGAAGGTGCTTTAGCGCGGCACGAACTTCATTGTTGTTCTTTGGGGACGTTGATAGTACAACGTTTCAAGGAAAGCCACGCTTCGCCCTCGAATTCGCGGTGTATTTTTGAACCGCGCGTGTGTGCGATAACGCGAAGTTTCGCGGTGAAGCGAGGTTCAAACGTCGAACGAAAAATTGCGATTCGGTTATTTTTGTTTATCTTGCTGTGCAAGTGTGAGGCAATTATTTTCGACAGCTGTTGTAGTGCGGTATTTTGTACCAAGCAGATCAAACTGCTAACCGGGTTGACTTTATGCCACGCGTTTCTTTCTCAAAAAAAAGGGCTACGACATTTTGAGATTAATTTCTGGAATGCGCATAATCTCGTGTATCAGGTTATATGTATAACTGTGAAAGAAGTGTTTCTTTAATAATTTCATCGTGTCGCAATATTTCCAATTACGTCGAGCTCTAGCAACTCAATATAAATATTCCAGCAGTTTGTTAATTTTCCAAAATATACGGTCCCGTTAAGCAAGCAAGCGGGCCAATTTTTAACGTTAATGCCGGTCTAATCATTTCGTTTGCCGCATTACAGTACAACATCGCGGAAGGCAGGGCCAGTGGAATGTCAGTGGGTTTAATGCCTGCTCCGACTCGCCGCGAATTACCCCGCGGAGATTTATTAAAACCGTAAAGCAGAAGAAACGGCCCCGGCCGAGCATGATGGCGTGCTCCGTTGTTCTCTGTGTTAGAAACTGGTAGTGGAAACTCGTGGAGGAACGGGCAACAAAGAAAAGAGGGCGAGTCTCTGTGTCTGACGTTAGTGACCATGGGGCATTTTCTTGGTCAAGCTTGTCCAGCCACGCTGGATTAGTTCCCGTTTTCTAACCCGAGACGATGCAACCAGCCAATTAAATGGCCGTTAACCTTTCTCTGCCCCGTTGTTTCAGGTCCCCGGTTGATTCCTTTATCCGTAGAAATGGACCTCCGGTTGCCACGCACACGACTGCATCGCGCACACGGGGGAAAGAACGCGACCGGTCTTTGAGACCGTCGAATCGGGTGGATTACCCTTCTCCGTATCCCTCCTCTCTCCCCCTCGACCCCCATATACGCGTACGATGTTCTTATCGGTGGCAGATTCAATATTTATTCTCTATTACGGGGACTCTCTTCGGATAGAGTTCGAGTGGCTCGTAAGCCGGGGACGGGGAACTAAACGCGGTACCTCCGTTTTCGCCGTACAAAGTTCCCCATTTAATCAGAAGGAAGTGTCGGTGTTTGTCGTTTTTACTACCCGCCGTGCCGCCCAATCTTCGCGCAGCGCTCGAAGTTCGCGGGATCAGCGTCGAACGTCACTCCTGTTCCTCGTCGAATAAAAGAAATATGTATGTACAGATAGGAAGGACCGAACGAGATCTACGAATAAAGGATTCGACGCACGAACGAGAGCATCACAACATCTGCGAAAATCGCAGGAGTTGCGAGGCAAAGCATAACCGACCGGCGCGGCGGGACGGGGAGGACCCGGGCGCGGGGGTTCAACTTATCCCGTCCTGCGATTGCAGGAGTTATATGTGGGATATTCGGTGACGCGACGACTTTTTCGGGGGACGTCAATATATTTGTCCCGGTGTGTACTTTGCCCCGTCCTATCTTGTTCTCTTTCCGCGCAAAGTCGGGTAAAGTAAAGCAGTCGCTGGCTGCCAGCCAACCTCGGATCCCCAGAATCGCGAGGACGAAGCGTCGCACCGAGCGTTACAACCCATTGCACACGCCGAATCGTTTCTGGTGCTTCGTGCAGCGAGCCAAGTCCTACCCGCCTATCCCTATCCCTTAATGCTGCAACATTATTCGACGTGCGGGAACACCAAACTTATTTCTTCCACGGTAATTATACTTATTCGGGATCGAATGGGGGATCAGCTGTGCTTTTCGGATACTTTCTTTGGAGCGAATGTAGACGGGACGAATGTTTCGTGTTGTTCGGGGTGGCTTTTCGAACACGCCGCGGCGTTCAGATGCAGATAGAGGACGGGCGGATGATCCGGACAGTTTGCGGCGTTGAATGTCGACACATCGAGGATGGTTCGTTTTTATTTGAACGGGACGCGAAATGAAACACAAGGTATCGTAGCGCAGTGCATACGTTTTGTACACTGATGTCCCCGTTGTAATTTATTTCAATTGTAGTTGCAATATTTATGGGAAAGGAACATACGATGTTGTCTGATTTAACGCGTCTATTATTCGCGAACCGATGATAAAGATTTCCTTCGAGAAAGTTGAGTTCTAATCTGCAATGATAATACTGGACCTCTGTGGCCTTGAATTTTTAATAACCAGTTTAGACGACTCTCGATGCACGGGTAAATAAAACTCAGTAATAAAATAGTCGGGGTAACGATTTGAATGAGACTGCCTCACGGTTTTTCAGAGCTAATAGTTTCATGGTTCTGTATGAGATTATTGTTTGTTTCGCGTCATAAAAGCCTACCTGGCAACTGATTCGAGACACTGTCGAACAAGTATTCTCTGCACGTGCGCGATAGTTCAGTCCGAGAAATTCATTAATCTATCGAAGTGTTCGGGCTGCTTATAAAATATCGAACGTTCTAAAATCTTCGTCTCGACGCTTCGTTCGTTCTTCTCAGCGTCTACGGCAATGATTCTATCTCGAAAGACCAATATCCGTACGGGATGTTACCTCACACCTTCGTGCCTGCAACTATTTCACGCAGCGAATAGGCACTCGCGTGCTGCCATTAGAGACTTTAACATAATCGCGGCTCATTTCGCAGGCCGTTGGGACCGGTACCGCAAGATCTTGTATTATGAATGTGTGTTGCGTGCGTGTCCATGCGTGGATTAATTTAGCGTTCCCCGGGGTGTCTCGTATCACAGACAAGTACCGTAAATACGGTTATTTTAAATCTACATCCTGCAAAGGGTAGTAAATTGCGAAATAATTACGCTTGCCTGTACACCCCGACTCGAAAGGGTCGGTTATACGGGGAACGGCGAAGGGGCGCAGAGAATATTCTCCATCGTTTCGAGTGTACTACACCGGCCCGTTTCCCCTCGAGGGAGATAATACTTCGTTTCGCAAAAAAAAAAAAAAAATAAAAAAAATGTAATAGGCCCCGTGTCACGCGTTATTCGACCATGAAAGGAATCGTACTACAGCCTCGTCCTTCTCAAGAGCATCCCCCCAAGAAATTTTTCTTTCGTAATTACTTCTGCGGCGGCCTTTTGAACTGCGCGAAAGGCAGCTTTGCCAGGGGTTTCTAATATACCAGGTTTCAACGCGAGGGACACGCGATAGTTAACTATACTGTGGGTAGCATTAATCATAAAATGTTAAGGCAGGCTCATATTTTTATTAAGAATTTTTTCTCATCCCAACGGAGTAAGTATCGAAAGCTCCTTCCTGTTTGCACTCCGTCTAAAACGATTCGATCGTTATTTCTCCTATCGTCGAGGTATTTGTTCAGCTTAGATAATATTTTTCTGTTCATTCCCCTACGGCGAGTACGCTGCTCACCTTTATCAATTACGTGCCTCTCGCGAAAATCGGATCCGCGCATTAAAGGGGACAACGCCTCTCAGACGTTTCGCTGAGAAATCACGCGCGTCAAAGATCGGATTTGCGTTGCGCGATCCGATTGCCCGGCGAATTTGCCGACGATTTGTTTGCGAATACGAATCGCGGAACACCCTTGCTGCAGAACTTTGTCATGAGCTTTTCACGAATGAATTCCTTCTTTTTGCGCGGACGAAGGGGGAGTGGATCGAATAAGGGAGAGATAGCGGGATCGCCGCGAACGGGGAAAATAGAGAAAGGGACGAGCGAGCACACGTTCGCTGTACCTTTCAATTTGCGAGGCAATATTTTTGGCCCGCGCCGGTCGAGTTCGGTGTTTTATAAGGTCGTTACCAAGGTTGCGCTAATCTTCACCCTGGCCGCAAGTTTCTGGCAAAATGCCCGCGATGAAAATATTGTTCCGCCGGTCTTATCTGACTTGTATCTCGACCGACCCCTGGGCGCAGAAGGAGGGCCAACCAGCTCGCGTTCACAGCGTTCGCCGTAGCGACGAGGAATTTCATATTCTCAAAGTGAGAAATTTACTGCAATCCCTGGAAACCCGGTTGCGGGACACAGGGGGCAGGGGGCTGCAAAGTGTACAAAGACCTTAGTAAAATAAGTAAACGGCGACGCAGCTTGAAATTCCCTGCTGCGTAGACATTTCCGTGCCGGGCGTACAACAGATGTTTATTATTCATTAAGCAGTGAATTATGAAGTATCGAGGCGAAAGCTTAACGAGCAGCGAAGGCGTTACAGAGATTTCCATCTTGGGTGTTACCGATCTCGACGCCCTGACCTGTGATGAAATGGAGTTACGATTAATTATATTTGTCGCGATCCGGTTTTCAGTAATTGCCTGTGTCGCAAGTGCGAAGATCCAAGGCAACATTGCTGTCGAATGTTTTTAGGCTTCAAAATAGCAATCGGCATTCCCTATGCAATACAGAATTATATCTATTCTACAATGACTCCGGCAATAAAAATTCTCCAACGCCAATGGGGGATTAACGGTTTGGAAATTTCATTCATGAAATTTGTCTATCAGCGAATTTGTTTTTCTTTGGAGGAGCACAAGAATCGCGGTGTATGCGGCGTCGTTCCACAGGTTGTATTAAGACCGGAACACCATAGGCAACCCCCAGAGATGTGGCTGCAATACATTCAACGCTTTCGCCGCGCAAAGTCCCGTGGCGTAATAAAAAGGACGCTTTAAATTTCCTCCCCGGATTTAGCTGTTGCCCTCCGACAAGGGCGGTGCTCCTTGCTCTGCTGAGATTCGGTGTACCGTCTTCAGCTTCATTCATCTGTCCTTTTCCTCCCCTTTGGCCGCGTCCATGAGACGGGCAGGATGCATACAATTACTCAGAGAATGAAAAGGCAGACGAGAGAATCGGAAAAGCTTTAGGCGCAATGGCACGTTTACACGTGGCATTCACCCCGTTAATACGGTACTCGTCGTAGAGTGCCATCCCACGCTTTCTCCTCTTTGCCTCCTTCCTTTTTCACTCCCCCCAATCCTTCAACGGCAAAGGCATGAAGAGACAGCGCGCTGCTGGAATACGATGACGATGAACTACGAGGACCTCTGCGTTTGCCGAATCGCTACCCGAATCAGTTATATGACCCGTGAAAGAAGTCTTTATCCCACTGGCAATTAGTTTCTGCCATAATGATACCCCGTGAAACTCGTAGACCCTGATGGGATTAGAGATGGACTCCGTGACGTTGCCGGCCACTTTGCCGGCAAGCACGATTACCTTTTCAATTCGTCCGAAGAGTCCGAGCCCGATCTGGCCGGTTTATAATTTCCAATGATCTTCCCGCGAAGAGAAGCTGCTCGGTACGCATCGTTTCCGCCTGATTGCGAGGAGATACTATGCTGCGGCCCTACCAGCACGTCGCTCGGAGTTTAATGATCGTGGATATCTCGCAAACAGCACGTACCACGAAATACGCGAACGTGACCACAACGTCAAATGATCGCTGGCCGCCCTTCCCTGTTGCTGGAATTCGGGGTGGAAAAGTTGCGGCACGAGCCGATGAACGCCATGATCGTGCAGAATCGAAATACACGCCGTGGACTCTCGGGTAGGTTTCCCAAATATCGCAACGAACACCGATTATAATTTTCTGACCGTCCGGAAGTGGAATATACGGTCGATCGTCTGCGGCAAAGTTTCGATGTTCTATATCGTTTGTGTACGCAGACATGTACGGCTCATAAATATTCGAACACCTTTGGAAATACGAAGAGTAGGTTGATCGATTCGACAAATCAAATATTTATTAAATAGTATTTCTATGATCTATACATGAGCATAGAGCGCGAGATACTTGAATAATTAATTGATCATTTTTATTCAAACGACGTTCGTCGAGGTATCCGCCCCTTATTTTAATCATCCTGTCTTCGGTACGGAATGATAAAACGGGCTAGTAACTGTCAGTGGCCGCAATTAAACGGGTCGAAATTCCATAAAATGCCCATTACGAATACCGACCTAAGAATACTCGCATTCACAGCGTGCTGTGTTAATGAAGTAATAAAGATTTGTAGGAGCAATAATTGCGTGAAAATAAGAACGGGAAGGAAGTGTTCAAGTAGCAGTGAACTATACAATTACGAACGGCACTACGTGACACAGTTAAAATATGCGGGCGTTCTTCAAACAACAATAATCGTATTAACCTGCAACGCTTCAAATGGTAACAAGGCTATTCTCGCAGAAATTTCCAGGGGAAGAATTTTCTACCCCGGCACAAAGTTATAGAAACGATCAAAACCGGTGACGTTTCACGAGGGAAAGCTCAAAAGGAATTTCCTGTTTGCGCGAGGCGTTACGCGGAACGCGCTTTCTCTTGTCGTACCCCCTCGCGGATGCCGCTGACTGCGCGTAAATTATGCAGGATGTATCTTCGTGGGGGTGTGTGGGGGCTGGTGGTGGTGGAAGGAGAAGGCATTGTGGGTCGTCGACGAAGTGTAAGCATCTGCACAAGCAGGGAGTCCCTGGGCGGAGTCGAGACTGGAAACCGGCGGCACGCTCTCAGCCGACTTTTTGCACAACCATTGCAACAGTTGGCCCCTTTAAGGAGCGACAAGAGTTGCACCCTTGACTGCGCGTTCTCCCTTTAATGCGTTTCATAATTACGCCGACTCGACGTCGTCTCGCGTAGTTTCCTAACGCGCGGACGCTCGCTTCGAAGCGGCGGCGAAACGTCTCGCGGCGAACCGCATCGCGAACTGTCGTGGAACGAGTTCGATTCGTCGAATCTATCCTCTTTATTGAACGATGATGTTTTATCGACGGCACGGGATAAAATTGTCGTGGCGTTTTCAATTTTCGTTTCGTCGCCGCAACAGTTTGCCCTTTAAAGAGGGGTTTCGGGGGAAGAGGCGACCCCGTTCGTTCGCGGAACTTCAACGAGCGACTGCTTAAGTTAACCACCGGTGATCACCGATCTTTGGAGGACTCGAGTTTAGAGGGCTGTCGGTTCGTCCGTGACGCAGGAGACGTGCAAACGCCGCGTCGATAAACTTTATGAAGCTTTCTCCGGAAGACGACTATCCCCAAGCGCGAACGAAACGCGAACGTTCATCTGTAAGTAGGTGCGATAGTTGCTTGATGCTCGCGACGACTATTTCGACGGAGTAATTTTCAATTTTAACTGGTTCTGCGCGCATTGGGATCGGCGTTGAAGTTTTAATTTGAACGCGCTTTAGATACGATTACAATGCATTCGGAATTGACACGAAAGAGCTGGTATTGCGGGGTCAGACTGCGATACTATTGGTATATTATGGTGGAGCTGGCGGGGACCGTTGGTACGATAGAAATCGAACCCTTTTTTCATTATGGGCTTCATTTTGAAAAGTGCTGACGGTAAAATTGCTCGACACTCGTGCAGTTCACTGCGAGTGGATTCAGTGTTTTCGCATCGATGGTCATCTCTACTCGACGCCCTGAGTTTGCAAACACTAGCAACATGATATCAATTAGATTTAATTCACATGCAACACCCAACAAATATTTCAGTGCACTCGAGCGTATTAAATATAGGAGCTTTTGACAATAATTCATGGAGTTTACGATTTATCGGTGTACATATGTAAAACCGGGATATTCGGAAAGAGGGGCGAGTTATTTGTGTCTTCCATTGAAGCAAGAAAGCCGAGCAACAGTGCATGTTCGCGAGATAAAAAATTTAGCAGCAGTGTAAATAGCGTATGACATCGTAGAACATTTGGGTCATGCTTGCGAAGATTAACAAGAATGTTAACCAGGACGAGTAGACCGACCGTCAGGCTGAACATCGTTTTATTCGTTACCAAATTTAACAAAATTTATAGCTTGAATATTTATAGGGAACCGTATCCCTGGCGACGGCTCTCGACTTAACTGTAAACGTACATTCGCATCGGTGAGGTGAAAAAAATATTGCAATATTACTTGAAACGTTTCACTGCAATTTATGTCGCCAGCATACCGTAACGAATACAGAAAAATATTTCACGAGCACGATATTTCGCTGCCAACTAATAAGCAATTTTGAGAACCGTGAAGAAGTAAATGTTTACAACAACTTTGCCCCGTGTAACATCGCAGTGACGATCTTTCAATTCTTACAACAGTCCATTCAAACGGCCCCTATAACTAAAATCGATCAATCACATTTTACAAACGAATATCGTAAAAGGGCAAATTCAATTCTGCCGCCGAACACAGAGCGCGAAAGTTCCAGCTCTAACGTTTCACACGGTGCGAACGGGTAACGGATATCGTTAAACGTCAGTGGCACACAGACGCGGCGACAGCTGATAAACAAACAATCACCCGCCGAATTGCCAGCGCTAAATTGTACTACAAGCTGCAGCCGAACACGGGCGCTGTAATTACGTGGCCACGCGCCGCGTCGCTCCCTCCAGTAATTATAGAGCGCGACGCAATCTCGAGCAATTTTTGCTATCGCGCGGAGAGCAAAGCGGCGCGGACAAAATTCGGAATGCGACGGACGAATGGAAAACGCGATTCGCGCAAGAACGACGGAGACCCGCATTATTTCATCTCGTCGGGCTCGCGTGGCCTGTCGCGTCGCCTCCTCGCTTCATTTGAGATGCGCTGCCGCAAAACGCGGGACCAACGTGAACCCGATATCGGAAAACAATTTCTCTCCGGGAAGAATTTTAGCACGGCTTTCCGAGCCGTTGGACCTTCTACAGTGGCTTTCTCGCCCGGTCGCCGTCTCTTTCTTTCCTACCTGTTCGCATCCACCCCCCTTCGCCCCCGGCGTGTCCTTATTTTTCTGTTTCCGGCGTGCCGTGCCATTTTCTCGATACTCGCCCCTCCTTGAACTCGCCCCTCGTTTCTCCTCGTAAAAGAATGCCCACGGTCTCTCGACGTAACTTACGACTTCGCCGGTAATAACGATAAACGTTTAAATGTCGCTTTATCGCCGCGGCATTGACCGCAACCCCTTCAGAATTAATTGGCGACTTAATTTTCGTATAATCTCGCGCATTAGCGTGCGGACACGTTCCGCGTTCGGTCGCATCGCGCCTCGCCACGGTTCACGGCGTTGCATTTCCTTTTTCTTTATTAATCGCAATTATTGCTGTTTGCCCCGCGTCGAAACGTTGAGAAGAATTATACGCGATCGTGACGGTGCATTCGCGCTCGGTGTACGGCCGCGATTTTTCTGGAACTTACCTGTTTACCCGATAGAGTGCACCCCTCGCCGGGGGTGTTGTATAAATGACGAGTTGATGGAATTGATATAACAATTATCAGTGCTTGATGATTAGGTGGATGTTTCTTGACCAGATATGCGGGTAATACTGGGAAATACTGCGTGACTGTTTAGAATGATTCCAAGGTGTGAAGGATACGTGGTTGAAGCTGAGCACTTGTGGAGATCGCGTGAACGGAGGGTGCAGCGGCCCAAGGATTCGGCCGACCGTCGCCAAGGATTGTCTTGCAGAGTGTATCCCAAATAAAAGAGTATATAGAGCGGGTGATGCGTGCGCGAGGCAGAGTAGAAGAGAGTTGAATCGGGTGTATCGTGAGTCGACGTTTGAGATTAATAAACAGTTTAAAGGAAACTAAAGCGTCCTCCCTTGCCCGTCCTCTATTCCAAACACGCGAAGTTTGCACAAGATAACTTCTACAGGTATTCCATGCAGAATATCTGCTCTGTGCAGTGATTTCGATTTGCACTGACTTCTTGTAGCAGCAGTGCTCGATTCAGAAATGGTATATACCAAATTATTCTTACAGTAGCTACCAACTCATATATTTTCTTGCTCATAAAAACTGACTGCGTGTGTATTTAAAACACTTAGCTTTCGGGCTTTCAGGACGATCAGAAAATTGTAGTGCGAAAAATGTTGGTTTAACAAACTTGCCACACGATAAGCGAACGAATCACAATATTTCATGCTCGATAAGAGTAATTTACGCATGGCAACTGAACAAATAAATTTATTTTAACGTCTACTGCATATTTACAAATTAGACTGTACACGCGGACCTTGCACGGCATCGATAACGAGGAATTAAATATGACTTAATCGGTACAATCAATTGCCACGCGAACCAGAGCAAGATATAAAGAGTCACGAAGGGTTGACGGAACAAGCAGAGGGTTGAACGAAATATTTAGTTACAGCGATCGCTGAAAGTTGGCGGCGTGTCTTACCCAGACGCAGGAAGCTGCCCATGAAGTACACTCGTTTATAACGGCCGGGAAACAAAATTAAATTGTAATTGCGACCATGTATAGAACGGCGTGGTGCCGCCTAGGTAACCGCCCTGCCAGCGACAACTAATTACATTTAGGTGCCTCACTTTTACAATGACGCGGAGTAATTGCCTCGGGTATTCATAATGAAAAAGTATCGATTGTTCCTGCCCGTGCAGCTCCTTTCTCCTTTCCGCTCTCTGCTGGTTAATAGGTTTCGTTTTGTCGTCGGTATAACTCAATCTACGAATTTAAGTGCATTAGGAGTAATCGCGTCCGTGCGATCGGGATTTTTTATTCTAATTCGTGCCTGGCACCAGAAGGCCGGCTTTGTGCAATAACGAAAAGTTTAAGCGACAGGTGAATATAGATAAGACTTCAAATGTCATTAATTCCACTGTAAGGATACAAAATAGGGCACGTAAGTCAGACCACTTGAATAATACAATTACTTTCGTGGCGTTGATGTAAGCACTCAAGATAAATGCTGCACAATTTGTTTCGATCAGGCTTTACGATTTCTAAGACACGTTCTTTTCATTCGATGATATTATGCTTCTTTGTTTATTAATAATAGAATATTTACAGACTAAAGGTAAAGACTTAATTTGGGATAGTAATTATTAAATTTCAAGGTAAATTAAATGATGCGTTAATTTATTTAACGGCGCGTTACACCGCCGTTTACAAAAAAGAAAATTAGTACGATTATTGTGCTGCCGCGGAAATAGAAATGTATTTGCTTAAAGCAGTCCTTCCTGTTATTTAAATTTGATTAGATGTTCGGGCAGGCTGGTTTAAATTGTCAGCCTGCGTACGTACACAATGTGCACGCGTATATGTATTCATACTCGGCTTTGTTGCCTGCAGTATTCATTTCGGTTGATATAATTTGCAAACAATTTGAAACGCGTTGTGAGTATTATCCCTTAATCCGTTTAGTCATATACGGATATTACCATAATAGCAATGCGTTCATAATTATAACATTTAAATTGTCGTGACGGTATCGTCCTTCTCGTATACATTTGCCACACGATTGAATAATTTTCTCATTGAAAACGGTGAACATTATTTTTCTACTCTTGCAAGAAGGTGTAAACAATTGTAGTAAATATGCAGATAGTCAATAATCGATACGCAAGCCCTTATATAATACAAAATTTATTGATAACACGAACTGTTATTTTTATAATTCGATAGCTGCCACTTCTGATAGTACAGCAAATTTTTGTACGAAGAATTGTATGATTCGAAAAGGCACACTATTCAGTGTGCTTGATGCACATATAATAAACGCAGCAGCACAGTTGAATTATAGCCTGCGTTAAAAAGATAACTATTCATCAGATACGATTTTTACGCTCGAGGAATATCTGGCTCGCTGAATTGATCAATCTAAAATGAACACGCGTCGGGATCGCGACGAGGAAAAGAAAATCGGGCGCAAAAGAGAACCGGAGAGCGAAAGCGCAGGTTAAATCGTCGCTGGAGTGAGATGACGCCGGCACAGAGACAAGGTGCTAATGAAATAGTCGGTTATGTTTTAAGTACTGCTGCTTAATGTACATTTCTGCTCGTTCCGCGGCACTGAGCCGAAACTTTTGGTTTAACTTCCGCCGACTGAGTTCCCGCCTCGGTAATCTAGAAATGGCCGTTTTCGGGAGTAATAAGAGAGACAGCCGAAAAAAAAGAAAGAAAAGTGAAGGAAAAACGTCGTTTCTTCTATTATCCCGGCAATTGTAGATGCACAGAGTCGAATATTTTAATTCGGCGACAGCGGAGGGGAAAAGATTTCTTCTTTTCGTGGGTAACAATCCCTCCGCCAATTTATATCCTGAAACTTTTCCGAACGGGATAGACGGAGGGAAATTTTTGTCGGCGTATCCTTTAGCCGGGGTATAAAGCCACGGAAGAGTTCTGAAGCGTAAAACGATGCCTAACCTGCAGCAGCTACGGGGTTAATAAGATATTTAGTTTACTAACATTTCAACGGTGTCTAAGGGCTGCGCGGAGTTTGGTGGGAGCAGACCATGGTCTAAGAGACTTAGGAGCTAGCGGTCACCCCTTGAGTGCATTCTCCTGTTCCAGGGTGTCTACCGACGCTTTAGGCTTTCAAGATCATTAATTTAAGGCTGCCGCTGGCACTGCACGCTACTGAATTCTCGATGCTTTCGGGACGAAGACTTGGGAGGAAAGAATATCCGAGAAAGGAGAAAACAGAAAAAAGTTTCTCGGACTATACCCGCGGAACGTGCTAAATTTGCTCACCTGCCAGAACGAATAACCGATTTTTTTTTAGAATATGTTGCAATAGATACTTTACCACTCGAACGGTACAGCATACCTGTAGATATTGCACGGTACTTTTGTAATCGTTGGAGTTACGGGATACCCTATCTGTGTATTATTTTACACTATAGAAACTTAAATTCAGTAAAACTTCATAGATATCGAATATTGATACGATTCTTTCCTTTGGAAAATATTTCTGTCAATTGCGCGCAACATTTATTCCTTGAGACTTGAAAGTTCACTTCCGTCAATTAATTACGTTACAATCAAACATATAAATTGTCTAATGTCAGCTTCCGTTAGTCCAGCTCGCTCATCTAAATCGTTCCAAACATCTATCCTCTGTCCTCCTTAATTAAAAATCTTCGACAGATGCAAAACTACCCCGCTTAAAACTTGTTCAAGAATTTCAGAGCGCATTGTTTCAAACTATGCGCCTTGCCGGCTGTTACTGAAGTTTCTAACGTTGGGGCGCGAAAGCTTCTGCCGCGAAATGAAATATGACCCTCAGTGGGAATAATAAATCGTGCAAAAAAGCGTTTAATGTAGTCCGAGCGGAAATGAAAAAAAAAGGGGGGACGACAAAAGACAGGAAATCGTCCCGATGGTTCAAAGAGGATTCGAGAGGAGCAATGGAAAAAGGGGATATCGATCGCAACGCGTCTCGACAAGGAGGCGGGAGGACAGCTGGACTTTTGGGACGGTCGAGTAGGCAAGCTATTTGCGGGATAATGCGAGATTGAAGGAATAAGGACGGGCAGAAGAAGGGTGCGGAAGGGGCGGTGGCGGAAGAGGTTATGGTCGAAGTGGTGGCTGGGGACGAAATAACGGAATAGCGAATAGTAATCGGCCAAGAAGAAAGGTGGACCCGGTCGTGGAGAACGTTTATGCCTCGTGCTGCTACCGATGCACGCGACACCGTTGCACACTTGCCCGGATTCACCTTGCTGAATTTTACATGCGGCGACCACGCGAGCCTCGCATCCTCCTATTCCGCCTTAAAATTGTCCCGGTCGTTCGGAAATGTAAGAGGAAGGGGACAAATATTACGGCGTTAAGGTCCACCTTTCTGCGTTTCAATTTTCCGCCCGATTATTCGTAGCAAGTATATCAGACGTATGCACAGACGAAGTCTTCGTGGGAGTTCCGTTTAACGCTTCAGATATTTACAAGCTCGCGGTTACGACAATTGACGCAGCGTGCAATTTGTACATTTGTGACGAGACTGCTTCGCACGAGGGGTCGTTTATCAGTCGAAGAATGGCAGATTGGGCGTCGAGAATTCTCGATTGCTGCTTGGGATATGATTTTCTTAATAATATCTAAGTGACACGAAGTCTCGTAATGCGAGAACAAGTTTATGAAAAGCTTCTCTATAGCATGCAATCTCCGTGCAACTAAATTAATCCGATTTCCGGTGAAACTTATCATTCTTTTGTTAATTGAATTGACGCACCTGAGTGAAAAATATTTCCTCAAACATAATAATCCCTAAACTCATGGTCCGAAGAAATATACTTAACGAAACCGCCTATGTACGAACTTGTAACGACGTCCGCATTTTAAGTAACACATCATTTGCCTTCCGAAGTAGCCACCCAGCAAAATGTACCTCGTTGCTTGACCGTGAAAAGAAGTTCACCAATGCCTGGGGCAGTGACGTCGCCAACTATACCGGCACGAGTGCCCGCATCACTTTTAATTAACCAGCCCCATCAATTACTATCGGCGTGTACGTTTCGAAAGACGTCCAGTTTCTGTCGAGATGTTGCCCCCAAGAATTAAACCCCGAACTTGCTTCGCGTTCTTGCGCGTCACGGATACCGCACTTCCGGCATAATAATTGCCCCGACAGCTGCATACGCTAATATAATAAGATATCCTCGTTTCCCGGCGCCTATAGTTCGAAGGTGCTGTAAACGTAAATCAATCAATCGAACGAATGGCCCATTCTCTGCGCCCCCGCCTCTGATAATACCACCCTTCCGACTCCAGCCATTCATCGAGATATACTCCGGCATTCATGATATTCCGCACGATTGCGGGAGATTGAAGTGACTCGGAGATGGAAGAGCCGCCATCCCTTCACCACTTCCCTTTACTAACACCATCTCGGCTCAGCCAACCCGCTACTTCCAAGGAAGCCGATGGCGCCAGCACGGAATTAGCATCTCCATTAGTCGTGGGGGCATAATACGATATTACCGGAGGTACACGGGTACAGAAAGGAAGTGAGACAATGGATCTCTATGGGGCACCGCGGTAAGACCGGTATCTGGCGTTCAACTTTGCTCTCCGCGCCTCTTGGCACCGACCGACGATTGTAAGAACGTGGGGGAGGGCCCTCGACAAAATGCGATCACGAGAGAGATTGAGTTTCGTATTAAAAGAGACCTCGATGCGGAGAAATGGAACGCAGCTGTGTTGTCGCGCCTGTTACACGAGTGCAACGTCGAAGAGGGTGGTGACAAAATTCGACGAGGTGAGAAACGTATCTCTAATTATTTGTCTGCAGATTTTCTTCTACTGTGCTTTCACTGCGCTCGCTGTTCCTTGATTTCGTTTTTGTTTCGAAATGGCGAAGGAATGGTCGCTCGATCAATCAAATAATCGGTTCGTTACAACATTTGAGGTGCATCGAGCATTTCTCTATCATTGATTACCATTGAATACTGTCATCCACTTAAATATTTCCAGTCAACGACTTACTAAATTTAAATAGGATAATACGATGACTCTGTTTCAACTGCACCGAGCCATACTTTTTTCCCTGTATCCTTCAACGACGCGTGTTACATTCGAAAGAAGTAATAAATTTTGATTAACGAAACGCACAGTAAGCCCTTAAAAGAAGATCATTATTATCTCTGCGTTTTATGCGTCTCGGTTTCCCGACCGAATCTCAGCCACGGAATCGCCCCCTTCTCCATTAGGTGCTGTTTCCTCGCTGTCGAAGAAGATCAAGTGGGCACGGGGAGGAAAACAATTTTTGTAGCCTTCAGGAACGTTGAAAGATGGCGACGTACTCGTGACACGAAATGGCTTACTAACGACTAAGAATATAATCGCGACAGTGGGACACTCCCTCGAGGAGTTTTATGCTCCAGGATCGCTGCACGGCTAGGGGTATAAAGTGGTTACGGTGGAGTTGCACCGTGGGCCGTTTATGATCAGAATTAATGGCGGGTGCGATAACGCTCTGAAGAAATCGTTACGGAACGATTTCTACCTACGGAACTTTGTAATGCAGCGAATCCAGTTTGCGAAGACGCCGATAGAAGTCTTCGTCGCGATTAGTTTGCCGAGTGCCGCGGGATCATTTTGTTATGCGC
Organism: Nomada fucata; assembly: GCA_948146005.1. Classification (NCBI taxonomy): domain Eukaryota; kingdom Metazoa; phylum Arthropoda; class Insecta; order Hymenoptera; family Apidae; genus Nomada; species Nomada fucata. The sequence goes on from OX411281.1 coordinate 8,096,261, forward strand.
AAATGCAGTACCCTGTTCGATTATGCGATAGTAATGAAGCCGTAGCGGGCAACAAAGAGAACCATGGAAGTGTTACTACACTTAGAAAAAACCGTCATTCTAATGACACAGATACTAGTACTAACGATACCCTGAACATTCTCGGGAATGAATAAACGTTCGTCAAAGTATTACGTTCGACGAGATTAATTTTGAGGGCTGCAGTTGTCGTTCATAGTTGTGGATTGTGCTTATTAATGGAAATAAATGAGAAATGAACGTAAGAGGTAAGCAGTGTTTAATGCGAACCTGACGCGATATTTTAGAAAACATATTCATAAATGAATATTCGTGAAAAATCATCTATCGAATATCGCCAGTGTATTGTGCTAATCGAATGGACGATGTACACATTTGATAACAGGTCTGTATATTTTTGAACGCCGTAATTGGTACAGTTCTTTTACACCGCAATCGTGGAAGTGATATAAAAGCGTTGAGTTGCATCGGGGACTTGCATAATCACTTGCGATATTATCATGATTATGCCCGACAGTTCATTCCTACATAAACGAATTAAATGTGCCCCTTGGAGATTGCGTTAGACAGGACGTTTCCGGCACAGATCCTTCTCTAGTCGTGACGAACCATTGACGTCATTTAATCGAGATCTGCATGAAAAATTGTTAAAAAAGCTTTGGCATCGTTGGAATGAAGAGATCGCGGCCATCGAATCATAGAAAGTAGAAAGAACGTCACCAAGGTCTGCTTCCCTTCGGCGATGTATCTCCCTCTCTCTCTATCTCTCCCCCAGTTCGCTTGGTACGCGAGCTTCGAATACCAAGCTGACTGCAAAGTTTTTAACTAAGTTTAGCGGTCGCCTGTGCGCCGTTCCAAGCACCCACGCCGATTGGCTTAGTTCTCTTTCATGTCGATTCTTTTGAGGATGGCTCTTCGTGTACTTTCTCCCATGAAACTTATCCGAATAACAAGCCGATTCGAGAAATAATTCGGAAGCGAACCGTTTGACTTGCTCGTTCACCGAGGATAACTTTCTATTGCTTTTCTATCGTCGCGGAAAATAATTGGTCCTTTGAAGCGGAAGAGTTGTTTGGAAAAAATTCAGTGGCCGACGAACAATGGCCACCTCATCTTATTATATTTTCGAGATCGCCTTAATATGCACATGAATGTGATACATATGTCATTGTTAATACATGTCTCGCTAGTGCGTTTCAGTCGAGCACTAATTGTTTTACTTTGGATGAAACTTGCAGACTAATTAGTAATTAGAAAAAGCAATTCGCGATTCTAATCGTTTGTGATTAAATTACACCGTTCGTGAGTAGAACAAAAAATATACTGGTTAATAGTGTTAACAACTATACCGTAACAGGCACGAGCGCCTAAGAGTCACAAGAAAGAATAGGAACAATTGCGACATTTCTATGAAAGTTTCGTACAGTGTACCCAGGACAGGAAATGCTGTAGCACAGTGCCAGTGCGATACTGGCACTTTCAAGTCAATTTCTCCGAAAGCGAAAAGTTCTTTTTGCACTAAATACGAAAGAACCCCGACGAATTCGCTACCACACAAAATCCAGTACGTCCGAGCGAATAACGCGACGATAATGTATCAAGATTTTACAATTTCAATTCTCCGCGGGGGTATTTGCGTTGGATGGAAATGAAACGGGTGTCGAGGACTTTTCAGTGATTTTGATCAAGGCAAGCTCAGCCAAGCAAAACGAGGAGAAGGTCAATGCAGGGAGAGAGAAAGAGAGAGAGAGAGAGAGAGCTGCCGAGATCAATTTGCACGCCGTTGCGCGTGACAGTACTGCCAGCGAGCCAATTCACGCGGGTATAGTAATTAAACTGCGGTTTAGCGTGACCGGAGCACCTGCAGTTACCAAATTGCAAGTTATGCCGCGTGTCACTCAACGGCGCTCGGCGTCTGGCGTTCCATATGCGGGCTTCAGGTAATGTTTAAAATGTGTCCAGTTTGGAAAATGCTCTAAATTTGAATTACGCCGCGTGCCGACGCCCGGACAATTTCCAGCGAGCACAAAAAGAAACACCTCGCGTCGCGCGCGAATGGAACCAGTAATTAAAACTGCTCGAAAATTAATGGCACGCGATTGGAGATTTTGTTCGTCGGAACGTTTCATCGTTCCCGGCGGCAATGGAAAGTTGCTGGGACAATGAGCACGGTGGTCGCAATGGAAGAAAAAGGGCGAAGTGTAAAACGCAAGTGCGATGCCGCACGACGGGGGAACAGGAAGAAACACGAAGGCGGTGATAAAAATTTAAGACGTAACGAAGTAACATCGGGCAAATAAATGAGCACGGGTGAAAAAATAATCTAGCATCGTAAATACGTAAAATAGAAAATATGATAGATCCCTTAGGCGGTCGGCAATAATCGGGAGTTAATTTCTCTTACTTGTACCGTTGCGAAAAATGTGTTGAACGGGTTAATTGCCCCGTCCCACTTTCCAGAAAATTTCATTAGTTCCATCCCTGTCTTTCGTTCACAGCGTTCCCCGACCGACCCTCCGTGTTTCTGTCATGCTCGGAGGCAACGGCGTCACCTTCCCGCGTCACGGAGCGACGAGAGGATTTGCGGTTACCACGACAATTGATTTACACGCAGACACGTACTCCACGCCGTCAACACGGTCGATCACGCGTGTGTATACGCGCACGAGATCAGGTACGCGAGCACAGGGTCGTGGCAGCCCATCTCCACCCGGAATCACCCCTTTTCGTCGATCGTATACAATCCGTAATTGTTGTTCCACCCCGTTGCTTTAGCCGAAGATTACAATGCGATCTTTCAGGGAATTGGGATTCCCTGGACCGCCTCTAGCAGCTCAGCAGCGTCGCTTCATCCAATGAGAAACGAATCGAGCTGTCATTGTCGTGTTGGAATCCGATTGGACTTCGCCGTGCAGAGAAAAGGAATAATAGATGCGACTAACGCGATTCGATTTGCGAACGCGACTCGCTGCTTCTAATATCCGTGATCCCGTCGCGTGAATGTTATTCCGTGATTATTTTCAGGGTGTCTGGCTGCATCCGCGGCACGTCCAAAGAGATGCCGTCGGTGAGAATGAAGTTCGGGATCGGTATTGACGTTACTCGAAGGGTGGTTGATTAATTTCTCCGGTGATACCAAAAAAAAAAAGAAAAAAACGAAGAAGGAAAGGTGTCATACAACGAGGCGGATAGGTATCGAGAAATTTAAACGAACCCCGCTTTCTGCTTCCATTTCGAAAGGATTTGTCTCTGTTTTTATTTTTTAATTAACTGCCGCGCTCTTATTCGCGATTCGTTCGAATGATTGGCACTTTTTAATTAAAAACTGTAGTGCGCAGAATTTGCGGCGAACAGCGCTGGGTTTTCGTGTAATAGTAATTGAATTTGTAAGACAGCTTTGGCGACGAATTTTGTAGCCCTTGGAATAGAAGCGGCTGAGTTAATTACGTTGACCTTTGCTGTTTAAATTTGGGAGAAATTGCCGAGCGATGTGGGTCGGAAAATGAAATCATTGTCGACAGGGGCAATGTAGAATATAAAGAATTGCTGTTACAAGATCTTTATTGGTCATTCAAATATTTGTTTGGTTATTTATAGAAAACCAATATCGCAACTCAATAGGAGCCGTTTGATAGAAATTCGTAGAATTAGAGTGAAATGTATTCGATATGGCTTGCAAGCAATTCACTATAATCTGAATTCTCTCTCTCTTACGAGTTTATCGAAAATACATAAATAAATTACCCTTAATGTGGTACCGGTAAATCAATTTATATAGCTGAATCATATTTATCCTAACGTTATAAGTATAATTTACTTAAGGCAAACAATTTTACGATACATGTATGTGGTAATCTAATAGCGCTGGCCCGTGCACATCGATAAATATTTGCACGCGGTGTTATAATGCACTAAGGTAGATACGTAAAGCATTTTAATAACAGAATGATACGAAATATGATACGGACGTGCAAATATAGTTGCGCTACATTCATAATGCATACACGGGTAAAGTAATTTTCCTCGAGGGCAAAGTGTCGTGTATAACAATTGTATTCTCCAAATTCGTCTTATATTTTTCATGCATTGTTACCCAACCCTCCTCCTGGCTGCGGTACCAGTTCACGCTGCACCCTTCATATTTCTATAAGTACATTCTGGCAAATAAAGAACTCGTATTTGCTGCTTCACATTTAACGAACGAAGCTGCGGGGGAATTGGGCGAAATGAATCGTTAATGGACACACGTACGCGCGCACACTGGCGCTATCATTAAACGGGTTTCAGTAAAAGAGTTGCACGACAGTATCAAGTATCTAAATAAATATGAAAGCGAGTAGAAAGGGAGAAGCGTCGATAGCATTACCGTCATCATACTTTACCATCTTCATAGCTGGCTATTTCTAGGTGCAATCGATTAATCGAACGAGACTTAAGTATGGGCCTGGCCGCACCTGGTGCTCGTCCATCACTCGCAACGCAACGTACTTTTATACATGCACGTACACAAGCCGGCCTTGCGAGTAGAAAACTTTCCCTCTTTCAACGACGCTGCGTTCGTTAATAATCGATTATGAAAGATGACGGTTTCCCCGTATCGACTCTGTTCTGCCGCCGGAACTTATTGTTTCAAAGAAACTTTAAATTTATCGTAAAGTTCCTGCCGGCAGTGCGGCCGTGTTGGAATTAATCCCTCATTCATCATCTAGGATGCAAGGCGTAAAGCGTCTACAGCCCCGAAGCGAAGGGAAACTGAGAGAGAGAGAGGTGGAGGGCTGAACAGAGGAACACGGGAACCTACTCGTACAGCATGGAAAGAGAGGTGGGCCCGCTGTCCGACCGTTAAGCCGTGATTAGTTGTTGCGGTTGCGAAAGGCCGGTCGGTTGTTTCAGTATTTTTACTACTTCGACCTAAGCCTCCGCTTTTATTCAATTTCCGTCGTGGTTCGGGCTGCAGACGAATTCTAGCACCGATGCCCGATATCATATCGACGAAATTTGAATTCACAGTGGTGATAATTATGCGACGACAGCGTTGGGAAAATGCGAGATCCTGCGGGAACCGCGTATTTAATAACGGAACACTCAACGACTAGCAACCCTAAAATATTTTTAATCTTCTCGCTGCACCAACTACAGTGAAAATTAAAGCGAAAAATAATCGGCAAATCGCAATTGCAATTATAAAACAAGAATTCGCGGAGCTTTGGTCCGTCACTTCTTCGCAAGCGATTCCTTTCTAAACTCACCCCGTCATTAGTTGCATTGCTAAATCATACGGCTGATAAGAATAAATCTTTACACTGTGAAGCATTCTATATTATAGTGTCGCAGCAGTTAAAGTATGACGTGAATGGCCTTACAAAAGCTCGCGTGATATCGAGACATCCATTTTTCATCGCACTTGCTCCGAGGAGGCGAATTTTCTGAAGCAATGTAACAGGGGAAAGAGTCCTTAGTTGGATGTCGGTTTACTTGTTAAAGCAGCCGTTAGCGAACTCACGTTTTGCGCGTTCAAGAAGTAAATCAGAGTAAGTGGGTGAGAAGGACCTCGAACAAGGGATAGGTATCGGGGGTTATCGTCACTATATCACCGACGGGTCGGTTCATGAGATACCTAAGCTACTCTAGCACGAAACTTTATTGCAGGGTGAGCCAATTATAGGTCCGCGGCCAGCCAGCACAATGTATCGAGTACATTCGAGCAAGTGGATTCGACGATATACTCGAGACGAGAATGTATCGAGCCACTTAAACCATTTAGCTAGTGATAGAAGGAAAATCCAAGCTTTCTAGACGCTTATGTTTCTTTGCAATGTGCAGCTAATATATGAAAAGGAAATGTATTAAAGAATACAAAGAGTAAGGGAGACTAATAAACTTTACATGTATTCGCAATTGCATATAAGTAAACCAAATATTTGAACAATACGAATTATTGCTCAATAATTTATAGTATATGTGCAAGACAATTAGAATTTTCCCGATCCCATCACGGAAGCGTATCGTTTGCCACGTTTCCTTCTTTAATGACTGCTATAATCTGATGAAAGTAGCATCTTATAAGAATTTCTGAGATATTTCAGGCACGACTGAAGACGTGCCTGCTAAGGCTTGCGACGATATTCATGAAAAATAATGTCGTCCAGGGTGGTCTGCTGCTCGCCTTCTTCTGGAGGAAGTTCATTTCGCGAGCTGTCTAGTTTCGGGAATTCATCTCCGGGCAACTTCGAGCCACCCTAAGGTTCACCATGCCTCCTGGCAGCTTCAAGAAACTCGGCCTGAATTCACCCCTAGGCTCGACAAGTGCCACAAGAAACGGCAATAAACGTCAGGGTGCTGTGGTAATTAAAACTAAAGATCCAAGCTGGAAAAACAACAATAGTCCAGAGTGACGACGAAGTTCCTACAGGAAGTCCAACGAAAACCGAGAAAATTGAGAACGGCTAAACGATCTCTGACTCAGGGAAATCGACAGATAATCTTGTCCAATGAAGCTGAAAAGCGTGTTTTAACTTCTAACGATTATAACGGAACGGCATACATTTTAGAAAGGATAACTTTAAATGCATTATCTAGAATTATCGTAGCCACAAAATTACCAAAATCTAAAACGATATTTGTTCAAATCTTCTTATCTAACTTACACTAAAAAGAATTATAGTGGATATCGATGGATGAATATATTGTAACCTAGGATGATATTTTTCCGTCGCTTGGCGTGTCCACAGTATGACTTCGGCAATGTGTAAAACTTTTCATTCTGATCGATATTTTATTACTACTTAGTCTATCGTCAAAAGAAATCGTTACCCCCTCGTAGCCGTTCGTCCAATTCCAATACGTCATGTCAAAGTAGCCAAACCAGAAGGTCCGTTCTCTTTTCTTTGCTGGTGGTTTAATAGGAGATCGTTGAATTTCCTTGGTCCTGGTCTCTCGTCTTTGCAGATTTTAATGGGTTTCTGGTTTCGACAAACTCGTATCCGCTTTCTTGGTACAGAGTGACGTGAGCAGAGGTAGCGGCTGGAAAGGTGAAGGTACAGAGATGGAAGGGCGAGGGGGGAAAAGGCACGTTAACAACATGAAAGACTCGTGGATCCCTTTGCATTTATATGGAGTAACCTTACGGGGCTAAACAGTCGACTTAGGTTTGCTCCGGCTAAAAGGAAACTTAAGAAACATAAACTAACTTTACCTTTCCGTCCTCTCTTTCCTACTGTGCTTTTTCTTTCTGCCGTTCCCCTTAACAGCGTCGTCTCGTGTTTTGCTTCTGCCGAGCCATTTGCACAAAGCTTTTCAGATTACATTATAACAGCAGAGAACAATCCCGAAAACTTGCATTTATTGTTCTGTGATTTTTGTCTGACAAAGTTTACGCACCGTTCCTCGTTTACACCATTTGCACGCCAATTTTCTTCAAACAACGATAAAATCAACGAGAAGAACGTTAACGATAGCTCAATGAATGTTGCGAATGGCGCACTGTAAATTTTGCGATTAACGCTAAAAGTACATTTTAGGGCACTACTAAACCGGACGGCATTTGAATATTTAATCAGAACCGCGGACTGTCGTTTGGAGCCCGACACAAGGGATGGAAGGATAAAAGGGAGAGCAAATCACGAAGGACCGAAACAAAATCAAGCCTAGCGCAAGGGACATGTGATTCGCCATTGCTAATCTGCATGCCGAGTTGAGAACGTGACGCCATTGAATATTTAAGGCGACCGAAGCAAGAGCAGTCTGCGCTACTGCCGATGTTACTGTCGTCGGCGTTGCTGCAGTTGCTGCCGCTGCTGCCGTTAGGAGTACAGGTTCACCGTCTACTCTTGCAGCCGCTCTTCCAGCTATCCGCGACAACCCGGCTCCGTTCTTCGAGTTCGTAAGAGGCAAGCCTCGAGACTTCCTCGTTTTCATATGCAAATGTAAGACCGATGCGAAGCCGTCTGCAACGAGCGGCTCGCTGCCTTTTGCAGAAACGCGACCGTCAGCTAAGTCGTCGAAACGTACCAGCAACGTGGCCTCCCTCTGTTCTATGTCTCTTCGTTCATGCGCGAGATGCTCATCGTCATCTCGCTCATATAAGGAACTAGAGCCTCGAAACAAAAATTCCGTGCAGAGAGAAAGACACAAAAATTACGAATGGACGGTCCCTACTGGGTGAAATAGACCCGAAACCACTATTTTGCACATCTCGGAAATTTGTAAAAAAGTAACGCGGCAAATCTGTATGGTCTTTGGGGAGGATTGTTCAATTCGAACGTGGGAAGATTTTGTGGAAATGTTTCATTTTCGAATTGAGTGATTACCCTGCGCTAAGACAATGTATGTTTTCTAATAAAATCTAGTTGAGCGATGCAGCAGAATACCACAAGGTGCAACACCTTCTAATCAAGAATAATCTTGTGCTAGATTTCATTCCCGTTTAAGTAATTTTGAATAATTTATTATTGCCCTACGATATACCATGTGAATGTGAATTCGATGTTGCACAGTGCATTAATGTGAATTACCGTACGAATCCTGAATAGCATAGTTTAGACACTATTAATTCGGCGCGCGAGACTTTAATGAACATTGAAAATGTTTAGTCGAACAGTATGGTTATTGCATGTTCGACTGTGCCATACCTTTTCTATTTTACAGCGGTCGTACATTGGTCCCTTTCTCCCCGTTATCAACAGTCCACTGATCGCGCTCGCGAACAGCCCATGTCACATTCCCCGGAACGTGAAAGACTTATCTAATGAATACACGTGTTCTACGACGAGGGGTCAACGCGGGGCCCATTTAAACCCATCTTGTCCTGGGCACGGTGGATGAAATGTAAGTCGGTGATTGAAACGTGCACGGTAACGGCAATGTCGTAACAAATTAATGACCGTGGTCACTCGGTGAAAACGGGAACGGGGAGGAAAAACAACGGGTCCGCTGCCTGTTGTGGCGTCGCGACGCGTCGCGTCGGGCGAAACAGAAAAACAGGCTAAAATCGATCGTAACTTTGACGACTTTGCAGTCAATTTGAACGCCGATGAAATACCTATTTCCTGAACGGAAAAAGGGCGGCGCGCTCGACGAAGGGGGGGCTGGGTAGCGGAACGTTGTTTTCCGTCGATAAATTCGACGATGGAATCGAATGAGGGAGTCGTCTGAGATTCGTGAACTCGACGCGCGCCGCGGCGGTCGCTATCGTGGCACGAACACGATCGTAAAAGCGCTTACGCGACGTTACGCTCGAATTGAGCGGAGCGTATAGATACAGAAGCGGCAGAAAACGAAGGAAGAAGTACGGCGACCTGAACTTTCGCGCTGGTTCTACGCCGTGCCCCCGAGCAGTTAGTGCGCCCTCATATTTTCATAATCGTTCGTCTCGTATGCGGGCATGACAAACTTTCCTCGACAACATTCTGTAATCGGCAGTCGGCCCCGGCTGCCTGAAATTTATTTATTCATTCGTGCGATCAGCGTTTCATAAAATTGAAATTTCAACCCTCGAACTTCGCGCAGGAATTTTTATCCGGAACGGGGCCTTCGGATAACTTCGAGCGCCGGTGGATTTCGCGCGCTAAGAACTCTCGTTAAAAGGAACGACAGGTCAGTGGAACTTAATAAGCTCGAAATAATATTTCATGAATGCACTATTAAAACGCGCCACTAGATGCGAGCAACGAACATATTATTTCCGTGCGCAGAAAGCGAATGGTGCGATTGTCCTAAAGGGATACAAATGAAAATACACGTGTATATATTGGAGAGATATGGCGCATTAATGTAGGTATACACCTGTGACGAGTAATGAACATACACGTAATACTATATAATAGTATTTATTACGCATGTAAATGTGATGCGCGAAGTTGATGTTATAATATATAGTACCAATACATAGTAAATAAAGCTTTCTGGGAAAGTATATCGAAAAATATCTCGACGAAAGATTTTAGTACTGTGTTTACATTGATGCGATACAGACCACTTTCCAATATAGAGGCCTGGAATTATACACGAGGAGGAGCTCCAAACATTGTAAAGCCTCGTGGATATCTCGGTCGGTTCTGCATATGTATGATCCCCCGTTTTCCAGGTCACGTGAATAGTATCGTTTAAATTTACAGGCTATCGAATAATATTCCCGAGGACGCTAGGGTCCATTGCGAAGGCCGAGATTTATCTTTCGGAAGAATTTCCACTTATCGAATATACAGAATGGGGGAAGTGAATTTTAGCCAATGTAACTGTTCCAAATTGAATCGTATTACTTTAAATCCTAAATACTGAATACTGTTTCGTCTATAGCGGTATAATACAGAATCAGTGGAGCATTTATTGAAGTATTGTATATTGTTTATCATGTATGCACATATATCATAATCGGGGCATATTGGGCCCACAGGTGAACGTCAGCTTTTGCTTTCCTATATTAGGGGAGAACAGACTATGCAGACCGTGCAATTGCGGAAGAGCGTGCATACTTAAACGGAGAAAATGGGCGGATGAGATACAAAGCAGGAGGGGGCAGAGGGTAGTATCTCCCTAATTTATGTACAATCTTTTTGAAGAAAAATTCGTTGAATGGCGAGATGCTGCGGAGGAGCTGCTCATGAGGCACGGAAACTTATTAAATATTTCTAGCCTATTTCATTTCATCGTGCCTTCCACTGGACTGACATTCTTCAAGGGGCCGTTAACTGAATATAAGCGAGAAATCTTGTACGGCACAGACGGAGAGAAGAATCTCGTTGTTTTTCTTTTATGCATGTAATATTCAAGCTATTTACAACTTGCGCGCCACGGTTTCCGCGTCTCAACCCCCCCCCCCCCAACACTCCATTATTATCGAGAACGTTGTCAAAAATATCGCTTTCCGATGAAGGTGTTCCATAATTTTGCTCCCGATTAATAATAAGTCACTGTCGAGTGCGCAATATGTATCCTCTCGCGTATCAATTTCTATAATTCCATATCGAATGGAGTTAACACGTGTATCTTAATATTCCAGTATCTGCATTCAGTAAATGCTACCAATGATATAAAATTAGGAAGGTCCCGATTTCATTGCGCATGATTTAGAATTTGCACATATCATTTTGATTATACCTCCGTATCTCTGTGTTTGCCAAATTATCGGCGCTTTTGTGTAATACTACCCCCCGAAGAAAGTGAACCAAAGTCAGACAAGTGGTATGACGCGAAATATTCAGCCCGTTGGAAATTCAAAACCGTCTGCCTTCGCTCGCTTCTCAAAAACGTTCAAAAACCGATACCGTCTCGCGAAGCTTCAGAAAAGGCACGCTTTTCGGATACCAAGATACTGGACTGTCTGATTTATCATCCAATATTTGAGTGCGGGGCTTTTCAATCAAGGCTGAAGTTTACACAACAGCCCGCGGCTGCGCTCGACTTGATTCAATGGCGCAGCCGAAGCCGTGTAGACGGAAACAGAGACAAACAACCCCCTAACTACCCCCAGATCCTGCTCCCTTTTTCTTCGATGCTAGCTCGCGGGCTCACTTACGGTCCGTGCCCTCTTCCTCGCATCAGATTTCTCAACTTCGCCCCCGTTCGATACGATACAAAATGAAGGTTCCACCGATAGAACTTGTCTAGTTAAAAACACACCCGCCGCAACATTTTTCAAAATGAAATTAAAATTCAACCAGATACTGGAACTATTAGTTCCAGGACGCGTTATTAATTTTCTTTCTATTGTTTTTACCGTTCATGTAGTCGAATAGAGTTTCATAAACTAATTGTAAGCGAAATTGTAAGTTCGAGGGAGCAAACGGATTCGTTGTTTGACCAATAACTTGGACGACAAATCACTAACGAACTAATGAATATTTAACAATAAATAATGGAGATCGTAAAAACGAAAACATACCCCCGTGACATCCTTTCGTCTCCCAACCTGTCTCCCAACCTCCCTTTTATTTATCATAACTACTCGCCCAGAAATTAAGGCAACTTGCAAAACCTTGGGCGGCATTTCCGAGGCGGGACGAATGAATTACGCGAACGCAGCAGAGTCCTTGCACTTATTTACAAAATTGTATCGAGCGAAAAGCGTAATGTCTGCGCGAAAATGTAGACAGGCATTTCGAGCGTACCGATATATTTTCTAACGACTGAAACAGTTTTACGAATATTCCCGGGGAACGTTGCGACGGGATGCTCCGGCTCTGCAGACATCGTTGTCTTTTATCGTTGCACCTGAAAAGACCGACCAACACCTGTTTCGGTGTCGATGTGTAGCTTATCCGCTGCGTAGGCGTGGAGGGAATACTTGGCCCTGGATGTTCCGCCAGGACGACGGTGAATAGGGACGTCAAAATATATGGCAGCGCGTGACAGCGCGACAAAAAATAAGGGAGAAATATGATAGTTGTGTAGCCTGCTATTCCTGAAAGAGGGGAATAGGGACGCCTCGTGTCCCAGTGCGTCACTAAGAAAGAGGGACAGGGGAGACGAAGAGAAAGGGTGACGGGATAACGAGTGACAACAAGAGGTTGTCGTTTCTACTTGTGATGTATCCGCTGGTGGCCTGCGAGAAATAAGGTCGTTTCGATGCTCGTATGCGTGAGCCTGTGTGTTATTAGTGTGTAGCACGATACACGTGCATATTCACACCTGTGCGCCGGCTGAACGAGGAGCAAAGAAAATACGTCTGCAGATCGCGAGGAACTGTAACTACCCTTGCGGCAATTTATACAACCTAGTCGATCGAACTACTCCTTCTGACTTGGAATGCAAATTTTGTGCAAACTCGAGGACCTTTCGAAATGGGCAGCTCGTTGTTGCTCCCGCGTTATATGAAGGTGCGGAAATTAGACGGGAAACGTTTCATTTTGTCAGTGGAAGAAATACTCGACGCTGTGCTAGATTCTGATAATTAATTCTTGTGGGTTCTCTGTGTCTCGACGTGTTCCATGCATTCATGGATCTGTAATACATGCACGTGTATGTGGAGGGTTCAGAAGTCAATAAGTGTAAGCCCATGCGTGGAAACAAGTGACAATGCTAGTACCGTCATCTATTGCTGACGTATGAAGATAGTGACTTAATTGATTTATCAACCGAAATGTTTAACAACAAAGAGGGTTTCGAACTACGAAACTCACGTTCAAGGAAAGTTGGACTTACACTGATTGACTTCCGAGCCCTTCATTAATCTATTTCATTCTTATATGTGCAATAGTTAGTGAAATTTTAATACAGTAGGTGTATTAACCACCTGTTATGCTATGTACACATTTTCGTGCTACTTATATTATTTAAACTAAGGCTAAAACAGCCCCAATTATTTAACGACACGTTGTTTGTAAATAATATATGTTCACCAGAAAAAGGATCAATGCTGCTATTGTTCCTAATATCATTCTTAATGAACCAACTTGAAATTACTTCGTACTTTACAATATCTATTAAAAAGGTGATCTCACAAATTCAGCCCATAAATTGAAATACGTTCGCGCGTATCAGAAAAACCTTAATTAAAAATGAAATTACTGGCCTTCGATATGATATCACAGGCAATAGAAACTGGCAAGTGGGTGCGCTCGAAAATATATCTGTCCCCGCCAGCGTGTGTCACGCGCTTCTGCAGAAAGATTTGAAAATATCGAGGGCACTACAGCGCCCATAGACAATTTGTTAAGCTCATTTTCTATGCGAACGCGCATATCAGTTCCGCGAATAAAAATGTTCAACGTCCATGACACACTTCCCACGTCTAACAGAACATTCGACTGTGCTCGCCTCGGCTCATTCTCCGGAGCCCCCGTACGCAGAGGCGTTGAATTTTATTTCAACCTCGTAAATTATGTCTCGGTAATATCAGCGCGCGCGTTGACATCGAGCTTGCATTATTATCAATCACGGTGACAGGGTAGGAGATGCAGGGCCGTTCGCACACGTTGGCCGCTCTTCCATCGTACGCTCGTCGGCCCGTGAATAAGTAATCAGAGTCTGATGAAAAGTGTCGTCACTGCGGGAATTTATGGCCATCGGACCGATCCGAAAGTGTCAACCTCTCGCCATCGCGTGCCACGGGCGTGTACCTGGTCGTGGACGCGCCCGGAATACTTTCGGACGCGGAGTTAAGATTAAAATTACGATTAAAATGAACATTTCAACGCCGTTGAATCGTGGGATCTCCGAAACAGCAAATACGTAGCGTTTCAGCGAGGAACGTTCTGCTGGAATACGCAGCTCGCCGGTAATTGCGGACGAAGACTGTGCAGAAAATGCTCAACAATTTAAAAGCGCACGCATTCGCGGAAATAGCTTGCAATTTCGGTCAGATAACGCGGACGACGGATAGGGCAAGGATTTCGCGGATTAAGATGCGAAAGAAACCGGGTACAAAGGCGTACGATAAAATCCTTTCTCCCGCGAAACGCGTTACATTGTAATATTAAACGCCTTCCTGCGCCCAAGGAGGCAAGAATTCCATGCTTTCTTTTATACAAGAATTACGACTTTTCCTTCAAAAGAACTCTTTTTCCCTTCATACAGTGCAGAGAGAATCTGAAACAATTATGCGAATTCCACGCCCCCCCCTTCCCTCGTAATCCCCGTCCCTCTCGCGACGAGTTTTTCCTTTGTGCCGGCAGAAAAAAATAAATAAATAAATAGAACGGCAAGAAACACCGAAGTATATTTTCTCCCTCGTCTGTTTCCATTTGCCGCTTCCATTTTCGCCGAGAAATTAAGAAGCGCCATTACGGCTAGCGCGGGTTCCTCTTGAAACGGGCATCTATCGCCCGTCTCCCGGCGTTATGGTAACGCGTATAGCAAACGCACGGGCGTCGTAGATCCCTTTGCTAAAAAGTACAAAGGTTGACATAGAAACACTCTTAGTCGTGAGAGTTTCAAAGAGAATAAGAGCCAACGAACGAAGGCGGAGGCAGAGAAAAGAAGGACCCGGCGAGCAAAGGAGGAAGACGGCTATGCGCAGAGTGGGGAAGGATAGAAAGAGTACGGCTGAGATAAAGGAGGCTCTTTTAATAACGGTCCCGACCGGTGTTACCGGACCTCGCGAAGCTAGTGCTTTCTTAAGGCCGTCGGTAAAGTGCCTTTGGTACAGTGCTCCCGGCAATATCTTCCGATTACGGTTAAGTAAAAACCCAGCCTTAACTTTCCACCTAACCAAGACATCCGCTTCTCCGCCGCGCTTGTTGCCCGGCCCCCACTAAATCCGATAAGACGACTGCAAGCCATGCCACGGTCAAAATTGCAATCACTCGGCTACGTAAACGAACCGCCAATCCCCCGTCGTGGATTTTCTATTAGGGGGAAAAATTGGAGATCTGAATTTACCGCCCCAAGCGGCGCTGCCCCGACGAACTGCGAAATTTTATATAAACTTTTGGGCCGCGATATTCTCGAGGTTGACGTCCCTCGGATATGTGTCGAATCTGCTATCTCGGACGGAAATTTCGGTCAATCTGGACCGAAAGGACGGGAACACTCCGTCCTAATGTTTAACGCGCCACTCGAATTAAATTAAGTCTGTGGTATTCGAAATTTAACAAAATCTCGGGACACTGAAACAGAAATTTTCACGCGAACTATATTTCGTTATTTTCTGTTCGCCCTCTGCAAACACGTAAGACTGAGGCATTTTTGCAGAAAGTATTATTCACGAGTTCCGTGCGAAGTTTAAGCTCCCTCGCGAATACGACGATTTTATAAATCTATCACGAGCAGTTACCGAAACAATACGCAACTACCGAAGACGGGTACTACTCTCAGGCAAATGAATGCAGAACGCAAAGAATAATCAGCAGCAACGTTATAAAGCTGCAAAGAAACGGAGCGCTTCTTATGGCCCGGCCGACACCCTAAGACAAGGCCCGTAAATCAGGAATATCTGATAATTTATTTTAATTGAATGAAATGCACTCAGTAATAAGTAATCCGTAACGCTGGGCGGTGCAGGCTTTCAGTTTGCAAGTGAAGGAACTTCTTTTCCACCATCTATTCCCGTTCGCTCCTCCGGCGCTGTTCTCTTTCTCTATATCTCACGACCGGCATCTTTTCCAAGTCGCAGGAGCCAGGAAGAAAGGGGAATGAATAGAGGGGTAGGAGAAGCGGGCGGTAGATCTTAATGGCGCTTATTACTCTCGTCGGGGTTCTTCTGATATATTTCCTCTATTTTTCGCCCGTGGGGAAATCAGGCGCGTAATAGTGTATAATTAGTTATATAGTCCCTCTGTAGCTTAGGCATACATTATGCACGATCAAAGTGACAGAGTGCTGTGGTACCTGCAAGTGAATACGGCCGTAGCTCATCGGTTGCAGTACGTAGAAAATTAGGGCGATAAGGGTTGGCGCATCTACGTCCCAGCGATATTCTATTGATCGAAGTGTCTCCGCGAGCCGTTCGACAGTTCCCCCGTCATCTATCTTGTATAATACAGAGTGATCGTTTAACGTAATTGAATTTGGAAGGCGCGTCCCATTATCCGCTAATGCGTCGCGATGTATTTTGTTTCGAATCCGTTGATTCCACGGCTGAACAGTGCAATCACCGCCATCGGAGAAGCTGCTGCGCCATCCTTCATACTTTGTTACACGCTGAAGCAGTGTTAACATAGCCGAATGACAAATGAGAGGCGAACAGGTGGACCCTGTAATCCGGGAAACTTTTCGATGTCCCGGCAAAACGGTGCAGAGCGGTTCGTAATTATTTTTGACGCGCTAGATATTCGAGAATCGAAAGGGCGCGCGCGTTGGTTCGTTTGTTTTTTGCGCGAAATTGTCACCGTTCGTTCCGTGTTCGCGAAGTGAAAATGATCTACACGATTACCACATGTTGACGGTGCTGTCGCGGGCGTTTCGTATTACCTCTGCGCACTTGGCGCGACACAATCATGCGAAATGTAATAAATATTAACAGAGCTTAATACTATTTATATTAAAAGCGTGTCAAATTGAATAAATCCGACGAGAAAGTAGAACGCTGAACGAGACTTACTAAATGCTGCTAATAGTTTCGACGGTGCCCGACGTGACTCCGAATAATCAATAAAGAGGAATCTTATCGATTAACAAGCGCAGCAGGCTCCTCCCTTGTGACGTTTCAAAAAGTGGCGTTAATTATAAAACGATCCGCCTTATAGAATCGAGCTCCCCGTAACGAAGATAACCGAAAGTAAGCATTGCAGAAAGCTATGAACTAATTACGAGTTGACAATGAAAGACACGGGAGATTGGTCACGTAATACCGTCGTCCTCTGTTATCTGTCGTGCGAAAGGTAATAGGGAGTGATCGTGCGGAGGCGATTCAAGGGAGGGAAAGGACATCTTATCGAAAGCGTGGCCAAGAGGGAGAAACGTGTGGACCGAAGGGGTCCGAAGTTGGTGGGCGGAGTTGGGGGTGGATTTGCGGCAACTGGAAACCCGGTACCCAAGGGAGCTTCTCAATTGCCTCGTCCCGCAATTATACGTTTGAACGGAGCTACTATCTCCGTTAATGTGCTGGACTTCGAACTCAGACCTCTCGCTAGGGCCAACTAGCGCAGCAAGAGGGCTGGTGACGGTGTCGGTGCCGTCGCCGACACTTCCACAATTGCGAAATATTGTTCGCTCCACTCTCGCCCGTGGGCCGAATGTGTATTTGGCCCGGCACGGTCCTTTTAAATCCCGCCCTATCTCGATTACTCTCGGCTTCGCGGCACGATTTTCAACCCGTATCGAGGTACTGCGTCGGACAAATGTTCACGCGAATGCACCGGGACACTGTATTATTGTATAATGCGTTTCCCAAATGCATCGTACGAGAAATCGACGGCCCTGCCGCGATAAATATCGTTCGGCGGTGGTTACTGGTCCGTACATTTGCAGACACGTTTATCGTCTAATACAATTTTCTTGAAACCCCCGTGATTACGGGATGCTATTGATGAGTGCGTACTTTATATTTATTTAATGGACGACAATGATAGCGCGACGGGCAGTGACTGCCTTTCAATTTGCCCTTTAATCTTAATATATACGTTTCGTCGTGTCGCATAATGGTGAGAATGAATAAAATTGCATTTGCAGGAGAGTTGTTGCGTGGTAGTTTATAATGAAATGCAACTTGCTACATTAATTGTTATTTTGGAGGGCCTTTAACATCAGCAACATAGCGAAATTAAATTTTTGCCGCCACCGTGTGTCATACTTTAATAAGGGAAAGCGAAGGGGGCGGAATCAAAGACAATTTTTTTCAAACACGGTCGGGTCTGATAATGCCGAGGAAAGCGAAGAAAATAGGGGGAAGAAGTTAAGCGGTGAAGTAAAAAAAAAAATGTACGGACATAACGACGAAAAAGGAGGTTTCAGATTAAACCTTAATTAGAATAGTCAACAGATTAAATTCATTTTCATTCCGCAACGAAGGTTGTTAAAAACGCAATAGGGGGAACAACGGGGAAAATAATGCAAATATTTCGTAGGGTTTGCAGCAGCTAGAACCGCCGATATCAGGGGCTCTCCGAATGCGAACGTACGCCCTTCTGCCGGATTGAGATAACATAATGACAGCATTTACGGTGAGAACTATCTACTTGCGGTACGTTGGAGTTGGCAAGAGTTAAGTACCATTTAGCTCCGATGTGCAACCTGCCTTGCATAGCTAATTTACTTCGAAGGACGGGTTCATTAATGAAAATGGAAGATTAAACACGGGGGAACCTAAATCTCCTTAAATCAATTAAGAATATCTTGTCGTGTTGGCTACGAATCGATCCTCGCTACCTTTCACGCGCACAATTACAGCCGCGCTATCTGGAACAACGGAATCACGTACGAAAACTTTCTATCTTTCTGTCGATAAGGAAATTTATGTTATCTTTCCAGGGTGATCGCTCGTCTCGCTGCTACCCCCTAAATGTCCACGGAAGTACATATATTAACAAATCGAAAACGAATACTAATACACGCGAGTGCAATTATCGTTTAATCTGTCCCTTTCAGTCAGCACGAGTACAACAACAAAGCGAACTAGATTTTCGGAAACGTCACTTGGACAACGTTGTGAAATATTTTTGACAAATTTCCGCAGCTCGGGCCTAACACTTTCAATCAGACCAATCCCTTGATCCGATCTTCTCTCCCGCCCCCCTTTGGCTATGCAAAGACGGCGAGGGGTGGTCGGTCAATGCGATGATGGTGGGAACTCCACACACATATATACACGTATATCGACGCGGTGGATGGACACACTTCGGTTTGACGCTTCGAACGACCCCCGAAAGCTTTCATCGGGGAACGCACACCCTCGCTACGGTAAATGCAAACATTTCTGCGGCTCGAGTGCACGGACTGAACGCCGATTCTGAGTGGATAGTCGCCTACTGCTAGATGGATCCATTGTGCCCTCAGTTAAAGTTGGAACATTGAACAGCCAAACGATCCTTCTGTTCGGGCGATTGGCAAGGTAGCCGATGTCGAAAAAGGTGATCGAGACGGACGAGTGCCGAAAGGAAAGAATGAGTTCCCCGCGTGGCTTCTGAACGTGTATCGGGACAAATCGGGTTCACCGGCTCTTCGTTTGTTTACGCGAAAATACCAGATCCTGATAGGTGTTTGTTCAGTGAGCCCGGGGAATGTACTGGGTGCGAATGGAACCGATACATCCATAGCAACAAAATTATCGATTCACAGCTCGACGTCTCTCTCTCCATCTCTCTATATCTCTCCCTGCCTCTCTATTCTGTGCTTCTCGACACTTGGTTCACGGATCATCGAGAGGGGAAATTGTTACGGTAAGAGCGGCTTCGTGAGAAGTAATTCGTGAGAAGTAAGATCACTGCAGCCCTTTCGAGACATCGTTTTTGTGTTGAATTGAATCGACAATGAATTTGAGGATGCGTTCAATTCGACGGATAAACACGTTTATTGCTGATGATGTAATAAGATGTGCTGATCAATATAATAATTTTTAATGTATATCGCAAATATGTGTAAGAATTGTAAATAAATTGCGCACTTCTCTGTCCTTCTTTTCTTTAAGACTTCCCATGTAACTCGTTCAAGGAAACTAAGTTTAAAAGAAAAAAAATGAGGTATACACAAATACGCATAAAGTGTAACAATGTTCTATACCAAGACTAGGTTCAGTAATTATTATTTTTCAATTTATCCCTGTTCAACTTACCCTACGTGAAAATGGCCAGACAAAGAGATATAGTTCCAAAGAGATGTAGAATATTCTTACCTGAAACAAAAAATAGAAAAGAATGATTAGTACAGCCTTGTATATTTTCAATTTCAACTTGAAAATTTGCACGCAACAAGTAAGAAATTCTCACTTTTCATATTCTTGCATCGAATACGTACGAATTATTTAATCTATCGTCATCTACAGTAACGCTTTATTTGTTCTATAAAATGCTACGCAATGAATCGGTATCGGTGTCACGGTTGTATCGATATAGTCGGACAGTGCACAGTAGAATATTCTTTCCGAGAAGTGACGCACTTTAAAATGAGTCTTTTCTTACGTACTTTTTGCGTTCCTATCATATTTTTAATGAACGGAAATGTTCTTTTCGTTCACTGAACAATCGCACGCTCTCGTCTTGCGACACTTTTCTTGCCGCTACGCGATATTCTAACAGCAAGCGATGTCCCTTCCTCTTCCCTTCGGCTCTACTCTATCAACACGCTGCCTTACAGAGTTCGTTTCGTGGTTATGCGTGCGAAAGTCCGTGAGTTTAATGTCATTTCGCCCCTCATTTGTGATTCATGAAATTCGCCCGAACTTTCCTGTTCCCTTCCCAGTCTCCCGAAGGCGAACCACTGTGATCTCATTTCAGCTGTCCCACGGGTTCGTCCCGAATCCTGAATCCACTGGATAACCACGTAACGAAATCGATCTGCGACAGGACCAGTTCATAATTCCGGATTGCTGCGAGCGGATGATTGAACCCTTCGTAGCACTTACAAAATGATCGACGAAATAATACCTATCAAAGCTGCTTACAGTTTGTCATTCGTTTTTATTTGGAACTTTCGTCGTATCCTATTGAACTAAGATGACGTGTACACCGTGCATAGGTGTAGAAATATCGAAATGCTCATTAACGATTCAATGAATTAGCTTCGCTTCGATATGGTGTATTTTAGATGCGTTCTTCAATTTTCTACTTGACGTTATTAATCAGTAACAAAATTTCGGTTGCTTTTGATGAAAAATTTTTTCAACGCAACGAATTGTTGTGAGTTGTAATATAATTCCGCCAATAACCAACACTGCTATATTAGATAGTTGCATCTAACATAGAATAAGTTTCACGAATGTTTTAGAATTTTTCTGAAGAAGACAGAGCGAAAATCAATAGAGAAGGAAGGGTGGCTGTGTAATGCATATCCACTGACATCCCATATTTATTATAACAGCTTGCACTTTCTTTCTTTTTCAACGAATATTATTTTCATATAGTAAGATACGTTCATCGTTTCTAAATTGCTACTAAGGCAATCCATGATCTAATTCAATTCAAAACAATTTGAAATGAAAGGTTTATACTCCGCTGCACCGTGGTGTTATAGTTGTCTTTTTAACACGATACGCGTATTGTCAGATGTGTCCATTTGTTCAAACACATATTAAGACCACAGTAATTGATACAGTACGAGTAAAAGATTGAACCTTAAACTTCAACATTATTCGTCCATTCCGTTTCTGTCATTCAATTCCACTGGGTTGGAGTTCGCAATAAATTTAACACGGAAATTCTGGGTAATTGGTAACGCACAAAGAAATCGATGCCTCGATAATAATATTAATGACATGCCGGCTGTCTTTGGTAAGGAAAGTAGTCGCTGAGAAACGAGCGACGAGAAAATGTCGACACCGATGGAAGCAAGGGAAGATGGAAAGCCGTTGAGTCTCTCAAAGGGACGACATTGCAAGAAGGAGGCAGGCAATTCGTCCAGATGCATCTTCCTGAAAAGTTTGTATCGGGGCAAGAAAGAACGGCAAGTTTACCCGAATAGACGCGATAGACGCCACGGAGCTAAATTGTCCGTGAGGGGCCAGAGGGTGACGAAGAAGTGTCGAGAATTCAGTAATTTATCCGGAAACGGTCAGGGCAAAAGGAGGAAGAAAAAAAATGAAGAATGAATGAAGCCTTAATGAAAAGCCATTCACAGAGCTGTTCCCCATTTTCACGAGGGCCGACCTGTGCTTGACAAAATTTGCTTATCGACTTTGCAGGAAGAAAGTTTTTGCTAACACCCTCGCGAACAGTTCGAAGGGAGCTCTCTAAAATAAAGCTGGCTCCTTGATGTCGTCCGCACCAAATTTTTCAAAGATAATGTACAGTACTTGGACATCGAATTTGGTTCCATAATCGGTGAAACCGATTATGATGACACGAATGGTAAATTGATCTTGGCCCGCTCGAATTGAGTCGCGATTAATTTAGTGCTGCACACTGTGGGAATCTACTCTGAGTCCGTTCAAATCGTTCGTCCAATCATATTTGGTCACTGGTTACCACGTCGTGCGAAATTTTAAACAAGAATCCCAGATGTTTAGCAAAATGGTGAAGATGTAAAGGCATATGATAATGCAAGGAACACACGGCAAAGTATACGAGCTGTAATTAATGCAAGGAGGAGGGAACGCAGAATATTAGCATGCATGTGTGCAAGACCGTAAAAGTGAATAAACTTCATTATCAGAGTTCCTCCAGGCCTTTCAATTTTACAGGAACATAATAAATATTGAACAGTTTGAGTGGGCCATATTTGATGACCGGGAGCTGTACCTGTACATGCACAAGAGAAACGCTTGTACTTCGCGAATGATTTCATATCAAAGTTATATTAATTTATCTTTCATCAGTCCGACTTTCGATTTATTTTCATCATTGAAAGGAGGAGAAAAACGAACCCGTGCGAACATATTAACATGGACGATTCTTCGTAATTGTTGTTCGTTTCAATGAAGTCAATCTACGGTCATTGAAGTAGATAACTCGGTTAAAGTCGATAATACGATGCACCGGGCCGTGGTGTACTAGCCTTTTGAAAATCAGTGATTGTCTTTGAGGAAAAAAAACTACGCACGTACGGTATACGTGTGCGCTGCGCCGTCTGCGTTTTGCTTGAATTAATGCGCGTCCGCTAAATCAACGGAAGAGAAGAGGAGTAATCAAGAATTCGTACCGTCGCGCGCGAAATATTTTTCGCGGCTCGTATGCAAATTTTATATTTCTACAGCGTCTTTCAATATTCGATTGAATCCGCGGCGAAATTTCCACCGCAAGCTAAACGAAGTTTACGGGGTTCGTGGGATTTTAAAATTACAGAAATTTTCGTGAAAACATTTCGACCCCGACTAATATACCAGCCCCTTCCCCTCTCCTAGCAATGCCGCCTCTTAAATACAATACTCCATATAACAGGCAACAGCATTGCAATGTCAATTGCAATTGTCGCGTCGCTGAATCGTTTACTCGAGAACAGGACCTATCGCATCGCTGACAACAGCGTTCACTCACAGTCAGCTCTCGTTAATAAATGTACTCTCCGATGGACATCGAACTCGCAACGAGTTCTGTTCCGCGCGAGGCATTAACAAGAAGCTGGGAGGAAAGAATGTAATGGTTATTTTCGCTTGCATTCTGGAAAGTCATAATCAGCAACCGGCAGACCGTCGTTGACAGGTGGTAATAGAGTGTACGGTTACTGTGAAAGGCGCCGCGAGCCCGTAGGCCGAGCGGTAACGAGAGAAACTGCGTTCATTTAGCAGTGTTTGTTCTTGCCCGTCCTTCCCCGGGGACCACACGGTTGGGGGAGCACATCGATGTTGTGACTTAATTATACGCCATTCAGAGGCGTGTCTCTTGCACAAACCGCGCTGCTCGTCCAGCACTGTGGTATCCTACGAAGTGACCGTACTCGAAGGACTATGCTTACACCCCGCGGATGTATACGCACATAAGATACGTAATTAAATCTGTGTACATGCATACATAGAACAGCGTGTTTCATAACGCGCCACCTGAAAGCTGCCAAGCATCTCGGGGAAGTATGTTCAACAACAAACGCGTAATTATTGACAGATTGTATAATGGAGCGCAACGATTTATCGGGCCCTCTGAATCAGTTTGAAATTGCCGAACGAGATTACACGGTCAAAAGGTTTCTGAGCGTTAGCGTGTACGCGTTGTGTAACCTGTATAGCACTAAACACGGTGAATGGTGTGCGCGTACGCGTTGAAAACGTTCTTTATTTTGCACGTCAAAAACAGAAGCTGCTCAGAGCGTGCTATGTTTCGCGCGAAATCTGAAACGCTCGAAAATTTCGCGGTTTGTATTAAAATAATTGGAATGCATGTATCGGTCCTATATTTGTCGCGACACTCGTTTATTTTCTACCAGGTGGAAGGCGTAGGAACCCGACGCCGACCCAGTTGTGTGTCTTGCAATCAGTTTATTGCGATTAAGACGCGTTGCATAATTTTTGGGCCGTTCCATGAATTATTCAGCACCCACATTCGTGATGCTTCTTCCGATCTAAGCATACGTCAGAATTGGGAGAAGATAAGGGCAGGACAATGAGCAGCAATTCGAGGGCACCCTTAACGATAAGTATCTCGTTACGTTAGGAGTTATGACGAATTTTGATGCGACAAGATATTCCGCGGGGAACTACCGCTGTTACCGCATCCAATAACGATCATAATAATCAGGAAACGGGCTTTGAAGTAGAATAGAATAATTCTGGCTTGGAATGAAATTGAAATGAAAATGACACCTCGCACGTTTGACCGTTTATATTATTGTTGTATACGTTGCTCATGTTCCTACCGAATTAGACGATCACTTTATCTTTTCCTTTATTCAGTTTGAAGTGATAATATATTTTGTTATATTACAGGAAGCACCGATCTGTATAGTATTAAATTAATTTCATATTGAACAGACCGTGAACACTAAAACGATAGAATATTTGATCACGTGTGCTTAATAAGAGATCAAACCTACAATGTTGATCACAATGGCACGATTCTAATTGAACGTTCGTAATTCTTAAAATTGTAGCGAGCAAACACCGAGAGATAACGTAATAACCACTGCTGTTTTAATGCAATCTATCATTTAGCAAATACACGATAAAATCGCATTTTAGAGTTCCTGCATGTCGAGCTGGAAATTTCAATGATTAATATGTGTAATCATTTATGATTACCGACGGATATGAAATATTAAAGTTAAATATTTCGCGTATTACGTTAATGTAGTATTAAATCGTAGCATTTAATTATCTCCGTGTATTTTTCATATACTAACTCTATAATTCATTGATATTCACGATGTTTGCAATGTTCAATAGCAAATTATTATTTAACCTTGTTTGTGTATGCACATATGTTATGAATCATTCAGACTATAAAATAAGAAATGTAAAGCAGGATTGAATAGTCATTCATTAATAAAAAAGAAATGTTTCCTCTGTCTCTAATTACATACTGCGCGATTGATGAATAGTTTCAAATCACTCTGTAGATAATCCAAGAAATAAATAAAAATCGAAATTTCCCACAGTTGTCTCGCATTACCATTTCCAACTTTACGACAAACTGACGTCAAATTACCCATTTTTAAATGGAATTGAAGCTCGCTGGAGAACATTATCAACAAGACAAGTCTCTGCCTGATTCGCATTTGCTGTTATTCGAATTATGCTGTAAGAATTTTGATATCCGGTCGAATAATTCGGAGTCCTCTAAGAAAATGGAAAAGGAATTGCTGTCGCGACAGGAGTGTAGCAAGGAGAATTTCACAAAGTCAGAGAACATGTTTCAGAGAAATTAAACTAACAGCGATAATTCAGTGTGCAGACGCGGCAATTATGCCAACAGACTCAGAACGTTCCTACTCTAACAAAACTAGTCCGCACGGCAATCGTTTGCCCGTTTCAACAAGTTACATCTTGCACTATCGTCGTTGCTACGGTAAATTGTAAACCATGGGACAAGGGGACACAAATGGGGACCCCTAAATGGCGACCCTTAGAACTCCGCGATTTTGTCTCTGTCATTGTGAACAGAAAGACGCGTTGCAGTTCAAGTTTTCTTCCATGCAATTCCTATTGAGCAAGATATGAAAGAAATGAGACGAAGGGATTGTCAAAGAAGGTATGCCTCGAATTAAGTTGCCTTGTTCTCTTGAATCAGGTAACGGAATGTAATTTCTACATTTGCCAGTTTAAATAGCTACAATGGACTGAAAATTACGTTCGATCGTGTTTGGATGTTGCGACATTTTTAACCTACGGTTGAACAGTTAAATATTCGAAGCAAATGATTCAATTAATTGATTTTTCTTGTCCCATAATAACTCTACAGGTATACAAAAATACAAATAAGTCGCGCGCTTGTGCCAGACAAGGCATACGGGAAGCATCGTATAAATACATTTTGCGTTCGCATATACAAAATAATGTATTTGACGTATAACAGAGTTAAATGAATAATAAATACTAATAATATTCGACAAGCGTTACTTACTCAATAATTGCAGCATACGATAATATTCGTCGTCCATAACTGTTAATATCGATTTGTTCCCCCTAAACGATTTTACTCTCGGGCTGACGTTAAATAAATTCGACGGACGAAAAGACTTGGCAGCCAACGCGATTCGAACCTTAACGTTTCTGGTATTCAGAATGCAAACCAATATTAATACAAACAACACAGCATCCATCGGTCTTATTCGAGTTCCATTCAAGCGAATAAAATTTCATCTACATCCGATCCTCAACCCCCACGCGCTTATTACAATTATCAAAGTTGCAGCTAAGGTATTAAAGATCATACCGGACCGTTGAAACAGGTTTCATTCGAACGTACACGAACGGGCTTGTTGTTTGTTCCATTGAATAGAAGGGCCTAATCTACACATCCATCGTTTCCGTCAAAAGGCCTTCCTCCGTGAGGTACAGCCTGAATCGATTGATCTCGAAACCCTCCATATGCCATCAAAATTCTGGCAACGCTGGAATTGCTTCGACTTTACGAAGGTTACATAGAAGATATCGGCTTTCACGAGCAACGTGACGGATCTTTCGTTCGTCTATCCGAGGAGGGCGAAAGAAAATCTTGCGAGCCAGCGCTACGGCGGAATATTCGACGTAACACGTTCAGAATGGTGTTGGAGGGTGACGTGGTAAAGCGGTCTGCCAATAACGCGAGCGAGACCTTTGTGTGGGCCAAGGCGTCGAGGCATCGCATAGCTCTCCCCTGGCGTCCCCTGCCTCGCTGCCCGTCTTGCTAACCCTCGTAAGGGATGCTTGCAGCCTCTCACTTGACTACTTCCTACCGTGCCAAGAACTAGAAAGAGCATCAAAGAAAAGGCTGAACACGCCTATGCTCTGCCCGCGCCGCCATTTGTTTTGCGCGAAGTCACACGGGCTTTTCGAAACGGTAATGCCAGCCAGCAGCTGCGGCGTACCATTTTACACGAATCGCGTCGGGGAGCATGGCTCGAAGCTTCGAAGAATCAGCGTGATACCAGCCGAGGGCCTTCGTTTAGCGAAAGGCCGACCGATCAGATTTTGCGTGCGCATTAACGCAAGCCGAGGAGTGCTTGGAACAACCGGTTGCCAATCGATGGAATGGCAATCGCGTGACGGTTAATCGAAAATTCCGTGGAGGCGTATTTCCAAAGAACATGTTCGATCGAAGTGTCCGCGTATCGGCGTTTGCGTTAAAAAAGAGAAATGTTAACCCCTATCCTTACACGATTTTTGTATCTCGCGAAAGGAAGAAAGAGAACGGTGATGGCGAAAGCACGAGCCGTACAACATTCCAACCCCTTTTCATTTCCAACCAGTTACGCCGAGTCCGCCAGATTGAAAACTACAAGCTTCGCGAGCATGCTAGCGCGGAGAATAATTGAAACAGTTTTTTAGTCTGTCCCGCCCCTGCCAGCTATTTCTTTCCCATCTTCCCGGGGCTTCTCGTTGCACATCGAAATGGGACGCCGAGAAAGAGCTCTTAAGCCGGCGCTCAGCTTTTTAAAACAATGTAATTGTTAATTTGGAGGCGGAATACAATTCCAGACGCAAAGTTGCCCGTTCGTTCAAAGGGCGAAAGAGGGAAGAAGGGTGAGACCAAAGACAAGTCCTAGGGTGTAGCGACGCGACGGCGGAGCTGACGAGGAGACGGGTGCCTGGTGCAAAGGCGACAAAGACATTGCTATTATTTCGAGAACGATAGTCAATTTAAGTTAACAGTGCCAGAGCTTGGGAGACGCCCCTCTTACGTACCTAAGTAATCTCATTCTGAATTAATGCGCAGCGCGAGTGCCGCTAACGCGACAGTCGTCCCCGTTAGATTCATCTGCATGCTTCTTTGTGTACGAAAATTGCAGTTTCGCCTAACAATGACGGCAGAACTGCTGCTTCTGCGAAGGTGCGCAATTTGAATCGCCCTTCGCCCACCCTCGGACCAGAAAAGTCGTCCCCGAAAAACCACGCTTAAATGTCCGCAATTGCAAATTTATTCTCACGAATAACGAGTAACGCCGTTATTCTCATGATTCCACAGCGGCTGCTAAGAGGCTGGATGAATTTGTAATTTTTCATCGACGATCTCCCGTTTCTGCGAGTTTCAATGGCTCCGCGCGGAAATATAGGTGTCACGTTCCGCGGAACTAATTCCCGCACAGCGAAGTGGCTCGTTTGAAGTATTTGTCGCGTCTCGCGAGACGCATGGCTCGTTACATTAATTTATTGGCAAGCAAGAGACAGTGGCGAAGAAACGGCGGAATCGGTAGGAGGCGGAGAACGGGAAACGAGAACGATCGCGTACTCGTCGGAACGGAAACTCCGAGTGGCGAAAGGCTGCAAACACTTTCGTGCGTGGCGTCTCTTGGGGAAAAGCTCCTGGCTACGACTCGTTCCCGTGGTTCGTAAAGAGACTAAGGGAACTCGGAAGGCAACGACGACGAGAGGACGGGGGACATATAAAATGAAGACCAGCTCCGAAATGATAAAACTGAGGATATTTCGAGCTTACGCCGGTATAAAGGAAGGTCCTCGCGAGATGGAATGTGCCGGCCTCGATGACGTCGAGGTTAGAGTTCCAGTCCCCTTACGTACGTGGACAATATCGCCAAATTATGGCGGGTTTTTAAGAACCGTCGCGATTCGAGGTCTTCCCGGATCATCGCGATTTCCCTCCCCGGATGCAGCTGCATCGACGGCTTTCGCGAATCGAAGGCATCGTCCCGCTTCGCGCTGTGAATTTGGTAAATCGGAGCCGATTCGTATTTTTCTTATCGCTAGCTGCTTGCTTTAATAAAGTTGCATGCAGTCGCTTCGCTTCTATGAATACGTAAAAGCCTGTAGAGTTTATTCTTGATAAAAATACCCCGCTCAAGAGCAATTCCTTTTAGGATCTCATTCCGCATCGTCGAACGCAGCTTCAGCGCAGATGTATCTTCATGGATGTTCATGGATCTCCGTGGATGGAGTTCGCAGATGTGAGGGAATTTGGGCGACCGGAAAGGAAGTGTTATGTGCGCGACGATGGACTTGTATGGATAAGTTTCAGGATGTAATTATGATCATTTAATGGGTGCTATTTCTTTAAGACGCGATAAATTTATATGTCAGTAGTTATGAAAAGTCGTCGAACAGTATAGTCACTGGATTTGGAAACGAATTCTTTTAAAGCTCCCTAATTTTTGCGGTTACATAAAATGACTATTGTAATAAAGTGAATACATGTAATCGTGCGAGGATAATTTTTTTTTGATTTCGTACAAATCAAAATGAAAAATATATTATTTAAAATTTAAATCATTACCAAATACGGTCTGACGGTATTTAGAAACTTTTAATAGCCGACCTTTCAAAATTGAATTTCATAGGTTGCCAATAATTCTGAGTGCTGCAGCTTTTGTAATTCAAATTCGTCGCCCATCAAATTTGATTTAAACTTAATTGTTTCGTTTAAATGTATTTCCATTTTGCTGTCCTTCTTATTTTATTTCAGACTCTTGCTGTAATTGCTTGTCTAAAACAAAACACGTCATAAAAAAACCGCGATATCGTTTTAAACATCATCGACAGAACGTAATTACTGTCAATCAGAAACCGGTCCCATAATACAATTCAGTCAGTCACATACGTCTGTTAATACGTAGCATATTATGTCTCTATTGAAAGAACGAAAGTGCAATAACATTTAACACATTTTTTTATATTCCCTAGCATAAATATTCCCATAGTTAGCAGTTAACACTATACGCGTCACTGGAATTTCTCCCTTAAGTGAACCTAAGCAATGTGCTTTAACGCTCACGATATCGAATGTTTTTTCAACTTCAGTCGAACGATAGCAATCGGAGCGCCATGGGACACAATTATCACACCCATCCTTTATCCAACTCATCGAACCGTATAACCATCTGTTCGCGCGTTGTTGCATGCTGCGGTCAAACACCCGCCTTCCATTAACGTTATTACGCGGATATTTATCTGTCCTGTTCGCGCAATTCCCACCGCGTTTCGATGAAAAATCACAAAAGACGCGGACACGTATGTCGATTTGCCAATTCCTATTAATCCGGCGCAATGTCTGCGACACGTGCGCGCGCAAGCGAAAAGCATGCAGATCCCATGGCGTTTCAAAAAGGAAGCTAAACCTAATTAAAAAGGAAAATAGAAAGAAAAACCGTGACAGTCGGGTGTAACGGAAGTTTTTACCGGGCGTCGTTCAAATGGGCAAAGAGAGGGTGGCGGTTGGTTTCTTTCCGCCCTCCGACGGTTCAACATTCACGGCAATAGTGCACAAGTCGGATGTTCTTTACGAGCGTTGCGGTCTCGGCGTGGGTGGCTCTAGAAAGGGCTCATCCTGTCATTCCCGTCGCTCGTTTATGCGAGAATTTGCCTACTTTTTTTCAATTCAAAGATTGCATCTCTGAACGCGACGCGTTATTTTCACCCTTTCTTGCCTGCTCAGCTTTTGCCCCGCGACAGGAACTCCTGACTCGTGCTTTCAGTTGGCCGAAAAAGTTGCAGGCTACGGCCCACATTACCGCAGCATACGCAGTGGAAGAATAACTCGATGCGTCTACGCAACCTCGATTGTTTCATCACCAGAAATATTGTCTTAATGCAAAGTCTGAAATACTAACTACCCTCGAATAATTAGACGGCTACATTTTCCCCGGCAGCCTCGAGAAGTGGCTCGTTAGTGTTACTTCAGTTGTTCAACCGCTGCAAGGATAATTTGTACTGCGCGAGCAAGAGGCCGAAGTGCGCGGGACGTTGAGGTTTCAATTTGGAGACGCGAATTTTTACGAAAACGGAATCGTAATTCGGAAATAGATTTGTGTAATAATTAGTTGACGTTTCCATTGTTTGCCAGATATGCCCGCTCGAATCGTGTAGCTACAGAAGCATTGAGAGTATGCAAAACTTTGGGTTTCCGCAGCGGATGCAAAGTTGAGTTTGTGTAGAGAAGCTGGGGGGACGGGCATAGGTGGAAAAGGAAAATAGGCATGGGGCGAGGCCGAAGTGAAGAAGAACGAAGAAAGAAAGGGGAAGACGGCGTTCATTCCCCACAGTCCAATTTTAAGGGAGCTCTAAAACGCCCGTTTATAACCCCCAGCGGCGTTCGAGGGTGGCGCGGCAACCAGCGCTAGAAATGTGCAAGTCAAACAGCTTGACTCAGCGGTTTATCTGCCGGCGTACACTCGTGAACGCTGTACTCGCGAGCTAGTGCCTGGCGCACGTTTATGACTGCACGTTTCGTCAATGGATCACGCCTATTTCACTTCAACGCGGTTGGACTTATCGTTAAATAGGGGCACTAACTCGCTCGGCCCCTGCGAGCTGAACTTTCCAAATATTTGGCCAAATTTTAAGGGCACAACTTTGGCGACCATGAAGCGTCGCAGCCGC
The DNA here is from genome assembly GCA_948146005.1 of Nomada fucata. Taxonomy (NCBI): domain Eukaryota; kingdom Metazoa; phylum Arthropoda; class Insecta; order Hymenoptera; family Apidae; genus Nomada; species Nomada fucata. The sequence goes on from OX411281.1 coordinate 8,128,203, forward strand.
CAGGTTAGCGCGGTGACACTAACGTTTAACGTACTTTTTTTATGGAAGTACTTTATATGAGTACACATAGCTTTCGGACAGCTGCATTCGACGGAAATTTCGTCACAAAAATTGGTTCAAATCTGTACACTCTGTGCATGGTTTTTAACCGCGAAGCATTGATTTACGCATTGCGTACAAGAAACTGAAAAAATATTTTCATTTCGAAGAATCTGACAAATCGGTTCATGTGTCATCTCAAGTTTGAACATATATGGCTGCCTTATTTTACCATTGTATTTCTACGTAGGGGGTTTTCTAAATTATTACATTAGTAACGAGGGAAATTATGTTGCTCTGCAATTATTAATAAATGCATTGAAAATGTTTTAATGTTATTATTTTCTTTGAATTACAGAACGGACATAAGTTTCCTGTAGACCTATTATTTAGAAGAAGCAAATAATCAGAATCAGAATCGCAAGAGAAGGCAGAATCAGATCAGAATCGTCTTCTTTCTACTGATAAATCGCGTATAATCAACATTTCGTATATAAATAAGAAAATAATACATTTTCGATACTTCTATTAATATTTAGTGGGCAATATAATTTCCATCCTTGCTAGCGTCATTCGAAAGAGCACGTACTTAGAAATACAATACTAAAAAGGAGCAGCTATATAATGGTGAAACTTTGAGTCGGTATTAGCGGACAGAACTTTCCGGTAGACCTAATATTACAAATACTTTTCTTCCTACCATTTCTACTTGCCCCTGCTTTAACAGCAAACTTTAGAATATGGTAGCGCTGGTGCTCTAACGACAAAACGAGTAGGAGGTTAAAACCCGTTCCCTTTCGGCTGGTGGAATCGTTTGAGATAAAACCAAAGCTTCTGTTGTGCGCGATTTAGCGCCGCACCGTGCGTCCTTTAGGGTTGCTTTATCGTGCTTGCTTACCCCTCTCTTCTCGAACAGGGAAGGGCATTTTAAAATCAGCCACTTTGAAAGCTCCTATGCGAAGCAGCTTCGCGTGAACTCGCCCCGCGCCGCAGCGGCCTAATCTGACTTGGGGTGTAAGATCGTAAATCCTCCGACGCCAATCGCGATTGCGGGGAGGCACCGCGGAACACAGGTGCAAGTATTGCTCCAATGAATCTTTCGTGTAAGGCGAAGTAATCTCGGGCTGAGAATAAAATCTCTCGGCTCCGACGAGCCGGTTTTTTCTAATCTTACTTCGCGGTTCGATCCTTTTACCATAGCGGATAGAACACCGCGGGGTTCTGTAATGCTTTGATCTAATCATCGTTAAAATCGATTCGCGATTCGTAACGAACAGGCGTTACAGGCAGACGAAAGCTATCCTGATTCGGTAAATTAGTGTTGTTTGAGGTGCCGTGGGAGAAGTCTGAACCGAAGAACGTTCGGTTTTCCGCGCGGCAATATTTTATTGGTTCTCTTTCCACTTAATCAATGAGTGGATTACGCTAATATACCTACTAGAGAACATTGATAATACGCTTACTCGGCGTTAGTATTTTTTGTCGTTCCTGCTTCAATATTCCGTGGGAACAATTGTCACGGATAATAATGGACCGCGGTTATATCTATTAATATGATAAAAATTACTAAATTGATTAAATTCATACGGATTAATGCGCCATGTAGCGAACAATTTAATAAGGGGAGAAGTACACAATCGTCGTGCAATTCTCGCATTGAATGAAATAGATGTATCACGTGAAGCATGATTGCGTCACATTAGTCGTGCACGTCGAAAGAGGGTTAGAGAGCGAAAGAGGGACGAGTGGGGAGCTGTAAGAATTTACAAGTTTAGCGGATTTAATAACTCAAAGTTTAATTAACTACTGAAAGTCTAGCGATCGATTTCCCTCGAGTTCTTTCTTCCAACGGTTGCTCGACTCGCGCCTTTTCGTATTTCCCTTCTCATCAACTACTTCGCTTTCATGACGTGGACCGGGGGGTTCATAATCCTCGGAGATTCGAAATCCCCCTCCGCTGTTTCCTGGCCTGCCACCTCAGAACACTGAAATTCCTTCGGTACCGAGTCATTGGAGGGGAGGGGGGGGGGGCGAGGTTGTAAGAAGGTCCACTGGCTGTTCCTTCTAGCCGTCAAAAGTGCTGAAAGCGTCGAATGTCGACCGGATCGTTTGAAATCAGAAGGGAAACCCATTCGTTCGCTTGCTGGCGTCAATGGTATGGTATGAAATCGATGATAAGAAGTAAAGAGAGAGAGAGAGAGAGAGAGAGAGAGAGAGAGAGAGAGAGAGAGAGAGAGAGAGAGAGAGAGAGAGAGAGAGAGAGAGAGAGAGAGAGAGAGAGAGAGAGAGAGAGAGAGAGAGGAAGAGGAAGAGACAGGGGTGGTAGAGTGTTCGGGGAAGAAAACGCGGCGGAGTGGTAAGTTTTATGGAAACTTGAGCGGCAAAAGTTTTCGGTAGTTTCCACAACCTCGTGTGGGCCAGTTACTCGCGCGAAATTTTCGCCCGCTACTCCCAAACGATTCCTACCTTGAGAAACGGGACCTTAACGAGACAGAAGGGCGAGGGGGCAGATGGTAGGGGCGAGGCGGCGCGAGATACGGAAGAAGCCAGAAGGGTTTCCGGCGGAGCACAAAATGCGAGGCATAGCTGAACGAACCGAAGTTTTCGGTAACTCATAGGATGTTGCGAAAACGGTTCGTGCGTCAAAGATTTTCTTCGAAGACTTCACGGACTCGTTCCCTACGTGGAGCAAAAACGACCCTTAACGAGATCGCTTGTTGAACGCGCGCCTCTAATTCTGCTACCCACTGCATCATATTTCACCTTCGACGAGCAACTCCGCCGAGATTCTTGCAAGCTCATTTAGAAGTTGTTTCGGACTTTCGGATAAAAACGAGCGACCCGCTCCTTCCGAGAACACGTTATTGAAGCAGCGTTGTTCCGCTGGGGAACTGAATGGCGTCAATTGAAGAGCGATATCGCATTCCCTGCGTGTCTAATTAATGGTAACTACCCTACGTCGTTAAAGATTTAATTATTAATTATTAAAGCTTAATTATGTGTGATTGGAAGTTTTCGGAGAAATTAAGGCGGTGCAGGTGTTGAACGATTGGTAACAGATATATATGTATATTTATTAAACAGTTTCTACGCTAGTCCACACTCTGTTACTCTATTCTGTTCCACGCTGTTCTACACTACTCTCTGATCTACACTACGATCTGCACCCCTTTGCTGCTCAATCTACTCTTTGGTCTACACTTCATCGCTGTAAACTCTACACTACCTATTGCCATTCATACATCTACTCATCTTCAGTCTCTCTCTCTCTCTCTCTCTCTCTCTCTCTCTCTCTCTCTCTCTCTCTCTCTCTCTATCTCTCATATCCTTAAAAACATAGAAACAGGGGACACGGGTGTGCATGCCCGGTCGTTGGGCGCTTCGCACTCCTACAATTATGTATAGCGTAAATGATTGAACGAGCTTGCACGATAATCAATGCGTTAAGTAATTTGTCACCAAATGTTACCGACATATTACACGTTCAGGTATCAATGAAAAAGTCCAGTTGAAACTCAAGAAGAGCATGAATGTCATTTCTATCGAATCGTAAAAACAATATTTAATATCCTCGAAGTTCCGAGAGAATTCTCTTAAAGTCCGCATACCTTTCGCGCGGAAAACTATCGAAAACGTCGTTTTATCGCGTCTATATTTTATTCACTAAGATACCAGTCCTTTCAAAGTCCGTTAAATCCGCAAAAACCATGTCACGGTAAAATATGGGGGTTTATATTACCTTTATCATCGTTATCAACGAATCCGCTGTTACGACACTACTTGTTTATCGTAATTTGTAAATATAAATCCGTCGATGCACAGAAAAAGTCGGAAGGAAGTTCCAGAGATTTTAAGCTTCTACGAACCGAGTTCCCTGCGGGAGACATTTTAATTACCGTCGCGACGCGACGGCTAGCTCGTTGGTCTATATATCGAACGATACACCTGATCCTAGCACTTGCGTCTTTGGCGGCGCAGTACAACCTCACGCCATTTGTCTTTCGAGTTTATATATAAAGCCGATCGCCCACCCGCCCTTCCTACAACTCGACTGCTTCCGTTTACAGACTCAAAGGCCAGCTTGGCTCGCCCCAAATCGGAAACTACAGACGACAGAGATTGACTAAACTTCAATAAAGCTTCTTCCAAAGTGCTGGAGAAGATAGCTACGGAGAGTGATGAGGCTGGGACATGCTGGTGCCGTTAAACTGGTCCGTGGCTTAATCCTCTATGGCGCACTCAATCCAGTCACCTCGATAAAATGTAACAAGCTTGATCTCCGTGTACCGAGAACTTTCTTCTTAACATTCAGAAATTAGTTCGTTCTCCTTGCCCCCCGAAGAAGCGGCGAATCGTGTCATCTAATTACGTTTCTTTCTTCTTTCGGATAACGTGTTGTTCCAAGTTTCGTTTGACGCTTGTCGCTTATAATCTTGCCTCGAGGTGGCGCAAAAACCTTCTGCCCCCTTCTTTCGAGCTTCTCGCAAAAAAGGTTGAATCGAAGACGGATGTAATAATTGTTTTAGCTAAAACGTAATACGAAATGTAGTGCTCCTCGCACGTGTGTATTGTCGTAAACGTTAATTCACGTTATCGAACGATATCTCTTCGGACAATACATGCATTTATTTTATTGCGTACAAGCATTTGAATCTTCTTTCCCGACCGCCGGATGATCAACAAAGTTAAATTTGCCTTAATAAAGGGTGACGTTTGTTCGAATTAATGGGCTCGAATGGGAAGGTCCACGACAGGAAGGGCACCATATGTCTTCTCCAGGGTTGTCGACGCTAGAAGGGATTCAGGACAACTGTCCACAATAATCAAGACTAACAGCTTCGGCTGATCCTTCAAGCTTCTTCGTCAGCATCGTTCCGTGCCTCTCCTACTATATCTCAATTTATATCACAATAATGTTACTCTTTCCTTCGTCTCAACTTTGTCCTCGCTCGTTTATCAGCATTTTTTTTTGTTTACCACCGCTTTCTCTCTCTCTTCACGGTCTCTACTTTACAGAGGAGTACCGAAAGCTCAATGAATTCGTGGTCGTAATACGCATCCGAATGTTCACAGAGAGTTGCGCTGGCCGCAAAACGGAGTATTTTGTCGGGCACGACACCCTAGGGAGTAATGCACGTCGTTTGAGTAACTACAACCACTGAGAATCTTGTTTAGTGGAGAATAAAGCAATTCGACTATTACCTTGGGAAATATAAACAAGATTTATCTACCGATTTCACCTTTTCGATAGATAAGGAAGAATTTTCCTTGAACCGAGAGCAAAGTTGTCTGGATAATTCGCGAAGAAGAAAAAAAAAGAAGCAGGAACGTAGTTGTCCCGACGTTTATTCGTTACTTGAAATGTATCAGATGTTCTGAATGGCAAAAGTGGAAAGCGGGGGGGATCCCGATTTAAGCTCTTCTACTTTGTGCAGAGTGTTATACACGGAAAGACTTTATGCACAAAGTCCTCAAGTGCTATTAAATTAAACGGTACTTAAAAACTTCTTACATAAAACCCTGTAACTGGCCACCTCAATTAATAGACACGCGTTTAAAATTGTTCTGTAAAGCGCGGAATCATCTCAAGTTTTTAATATCACAATACCGGCATTACAAGCACGGTATCTTACATATATATTTTAGGATCAGTAAAATTATTAATACAATATTAATTACCACTATCTTCTTATCGCATTTTTAATACTGTCGTATCGTGCATGTACGCACTGATTTTTCATTTGTTTCCAGAATACCAGAATTTAATTTATTTCCCTATACGCGTTAAACTTTCACGACACCGCATATTTTACGTCGTTCAACATAAAAATTATTTACAGGACGAAGATTGAATCGCCCTCGATCTTTACGTTACACAACCGCGTGCACGTTCGAATCCTACAAATAAATTCTCCAAACTCCGGCAAATTCATTTTTCGTTTCTCACCCGTACGAAAAAGGGGCGGCACGAAAAATGTTTTCCAAACGACCAGCCAGAGAATTGTGGCGATTTTAACTAGCGCATGAAAAGCGAAACATTTGTCTTCAATATTGCGCAAGCAGTTTACGGTGAAAACAACAATTTTTATTTGTTAAAACCGAAGAACGTTTTGATCAAAACAGGACGATGGTCGATGATGATAGTCAGCCCGGTTGATTAAAAGCTGCGTATTTTCGCGCCTATTCACGAATCACCGTGCCGCTAATGGGATTGGAAACAGTGAGTGACGCCGAGCGGGGTGTGAGATCGGTTCAGCTTCGCCTGCTCTCACGGTTCCGCCTCGACCGCTCGCCGGCGTACATTTTCAATTTTACGCCTGGGTTTTAATACCACGGACGGCTTTTCAAAACCTGCCTTTTGTCGCTACAAGTGACGAGAACATATTCCAACAAAAAGTCATAGCCTCGGAAATAACCGAAAAGCCATCAAACAAGATTTCAACGGACTGAAAGCTGTTGCCCGACCGGGCAGCCAGGGTAAAACTTCGATGGTATAGAATGGAGATCTGAAATCATCGGGCGGTATGGAAAGTTTCTCGAGTATCCTCGTGCGAGCAAATTATTATACGTCGTTCGATAGACAGGTGGCAAAATATATTATCGAGCAACGTACGTGCTTTAACAGAGTCTGCAGATCTATCTATATATTTTTTAATATACAGCGGCAGTCAGAAGTTTCGGGCGAGACTGTAGTTTTAATGTGTCTCTTGACTAAACATTGATAATGCTATTTTTCTAGAAGACTTAACAAGTGACGCTTCATTATTTAATACGCGAGCTGTACTTACGGAATGGGGTTGTTATTTTTAATGACTCTTAACATCAGCGATACGACAAAATTATGTTTTGTCCGTAGATTTTCGGCAGCAGAACGATTTCACGATTCTGCCACGAATCGGTTACATTGTTTAGGGTGTCGGGCGTCTCGCAAACTTTACGATCGTTCACGCGTGAACACGGGCCAACTGCGACGTTTATATTCTTCGCACGCAATAGTTGCACGTTTCTGCTTGTATCTGTTTTAGTGTACGTCTGTGGGTGGCCCTTTGGCGGCGGGTATTAAGTTGTTCGGATTAGGCCACCCTACCAAGAGAAACTTGCTCCGCGAGATTAACCTATTCCGGAGCTTTATAGAAACTCTACACAACCTGGATTACCGCAACCACCGAAATCTCACTTGCCACTGCTGGCCACCACAGACGCATAGAATTCCAAACAGATGTTCCTATTTCCACCTTTTTCGGATACACGTGATCGGATCGAAACTGGTCATTCCGTTTGCCCACCGCGGCTAGTTTAAAAATATATATAGCTGTGAAATTCTTGTCACGTTCCTTACTCGAAGAATTTAATAATAACTTCGAAGGTAGGGGTGAAGGAAGAAGTATTTCAAGCTTAACTATGCTGTGCATTAATGTACATAGAACGAAATAAGGTCACGTGCGTGAGGCATATGTCTCAACATACAATCAATGATACGCTATTGGACTTGCATTGTATGTTATATGTAGAATAGAACCATGCTTCTTTACGTAGATAATATTTCCATACGTATTCCTTGAATAAAATCAAACGGTAACAAGCTGTGTTACTATTATTCAGTGTCGCAAAGGAAAATTCAACATCTTTGTAGTTAGTCCTTGGAAGCAATTTTACATCTCTTAAAATAGAAGGAAGGATCTACGCGTATCAGAATTCTATTGGTTCCATTGTGTAACAAAGTGCAGTGCCAATAATGCGCAATAAGTTTGAAAGTTATATAAAATTGTACTATCTATTCAACGCGATATAAATTATTCGTAGAATTTAATTCGACCCATGTCGTTCTACTTCAGTTTTAAACAAATTCGGACAATTTGCCGTATGTTCGTCGAGTTTAACGTCAGTCGCATCACATTTGCGTGCGTCTTTATTTTTTGTGCGTTATGCCAACTTCGGAATAAATGATCGAATACTGCGAGTCATGGGACACTGCTTTTAACGCGTATGAGAAGGTAACTGTTACCATCTTTTCGTTTCTTATATTTGTCAATAAAATATCCTACCCGTATTTTCCAAGAATTCTCCCATGACTGCCGATATCTAGAATCACTGTCCCGCCCCAACGTCGAACCGACATAACTTTCCTACGGAAACGGACCAATTTTGAAAACTGTTAAAATAATACGCGGGGCACGTGAAAAGACGAACGCGATAGGTAGAGAAGAATATAGCAGATAAGCAGTACAAGAATATAAAAGCGAAATATCTAGCCATTTGTCTGCCAACTTGTTTCCATGCCACGAGCCCTCGAAGAATCCGAGGACGTTTGAAGAAGCAAAGTGCCGAGACCCTTGAGCTCTTCGCGACAACTAACGATCTCATTAATTACTTTCAAATATATAGGGTTCGTGTCTCCGTCCGTTGAACGAATGAACAAAATTGATAAAATCCCGTCGTCCGTCCTTTTAACATTTTCTTGCTGGAAATGCCGTCAGAAGACTGACCATTCTTTCAGTGTTTTAGAATCGAAACGCCTTAACATTTTATGACTAACATGAAATTGCAGGAGCAGCAATCCATTGTTTGTAAAAGGGAAGTTAATAAATGTCCAGGGATTTTGTAGTCTCACATTGTTTTTAGACATTCTTTAAAAACTGCATGAGCAATTAAACCCCAAAATCATGCAAGCCTATTCGATATAAAATCGTCCGAAATGAACGGTCGAGTGGTATTAATGTCTGACAGCAGCCGCCGAACTGTAAAATCGAAACTCTGATTACGCCCGGCAGTAACGCGAATTTCTGTTCGTTTATCGGCCCACACATATACCTATGTATATACAAATGTATATGCCCCTACATAACTGTGACGTTGCCGATACTGTTTCGGAATGCTGGAAAATGTGACGAATTTTTCGTAAATCTTGATATTAATTCTCGATGATTTTTATCACGTTCCGTTGGTGAAATTAATCTGCGATTCAATATTGTTTACCAAAGAACCTAAGAATTATTTGACGAAATAAACTGAAATACTGCGCACATAATACACGGACGTTTCGTTCGAAAACAAATTTGTCGCAGGCCTGTTTAATTGGAAAAAGTGCAGTTTGTCCAACGGACAAAATACGAATGAAAGCTTTCCTTTCCGAGGGAAATTTTCTGTTTCTACACGGTCCGCACGAAAAACAACGGAATTCAATCATCCGACGAAGCGGAGCAGATTTTTGTCAAATTTTCGCTTCCACTGTTGTTTCTGGAAACTAACGATTTCGTCGGAGGAAGCGGCCGGTTTAAAGGTAACCGCGAGCACACACGAATCCCGAATAGAAGGTCGGTTTAGGAACGATAATTGGCACGAAGGCGAACGTTCCGTCCCTTTTCGTCGCGCCTCCGACAGAATTTCCTAGACCAGGGACGAAATTTGATTTGCAAATTTAGTTAAATCCCCTTCGCCTCCTCGATTCCTAGTCATCCCTTCTTTCTCGTGGTAACCGCACAGGATATACGCACGCCCCCGTGATGCTGTCCTACAGGACGGCCCCACCACCCCCTCGCACACCCCTCTTGGCCCCGTGGGAGAAGAGGCCGAGAAAAGACGCGTCGCATGAATTTTAATTTCACTTCGCCCCGTCGCCGCGCTCGATGCACTTGGGACAACGTAACGAGCAGCTAAAGTTTTTTGAGGAAAAAATTAAAAGTTTCACCCACGCTCGTCGCCCCTATCGCCCCCGCCCCCCTCCTCTTGTCCCTCGTTTCTTTATCCGCCTGCCCCTTGGCTGACAAGTTCCGCTCGTAGGCCAGAGATGTACTTCGTCGGCCAAGACCATACCGTAATATCTCGTAAAGTAATTAAGCGGGCGAGTTGCTGTGACCGAGTAACTTTCTCGGCGGAGCTGATTCAATCTCCATACAGTTGGATGCCGGCCTTTCGATCATCCAAACAATACTTGCGGGCAGCCGCTGTCGTTTCTTTTTCCACCGGATTTTCTTTATTCGCAAGAACGCGGATTAAATGCGCCGCGCGTTGTTGGCGAAGTTTCGGTAACGACGTCGCGAGCCTTTTTTATTATTATTTTTCGTAATGCAAATTAGGTAATTGGGTTGTGTCCGATGGGTTGTTTTGGATGCTGTGCATCGAATGGATCGGACACGCCCATAATTTGTCAGAAATATCTGCAATATTGCAAAACCTCGTAACATGCAACAAACAAATGAGATTCATCTATAAACTTGCGTATACTTCACGTAACAAAGTGATGCGGTAGCACGTCTTATGTGTTTCTGTTTGGGACTGAAATGTCCGGCTGATTAGAATAAAATATTCAAGAAACACGAAAGCTTCAAGTGGTGAATGCACAAGGGAACGGGCACAGAAGGGGAGGTAATAGGAAAAGGTACAAGAATAAGTGAGTGGCTATAAAAACTGATCGACCGATAGTTCGAAAAATGGATAAATGTGAAAACGGAGTAAAATAGTCGGGACCCAAAAAGACTGCACGTGGGAAGAAGAGCAGAAAAAGAGAAGACAGCACGAGACGAAAAAGACTTTTGATGCGAAGGCGGTGCAATCTACTGGTATCCAACAAGGGGCGGAAGTGCGGATGCGCGCGCACGAAAGGAAGGAGGCCGATTTGCAAGCCAGATTGAGATTTTGAAATTTAAATCTCGCCAAGACCCAAGTTGAAAAACTCCACTGCTTCTCGAAAGGACAAGTGCATGTACTTCAGTGCGACAAGGCCCTACTAATTGTCGGGCAATTTCGCCAGAAACAGAAAAATTTCGAGATCAAACGATCTGTTGCAACAGCGTACTGTACTTCAGTTTTTTATTGTCTCGAATATTTTCAAACAGTTCTCCCTGTGAATTCAACTCACTGACAGTTGGACGAAAAGTAGCATCGTCCCATGTCGTTAACATACGTAAAGGAAGCGTATGAATAGCGCCGTCAAAAAATGTCACGTGTTTGCTTTCACAAAAAAACATACAAATATATATTGATGCCAGAATGTCCAGGGATATCGACCACTTAATATTTCAATTACACCGGTTTTTAATCGAAATTAAATACTATTCAGCACTTTCGCCAGATCTAATTACGTGTGCTGCCGTTCGCCATAATTTCAGCAGTTTCTACCCTCTTTTGTAGCGAACGAAATATCCTGGTCTGCCGATTCGAGGGGGTCACATTTATTCGCGACAAATGACGCCACTTTCGCTCACCAGCGATCTTCCGTCGACCTTATTCCCAATGTTAACAAACCGTGTCATTTTCCCTTCATTCGTCGCCCTTTCCAAACTCGACATCTTTCACAACGTATTCGTTGGCTGCTAAAGTAACTCGTTACTTCACTTTGTTCTTTGAATTGGATAGTTTTCCATTAGCAATCATAACAACGTACTTTGGCCCATGCCTCCGGACTGATGGAGACGACGAAGAGGGTGCCCACCATGCAGTTGGGGTGAGTTTGTTTATTCAAGCTTGCGCGTAACCCTCTTCGCGCTTACTGGCGGGGCTTAGCCTTCTTTTCTGCCCACGTAGTTCGCGTTAATTTCCATTTTTATTGCGCAGTGAATTGCAGCCCCTCCAGCTCAACGCACTTCACGCAAAACGTGTATCATTACGTTCAATTGATTCCCTCATTATGGATGTAATGATAGCAACTATTACATTATCTAGCACTGTTTAACTTACGTGACAGAATTGTGATAGAATCCACGTCGTCAACTTACCTGAAACAGAATGGAATGATTTCGTTAGTTAAGCGGGCACGAAGTAAATGTATCAATTATTAAATCACATAAAATTTCGAAAATTGATGGGAGTTTAATTGAACATTCAAGTCCACGGAAATCATAAAACCCGTTATATCTTGAATTATTTGCTTGTATTTTTAATTAAAAGTTATTCAATTACTGTAGACCTTTGAATTGGGACTTACATCATGATTGCACAATAAATCATGATAGTGAAATCATGCATCTCCCAATGTAATTCTAAAGATAGTAAGCAATAGGTGCGTGCTTTCTATATATATGCTTTTGACGACCAATAAAGCAGGTGTGAAAAAGGTACGTCATGAAAGACTGGTAGAATGTATCTCCAGATTCCCAATCCACTTTGCTTGACAAATGGAAGAAGGCAATCGATAAAAATGAAGTAAGAAACATCAATGCACCTTATCAGGCTTCATACCATTGAGAAACTGAAATGTCTATTCAGGACGATCGAGCACGACGAACGATATTAGCAATAAAGACATAAATAAGTTCCAAGTACCTATCCCTATGACATTTATAGCGGTTATGGTACAGATCTGAATTCATCCATAAATGGTAGTGATATAATCGTTCAATTTAGAGACCTGTGCCGGAATGAGAATTACGTTCAAATGCGGGAGAAGATGGAAATTCAAGAAAGGAAGTGAAGAAGAAGAAATGAATATTTGTTAGATACTTAAGTTAGATGCCACCAATCGAATCACAAATACATGTCATGTTTTTAATCGAAAATCAACAAATTTATTGAAGACCACTAACCCACGAATTGTACCACGAAAGAGATTAGAATAATTTTCGCGCAATTGCTTAGAAAATACGTGGCATTGCAAGAATGTGGTTACGAGCGTGACACAAAGCCCCTTTGATTTAGTTAGACGGAAGGCACCATGTTCGTATTCGACATATTGGTTGGCAACGTCTATGATACCGAAACCCTCTACTACTCAGCGCCAGCATAGACAGGACCATAACGGAGTATAATTCAGTACAGTTTTGGTGTGTATAGTGCATGTTCTATTCTACGACAATGCAACGTGCACGCTCCCTGTATTCTACTGCAACGCCCTGCCCTAATGCATTATACCTGAGTAGGACACCATTCATATACTCTACACAGACAAAGGTACATAACGTACCTGACCCCGCTTTGCTCACATACCCAGATTGTATGCGCGACAGGGTCTCAAACCACATTAATGGACATTATGGCTATTATTCTAGTTGGTAGAAGAATTAGTTAGTAGAAGAATTCTTCAGAATAAATAATTCACAGGCGTACATACACGAACGACTCGTCTAAATATGAAAAAGTAACGAAGCTGTAACGAAGGAGCACTCTTAACACCGTAATACACTGCAAGACACCAAAAGTAATTCAGCGTGGACACTCGCGTACACGCGTACGAATGTTTCTTGTTACCAGCAACTGTTCTCCGCAATCGAGTGAAAGTAGTTTAACCACGCGAACAGTGCGGCTCAAACAGAGACGAAACAGAGTTTGTTCCAACTTCGAAGCTTTCCCGCACGACGAAATATAGTAAGCAGAATGTTTGACTGGAAGAAACTAGCGTATCCATGCAACGATTTACCAACGATTAACTTGCAAACAAAGTGTCACTATTTGAGCAAGGATACGGCTCGTGTAATTTGCGCAACGACGCTATATTGTCTGTCCAGATGACATCTCAGATTACGTCCAAGGGAAGGGAAAAGGGATGGCCGGAGTTTCTGTTGCCGACCGCTCCAGCACGTTCCCGTATCCTACGTTCCGTTCTTCTGCCCCTAGGAAATAGGGGAGCGAGCTTCATTTATCTTGCTAGGGATCACGTTGCATCCCTACAAATGCAATGTCACCGAGAGGACGCACTGCTGAATAAACTTTCGAAGGAATGCTGCCGCGCCAAATAAACGACCGCGGGTTGTCCCGTTGAAAACAGATTTTTTCCGCTACTGATGAAAAGCCGTCGGTGACAATAAATCACACGAAAGAAATGACGAAGTCAGAAATGACGCGTGGAAGAAAGCACGGGGACGTCAGTTGTTATATTTCACCGGGTCCCCAAGGGAAGACAAAAGAAAAAGTTGACAAAACCGATCTCCTGTATCCCGCTATTCATGGCAGATAAACATTGGGGAAATTGAACAAACACTTGTCATGTTTACGAGTTCTAACGCAATCTAACGCAAATCTTGCTGAAATGTGCTCACGATCTGTCTATGCATACTTAAATACGTATTCGTCATGCTGTTCCGGCCATTTCGACGGACATCTTTGCTTTCACCGCGTCGATCGGGACTACGAGGAGGAAATTGCGAAAACGCTGCTGCACCCGCCTCCCCAGCCGATAGGTATTTCCACATCGGGGAAAAGTACGTTACAAGTCTAACTTTAATCTCTTCAGGATTCTGGTCACGTAGCCTCGTCCAAAGATATATATCGTATATCGCCTCGCGCGTCGGCCCTTCTTCACATACCCCACTTTCGAACACCATTCCCAACCCCTTCGATCCTACGTTTCTAGCTAATGTCACAGGCGTACTAAATAGTTGGGCGTTCATAATAGCAAAGTTTCGCACAGATTTCACGTATCATCGATTTTAGCACAGTTAAACGCTTGCTCGCGAAAGTGTTCGGCCGCCTACAACGGTTGTGAAATCCATATTCATTTAATGTTCTGTTGTTTCGTAATAAATATTCGAAAACAATGTTTCACCGCTGTCATTTTATCGTACTGTCATGTTGCCAATACTGTCATTTTAATTTTGACCGGTATATAATTTTATGGAAGGTTTACTGAACATCTAACGATTAACTGTATATTTTTACGAAGGTTATCGTGGATCGTAAGGAACAAGTACGGAGAGACACGGTCCATTTGCATTAATATTCTGTAAGACACAAATATGTATATATATCTTGGAAGAGAACATTCGTTACGCCAGCCGAATACAGAATAAGATACAGTTAGGAGCCTGTGCATTATATGTTGCGCTATGCATCGATATATACTACTGCCGCGTCGAACCAACGACGGCACATTCTACTTAGATATTCCAACTAAAAACTGTGCCACATTTGACCTCGTTAACGATTATCAGGAAACACATTTACTCCGTAGGCAAAGTGTATTTAAATATTTAGTACAATGTTCGCAAAATCGCGTCGATGTTAATAGGAATGATGTAATCTAAGTTTTATTAGCAGGCAATGGTGCAACATTGTGCAATATAGAGAGCGCTATCGCAATGTCGGTAGATGTTATATAACATTCTCCATCTGTTCTGCGTGGATTAAAATGAATAGCTCTGTTTATGCAAAAGCGATAACCGGTGAACACATTCGAAAGGGGAACAGGTGCGCATGATTGTTTGGAAATGGCTGGGTCTCAAGGAACAACAAATATCATATGTACATATTTAGCGACTATATATTGTTTCAAAACAGCGGCCTCTTGGAACGTAGACCGGATTGTTGTTCCACTCTTACTTACAAATTCCGCATCTATTAAATTCTGTTTTCACTGTATCAATTTCTAGCGCTCCATGTGTACGCGACGAAATTTTTTGCCCGGGTATTATCATACTTGCATCGTCATAGGTACACAGTATGATTTCGTTTCCTCAGCTTACCGACCAATTAACAAATCTGACTGATTTAATTTCATGAAATTGCTATTATCACAATAGAGAGTGAAGCATAAAAATGTTTGTAGGTGGCCAAATGTTCTGCTGCAAATTGGCATTTCTGTTTCATGAAATACTGAACCCTTGTTTATTCTTACCGCGATGTCCCTGCGCATATTGTATTGCATTCTTTAAAATACCACTCGTCGCCAGTTGATCGCTTCATATTTGCATTGCAAGGAAACAGCGACAATAAGGACTGCCGTAATAATACGAATAATCTGAGACAGATCAAATCATCAACTGAGTATACCAGAATTTATTGCGACACTACTAACATTGAAATTACTCTCGAAGAAACTATGTTTGACTGCAGTTCCTACGAAACATCAATCTACTGAAATATACCATGGACGAGAAATATTTTTTACTTCAACGCGTGCCAATATTTCGAGAACGATCTCTCTACGAACGTGTAAAGCGAGATTACGCTTTGCGGTAATACTACTCGGGCGTACCTGATCAATCAATTTACCCCCAATAAAAGTTCAGCATCGTAATCGACCCCCTCGTTAATCTAATGAAATTTATACAGCTCTCCGTACTCGTCATAATAACGAATTACATCCGAAAGTCATTCCGCACAATTGCTCCGCGCAGACAGGTTCCGCGAGAATATCAGAGCATCCTTAAGCATCCGATTACCGGCTTTGGAGTTTTGTTCTCGGTGGCGGCAACAGGTTACCAGCACGCGCCGCTTGCAGACTTGGCGAGTCGACTACGGGGACGGTCGCATGTGCGTGTCTGTGCTCTCGATTCTCGCGTGTACCTCTCCCTTTCTCCTATTCTCTCTGCCCCATTCTACCCCTCTCGCCCTCCCTTTCGCACTTTCTCTCGTTCAAGCACCCGCGCCTTCCCTTAACCGAGCCTACTTCGCTGTCTGCCCTGCCTACCCCGTTAAGTGTCCCGACCTAGACAGTTGCGGGTCCGCGGACACCGCGAACCTGTATGCAATGCAATTATGTAGGTACGTATGTTAATCATAGATGTGCGTGCAGTCTAACCTATGATCCATATGCGTGGCCGACCAGTTCTAGCCCAACGTCGCTGCACGTGCACGTGACACGCGAGGTGCAAGGACGTCGACGGCAACCACGAGGACGTTCACCACACAAGCCTCCCACGTTGTGCGTCGCTCAACGAATCTCTCGGCTGCGCGTCACTGATGTGCGTGTGCGTGCCTGTTGCGAAAAAGCGCGGTGCGTACACGCGTGTGTCACCCTCTCCGCGCTCTCACCCTCCTGCCTCTATAATATTCTTGTTCTGCTGGATAACATACGACTGGACATAGGACGACACCCGCTTCCTCTCTCTCTCTCTCTCTACCTCTCTCCCTCTCCCTCCTCCGAGATTTCTATCGCTTTCGTTCTTTTCTATTTGTTCAAACGGTCCTTTGAGCCCTATCGTTAATACAGTTTATTCACCACCGTCTCTCGTATCGGAGCACCGTCACGAGGAGTAAACAAAAATTTGCCGGACCGAAACCGTGCACGATACACGACGACGGAGGGGTTTGCGAAGGATTTCCCCGTGTATGGAGAACACGGTGAACGGGCCAAGGGACGGCAGAGAGGCTCTATTTCACAGGCTTTTTAACACGATTCGGAAACACACGCAGCGCGCGCCGTGGCGTGACGTAGCGGCGAGTCGGATGGCTGACTGGCGGAGAGCCGACGACTCTCGTTCGGTCTCGGTTCTCGGTCGTGGCCGAGGGGATCGCTGCTGGCTGGTAACGCGCGCGGGAGGGTGCCCGCCGGAAGGCTAAACGGGACGAGGAGGTGGAAGCCGTGAGAGGGTCGGTTGCTCGAAAACGGTGGTAGGGTAGCGGCAACGGTGGTGGCGAACGTCGCGGCTGCACGACCATCGGGGGGTGAACGGTGAACCGGAGGGCCGAGCGAGAGGGTCGCGGGAAAACTACCCGCGTAGGAGGGTCGGATGGAGACAGCCTTGCCTCGAGAAGGAGACGATGTAAAAGTAGTGAAGTAGAACAGAGATGCGAAAAGGGATGCGACGAAAGGGGCGAGGGGCAAGAGCAAGGAGAAAGGGAGATAGTCGAACACCGCGTACGCTTGGAACTGTCTCTCCCTCTATCTGCCCTTGTTGCTGAAAGGAAGGAGCACGGCCAGAGAGAGAGGGAGAGAGGGAGAGAGGGAGGGAGGGAGTGAGCGAGATGGACTGTGAAAAGGGAACGAGAAGAAGAATTGGAGCGATCGAGAGAAAGTGAGGAGGAGAAGGTAACGGCGCGAGAGGTGGGAGAAGCCACGGGGTTGCCTACCCTCCGCGTAGGGAAGTAGCAACAGGCGGCCGGGATTCTCTCTCTTCTCATCGGCAGGGCCGGTGAGCGTCGCGCGCCACGTTTCTCGTCGACGGCAGGCGCCGCTGCCGTCGGCGCTCTGACGTCACGGCATCGTGACGTAGGCGTGGTCACGGATGCGCACTAACACCTCGGCTGTCACCGTTGTCATAGTGACTGCTTCGCCGATGCCCGCGTTTCGCCGCCGTTGCCGGCACATCCCCCGCGCACCTACCCCCCGATTCCCAGAGTCGCTGCTCACTCCACTCTTCAGGCCGTCGAGCAACCCCCTACAACGGTACAACCCTCTCTGCTGCCCTCTCTCTTTCCATCTCTGAATCTCTTTTTCACTCTCTCCCTTCGTACCACCTTTCCACCCGCTTCACCCTTCCTCCGACCCCCTATCACTTTCTCCCTCTCTCCCTTTCTCTTTGTATCTCTCTGCGTCCTTCTTCATCCCTATCAGAATACGCCGCTACCTTTCAATGTACGTCGACGGTGCGACGCGGGCGGCACAGCTTGAAATCCATGGTCGAAAGAGGAGAAGAAGCGTGGACCGTCGCAAGCGGAACGGAGAGGACACCCTCGACGCCCAGCGGAAGAGGAACGCGCGTACGGAGGTGTACGTGCACAGGTGTACAAGCGTTGTCAAGGTAACCGTGGCTGAAAACAAGCCTGCGCGTTTTTCAATTCGAACGCAGTCGCTGGGAAGCGATGAGGTTATAATGAAGTCCCTGCATACCCGCCCGGCGATGCCATGCACGCGTCGCCGTCGCGTTGCGTAACGCCGCGTGTTGTCTGTCGGTTGTATGCCCGGAAGTATGCATCCGGATGGAAATGCGTGCGCACCAGGAACGCGCCTTATCCTTTGCCAATACTTTCCGTTCGGGGCACAGAGCTCCCCTGGATTGCGCGTGGAATGCGACCAACGCGTGCGTACTGTCTCGCGGAAAATTGCGCGCATGCTGTCCCCTTCCGATCAGACGACAGAAATTCAAGACTTCGGGAACTGTCTGTCAAAGGCTGGGCGAGGCAATTGTACCGGCACTAGTCTAGTTTGGCTCGCCCCGATGTTCCTTTCCTTTTTATTTGCCCAAGTAACTGTGTCGCGCACGTATTTGCACGTATTTGCACGCGCAAATGTATCCGCACGGCGAAACGCGTGGAACGCGTTTACCAACGTTGAAAATCGCGTAGTCGAAGGCGAGAATGTTTTGGCTCCTGCAAAGCCTTTAACAAGCGATACCGAGTTCCATACTGCAGCCGGTAATGCTGGCGATTATTATGCATTAGAAACGTACGTCATGGCTCACGCACCGTGAGCATCGACACGATCAAGTTCCGCCTAAAGCGCCTGTCCTATAGCCCGATTCAAACTCACCGAATAGTCGCGAGGTAGTTGTTATATGTATGTATCTGGGCCTAATGAGATTTCCATGTAGTGTGAATGAGTTGCCCCGGTTGTATACGTGCTCTGTAGACGTATACGCGTGGACACGTAAGGGTTTATGTACGGGTAACGTATAATACGGTGGATCATTTACGCATGGCTATCGCGATGCCTTTGTGGTTCATTAGTGTGATTACTTTTAAATTACTTAGGTAGAGTTAATAACTGTACACCGGTTGCGAAGTTGCAGCGAGTAATTTAAAATTACAACCATGTCAGCTCGCGAAGTTGATAAACTCGGGGGATAAGTTTTCGAAGCGAGTACGGCTCACGATTTTTAGTTGGATCGTTGGCGTTAAGGATCTCCGGTCTCGGGGGAAGTTAAATGTTACGCCGCGATGAAATTTGCGTCCTAACGTAACGAAATTGACGTTGGCAGCAACGACAAGATACGCCCTTAAACCCATCAACGCAACGTGTCCAGATCCAACTTCGCGACAAGTTTTTATTTCCAAGAATTATGCCAACGGCAGTATCTTTTTTTTTTATTTGCGCTTGGCGCAAAAGTAATTGTTACAAGTTCGGCTGCCCGGCGAATTTCCTTGATCGAAGTTTTCGTTCGTCGGGGTACTAATGGATTCTTAATTATCCTTAATTCGCACTAAATCGAGCCTGCAAGCGTGACGAGCGGGCGCGACGCAGCCCGGTGTCATTAACGAAATAATGGGAATTAATTTTGATTAGTGCTTCGTTTCGGCAAATCAATCGCGCTCTCGGGAAAGCGATTCAATTCCGCCATTATGGATTCCGATGAACAGACCGCGCGTATGCAATAATTTAATTCTACAGTGTGGCTTTTCTGACAATATTTGCACACGCGCCATGAAATCATCGTTCCTCGTCAATGACGTTTATGACGATTTTCTATAACTTCGATACCGTGCATACGCGTCGGTAACTTATTTCCATTATGCAAATACGAAAGCACGATTCGAATAGAAGTAGGCATTGCAAATCGTCGATGCATGACAATATATCGCGCGCAACATATTTATTGCTCGAATCGCTGTTAAAAATTAACCATAAAACGGTCAAATATTATCTCATCTACGTATCATTGTTATTATTACGACATGTTTCTTCATGTTCGTCAGGTTTCCGTCATTGTTCCGTTCCACGTCTGTTTTCTTCGGTACGCGTTTTATTCCTCTTACGTTCGGTTCACGGAATTCCTGCGCACCTGTAATTCCAATTAGGAGGGGGTCAATAACTTTCCAAGTCCATCCGGATGAAAGTTTAACAATAGCGTTCGCGAGCTCCTTGGGAATTTTTGTTCCGAAAGGTAGGTTAATCAAATTTCGATTGCGAACCTCGTTGGAGTCGATTTACCAACGTAATCCGAAGGTCTGATCCGAAGGTAAATAAAAGCGGGCAAGACCGAGGGAACGACGGGATGCTTGATCAATTTACAAAGAAGCAGATCGCGGTATGAAAACGGCTGAATTCGCGAAATGTGCTTGAACGAAGGTTAAGTCATTTTGCTTCTTAACGCGTATATATATATATATGTATATATGTTATACCCGGCCGCTTCGAATGAGATAATTATAAAATAACGACGGTCGACATAGTCGGTTCGGGCATATCCGTAGTATAAAGGAAAATAGATTCGCCATGTACGAGACTCGTGCTTCGCAAA
This sequence comes from Nomada fucata, assembly GCA_948146005.1. Classification (NCBI taxonomy): domain Eukaryota; kingdom Metazoa; phylum Arthropoda; class Insecta; order Hymenoptera; family Apidae; genus Nomada; species Nomada fucata. Next base: position 8,149,070 of record OX411281.1, read on the forward strand.
GCGGTTCTATAAAGCAGAAAAAGCGGGAAAATACACGATTCTACGTACATGAAATTGAGTTTAAAAATGTTTGATGTTGATTGTAGGTAATTCAATCAGAGCGTAGCGAGTAATGAGACGGAAGCGGGGCTAAAACCCAGCTCGCTTGGGCAAATGCTCGTCGACCGCCCTCCGTTGCCCCTCGCGCCAACCGTCCACGATTTCTTTCTCTCTCGTTCGCCTGCACGCTCGCGCACCCTCGATTCCCTCCACTCGACGCGTGTCTTCATCCCCCTCGATTTCCGACTTTCTGCTAGCAAATTCGTTCGTACCGTGAATATGAATTAAGTTGATACGATTTGGACAATCTAGTAGACGGGTGCAGGAGATGGTAACCAAGAGCCATTATATCGAGGCAAATCGTCCGGCGGCGATTTTCCCCAAAGTAGATCAGTGTGCATTGCGTTGGAACGGAAACGAGCACACGCGTAGGTATTCCGTTCTCCGAGCTATCCGGCCCAGCCGCCCACGGTGATTTTATTAATGGTGGAAGCAATGTCACCGGACTTATTTTTCCACTAAATAAGTCCAGCTGGTCGCTGAAGGGTGAAAAAGCTCGTAATTAAAACGAACAACGACGAAAACTATTACGCGAGGGTTTTATTGTCTCCTAATAAAAAGTCTCGTCAAGTAGTCGATGCAGCTTTTCTTCCGGGGCGGAATAATTTCCTCCGTTTTCGTGGCACGGACCTGGAAGGGAAAACGAACGAAGTTCGTCCTTCTCTTTTTTTAGTCGTCTGGCCACTATTCACAGCGATTTCGTCGTATAACTAACCATTGTTTTCCGCGGACGAAATTCTGAAGCGCTGGTAACATTAGACCAACAGAACCGCGGTCGTGACAGCGGGGCGCAATGGGGTGGGAGAGGGTGAGAGACAGAAGATTGGGAACATAGGTGGAGTACGCGACGACTAGCGTGTATCATAGTTCCGCGGCAGTGGCGCAACGTTGTTTCATATCGACGCATTGTTTACGAGTTCGCACATGCAAAGCGATAAAGGGATTCCGATGCGCAGAGGGATGCCCCCTTGTTTCAAGCGAGCCGATTCACTTCAACTTTATTATTGCCGTGGCTAGGTTTCTATGGTTTGTTCGGCGCAAGGGCTGAATCGAAGAGGAAGTGCTTGTCGGAAGAGGATCGTCGCCCCGCGATGATAGGGTGCGATACTCGTCACTTTGATTGCTATCCAGTAAACTTTTGTGAGTCGAGGATAACGATGAAAGCGTGCAACCTTATTAATGTAAAGAAGTATCCTGGTAGAGGACTTCTTGACAATGATTTTATTCCCTCACCAGTAGTAGCTGATTGCAACTGAAGTTCGAAATTTTAGTCAATATGTGAGCAGCGTGTAAATCATTTGAGACAGTAATCGTATAACGCATATATTACGTACGGTGTATATGTAATAGTCATAGTCGACACAATAATCAGTAAATGTTTTGTTAGTGAAATAATAAATGCAGGTGTTAATTGCACCTATAATAATAAAGACTGAAAACACTGTTAAATAATTAAACTGAAAAAAAGAGTAATTAAACTTGATTTATTAAACTAAAGAGTAATGGATTTTCATTGCACACTTTTCCAAAGATTCTGAGAGCTTGTAAATCAACAAACAGGAGTCACTGCATTTAAAGATGAATGTATGAAATGGAATGACTTAATAGATTTATCGAAACAATTGATGTTATTTGAAAACTGGATTGAAGTGTGCAATGTAAGAAAATAAAATGTCCTTGATTCTCCTATAGTTTCTGGCGCGATAAAACAATAAACTGAGAATCACGATTTCGTTTTACGGGCGTTGAAAGGTGTCACAAGGGTTTTAGGGAATTTTAGTTCCTCGCCTCCTTGACAAATGGATCTTCTGTACGAATTTCTCTTTGAAGAAACTACAAGCCGTACTTTCTTAAAAGTTTCCAGGTAGTTTGTTATATTCTGTAGTATAGCTTGCTGAATTTTTATAGGCAGGAATGAGAAAAATAATGACGACAACGCAGCTTTAAGCGAAGTATACGATGAATATACACGTTTTTAACTACGTGCACTCTCCGCGTATAAAAAATTCCCCGAGACAGTTTATTCAAGTTGAATTACAGCCAGTATGAAATTTTTGGAAACTTGCATCTAAACTCGCGAAGAAAGAGAGAAAAATGGTAAAGTCGTGTCACTTAAACTTAAAAATGTAACTTTTAGTTTTACGTGATTCCGCAACATTCTGTTTACGTTGAGAAATAAACGTTAACTTCAATTCTGTGCAAAAATGGCAAGTGGATATTTTCCTTTGCGACGTCAATAATGGAAATCAGTTTATTGAATCAGTTTGGAAATTTGTTTGCGCAAAAGTTTGAAAGATACGAGCAAAATCTGCTGTCTGAAAATGGGCGCGCTATTAGTACTTGCACAGTATCATTGAAGCTCCAGCAATTTCGTTACTTCCGTGAAGTTTAGAACAAAAGTTTTCACGCATATTCGGTCCTCTTCGTTGCAACAAAGAATCCCCGTTCGCGGCAAACAGCACGAACTCATTGGGCAGGCCAGCAATCACACGGGACAATAAGTTTCGCTTTCGTTGAAACGATCGAACAGCCATCATGAAAAATAAGTATCGTAAATCGGGGAAAGCGTGTCGAAATGTTAGTACATCACTGGGAGAGATAGCGGGCCATCATCAAAAGTTAATGAACCTTTCGGTCCTGGAAGGACATGGAACGGACGTTTTGAAAATAGCACATTCCGCTCTTGATGACTGACAGCCGTCCAATCACTGGGATGACAGTCAACTCATAGGAACACGTTTACCCGCTTCAATAGATATTCTCGCATTTTTACGTTCGAGGAATTTCAATTTTTTTCCTGAAAGTACGAGGCAGTTGCCGAAATCGAATAGATGTCGGGCCTCTTCCGATTCGTAGATCTACGAACATCGATATCGCCGAGATTTTTATCCCGCTATCCAGTAGCAATCCACGACATCGCTCTTTCACCCACTTTTACGACCAGTTCAACCTGCTTTACGAGCGTTCGATTTCTTACTCCTTTCAGTTTCCTTAATGACTGTGCGCACCGCGCCGACCTCTTCTCCTCCCTCATCCACAGCATTCATCTTATATCAATTCTCCTTTCCTTCGATTTTTGTCGTCCTTTTTCTTTTACATCCCACTGAAGAAACTTATCGCTTTCGTTCGATTGTTCCGAATGTAACTCCTTAAATCAATGTTACTTAGCGCGTTATTCGAAAGTCAATTTTGCATTGAGCAGTATCATCGGATACCTGCTTAGCTGGTTTACTGCAATGCTGATACGGTTACGTATTATAATTGAAAAAGCGTTTGTAATTTTTGAAAGCACTGGCTTTCAATGATATTAATGATATTCGTATGTAATATTGTATTCATATATTATTATTATCATTTTGCCCGAGTGCTGGACTCGGTTCGAAAATACCGAATAATATACCGACCGAAAGTATTAATCAATTTGAACACTGCTTTCTGCGAAGTTTTACCGCCCGATGAGGTACACGTTTAATATGGAACAATTGAAAATCGGAATTTAGGGAATATATCAAGCTTTCAGCGTAGGTCTCGTTTCCTATAAACAAAATAACAATCGCGTTGAAGGGATAGTGGCGACGCGGCAGTCGCAATAATATCAATTATTTTCTCTTGTATCTTGTGTACCGAGCGCTTACGCGTTCACTATCAATAACGAATCTAGTTTTGTATCGCTGTCACATATGTTTCACTGCGCGCAATTATTGTTCACATACTTTGTACAATAATAATTTTACATGCAATTATTGTTCTGCTAGGAAGGAAGAGAAATTTGACAAGAAATAGCGGGGTCGACTAGACGCAGATAGGTGATTTTTCCAGGGTATTTGTTCTAATGAAGACCAGCTGGTTAGTCGCTTCACTTGGTTTTATGATTTTACAACTTTGGCTCGCGTTTACGACCGAACGTTACTTTTACACTTTACATTAAACATCCTCTATAGGTAGCCGCAGATGCTCACGTTGGAACTTTATTTTTATATCAAGAACAATGCTATTACCCACGATATTTGTGTAACGAAGTACACGTATATATACGTTAGTAAACCATGCCTCTGGTAGCACGAGGTGCCGTAAAACTGTAAAATATTATGGTTTAGAGCGCAATCAATTACGACTAATAGTACGGCGACCATTGTCCCACAAATAACAGAATTTTCTTCAGCTTAAAATCATACCCGGCTTTGCCATTTTATCTCCGTATGAATGCATTCTTTTTATGGCTGACTATATAATTACCATTACTACTGGCAGACGTACGAAGGAGGATTTCTTACTTTTTATCGGCACTTGAGCCGCGGTTTAAAAGGTGATGCATCCCGGCAACATCTGCTTGTAAACCGCAGAGCCTGATTCCTTTGTAGCGTTTTATGGCGCGTCTAGAGGGTTACACGTGGGAAATCTTATCGTACCTTCGGCAACAGATGCAAATGACATCAGCCAGCGAAAGATAACGTTCCTTTCTTAAACCATTGCAATTATTCTGAACGTTCCCCCTCGGTCCTCCGTAGTACGCAGAGACGCAGGAACAGCCGATGAAATAGAAACCAGACCGATTTTTATTATCCTACAACTAAACCTAATTACTTAACTGGATCGTCCCGGATCAAACGTATACACCGACGATCCTGTCCCATAAACCACGTTACCCTCTCCCACGACTGTGATCTCCCCTTCGGAGTGAGTTACGAAGTGCGCCGAAGAAACTGACGAAACCAAAGAAGCAGCGGAATGACGACAAACGAAATAACATGAAAGAAGACAGAGGGCAGGGACCCCGATACGCAGGTGAACTAAAGCCGCGCAGTAAAGGGGGAAACCTAGACAACCTGTGCAAAACGACCACGATCAGCAGCGACGTCGTCACCCCGTGGTACGGTCTTGGCCAGCGAGGAACAGTGGGCAGCGTAGGAAATGAAGTCTCCCTTAACCAACCTTCCAGCACTTTTCCCAACGCGAGCGAAGGCTCGCCTCATCTGCGGCACGGCCCCGGCGTCGGATTAGCGTAGAATCGGAGGGCGCTGACTTGGTCGCTCCTAAATTGGCTACAAAGTTCGGGGAGAAGATAGAGGCGGCTCTGTCCCCGCTCGTTCTACTAGTTGGCGTCGATAGCGGATAGTAGCGGCGGCCGTGGCGTTGGCGAAGCACAAAAGGAATCGATTCAACGGTGAATCCCGATCCACACTTCGGCCGGCTGGGCTCTCTTGCTCCCGCGCGCCATTTTGTCTTCCCGAATCTGTGACCATCAGCATGCAAAGTGGATAAAGTTTCTAGACTACACTTTCCGTCGCCCTTTCTTTGCTCGCTTCCGATTCCTATACCTGGCCTCGTGCCACCGTGGCAGCCACTACGGCCGACTCCAGTCACTATCACCGCCGGCGCTCTTATTCCTTCGCCTCGCCTCCGCACGGTTCCTATTCCAGATTGTTTCCCGGCACCTCCAATCCTCTTCCTTCCTTCCACAGCATTTTCGTTCGGGCTCTTGTTGCGTTCCTCCTTCCCGCACACCGCACACGACGCGATCCTCGCGTCCGTGTAAGACCCCCATCGAGACTGTGGACCAGTTTTGCAACGCTCGGTGTATCGGTGGACCGTTCCGAGGACTTCGCATGTGTACGAACACCTATCGAATTTGAGTAGGTTTCGGGTTAAGTTTGGGGGGATACGGTGTACCATGCACCGCCGACGAGAATCCGCTGGTGTATGGATATAAGTGTCTTTCGTTGGATCCTGGATTCAATTTTCGGAGAAACTTTCGAAATTTGTACGAAACACTTCCAGTGCCGGGATATCGCGGCGGATTTTAACGAATCTGCGTGTTGCATCGAGATTGCGATATTTCGCTTTCTGTAGTTGTGATAAATATGGTTATTTGGATTTCTTTATGGACGTATTTATAGAACGCGCTCGCGAAAATATTGTCAACTAATTTCGCACAGTTATTGGACGTTCTATGGTATATCTGTTATTAGATCGTTATATACAATACTGTGTTGTTGTAGAATAGTATATTATTCGTGGCATTGATTGTGTAAATTCTGTTCAATTGTAACGCCAGCTCGTGCAGAAATTTGTTCACAAAAATGTGCCACTACAATTGCACGTGCGTTTGGAAGAAATTTTTATGGATTAATGGTACGCGACTTACTGTTCTAACTTTTGAAATTTTATCCTGTCGTACTTTACGTCGTATTACTAAATTTCAGGTTGACCTGCGCGAGTAATAGGTAATTGCCTTCGAGTTTTCAAATATTTCCAGTTTTCGCAGGGACCAATGGTTGCATTCTAATTACCAGCGCCCCATTAAAAAAATTTGCAATCCACAGTTTCGGTATCAACGACAAGAAACACTTACAGGTAGGATAAATCCTTATTGAAATTACGTACTTCAATATGGGAAATCTTGTGCATTATCCGCGCAAATTTTAATCAATTGCAAATGCCGGAAACCGAATATAACTAAAAGTGGAAACTGGAAGCCTCGCGAACATTCTAAAACGTATGAACTGCAGTGATATCAGTCTCTCGTTATTGTCACAGAACATTGGACCTAATAATGCAGCATATTGGTCGTAATTATTACCTTAGCGAAGTCACAATAACTCTTCCTGCATGAATCAAGTTATTACACTAGCCACGATAGCAATGTTACGTATTCATTTTCACACGATCACCTGTTGACGCGAATCTTTTATCATTACTAATTATCACTTTGTCACTATTTCCTCCTATAACGTTTCACCGTACAGATGCGCAGATCGATATAGGATATCGTGGCAGTAATATATGTATACACCTAGGTAAATGACAACGGAAGTTCAAGTGCAGCATTGAAACCATCGCGAGCACATGCTCATTTGAAGACAAACTGTTGTCCGTGCGCCGTTATCGGTTATTCAAAGGAAGCGAAATGACTGCAGTATAATTGTTGACAACGACCACGCTACAAGCGATGATTCCAACAGATAGATCGTACGTTTCAATTCGTCTTTTGCATAGGCGCATATAAACACAGGAACGCGTCACTCACATTTCTTCAATTTAAAACAAGGCGGCGCGAAACTGTACAGTTTACTACCGCCATCGCTCGTCGTATCGCCTGAAAAAAAGGAGACATTAAATTTTCTACTCACACCGTAGCACAAACAAGACACTCCGCGAGAAAAATCTATACCGATAATTAAAAACGGGGATAAATGGTTTCTCCCGATGCGAACATTTCCCGGCTTCCATTCGAACCGCCCTCCCCCCACTATGAAGTTCCTCTCTTTGAGCGAGAACGAGTTAATTTATCACGCTGCGACTTCAGGCGTCAATTAATATTTCCGGAGTTCGTTATTAATTCACGCGGTTCGCTTGAGCTCTTGTCAGCCGTGGCCACGGCGACGATCGTTTAACACCCATCGGAGAAACGTTTGTCAGCAAGATCGTATTGCTAAACGCGTGTGCACGCGTGTGCACGCGTGTTCGCGCGATATTTCCATATCGCGAGCAACATTCGCGTCGGGATTCGAATTCGCGGATTTTGCGCAAGAGGTGTGCCCACCCTCGTCGTTCGTGCTGCACGTCAAGTATTATCGCATCGCGCGTTGTCACTTCGATGATGCGCCGATGGCAATTCAGCCTGATGCAGACCTTTATACGTGCGTTACGATGATGCAGACTCCGTAGAAGGGCTGCCCCGTCGACTATGAATAAACGTTCGCGCGTGCACACGGCCACGGCGGACCATGGTGTCGGTGCTCGGCCCGTAATAACACCATAACAGAGTGAATGCAGCGAAGCTGTTTCTCGACTGCTCGCAAACAAGCTGCACACAGCCGACGCGAATGTTTATAAGATGCAGAGACGCGCCGATATTATTTACGCCAAAGGAATGTGGAATATACCGCGCGCCGCTGCAATATCGATTCCGTGTTGCTGTCGAACAGCTAACATTACTTCGATTGCAATATCTCGTGCAGACTGTAGAAGGACATTGTGCAGGTAAGTAACGAGCGATTAATTTGACGAAGGGATACAATTAGTTGGAAGCGTTTACTACGGAGTTAAATGCGTACGTCACATGAGTTCAAATCAATTATTAAATTGTCTATTGATGAAATGCAAGCGCAACGGTACACATTTGGGGAGAAACGAATACAAAGAATTTTCTTTACCGTCGTCTCGATCTCTTGCCAGATCGTTGCACGAAAATCAAAGGAACAGAATTGTGTGTTGCATACGGTATCCTGAAAACTTGACGAGGATGTAAAACGAAGTCCTTAATCATTCGTTGGCGGGTGACCTAACATGAAATCATTGAAACAGTGTGTTGCCTAGCAGTTCGAGATCGAGTGTGCCCAGACTCGTTACGACCACGCTTAGTATTATTTTTTATGTGTTAGAGGTGTGGAGAATTTCAAGTATGCCAAGTAGTTGTAAGTTACTATATACACCTTGAACTATATACGTTTATTTTGAATATTACACTGATTATAACTATGCTGTTCGAAGTCTACGAGTTTCTTGTATTAATGTGCAAAGTTTAGATTTGTAGTATTATAATTGAGTTCTTACGTTACTTCTCCTTGCGTTCTTATTTTTGTTCTCTTGAGTTCTTAAGTGTTGCTAAAAATGTAACCTCGGTTTTTTGGTATTCGCAAGCTATTGGTGGATGAATTAGTGGACGTGGGAGGAAAGGGTATTAATGGTCGATTGTGTTTGGTTTTGGAAATGACTTGAGAGCTGGTGGGGACGTTAAGGGAAAGGAGTGGGACTGGGGGTGAGTTCTTTTCTTGCTGTACCGAGGTCCGGGTTTCTCCTATTTTACGCTGACTGTTTTTATGCGCCGTTAGAAAATAGCCTGGTCGCGCCACACGTGCGTGCCGGCTGTCGCGCGGTCTACCTGTACGGGTCGCGATACCTGGCTATGGAAAAATTGGTGCTGAGCAAGACCATTACGAATGGTCGCGAGTCAACACAGTGTTTAATACGTTTACAGTGATTTCCTCGCAACTAAGTGCGTACCAATTAATACAAACTTCCCAATGCAGCAAGAAATTGAAAGCCAAGGCCGAATACAAAATGATCCTGTCGCTGGATACTAACGATAACCGGAATCTCGTACAATTCTACCGATTATCTCGGCGACACCACTAATATACATACTTCGTCTCGAAATATTAAGCAAACGAAACATTTAGTGTCCACGACAATGGCCATCTACCGCGCCAAAAGTTTTTCTCGAAATGAAACGTTTCGTGAGTCGCAAATGCCACGGTCCAATGGCTAAATGGCTGCGACACAGCTGTATTACAAAACAGCTTGTTTTTGCCCGGCAAGAAATATCTCATCGTGTATCGGGTCGACGAGTGGCGAGCGAGGGGGCACGGCAAAGAAAAAAGTAGAAAGAGAGATTGAAGGTGCTGAGGTGCAGGCAAAGGCCTCGGTCCAGTATATTACGGTATCCGGAGGCCGATCGTGCCCCGAGACACGTTATTCAATTACGGACTAAGAGGCGCAGAGCCGATGGAGGGTAACTCAGACGAGCCATTTTCTCCTTCGTGTCCACTGAAGCTCAAGCTGGCTTCTATCAGGACAAAATCATAGAAAGACAAAACCCTGCCAGCGTCTCGCCCCGTTGCTGCCTCGGAGGAAGAACAAGACGACCAAGAGAGAAGAAGCCGGTGTACCGATTTGAAGGGTGGTCGTGGCGAAACGAAGAATCGGAGCAGATGGACAAGGTTAGGCAGCCGAGATACGACGAGGGTGCCACATATTGAATTATAGAGTACGTGGTTCTGATTGAAACCAGCTTCGAGGCGTGAATCGCGCAGTAACCATCGTTAAGAGGATTCCATATCTCGGCACTCGGCGATAGAACATTCCTCCCGCAGTGGTACTGGTTTCGAGGGTGCGGGAGGAATTTGGTGGGCCATTAATGCCCTCGCGGAAACATTTCGGTTCGTTTTTCGGGGATGCTAGTCGAGGCAGTGGACAAAGAATCGAGTACCGCCAGCTGGGAAAACAGGTTCCAGGAATATTCCAGGAAGCTGCGCGGCGTTCTAACGTGATCGATACTGATCGATATTGATAAATTTGAAGCGCGGAGAGGAGATTAAACAATCGCCATGTTACGACGCGTGCGTACATAGGATTAATGCAAACCTCGTGTTTAAACAGAATGGGCCGATATGAATATGGCGCAATATTATCTCAATTCCCCTGGCAGAATCAACCACGCACAGTGGAACCAGATATATTTCCAATGTGACGTCGATTGCGCACGCAGTAGCGATAGAACGAAGCACGGGACTCTTTTAAATTCCGTTGCAGCCCGATGATCTCGGTGGTTCCTTCTTTTTTTTTTTTTTTACACGCGTAATGCAACATAATGCCAACATAACGCATTCCATTTTGGCGCGCATTGATTATTAGAATCCGGAAGCGCCGACGCCTGATATTATCTCGAAATGCGTTATCTTCTTTCCAAAATTCGAACGAGAAGTTTGCACAGCTTATATCACTCGTTAGCTGATCCGTTTTTCGTCGATCAACATAACGACGTCCGCCTATGCGCGCGTGTATATGTACGTTAAATTGTACAAATAGCGCGGCATAAAAGCATGCGAGTATGTATTTACGACAATATTACTCGACGGCGGCCACGTTGACTGACGTTGTAATTAAACGCGAGTGAATGGCTTTTTTTCGTGAAACGAAGGTAAATATTATTTATCGACGTGCAGGTAATTAATCTGACAAAGGCTCGACAAATAACGCCGGCACACTAAAAACATTTGTACGTTGGAAAGCAAACAGTATGGTGAAACATTGCAACTTCGATACGGACAGAATCGTTTTTGCGTTCTAACAAACAACGTCTATCTTAATTGTCATTATATTCGTTAATTCGTGGAAAGCTAATGTTTGTTCCGATTAGCGGTACGAGGCAAAATTTCGTAGCGTGTTATATTTAATTCAATTGCATTGATATTGAAGCTTGATAAACGGGTTATTAATATGTATCCCATTCTTTCGGCTCAGTTTGTCCATACGTCACGTATATTTAAATGCCAAGGTTTGCGTGCAAACGAATATCGAATAGGACGCTACTGATGGATAATTTTACCGCTAGATATGAAATCTCTTGTGGTATTTTATAGCGTAAAGCTAATATCAATTACACGTTGCAAATAGTAATCGAATATGATTGAAATATTCAAGGAAATTTGATATTTGCTGCCACGCAAAATCGTGGTTGCCCTTCTTATCGCAATATTTCGCACGTATTTATTTGCGAAATCAGAAAATAATTAAAGTCCTTCGCGCAACGAATAATATTTTGGAATAATGAGCGCTGCAAATCCTAATTATCTTCATAATGCGATTTCGATTACACGAAACTATATTTTTCCTGGCGCAAAGTTGCTGTTTTCTGAACAAAATTATAATTATACCATATTATACATTAAGGAATATTTTAAAAATGGCTCACCTGCTGGAAGCAATATTTGCCCACGGTACCGTGAAAAATGAAGCAAACTCGTGGCCATATCTTTCCCATTGTTGGCCAAGTATTTTTTTGCGAGTCGCAACGAGAAAAGCGACTTCCTCCGGTAGGAAGTGGCAAGTTTTAAAATCACCTTCCAATAGGATAAACGTAGAATTACTCTGATTTGCGCAGCGATTCCTCGTCGACACGGACCTGCTTTTTCCCCACCCACAGGCCAAGGTCTGAGTAGCTAAGATGACAAAGTTCCGGCTACGGTGACGCTGCCATCCAGAAACTGTTTCGTTATTCCTCTTTACGTATTTACTTATCGTGGAGTCGAGATATAATATGCTTCCAACTCTCAAGGTATTAACCGTAACGCGAATTTATTAATATTTTATTCCCTCGTTATAAACGAATTAACTGAATGTGAGGATGAAGCGTGGATTTGCATAGAATATTAATCAATAACCTGTGATTACAAGATAAATAGCAACGAACACCGAAGTGCGTTCATATATTATTGAAAGTAAATATCTTGCAATCTGTGGGGACCTTTCCAAACAAATTTCCATTAAAGGCTGTGTGTCTCAATTTACATTTGATTTTATTTATATCTCGGTGCGTAAGAGAAGGATAGAAGACGTGGCAAAAATTAATGCATTATTATACCGTCTTAATAAATATAATATATATATACATACATATATATATATATATACACATATATATAATATAAAATATATATATTTTTTATATAAATAAATAAATAAATATATATATATATATATTATATTGGTACGATTTTGCTGGACGATTGAATATAAGAATCAGGAGTATCATAAAACACAGAAAGAAAATTTGCACATGTTTGTCACCGTAAAAGTTTTCTTCCGACTGTTAATAGTAATACATATTAATGGTAATAATAGTCTGACACGTGTGGATGAAAGAAGTTTAAACTTCCGACCTGGAGCAAAGCATATAAGCAAACGACTTTGCACAGACGCACTTTCTGTTCGACGTATACGCGTATGGTAAAAATATTTTCTTTGAACGAATAAAATTGGAACCGTCACGGCAGCGAATTTAAATCTCATTAGAACGTTCGTCCCTTGAGATCGCCGACGACGATACGCGAAGGTGTTTCTCCAATTTTACTTTTAAAGCGATCTTTTAATCTTCCACGGACGCACAAAACGACGCCTGAAATCAGACGTCGCCGGTATTAATATTATATCGCCTGGACATAGAAGGCGAGCGGGAGGATATCTCTCGACGTCATATTTTCCGCGCCACCCGGGAAATGGAGTAAAGAAGAGGAAATCGAGCGTGATGTCGCATGGGCGTAGGCGCGAAATTATCCCGTCATTGCATAAATGCATAGGCTACACGGAAAGGAAGTGGGACGTGGGTCGAGCACTTTGTCGTGTCCCCTAAAATATGGAGGTTCCATCGCGTTTCCCGTGGTCCTTCGTGGATAAGAGGAGGAAGACTTCTTACATATTGCGTCGGCACTGCATAAATGCATGTTATTCATGCAGTGCATTCGTAGAGCTTATTTTTCTTTTCTTTTTATGCTCTGTGGTCTCCCCTTACCCGTTTCTTACTTTTCCGTTCACCCCTTCGCCCCCTTCTTAGCATTTCACTGTCTTCCCGCTTTTATCTATATTTATCTCCATCTTTGTTTGCATAACCGTTCATCCCTTCGTTTCACTTTTATCCCCTGCCTGTAGGCACTTGCAGGTACGCGTGTAGTTTTTATGCATGTATTACAGTATGTATATGCTTACGTAACCGCCGATATATAATTCCCTTGTTATATAACGTTCAGGACAATCGTGCTTCGCGTCTGTCTCTAAACGGCCGCTACCCCTGCGCTTCAAACTGTATGGACAAACCACGGGCTGCACTTAAGCGATTACTCGCACCCATTGTGGCTTTTTCCAGCGAAACGAAGATTCACTGCCCCATGGAGCGCACCATAAGTACGGAGCGCGAATCCATTTTACTTTCGAGGCGGAGTCCACATAATAGCCGTTAAGAAAAACATTACCGGTATATATCACAATTTGTTTCTGCCACTTGCACGCGGCGAACTATGAATGCCGCGGCCTTATTTATTGGCATTAAGCTGGCCTCTCGCGGTGGAACGAAAGTTAATTAAAACCGATATACATTACTTCACCTGAAGTTCTAGAAAGGATGATATTAGATCGCTAAAAAGTTGTATGGCTTAGCTGGCTGGAATTTCATTTGCTTACAACAAACGAGAATTTCTATAATCAATACTTGGGATGTTCTATGGTATACTTTGTTCGCTTTTCCGTGTAAAGCAATTTCGCTTCTCAAAGTTGAACAAGTTCTGAATTCTTCTCTGTTTGAGGATATTCTGCGATGCCATAATTGTGACTTAAGGAACGAATTGTATTACAGAAGATAATTACTGAAATAAAATAATAATTCCTGCAATAAAATTATTTATACGGCACAGCAGTTTATTTGGATTTGCATAGATTACGATACCTTGTGTATATCTTTTAGTGAGAGTTTCAGCACTTAAAAGTCATTCTGGCACGTTTGATGCGGGCAAATGAACAACTGGAAATAAAAAGTAAATCCCGTTGGTTCGCGATCTATTGAGAGCAGATATATTTTCGAATAAATATGATGCAAATGTTTCATCTCAGTAGATCAAATCAACCATTTTATTTGTCAGACGATAGTCGATATTTATAATCACATCGGCGGGAGCTGTACTACGTTATCGAGAAAATATTCATATATTGCTTGCCCAACGAGAATGACTTAAAATGGGGAATGATATATTTATTACATGTAACGTTACGTGTAATGAATTTTCAATTCCACGTGAATCACGTAACTTGGGATGCACACCAGCATGCCTGAAAGTGATTAATGGAGGCGCATCCCACTAATGCTTCCGTTCTGCTTTTCATGTGAAAGGAAGATGTCAAAGTTCCAAAACAAATAGACCATTCATAGTATAATACAATTCATAAAACTAAAATTTATCAGTGACACTTTCATAGATTCCTTCAATTTTTGAATTGTGATTATTGTACTTTGACTATACTCTGCTATCGGAGCAATAAAACTTCAAATCAATGAATTAATATTCAGGTGTGTAGTTTGCGAAGTAGCACAAGTATGTAGGAACATACATACATAGGTACGTACCTACAATTACGGCCCTACAGAAAGAAATTTTACAGGTATACTATCATAATTAAGGTTCACGAAATTGTGATTTGTGAAGTGTTCCATATTTTAATATTAAACGATAGAAAAATAGCCATACGCGTACACTCATTTCTGCTAATCCATTCCTGCAAATAATTAATCTCAATCGCGCACAGAAATTGCAACCAGTTAAACGAAAGCTTTCAAATCGTCACAGAAAAGAATCCAACCCCAAAACATGTTACATCTTATCGCAAAATAACAAATGATCATATTATCATAAAAAATTCGTCTCTCGAGGAAGACAAATTTCATGGCCATCAGTTCGCGTTCGTACCTACAGCATAGGTATGCGCGACCCCGTCAAGGGAATCGAAGCAACCCCCGGAGCAGAGATCAAATTAGATATTGGTATAGGCGCGTTATTACTGCCTCGAATTCGGCGAACGAGGTATCGAGGATTGCTTGTTCGAATGGGAAGAGTTAGGATAGCCCCGTGATCCTTAGAGCGCACACGAAGGGGTTGGTAGCGTTCGAGGGGAGGTCGCACGCGACGACGAGAGGGTGCTCTGCTGCGGAAAATGACCTGTCACTCGCGACACGTCCCTTCTTCACCCCCTTCATGTTCCGCTACGGAACGCTCGGTTCTCCTTTACCATCTATCGCATCTTTTTTCCTTTCATCTTCCATCCCCGTCCCGTCCTCCCCGCCTGCCCTTTTACTCAAATCCTAGTGTCATCTAAGAATCAAGCGACATTCATCCGTTGCGTCGCGGCTGGAATTTAAGGATTCCGAGACCTGTTCCTGGACCTCATCCTTTTCAATATGCGGGATCAACGTTGATTGAAATTCAACAGGCATTGTACGACGTAATTCTTAATCGTGAAAGTATGAATATTGTAATGGATTCTATCACGCGCATATATGCATAATACATTTCTCTCGCAAATGGTAGATTATAGAAGGAAAATATGGAAGAGTCTGAAACACGATGTTTGGAATGTATTTTCGTGGTAGGACAATTCATTCAATTCTTTTTAGATTGATACCTATGTTTCTTTTAACGCTTTATAATAGTGGCTGTAATTTGATATTTTATATTTTGAAACCGTTCGAGGTTTCACGTCGTCGAGCTCACTCGCCGAAAGGGCGATCATTCTTTTGAAAGTGGTTTACCAGACTGGAATAAAATTTCAGTATCCGCTGCTAGATAATATCGGTGGATCCATTGAATGAAGAACTCGTATGAATAGCAAATAATGTATTCCTTGTTTACAACGCTTCGTTACAGTGGTATATTCAAATATTGGAAGCTGGTCACATTTAAGTTTATGGCACTTGGCGATGCCGAGTTTTCAAAAATATTTTAATATCGTAATAATACAGTTGCGATATCTGCACAATTCAATTCAAAATATCAGTAGAAAATAAAGTGGTTCCCATTCCAAAGTCTATCAAATATATTGGTCTGACTAGTAAGCTTGTACATTTTTTTGTGAACGTGGAACTTTATTTTCCTGGAATATCCGTTATACCAGTTATCAATCAACCGATTCCGTTCAATTGTTTGATTATCTAATTCAAGCTTTCCAAGAATCATTCTGATCACAATAATTGCCAGAGTTTCAAACGTATGTCATGGAAAGACAGGGCTCAATACTTTTATGACACAGAAGAGAATATAATGTGATGGAAATACTTTTTACGTGGGCGAATGCTTAAAGAACATGTCATGATCATCTCTATTCTTTTAATAGAATTCTATATTCCTTAATTCATAATCTGATAGAATGTGTTCAGACGAGCTCAATGGCGTGCAAGCATTCCGTTTTTCTGGAAATGAAGAATACGCAGAAACGTCCATGATGAAAAAGAAAACTGATAGGGAAAAGAGGAGTGCGTAAATCATTTTGATATGCCTAATATTTAAAAACAAATCTGACAAATAATCTCAAAGCAGGAATAATCAATAAAGTGCTTATAATAATAATAATGGTATCTGCTTATAATAAGAAACGTAAAATTCCTCGGCACATTATTATACGATTAAAATACAAATGCACGGATGCACACTTTCGCTAATGAAATCTTTAACCCGTAATTCAATTTGAATGATCAAACTTGATAGCAATCATATCTCTTTCGTGACCCGTGCATTATAGTTTATTCGCGGATAACAAATAAACTGTTCATCAGCGAAATTAATTATACCATCGTATTAACTTCCCCGTTATATCACGATATTAATATGGTCATTGTAATTTATTGAATTGCAAGGCATGGTGTTACCCACTACGAATGTCAATTATTGTCGCCCAACAATTGGAGAAGCCTAATGACACTCAAAATGCCATAATTCTATTCATTTACTGTCATTAATTTTTCCTAACAGTCGGGCAAAGAATTGTCATACTACGCGGAAGCTACATTATACAGGGCTGACGCTCCTCAACCCTTTTAGATATTGGAATATGATGTAACCGTCAAATTTCGCTCGAATAGTAAACTTTTTTCGCCCCGGTGAAATTTAAATTGCTTGCTGTCGAAGGTTCTATTCTTTATTCAACGCTGTCGCCAAGCGTTATCCTAGCATCACGAAAGCGGCGACGAATCGAAATGAACGATGAAAAGGGTCATCCCTTAAGTTTCATCGGGGGAATATCGAAGTAGATTAAGACATTAAGCTACGTACCTATATTTTTCAGAAATCGAACGTTGCAGAGATTCTTGTGAAATTTCAAACACCCTCCTCCATTCTTTCCGATCATTTTTCGAATTAACATTGAACGTCTGATTATATTCGCTCCTTCCAAGTAAAATATATTTTCAAGCCGTATTATGAAATAGGATTTTTCGGATGTTCAATTCCCATCGCGTACAGACATAAATACGAATTCGTTTTTAAGAATGAAAATAGTAGAATTAGTTGGGGTTTATTCAGTCCTTCCTTTAATATCGTACTTTATTCTACTATGTATTCTCAATTTCTTTTCAAGTGATCATTTGATGCATGTATTTCAAATATCGGTTTATATTCGTTACGTAGTCTTTTGTTGAATAAATTTGCGATCTCGTGGCCCAGCGTATTCTGACGAAACACTCTATTCTTTTTACCATTAAACTTTGCCAAAGTTTTGAAGCAAACGTTCTACCGTTTGTCGAAATTTCCATTGTCGCTCAGGGTTTTCGTCATGAAGCCGGTGCTACCGGCGTATGCATATTTCACGGTTAGCAAATCGTGTTTTCACACAGTGCTCGTAAAAATGTTTCAAGTGTACATTACATTACTGGCGGAACACGTTTAATCAACGACGTGTACCCCTCTTATATTTTACCTCCGAATGAATTTACGACGAAATATGACTTTTCGGTTCAACCTTCATTTGTATTTAACGTGATCATTGACAGCGACGGAATCGGGAAACATACACGCGAGCAAGCCACCGTCGGGGATCGTGATTCGAACGAATTGTGAGAGGATCATCGACGTAAGAGGATATCAACATACTCCAGAAGGTGCGAAATGCCAGCAGTGCAGTACTTACAGGTTTCGTGCCCGAGTGGTATGTCAGAGCAGATCAATACATTCTTGTACGCCTCACTGAATTCGCACGACAAGAGTTGCTGGTTGCTGGGTTCGTACCGCCTGTGACAGGCTCAAACATCGCCTCAAACATAGACGGAGACCCAATAAATCTTTAACGGTAATACGAGTAGTCTAGCGCTTCCAAATTCGATTACGCGTAAGAGGCGGCTTTGCCTTCCACGTTGGTCACATTGCCGCGTACCCTTTTTCCGAATAACTCTACGGCAACGACAATGACTGGCATGAATGTATTTCGTAAGTATTCAGTACAGAATTGTTATTGCACACATGTGGTTCACTCGTGTCCAAAAGTTTACGTTCACCAGGCATTTAAAGCTACCCAGAAGCATCACGATCGATTAAAAATTTTAAGTCGAAAGTTTAAGAGCATTTCCAAGATGGGACATATCGAAACGAAGACTATTACAATAAGTCCCTGTAATATTGATTTCGAATCAATGAATCGTTCAATATTTTCAACAACGAAGTGTTCCTAAAA
Organism: Nomada fucata; assembly: GCA_948146005.1. Classification (NCBI taxonomy): domain Eukaryota; kingdom Metazoa; phylum Arthropoda; class Insecta; order Hymenoptera; family Apidae; genus Nomada; species Nomada fucata. The sequence continues at coordinate 8,167,931 of OX411281.1, forward strand.
GTTATAGCCGATATCGCGCGTGTTATGCCGTTTAGTTTAATTATTTTTTCGGACAGCTGTGGAACCCAAGACCTTGTCCACGCAACGCAGCGCCCGCCCGGAACCATTACACGACGCAGCGTTCCAAAATAATTATCCTCGAGCCGTGAGTCATTGTTATTCCGGCTGCGCAATGTTAATTAGCGGCCGCAACGGGATGTGCGACAATCTCTCATTGAGTGCAACCGTCGCCGGATTCTCAAAGGATCGCCGCGTGCAACTCTCAGCCGGGCCACGGAAAACTTGGCGAATCGTGCGCGGCCGACTATTAAGGCATTGCACGTTCACTTCTGAAATTTCCGCCGGAAGTTAACGAAATCTGATACGATACAAACAAACCGTCAACAGCAGTTTCGCAGTTCCCTTACAAAGGTAGACAAAGAAACCGTGAATTATAGAGTGCGCCGCGGCGGATGCAAACACCCACGCAGCAGCAAAAAGAAAATCTGCGAACGACGTACCTGAGGGCCCTCTCCACCGCCTTAGCGGCTGGCAGGCATTATCGTGAAGCCGTAATTTATATTGGCATACTCACGCTCCGCAGTTCGTGCAGTAGTTGTAAGAACTTGGTATCTAATGTGTATCGCCGCTGGTGGTGCCCGCCGCAAGCTCCCATAACCACGAGCTTCCACCCCGCAACTCGCGGCCCATTCCAAAACTCCCCCTTCGCCCTTCTTCCCAGCTACTTTATGGTTACATTCGGCCGGAATCTATAGCCCGTTCTGGATACGGCGCAACTAATCCTAATTGTTCCGAAACTTTTTAGATACCTCCCGTTCTGTGCTTCGGGGTTAAGTACCGTGAGGGTTTCCGAACTGGGCCGAGTCGCTCGAGCGTCGCCAATCGCGTCCAGAACAAGTAGCCCATTGTCGAAGCTCTTAACCTCCGACATCCTATGATTTCGTGGAAACGTTTCACGGTTCTTTACGTAGAGCCAAGTACTCCGCAGACGCGAATGTTCTTGATGGCCACCCGCGTCGAGATCGTTCATGATACCCTTGGAGGTGCTTTCCGTGGTACGTGGGGAATATTGCTCCTGTCCAATTGATCTTGACGCAAAGAAAATGAATGGCAATGATTGGAAGAATCGGGAAAACTTGTTGGCCAACGTTGCCGCGGAAGCATCGCTTTTCAAGTGTCCTTCGTTGCCCCCGTGGCTTTGCAGCGTGGCGAACTATATTTCATGTTTCCCCCCGTTATACATTAAATGACGTTCGCAGATCTCATCACAAAGCTAACAAAACAGCAGAGAGTAAAAATTAAGGGTTAAATGACCCTAAAGCGATCAGATCAGCCAACAGCGTCGCATGTTTCTTTCGCGCATGGTCCAACCAACGGGCAGCGGATGGAGGATCTCGATAGGAAAGCAGAGTAAACAAAAGAAAAAGGAAAAGGAAAAAAAGGGGCGACAGAAAACCCACGACAGCGAAATACCTAAAGGAATACCAGAGAGTCTTAAGCCCAAATGGCCGGGCACCGCAGCACAGATCGCGCCGTGCAATAATGCCCCTCGCCCGGAATGTCGACGGCACGTGTAAGCTCGGCTGAACGATGTAAGCCTGCCTGTAAACCGCGGGCGAACCGGCGCGGAAAAAAAGAAGAAACGAATACGAGATTAAAAGCGACAGACCGGCGAGAAGGTGGGTGGGTAGAGAGATAGCCGTGCCGCGTGAAAGGGCTCGACGGGGAGAATGGCGGAGGGAAAGGAATCGACGTAAGCGCAGTAAAATCTATCGAATCAGTTTAACGAGTGTACGAGGGCTATAAATCAGTTGGCGTTGTTGTTTTTTCGTCGAGCCGACCGGGTAAGGGTTGGCGGGCATGGCGAAGGACAAGGGGAAGTGGTGGAAGTCGGGTGGTGGGTCGCGGAGGCAGAAGTGTCGCAACGCAACACAATAAAAGGTCGTTGCTGGCGGTGGACAGGAGGGCAGATGCATTTTACGACCCATAGTGCACCGATGTCCCTTTTCATCCCCCCACTCCCGCCCCTCTGCGTCTCGCGACCGTCCACCTAACACTTTCCCCTTCGCTCTCGTCGTTCGTGCCGTGCCTCTTCCTTCGTCTCTTGTCCAGCGTGTCCAGATGGAGTTGAACTCGCGTCGGCTATCCGACACGTTCGGTGAATTGATTTCAATTCTTTCCGATCGTGTAACTTGTCGAGGCTTTCGCACGGACAATTGATTATTACGGCTATTCTGATGGCCGGCGATATTGGGCAACAGCGAACTCCGTGGTGTACACCCCGCGGGGAAGCCATTCCGATCTTTCTGCAGGATTTCCGCTCTGCCTATCTTCCCATGGGATTCGCAGTCCTGATCCGGATTCGACCGCGCGTACGCGGACGTCATTATTGCCCTAAGCTTCGCGTAATCTGCCCCAGACAAAGGTACCGTATATATGGGTTGATCGTTCTAGATGCCCGATAGAACAGCGGTTTCACGTGCGATACAATGCTATTGGATTAACGGGAGACGGGCGTAGTTACTAATTTTATGTTAGGCGAGACTCGTGGCCTGATTTATATTTTTCAATTGATAAGCGAAGGAGAATCGTGCGGCACCGTACAGACTGAACGGACAGTCCTAATCTACTGCAAACTGCCGAGAGCCCCCCGGGCCGTAAGGACGATTCTGTTTGATTTATTAGTTGGAAAATATACAGAAGTGTATCGAACCTCTCCAATCTCCTATATTGATTTTACTCTAATTATATTGGTATATGGAAATTGCACGATACGGCGCACGGAATATTATTTACAATCAAATGTAAATTTGCAACAATGCTGTATTGCGTTCGTACCGCATGAGTTGATTTACCTCGGACCGTTTCGCGTTATTTATCTGGACGTTCTGTATAACGTCACTTCTCGATGCGATCCGTTCAACCCGTCCCGAGGCGAAAAATCCCTCGATGCAGAACGATCGTTGCAATAAGTAATAATAAGTATTCCGCGATCTCGTCCGCAGTATGCATTTTTTCCTTCTCCCCTTTTTTCCTATTGTTTTGCTTCGTTCATGTTGCTCATCAATGTGAAACCGCTCGAGACGGGGAATTCAATTAACAAAACAGCGATTGCAGGACAAGCTGCTTGCGGGACCGACATCGTGCTCGTATATCACCGAAGCTCTGCTTCCCATTGGCGCAACAAACAGAAAAAAAAAGAACAAAACTCCGAGGCAGAGAGGGAATCAGAGGGATGGCGCGAGAAAGAACAACGGAAAATGTTTCCGCCAAGCAGCACGAATTTATGGATGAACAATTCTATCTCGTTTCAGTGGAGCCCTCGTGCTCTCGTTCCTTCGATGCACACAACCCTGCATTGGCCGGCCTTCCTGTATCCTCTCGCAACACCTGCGCCAGCATGCCCGTACAAAAGTCACGTGACCGGTGTGTACATCCAACGGCGGACACTATGAATTATCGTTGCACCCTAAATATCGTGCTGGCCGCCAGCGCCGTACCGCTCCGCGCTTTTTTTTTTTCATCCCCGTTTCTTCGTCGACCTACACCACTTTCGAATCGCCAGCTGGAAAAGCGTTGGTCAACTTTGCGATTTCTGATAGCGGTGCTATATCCGCCAGCTTTGAATTATCGCCGCGCTGAAATTGTGCCCACGCGACGCGATGAACAATAGGCGGATTTTCTCTGCGCGAATTCGATTCTTCACACTTTTTCACGTCAATTTTCGTCCCTCTGTGTTTCTCGCGAGGCTCCCCTCTTTCTCCAGCGACGGTAGTTATATTTGGTGAAAACGTAACACTGTTCGTTGCGTCGTAGTTGTAAACATGATTAGGGTCGCTCAATCCGGACCGTTTAATTTCCAAACGCATGCAGTTTTTCAAAGTTTTCAAGGTTTGTTCAGCCTGCGAGTCGCGTGCAACCACGGGCAACACGTAACGCGGACGAAAAACAGTTTGCGCGCTCGTTTGAATAAGGAAGTTATAGAAACCATTTCCGTATGTTTTTCTTGGCGCGGCTCGTTCCGCTTTTCAAACTACGATTCCGCCGGCTAAAACGTAGCTACAAATGATTGCGGTGCACCAACAGTGGAGGGTTCTCACGTTTTCATTATTCGATTTACAACCCTTTCTGGAAATTCAGCGCGGCGCCATGACATAAAACTAACTTTACCGAGAAACGAGAGAATACGGGGAGCAACGCGTAGCTGCCAGGAAAAATCAATTTCGAGAAAACTCGACGGTTCGTGTAAAACCGGCTGACCAGTGAGCGTCCCCGTTTCCAAACTTCCGTGAATAGTTGCTGCGAAATTTCGTTTCGTTTCGTTTCGTTTCGTTTCGTTTCGCGTTTCACTTTTTCCTCCCTTTGGTAACGCTGTTACCTCGAGGGCGCACAAATTCGTCCGCGTTATCAAACGAGCGTTGAACAATTTTCGAGGCTAATACGTATTCGCATATCTCGAGTTCTACACCCCGCGGTGGAGCACGTATTTGCCGAACGAAGAAATCCGTATGCCCCATTTCGGAACGCAGTCTCGCGCGAGTCGAATTTTCGACGCCACGTTGAACGAAAGCGAGTCTCGTAAGCCACACCTGCGTCTGGTACAAGGAGGTAACGCGTGTATAAAACAAGGTAATACGCATGTAAATGGTCGAAGCTCTGACGCCGGAGTGAAATTTCAATGGCACCAAGTTGAAAACCAACGAAAACGACACAACTTTTTCTATCCCCGACGAAATTGTAATATAAAACCTGCGTTTATATACAGAATCTGGCCTTCTATATGCTCGTACCGACAACCCTTTGCGGATACACTTTTGTATGGACTGAACATATTTCCCCCCATTATTTAGCAGTGCAAATATAAATGAATTGCCAGAACATTTTCTATTTTCTCTATTGAAACCTTGCATTTACTACTTCTGCTCTCTGGTATAACGCAAATTTCAGTTGAATAATTCCCGTATTACCAACGCGCAGTTCACTGTCAAGACGACGTTTGTACGTTCTAGCGACATTGACGACCGACCAGCAAATTTTCCGGAAGGGCAAAATTCGCTATCAATCTGGGAACCGGTGGCAGCGCAACAGTAGACGGGACAGATCGTTACGCAGGCGCACACAATTTCAGTAGAATTGCCGCTGTTTGGGCTGCCTTTGAACCCGTTAATTTCGAACGATTGGGCGGCGAAATCGTGACGGATGTCAGACCGATCGGCTGCTGGAGGGACGTGCCGTGGAGCAGGATACCGACTGGCTCGGGGAAATGTACGATTTACGCATTCGACTGGACACGAGTCCTGTCATTGGCTTTATTGGTAGTAAAGTCTATATTGGCGAACGACTTTCGCGTAGAGGGCACCTGGGGCGCGTCTGAAAACGCAGTTATAGCCCCCGCAGAGCGACGCGAACGTATTACAACTAAAAGAGTGTTTCCTTTGCCGGGGAAAAACAAACGTTTAGCTGTTCCAGCGACGGTAAAATTCTTCTAAACGAAGCAATTTCGTTTCATTTAAGGGGACAAGTTTGCATGTGTCGTTACGCCGTAGAACGCCCGGCGCGGGCGTATTTGTAATGTGAAAATGTACATAGATAAGGAAGAAGTGGCACGGTTTTACTTGACCGACCGGAGCAAGACAAATATGCGAGCGTCTGTAAAGCAGCGCAATTAAATTAAGGTAAACACGAAAAGAATTCACTTTAATTAAAGTCCATTATATGTACAATTTAAGTTTCATTGTTCCAAGTTTTAATATCCTTTGTTAGTTAATGCATTCCTAAACCTTGACGAGGGATGCCTGAAGCAATCAATTTGTGCAAAGAAAAAGGTTTGCAGCTACGTAATAAAAGAAAAAGAAAGTATCTAGAGGCTCGCAGAGATATGTATGCAGCAAATATCTCTGCTGTACGTATGTATTAACAGAGAATACGAAATCTTCCGATTTTCAAACATTTGCTTCATTCGAATTAATTAATTTACGATATTTGATTAAAGAATCGTGCATTTAATATTACATTTATGGAGCGGAAGCTGCATCGCGCGGACTAAATTATTCAATGATAAAATATTATATCCCGCCAAACAGAAACTCAATGGAATATGAAATATATCTTAAAAGTTTATCAGTTTCTTCCATACTTCCTCGCGAATGGACGGAACCATCGTGAAGGTAAACATCGAAACAGCTGTAAATTCTACTCCATAGCGTGCACATATCGTGATATCTTACGCGCCACTCCTTAGCCATAAATTCAAACCCTCAAGACCAATAAACGGTTTATTCGTTCACGGTCCCTTAACCACTTTCGTAGGTTTGTCCTACGTACGTGTATCTGGACGTCAGAGTTCAATATTTTCTCAACGGGGGCCGTAACATTCACATTGTCGATCGTTACTGGGCGGCCGGTCGCGTGCTCTATCGCGATTCTAAATGCAATATCGGACTCCATAAAATAGGTGTAAAGCTGTTTGGCCGTCTGCCCGATCTGTCGTCGGCCGTTGCGTTGGTAGGAGTTCGCTTCTGTTTGAAGGGTGTAACCTGGAAGGGCCGTGGCAGACTCGGGTCGAACGAAGGGAAATGGGTGGGAGTCTACGAGCAAGAGGGTCTTCAAACCGTCGACAAGGAGCGGATTGACCCAAACACCTCCACGGGCACGGCTTTATAGGTTGTAAAGTTGTAAAACCCCGTCGAAGATCGTTCCACGGGAATTCTGGTTACCGTGGTCATTAGAAAGGAAACAGTCCAATGTCGTTAAAGCTTTCGAATCTCCGATTGCACTGGGCCATGGGTAGTATCGATCTCTTCCTTTAATAAATTTTCTTTTTTATTACCTTGACAGTCTACTGGCCTGGGCTTTCTAGCGACTCAAAGGCAGAGAAATCATGAAATAGCGCGGGTGTCATGAACACGGTTCTCTCTTTAGTGTTTCAGCCTGGAAAACTTGGAGGGCCGGCACAGGGCGAGGCGAAATTAAAATGGCCCCACTTCTCGAAGTAGTCGATTCTCAACGACCATTGTTAATTTTGTAATACGAATCTGACGCGAGAGGAAAAAAGCGATTCACATTTTTACGAGCTACCTGGCAAAGGTATTTGGAAAATTGATTGAGGGATAGAACGGGATGGCGAAGAAAGGATTTCTAAAAAATGGTTTACAGGTATTTATAATACAGGTCAATCGTTTTTAAATAGTTTAAAATGGTTCAACAGCGAGGAAGTCAAATCAGATTCATAATACGTATTCATTGTAAGATTCCTACTGGTGGCAGCCTTTGAAACTGTGCACAGTTACCCGTCCAAGTTCACTCCATACCGTTGCATCGCACTCTAACTCGAACATCACCGAAAATGTAATCTGGACCATTAACGAAATATCAACGGCAACACTTGCTGCACCGCGCCTTCCGATCCATTATCCTCGCGCTCCATTTTAAGCGAATGTTTAGCGAGTGAAAATGATCCCGACGATATCGAGAAGTACCGAAAAAGTGGAAGCGAAAGAAACGAACGAAGAAGATGAATAATTACGAAAAAGAAAAGAAAAGGGGGCAGAGCAAAGGGAGCGGAGGGCAAGGGGAGAAGGAAGTGGAGGGGCGAGCACGGAAGAAAGAACTGAGAAGGGGCATCGATAAATCAATGGAATATGGTAATGCTGCAATTTCAATAATTTAAATATGTATGAAGGAAAATGGAACAATCTGGAAGGCAGGGATCTGGCGGAGTATGGTACACTGAATCGCGTCTAATGAGACGCCTCGGGTCTCGCGGGAGCGCCTGTTCTTGTCTCCTCCGTCCGTACCGAATTCTCCTTTCCCTTTCTTTATTTCTGCCAACAATCCGCCGGTATCGGACGAGGATGGCGTGTCACAGTTCCCGCGGCGAGGCAGCTGCTGTAAATAAAATAAATTTCGAGCCGAATAATATGGCTCGCGACGAAATGTCGCGGAAACCGCGTCGCGTAGCGCCTCGTTACGTCGTGCCCCTGTCTGCGTGTCCGACGACAGCCTCGCGTTTTTGACGGGCTGCGCGGATACACGGGAAGACGTTGCCTCTCGGCGGGACGTCTGTCACGAATTGGTTTTCCGCGGTTTTGCAACGGACAGAAAGGGGACGGAGACAGAAAGAACGGAGCAACGTGTATTCGGTGCGGTACGATTATGATCGGGAGGGGCAGGGACGCAGTCGCTCGGAGGAACATCAATTCGAATTCGCGAAAACGTTTTCGCGGCGGAACGAATCCTCTGTTCGACGCGCGGCATGCATCACTCGTGCAGTCTCTGCCCTTTCGTTTCCCTCTTGTTTTTACGGGGACTTTCCGCGCCCACCAAGCGAGCGAAATGAAAATTTTGGATCGCGAGGTTTTCGCTGATAAAAGCGAGAGCACTTGATTAATTGATCGCGCAATTTTACGTTGCGACAGAACTGCTGGTAAGCGAGGCATTGTGTCTGTCTATGATTATTTTTCTTCCGGTTTTTCGTATTCGTTCAATTGCCTTGAACGCTGCAGTGGACTCGGCCAGTGTCCCCGATATGCGGAACTGTGCATATTATGTTATTATAGTATACGTTATTTAAAATCTATGAAAATATTCGGGGGGTTCCATCGGCGTTGAATATGTAGGAAACGTCATTTGCTGATGAATATACGTGTGCGCGTATTTAAGTTATATCTTGAATAAACAATTTCGTGCATGTAGTGCCCCGTCAAATAGTTACATTATCGCGACCGCGTGTTAACATCCAGCATGAGCTTGCAACGGGTATCTGCAGAGATTCCAATCAACGATATATAATTGATATTCAGGGAAATTGTTCAAATTATCGATAATTATCGAGAAATTTAAGGCTACCAGAGTTCGCACATCAGAATTGACCGCGAGAAATGGTCGGTTTTGATTTCCGGGATTGTAGAACGGCTGTACAACCAGGCTGCGGTTCTCCATCCTCGCACACCTTCCCCTTCTTCCGCCCTCCGTGCCGGAAACGTGCACGGGGCGGGCGTATCGTATATGGTATCAACAGGGATTGTGTTAGTAGAAACCATGGGAGTGTTGAATTTTATGAAAATTAAAACCGTGTGCCATGGCGTGCCGCTCGAACGAGATTTCTCTTACAAAAGTATAACCAGATTTTGAGGCTGGCCAGTTACAAATGCGATCGGTGAAATGTAATTAAAAAATAATAGCAGTAAATCCGACAGAGCGAGGCGTACGTGTACGGAGCATCGATTGCGTCGGAACACGCATACTTATACGAGCGCGTACAAAACCATTCAAAATTTACATATACGGCACATAGGACACATCGTACCGACTAAATGAAATTTTGGCAAGCATAGGTCGAAAGCTCCGTCATTTTTATATATTATATTCGCATGCTACAAGAATGTCCCCCGATTTAAATCCCTTCGGACCTTATTGACGGAGATGTTTGAAAAGCAAAGTGTGTTCTTCGTGGATGGAAATGGAAGGGCAGTTGGAACGCCTTTTGCAGATGGCGACAGGCCATTAGTAATTTAACCTTTCGACCCATGTTTACTATTATTTTTTACTCGTCAGTACGGTGTGTCCTATGTACCATGTAAGTATTGAATGATTTCATCGAACACCCTACGTACCATGCGCGTACATACACGTGCCTCCGTTGCTTTTCCTATTATCGATACCCTGCGCCGGTAAATTGTTCCATTGATTCGTTCCAATGAAATCGACGTTAAAGAAAAGAAAAAGGTTCGTTGTTTGTTTCCAGAGAGATAAAAGTGACCGCTCCTATAAGGGATACATTGGGGAAATTGTTTACTCCGCGTTGCAGGGTGTTTGTCGCGCTACCAACTCTGCCTCTCCTCCGCTCTGTGAAATACTCGATCCTTTCACCGATACAAAACCAACACGGACAGTTATGTTTACGTCACACGGATGCCCTCCTTCCGATCCGTGACTATAGCGAGTATCTTTCGGAGACATTTACGGATTGACATTTTCTCCGGGGGCTTTAATCACGGTAAGTAGAAAGCAAGGAGAAACGTAGGCATTAGCGGAGGCACGCGCGTGTGGAAGAAATAACGGGTGCCGCACAAAAGACGGATAGGTTAGATACAAAGGAACGGAAGGAAGAAAGAAGGCACGGTACACGTGTGTACCTGGGTGACAGTGAACAGTGGTCGTGTGCGAATAAGTGTGCGCGTGATCAGCCAACATAGTATCACGGTACACTCTCGGTACACTCGAGGTCCAGTTGCGCACGTGCTTTGTCCCTTCATGCAATTATTTACAGGTCACGTATTTAAAAGGACGGCCGTAGAGTGTGCCGTTGTTACGCCAAGGGGGAACATGCACGAGATACGTTTCCGCCCCTACCGCCTGCGAGTTTCCCTCGCGGCTACAGCTTTGCCTTTAATTGCGAACGTGATTGGTCGCAGCCGTGCGTTTCATCCCTCTGCTCGATTCTGCCCCAGATGAGGACGTCTCGAGACGCCTCCGGCCGATTCCGCGTGAGATTGCTCGATATGCCTAACGTTAATTCCCGGCTCGATAATTGTTCCTTTGTCGCCCCCGCCCTTTGCCAGATATAAAGCGGATCGGGATGAAAAATATCGCAGACAGCTTGCCGATTGCTTATTATATTTTCTTCTTTGTCTTTTTTCAAGATGCCCCGGGAAAAACTTGTCGTGGCACAGTGAACGATTATCCATTCGGTAATATCCGCTGTAGTTCGGCACGTTTAGCCCTCGGGCAGTTTGCGGGTCCTTTTCGACCCATCGCGAACGCAATTAAACGTATTATATATTACTATGCCTCCGAATTCCATTATCCGACATCATATTAAAAGCTTATTTTGAAGCGAACTATTCCAGGCACATTTCACGTTCATTTGCGAAAATCGGATGGGCGATCGTTGCAAGAAGGTACGATTCTCGAACGTATAATGGGATCCCAGCGTAAATTAGCATTCCCGGGGAGATTCTTCCGCGTTGTTCGAGCCCGCCGACGAACGCGTCATTCTTTTCGCCTATCTGAAACTAATTTGAGGGGGGGGGGTTAAGTAATTTAAACGTAGCGTGGAGCAATTAGAAAGGCGCCTCGGTGTTGCGGAATACAGTCGGGGGTGATTTAGGGATACGATCTCGAGCGAAGAATAAGGGAGAGGGTTAACTGTAGCGCGTATAACGGATACGACGAGAAAGATCGGCGCGAAAGAAGGTGAGGGAGAGAGACAGGGAGGAAGATACGGTTAGGAGCTCGTAGAAAGCAAAAGTGTAAGGAGATGAGAGAGGCGGAGAGAGGTTGGTGGTCGAAAGGTAGGACGAAGAGGGGCGAGATACCAGGCAGGTAACTTCTGGTAAGTTGGCCCGCACCTACCAAGTAAAACGGAGGAGTAGAGGGTGAAAGGTCTGAAATATACGCGCGAGGATGCGAAATTTATGTGTAGCCACACCTGGTTAGTGCTTACATGCGAAATAGTCTCATAAATTTCCATACGCGAACTGGCGGGGTTTAAATCCTGCCGGTGCCGAAAGCTCAAATATTGGTTACCATTTCTACGTTGTACCTAGCCTTTGTGACGTTTTTTTTTTTTGGATCCAGCTAGGTCAGTACCAGTTGGATTCGCAGATATGACATATTTTTTCTCCTGAATCCATATTTAATGTACGGGCTTGGCATATACCAATCGATCAAATACGCGTACCTATTCAAACGGTGTAATCTTTTGGCGTGCTGTTTGTGGAAAGTTTGTTCGTGTATTTGTGCATACAGAAACGTTCCTGTCTACGTTCGACTATTTTTGTTCGGGGATTTTCACGGGTTGAAGGGATGGAATGACGTAACTTTTTCTCTATCCCATTTACTTCCCCTCCCCGTAACCCCTTTGCTCCCGTCGTTCAACACCAGGTGTGTATAACTACGTAACATTCTGCATATCTAATTTTTTCTTCTATCTTTCGCATACGTGCACCCGGGTTTTCGGTTAAACGTGATCTGACCTTACTCCAAACGAGTTCTCCGTGAGTTGTACAAATTCTACGGGGGGGTTCGCGTGTAATATAAACTGACATAAATCATAAAGTTGCTAATTTAGTTTTCGACACAGAAATTAAAATATCTATGGAACGTGTCGTTGGAGGTTGCGCTAGATTGCAAATTTTCAGCAACGAGCCAAAGGATTGCCGTGCAAAAACAGTGCAGGGTATGACGAGTATAAAGTAATGCTAACGTATCAAAGTTCCATAATCGTTGAACGGGGTGAATCTAATATCAAAGTTAACGATATAGATTAACGAAAATCAGAATGACTTGATTGATAATAAATTCCCATGCAACATGTATCAACGTACGTATATATTGAACATTTTAATAAAACGTGAAGCTGCCTGTTCAATTATCGTTTCAGTAAAATACATAGATATGCAGACTATCGTATCAAACTATCGCATTTTCTAATTCGCAATCAAGCCTGTAGTCAGAGAAAATTCTATTTAACAATGTTAATAACTTAGTGATATCAAATTTTTGTAAAACCTTTTTATAGTACTCTTTAACAAAAAAATAATCTACAGTCGGAGTAAATAAAATATAATAATATACATATATCTGTACAGCCCAAGGCAAGTATATCCTTGGCTCGTGTATTCCATATATGTGCACACGTAGTATCCATAAACACAAAATTACACGAATACTTGGCGCATACATTCGACGGGTGCACTGGCAGAAGTTGAAGAGTCGCCCTGCTGCCAAGAAAAAGGAACCGAGACAGAATCGACGGAAACAGATGGGAGCAACAAAACCTGCAGCGGGGTCTGGCTTCGACACGGGGATTTGTCGATCGCTGTCACGGCCCCGAGAACCGTCGAACAGCATGGCGAACAGAGGGTTGGCGAGGATGAAATGATTGTGCGGTCAGCACCAGCAATCAATGCTTCTCCGTACGGCACGCACGGAATCCAATAACACTGACCGTTTTCAGGTGTCTCTTATGTACCAAGACGACGCACTTTGAATCACGCGTCTTGGTATCCCGAGACGGCGACCTTAGAATACTGTCCCATACTCGTTGAGAAAGATCACCGGTCGTTCGAAGGTCCAAGAGAAAGTTTCACGCGAGACTGTTTCCCCATTAGTATACAAGTTCAGTTCTATTGCACCGCATGATCAAGTACGATAATCGAATTTGATTTCTTCACAGCAGAATCATTTCGTTAATATCGTTTAAATTGATTAGACGCAGTTAACGCGTGCACTACGTAGCGCGTAGTGGATGCAACAAGAAGGCACGAAAGCGTAAGATGTTACAATGCACTTAAATTCATTAACCGGAATAAAAGCCGCGGTGAAATTCAAATTTATTTGAACGCTTTATGAAGTTTTATCGTTTTTACACTACCGTGGAAATTGATAACGTTGATAAAATAGTGTTTGCGTAGTAAGCGTGGCAAAATTACGGTTTTAGGAAAATCAAGATAAATACTCAATGCTAGGGTATGCACGGAACGAGGTTGCGAGTAAAAGACGCGTACACTAACTCTGTTGCAATTAATCCTTGGTGTCACGGGGAATAAAATTTGATCAGATAAGAGAAAAGGATCGCGCGTACATCGCGAGAGGTAAGGAATATTTTTTCATTAACTTAGCAAAAAGCATTCACGATTTCAGTGATAATAATCGCGCATTATTCGCAGAAGAAATTGGACAATTTATTCGCCTGCTCGAGCGTATTTCAACGTCGGCATTTAACTTCATAACGATAATGATAGTAAAGAAGTCGTACAGATATAGTTTTACGCCATTCCACTTGGACGATAAACGAAGCGATATTGCTACGGTGAAAATATTGAATGTACCCGCGCACGTGCAAACATACGTTATAGTTGAACAGAAAGATAGCAGTGTTTTTCTCTTCGTCCTCCTTTTTTTCGTAATAAAACGGACATACGGCAAACGGTAATACAGTTTCATGAAATCGATTGGTATCGGAAGAAATAAAACGCGATGGAAGAACGAATAATGGTCGGTGCAGGAATCGAAGCAAAACGACAACAGGAATAATATTTTCTCCGCGGAAATCCTTATCGCCTGAACGCCCCGGTCCGAGCGCGACGTGGATAATCAACGCTGTGCCTTATTTCCTCGATAAATCGGGCACAGATAAGGGACGCGATACAGCCCGCACCGGATACGGCTACCAAAAGTTCGCCGGAAAAATTTCCAAACGATGCAGAGGATCCCCGTCATGAAAATCGGACGTCTCGAAAAAATCTCCTTCGAAAATATCGCTAATGAAATAAAGCACGAGATATCAGATCGCGCGATATCAAACGGAGCCCCCATTCATTTCCTCGCGGACAAAGGGCGACTTTCAACCCGTAATACCGTGGCAAAAGTCCGACTCCCTTTTTCGTTGGCGGCACACGTCCATTCCTTGTCATCCGTTTCTACGACGAGTACCAAAATTGCGTTACCGTTGAGAGCAGCCGCCGCGGCGCGTATCTATGGTGACTCGCGGCGAAGCGTAGAACGGGCAGAAACGGCAGAAACGGCAGAGAACGGTAAGGGACAGCCCCGAGCACGGTTTGGCGTCCAGGGCGGAGGGATCCGCTTTATTGGAGAGTGTTGCTATCGACAGCCTCGCGCCGTTGGGTTGTTAGGGTAGGTAGGTAGGTATACTCTGCCGCGGTTCGCTGCATTTTCTCTGTTATCGTTGTAGGGGGTCTGAGCGAAGCCGCGCGGACAATGGCGGATCCCCGTGGCGGATGGTGAGAGAAAGTAAAAATTAACGAGAATTCAAGCTCGGCCGGAGCCATTGAAAAATTGCCCGGCATTCCCCGGCCAACCTATACGCGGTGGGTCGCTGTTTGGTTCCGTGCTAGGTTGGCACACGTGTGTATACGCGCGTGCACGTATGCATATGTGTCCGGGTTCGAGACTTCCAGGCGGTCGAATTTTTTTTTTTCTCTTCTTTTCCATCGGCTTCTGCGCCTCCCCTCGGGATTCTTGCACGGCCCGCTGTCCACGCTTCTTTCCGCTTTCACCAGCCTTCGCCCGTTTCGCCGTTTCGCCCTACTGCTTGTATTCAGCGACAAGTTGCCCGCGCGACGCGTCTCGACCGCCCTTTACCTGTTCCCCCGATCGCGTTGCCCGTGCACTGTACGATCAGCGAAGCATTATGTTTCGCATCTTGCTCGGTCCCGTCTGACAATGAACGGCACTGCTCTGGTATGGCGTTGAATCGGGAGAAGTGTCGCGTTTCTTTGTACAGATTTTTTTTCTTTATTGATATTACGTTAAACAGTTGCGGGCGTTGGATAATTTTCGAAGGAACGCGCAATAAGTCCTGCCGCGATTCTTTAGAAGAATTTTATTTCGAACTTATCTAGTCAATGATGTATGTATCGTTTCGGGCAACTTGAATATTCATCTGTTATAGAATTTAGTTTAATACTGGATATTAGTATAAAGGAACGTGGCATTGCATAGAGAAACTTTATGGGGCATAAATATTTGAAATTACCGTCATTCGGAAGTATGGAACACGAGGTACGCAAGTACGGGGGAGGAAAATGAGAACGCGGTATCGTCATTCTCGTGACTTGATTAATGAACGCTCCGCTGGAAAGGGCAAGAATAAAAACGAGCGTGTATCATTCGTCATTGGTGTAAACGGTGTGCTGCGTATCGTATTTTCCTCGCAGGAATTCTGTCGAGTAAGATAATGGAATAGAACTGGAGCAGATTACGCGAGAAAAGAATTGCGTTAGAATGATCGATGAACTCTGGTATCTCGAACCGAAGCTAATAGTAAAATACTGCCACCCTTCATTAATTACATTTGATGCGGCGCAAGAAACGTACTACCTATGCTGTGAATTTAATTTCTATCGATCACGAGCCAGCATTCAAATGGATATGAAATTTTGTTACTCGACCTCGCGTTCCTCCACCTGCAATATTCCGTTCGCGAATTTGTCGCAAAATCTTTTCACCGCAGAATAAATGGCAATGGAAATTTTTCTCGCGCATTTCCATAGTTATAGTGTTCACTTGAACGCACACTACCCACGTCGTATTTCAATTAACGCGTTCCAAGAACTGTCCTTGGATTGCTTCTAATAAGCAAACGCGTGTACCGATACAGGCCCACGGAGGATCGCCATGATTAACGCAAACGTCGCCGCTAATTGTCGCGTCTAACCGAATCACCCTTAACCCGTTTCCCCATTTAATGTCCCCGTCCACCTCCCCCCGTTCCTTGGAACGCGTATCCTTACAAGCGAGTAAACTTTCGGGGATCGATCGAGCAGCCAGAGGTTGACTGCAGGATCGCTGGATGTATTCGAGGACGCAAAAGGGGAGAACTCCGTGGCGGATATATGTACACGCCTGGCTGTAGCATACCGGTTGATCTTGCATAGAATATCCTCTCTCGTTTACTCTTCTTATTATGGTGACGGATCGATCATGCCGGCACGGATATATTCAGGCCCGGTAAGACGTCTCGGCTACGGCAAGGTGGGACCACGCGGCGAGAAGAGCAGGAGATGCCAGGCAATGGGGCAAAGACGGTGGAAGTGGTGGGTGGGTTAGGTTTGTAGCTGGAACGGTAAGCCTGTCCGTAGGACTAGCGGCACGTCCTCCCCAGGGAATCCGGCGTATCTGCTTCGCGGCACGGGCAAACACGTCGGGATGAAGGAAGTCTGGCTTCCATTTCGCAAGACGCGCCGCACCGAAGCGGAGTAAATATTGATACAGATCGAACATCTAATCGTTCTGGCCCGGCCGTTTACCGACATGCTATACCCACGCGTGAACGCCGTGTATACGTGCAGGGACGCGTGTCCGCATACCGCTGCACCTCCACGTATTTTTATAGTCGCGAGGGTTCGTGATTGATGGGGAGGGAAAACGGGAGCCGGTCTGGAGACGCAACAATTTGTTCGTCGTGCATTGTCGTTCGGTTGATCTCCTGAGGGCCGCGACGCGTCTACGGACTCGGCACGGGTATTCGTGTCTCCAATTAGATTTTGTCGAGGTATATCGGGTGCGCGTAGCGTGCAGGATACGATGAGCTCTGGGAAAGGTGTAACCTCTTTTAATTGTTTTCGCATTGCGGCAATATTATGACGGATGAGCGACGCGATTTTATATGAAACCTGTATTCTTGCAGCTCTGTTATGCGGCCCGGTTGAAATTTATGACGTGAACCGTGTCATATTGTGCGCTGTAAGGGCTCTACTGGTTTGTTTACCGCGGAATGTAGTGTCGCTTTAATGATGTTAATACTGACGCTGGAAATATAGACTCGAATGAAACCTGGATATCAAACATCGTCCCACGGATTGCACACCTTTGACACTTTGTCACAATTCAGCGATACGTTGCACGAATTTGTAAATTATCCATCGCTGTGAATTATTTGCACCGCGTTGTTGCCCGATTTTCGCATCTCCACGAGGACAGACTTTTGTTGTGCACGAACGAAACATATTTCGTTTCATTTTGTAGCACTATGTTAGGTCTACCGGAAAGTACCGTCCGATAATGTCATCCCTTTTTACCACCGCAACGATGGAAATAATATTGCACAGTAAATATTAATAAATGCATTATTTCCCTTAAGTTCAAAAACGGACAGAACTTTCCACTAGACCTATTATTTAGAAGAATCAAATTCTCGCAAGGAATCAGAATCGCAAGAAAAAGTCTTCCCTCTACCGATGAACCACGTGCAACTAAAATTTTCTTTCTTTGTTTTCGAATCTATGGAAGATAATAAATTTTCTATACATTTATTAACATTTACCGAACGATATAATATCCGGTATAATGTAGAAGAGCACATATTTAGAAATACAATGGTAAAAAGGGGCAGCCTTATAATGGCGATACTTGAGACGACGTTATCGGACAGAACCTTCCGGTATACCTAATATTTTCTAGCGCAAGCCCGACGAAGCTCTTTTCGCATTCGTCGCATTAATTCGTATTTCACGATTGCTTCGTGACGGGGAACGACATCGGCGAGAAAAGAAACGACCATTTTCGCGTTGCAAAGCACGTTACTGTAAGTTCTGCGGGTGCACGATCTTCCTCCTCCAGGAGCTTCTGTCTTCCTTTTGTCTGCGAATCTCATAATGCACGCATGATTGGGCAACTTTGTCAGCGAGATACCATGCGGCAGGCCAGTGGCCGCGCGCTTCTATGAACGCGCATTGCCAGAAATGCTTCACTTCAGGGACTCGAGGGAAATCATGTATGAAGTTCCTCTGTTCCTACTCCCGTTCTGTCGATCCCTTTCCATCTGTACCCACCGACTCCGACGATTTCCTTACGGGAAATCCCGTTTTGTGACGTACAATTCGGCAGGCCGATGAAAAGGCAAAGAGGAGGAGGAAAGAATGGACCGCACTGAGAAACAATTTAGTGAAAACGAACCGCGGATGCCAGCTGCTACCGATTCGCTGCTCTATTTCTCTCTTTCACGCTGCTACCCCGCCTTGTTCCGCGCTCTTTCCCCCTTTCTTTTGATTTCTTTCGTCCCTCGTTCCTTTCAGATTGTCCGATTAATCACCGAACGAAGTACGCCCGCAACGATAGGAATTATTGAAACGTGTTTTATTATTGAACGCGGATGACGCATGGAAAGCGTTTAAAAATTATTCATTAGAGGTGAAATTTGTATTTCGTCGTTTACTTCCTCTGGTTCGACTCGCGCTGTCGTTGGTAAAGCTGAAAGATTGGAGGGAAGGTTAATGGAAATATGCTTCGATTGAAATGAATATGAACGCGTTGTTACTAATAAATAATCAAGACAGTGCTTGATTAAGAAGCGTTCACGTCATCTCTCGCTTTACATACACCAGAAGAGGAATCTAAGTGCAAGCGACACTTATTTGCTTAACAAAATGAGAGAACAGCAATATATATTAAATGACAGTTCTTATCGTAACAGAAAAGAGTGTTACACCGATCTACCAAGTCTCCAATGGTAACATACTAATACAAATATTAATACGTTTCAATGCACTGAACACGGAAACAGCAATCCCTTGCAACGACTGCACATACAAATATCTTTCTAATGTCTCCTTGGCAGCGCCACAGAATGATGGGTGGCGAATTATTTCACCGGGGGAAGAAGACGTAAACGTCAAGCGTAGATAGAATAGCGAAACGAGCGTCGCGTCGCGTCGTTGCGAAGATATTTGTTGCGTTGGCGACCGTAATTTTGGGGGGCCACAACGCAACGTAAGCGTGTGTTTGTCAGGAATGATCGGGGCCAAATCCGGTGTCCATTTTTCATTGTTATCGCTAATGGAGGAACTTTTGCCGGTGCCGGGGCACTCACTCTCGGCTCTGCCCTTACGGACGAAAGAAAGGAAGCCGAAAGGAAGCTCTAAAGAGGAGACAGGCTGCGAAGTGAGGGAAGCACGTGAAAGGATCGATGTACCGAGTGGATACGCGACTTTCCGGCGAGTTTGAATTGAAAAAGGACGTGAATCTCGCCGGCGACTCTTATCTGGCCCACATTTTAAAACTTGAAACTTTCGCGAACCGTCGTTCGGCTCGTGGATAATGGTGACGTGTGACGCGGACTTTCCGTCACGTCTCTTTTCTCCACACTCCGTGCACTGTACTTCCACCTAACCACTGACACTGCCCATCGACCCTTAAACGCTCAACGGTTCGAATGCTACAACGCGCAACGGTGCTTCTCGCGAAATCTTCGAGCAACTGTTTCACTCCGTTTCCCATCGAGATTCTGATTAAATGGTCGGTGACGCACGATGAATGGAATATATTTAATTTAGACAGAATTATACTCCGTCGTTATTTAGGATCAGTCACAAAGATCTACAACAATAGAAATACCATCTCGCCGATAATATTTGCTTGTACAATGAACTAATAGTAAATTGTTGATTTGGAAATATTGGGCGCAAAATTCGATGGAACGGTAATACCGGCAGAAATGTTTCTATATTTCACTTGAAATCATTTTTATGCGCAACAATTCTTGATGAGATTGCCATACAGACTGAAAGAAAAGAATGTTGCTATATGTGGCATCATTTTATTTGTACGCAGAATTTGAAAAACGCTTTTTCAGAAGCCCTCCAATTACCAGATAAACAAACCAGTAGCTGTACCACCCGACCAACGGTCGCCAACTTCCATTGTGCTTGTACCGGTATCGGAGAGTCGACACTTTACTAACTGGAAACCCGTCAGGAGTATTATGCCAATTAGCGTAATTAGTCTGGTACTCGCATTTGATTTTAAGCCTCTCGACCCTTCGGGTACATGCAACCGGCGTGGGAGGAGATCGCTTTTCACGTCGACGATATTCATCGTCGTCCACAATCGTTCTCGCGTAATTCATCCGTAGAAAGGATACAAGAGCCGCTTAAATCTGGTTTATCGGATAAATCTTGCAACGCGTTTCAGTCATGGGTTTCAACGTTCCTAGTTCACGGTTAAAAGCTCCATGATCCGCCTATGTGCTTTGTATCAGAAGAAGCAGTTCAGGTGGACGGATAAACGGTGTGTGATATAAGGGTGAAAGATTTCTGTTGCCTGTAAGGGATACGGGAACCGTGGTGATTCTAACTCTATTCTATGAAAAATCCTTTCCGATACCGAAATTGTTGTTTCAACGTTGTCAAAGTAATATATCTACATTTCTGATCCATCTTTGATTCGATTTGTAACGAGGTGATATTTTGATGCTAGTCATTAAGATAGTATTTTAATGATTTTATGTAATAATTTGTTTAAACCTCGCCAGCGAAATATTCATTTTTGCACGTGGAATTATGCGATCTTACGTGTAATATGCTGAAACGTAGTCGAGAGCGGCAAATAAATAACACCTTTGTTTTTATTAGTGAGGGCAATATTTCAAACATAAAAGCACAGAAAACCCCGCAAAAAATAGTTACCGTGCTGCGAACAAAATGGATTTTCAAATACAAATTTTGGTGTCAGGCTGCACGTATTGTTGGAATGCTATTGTTTTGTCCTTATTGTTAGTTTATTTGCGTTCGTTTTGAATGTAGAATAGGAAATTAATCATTTGTGACGGCGAGGATTCAGGTACGTAGTTGTACCGATACTAATTGCACGATACTTCAAATTCTGATTAATTAAGAAAATTCGAATGTCGGAAAATGGAACAATGTTTAATATAATTAAATGTATATTTAATTGAAGAATATTCATACAGGTAGGAAATCCTGACGATTGTTCACCGATTGCGACGGGCCTTCTGTAATTTGCAGTATTAAAATTCTACGTAATTGAACATCTACTAAAATAATAATGTTCATAGATGTACATACGTATAATAAGGATAATATTATATAAATAGACGCAAAGTATACTTGCCCAATGTGTCACATGTAAATTATAAATAGATTTGTTTTTCCTTAACAACTCTTAAACTTCAAACACATTTTCATTTCAAGCTATGTATCACAGTATAATTTAAAGACTACTGTAACATGCAAGCATAAGTATATAAGCATATTATACTCATGAAAGTACAACAAGCACGAGTCTAATACATATTATTAGACATAAGTTTCCTGCAGTTTGCAAGACTTATTAAATAAAACAAACAACAACAGCTTGTAACATCAATCACATTTATCTTTCGCAGAAAGAATATTCAAAAGAACCGTGATTTCTCGCCAATAAACAAAATGTACGTAACCACTTTTCGTCACATTTCATTCACACAATGCCGCCTTCACGTTTTATTCACAACTTTAATACGTAACCAATCATGAAACTGAACTTTCATTTTCGTCGTTTAATATTAGTCTGCAAGGCCGCCCTAGTATCGATCGAAAAATACCGTCCGATATGCATATATGACGAAAATGCGGAGAAAAAATTTGGCTATCGCTTCCTAAGGTATTTGTACAAAAGAATTAGACATTCCTGCTGCGTATCGGGTTTAATGCATGGAGCCAGGGGCCCGGAAGGTTCGAGTGAAGGAGAAGGACATACCACCGGAAGACGGCGGATTCCAGCGGTTGGAGTAGCTGGGCAATATCGAGCGTCTTGAGATGAATCTTCGACGTCCCTCGAGGACGTCCATGCGGATTAACTGTACTGCGCTGTATAGCTCTCTCCACGCTTTCGATAGCAGAGGATGGGGGGGTCGTCCTGAACATGGATAGGGGGTACTCAAGATGCTAGGCCACGTCGAGTCTCTTCATATAGCTTCCATAATCAACTGCATACCGCAGTGTTACCAGCATCAACGGCGCTATGGTCACCAATAGCATATGAATGCAGTCTGTAGGGCACTGTCTGTCTCTATGTTGTTCGCCGGTGTGCTTCAATACCCCAGCGATAAATAATTGTCGTCCTTGCGCGCCCGTTAGAACTGTCCGAACTCAAAAAGTACCCCGCACGATTTCGCTAGGGCGCGCGATTGACTTCAGTCGGGATTATTGGTCGCGAATATTCGCCAAGGTAAATAGCGGGGAACTGATACATTCAGTAATTTAGGAGACAATAGGTACGTTCAACAAGTAGGTTTCGACATTTGACGAGAGCAAATAATTAGGAAGACACACGATACGATGTTTGAACGCTGTTATATTTGGATTTCGTGTTGGTAAAGTTGCTGTTTAAAGAGAAGTGTAGGATGTAGCATTTGGCATTAGGATTTATCCGGAAGTTTGTAAGCAAAATTCAATTTCTGCGCAGCAAAATTTCGTGTGAAATCGTATTAAATAGTATATATGGCACGAAGGAAGATATTTTATTCGGTTTTCGAATTTCGTAAGCCAAATCAAATTTGTGCTGTACAAAACGCCGTATTATAATAAATTATTGCGTCAAGAGTTAAATTCTGTTTCGCTATATAATTGTCACCGATGTTGAATCTGTCCTCATAATCGAAATAATTTTTATTAAATCCGTTAATGTGCAACGCGTTGTGCACTACATGTTTTACAGCAACACAGGTTCTTTAATTTCACAGTATCGTTAAGCCGCAGGTCTCCATAGGTGATGAAGAGGAGCAACATTGAAGCAAGGGAAGGGAGAACGAGCACAGTGCTGAAGCCTGAAAATCAATTGCCAATCACGCCTTTGGGTAAAGCCCTAACGCTTCGTGTTCGTCCAACGGAATATAATGGGAATTACACTGTCGTTCCACGAAACAGCAAGTGAGTATAGAGACTGCCGTAATATCGATTCACAAAATCTCAAGTGTTTTATTAATTCATAACTGGTCTAAGATAGCATTTTCTGGGCTTACAATTTTTCGTCTCCTACAGCGATATACAATTATAATTGTTTCACTCAATGTTGCAAACTTCAGGCAATGGACATTAATTTTACTTACGAACTATTTGCAACGTGTCCCGTGTAGATTTGAATAGAAATACTTCTCTGTAATTTTATAATGCAACATTTCGCCCTATTCGTATTTCTGTTGTACACCAGGCGGGCATTTTTATTAAATTCGAAATTACTATATCCGTCTCCATATTAGTTTTTGAGCCGCGCGATGGGCAATATATCGATATAATGCAAAATGAGCAATGCATTTGATATCGTATTTTAGGTGTTATTTTCCCAAAATGTTTCCTCAACTGTTTTTTAGTGATGAAAATTCCAAACACACATACAGATATACGACGCCATTGGAAAGGATTAATATGATCGAATGGAAAATGCGAAAGTACTGGAAATATTACATTCTGCATACAGTGGCGGGGCTCAATGAATCGAAGGTTACGGAGATTTATTTTTAAACGTTACAAATTCGAACAAATGTTGCAAACATGTTTCGATTCAAACTCATCAGCAAACCAGAAGAGTTCGATTAAAATTCAAGAACAAAGACAGGGAAATAAAAGTTGTTGCGCGAAGTGCGCCCCCCCCCCCCCCGTCGCCCAGGAATACAACGAAACCTCGCGAAAAACTTATCAACGAAAAAAAAAACCTCGCGCGCCATTTGGTTTCACGTGCAAATATACATACGCGATCGAGAATGCACATAAGAAGGAACAACCGAACAAAGAATTCCCAATTCTGTACAATGAGAATGCTCGAGCTTTATTTCATTCTGCACAGGAATGTCCCGCAGAAACCGTATTACGCCGATAATGGCTCACTTTGTTGCGCGTGAAATTTTTGTTGGCTCAATTATTATAGCAGTCGAGGGTCGGCCAAGCGCTACGAGATTCGCAAGAAAAACACGACGGCGGTCGGCCGTGAAATAAAGGGGAAGCATTTTAAAGCTTTCTACAATTCAATGCGTTCCGGAGAACGCGGCGGCGGAGGGGTGACCATTGAATAGGATCGTTACGTCACGGAAGCACAATTTTAACTTCACCTATGAAAGAAAAGCGAGAGTTGTGCTCCCTCGTCCCCCGCCATCTTCCACCATTTCCATCGACGTCTTCGTTACGCGACAGAACGTTGCCAGGTGGAAGGGGTCAGAGAAACGGAAACATCTCAACAAAATTTTCCGCGGTCTCTCCACGTGAGCCGGCATTAATACCTCGCGCTCCACGGCGACGGTTTCAAAGAGCAATCGTTATATTCTGCGTTCATAGAAAGGCTCGCAGCTTGCACCCTGCTCGTGCTGGGTGATAAAAGCAGACGAAAAGGAAGAAAAAGATTTCAGAGGGTGGAAGGGAGAGAGAGAGAGAGCGGGGGGAGGAGAAAGAGAAAGAGAAAGAGAAAGAAAGGAAGATGGAGAGTGTAGGATAATAGAAACTCGGCGCGAGAAGAATGAAATAAGGCGGGAAGTAAGTGAGCGAGGAAGAAGGAGAAAGGAAATGCTGGGAGAGATGGCTGAAGGCATGCGGGAGACGTGGAAAGGAAGCGAAAGAACGCAAGATTAACCGCCCCTGAATATGACCCAATTTTTTCCTTTCAACCAATTCAATTTGTCGTATTACATTTCGCTTGCCGCGAACTAATCATTAATTTGTTTCTATTAAATCACTCGTAGCGACAACTTTTACGTTCAACAGACGCCGAGACGTAGCCGCTTTCCGACTACGTTCGCGTTACGCCAGACGGAAATACCCTCGACCGGTTTACGTCATCGAAAAAGTGGGCGGAATAATCGTCAGTACCGAAACAAAGTTGCCAAATAGGCGTCGATAGCTACCTACTTGTTCTAAATTCTAGGGCTGAGTCGCCTCTGTAAAAAAAATATATATCTTCTTTGTTAAACGTATTTCCGCGTAGGTAATCGAGATGGGTATATCTTCACGCAACAAAAAAAAAAAAAATATTAGCCAGGCAGGTGGACAATTTATTTAGTTCGGTAACGTATATTCGTAGAAAAAGCACGGATACAAACGGAGTAGGTAATACAGTTAACGCGGATGTATAACTATAGCGATTAAGGGGTTTGCCCCGACGGCGTAATCGTCGATGAAAGAGGCTGCGGGTGTCTAATGAGCTCGGAGAAGGTGGCCGTACAAGATCCTGATGGACGTCCAAGAAACTCGACCCCGAAGAAACCCGTGGCAACCGTGGATGCGGGAGAGAGAGGTGGGGTGGTGGAACGGGGCAGATACAGCCCCGGAAAATGATTATAAATGAAGCCATACTCGCGGCCGGGGGTTGAGGCCGCTGCAAAGCGGAAGGAGAGGAACTCATCTGCCGGGGCGACAAAGTAAGAAGAATTGAAGACGATGTCAAAAATAGGCGAAGCGTATTTACAACGGTGTGAAATTGGACTGCTAGCCTGCGAGAGAAATGAGGGTCTCCGACTGTGCCCGGGAAAATAATATTGTACGTTACGGGGTGTATCGCAAATGTGGCACCGCGGCACTAACTCGAATTTTTACAGGATGCACGACGCGGCTGGCATTCGATATTTATAATCCGTTGGAGACATTCTTCGTCCGCGGGATGCGGGTGCGAGGTGCTCGTATAAGAGACAGCTAAATAATAGAGACAGAGGGGGAGAAACGAATATCGCAGCGAATTTACTTAACGATGCTATTCACTACGCGATTAAAAGGGATTCGCGCCGAGATACGTTTCTTGGGCACTAACGGCGATTTACGTAGTGCTTTTCCTATCTAATTTTTTAATTCCAGCAATTAGAGGTTTTTATTCCCCGTAATTCGGGGTTCGCCGAGTTGATTATTCTAGAATCGAGGCGAGTTATAAATTATTCCGAATGCAATTTAATTCCGTCAGATGAATAGTAATAAATACTGATGAATAATAATAAGTAGCAACAAATAATGTTGTTCTGCATTCTGTACGATTCTCTCTTGTTCGCTGCACCTAAAATCACGGTTACATTGTTCGCTGGTAATAATATTATACAGCGCCATTGTTATACACATATTGGTGACAGTACAATTTTATGTACACCCAGTGATGGCTCGATTTAATACGGAAATGAATTATTTATCGACAAATGCATATGGAATCTAGAAGAAATGATGGCAATAATCTGGAGAGATTTTTCATGGGAGGGTAGGGCCGAACTTTATTTCAATACAGAAGAATTTCGTACGAGTAAAACGTAGCCGAGGATAAATTTAATTTCACATTACATTGCACGATTTCATTAAACACATTTGTCGGGATTCAACGTGGATAATTCTTCGACCCTTCTGCAGACGTTGCCATAAATTCGGCATCTGATCCTGTCAATCCACCCCTACGAAGGTTAAAAATCCAGCAACTACAGAACATCCGTGTACCGAATAGTGCAAGTACTATTCACATAATATGTGCACACCGAATGTCTGCAGATATTATTAGTTCCCAGCGTTCTTCCCACATATAAAAATAAGTTTTGCGAGAGATATAGAAGAGGATATAGTTCCACTATTTTTTTGTACGTAATACTGTATACCGTTACGTATACTAACACTTAGATTCTCGCATAATAATGATAACATGAGCTTTCTTAAATTTTAAGCTACAATTTTTTATATTAAATGATGACACTGCTGAAGACAAATTCAATGATCTGCAATGTAATACAGCTAACTTAGAACACAAATATTTTGAATACGATAATATAGTATACGCATTACAAACCAGCGAAATTTCTTAATTCTTTTACTAAACACGTTATGCAAGCTCGTTCTACCCATGCGTATATACAGAACGTGTAGAAACCTGTAGTTAACTGAAATCTCCGACCAACCACCAGTCCAAACCTAATCCAACCTCGCCAGTCAACCATTTGGGAACAAATCCAACTTCCACCAATTTGCAAATCATTACCGCACCACGTTTGGAATCGACCTTGCTGTACCAATTTCTACCAGAGGTGCCAGAGGTGCCAGAGGTGCCACATCAAAGCCAGAAGAATATTAAAATCAACTCCATCAATGCTTAGCGTTATAATATACGCGCCAAATATAGATTTAATGGCGAAATGTTTAAATTTGCTAAAAAAAAAAAAAATAAAGAAATACACCTTGCCCTGTACCAATAATAATCGACCTCTGGCTCGAAGGCATTTAATTTTTCGATAGGTATGGCGCACTCTATACATATATCGTAAACGCGCCGCGCGCATGGTTCAATTTACAGGATATGAATATGGCCGCGTATTACATCCGTCATTCGCTTGTAACGGAAGGTGGGGTTGCGTATGGAAGCGATTTGCGTGGCGATTATGAAACGATGCAGACCTGCCACTCGTCTCCTATACCTGTGTACGATGGTGAATATCTACATGCAATGTATACATGCATCGCAGCGTCAGCGGTAGCCGCAACAACGCAAATGCAAATTTATTGTTATTCGATTACTCAATACGGACCCACGTACAGGCGTTAATACTATATAATGTCGATGCTGCTTTTTAAGCCCGCAATGTCCAGGCGACAGCTCGGTTCCGGCAGAATCTTATCCTCGATTCGTAGACAAATTTGGAAGACAGTGATACGCAGAGGGGTCCCGAAATATCGAATGCTAAGTAACTGGAAATATTTACGGAATTCATTCGAAGAAACAGTTTGCAAGTTATGGAGTGGTCAGAATATTCATAAGCATTTTCGAAACAGATATATACGTATATATTTGTGATATTTGGAAATCTTTCTTCGTTTGAGTCGTAGTTTCAACACATCTGTCTTTTTAAGGCAAGAGTACGGTTCCAAAAGTGTCGTGAAACGAAAGCAAGCATAAATTTAAAAATTATTGTCCCAATATAATACATTTACCGACGTAAGTATGTTTGTCAATAATTTGTTGTTCCTTTTAGTGCGTTCTATTAAACTGCCAATTTTCTCCCAATAGTTCGAAAACAGTCTGCATTTTGAAACGGTTCAGGTTGCTCTTAACCACGCTGGATGTTACTGGATACCAATCACTGAATCCAGTTTCCAGAAGAATTAATGCAAATCAATACCTTCGTTACAAATTCATGCACCGAATTATTCTTATTGATTCTCTTCCATAAAATTGGAATTATTTGCACACTGATGTTCAATGACTATACACCAGTATTACAACTATCTGCATGACAATTAAGTAAGCGCAATGAATAATACGCATATACCTCCATCCTTTACGACATGTATAATAATATTAGAAAAATAAAACGGATGCCAGCCACACACAGAATGAAAGGTCTGCAATTCACATTGACGTCACACATTGACCCGCACTACTGATTTCGATCGCGCAACTAACGTTCCCATTCGTCGTCAAATACCATCCGTGGTATAACGTTCGAATCATCGGCTACTTAAAAATCCGACCTGCCAAGAATAATGACGCGAAAATATTCCTCGACGTGAAAAGAAATTGCACGCTTAATCCCGGCGATTTTACGACAATGCCCCGAGAAAATATTAGGTGCTGAATGCTGGCGAGGAAGAGAAATAACCCGTTGCTACAGCCAGTAGTCTAGTTACATCCCTATCCGCGCTCCCAAACATTTCATCCCCGGAGCTTTCACTCGTAAAGTACAGGCTTGATAAGAAAAGCGGCTTACGGTACTTCTAATTTTCCCGTCGGCTCGGCAAATATTATGCATACACCGTGAATCTATGTCTCCGCGAGAGGATGATGTATCGCCGCCCTCGACCCCCGGTGAAACTTATAGCCGATGGCGGGAGAACGCGACGCCGAGGATGGAGAAAGGAGATGTGAAAAGCAGGGTCGGGATCTGTGAACGCTGTGCAATCACAAAGGGTCCCTGCGCTAAGGACAATTCTGTCGCGGTGGTGCTTGCATGTATTACATATATATGTAATATATAATACATATCGTGCAACCAATTAAATTTCTCAGCTTATTGTACGCAGATAGATCGAATTCGTGTAACGATAATATATCACGGAATTAATATTCCCATATTAAACAGCACCGTAGACACCGGCACCGTCCGTCGAGTATTTCGTGAGGGTTGCAACGATCTTTATCTCTTTGTTGCAAGTTGATTATGCGCGTGCATAAGTGTACGTGCGCGTACATACCGTTCCCAATTAAGTTACGTACACGATACCGTGTAAACGTATTGGAATCACTTCGACAGTTTTACAAATATCGAGCCCCACGTAATCTCTCGCTAATTCGACATTAATCATGCATACGCCAACGGTGACTTGGTTCGTTTCGATCTGTTTAAACTTGGCGTGGATGTGCAACGTTCAAATTTAATGTCGCCAAACTTGTCGGAAGTCGCGTGAAATATTCGCGGCCGGCCATTCTCTTTCAAGCATGCAAGAAAAGAGAAACGGACGAATGAAACGTATGCATCTGTGGTTAAATTTTACAAGCGACGCGTACACGGTACATAAAATATTGCAAATATAATATTGGGCAGCGGTTTTCACTTAAATTGCAAATGTTCTACAACGATACAAATCTAAGCACTGAATTGTATACCCTATTTCCATTTAACGCCAAGACAGCTTAAAGATTATCGTTGAAACGTATAACTCGTATCACTTGACGTTCACGAAACTTTCACGTTTCCATTCTCTTAAAAGAATTTAATAACGAATATCTCCGGCACAATGGTCCGGGGGAAACTCCTGTGAAAATCTGCCAGGTATCACGTCCGTATAGGTACATACATACGTATCTCTTATGATCAGACCGAATCTCAGAGAAGTCTTCAGAAAGTTAGTTGCGGCGTTGGTTCAGTGTTGCTGGCGGATGTGGGGAGGAAGTTATGAAGTGCGAGCATCCGTAGCGCGGCGCAGCACTGCTTTATAAACGACTTTTCGTGTGAAGTTTACCGGCATTCATCACCGAAGACTCGACCTGAACCCTCACACCTCCGGCCGTTCCCCACCTCGCACCCCTTTATCCTTCCACGACATCAATTCAGCGAGCACGGACCAAAATGGCAAAGGGATAGAAACACGGGTGGGTGGAACAATAAAATCTGACCTGGTGGCGTCATAGCGCGCCCGTGATCGATAAATAAAATTCTCTTCGGTAATGTACTTTCCGGAAGTGAACTGTTTGCGTTCAAATTGACAAACTGCACTGGAATAAGATACTAGTACGGTCGCGTTATTTTTCCCAACGCTATATTCAACACTAGGGACGAGTTTTGCTATACATGGGTAATGGAAATTAAACAGAGGTATACAACTATTGCGGTGTTCTGTTCCAGACAGAGGCAAAAAATTTCTGCAGCAACATTTATACGTAGTTGATCATTTTAACGCAAAGATTTTAGAATCGTCATTTTTATACGTTCGATCGTTCTAGTGTTACGTCACGTATTTAATCATTTAAATAAATCGTTTGTCGTTAACAAGGTACTCGAATATGTAATACTCAAACGCGTAGTGCTTATTTTTCGTCTGCGACTATGACACTTGCTGGGAAAATCGAAACGTTATGAGGTGTGAAAATTCTGACACGAAATGATTCCTTGCGAGTAATATGTTCGGAGAACGTTCGAAGGTTTGAGTGCATTTGCAATGGACGTCACTGCGGGTTAGATATCTTTTTCGCTGTTCGCGTATAATAAACCAGTGAGGCAAAATCACGATAATAAATGTTGTCACGGCTATTCGGAAAGCACTCACGCTTCCAATCTTGCATTTAACAGGGTGCTAACCTAACGTGGCTCACACTCGGGCGCTTAACGAAATTTTTTCATTCTCGCATTCACTGGTGAAAGTGGTGATACAGTTTCTTGTTAGGGAGTCCGTTAAATCCTTAGCAGCGCGCAAGTCACGCTCCCGCACGCAAGAATCAAATTTAAACGCCACCTTCAGATCTTCCGGGCACTGTATTTCACAAACATCCTTTTCCTGTTAAAACATATATTTCACCCTTTGTTTCACAGCGGCCCCGCGCCTAAGAGCACGAAAATATAAATTTCTCCCCTGACCCTGCGCAATGCAACAATGCCTGCACCGCAGCCCAAAAATATTTAAGTCCTTGCTTTGTTACTCGACGTGCTTAAAAGGAACTTACGAAATCGTTCATGAATCTCACCGAATGTTGCGAACTTTATTTCACATTAAATTGTAACGTACGTCGGGCGAGTAACGTAATTGATGAAATTCAGTCGAAGCGATTAATCAAATTTCGATCACCGAGTCACCGAGAATATATCTCGCGACGATCGAAAAAGAGTGCGGAACATCCGTGTATTATCCCCCTCGTTAATCTATACGAGGGCAGGAAGAATTAGCGCGGGCACGTGCCGCCGTACCAGCGTTACACCGAGCATTAGAACCGCGCCGACAGGGCCGAATCAGAATTATTCGTTTACCGAGCGTGCCCCGTATCGAGCCTCCGCTCCGCTATTGACGCAGCTCCGTGCGCTGTTTTAAGCCGTCAGATGCATTCCCGCGGTTCGAGGCGCGTGGATGCCACGCGAGTGCAAGAAGCGCGACGGAAAATAACGCGACAGCGGCCGCAGTCCGGGGCCGGTTCGGTTACAAAGGCGTAGGTAGAATCGCGCCTGGGCGGAGCCGCCAGGCGCGGCGAGCGGTTCCGAAGCATGTTCGAAATCTCGGCTAATACGGTCTAATTTGTTCGCAGTTAAATTGGAGCTCCAAGAATTATTCAGAGGCTCAAATTGTTGGCGGTTAAGCGAGCCTCGCAGAATCGCCGGGGCACGGTGTAGGTAGGGCGTTACTAGCGCCATGGGAAAGTCGAGGGTGAAACGATGGAGTATTGGGACGCCGGAAAGGGGAGGGAAAGGAGGCATCGTCCAACCAAACTCGATTCAAAATTGACCGTATTATTATATGTCCTGACCAGGCGCGGAGGGTTAGACCGCAACGCGTGCTACCACCCGTTTCCCGCCGTGCACCCTCCGCCGCCCCGCCACCCCGCCGCCCCGCCGCTCTTGTTACGAACTGGAGATGAAGCAGGAGGTGAGGTTTCGGGAAACGCGGTCGGCCGACCTCCGCGGAAACTATGGCGAATTGTAGCAGAAAGCTGCCGCGTCGAATTATTTCCGACCGCAGGCCACGACCATTTATAATTTAATTACCATGGCAATTCCCAGAGCGACGTGGCACTTCGGTATCTGTATACATACGTAACCAAGCAATCGTACATATTCCTGTGTAATACTCGGGGTTCATCGGGCGCGCAGTTTCAGACGCGAGCGGATCGACAGAATTTCCAGGAATCCTTTGATCCCGGCACGCCACTCCGTTCGGGTTAATTTATCGTTTCGAAAGCTTTATGTATACCGGGATTAATAAATCGGGAAATTCTATTTAATCTTGCTGATTAATTCCGCTCAGCTCTATCATTGAACAGTGTTGGCGTTCCATTACCGTTGGAGCGTAGAGGGACGAGGATTTCGCGAAAATACGGTTAAACCGAATTTCTACGGGGCGGTGATCGATATTCTTGCGAGTATCTCGAGGAGCAAGGTGCACCGATAGACGATCGTTTAATATTTTTGCGAACGGTCAGATAATCGCGCAAAGTATTTTCCCTCGACGATCTTCCGCGTTCAAGTGCGGCGAACAAACGATTCGCGGGAACGCAATCAAAGTTAGATAAACTCGAGTCGCCCGTGCAAATTTGCGCGATCGCTCGAACAGTTTACAATTGGCGAAAGTGTGCCCTGCCGTTACTGGCGGAAAGCTTGCTACACATTTACGTACGCACGGCCGTTCACATATGTACATAAACTTCTTCGAGTATCGTGAACGGCGACAGGGCATAGATCGTTGCACCGGTTCTTTAACTGCCCGTGGTATACGGCAGACGTGTATACGCAGATGGAGCATTAGAAATATGGGTGAATGGGAAGAGGAGGGAAGAAAAGAAATGCAAACGACGATAGGTATACTGTGCGGAACTTTGAATATAAACCTAGAATCGGGGCGCGTTTCCCGTCGATTTATTCACGTGTTTGTTCACAGTGGGAAAAGTTTTGCGGTTTGTCAGCGCTTTTAGATTAAGGGTAAGGAAAGCAGCGGAGGGGAACAGAGAAAGTGGTGGAAGACCGGGGACGAAGGGCATCGAAACCTCGTAAAGTCCTTACAAATGCCTTCGTTTGGTATGCTTACGTCTCGTCCTACTAAAGCAGTAAAAGCCACTTTAGTCGAATTACGTACGTCTGGTTGAAGGACAGTGCTGATCGTGTGGATCGATTGCGTACGAAATTTCGCCCCACAGCATCTCGGTTTTTTTTTTTATGATTCCGCGTAGGTTTAATCAGAAAAACTTGAGGCGAAAGTTTACCACCGTTCCATGAAAAAGAATCTGAAAACTTCGAGTTCGTTAAATTTTTCTTTGGGATGCTATTAGCGTCCCTACTGCGCGCTTCAAATTAAGCTCGACACGAAACAGACCATCTGTAAATAACTGTAAAGTAAAAGATCCACGTCATAGATAACGTTTGCACTGTTAACGTTTAAACGGTCTCGCGATTTCAGTAAATAATCGTTTCATAATTTGGTTGTTACAATATGGAGGATGGTTCGAGGAGGATATTTTTTTGCAAACTATCTACTCCGAAAGCTTGTTACACGAATGTCACGTTGCAAGTAGGCCCGTCATGGAAATATCCCGCGACTACGATATCACTTTATTCTATGCAAAATGTTTCGCGTGGTTAGACTTCCATCATAAATTGTAATCACCCGATTGTACCATCGCTTAACAGAATATCGCGTGCGGTCCACCGCTTCGAAGTTCCTTAGACGGAAAGTGACGTTCCCACTCGAATTTTTTCTTCATCGAGTATTCTAAGAGTCATACAATTTGGTTAGCAATTCTCGTTGACAATGTGATTGCAAAGCGGATCAAACCGATCTTCGAAGTTTCAAACTTGGCGAGAGTTTGCCCTTTTAGTCCGCTCAACGTTTCGCAGCATACTGTGCAAACAACAACTCACAGTTAGCCTCAGAGGAGAACATTGTTCTCTTTCAAGGAGTACGGGAGTTGCCATTTCAAATAGAATTGATCGATCGATTTATGGCATCTTGTTCCGACGATAAATGCAAATGGATAGTTTCTATATTGAACTAGAAGTAGCATAACGTTCGAAATATTTGATACAATTAAACAAAGGTCAGCAGTATTTTTTCTATCTACAGAAGTACAAAATAAAATAATAAATAAGAAGTGCTGCTTATTCAGATACAAGGGAAATGAAAAACATTTTCAGTACAGAAACTGAGTTGTGAGGAAAAATATCGATAATTGCCAGCGAATGATAACAGAAATGTTTATTCAAATATTGTAACGAGAGATATACCGATGAAAAATTCCATCGCAATGCGGCAAGTGTTCTCTGTACTCGGTATTCAGTGTTCAGAAGTTAAAAAACTAATCAACAAAATTACACAACGAGCTTGAGTAAAATAATATTACACATACCGTAGTTTCATTCTACGCTACAGCTATGCATATGCACGTTTTATGAAAGTGTAATCCACGGGTCCACCAATATTTTAAACGGCATACTTTTTCGTGCCGCCGTAAGATCAGAACTATTTCTCCGCCTTCCCTAGCATTTTCACCTGTTTATTGTTACCTTTCCCAATTCCGTCACTCACAAGGACGTTTATTGGCATTCCCACGTACCATTTTTCCCCTTTTACACCCATCATATAACGCCACGGCGTAGGCGATGAATTGACGAGAACAGAACGACACACGGGCGCACGTTTCAATTCGAATTCAGGATAGCCAACGACGTCGTAGCTTTACGGTGCAATATCGTGGAATTCTTGACAGTCACTGAAACTGGTGGTCGTAACCGGTAAATAACGTGTAACACGTGAAAGTGAAGGCAATGGACAGTGCATTCGAGCATTCTTAATAAGCGGATCATTTATTCTAAACATTATCATTTATAATATCGTTAACAGGACAACATTTTGCAACGATGGGTGACATTGTTCCATGTTGAACCAGCGATGTGTTACACAGACGGATAAGATCTATGCCGTTTGAATTTTTAAGGATCTATATAAATTAAGGATCTATAAGGAAATATTAAGGATCAAATGTAAATAAAGATGGTTTGCTGAGAAGATATTTCATCAACGCCCTTCATTATTATCCAATTATTTGCAACACTGGTATCAGTGTAACATTCTGAATCTATCTCGACGCAAATTGTTCATATTTCATTGAGTGTATTCAGTGAATTTAACACTGTGATTGGAAATGGTTTTCATTTATGTTGAATTTTTGTCGATAGTTTAATTCATTGATAAATATACCGCGAAGCATTCGATAAATTCGGCGAAGGGATTTATAAAAGCCAATTCTAGTAAATTTCAATGCTGGTATGTTTTATTACGAACAAAGAAATAGTAAGATGTGTGTTGGAATGTTAGGCGGTCCCGATATTTATCGCACATCGTCGCATCAAATTCATATCTATTCGACTTATTCATAAAGTAAACTTAAGTGAAAGAATTTTCCCCTTCGAAAACTTCCAAAGTAATCAAATATGCAAATCATATTTAATAAGATAGCACAATTTGTCTCCAGCAATGGTCATCAAAACTTGTGTACTCAGATAATATTTGAAAACAATTATGAAATCCGAAACTCCATCAAAGAAACTTTCATATACCTTCTGTATTATTATTAAACATGCATCAATTCTATTATATATTTCTATTATATTATTCTATTATATTATAGATTCTATTATAGTGTCACGAAAAGTCAACCGAAATATATAAATGTATATTTTAATAAATGGTATAAAAAATTTATATTTAATTGTGTATTCTGTGGCGAAAATGATTAAGTTATTGGAAAGTTCATTTGCGTAGGTAACTATACACAAGAAGCCCATTGCGTAACGACGAATTTAAGAAAGGCTTTCCCCAAGAACAATGCCTAATAAAAAACGCCTTCTAGCCTAATGTAACCGGAAAGCCAATGTTTTCGCTTAATGTCTGCGCAAGAAGTAAATTTTACTGAATTTTCCGGTTTTACAGTAGCAGAAGAATTTTACAACCCTCTTACGTTCTCCCTTCGCCTTACGTTCCTCCCTCTTCCATACTCCCTTTCTTCCAGCCCCATCCTTCTCTCACGCTTCCTTTAGCTTTTAGAACAAATACTTAATCCGAATAGCACGCATTTGCCTGAATAAGTACCACCCATTCAGAGCTGCCTCGTTTTACGTCCAACGCTGCAACGCAGCCTTTTCGATCTCCAAATTTTTTTTCTTTTTTTCTTCTACTTTTCAGATAGACCACCTTCCCTCGATCCTCATTTGAAATCTTGCAGATCGCGCCAGCGGCCATTAATTCCTTGGCCGCGGAAAGTGCATACATAAATAGAAATAAAGGGTTAGGTATGTGATACAAAGGAAACGAGCGAAGTGTACCATCGTTGGACTTACAATTTTCCTCAATCACAGTTTTTGAAATCGTAAAGCTTGGCAGACCTCTCGCATCTCTCGAGGAACTCAAGCATTCTCTATTTCTGCAGCGCATTTCGTTTCATTATTCCGTTGGCAGAGGTGCATTCGCAGCATTCTGTATTATTATAATTAGCGCAAAACTGTATACACACAGAAACTCAGCGGAATAATATAATATACATGCATGGCTTAATGGCTTACGCCCGGCATTATCGACCAATGGAATACGTTCCACGATATTTAAGATCATTCATCAAGTTGGAGTGCTGAGCAGATGAATAACACGGGCCAGCTACCATAGCACTACAGGTTAGTATGATTTGAAAGCCGCTTATACGCGCTCTTCAACATTTCCATACAGTGCCGTGGATTGCCGTTAAGTATAATCCTTGCGTTTACTCGCGGTAGACGCCCTGTGCATTATTTTGCTTCGAAACGAACAGAGTCGTGAAACGCTTCGCGTATGAATAATCTTCTTCAACTTCCGTTATAATGAATTCGTTAATAGCCGGGAACTACGTGAGTAGCTGGTATGAAAAAATTTTCATGGAAATTTCACCGAAGTTCCGAAAGAAAGTTGAATGTACGCGCCCCTTAATCCGTCAGATTGGCCGGGAAAAACGAAGTTTCCACGTGCACTTAAACATTCGTCGCGATTAATTTCCAAATTCTACGCGAAGTAGATTGGCGACGCGTGATATACACTCTTCTATCGCTAATGAATGGAAATAGTATCCTTTAAATAAATAACCACGCAAAACCTATTTGTTTTAGCGCTGAATATGTCAAATTGGGCCAGCGATACCTTCAAAAAACCACGGATGTCATTTACTATTAATAATGAGATAAGAAATCGTTTCACACACGGGACAATCAATGGATAACAAGATGCATTTGTCGACTGACAAAGCACTGCGTGAAACGATCCAATCTCAGCAATTAGCAATGCAGAATATTATACGCAGTGATTTCTACACCCTCCTGCGCCTCGTGCAAACTCTTGCTCGTGGAAATTTAAATCATCACGTCCGTGAAACACGGCGCGAAGTTTAACGTACAAAACGCGGGAATGGAAACGATTATTCGCTAGACGGCAAGTAGTAGCAGAAACCAGTTGCCAGACAATTAACGAGGCGCATTAGTTCCGAGCACTCCATTTTACACCCTTGGAAAATGAAAAATCGAGGCTCATGGGGTTTCGATTTTCGGAAGACTGCAGAAGACCTGGAAATGGAGCATCTCATTTAGCAAGCTGTCCAAACTATCATTTCGTCGCTAAGCTCAGGCTTCAAGTGCGACCATTGTTTGGGAATGGCGCACTGGAATGAGCGACGAAGTGAAGATAGACACAGACACGGGAGCCACGTCATTACTAAGGTTGTTGATGCCGGCAGTTCATTTCCACCTTCGAATCTCCAGCGAACCCTCTCCCCGCCCCTTACCCTTCCTGTCTTCCCTCCTTCCTAGTTGCCAGCAAGGGCTTGAGAACGGAAGTTGGATCTGAGACTCGGAGACAAAGCGAGGAGCAAGCATCCGGGGTAATCCTGCAGGAGAATGTGACGTAGTCAGGTCCCTTCCTGTCACCTCCCACTCATAAAAGTAATTGGGATTTTCGAAAGAAATACAAGCGTCAGGAAATGTAGCAAATTGGACGTTACGGCGTAGCATGGTTTCCAGGAATTAACCCTTACCGTGAAAACATATCGTTTGAACTGATACCGATGGTTTGCGAGCGCGATGAAATGAATTTCTGGCAATTATTTCTATTTCGGTGCAAGGGGAAGAAAATAAGAGGAATACTTACGTAATTCGCCTACCTATCCCATTCATTCGACCGCTGGCGAATAGAGTCGAATTTCGAGTAATAAATTAAGCAGCCTGAAAAGGGATATGAAACGCGAAACGTAATAGCGCCTTTATATTGTACGCTGCAGGATACATACGATATGTTGTGCACAGAAATCTGAAATCGTATATTGTGAGACGTGTATCGTACAGAGTGCGTGCACGGGAGGGGCTGCACGTGCTCGCTACGTAGAAAATCCTCTTTACCGAGAACACGATGTCTGGAGTGGGCAAAACGCGAATCGTCTTTGAGGGACTCAAAACTCGAGTCGGACTTATAGATGTACGCTCCACCTTTCTCTCCTATTCAAGAGGTATTGCGTTATCCTGGACACGTAAACATGGCATTGAAAACATATCTCTCTCTCTCTCTCTCTCTCTCTCTCTTATCATCCTTTGGCAGCAAGTGCCATAATTCTCGGGAAAACTCTTTCTAGCAATAAAGTCTTAAAGGCCTCTGTACGACGCAGAGCCAACGGAAGCGGTCATGTCGTAACTTTGTAGAACACTGTACCATGCAGGTGTATTTTGATGTCCAATACGAAATAAATGTGCCGGGATTAAAAAGAGATATATATTTTATGAAATGTCAGTGATATGACCTTTGTCGTTGCCAAACGTACTACATAAACGTACTGCCCAAACGTACTTTGTACAGGTCCCTACTTTACGAGTCGCAATAATCGAATCGGCTTAACGAGTAAAAATTGTATTCGAATGAAGTGGCATGGGGTGTAATATCGATTTTCAATTTTCTGCATGCAATATTGCAACGCGGTATATTATTATTCTACATTCGACTCGGATTTTCGGCAAATCAATGTACTATTATATTATTATAAACATAAAATTATTGCTGCGTTCCCTAATAGACTCACATATTCATATTCGTAACATTTCGCGATTTATTCATAATTTGATAAACCTCCGCCTTGCGATTGCTTTTAAACGTTCAATTGCACATAATGTGCATGGAAATCGAGTACGACGTTATTATAAATTCTCGCAGAACCAAAACTACACGCAGACACGCATGAGTTGCGAGCAATTAAATCAGATCCCTTCTCACCCTACAAAATGCATCTAAACACCAGGGACATGAAAGAAAACTGCCCCGTTAAACGCATCGCCCGTAAGGGTGGTCGTTACATCT
Source organism: Nomada fucata (assembly GCA_948146005.1). Taxonomy (NCBI): domain Eukaryota; kingdom Metazoa; phylum Arthropoda; class Insecta; order Hymenoptera; family Apidae; genus Nomada; species Nomada fucata. The sequence goes on from OX411281.1 coordinate 8,207,722, forward strand.
TACGCATTCAATTGCGACCATGTTTCATTACATCTTATCGATATCCAGTGTCACGCTATTGATCGTAGCGAACGTTCAATGCTATCCCTTATCTCTTTACGGTGCTCCACAAACTACCGGCCAACATAGAGTCCATCGAGCGTGCTCTGGACTAGATCGAAATCGGTATTCTCGCGCAACGCGGTAGTAGTCCCGAGAACAAATAGGAGATAGTCTTCGAACGGTAGGTAGACCGGAGCTCTCCTGAGGGCTTTTTGCTTTGTGTCCCAGTAGTAGGATAGGTCTCGTTTAACGACGCCCGACGAACGGAGCCGGTCGAACGAAACCGTAATTAACCGCAGTGAATAAGCTTCCGAATTTAATTAAGGATATTGAATGGTAGCTGGGTAATAACAGGCAGCCCCGACTATATTGGCTGCGGTGTCACAAAGCTAGGCAGGGTACGGCACGGCGTATCATGCTCAAAGCTCGTCCAACCGGTGCTTTGATGTGGTCGCGGCCAGTGCGAAAGCGCGAAGCACAAGCAGACAGTGTTCTAAAGGCGAGGGAGGGACCGATCCACTAGTAGGACTACGTAGGGTTTATGCGCGGACTTCCTCTCAAACTTTGCCGAAGAAGTGGCAACTTTATGTTAGCCGCGCGCGATACAAGTCGACGCTGCAGAACGCTAATCGACGGCCGATACGGCCTTCTTCCTTCTACGCATCTTTCCACCTCCGCTACTATCTCGAAACCACCGATAACTAAGGACTACGCCAGATGAGGGAACGTAGTTTGGGCACTCTTAACGTTTAGCCTCGCTCTGTCAGGTTCATTATCCGTGAGTGTAGCAAGCTGTTGGGTGATGTTGCGAGTAGAATAGAATAGGATAATCGCCTGTGAAAAGCACGTCTTCTTCGTAGTATGCATAATTAAATTGGAATGGCTTCGACACGTTTTCATAACTCCCGAATGACTTTAGCACTAGAACTACCGATAGGTTTTGGTACTACGGCGCGTAACAGACAGATATATCCACTTGGACCTTTGGTCCTAACTCTGAAACTTATTCAACCTGTAGCCTAGACTCTAGGGAGTACTCGTGTAAAATTTCATGTTAATGTAGTGCCTCATTTTTCTATCGTAAATGATAGATACCACTTGCAGAGAAACAAAAACTTTAATTAACCAAAGCATAATAACTTAAAAGAACAAATGTTTTCCATAATTTATATTGAATAATTTCAATAATTTAGAGAGTACACGTTAGGCACATTAGGAACGCGAAAGTGTTCATTTTGCCTTATCGAAAGTCGTCATCAATTGCTGCAACAATGTCTATATGTTAATAAGTTTGAAGCAAGTAATCTAAAACCAGTCTGGCTCGGTATTTCTAGTGCTAACGACGACTTCGACAGAGGTTACTTCAATCTATTTAAACGAATTTCGGATTTATGATTGAAATGCGTAAGGAGAAATGTTTCTTTGGTTGCAATTAATTTGTTGTGCCATTGGAGCAAGTAGTTGCAAGGTGAGGCTATCGATAGTCACGTACATATCTCGTAGAACATCTTGGATGCATGCCAGTATTTCTCTATGTTGTGAAATATCTGCGATGTCTCCGGTAATACGATTTGCATAATATCATTGACCCCTAGATTACCCCGCACCCTGACTCTTCTACCCTATTCATTCGCCCGGCGTAATGCCTCTTCACATGTTACGTATTATGTGTCCGCACGACGTCATTATAATACTTCAATGGCGTAATCCTCTATTGTGAAAGTCGACACCCGAACTCGGTGGATTTCCACGAAACGTATGTCCTATCTAACATTATTCACGTTTGGCGCATTTGACCCGACAGTCGTCACAGACAGCGGTTTCCGCGTGCGAGGAAGGATTTTGACAGGCTGTCACGTAAATTGGCCTGTTTCCAATCGTGTAAAACGACGAATGTAATGCGTGGATGGAATATATAATAGAATGCACGCGGTGTTTATGAAACCGTTGTAAAGAAAGTCTTGGCGGAAAGCATATATTGCTTTGGAAGGAAATAGAATATTAATCTTCTTTCATAAAATGAATCTTCAATGTTACACTGCGCTCTAAATCGATGTGTATTGTTCTGTAAAAAATAAAGAAACCCTCCCTTGGTTCCAGTTTGAGCTCAAGAACAGAAGCTACGCGGAAGTTTTAAACAAAAATTGACTTCCTTGGAAAATAATTTCTCGTTCATGACCTGTCAAAGAAGTTGTACTTCTCATTGTTGGCCGTATGGGCTTCGAGGAATAAGGAAAGCTTGCCTTCGTAGTCGTATGAGAACAATTTCCGGACAAAGCGGATTCATCAATGCTGGAGGACTGGATTTAATATTTTTTCCCTTGCATCGCGGAAGTGGCGGCAGACACGAGCACGGAAAGAGGTGAGGCAAAGGGTGGAACGAAGGTGGAGGGGTGCACCTTACAATCCTCGCAGGCCCCCCAAAGAGTATAAATGGCATGTACGGGGTGGTATCCTTCCCTTTAGTGTCGAGGACGTCTCAGTGCTGGCTGGGGAAAGAGCGGGATGACGTGCAGCGGAAAATTAATTTATTGGAATCGTAATGAAAAATGCTGACGTTGTGCGAACACCGGTGGAAAATAAATAGCACGAGACGGTGGGAACTGAAAGGGCTCGTAATTACGGAAATGTGTTTCGATACTAGGGCTTCGCCATCTAACCCGATGTCTTTACCTGTATTCTCACTGATGAATAGAAATTCCGTATACCTCCTCGAGTTATTTCCTATATTAATTTCCTTCATTGTCCCTGCTTCGTTTGAACTGTATTAGTTGTAATAGATTTATTTCGTATCTTGTTATTAAAGTAGCTGCAAACAATTTGAAATTAAACTTTGCAACATGGTTCACGTAGAGCGAGAGTTTTACAACGTCGGAACATAGAACTTGTAATTTACAATTAATTCGATTACAGAACACAAAATTGCAAGCTTTTTTTCAAATTAACGTCTTAGATATTTTTAATTAATTTCCTGATTACGGCGGTAGTTTTTCACACGAGGAATGCTTGCGAACCTTTTCTTTGTTATCCGAAGTTCACCGGCCATGGGGGAAAACAGCCCAATAACGATAAATTAAGCCGCACAAGGTTCAAATTATGAGGCCCTGTTCAGACGCATCATACGCAGTGGAATAGGTAGGAGAACAAAAGGCTCAAGTACAGACAAGGTTAAGAAAGTACTGAAACTGACACAATTCTGCTGCTTTGACACGAGATATACCGAAATGTGCATGGGCTTCAAGGGGAATACGATTCTAAAGATCCCCGTTTATTGTACAGAAAGCCACCCCTTTCGCTTGACGAGTTCTGGAACAATGAACGTCCTTCGAACCGAAATCTACGTATATATATATATATTTTCCGTGCAAATAAATTTCAATATCGTCTACTCGCAAACACAGGGGGGCCATTTAATTAAAGTCATTCTTACGATTATTTAATTTAACCTCATTTATAGATATCACAGTGATCGATTATTAGATTCGCCAATCGTATTTGCCCGGTCCCGATCAATGACGGCAATTAATTGCACAGGACTATAAATTCGGTACGAAAGGGGTTAAGATAACAGCGAAAAGATAGCACGGCCCCTTCGCTAATTTGCACCACGGCCTTCGATCTGTCCTTGGCGGAGGGGGAGGGCAGGTAGGAATTTTCTGATTAAAACGTTATTTATTACGTCGGATTCTTAATTTCGTGGAGGGCGCCGCCCGTAATTAAAGGCCGGTTTGAAGGCCGGTCGACGGAGAGCGACTCACGATGACGATAAGCGTTAGACTGAAATTAGTTTCTAAATGTAAAAGTCCCCTTTCACGGCGAAGACAGCATATGCGGTGTAATTAAACGATCTTACGCAGCGTGCTAACTGCAGCAATATTTCCCTGCACTCACGGTGTGCCTGCACGCCCGGATTCTTGAGTTTTAATATAGGAACAACATTTAACTGGCGCTTTAAAGCGCTTCGAGGCAACACTTTCCATCCCCGTGTACCGCGCGAGGTTAGCGACGCAGAGAACTTGGCGTAAACAACTTCTTCGCAAACTTCCCTCCTTGCAGGCACCTTCGGCTAGAATTTCGGATCTCTAGCGGCCCCAGCCCCCACTACACCGGTAGCATCAACTTCTTCTGTTGCGCCCCAGCCGTTTCTTCTTCTTTCGCGTACAATTACTGCTGGAACATGATCCTAAATAAGTTTTGATGTTTCGCCGGCGACGCGATATCAAAGCCCTCGCCGCTGAAAACTTTACCGGCTGTGCGACCGATACGTTGCACGTGTGTTTCACGGGGTGAAAGAAATACTGCGTGTCCGCGACGAAGTTCTCTAAACTTTGGTGAAAAAACGGCGTCGCGATGTTATTTAGAAACGGGAGGAAAAAAATGAACTCCGCGAAACTGTCTTCGCGTGCCACGATGGACGGAAAAGTTGCTACGAACATGAAATTGTATCGCGCATGTTTGAATTACCCCGTTCGGAAGGGGAGAAAGGAAATGTTTCGATAAATTTGCTCCCGATGATACATGTGCACGCGATCGATTTTTCGTTTGAAACGTTGAAACGTAGCGACAGTATTTCGAGTTACCGGACTCTGAATAACACAGAAGCTACTATCTTACAAAGAGCCATTTCCGTATTTCCCGTGTTTTTGTAGCCGGATACTCGAAACCTCTTCACTTCGGACACGGGCGTACACGCGCACGCACGCACGTGCACCTTGTATTACCGCACACGCGATTTCGTACGGTCCGATGCGATGGGGGGGATCGAACGGTGCGCAGGTATTTTATGTGTTTGTTGATTTAATTGCAATTAACCGGCTCTTTATCATTCGGCAATATCGGAAACGGGAGATGTATCGGTTGGGGTGTAAAACGTGATAAAGGGAGAGAGGAATCAGAAGCGAGTGAACCAGGATATAGAGAGTGTTATTTGTTTGCACGGATCTGCCTACCAGTGTTAATTAAATAGGATTTATATTCCTACGCATCGTTCGCTATACCGAAACACACGGATCCCCGTTAAATTAAAAATCGACCATATAATGGAATACTTTCCGCTCGATTCAAAATAGATTCGAGCTCTGTCGCGAGCAACTATATATCGCGAAGCTTAATAGATCGGGGTAATATAAGCGTAGACACTGATAAACTCTGAATTCTTTGAATATCAAACGCCTATTATAAATCGTCCAATATTCCTTCCCGTTTTATCGTTGCGACGCGTTCAACCGCGACTCAGCCGTCGAGAATAGTTGTACATTTGATTCGATGGTAATCCTTCTTCGACCGGCGAGCCTCGTAACGTATTGCGTCATCGAAAAAGGCAAGTAACGCGAACGAAAGTTAGGTCATACTGTTCCAATTTATTTCGGCGAAACCGGTCGGCGCAAAAGTACTTATTAGTACACGCGGACAACCAATTAAATTTGTTCGACGGTGCGGACGCGAAAAATGGAAATGTCGGCGTTCAGTCGAACACGAAGATACGGATTGCCGATTGTCGTCGTTCGCACAAAGCTTCCTCCTTTCCTTTTTTTCCTTCTTCCTCTTCTTTTTCTCCCCTTAATCCCCCTCGAACGAGTCACTTGTGCACGCGCATCGACACGGAGCGGGGGCGCGAATAATTTACACACCCCTTCGTGTCGCGACAACGCTCCAAAGACGTTTCACGCCCCCCTCCGCCCCTCCCGTCAATCGCACGCGTGCTAATCGCCAATCGCGAGCGAACGGGAGACAATTTTCCGTGGAGCAGTACAATGCGGTTTGTTAAAGATAATGTCGAGGTAAATCTATAATTAACTTGATCGACTCGATTAGCCCCCGCGCGACGAAGATTGAAAATCGTCGGAACGGCGAAGAAAGCGCAATTTAAACGCCAAAGAGTTTAATAGAGTAATTCCACGGCCTTCATTGATCGCGGATATTCCGTGTACACGGCTGAAGCTTTTTTCAATTAAGCGATGGCGAGTGTTCCGCGGTTCTGCGCGCGTAGACCGAACGAACAAAAAAAAAAGGAACAAAAAAAATGAAGGAGGAACGAATATGACATGGCACAGGTCATATCGGCGAATCGAGTGGACGAAACGATCGCATATCGGCGGCTCCACTTAGTCGAATGGTTTTGCGGTTGGGCATCGGTCGTTTTTCGAGGGAAACGAAAGTACATACTCGAATCGTGAACGTGAACACGGACGTGCGAGAATTGACGTACATGCATATGCGCGACGGCATATGGAAGCGGTGTGCAACCTTGCTTTGATATTCCGTGTTTGTGCAATTAAGCGCGACCCGTTTCCAGGCGGACGTTGATCGAATTAAGGTGCATTATGACAATCTGATTCGATACTGCGACGCCGCTCGAACGCATTCCGCATTAATCGTAGTCACCGTTTCGCGCGGTCGTTTCCGGAAACGGTTCTTCGCATTTTATTCGGCCACTCGATTCTTTCCACCCGCGTTGCTCGATGACTGCTAATTCGTTTCTTCAACGGTTTCGGCTTCCGCAGAATCGGGAACTCGCAACAGGTATGCACGGTTATCGATTTCGTCGCGCTAATTAACGGAAACGCAATTACAATTTCACGTATTCCTGTCGCCGTTTGTAGTGGACAATATCAGGTCAGCGATGAGTATTCTTTTAAATTGTCTTATTTATACAAAGGTTGTAACCAGTGCGAAATAACAGCATAAAGTCGCGTCACGACAGCAACTTCGCACAGAATGTAAATTCCTTAAAATTGTTTCGAAGTCAGATGGATAGAACTTGGGGAATAATAGATTTATGAAAATACGAATACTAAATAAATTCATTTGATACTGGAATTCCAGTTCATTAAGGTGGTATAGTGGCCATTAGCTGTCCGCGAAATGAATAGAAGAAACTGCTAAATATAATCGCGATCGATGCAACAAACGGTCGCGATACAAGGAGAGAGTCGCGACCCCTCTTATCTCGGTGTTTCAATTTCGCCAGACATCGTATGGCAAAAACGATCGTAAGCGAAGGCAGTGTTCTAAAAGAATTCACGACCGTCAACGGCGCACATCCGGGCGTTCCTATCGGGGCGGTATTCGTTGCAAAATTGGCGAATTTCTATTCACGACGGCGCGGCACGAAACATCCACATGATATTATGCGTACAAAGGAACAAAGTAGTACGCGAGAGTAGTTTCTTCTGCGCTGTAACTCCGAAACAGCAGAGGACGCGAAAGAGACGCGGTGGAAGTTTCTGGCTCTTATACCCCCCGGGCTTGCTAATCTAAATTAAATGAGGGGATGCTAATGATCCGTTACCCCGAAAGGCTACGCCGCATCGACGCGGCGGTACCACCCTTTAATCGATTCGGCACGAGGACGGGGCGGAGGAAAAAAAAAAAGTCGCCACCTCTGCTTACGAATCGCTAGTGGCTTTATGTAATCGTGTAGAATATTTGCCCTCGACTTCATTTCTTCCTTTCTCTTCACCCTCGTCTCCCTGTTTCCTCGTCCTCTTTTGTTCCACTTGTCCTTTCTCGAGCAGCGGCATCGAAGCCGCGGTTTAACGGCTTTTCAATAATTCGCGCAGCAGATCGGTGAAAAACCTGAGTCGTCTATATTATTTACGATTTGTCCGTGTCGTTTGCGTTTCCCGGTGTATCGATTTGCTGGTTTTATCGCTCGAGGTATTATACAAGCAACGGGGCAGTTGTTTTTTTTTTTAGTGTGGAAGAGGGACCATTCGTTCCGTGTTGAGTAATAGTTAAGCGTATCGCGATTGTGGAAATGTGGAAGCCATGCAATAGCATGCTCAAGTTAATTCGTAGTGGTATATAACTTGGGAAGTCCTGCAGTGCATCTCTAAATTATCGCAAAGTGTCAAGGGACTGAGCTCGGAGAAATGGGTTGGGATAGGCTCCACGTTTCATTGCAGCCTATACTTTCCACACGACCGTCTGATTCGTGCGAACTTTGGTCGAGAACGTTCAAATACAGGCACACGTAGTCGCGAATATTTTTCCGTATGTAGAAAACGACTATATGCAGAAATTTCGTGTAATCGGAAGTAACCGATGCGCAGACATCGTTGGGATTCCTTGCCGTGCAACGCAGCGTCGCAGGAACGAATATACATATATTTCTAATACACTTTATCGCGTGTCTCTCTATCGTGTGCTGCTTCCGCAGTGTAGCCATAGACTCGAAATCTTATACGAAATCAAAGCACGTCAGTTTCCTTTTTAGAGCGCTGTCTTAAAAGTAAGTCGGCGCCATGGGATGTATGCATACCGTTGCACAGTCTACTGATACCGGTCATTGCATTTCATCCGTGAACATTCGGATCGCAACGGGATCGGAGAAGCTAGTCGACCGCTTCGCTGCTTCCCTTTCAAATCAACCTATCGTCTCATATCTGGATGGGTGCGTGCCCCTGTATACGTTTGAAATACTGTATACTGTCGACGTTTGAAACGTACTCGCAACAACCGCGCAGCAATATTTCCCATGGAATTTAACCATGGACCCGGGACGATTCTCGACTCGATATGTCGACGCACAGCTACGAGTAATCCGGGAAGAAGATAATGATACGAAGTATTGCATCTGGACTGGTTGAAAACGAATGAGGGTGAACATTTATTCTTGCTTTTCTTGCTTTGCTTTCTGACGGAGACGGGCGGGGCGAATAATCATTTAAAATCAAGCAACGCGGAAGTTGCGTTGAAGAAACGTTCAAATTGCAATTTCGAACAGTCTCGGTGCTTATGAAATTGTGTTAATATAATTGGTGCATGGTTTTGTTGCGCGGAAAGATAATTTTTGTTGCGTGGAAAGGTGTTCTCGAACACAGATACACGAGCATCGATTATTTTTTGAAGCTTCGAACTTTTTGTACGCACAATGAATAGTAGTTTCTTTTGCACTTGAAGGTTCGTTGAAAATTATGATTGTATAAAACAAATCCATCCTGCATTTTGTACTACAAAGAGAATGTTCAAGTTTTTGCAAGTAGAATTTATTGAACATCTTTACTCGATTACAGTTCCTTTCCGAAGAGCAACTAATTGTACGCATGCAATTGTGTAACAATACCGAGTGGTGTCATATCGATGCTTAAATATCTGCCGCGAAAAGAAATAAACGATTAATTCAATACGAAAACCTATACTCCCTTCGTAGACACATCAATCCCAGCAGACAGAGTACCATGCGCGTAGGCAGTTTAGCATGGTGGATCGTGTTTACACAGGAATTGATGTTCCAGGACGAGAGGAGGGGAGTCACGCTGCGGTGACAGGTGTGAATGGGTACGCGTGACTTTCCATAAGCATGAGAAAACTCTGTTGCAACGACACGAAAAAAAAAAGAGGAAAAAAGAAAAAGCGCTATTTTTGCACGCGTCGATTCGTAAATACGCATACGAGGCATCAAGCGTGATCATTGATCGTCTCTTTTATGATTTATCGCGGGCAGCGGTATCGCGGAGTCGTCGCTCTATTTGTACCAGAAAAGTGTTCTTTTACGAGCTATACTGCACGGGGCTCGATACATCGAAATGGCACGCCACGTGCGCATCCGTGAGGCTGTTTAAGCCCAGTGGCTGTAACGCGCCGATAACAGTGTGCCAGCGTGAGCGCCAGGAAAAAAGAGAAGTTCCGTCGGGCAGCCCTGTCAATTTTAATTGGCTTCACCGAGGCGTGCTAGGCCCTATTCATCGGATCGGTGATATGCAAATGCAATTTAATGACGCGATATCCCGTACATGGCGATATCGACTGGCTCGACTTTAATGATGTAGATGCCTCACATGTATAATAAATTTTAATACGCAGAAAGTTTGCGTACCCGAAATATTATGGGTAATCGCAAAAACGGTGTATGTCGGGATTTGGGGGGGAAGGGGGCGACACATCAAATCCGGAATACATAGATATGTAAAGAATCGTATGGTCATCATAAATTGCATTAACATGGCAGAGAACTACGTGGTATGAAATGTATAAACGTAATCTGGAGGATTAGAAGCATTCAGATCGCTAGAATTTTTAAGTTGGGCAAAAATCTGTTGCTTAGCTTAACTGCTTTATAAACTGCAATGTGTTAGTGTTAGTTTTTACAATATAGCACGGCAATCGGTATTTGTAAGACTGAGGACGTAGATCGTTGTTTTTGCCCACGCTTATAGATTTTGTTTGAATCGATAAAAGGTAACATTACGTGTACTAGGTAATTTTGAGGTAACATTGGCTATTAATATTGAAGCTGCATACGTTGCACAAACACATTCTTCAAATAAGTAGGGGGGGAATGGCATACTTTATCTCGATACTTTACTAATCCGACATAATTACGTATTGGTCCAGCATCAACGATCCGTTGGGGCTTGGATTACCCATCAAGTTATTATTGTATGGTCCAATAGGAGGAAAGGGATACAAATGCGTCAATTATTTTGATGAATTGTGATAAACCGTACAGCGACAGTTACAATCTTGTATAACAAATGCATCAGGAAATGAAATGTAAACAATGTGCGGTTTTAAATATTTAACTTTGATTATCTCGATTAATTTTAGGGTAAACTGGCTAATGGAAATTCAATTCTGCAAGCAAATATTTTAGTTTTTTAACTGTTTGCAGAATTATAGACCTCTATCGAACAACGTACGCTTTTATGAATAATTTCGATTCCATAATAATTGTCAATAATTTTCAGCAAATTATTAAATACAGCGCGGATTAAATATTTAGTGACAACATAATGAATACATTGATCTATATAATAAATTGAAGAATATTAAATATTCAAACATTCTCGGCCACCACTTTTGTTCTTCTACGATTCTACTCTGAGTTCGTGCAATTTCGCCTTCCTAAAAAACTGATACGTTATTGAAACAATCAGGCAATTAAATCCCAAACCGAATATTAGTGGCCGAGTAAAAATTGATTTGGACGACTCTCGCATAAGAAAGGGATTTGCATTCTATTGTACGCGTACTCCGCGCACGCACACGCATGTACACCTGTTACTTTCTCCAATTTACCTGCCCACGAGCGTCAGACTACCCTGTATTAACATCCCCGTCCAGAGACACGAGAAAACGCGTTCGACTACGCGGCCGTATCGACTGAACGGCATCGATTCCATACAGATAGAGCGGTACGGGAGAATGAATTTACGCCTAAGTAGTCCGCGGAATACGCGAGCTGTACCGAGATCCGTTCAAAGGAGACGGAAGTTCTGATTGTAGAATCCGTAGTAATAAATGTCCGACGTCATTCTTGTGCCACCTCGGTCGACCGTCACTTTCCTTTCTCCTTCTATCCAGGTGGCGTTCCTCTTCTCGCTTCCCGTTTCCTCTTCATGCAACTTCCGCTCCTTCTATCTCGCTTCCCCTAATTATCCCTTATCTATATCTCGGTCCATTTGGTTCGCAATGACGTTATCTCGCCCGCTCGGACTGAGGAGAGACGCCTCCTAATCTTATTACTCAAAGTGTCGACCAGGGAATGAAGGAGGTTGCAACAGCAGTTTCCCTTCGTGCTGCGTGCACCTCACTCTCTCTCTCTCTCTCCTCTTTCCAATTCTAGCGTTCTCCTTCTCGCTTTAACTCTTTCTCCGTCTCTCTATCGTTTCGCCCCGACGTTCTTCTCTGTTGTGACGGCCAGCTTTCGATCCTTCCCTTTTCCTCGCACGTTCGCGGCCCTTTCTCCTCACCCTGTTCCGTTCGAAGGCGGCAAGCACTGACGTTGAGGGATTAAACCATTGCCAATCCGACTCTAATTACGAGTAACGGATTAGTACGTGTGCACCGGGAAAGTGCTGGGCAAACGAGGAAACTTTCGTGGACGACTACGTACGGAGAGGATATTGCAAATGTTTGTTCCGTGCGCTGTGTACCAACAAGAGAGTTTACAAGGCTCCTCGAAACTCCGGCCGAAAGATAAGATCGCTGATTTCGTATTCAACGTTTGACGGACCAGTTTGTCCGACATTACGTTGACCATTTTTCAATATTCGAGGGAGACGGGTAATTGAAATCTCAGCCGTTTCACCTCGAACCTGACATTTTGCTGCCTCGAAGTTGCAACAACTATTCGCGACTATTATTAATTGTTATTACTTTTCGTCACGTGCAACTTGATAAATCTGGCAGATCGAACTAAAGTGGCGTATCTGGACAAAATAATAGAAACATTGCCGACCAGTAGTGCATTGTATAATTGAGATTGGTAGCCAAAAGAGTTTCTGCACGAGGAATCCTGTAATATCCCGCGGAAGCATTATGTCGATGGGTTTTGCATGGTTCCATTTCCACGAGAATCGAAACTGTATTAAACTGCAATGGTGGTCCTGCAACGAGGCTGGCAAAGAATTTTCTTAATGCACGAATGCTTTCCTCTATTTCTTCCAACCCCTGTAAATATTCATGTTAAGTGCCCTTTCAGTTCTTGTGCAGCATCATCAGAATTCGTCCAATGCAGAAGGGATATCGTCTAACTTGCTCGATGGCTGGACCAAAGTGCTCAAGCTCGAAAGGCCAGAGGCAAATTGCCGGTGATCGTAGTCGTTCAAGAACAAAACAGAACGGTTAGTGTGCCATTGTGCGGATATATCCTGTTTCTCGGCCCCCCTGAGCCCGGCTCGCTTTTGCGTGGCAGCGACGACAGCACAGCACCAGGGGCCGAGCATTTTTTGACTAATGGTCCGTGAACGAAACTGTTTGCCGCCATTACCGTAACCCACGACAGTGCCGTGCAATTTCAAGGGAGTGCCCGCGTCATTCGAATCCTCCAGTGTCCTCCTTCTGAACCCTCCGCCGGCCCCGTCCACCGCGGAAATCGTTCCGCCGTATCGAAGATAAGAATCCTCGAACGACCGATCCGGAGGCCGTTCGACCTTCCGAAATCTCGACGTTCGAGTGGATCGACGCCGAGGAATCTACGTGCGCCGCAGTGGAAAGTGCTCGCAAACACTTTCCTGCGTCTTCCCCTCAAGGACAGTCGCTGGGGCAAAAAAAAAAGGGCGCCATGAAACTTTACGATCGACCTATGTACGTGGCTAAACGACTAAATACTACAGATACGAGATTCAACTTTATGCCCGGCGCACGCACGTTTCCCCGCGGCTTTATGAAGTAGAATTGAAGCTTATAGATGCGCGAAGGGGTAGCTCTCAGGCATCATAAATTTCGCATAAAATGTATGGAGCAAAATTATTCGCGGGGCAGATTAACCATCGTATTATTCGGCGACGCGTGAAAAAGTTTAGAAGATAAACGATACGAGGAAACCCGGCAGTCTTATAAAAAGTAAGTATGGTGTGTCTATGTTTCGCAGAGCGAGGGGGGGTGGCTTGAAATAGATTGACGTTACCAACCGGTATGAAGATTATTTATACTCGCATATCTGCAATCAATGGCGACTCTGAACCCTCTTCTGTTCGGCGTTACAGGTTGTATTATTCAACAAGGAATTCGCCAGAGAAAAACGGAGCCGGATTTCATTTTCACTTCGTAACACGAGCCCCGGGTAAAAATTAACGTTGCATGATATCACTTAATTGAAGTACCACGACTCGAATTAAATAGTAAAAAATGATTGTTCTCGTACGTACCGGTACACGTTTTACTCTCATCGCGTCTCTTTATTTAATTAATTCAAACAGTAGCTCCTGATAATTAATTTCCTGTAATACGGCACACGTATAAGTATGTGCTACTGTGTTATGTAAGTTCAATATTTTGCTATCATTGATGTACCAAGGAACTGAAACGTCATTTGGCAGTCTGTAGATGACGGGTCATTTCCACCCTGAAACGTCAGCTGCTTCATGCAGAACCAGGGTACCCTCATCTGGGACCAACCTGCAATGCCACGTCTACGTAACTTCAACCAACTGTGATCTATCGAAGGGCGATTTCACAGATTGCCGCTCTAATCGGTTTAAAAGTTCCCCGGGATAAGATTTTAAGATTGCCAATAATTTTGCTAAAAAGAGTTAACGTCCACTGCATTTTTAACGGGTCATCGATAACTCACTTTTAGCTAGACATTTAAAGCAGCATAACAGATATTTTTTTATTCTTACCAATTGCAAGTCAGTGTTTATAATTCTTTCCTACTAATTTGTGTGCAGGACTCCGATCTAAACGTTTCAATTCATAAGAAATACATTAATTAGTTTGAACGAAAGAGTTATGTTTACGAGATAACTGTTAGAAATAAATTGGGTAAGTTTACCTTTTAATCTGACAGAAATACTAAATCTGTATTACCCAGAAGGCAAAAATAGTTATCAGACGTAATTTATAACGACAAAATGTCTGATATTTCAAAAATACTACGCATCAGAAGTGTACTCCAATTGCGTATTTTTCATGCCTCTTTTCATCTTATACTTGATGGAGCAATTTGTATAGGAACTCGTTACATGTTCTCCAGCGTATAAAAATAATACTCTGAATAAACTTTCTTAGACTGCTAAAACTTAAATCCACCGGAAGCGGCTTTTCCCAATGTTTTTAACGCGGTACGTGACTAAACTGCAAGTGCTTCCGATCAAATGCAATCAAGCAAAATTTTTATACTCTCGTGCTTCAGAAGGTATGTTCAAAGGTACTGTTATCGATTTTATGCGCTTGGTATTTCTCGACAGGTGCTCAACCCCTATCTCCTGTGCACACTAGCATCTGTTCCTCTGTTCTGTGTTTGGCTGAACCCATAAGCCACATCTTTTTTGCAAAATAGCAATTCCGTATTTGTTCTCCGGTTTCCTTCTTCGCACTGTTTACATTCAATTTATGCTCAGTATCATCTTTCCCTTCCATGTTCTCCTTCTATTTTTTTGTGTAAACCAACTTTCAAAACGCATGATAAAATTACGCTGAAAAAATACTATCGCTCTGAATAGAAACTGGTTTCGTTGTAATACATGATACGCATTTCTCCGAATACAGGTGGAATTGTTATTATAAAATTCAACTACATATCGTGTTCCGTTTTGACAGGGATATTACATATCGAAGCACATAGAAGCAGGGCAAAATTGACGCGTCCCCCAAAGTAAAACATAATCATCGCGTCACAGCACGAATGTATTTTACATTTAAAGTGGGAAATGTTCGACTAAAAAATTACAAGGGATATCACGTCGCCATGCCAGCGACCATAGGCGCCAATAAAATATAGCCGCCAATAATTCTATCGATGTTCGTTTGATGAAGGAAAAGATTCAATACGGACTTCAAAGAACTAACGCCCGAACTGCGAGCTCATCTCGACGATAATAATTTGTCCCACTTTTTTCCCCGTGTTTTCGCATCGCCGCGGGGCGCACGGTGTATCTCATTTTCTCACCTCCTCCCTGCATTAAAGTTCACCAGGGACTTGATAAAATATCAAACAAAGAGATTCGATTTTTGCCTTTCTCCCGAGCCACCATTCGCGAATCGATCCTCGCTTTAACGGACACAAAGTCCGGCCCTCCCGCGCTCCCCGTGAGGGTGGCGGTGGGGGCACCCCAGGATCGTTTTAGGGCTCGCATCCGTGTAGTGGTAGTTCCCGCCAAACTGCTTCTACGGCTAATATTTACATTTATTAACTCTCTCGTCGTAAATGAAATTTTCAGATAACTTTTCGGATATAGCCCGGGGGTTATAAGGCTATCCGGCTGGCCGCCCATGGTCGCCTCGACGTCCTCGCCACTGAGCTTGCGCGCGACCCTTCCCTTTTTCCATTTTCTCCGCCTCCCTTTCGCCGTGTCTCCCCTTTTTTGGCTGTTCTTGTTGCTCTGTCAGAAGCAGATTAGCCAATAACTATTGCCAAACAGAACTCCCGGTAGGCTAAATCATTGCTGCAGCTCACGATTGAGAGTAACAGCATTTTCTTCTGCCTCCCTTCCTATCCGACATGTATTCATCCGCTTTCCATTAGCTTCACGTTTCGACTGCTGCAAGATTTCTCGATCTTCACAGATTGGCCTCAGTTTGTTACCGTCGGTTGGGTATCGATAAATTGTTTTTTCTTTTTATGTATACGCTGTAGCGGGCCTGCGTAATTCCTGATTAAGCAATTCGAGTTCAATAGCAAATCGTGTTCAATAGCACGTATCTTTCGCATTCTTTGCATCGTATTGTGCATTATTTTATTTGATCGAGAACTAAAATCTGTTCCCTTCAGTTTGCCACTAAGCCCGACGAATTGTTTACATCGGCCATTTGAAAACATATTTCAGAGTACACCCAGCCGTTGACGCAAAGCTCGGCCAATAAACGAATCCGCGTACTTTCAATGGTCATCGGTGTAAGCTCAGTTTGAAATAACGTAGCACAGAGTTTATCCTTGTTAATGCCCGCGATATTACGCAAGAACACCGGGAATTTCAATGATCGAGTTGGGTGCAGTTACGCAACAGTTGGGTAAAACACGTAGCAATATCCAAAGCTGCGCAATTACAGTCAGGCTCGGTGATTCTATGCCGCGTAAATAATGTCGCTCGTAGGTGTACGAAGCTTTGGCAAGAACACTGTGTTTCCTCGGTGGGGCAAAGAAAAATATGTTTTATACACATTCCTGGAAAAGTCAGGCGAAAAGGGGGTAAACAGCTTGATTGGTTTAACGAACTCGTTAACGAAGAAAACATTTCCCCCTTGGTTTGTATCCTGATACTCTTGATTACTCGACGAGACGATTTCTTTTTACTTTCTCGGAGAAGATGGCCCGCGGGTCATCGAGCCGGATAATGAAACGTGCAAATGGAAATGAAGCAGTGCTGTGTCAGATAATATTATGCCTGGCCGCGGAAATGGGCGAATGCTCAGTCGAGCGAGCCGCGTGGACTTTCTGCGACGCTTTTGGCCGCAACGTCAAAACGTTTCGCACTCCGCTCCCAGTTCCGTGGAATTTTCAATGCGAATCTCGTTAGCATCAGAACAGTTCGCGCTTTATAAAAATGTAGAATGTTTTTCCACCGTGAAGAATAGGGAAAAAAAAAGAAGGTATCGCCATGTTTGTTGCTGCCTGGATATAACGGCGGGTTCATGAAAACATTATTCTCACGGATGCGCCGTCGGATTCTATTAATATTGCGAAACCTGGTATAAAGCATGATAGCATGTATGCGTAAACATTTAACTTTAACTATCCGTCGAATTTAATATTTCTGTATGTATATACATATGTGCGTGCACGATATATACTGTGACTATGTCTATGTAGATTTTTCTATTTTTATTTTATCTTCCGGCTGTTCGGTAAATTTCATAAAAAAATTTTACCGCCCCATTCTTCTCGCACTGTACGCTCATGAAACCGTGCAACTACTGCAAATAAAATTTTTTCATATCTCTAAAATAAAAACGGTAGTCCCGTTGGACGAAGTTATTGCTTCGCTATATATTTGATGAATTGTTCGAAATTACAATTTCGCGTGCATTTTTCAGAATTATAATAATAACACCGACTGAGTATGTGAAAATGTCGCAACTGCAATACATCTTTCAACTATTTACATATATACCTGATCGTATACTCACTGTTCCAGATGCGTTTATTAAAGATGGCGTTACTGCAACTACCGCATACTTAACGAAAGGGTTAAAATTGAACAGATCTCCCTTATATGGATTATATTATTCTCTGCGTTGACGTAATAACGATACCACGAAATGGACCACAGAGTACTCGTGGTTGATCAAAAGGCCAATGTCCAACGTAGATCCCTGTAGAAATCTATACTTACGTAATCTGACGATGGGCATCACGTGTAACCCGTTTGCCGTATCACGTGGCGCTCGTATTTCAAACCAACGTTATATTGATTTTGTCTTTGACACAAACACTCCAATTGGGAACCCTAAGGTTGTATCGCCCGTTAAAAGTTGCTTCTTCCGCCCTACCCTCTTTTTCTTTTTTTTAACGCAATAGAAAAAAATTACTTTTTCGCGTTCTTTTCATTTGATATTGTCCATTATTAATGCGCGATCGAAATAAAAATGTGTTGCTGCTCCACTCGACGCCAAGTAGAATACAATGACCGCCGTAGCTTTCAGTCAGACCGGGGTTGTGCTCCGAACGCAATAGAATGTAACGGTAAACAATAAACCATTATTTTCCGCAGCTCCAAAGAAATGGATCGGTGCATAAAGCGTCACGCTGGAAGAGTAATGCTCACATCCAGAAGGGTGGTTGTTCAAAAGTACCATCGCAGATCCACAGAATCCCCAAGCTTTAATTGAGTTTACCCAGTGCTCGAGCAGCCGGGACACTTTTGTAAGACGGTCTCTTGTCAAATGGGAAAGAGATAATAATCAAACACGAGTCTGAGTAATGGTCAGAAATAAATAATATGTTGCCCGTGCTAAAGATAAACATTTCGGTGCGGCGAAGATACAGTCTTGAACGAAGGAAGATACACGGAACAGAAAAATAAGTTGGAGCGGCGTCGAGGGAAGAAAAAAAATGTAACGTTACATAAATTGAATAATTGCAGTCAGCGATATCAGAATGAGCAGCAATTGTCGAATTCGTAAGCAGACATGTGACGCGACAACTTCTCTCCACTTTTCAATCGTATTCATTATGTTCTATTACATTGCACTCAAGGAACTTCCCAACTGTAACGCATAACTTATGGTTAGACGAAATACTCCGACAATTTCTATGGTATCCGTTTGTTGATAAATTTCACGCAGAGCAATGCAGCGTCCAAAAAAATTTGTTTCAGTTAACGTAGATAATAGAACAGAATAATCTGAACTGACCGCGTTTCGTGGTTTCGATCTGTACAACATTTCTCTACAAAAGTTGTTTCCTCTGTTATAAGATATTCGGATGATTTTTTTACACATGTGGGCAAACGAAACGAAGTCGAGCACTCGCGCTACATAAATAATACAAATTTAAGAATATTTCGCGCTCTACGATCTGCACCCAAACATTTGCCCGATGCTGTACGCGCAAATGCGGCGCGATTTACCTATAAAACAGCAAGCAATCTGGCTTTCGTACGTCCTTTGGCAATAGAAGAACTACTTATCTATTAAACAGACTTTCCTCGTTTTCTTGTTTCGCGAAAGCTTTCCAAAGAATGTTATTGGCAGCGCGGGGCGATCACGCGCTGTCCGGAAAGGCGCATAGCAGTTCGATCGGTCGGACTCTTGTCTCGCGAAAGTCGGTCGAAAAAGCGAGCGGGCAGATTTCCAAAGATGTGTCGACGATTTCTTCGAAACGCGGGACGGCCAGCACGAGCTCTCCGGCGAAACTAGTTTCGACTTTCGACAGTCGCGTAACTCGAACGCGCCTCGACATTCTTCAGATAGATAAAAGGGGTTGAACCGTCGATATAACCGAACTTTAATAAACTTACGGCTTGCGCGTATCTCAAAAAAGGAACCGGATCGTTCCCCTTCTCTTTCTGGCATTGTTCCCCCGGTCTGTCCAACACGTTCGAGCATTTTTCGCTTTCCACGAGCAAGAGGAACGGCGCTCGATACGAGCAGTAAATCAGTACATCCCGCTTCCTTTGGAAACCAGAGTCGACCGAATGGCATTGTTCGACAAACAGTAATTCATTACATTCTATGACTCTATGAGACTTGAATGCATTCTCGTCGCGAGTTACGGGCAGGCCGCCCCTATGTCTTTGCCGCAGTTCCTTCCCCTCTTCGCTGAAAGTGCCAACGTTACTGGCGTGTACGTGCGTACATGTGGTACAGAGAGTTTCGCCCGAAACTTTGCCGACGAACTTCAAGTGCTCCACATGACGGTGGCGTATCGCAATCATGACCCGCTTCTAGACAAATTGCCGCGCTGCAACCAGGAACACGAGGCATTCAACCGAGTGCCGGGAAAACAGGTAGTATCTGTGTCCTTGAAACGGAAACGATAAATCGATGTGTCATGCGGATTGTAGATCGATCGTCCGTCATTTCTTTTTTTCACGGGTCAATTAATGTTCCGTTTTAAATTACTGATACTGTTTCGCTACGATTTACTTGAAATTACACGAGAAACTCTAATTAACACTTAGAAAATAAGAAAAAAATCAATGCAGTAGTCGTGAAAAGTGTTTTTCCTTTGTGACAAAACTGAAGAATATTCGTGAAAAAGTTAGAGCGATCTAAGTATTCTAAGAAGCGGGCAAATAAGTAAGTTATACAATTATATACTGTCAGCCTGAAAAGTGTAACTTTTTTGCCCATGGCCGTGCCAGTGTTAATTATGCGATTTTATAGTTTAGGGAAATTGTGCGTCTGTAAATATCCTATCCCATAACTCTTGTGTGCCTGCGAATACGGAAGATACCAACCCCATCTTTCACTTTCCCAGAAACACGACTCGTGCAAAGAAGACGAAATAAAATTGCACCCGTTGTTGACACCGGGTACAGTTTCCCGTGCAGTTTCCTCGTGTCCTCCAAGACGTAATTTTCATTATTAACCAAAGCAGCCCGCTCGAAGGTGCAGACACTGTAGGGAACAGATTCAGATATAAATAAAACATACTGCTTGCGGCCTGCGGCGATATCATCTGCAGAGGCTGGAATTGCGTTGCAAAGGAGAACGCGTGGCAAAGAAAAACAGATTGTTCGGGGTTATGGCGATCGATCGGGAGTAGGCGCTGATCAAAGAAAGTAAAGGGGAAGAACGAAGAAAGGACGTTTCTGAAATAGGTATTCAGCGTCTTGCAAGTAATTGGATCGTACAGCGCCCACCTTATCTGATGAGAATTTATTATTCGAATCAAATGTTTTGAGAAAGCTCCTTATTTGCCGATGCTGGTACGCGGTGAACTCTTCGATGATTGCCAATCCTTTCTTTTGAAGTCTTCGCCGTTTTTCGTCGAGTGCTTGCAGATTTAATGAGCAGTAAACGAAATGTTCGCGAAAACGGAATTGAAATGTTTAAGGTCAGACGCAACCGGTCTAGACAAATGTCCCGCTTGAAAGGTAATATTCATGGGCTCATTGCATTTTATCTACGGGAACCGTGAAAAGTGATCAATGTAAAATTGTCAGTTAACCAACGATCGTAGCATTAAATGTACGTAAAGAGATGTATTCACGAGTGGAGTTTAAAAATATCGAATCGTTACTTACTAATTTTATTAATGCTCTAATATTAATTTAAATGCCAGTTAACTACATGGCACTCAAATTTTCGATGTTTCATCGTAACATTCACATGTTACAAATGCTAACCTGTCGCGGAGTACACAAGGACTTATAAATTCCAAAGTTCAAAGTGAAGTCTCCATTCATTTTTTCAATAAATGATAGAACTTCGACCTTGCATGAAACAGTTAAATAACATTAATATTGATAGTCGGGCATCAAAGTATCTAATGATAAATTGGGAAATAATTCCTGTCGGACAATGTTTCCCCTTTGCGCTTACAACAGCAAATATGATACAATTTCAATAATTGGAATCATCAATCTACATATAAAGCCTGTTCTCGAGCGCTTGACACAAAGGCTTGTACTCGTGCAGATTATACATATGAACTGCATTAAAAAGCAAAACAAAAAAACAGGTCGCAAACATGTTTCCCATTACAATCCAGAAATATGGACGAATACATTTTACAAATTGAATTTTTAACGCCACAGTCTTTCGGAGAACGGTTCAGAAACGGACAAGTTCTCTGCGTCCTACGCAATAAATATTTTTATCCCTTCCGATAAACGCACATTCAGTATCGGTTACGTTGCTCAAGACTTTCACCGTCCGGCAGTACAAATAACACCAACCAGTCTACCAAACTCACCCACCCCCCGAACCGCCTGACACGCAGTCGCGCCAAAGAAGGCGCACCTGTACTCCGTCAGAATAAAATTAAATTCCTGCCTGATGGTAACTTAATAATGAAACCATTACGCAACTGCGCACGATGCACGGTCATAAACGGAAAGCGAAGAGCGAGCGTGGAAAAGAGAGCGGGCGGAGGACCGGAGAAAGAGGTAGGGAGAATGAGAACAGAGGGACGAAAGGGTGAATGGAAAGGGTGGGTCGGAGCCGCGCAGGGGCGGGGGGGGTGGGGCAGGGGGCGAGGAAGCCGCTAAAGAGAAAGGAAAAGAGACAGACAGAGGGACTGTGCAAGAGATATAAAGCCGTGGGTAGAGGGAGAGGGTGAGAGACGGGGCGAACCGGGGAAATGCGTTATCGTCTGCAGCCAGCTGACAAATCGAAGGTAATAGGGCCGAGCGGAATTCTGCCTAGCAGAACGACCGAGAGCACTGCATCTAGTAGGTACGTGGCTACATATACGTACATATGTACCGGAGCCGCGTACGTGATGTGCGCATGTCGGGATATGTACTCGCGCTACCCGTGATTATGTGTATCGCGCAGATGCGTCGCACTGGTATGTATGCCTCGCGCCAGCGTGGCTGACTACACCTAGCCAACACTACTGAGAAACATGCCTGCCGCATTCGTAGAGTGCGTCGTGGACCGGCGTGAACATTTAACGCTCATTGTCTTCGGTTGACAGACTTCGGGAGCATCCACTCTTTGGTAAGCCCGCGTTTCGGTGAGTTTCAAACGCTGCGCTAAGAGGTTTAAATTCCTGATAAGTTCGACAGCAGAGAAACGCTTCCACCGTGGAGACTCGGGTACGTTCGGAACTGTGCTCGTACCGGTTTGTGTTTCGAATAGTTTCAAACGTTCGTACGCGTCCCCTTTATACGTTGGAAATTATTTTCGTCCTTATGCATCGGTGTTGAGTAATGAGAAATATCGTTTCTTCTATGCATACTCTAGCGGTGCATGGGTGAACGGTTCGAGGCATTCGTGGCATTTGTAAATTTGAATGGACCCGAGGTTTTTGTTCGACAAATGTAGAAGGTGCAGCGATGCCTGACTTCGCGTGGAAAGTTCTTTTTCGGTCGCCTTGAAGTCCCGATTTAACATTCACGGACTGTTGCTGTCTTTTTTCGAGTACATAGAAATAACTTTCGTGGGCAAAATTTGAGTTTAACTATGGAAGAACGCGTAGTTAGGAGTTTTCGGGCGAAAGTTGAATGATTTTGTACAAAGGGTTCAGCGAAGAACTTGTAGACCGATGAAAAAATATTATATATGGGAATAAATGGACACCTTTCTTAATATTAAGAAATTTGCACAAAACAGAAGTTTCTGTATCCGTGTATGCATAGTTACTACATACCACCAATTACACGTTACTTAGAAAATTCGAGGCAAGCAGTTTTTTTCTTCAAGATGGGCACGTATATACGTAAGTGGTCCATGAATGTAGGAATTCACACCCAAAGAACAATCAATTTTGTTGCAATTTTTACCCACACATGTTTCAGCCTTCCCTTCCTGCTGATGTAATATCAGATTGAAACAAACTACTAAATATAGCAAGATTAGTATCGCGCGTAAAGCAATTAAATATTTATTTGAATTGAAGTATACGTTCACCGTTGAACGATATTACAGCAAAGTATACCAGCCCGTAATAATTACCACCAACAAATAATTACATCTAATTAAAGCAAAACAAAAATACTTCGTTGTCGTCCGAAATACGTTCCCCAACAAATACCTATACATCCTTGTGTACAGGAAGGACGAACAAATTCCGTAAGCCTCTCGCGAAATTTGATTTAATACCGCCTTCGAGGGAAGGGAAAATTGGGGGAAAAAATGGTCGCTTGACGTAGTAAAAATCAAGGTTCCCGCTGACGCGGTGGGGCAGGTGAGTCGGTGGCTGAAGTAATTGGCTACTCTAGCCCTCGTGGTAGCGGGAAAACGTAAGATCCACAGCACCGCTAGTTCCACCCCTGATCGCAATCCCGATAGGGCATTGCAGCATAGAGCAGCGAATAACTGTAGCCCGTACAAGCGCGACGACGCGGCATCGTGCCAGAAACTCGTACTCTGGCACGACCCACGACCCCCGCATTTTCCAACCCTGGTTCTGGCATAGGCCGCGGCACTAGGCCGACGCAAGCCATCGCCAATGAGTGCATGTCTGGGGCGGAGCATGGTCGACACCGAGCAGACGCGATTACGACTTGCTTTTGTACCTTCCACTATGCACCCTGTCTGGGAAAATAAAAAAAAACCATTCCGAAATTGATTATCACTTCCCACTTTTACCTTCTATCCTGCCACTTTCTCCGGCGCAGACGTTTTACTTACATACTTCGTTCGTGCGCACCCGTTTACTTTGTTTCCGCTTTTCCAGAAGACGCCCGAATTTCGGCCACGATTGCGAACATTCCCCTCGCTTTTATTGGCCCCTTCGTAACCGTCGTTCGCTACTTGCCGCGACTATTGTTGCACCGATCAAATGAATTGCCTCGCATCGAATTGTCGTCCGCGTCGCTCGATAATTGCTGAACGGTAACTGTGCGGGGCAGGGACGAAAGTGTTTTCCAGAATTTCCGCCGGCGATAAGGTCCCCGGGTAATTCTCGTCTTAACCGCCCAGTTCTGGGGAACTACCGCCGAGCGTGAAAGTGCATTCGTTCTGGTGTCGTCATCGGCGTCGGCGGGCACAGACGTGACCTACTTACGCTATTGACCTGTTGGCGATGCTGGTGGTGCTCGGTATTGAAAGGGGGAAACGCGGATAGGAGGGAGCAGACCGTTCAGGTGAAGGAAATGGAGGATACGGAGACCGGAGGATGGGCGCAAGAGCGAGGGGTTCAGGGCTGGATGCACTTGACGCTTCAGAGCGCGGGGAGGGCGAGTGAGCGACTGCCGCATGCGATTTCAGCGCGCGCAGCCTACTCTACTCGTCCTAGTCATTTGCTAGTAAATTCGCGTACACGCATGTATGTACGCGTATTATGAACGACGTTAGGTCTGACAGTCGAGGTGGTCTAAGATTTTTTTGTAGGTGGGAATCTCCGAAATGCTGTCCAGAGATCAAGGACTGATACCGGTATGCCAAATATGGTTGTTTATCGGTATTTTCGGCTGCAACTTCGGAACCATTATAGAAACCGAAATACAGGTGTATTTATTTATATTTCCCGGTACTTTACTTCGTTTTTCGGTATTATATCGGTTTCGCGAGCCCAATACCGGTATCCAAGCCCATACCGGTATGAGTCACTGGAGGTAATACCGGTATTAAGTTCCTGCCCGGGACACGTGGAATATTTTACCCCCGGAACAATGGGAAAAGTGTCATCGAATCTTCTGATCGTGGTTTTCGTTGCTTAATCGTGACAGCAGGGTTCAACTGTGAAGTATGAAAATGTGGCCACCGTTGTAAAAGTATTGGAATAATTAGCAATGACTGCTTCATGATTAGTCCATTTGATAGCAGTCTCAATTGATTATAAGGAAGAACGTGTTGAGATATTATTGCACGATATCTGTTCTTTTTCGATAAACGGAAACCGGAGGAGCCAAGTGATAAATAACGCACTTTCAAAATGAATTATTGCAACACATTCGATGGGATTCTCTTAATCTCGATGATACTTCGAGGTCTGACATACAATTACGATAAATGAATTTTATATATCATTCGTTACTAGTTATACAGTTTGGCCGAGCTTCAAGTAAAATGCCACGTCGCTTTAATAAATAATTAAAAGAAAAATCGAACTCTGCCGTTTTCTCCCGAAAAAGGGAGAAAACCAAGGGGACATACTCGCATCTCGCTTACGAATGGTTCGCTAGAGCAGGAAACTGAAATATTCAGAAATCTTCGATTCGAGATACTTAAATTTGCCGGGTTTAATAAGGTGCACGATTGTCGATCGACAAAGTTTCCCAAGGCTGCGTTTTCCCGTGGCGAGGGACGAAGGTGTGCCACGGAAAAACCTTACGTCCCATCACTTTCCGGAACGTGCCAGAACGCATCAGCTCCGTGGGACTTCGATGGTCGAGCCACTTCCCTAACGTCGAACAAATGTGTCGGGACGTTTCACTAGAGGTGAAAAAGAGCGAGAGAGTGGGGGGCGGGTATAGCGAAACAGTGGGACAGAGAGACGCGAAAGCTATAAGGAGACAGAGAGTTGATCTAGGGATCTAGCGATGGTGGAAGGGTAGTCACACTGGATGGAAGAACTCGCTGCTGGATCGTCGGAGCAAGAAGAGGGGTAGTTGCGGGGACCGAGTCGAACTTCTAGGAAGGGAGAGGAACGGGAAGGAAGAGGAGTGCAGGATTTCTCAATGGAGTGAGGGATAAAAAGCAAATACGTTTCACTCACTCGCGTTTTCCGTTAGCAAATTCAATCTCGTCGGGAGTCCCTTTAACATTGTGCCTGTAATAGGGAGGATGAAGAGGGACTAAAGGGGAGGTTGAAGGTGCGAGGAGGGAACCGTGAGGGGGTGGTGAGGGTGGAAGGAGGATGAGGGCAGGGGGCAGGTGTCGCCCGTATAACGACTTTATCACACCCTCCGATTCTCTCCTTCTATCATCAACCTCTTTCACCTTCCTAACCTAGCACACCGCTCACACCTCAGCGGCGACTATTATCGACTTTGACTGAGCCCTGAGTCGGTTCACCTTTAAGCTAGCCGACTGAAGCCACCCGGGGTTTGTTTGAGCGGATAATGCAATATCCATCCTTTAGTGAGAGGAGCCAATAAAAGTGTTGGCCTATTCGTTCGGAAGTCCAAGGTTTTTTTTAACCTCCTTGACGGGCCATGTTTTCGCGCAGCGCCCCAAGTTGACGCTGCCTAATGACATTTCGCTAATTCTTCGCCCGATGTGCAAACTTCGAAATACATTTTCGTAAACTTCTGGGCCAACGCTGTCGGGACTCTTTTGCGCGACATTTCAGAAGACGCCCGTCGAGCTTTAAGTAAATCGAGAAAGTGAAAATATTTGTCGTATCTATAAAGCGTCGTGTTTGATCCGACAACAAAGTGGAACGGTCCCTCCAATGGGAGTGAAATTTCGTTAAAACCGTGAAGCGATGTCGGGAAGTCAGCGAAGTCAATTAATAAAAACCAACTCGGCGAGGATCCGGCAAAGTGGTAAAGGTGCGTTACGAAGAGGAGCCTTCGATTGGTAGAGATGGGCTTTCGGCTCGTTAAAACTTGCCTTATTAACATTTTTCATGCGCGGATGCCTCGCGGAGTGTTGTCGAAGTTTGCCGAAGTATATAGGGAGCGATTATATTGAACTTCCGTCGAAAAGAAAAGTTTGGCGAATGCGTGGCCAATTTTACACTTAATAAAATCACATGGACGTTTTCCTGCCCCTTTGTTGCTCTCGCGTTTAAATAAAACCGCTTAAAAGGTACTCGTCGATGCTGCGTTTCATGTGCGAATAGATAACGATACTTTTCCCTCGCGTGCCGCGCCAGGGAAGCCGTAGAAAATTTAACGCAAACTGCATTAACAATTTTACTGTGCGCATAAACTTGATATCCTATAATTAGCGTTATCCGCCGGACGCGCGACAGCTGTGATGAATAACAGAAAACACGAAGAAAAAGTATTTCCCAGTTAAAGCATTTCTACTTCGTTACTGGATACCTGCTTGGCACTATGGCGGAAGGCACGTTCGGCAAGAGAATTTCGCTAGGACTGAATGGCATTTTCATTCAGGCATTAACACCGGTGTTTAGTGGACAGGCACGACCTAGCTCCAGCATGTTAAACAAGTACGTCCATTAATCAGGGCCGAGTCACAAGTAACTTGACCCACGGCGGCGCGATGGCATCGGGTGGGTTTCCAACAACGAAGGCAGGAACCGCTTCTCTGCCTCCCTCTTCCCCTATCCTTCTTTCCGCTTCCCCCTCGCGGCTCCATTTGTTATGCCCAGGTGACACTCAATTATGTCGCGCAAAAGGGTTGCGAGAAAGACGCTGGCTAACTAGCGCGGAAACTTTCCTAACAACGTACTCCTCCGCTCGCTTTGTATCGTAACTTCTCGCGAAAAGATACATCGAAGGGGGACCGTGGTTCAACGTACTTCAACGGAACCCGCTGCGGAATACATAACTAAGTTCGTGCGGTTTGACTGAGTTGGTTCGGTTTAACAATTGTAAGAGTTAATTTAAAAGTACGTCGCGGAACGAACTGATTGTAAGTAGAAAACGCTGTCCTATATTAGACGCTCAACTGGAACTATTACTTAATTGTATTCCGCAAACCTATAGTCGGGACTGCCCCGATCGGCGATCGATACGAGAATTGCCCTCGCTGCACCGTGGTCGCCAAAAAGATTCGCCGTCCGGGTTTTTTTTCGGCGACCTGCCTTCATGGGTTACGTTTTTCCTGCGGCCCATGGTGTCCGCTGGGTACGTACGCTTTCGGGCCCCGCGGCGCTAACATTACCCGTGTGCCCAGGTAGAGCGCACGAAATCTCTTACACAATTTTCCCGAATTACAAAATGCACTGCATTTCGAATACAATTAACGCTCGCGTAACTCTGAAAGCGGTGCGTGCTCTTCGAGGAAAGTATTTCGTACTGCTCGGTGACCCAGAAACGTTGAAATA
Organism: Nomada fucata; assembly: GCA_948146005.1. Classification (NCBI taxonomy): domain Eukaryota; kingdom Metazoa; phylum Arthropoda; class Insecta; order Hymenoptera; family Apidae; genus Nomada; species Nomada fucata. The sequence continues at coordinate 8,236,169 of OX411281.1, forward strand.
TCCCGCGTATCGTTGGCTATTTGAAATCGTGCCCAGGTATTGCGAAATACCGTGGACAATTATTAAGAAGAGTGCACAGTCGCCGAATACCGGCAGTGTCTGGCATCGGCTACCGTGATTCGATTGCCGGCGGTATTTCATTCATTTGGGAGTACTATCGAATTCATAAAAGGCAGTAATTCGATTGAAAAATGAAAAATCAGCGATATTAGTACAGAGTGTGTGATATGCCCCTATCCACCGACCCACTCGTTTAATCTGCCTTTATTATCGACGGAGTTATTCGCGCTATTTACGTGGCACGAAGGTCGCATAGGGCCATGTCGATAGCGCGGCATCACGGACGTCTGGTTGCAAAAAATACGCGAGAAATATAAAAAAAAAAGAAAAAAAAAACGTTGACCCAGGAAAGCGAACTGCCTGCTAACTGCGATGCCGCCAGCGATGCCGATCACGATACCTCGATAGTGTGAAAGCGCTAGAGAAACGCACGCGGCTCGATATTAAATTCCATCCGGCATATTCGATATAAAGCAACGCAGCGGGATATAATTTTCGAGTCGCTTCCAATTAATACCTGAAATGAAGGTACCTCGAAAGGGAAAGAATATTCCTCTGTCCGAAACGATTGGGGAGCAATGGTGAAAGCCGACAGAGAAGGGTCACAGCTGGACAGAGAAGGGAAGATCTAGAGAGAACGGGTGTGTGTTAAAGAGAGGGAGACAGAGGGGAGACAGCGAGAGAGAGAGAGGGGGGGGGGGCAGCGTTGGAGGGAGGGAGAAAGGAACGCGGAAAGTGCGAGATGGATCGCGAACAAGGGTGGAGAGAGGCCGATGAGTGGGTTGCCGGGCGACTATTTGCTTGCTCGTATTTAATATCGAAATCGGCCAATCATACGCAAATGTAACGAAATGCTAAAATTATTTGATATGCCGTCCAACCCTGGGGAGGGGAGGGGGGGCGGTAGAGGAGGGAGGAAATGCACACGGGAAACGGGATGAGATATTTTTTTCTCTCTCTTTTTTTTATGTACAGGATACGCAGCTATTTACTCGCGATCATCACATACGAGTACGTTCGCGTACGGTCGCGTTCTGTGCCTGCAATTTCGTGTAATTGAAGACTTTATTAATTATCCGAGCTATGGATCGCACGATCAAAAAGCCATCGATGGCAAACGAGCTGGCGCATGTACGGATCGCTAGATCGTGAAGATTTCTTTTCTGAATAATGCCCTGCTAAATCGATGACGGCGGGGATGCTAGTCTTTAATAAGTCGGAAGTTACGAACGACGAGCGGAGTATCGGCGAGGTATGTCGCGCGTCGTATTATTGCCACCGGTGTTTCGTTTGAGCGGAACGTTTTAATATTGGCGAGCATTTTCCACCTGGCTTCAATTAAACTCGCGGATTTTTGCATGCGCGAAAATAACAGGAACTCACGGGAACGTTCGGAGGACACGCAACGAAAGCTGTTTTCAAAATTCTATTTATTTTTGTATCGAAGGAGTATAGGAGAGCGTGGAATGCGAGCTATCTGCCACGTCTAAACACGAAAATGCTTGAATGTGAGGTACCTGAACCTGAACGTTTCAGAGAGACCGCGTTACATGGAAAATAGCCCGCTAACAGTTTGATGAGAGCCACGGGGTACGTGGGGCAAACGGGGTGGGCACTGCGCAGGATGGATGTAATTAAAGTGGTGACACGCTAGCCGTGGGGTATGTCTACCCCAATCCAAATCCTGCGCAACCC